>JAEIFK010000122.1:2782500-4232500 GCA_018901825.1 Drosophila funebris | reverse complement strand
TTGCCTGGAAAGAATGAAAGAAATACCAAAACAATTCATTTTGTAGTTTACTTTATTCAATACGTCATAAATTTTAAACTCTGCATAAGTAATTTATATTATTAAGTATATTTAAAGGACTTAGGACTAGCAAAACCTAGTTATTAATTTATTTAATTCAATGCGTTCGACAAACAACTTTATTGATTAATATTATTGTTCATAACAAACAAAATGGCAACCTTTTTAATTCAATTACATTTATATTTCTTAGTTTTATTGAGTATAATTTACGTTTAGCTATTGTTGTTATTAATAATTAATTAGTTTCTAATTATGAAACATTCGTATTGGCTAATTCCATTAATAATTGTTAATGTTCTCAACAAGCGCAACAAACTTTAAACTTAATAGCGGATTGAAAATATTTGCCGGGGCTCGATGGCAAACACTTCAATCTAGATTATAAATTATGTTTGGAGTATTTTAATGCATATGTAATAGAATAATGCAGCCTTCTCACTTATCACTTAAGATGGTAAACTTAAACAGTCGACGCTTGTGATTTTAACAACGATTATTTCAATTATATGTAAATATATTTATCATTATTATTCATAATAATAGTTAGTACAAAAAGCTGTACTGTTTCTGCTTATTTATTAACAATTTGGAAATTGTAAATATTTCTGCAAATTACTTAAACAAACACTGCACTAATTTGAGCTAAAAAAATTGAAGCCAAATTCCAGCTAAAAAACTAAATTAAAATATATTTATTGTTAGCTGTACATATATTAATAATATCTAAAAATATATATTACATATACTATATAAAATTCGTAAATATGTTGGGCCAAATTGTTTTGCATATCTGTTCTGTTAAGGGGGGCAAGAGGGCATGGTCGAGAATTGTTCGTATCAAAATCAAATGCAAACTAATGCGCGTCTTCTATCTGTTTAGTCATTCTGTTTGATTTGCTGGGGACGACGAGCGAAGAAGAGAGAGAGGAAGAGGGGAATGGGGATGAAGGAGGAAAGCGTGTCCTTGTGCGAGCAAAAAAAAAGATATATACTCTATATATATACATCTATATCTGGCAATGAGCTGTGAAACACTGCGTTTTGTCTCTCACATTTCGAAAGCCAACGGTGCGTATGAATGATGTGGAATTCTCTCTCTCGCTTTTTATGAATGTTCGCAACATGCAAAACGTTCTAATTTATGCAATAGTTTATTGTGTGCACCACTAAATAATTTATCAACCGTAAACTGTGTGCGGTTGTTGTTGTTGTTGGTGTTGTTGTTATCGTATGGGTAGAGTACTTATCATATCATACATAATCTATATGAAACTCACGCAGTGAGCTCATCACGTCACATGAATGCCACTGGCCATGGGAGTCTGTGTGGATTCCACTTTACATAGCTGATGGTCTATGGCACCACTGGCCTTATCCACAACCACAACAATCGTTTGAAATTGCAGCGTTGCATTCGCATCTCTTTCAGCTGCAGTTGCAGTTGCAATTTCAGTCGGAATTCCAGTTGCTGTTCCAGTTACAGTTGCTCCATGGTCCGCTTGTCTGCGCTTCAGGACACTTAGAAAGCGACGGCATAAACTGTTGTGGTTGCGTCCACCAGCACCACTCACTGATGGTTTTGGATAGCAGCAGCTGCGTTGCTGCTACAGATTCGTCACTTGGGTGGTGGTGGTTGTAGAGGCAGCAAGTGTTACCACTTGCGGCTGCCTGTGCAGCGTTGTGTGGCATTTGTCAGGTGCGGCTGCCACAACAGAACGTTGCAATCCATCTGCCCTTGTGGCAGCCACTTCATCTTGTGCCACCGGCATCCACTTATCCAGAAACTTCGGGCGAAACAACAGCGTGAAAGTGGTGCGAAATTGTTTGCTCATCGAACAGTAGAGTATGAAATTGATGCTCGAATTAATCAAAGCCAAAACGTCCATAAGGTCACCTGAGGATAAAAGCAGAGAAATGATTGAACAGGGATTTATTAAGGAGCAGAGAAAAGCATTAGAGGAGTGTATGCGACTGTAAGATATCCGTTAATTCATTTAAATATATTATATATATATACTAGCACAACTCTAAGCCATATTTCATTGCTCTATGTCTTATAGTTTCTGAGATTGACGTGTTCATACAGAAGGAGAGGCAAAATGACGGACGGATCGACTAAACTAAACTACTGACTCTTAGACTCTTACTGATAAAGTATACAGTCTACTCTATTGATTCGCTCTGTTACATACATTTACACAAAGTTATGTTACTTCTGCACGTAATACAGGGTATAAAGTGGTCACAACTTACTCAGTCTTAGATAGCACTGCATGAGAAATGCATCGCCCAGCACCGTGTTAAGCAGTCCCATTATGCCCTGTGGAAACTCTGTGATGAGAAAGAGCAGCAGCACCGCCAACAACATTCGGGTGGTGCGATCCGTTTGCTTCTCCTTCTCCAGCGTCTTGCTGTTCTTGCGTGGACGATCCGTTGACTTGCCATTGATTGCAGACTTGGTGCCATTGCTGGCTGCTGGTTTGCTGGTCAGCTTCTTGCGTCGTCGCTTTGCCTCCAGCAAGGCCAAGATGAGCCTCACCGAGAGTATGGTTAGAGCAATGCAGGGTATCAGCTTGATGAGCACGCTGTAGATGAGAAACGTGGCATTTCGCAGCGAGACATTGTGCAGCGCCAGATCGCTGTGGTAGAGACGATAGACAGTCACATTGCGTGCCACCAGAGATGGTGGCATGGGTGTCGTTGTGGTTGTGGTAGTTGTGGTGTTAGTGTTGGTGTTGGTGGCATTCAACCACGTCGTTTCGTTGACAAGCTTACTACTCGGTGTGGCATTAAACGTGGCCACCATTGACTGCAATTCGTTGTTGTAATCGATGACGTACTGTGTCATGGGTATATTATTAATCAGCTTGCCATGTGCATCCAACTGATCCATCCACTCTGTGATGGCTGTGATTAAGTACAGTGAAGGTGACACCACCAGCACACACACCACATAAGCCGTTGTTATGGTGATTATTGTGGTGCGCATGCCGCACCACACGCGATTCTTTTGCGGATAACCCACTGCAATGTAACGCCAGACAGCCAAGGTGACTGTCAACCAAATGGAGATCGTGTGCAACACCTGTGCAAAGATCGAATGGAACTTGATGAAGCACGCCCAACTGTAGTTCAGCTTCTGTTCCCGTGGTAAACTGTCCGTCAGTATGAAATCATGCACCGTATACGGTATATACTCCAACATCACAGCCAAATCAGCCACCGCCAAACCCGTGAGTATCGCATTCGTCGGAGAACGCATCTCCCGACGCGTCAGCACAATAATGTTGAGGGTATTTGCAATGGTTCCCAGTATGCAGACCACCAATGAGACATAACCATGCATGTTTTTGTAACTAAAAGGGGAAGAGAGTGAGAGAAATTGAAAGAATTAGAACTCGCAAAAAAACACAATTCAAATGAAGTTTACCAAAATTTTAAGTTTACTTTTCAATTAGCAAACGAATTCACAGAATTAATTCAACCATAACATTTTACCAAAATTAAAATTTCTGCGAAGAATTTAGTTATACAATAGTTTGCTTTCATTAAAACTTTAACTATTGATTGATTTTCTTAGTAGTGAAATTTGAAACAGATTTTAAGACCTCCACATCCTTTGGAATGTTTTGCAATCTTTGGAATCTAATGTTTCCTCCTCTAACAAATGTATATATAACGCTGCATGCTCACACATTACTCACATGAACTGTCTAGTATGTGGTAGATAGTAATGTCAGCTGAATGGGACTTGGACATGCTTGGGACTGAGTTTAATTAGTTAAGCCTTTATTAATGCGCGCTCGTTGTGGCTTGGCAGATAGACTTTGTCTGGTTTGGCAATTAGATGTGTAGCTAACACTTGGCCATTTACTTTGTGTGACTAAGACGTGCCAAATTGCCAGAGACAGTGCCAAGGTGACGCTTGATGCCTGAATGCTCGACACTCGATGCTGTCACGCCCCAGCCAGACGAGCCTCAAACTCGCTTAGGTTAACTTACAGACGCTACTCAAGAGGGACACACTTACATGAAGAAATTGTAACGACAATGTGTCAACAATCAGGCCGAAATACAGACAGACAGACAGACAGACAGATGAGGAATGTATCAGCAGACAGTCAGTCAAGTGCAACCCTTTTAAGCGTCAAGGCAACGCGACGAATGCGTAATATTACGTATACGACGCGTTAAAGCTGAAGGCCTGCGTGGCAAGCAATTAAAATGAATAAAATGTATGATGCCAAGTATTTTTTTCTTTTTGGTCGACAGCAAGAAAACGTTTTGTATGGCAAATGCGATGCGACACCCAAAAAAATAATATATATAAAAATAAAGTGAAGCGGAGCGAAGCAGGCAAAAAATGGTATAATAAATTATTGCTACATGCATGCTTGGAGTTGGACAAAAAGAGCGCTTTCAATTTTGATGGACAGCTTGTCGCAGTGGCACTTTTTGTCATAGACTTTAACTAGTTTCGTGAGCTCGACAAATGCGCGTATCGAGAGGCGAAATTGAGTGCGAAATTGAAGCGGTTTTTCCGCTCACAGCGTTTGTCATTGTTTGGACAGTCGAACAAGTTTTCCCCGAGGTGGTTGCCACCCTTGTTGTTGCTGTCTGCTGGGAAGGCACCTTTTTCATTTGGTGTGCAACTTTTACGGGTTCCATTCATCAAATTCCTTTCGAGATCTCAACCCAACTGAAGCCAACGCGTAGAATGCCCTGTGCATGGTTCAGTATTGCTTAGTTTAATTTATTGCCCTTGATAATCCATGTTGATGAATGGCAACGGCAGACAGAGGGGGAAGCAGTCAAAAGCAACAACAATAACAGCAGCAGAGAGAGTTGCGAAATGTGAAAGGATGCCAATGGAGTTGGAATCGTGGGAGTACTACTGTAGCTCCTGGGTCTAGTTGAAACTTGCTCTTGTTAGTCTTGTAGTTGCTGTGTGTTAAACAAATCTTAAAGTTTATGATCCCCACATGGGGCATGTTTACAGCTTCTCCTCCCTCTCTCACTCTCTCTCGCACACACACACACACACACCCTCATACAGAAAGGTCTCTGCTGGGGCGTGTATAAACATGCAGTTCATTAACACAGCAGCTCAACTGGGGTGTAGTTTTGGAGAACATTTCAGTGAAACAAAGAAAATTATAAATGCGGTTTTCCTGGAAATGTAGACATCATAGTTCTATGAATTCCTGCTCGAATATTGCACTTGCCACATGACTCTGCCATGTGCTGTGTATCTGTAGCAAGTTAATGTGGCAGGTTGAAGCTAATATAACAGCTTTAAAAATGCCCTATGGCTCATATTAGATCGAAAATGTAATTTATTCAAGCAGAAGCAAGCAACAGGAACACACACACAAACACTCATATAAGCAAACACACACCTACACACTAAACGAATGACAGCTTGAGGCCAAAGTCTAAATAAAAGCTGGTTTTAGCGGCAGTGCGAGCTTTTAGCCTTAGAAAAGTTGGTAATAAAAGCTCCACAACATTTTTGAATGCTGCAAACTAAACAAAAGACCATAAAATTGTTAGTTGTTGTTGCTGTTGTTGTTGTTGTTGTCTTTATATGTCCGCCGTTGTTGTAAGTAGGCAAATGCTGCAGGCTTACAGTCTTTATTGACAGTGCAGGATAACAGAATGCTGCTGTAATCTCCCACTTTCCCTCTCTCTCTCCCTGTCTGTTTGCACATTGTATTCTGTACACGGCAATTGCCAGCAGACTGTTTTTATTGCCAGGCATATATGCTGTTATCCAAGACTCTTAAATTCCAATCCAAATTGTTATCCAATATCCACGCTGCTGCAACGAATGATTCAACATACAACATCCCTAGGATCACACTGCGTTCAATATGCAAAGCAAATGCAAATACTTAACACAATATTAAAGTAAAATTTATATGGCCAATAAAGACATTTTATTGATTTTTAATGCCCACAATAGACGCTTATTTATGTGCTTGCCAGTCAGCTGATATTTAACTATTGTTGTACCTGTCTAAGGGTCTCAGTTTAAGTGATCCAATTTGTCGAACTTAATATAGTTATATAAAATAAATATTCATAAATGAATCTATAGCTTTAATTTGATGTTTGCATATTTTAAATGGAGTGCTATAATTATTTTAATTTAATTTATATATTTAAAATATTCGGTGACAAAGCAGAGCATTTTCTCAGTTCGTAGTGAATGAAATTTAAATAGTCTGTGAAAGTTTTGACATATCTAGACATATAAAAACTTTGCTTACTCAACACTTTGAAAATAGTTTCTGTGTTTATTAATAAATATGAAGCAATTGCCAACAAAAATTTAAACTTAAGTATGTATTATAATAAAAATGTTCTTTTCCTTCTCAATTTTAAACAATCTTTGTCTACATATGCTAAAATATATTTACAAATATATTTCTAATTAACATTAAGCTTCTTTTGACATTGACTCTGGCATATTCTAATCTTATAAAAATCAACAAATTTCCAATTTAAATGATGTATTTGCATTTAAGAGAATATCTGAAATTGTCACGCTGCTTTTATGTTTCTTGTTTGGTTCGTATCTTGTTTTTGTTTTTATTTACGTAAGAATTTACGTTGTTGTTTCAGCATCCATTATATTTATGCACACACGTACACACACATATATGTAATTTATATGTAGCTTGGCATCACTTTGAGAATGCGGAATAATCGTCAATTTAGGGAAAGACGTCAATCAATTTGAGGGGGGAAAACAACGAAAAATTTGGCAAATACATTAATCGATTTTTGTTGTTATACAAAAGCCAAGTTAATGCCTGAATATCCTGCAGACTGTTGTCTTTTGTTGTCGTCGTCGTCGTCGTCGTGGTCGTGGTTGTTGTTTGTCCTTGGGGAACACCTCCAGCCATGACACTGACATTGACATTGCCAACTTACCTCGTATGAAAATTATCCATGCCACTGCCGCAGTAAAGCGGCGTTGTGTCATTATTGCCACTGGCCATTGTTGATGTCCTCGTTGTTGCTGTTGTTGTTGCTGTTGTTGTTATTGTTGTTCTTCACGTTGACAATCTATTGTTGCAGCTGCTCGTCAGTCAGTGCCAAGGCCAGCAGCCGCAGCAGCGGCACATGCATAGAACGCCGCGCTGCCCGCAGACGCATTAATAATTAAATATTGTGCAAATCTATGCCAAGTGCTGCAAATAGAATAAAAGATGAGCAGAAGAAGAGTTAGAAAAGCACAAACATACGATGAGAGGGGGGCAATCGTCATATAATACATAACAATTGCATTACGTTGCGCATACGCCGCGTGTGCTGCATATTTTTTCTACTCAAATACTGCCACAGTTGCAAACATAAGCTGATTTATAACCCCTGTAAAAATTCAAAATAAGCTGGAGTTGCTTATGGTATACAGGAACCTACGTGCCAAATGTGATGTCTATATCTCTTATGAAGCTGACCAGGCAGATAGACAGAAGGACATGGCCCGCTCGACCCGGCTGTTGATACTGATCAAAAATGTATATAATTTATAGGGTCGCCTGCAACTGCGTGTTACATACTTTTAGCACAAACCTAATATAACCTTGTACAGGGTATAAAAACATATGCAGGGAAAAGCACATTTCGAGGCAGCTGCCTCGCAACTTTACGTTGCTTGTCAAAAGAACTTTTGCAGCTGACCTCAGTTGCCATTAGTATAGATCTAGCGGAGAGAGCCCTTGTAGTATAAGTTGTATAAAAACTGGCATTATATTAGATTTGTTTGCAGCGCACGCAGATAAATGCATTCCATCCAATGCATCCATCTCTTCTGGCCTCCTCAAAGTCTCCATCTCCATCTTCTGCTGCTCTGTTATCGTGGCCTATTTGTTATCTGTCATGTGTTTTGCTGCTGTTGCCTTGTGGCTGCCAACAATTCCCATTCCCAGGGATTTTAATTGCATTTGGGAGACAGCTGCTCTTGGCAGACCAACAGCGTGGAGAGACATGAAGAGATGTTAGGACAGCCTCGACGACGGCTGTAACAGGCGACGGCGCTAACACCAAGGCTAAGGCTACAGCTGCAATTAACACGTTCCATGTGGTGGCTAACCGCAGTTGCAACAAAACTCACATGCACACAAACCTACACTAATACCCACACACACGCACACACACCCACCCACATATGCACACCTCCAGCTCAGGCAGCATTTGATTTGAAAATGATTTTTAGTTACATTTTTAATGCATTTAATATGCAAATTACTAGAAAAACTGCTGAGCTGAGTTTGGTTTTAATTATGTGCATACTGCCGTAAAAGTTAATTTAATTAAGCCTAATTTCTAATAAAATTACAGAGTTTACAGAATTAAATCGCCAGAATGTCGTTTTGGGGCTTAATCATAGCAAAATTTGCTGTGTTCCCGTTTCATTATTATGCTAAACTTATGTGCTAGTTAAACGTTCTGTTTACACACATTAATTAGCTCTATTAATTTGCTATAATTTATTGGGTTTGCTTGGTCTTTCGTAATTAAATTTCATATACAATGAAATGCTTATGCGTTTGCGATGTTCAAATTCGCATAGCTCTGTGCTTTTATGATCGTGTATTAATTTGGTTTTAATTACAAATACATATACACTGTAGTCTGTATTCGTGCATGTGTGTGTGTATAATGGCATGATAAATAAAATGATTAATGAAGCGGCAGCTGCTGTTGTGGCTGCCTTTGCTTCCGCATAAAAGTATGCTACAGTTTTTTTTTTCGGCTTAATAATAAAAGAAATCAAATCAAATGCCATTTGTATGGAGTTGATTTTATTTAATTCGCAGCAGAAAAAGAGAGCTCAACACATATTTGTCATCATCAGGATGATAGGGACAAGGGAGATCAATGTAATCAATTACGAGCAATGCGAAAGCCACAACAGGAGCTTAATTTAATGCATAAAAAGTGTTTTAATAACACAAACTGAAGCACAGTTTCATTTACACACAGTTCAATGCACACACCCATAAACCCACGCACACACACACACGCACACACACTTGCAGTGTTAAGTCAGAAATTGAAAACTGATTTCCTCATAGAACGCATCGGCTTTCAAGTAACTGGATGAATGCCAAAGCCAGAACTGTTACCCTTGCCAATGGAGGCAGCTGATGAGCCTGATGGACAGGCTGGTATGTATATGTATGTGTGTGTATAAGTGAGTGTGTGTGTGTGTGTGGGCAGCTGCTGCTGTTGTGCTTGCATGCCGCATTTACGCGGGTTTCGAGAAAGAAGTCCAGCAGAACAAAGTGAAACCATTCAATGTTGCGAACAAAGAAAAATGACCAGCAAGTCAAATTGAAGGACCCCGTGAGTTCTTTGAGCCAGCTTGTGGCTGACTCTATACACTGCTGCCTACTGCCTCTATCGCTCTCCCTCTCCCTCTGTCTCTCTCTCGCTCTTTCTGTCTCTATCTCCCATTCCCTGACTGTGTCTGCATTAGTCTGACATCGACATTTGATTTATGCATTGACGCAGAACATCGACGTGGCCAGCTTTAAATCTGTCTGTCCACAGAGCATGACAGAGAGAGTGGGAGTGAGAGAGAGAGAGGGAGAGAGTACCAAATTAATATGCACTCTATGCTATTGATTACAATTATTGATTTGATTCTGTTTACACTTCCCTACACTCGCTACGCGCCCACCACCATCGTCTCGTCTTCCTTCTTTTTGCATATTTCACGTGCTTATTTTTGTGTAAACAAATAATAATAAAAAACTTCAGTTTGCTTTGGCACTTTTGTTTACCCAAGTGCTGCCAGTGGCATTATTTCAAATTGTTTTCTAAATGGCCAACAAAGAAGAAATATAAGTGAATTGTCTGCAAGAGAAAAGGGATGCAAAGCGGACGCAACAATAACAAATATTCAATTGGCAATGTGCAAATTTCGATTAATCTGCTAAATTGTCAGCCAACAAGTTGCGCAGCAAGTGGCCCAAAATGGAGTTAACACATTTCTTTAAAATATAAATATATTTAACATATGCACAAGTTTGCATCATGTTAAACTGTCTGCAATTAACTTATATCATCATCAGGCTGCTCATTAGTTATGCGACTTTGTTGGCCAACTGTCGCTTCCCATGCTCCACTTCCACTTCCGACTCTGCCAACTGCCACTCCTCTGCCTTTCTGCCTACCGCAAATGATGTCGCGAGTCGCTTGTCAACAGCAACAACATTAACAACAGCAACAACAGCAACAACAATGACAACGGCAATAACAACAGTTGCGCCTAACTCGCCCCAAGGGCAGCTTAACACATTAGGGACGGCAGTCGGGGCAACAGTTGGTAGCTAAACACTTAAAATTGCATGCATAATGCATATGAGATTCCTCTGTTTTCCCCCGCTGGGACCCCTTTCTCCACCTCCAATGAGCTGAACTTTAATTGCTGGAATCTGCACTTGTGACTCAAACACAGCTGCTAAATGCTTAACTTGTCGTATTTGTCATGTTGCTGACTGCCATAAAAGTGGTTAAGTGTTGACGATGAGGAGGCAACTTTTTAGATGGATTGTTGCACACACAATCACACTCACACTCACACACACTTGCATATACTGTTAGCTATTGGTCATGACTTTATACACAATATGTACACATAGATACGCTAGCAAATACAAATTCAAACACTCATACTGTGTTACATTTCGTAAATATTGTGCTAGACTTTGTCCGGCTGTCAGCCAACATCCTAACAAATTTCCGTTTGCTGTCCTTTGCACAATCCTGATGACAGCTCCCCTTTTGTGTGCCCCTTTCCGGATCTTCAGCTCAATGCAGACAGCGAAAGCAAAATATTACAATCTCAAGTATGAGCACTGCACAAGTAGAATAGCAAGAAATTGCGGTCAATTTAAACTGTGCTGTGTATACACTACTCTACAAGCCACTAATTTGTGTAATAAGTGTAAGAGAACCAAGAATCGAAGAGGAGCATGATCTCTATATTTAAGGAATAGGATGGATTTATGTTTGTTAATCAATTAATTTACTGGAGTTTAGTTTATAAAAAACTTTAAACTGTTAAAAATGCTTGATTATTAATTTAATAATTATTATTTAATATGAAATATAATACGATTTATTTTAATTAATTATTTTCGTTAGTGAATCTTCCTTCGTTCCTTCGTTGTCTTAATTAGCAGCACTTCTGGCCTCATTTATTGCCTGTCACGTTGACTTGCATTGTGGCATTAATGAGTGTCGGCGAAAGAACATTTATTTGGATTTCTTTCATTTTAATCATATTACTCATACGCAGAGGTGTCACCGGCGTTTGTGCAGGGCGTGACCTTGTAATTGTCGCTGCCAATAACTCAAACGTCACTCAGTTAATGTGAATAATGCGCTTGTTGCTGTTGCTGTTGCTGTTGCTGTATTGCTGTGTTGCCGTTGCTGTAGGCGTGTCTCATTTGAAATTGCTTTTTATGGCGAAACTGAACTGGATTTCTTAAGAAAAGACGCCAAGTGAAATATGTATAAAGTATTTTTTAAGCCATGTAAATTTTTATATTGTATGTGGGTTGCTACGCAGTCTATCTGCTGTCTCTCCCTCTCTCTCTCTCTCTCTCTCTCTCTCTCTGTGTGTGTGTGGGTGTTTTTGTACTTATTCAATGTTTTTTTGTGTTCGTCACGCATACGTCATGTTGTCTGCGGGAATGCGGGCAGACATTTGACAAAAAAAAAAAAGAAAAACTTGAAAAAGAAAGAATGAAAGAAAGCAAAGAAAGGCAAGAAACGAAAACTCCTTTGGCATTTGCATATTGTATATGAAAATTGCTTAAAGATGTGTAAGACTCAAGGAAAACTTGGCTTGCTCATGCAATTTGTACTTGGATTTCAAATAAAACAAGTTTGCAGCATTGCAATCTGATATGAACATTGAGGAGAGAGAACAATCGAACATAGAAAGCAAACTTCAAGGCGTTATACTTATGAAATGCTCCTATATTGTTACTCTACATATGTAGCAGATGCACTTGTTGGTAATTCGATACACAGATACTGTATTTTTTATTTGTATTTGTTTGTTCATCTATGTAAGCACAGAGTCGAGTAGCGTTTCATCTGCAGGCATAATAATCAAACTAATTGTGTCCTGGTTGAGAATTACAAGCAACATGTATCCACAACAACAATCGGAGTTATCAATTGCATTGATTGGCTTATATTATTTGCTGCACTTATCAATGCATTGTCTGTACCAAAGGGTCGAGGTTGAGTTTACCCAACCGAATTCGAAACCAACGCTATACAAAGAGATAAGAGCTGGAGTCTGTTGTTGTTGAACCTGAGTGAATGCTTTCAGCATAAATTTGAGCCAATTGAAACGTGCTGGCTCGCAGCCAGAAACCTGTTAACTAGTTGCCAACTAGTGGCCAACTGAAAGACAGCAATTTGCAACAGCTTCAAAAACTTGCACATGTGTCGGTCGTGCAAATGGCTCAGCTAAGTGAAAGTCCACAACTTGCTGGGGCATCTCTCATTCAGCACGCCCTGACATTTAGAATGCACTCAGCCAAGGCAATGGCAGAACAAAGCTGGTCTTAATTGAGCGTGAAAGAGTTTGAGAAAATGTGTGTGAAAGATACAGGAACTTTGTTGCCAATACAATTGAAATCACTGAATCTGAAGTGGCAGACAAACTTGATGTACGCATCGTTAGACCTGGTTTTACTCTATAAAAACCTTAGTCAATTAGTCATAAAATGTGTGTATGCTTAACAGCAATTCGTATTTGCTTTGGTAATTGATTCGTCTATTGTTTCATTATACAGTTATTAAACAAATAAGCTGCCATTTAATGACACATCACGCATACGCCATGTATGCATGATTGTATTCAAATGTATACAATAAAAATCAATTTGTTAGTCTGACATTGCACCTGAACTTGATTTTCACACGCTTTAAGTACCTGACAAGTCAGCTCCCCCACTCATGCAAGTTGGCTTCTAACAATTGGCCGCCAGTCAAGTGCTTGGCCAGGCTGACAATTTGCAGCCCGTGCTTACAATCAACTTGACGGGGGCGTTGTCAAGTAGTGGAGTGGTCAAGTGAGCAGGCAGTCTGTCATTAAGTAGACGCATTGGTGCGCAAGCTTCTTGGCCTGGCTTGAGGTCCCGTCACCCATTGAAGACTGCTCGCAATGCCCAAGGTTAGAGGTGTGAAAATATAAATGAAAATGTAAACAAAAACTATGCAAATGGCAATTGACTAAGTCAAGGACTTGCTGTCGTAATTAAAAACGGAGGTCATTGCATAGAGGTGCATTAAAATATTGGATGTCTAAGAGATACAAATGGCAGGTCTTTAAATATAGTGGAAAACAAGCATAAGAACTGTAGAAGTTAAAGAATTATCTATAATATATAGGACAATTTATGTAATTAAATCTGATTTAAATGAATTGCACTTTCTAGGGTATCAATTCATCAGAGCGCTTACTTTTGATATAGATGAGAAGTTTTTTATTATAATAATTATAATTATTATAATAAAATAAAACAAACATCTTAGAAATATTTAAAAATTAATAAAAATATAATATGTTCTGTTACTTTCCGATTACAGGGAATTAGAATTTAAGTATACTCTATCCGACTAAAATCCTTATATACTTGAGTAACGACAGCTTAGAAAAGTAGAGCCAAAGAATTTATTGCGCATTCATTAAATTTAAACTTTGTGCAGGGTATATTAATCAGGGAGTCAGGTGTTAATTTAAGCCTGCTGCTCATACAATTTGCGTAAAGACAAGCAAAAGCTAAATGCAGAGGCGTAATTGTGCAATCAATTGGAAATTGTAAGGAAAATGTATTTCGCGTTGGAATTTGTCATAAAATGTGAATTAAAAGCTTAAAGTTTTCTCGTAAAATTCAAAGGGAAACTGTTTGCTACTGTGCTTAACTTTTAACTCGATACACAAGCGAAACGGAGTTGTTAAGCATGTTTTGTATTAATTTTCAGGGCATTCAAGTGGAAACTTTGTTGGAAGCCCGAAAAAAGTATTATTTACCTAACTTAAAGGACTCCATACAAACTGTATGTGTCCCGTGAGTGATATTATAAACAGAACCATGAAATTTGAATGCATTTTCTCAACAGAATTCCATTTGCTTTGGCAATGGCCAAGGAAATGCATTTCCCCCAAGTGCAAACAATGAAAGTGAGCGGAAAAGTGGAAGATAATGGCAACGGAAAGTGTCGTGGCATCAAAACGGGAAATGACACTTTACAAAGTGAGAATATTATTTGTACAACAGTTAAGATAAACTCTACAAACAACGAATATTTAATGCTCTTTTCACAAATTTCCACTCAAGGCAAACTTAAAGTGAGAGTCAATCATGTGAAGAGAAAATTGTGTGCTATTTGCACTGAATAAAAGTAACAAGTCGGGTTGGTTGGCACAGGGGGGTGTGGCTGAGTGTAGGCAAAGCTTCAACGTTCAATGGATAATAATTCAAATGAATTACTTGTGGAGCGCTTCGAGCGCTTTGCATTTCTTGAGTCCTTGGAGACGACAACACGAAACAAGAGTCGTCAGGCCAATAAAAATGCCTGGCAGGACATTCTGTTGTGATATTCAGCGACAAGAACAATGAGTTAAATAGAGACAGAGAGAGAAGAGTGAAATGAGGCAGGAGTAGAATCATCGTTATCATTATCCTCAGCTGCTCTGTCGCTCTCAGCGTTAAAGTAATCGACATTAATGGAAACATCAAAGTAATTTGATTGCATTTTACCACAATGGATATGAATGAGTCGGGCAAACAACACAAATACAAGTTAAATTTACCAGGACAGCAGCACAGAAGCAGCTCGCATAAGTAGCAAGAGAAAGTCAGGCATACCAGCCAGGATACCAGCTAGGCTCCTGCTGTTTTGCCATTGATATTCTGCCCCCTCCTGTGAGCTGACCTCGTGTTGTGCGTGTGTGTGAGCGTGTGTGTGTGTGTGTGTGTGTGTGCGCGTGACTCCATTGCAATCTTCTTGGTCTCTGTCGCACATACACACAAATAGTTGCTGCATGTGCCTTGGTCCAATGTTGTGTTAATTTGATTTGCGTACAAAAATAGACAGACAAATGAAATGGAAATATGTTATGTGCCTTGACAAACAGAATTACTGGCTGACCAGCTTCTTGGACATTATTAATGATAATTCTGCAAACAGTTGCCGACTTATATTGCTTTAAATTTATGTACTTTAATAGGCTTTTCAATAATACACATTATTATTGTGCTGCAGTAACCACAGAACTTCTCTCATTAAATATGCACTTCGTAAGCATTTCCATATGCAAAATCATCATAAACAACACACCTGAGATACAGCTTCGCCTTTGCCTATTGTTATCTGTTTTGGTAGTTATTTATGTGTTGAGTCCTCAAATTTACCTTAAAAAATTAAAATTTATAGCTGCTCTGCATAAACCAGCCATAATGCAAGGAAAACCTTTCAAATATGCAACAAACAATTTAAGTGTTTGACATATTTATTTAAATAATTTATGTGAAAACTTTAACACTTTTTGCTGACCAAGATTTGATGTATTTATATTTTAAAGACTCAATGATTTTCTATGGCAAAAGGACTCGTTTAGGGTCCTATTTATGTAAATTGTTTTAGGCATCTAATACTCATTCGCTTGACAGGTTACTGCGTTGTGGGCATGTTTGGTATTTTCAAATTGAGTTGCAGTTTTGTAACCAAGGGTCAACCTGATTGATTGTGCACTTCAAGATGAGTTAATTTCCTTTAACAAAGGAGTCTTTTGTGGGTTTTTTTTAACTTCTATGCAATGGAAAATGTGTCGAAAATGTTTAGCTACCCGACACGCAATTCAGCACGCCAACAATCAACGACAACCGAAAGATCAAGGCATGTTTGCTGTCAGGTTTTTCACGCGTATTTGTTGCTCGTTTCAATGTGTGTAGGTGGAGGAGAGGTGGAGTAGAGGAAATAACTGGGGATAAGCAAGGCAAGGAGTAGCTCATTTTGGCCCACGTGAAATATGCGTAGAATTTGGCTTGAAAGTAAATATAACGCATACGCCGAGTGGGTCCTTAGGCCCTGTCAAATATGAATAATGTTGAGCTGTGTTGTGTTGTATTGCTTTGTGTTGCAAGGTGGGCAGTGTAACCCCGAGTGGCTGGCAACCCTAGTGGCAGCTGGCCCCCCTTTTCTAAATGGCAGCTGTAAAAAAAAATTAAAAAGCCCTTAGCTGCCTTGCGGGAGAAAGTGCCAAGTTAGCTGTAAAATGCTGAGCAGTCTGAGCATTTGACTGAATGCCATCAAGGTCAAGTGTGGGGCGTATTTGTCTCCTCCCACTCTATCCCTGTCTCTCTCTGTGTTTATCTGCAAGATCCTTTGTATATTTGCTGGGCAACGCTTTGGAATTTTAAGTTTGCATGGGAGTTTCCTGACCACTTGACAATATTTCGGTGTCTAAAAGTGAAACAGTCGCTGCCCAAGCAAATATATATATTTTTTTATACAACATCCTACGTGTTGGCCATGGCTAATTTATTATACATCCCTTGGCCCAGCTCTGAGCCGAGCTGGTGTCTTGTCTACGTGCTTATTTGCCAATGCCTTTAAAATGTAGCTGACAACTTTTGTAGTTTTGTTGATGTTTTATCTTTTATCTGTTGTGTCAGCCTCAATCAATTGCCAAGGCGACTTCTTGGCCGAAACCTCGGACAAAATAGAAATAGGCAGTTCCTTAGTGTGGCTCTTATTATTATGACAGCGTGCCTAATGCGCGTCCGAGCCCTCATCCACTTGGCCTCCTGCTTTGTCAAACTCACTTTGCTCTGATTGATGTGTATTTACTTTTTCACAGAACGACAGTGGAGTCCTTCGTGCATGCAATTTGCATTTTGTTTTTTGTTGTCTTTACTTTGTTTTGTTCTGTTTTTTATTTAAGGAAATCAACGCCTACGGTTTGTTTAGCCAGCGAACAGTAATTTCATTCAATTGCTGAGATTTATTGCTCTTGAGGCTTTGACAAATTGAAGAATATTTCCGTTTACTCTATGCGAACTACGAACTATGTAGTCTTAACATCCGGCGGCGGTTCTATTTAATTAACTTGGCCAGCTACTCGTAATTTGGCCACATTAGCAGTTCACATGTCATACAATAGTGTGTGTGTTGGTGTGTGTGTCATCAGCACTAATAGCATAATTTGAAATCTACTTAGCTTTTTGCCTTGCGGCTGTCCTTACAGGATGCTAGCACAATGTTGGTTTTAATTATTTTACGCAGAAACATAGAAATTACAAGAGCAGCTGACACCCCATTTCGGGGCGTGTCCCTGCAGAATGTCCAGTGTCACATGCTGGGAGAAGTCTTTGCTTTAATTAATAATGAAGAACACTAATTGAATTGCGACTCGGCGTATTTCTATATGAGCTGGGCAGAGCTTGAGGTTGTGATTATAATGCCGCCAGTCCTGTGAACTTATTCACGCCCTGAAGTTGGCAATGAAATTTTCACAAAAACAAAATGTATAAATAAATTAATAAACTTGAATTATTAAAGCAGTAAACTCTGATCAGATCGACTGAGAGCTACTCTATTTAATTTTGAATTTAACTTCATTATATATGTATTTACTTTTTTATTTGTTTATATATTTTTTATTTCTTTATTTTTGTATTTAATTATTTTTAGTTTATTTATTTATTTTTATATTAATTTATTTATTCTACGAATTTATTCTGCTCTAGATTTTGGATTAACATACAGTGAAATATTTAATATCTACATTTATAAATTTCTTATAGTGATCAAGAACCCTTTTATCATCAATATGCACTTCATAGCATCGTTTATGACTTCGTTTGTCTTTTGCTTATATTTTCATCACGTTATAATATCCTTTTATCATATTTGTATTTGTTGTGTATAATGAAACAAAGTTTGTTTTAATCAACCTGTTTGCCCACATTATGGCTTCCGTTTTAATTGATAAACGTGACAAACTTTCATAATTCGGGCTGAAATTAACAGCTAAAGGCAAACAGCTAGCAGATCTCTTGGTCATAGGATCTAATTATGCGCTAGAGTGAGTCATTAAAATGTGATTACTTAGAGTTAGCTAGGCAGAGCTTGGGAGACAAAGTAAACAAGTTGCTGATTAGCAATGAGTTTGAGTGCAATCAATCATGATAATTAATTATTTAAGTGGTTCAACAAATCACTGAGCCACAGAAAAAGAAGGTGCTGAAGGAGCTGGAGTAGCCACCATGTCGATGACTTCATAATTATGCCAAAGACAAAGCCAGAAAGTGATAGTGGGAAAAGTCAGAGGCTCTCAAGTCAAGTCAATGTGCATATTTTATGCACGCTTCGCTGACGATTGACTGCACGATTGATAGAGCAAGTGAGGATGGGAAGCGCAGGGCGTAGGGCGGCTCAATCAAAAAGGCAGTCGAGCTATTCAAATTACACAAAAACTTGACTGCAAAGCGTAAGATCCTTGAACTAGTTTATGACCCAATTGTGCCAAAGTGTCTGCCAATTGGCGATGCGTTTTCGCGCCACCCTAAGCGAAATTAAAAGCCTCCCTCCACCACCCTCTGTCCACCCACAGCACGCTTCAATGCACTTTGAATGCGACCAGTGAAGCTCCCCTTCGCTCTGTAGTTTTCCCTCAGCCCTCCCTTAACTGCGGTGGCATGCAGCAAGTGGCACACGCGCATATGTTGTGCCCATTTGGAGAGCCTGTAGCCGTTAGTCGTTTGACTCGTAGTCATTCATTCATTCAACTACACTTTGAGTCTATTCACATTCAATTTGATCGCAGCAATTGCCGTTGCCAATAAATAAATGAATAAGACAAAAGAACGAGTACTCGTTGCTTCTACTCATGTCTCGTTTTGAGTGTGTGCTGACAATTACGTGCTCGAGTGTTCTTCCCTTCTCTTTACACCTCTACCCCTCTTTATCACTCTCTTCTCTCCCTGCCTCAGCATGAGTGCAAATGCGAGTAATTTAAATGGAATTTGCCTTCGCATGTTTCATTCAGTGTGTATGTCACAGGCCTCAATTGTGGCACGTGATGTGGCACCCCCCACTGTGTGGGGTCAGTGCGTAAAGTGGCAGGTTATGAAATGCTTGTTATCTAAAAGCCGTTAGCCAAAGGTCGGGTCATGTATAGTGTGTCAGTTGTTACAGCTGCGCCTCCTGTCATTACCAAAACACAACTATAAAAAGAAAGCAACCTCCTCATTCTTTTTTCCGCCAGCAAAGTTATTACACCGAAGCTATTATACTGCAGACTTTTCTTACTAATGTCTTAGTATAAAGTAATATTAAGCAGCTACTAAGCAACCCTGCAATGCGCTTCATTTGCTTTGCCATTATCTCAGTCTAAGCTACCCCTTTTGCTTACTTAATTCCCATCAAAATTCTGTGGCAATTGCATGGTCAAAACAATTTGGCAATAATGTTTCTCCGCTTGGTCATCGTCAACGTCATCATCATCATCATCTTGCCCTGTACGTGTTGCAGTCTCTTGTTTAATTCATGCCACACATGCCACATGGGCCACCATTTCAACAGGCTTTGGCTGATGCTCCAATGTGGCCAACAATCCGCTTTTGACAGCATTTAACAATTAGCGACAGCTGGCCAACTCATCATAGTTCTCGTACTGCCGCTCGAAAAAATTCAAGCAATGTTAAGCACATCTACAGAATCCTCTTTAACAAACTTTTTTATTACACTCACTAACAAAATTCGCTGTACATTTTTGTAACTGAAATTTTGCTTTGCTTTCTGCACTTCTGCTTGCCCCTCTCCGCCCCTTCCCAACACAACTTCTTTAACTGTTTGTAAATTATGCGACAGTCGGCTTTTGCAATTGCCATTTGCTTTGGAATTCATTCTGACAGCGTCACTTGCAACTGTTATTGCATACCCTATAGAAATACAAATAGATGCAATGGGGTATCTATTATCATCGGGAGTCTGTTTTGATCTATAATACATTTTCAAGTTAGGTCCTTGCCCTTTGATTTGGCATTCCTTCTATGAGCTTTACTAGGGATTTTTCTATATACCCTATAGAAACAGTTGAAAGGGTGGTATTAGCAGGTTTAAGTAGTAAGCATCTGGTTTAATCTGTAATTTATGCTGAAGTTGACTGATTGCCTCTTCCTTAGAAATGTTTTCTGTCAGCTTCACTTGCTACTGCTCATGAATACCCTGTAAAAACAGCAGAAGGGGTATGCATACTTAATATCTAAAGCCTAATTTCAACTTTAATATAAATTTATTACTAAATTGGCTTAAATATGAATCCTATTACAAGAATTGCAAGTGGCATGGAGTATCTATAAGCTGGGCACCCTCGTCTAAAGCACACCCCACTCAATTTAGTTGTTGTTGCTGCTGCTGCTGCTGTAAAAATGCCACGAAACATTTTTGTGACAATTTTAGCAACTTTATTTCTGTGTATAATAAATTGTTGGCCAAAAAGTCTAGCAGAAGTCAGGCAACTTTTTCATGGGTTAGTTTTGCTTGCTTTCTTTTTTATTTTTTTTAAACATATTTTATATTTATATTATGTCTGGCCAAATACTTAAGACGATTTTTTATAGAGTGTCAGAGAGTGGGGGGGAGAGTTCGTGGGGGGTTGGCGCAGGAAGGTGCAGGCTTATGATAAAAGTGTCGGTTGCAGCCCAAGTTGATGGCGTCCTTTGTTGTTCAACTTGCTGGGAGAGTGCATAATTTATTGTGTAAGCTGTGTTTCGCGAACATTCTTATCAGAAATTAAAACTTGAGCATGAAGTTGACAATAAAATAAAAATGTATATAAAAGAAACAAACAAACAAACAAAGCAAAAAAATGTTAACAAATTTAATGAAATGTTTGAACTTTCTGGCATTGGACAAGGTTGACTGCAAACCATATCTAACATCATCATCATCATCATCATTGAGCTGTCGGCTTTGATATGATTTAAGAATACTTTTGGATTTGCTTGCTTGGTCAATTCATAAATAATTTGCTACAATGCCGAAAGTAATTTCAATATAATTCGCGCTACGTGCTGCCTGCCGCCTGACGTATCATTCGCACACAAATCTGTGCCTAAGTACGTTCGTAAAAAAGTCCAAACGCAAGAAGAGGCCCGCAGGCATTTGATGTGGCAAGAACAAGAAACAACCAACCAGCAAGCTAAGGTTGTCAGGTCAACACACAAATAAAATATGAAACAATCGCAGCCACGTGATAGGTTTTTACTCTCACTCCTCCCTGCAAGCACTGCAGGAGGGCAAACCCCTCGCTTATCGTATATCAGCTCAAATTACGCGTGCACACGGACAAACATCGAAACAAATGCGGCAAAAATACCAAAATATCATAAGAGTAAAGGAAATATTTGTGCGTGCCAAAAAAAAAAAAAAGAACAAAATGGAAATGGAAAAGCTATGGAAAGGCATGGGAAAAGTCGGAAAAGCGAAATTCAATAAGTGGAAAGCAAGAGCAGCATACAAAGAAAAATAAATCCATTTGACTTGATTTTCATTTCTATCTTTATTACGTATACGCAGCGTTATGCAAATTGCTTGTTTACTTAAACTCAACACACGGATCAACCGTTGAGCTGCGCGAATCACTCAGTAATGTATTTTACGACAGCATAATTTATAATTTATGCTTGAAATTAATTTTGTAGTAATTCTTCAATTTTCTTACACTTTCCGGCTCTGAAAAAGTTGGTCAAGCAGTTTGCTAACTTGAAATGCTGTCTACCCAAAACCGCAAAGTTTCAACTGATTTTTGATTAAAACTTGATGCTTTTTTGTACTTGTAGTAAACGAAAGTCTAGGCAAATAAATATAAACCCATCGTGACAGAGCGTTAAAGTTACAGCTGTAAAACTTTGAATCGATCCAAAACTCAGAAACTAAGCAATGTCGAGCAGCGTGGATGTCTGTTATATTTAGGGTCATCAAATGGCTTCCGCATTCGCTGGCAGCGAGGCTTAGATTTTAATTAAGTTCGTCAGGGCAATGGGGCATCATCAGAAATTGATTGATGGCGCGACTCGCACAACTAGCTAAATGGCAAGACAAATTTTAATTAACACAACAGCAGGTCACATGACTGTGTGTCCCTGTGAGTGGACACATGTGAGAACAATATCGCAGCAAATCGGGAACAATATAAACAATCCAATCTCTGACGCGGATATTGGAGGAAATCAGTCAACAACTTTTATTAACTGCACAGACTACGGCACTCGACACTCGATACTCGTAACAATGCAGCATTTTCCACCTGTTTTCATTTTCAACACTTGAGTTTCTTTCATAACTTGCATACACATACACATACACATATAGCAAGTGCAAGGAGCACTCATCTTTTCAATTCATTTTCATTTTCTTAGTTCTTTTTTTCCTCTATCCTCTATTCTGTTCTTATATTCTATTTGGTGTCGTCACGTGCCAGCAACGTGTCCTTTTATTTTCTTAGTGCCATTTTGTGATTGTTTGTATTGTTTTATTCAACGAATTGTCATTTTCAGTTGAGCATTCTCTCCGTTCTCTCCATTCTTCAGATTGCAATCACTTTTGGCTGCGCACAAAGGATTTTACAAAAGGAAATATCAAAGACAAAGATTTCTATCTAAATAACTTTGGTTTATTTGTAAGTCCTCAAATCACATACTCTTCCACTTTTATACTCAACATTAATAGCATCATTCGCTGCGATAAATACAAGCAATTGTCAATAGAATGCTTTAACATTTATAACACTTCATTAACTTTTAGTCAGAGCAAAAATAAAATGCAGAATAAAAACGAATTCGCAAACGAAAAAGCAAACAATTCAATCGAATTGTTCAATTGAACAAACAAATTAAATTGACAATAACAGATTAGGAGTCCAATGAATATCTGGATATTCAAATGCATTCACTTTAAAGTAAAGTTATAGTGTAGTTATAGTATGGTCATAGTATATTATTTCAAACTAATGTTGACTTGAGTGTAATACAATAATATAAATAATTAAAACATATTCTTAACGCATGTAAAGTAATGATGACTGAAAAGATAATGATAAAATAATATATAAATAATTTAAATTGAAAAGAAAATATGACAAATGCAAATATATATTACATTTCATTTTATTTATAAAAAAAATTAATAATTTAAAAAAAGGTTTAAAGCAAATTTGATAATCGATGATAAAATAATATATTGAAATTGAAAAGAAAATTTGTCGAATGCAAGCGTTTATTTAATGATTTCATTTTACGCATCAGGGATTTATTTGTAAATTTAATATGATAACATTTCATTTATAAATATAATATATAAATATTACATTTCATTTCATTTATAAAGAAAATTAATAATTTAAATAAAGCCTAAAAGCTTGAAAAGTAATGCTATTTTGATAGTTAATGATAAGATAATATATAAACAATTTAAAAGGAAATAAAATGAGTCAAATGCAATATATATTACATCTCATTTCATTTTTAAGTAAAATAAATAGATATTTCATTTCATTTCAATTGAAATAAAGCCTTGAAGCTTGTTAGTTATATAGAAGCAATTTAAAATGAAAATAAAACAAGTCAAATGCTTGGAATATCTATTCCACTCAATTATTAAATGCTCTAATTTAAGGAATCAGAATTTCATTTATTTTTCTCCGACTTTTACTGTATCCTCCTAGCATTTTCCTGGAATTGCATTATATATATCGTTGCAGCACTAAACAGAAAATATACGACCATAATAATTCATATGTGACACTTACTGCAACTGGGGATTGCGCGTACTGTGTGTAAGTTCCAAGCGCAAATTGTTAATTATTTATTACGGTAAACACACACTTCTTCCACGAGTTGCAGACACACATAATTGTTTATTTTTTTGTTTTATAATTTTTTGAAATATCTGTATAATATTTTTCAAATAAAAGAATGGACTTTGTAACGCAGTTTCTTGTTTCTTGTCAAAGTAAAGTTGGTTAAGGCCCGTAACTGATCGAGCGATTGAGCCGAATCGCAGTGCACGAAATACAAAACACAACTGACTCACAAAAGCCAAAAATCCACAACATTTTACCGTAGACGTAAACTAAAGCTGAACCCAAACCCAAACCTAGACCCGGATACGGACTCGAACGACTAACAACGAATGGCGACTGGCGACTGTCGACTGTCGAATGACGACGCGTTGCGAACTAAACGCCCCGAGAGGCAATCAAAATGTGCGCGTATCGCAGCAGCTTTTGGCGGCTACTGTTGGCCACAGTTGCCATCGCTGTCGCTGTCGCTGTCGCAGTCGCTGCCAGTAACTTGCCACACAGACGCCACAGCTGCCAGCAACGACAACGTTGTTAGCTTCCACAAATGCAAAACCACAATGTAAAGTCAAACAATGTCAGGCAAAATCAAACAGTGCCTGCAAAGAGTTTCTCTTAAATCATGCAACTTTCTCTTAACTTTCTCTTCGCTGCGCAGGCGCTCAGCAGGAACAGCTGATTGAGCAGCTGTTAACTTTTAGCTGTTGCTCATTATTTCATGTTTATGTTTTTGACCCTTACTTGTCTTACTTTTGTTTCCTTTTCTTAACTTTGCAGGCTTCTCAAGTTAGTGAGAAAGAGGCGCAGGTTAAGGTCAGTACAAGAGATGACAACAGATGGCGCTTTAAGCACACACACACACACACAAAGTCTGCCACAGTCTATGCCACAATATCTGCCACAGCAGACTAGTGAATGAAAAGCAGTTGGGGTAATGGTAAAGCTAATGTATGCAGCCAACACGTCGTATGCGCAATGTGGTTTGAGATTTCCCTAATCCGACTACCACATATATCTGTCGCATTATGCATACATTTGCCAAGCTCTGCTTACCGCTAGACAACTTCTAAATAATTGCCTCAACACTTGACATCATTTTAACTAAGATTCACTCCATATGTTTGTGGCAGCGAAACTGTTGTTGAATACATTTTCAAATTAATTGTGTTGATTTAACATGGTTAATAAAATATGTGGTAACATTAATTGGATGAAAGCGGCATTTATTTCTGAGAAACTGTTTTTCATCTCTTATATTAATAAATTAAACCATTTATTTGTAGTTAAAGTTTAAACTCAAGAAGGGAATAAACTCATCGTATTATCTGCTCCTTCTATTGCTAAACAGTTTTTTAAATGTCAGTCACATAAATCAAACATTCACCCATAACTTGAACCTTGAACTACACTTTCTTTTTTTATTCTTTCAGAGAAATGAATTCTCCTAAATAATCGAAACATATGTAGAATTTCCCATCTTTATTTGATATATATAATCAATTATTGGTCTGCAATCATCTACACTTCAGCGACTGTTTTGTCTGTCGAATTGGCATAGTTCAACTATTCAAATCGCATAGAATTGTCAGCAGACGACCAAAATGTTCGCATTGTCGTCTTGTGTCCTTGTGGACAGACAGATCTGGACCGTCTGTGGGTAAAATTTATGTCGCGACTTTATGCAAATGAAGCGTGAAACTGTCAGAGCAACACCAGTCGACAAAGCTGGTCCGTGGTCCGTGGTCCTTGGTGCTTGTTTTGTTGTCTGGCTGGCTGACTGTCATGTTGCTCCGACAGATGCGTCTATCAAATAACAAAGAACTTTTGCTGTTGCCTGTTGCCTGTTAATCCGCTAATCCTTTAGAACAACGAGTTGTCTACCCAATTCCAAGTATCCTGTCATGTCCCTCCCCTTGAGTGGACAAATTGAAATTGTATAAAAGTCGCCCGGCTTAAAGTATCCACTGACCGTGTACCATGTAGTTCTAGCTAAAATGGGGATTAATCAGCCTAAATGTTGTTGGCAGCAAATTACAATTTGAGCCCGCCACCCTGGAGGCGGGAGGCTGTTCAGGGTAGAGCAACTTGAACCGAGGTCGTGGCCACAAATGCGGCTGCATTGCAATCGCGTTGAAAATGCAAAACCAGAAATGCGCCTGAGGCAACGTCATTGCCAAAAATATTGCCACCAAAAATGTTTCCGACTTTTCTCGTTAGTGTTTCCGGATTGCCCCACTTATCCCCACTGCTCTGACCCGCTGCTCCTGCCACAAAATATTTCATAATGTTACGCTGCTTTTGCATATTTTCTTTTGCTGCTTATGAAGGGGCATGTTACAGGATGCCTGGTTGTCATAAAGACCAGAAGGCAACTGCAAAAGTTTTCAACTCAGCAGCTGAAAAGGGGGCACTGAAGTGGGGGTCATGTATAATTAGTGACATAGCACTTTTTGCCGTGCCAAATGCAAATGAGACGAGCTCTGATATTTAAATATATATATATATATCCGAGTGGCACAGAGGAAGCAATTATTGCAATCTATAGGTATAAATAATATAAATTGAACCGATAGTAAAAGCTGCACATTATGCTGATGAGGTCAAAGTCATTACAAAAGTCATTACAGATGCATTGAAGGGTACTTACCCGTGTGGAGTATTGCTTAAATTATTCGCATTTAGTTGATTACACGCATAAAACAGTTTGAACAATAAGTGCAGCTAATTAATAATGAAAATGAAGTGTATGTCATTAAATAATAATTGAAAATTATTTATAATGTATGGTGTAATTAAATTAAAATGTAACTAAACATTGGGCGAAGAGTAAAAGCTTTAAACTGTTAATTAAACTTGAAAGTCATTAGAAAATAAATAAATAAATACATAATTTGACATATATTTAGAGTGGGCAAATGTAATTAAATGTGTAATTGATTATGTTTAATCTATATATAAATAATGTGCATAAATTATGCTAAAGCATGGCTGTTGAGCAGCAGTGGAGATCAAAGCCTGTAGATAATTCCCAAATAAATAAAAACAAAACTCTTATGTCTATGAATATAAATTGACTTAGAGATAAAAATAAAAACTAAATATAAATATAAATATAAACATAAATAATAAAACGAATAAAACAAATTGTAATCAAAGACTTAGAAATAAAATTCGCTTGTATTTGCAACAAATTACTTAAACTAACCCACGTAATCTAGCAAAATCCGAACTGTGAAAACAAAAGCGGAAAGTGAAATATTTTCAATAAAATGCAACAATTTATGATTGAATATTTTGATAAAAATATTCGCTGCGACAACAATAAATAGTAAAAACACTGATAACAATGTGCGGTGCAACAAATGGAAAAGAATAGAATGGAAAATGCAAAACATGACATAATGTAAAGAAAACATGAAGAGGAAGCGTGCAGCGTGCAGCGTACCAGCGTGCAGCGTACCAGCGTGCAAAATAAATAAATAAATTACGTACTTTATGGAGACTCGAATTCGTATTCGTATTCGTATTCACATTCGATATGAAACTAAACGTTCAGCGGTTTTTTGTTTTCAGTTTCTTTTATTTTTCGTATGCATAGATTCGTTTGATTGTAAATAAATGCAAACATCACATGCGATTTTCATGTTGGCAGCCCAACAATATTTGTATTTATTGAGCTGTTTCGCGTTAGCGCTTCGGGCACATGTGGGCGTGTGTATGGGAACGTGAATGTGGGCTTCAATTGGCTGTAGAGGGGATATCAACATGTGCTGACAGTTTGGCATATGTACATATGTCGTGGCTTACATGCCCATGACAGTTAGCTGACCCAATTCCTGCCAAAAAACTCGCTCACATGCAATTGTCATGATAACGTTTCGAACACCCCTCGCCAGAGCTTAGGCTCGTGCCCATATCTCCTTTTATATTGTATATTACCCACCGCAGTCCATTTGTCTAATGCCATTTACACAAGCTGTCATTAGCTTTAACCGATTGTGGGTGGGAGGAGTGTGTGAGGGAGGAGTAGGCAGGCAGCGAGGGGGAGTAGGCGGTTGATTGTAAACAAACAGAACGTCAGCTGAATGTTAAACATTTATCGCATTTCTTTTTCATTTGAATTTGAATTGGAATTTAAAATTGAATTTGAACTGCCAAAAAGCAGAAATGTGGCTGCAAAAGGGAAAATTGTGTCAGCCACAAAAATTGTTCAATATTTTTACATTGCGTGGGCAGCGACAGTTTTCCACTTTTCGCACAAGGAAGCAGTCGAGGCGCCAAAGTTGGCGGCGCTTGAAATGTGTTTATTTAAATAGCTGGAGCCACAGGAGCGGACTGTAGACTGCGGACTGCGGGCTGGGCCCAAGCAAGGGGCGGCAGCAAACTAAGCAAACAAATTTAATCGACAGTAAATTAAATGTTAAAATGAATATTAATACGTTGATTCACAATAGATTCATTGCCATTCATTTAATATGGCATAAAGAACTTCCGTTCCTGTCTTATGCCACATACACTTCCTACACTTCCTCTTCATCTTCTTCCGTTTCTTTCATTTCTTTTGTATTATCGCAAACTCCCTGAAAGTAAACATCAGGCATAAGAAAATGAATTTAAGGTTTCAACACTTGTCAAAGAACCTGCACCAACAACAATCAGAAGTAAAGTCTTCATATAAATTGAGAGAGCAGCGTGATATGCCCTTAGCTCAACTTCTTTAGCCGGCGTTATAATTCGCGGCAATTTCAATTTGCATTTTATTAGAACGCCAGCTTTTTGACCATGAACAATTCCGGACTTTTATTTGGCCTTGTACATTAATCAAACAGAAAACAGAAAAGCAGAAATTACAAGGCGTTGAGCATAAAAAATTCACAAAAAAAATTACTTTCCATGGGACATAAAGCAGAATCAGACCCCGGAACTCAGCGAATTACCACAAAAGCAGAAATATCAGCTGTAAAACTGCTAAACTTGCTCGCATTTAGCGGGAAACTCAAGGGTCCCCAAGTTCAAGAAACTGTAAAGAGCGGAAAGTTTTTGCTGCAGGCGGATGCTCAACTGGGATCATGTCAGTTGTGTATATATATCTATAAACTCGTACATAGAAATTGTTCAAATTATCGACAAATTTACTTTGGGGTCAGCAGTTCTTTGTCTCGACGTGTCAATGACTCCATCGAGAGAGACTGACGAAATCAATTTCTATAGAGAATTCGATTAGATTGTCGGCATTTGGTTGCCAGACGTGACGCAGTTGGTGACGTTTACAGCTCCTATAACACGAAAGGCTATTCAATTTCAGATGATATTAATTAAGAAAGGTGAATAGAATGCAATAAACTAAAGTTGATATGTTTAAAAGTGTTTCTTAAAGACTCAGCGACCCTTAACGACCCAGGAAATGCAGCACCAGCACCACCAAGACCAACCACTGACCCACAAAGAGAGTGCTGGCCAGGGACACCACTTCCACGTTGGTTTGGCGTAAGTTAGTTGACTTTTTGGGCGGTTCCCTTAGAGAAATCTGCGTAATGACGCTGGCGAAGTCGACTGGCCGCAAACATTGTACATTTTTCATTTTCCACGTGGCAAACGTGGCAACCTTTTTGCAAAAAACTTTTACTATTTTGCGCTGCTCTCACACACAGCTGGTAATTTTACTTGGCAACTTGACTTTTCTCTAAGCGCAAATTAATTAAAAGCAACAGTTGCAATGGGGATGAAGATGGCCACATCGAAGGCGACATTGACTTGAGGTGAAGGGACATTTAAAAGGGCGCCTGGGCAACCTTATAATTTAATCATGCCACAGTTGTAATTATAGCTAATGCTATGCTGTGTCACGCTAAGCGCACTTACCGCTTGGTGCTACGCGGCGTATGAGTTATTCATTTGCTAAATCAAAAGCTAAAAGTTGCAGCTAACAAATGCGCAGCGCAGTCTGCATATGCAAAATTAATTATGCGAACCATTTAATTGCAAAAGTTTGCAGTTAACTTCGGACTAAATAATTGAACTTTAACTTCCACTTTGGCCAAAAGGCAAAAGCGGCAAAACAGCAGATGATAGCTGGCTGGAAGGAGAAACATTTGAATATGCTGTTAATATTAAGACGACTCAACTCGACTCTTTGTTGTCAGCTGCTGCAGGATTTATTGGCTGGCACTCAACTTTAGACAATAAATGGTAGAAAATATATGAATTTTAAAGCAGCTTCAGCTTCAGCTCAGCATAGCGCATAACGCATACGCAACGTAAGCCAGCGGAAAAGCGTTATTAATATCTGCGCACTGAATTATAAATAAATTGAACTCGAAATAAGCTTTGTAAAATACTCTCTACACATTGCAAGACATTTATTTCAATATAAAAGATAAAGCATAAATCCAATTATGCTATGAAAATTGTTAAAGAGTGTAGATAGATGGAGAAATATTACAGGTAAAGTGCTCTGCTTAAAAACAGCACAGAATGCAATGGCAAAACTGACTTAAAGTCTTAGCAGAGAACAAAGACCCCGGACACTAATTTGAAGTGGCTCCCATCGCCCGACGCATGTCAAGTCCTGGCCAGAAGTTAGCTCTGACTCTCTGGCACATGATGCCCGGTCGCAGTTGCTGCATAATTTGTGTTCGTGTATGTTTAGCCCAAATGCCGAAAGCCAAGACAACTTGCCGTACATAAAACCCTAATACATTCCCTGTTGGCCAACCCCAAATATAAAACACATACTAATTTACGTTAGCAAATCTACTGGGCGCGGCAGCTGCGAAAAGTTTACAGTTTGTGTTAGTTGAATTATGGGCCGAGTTTGAGCTTTCTCTTCTCTTTGCGGCACGTGCCAGAGCTGAACATTAATGTAGTTTGCTGGCATGAAATGAATCTGTTTGTTAGAGCACTTTAATATGCAAGAAGAGCTACAGTTTAATGAACTAAAGGCTGTGCTGAATATTGGGTAAACAACTGAAATTCAATTCTCTGCCTTTGTCTCTCCTTCTCTGCCAGCTGACAAACAATAAGAAATATTGCAGTGTTTGTTCACCGCATGTTAAACAGCAGCTTACGCTCACTAAAAATTTGTCAATAATTACGTGTTGTTATAAATAATCGCCATAGAAATATAAACTCGCATATATTGCTGATAAAGTCGTATAAGTTGCGCTTGGCTGCGTCTTTTGTTTCTCAACGTATTGTTTGACTTACATATTAAGGCGTCAACAGCTTTTGTTTGTTTATCGTGTTGTTTTTGTCATGTGTCAGCTGCTGTGTTGTCCTTTGTATCTGTTTGTCTGTCGTTGATTTCCGCTGATTCGTCACCTGCTGAGTTATGTGAGTTCTCAGGAAGCTGGAGGTGTTTGCTGTATGCTGCGGTCGCTGCAAATAAAATATAATTAAAAAATTTGTGAAATTTGTAAAGCTTAAACCGCAGGCCACTCCCTGGTATTATGATGCCGCTGCAGCTGCTGTTGACACAGCAACGCGCCTTTGTACTAATTGCATATAATTAATTAAAAACATGCGCCTGGCACATGGCCCACATGCCTTTTTTTAACATTTTTTATTCCATAACACACAGGGCACGTGGCACAATACAACAGTGTAATGTGTCTGCCTTTCAAGTCTACGCTTAGAGAGAGCGCGCACCGCTTAGTCAGCTTAATTGTGGATTTTCCGCCGGATCAGCCATTGCTTTGTTTCTTATTTACAATAGCCTTAACTAAACAGCTTAAGCTTTAAGAACTCGAGCACTTGACACTTATTAAAGCCAAGGCTATTATATTCGTTTAAATGCAACATTGCGCATACGCCACGTGGTGCCGAGTCTTGTCTGAACTTAAAGCAATGCTTACTAACAGTTTTATTCCACATTTTTCCCCGCCTCAACTCTTAGTCACAGTCACTTCTATTCTATATTTCTCTCTACTTACAGAGCGTAAATTGAAATGTAAAAAAGCTAAAGAAATCCAAACAAGGCAGTGTAATCAATACGACAACTCGCTGCAGGACGACAAAGTAACTAAATAAATATTTTTGCCGATTACATTTATATATAATGAGAAACTGAAGTGAAAACTACAAAATAGAATGCAAAAACTTACCGAGGATATAAATTTCGAAGCTACAACCTCAACCATTGGCTGTCAACTTAAAATATTCCTTGTGGCAGCCACAATTTTAAAGTTGACAGCGCTAAAATGATGTTGTGCTGTCCGCTTCTGGCCATAATTCTCAAAATATGGGCAGGGTCCAATGAGCCGCACTCTGTTAATGGCGATATAAATCATAAGCCTATTGACTTCCCTGACAGCCCACGGGGGAGACTACGAATGACTTCACCCTGATCCCATTTTATGTGCTGCGCAACATTCGAACATCATTTGGGTTTGCCCTTTCCCTTTTATTTGTTAGAATTCTTTATTTTTTTGGGGCTATTTTAAATTCGGTATACAATTTAATGCGTAAACGAAGCACGTCGTCGAGTTATAAAGCATTAATGTGCGTGTTTGGTCAAAAAGAAAGTGATGAAGCTAAATGGATGAATGGATGAAAAGGCTGCCCCTTTCCTGCTGCATTCTGGACAAGTCCTCAATAAATGAACGGCCTCTTCCCTTATTGCCTTCGTTATTTAACACACATTTGAAATAAAATTCATTAATGCCTAGAAATTAAGGATTCCTCTCACTGATTTTTACACCAGCGCCGACTTGAAAGCACACTTTGAATTCATTGCTTGTGCCACCTGTGAGTTTCAGCTTTCCAATAAATTTCCCAAATGTCACAGCCCACGCTGCGTATGATTTATATTTGCTTTTATTAGCTAATTGTGCGATCATCTAAAGCAGCTGTGAATAGCATTGAAAACAAAACAGTTTTTAAATATTTAAGCAAAGGGAAAAAGTTTTTTAAATTAGCCATTGCAAGTGAATTGAATTGAAATTTATGCACAAGTCTCAGTGCAACTGCAGCTCGTGCCTGTTGCTGTGGCAACTAACAACTGTTTGCAGCTCATTGTTGCAATTAGCTCGACGCTAGAGCAAAACAAACTGTTTGCATCTGATTTAATAAGCTTATACAATGTCTGATTGCCCTGCGAACAAGGAACAAGGACACCAGTTCGCTAAGCAACTGGTTTCCTTAATTAGACTTCTAATTGAGCTGTTATGAACTTATAACTCGCTAAGCACTAGACAACGAACTAAAGTGAAGTATGGCGATGTGAACTGAAGGATAAACCAAGTAGACTTCAGTCTTGAGTCATTATTGCTTGTTCGGGTTGAAACGAGGCGGAAAATGTGTAATGAAGTCACGTAAACATTTTAATTTGGCATTAAAGTACATGCATAACGAATTCGCCTTCTTTATTTTGGGGCCTAAAGATACTCGTGCTTGCATAACAAGTAAACACACACTAACACACCCATGCACACAAAAAAATAAGGAAAAATGTATTAATTTTGTCATGTCGTTAACTTATTAATGTATACAACTGAGTTTCGCTCTCTTTCCCATTCTCTCTGTGTGTGTGTGTGTGTGTGTCTGTATGTTTGTGTGTAATTGAGCTTCAGAGTTTCGCCAACTGCCAACTGGACGTATGCGTAATATGAATGTATACGTGAGCTAGAGTCGTGTTATTCGCCTTATATATTTGACATGCCTCTGTCAGTCGTTCAGTCTGCCTGCATGTGATCCGCTTCGTAACAACGTTGATTTGATTAGGCCATATGCCGGCTAATGACAATTGGCTGACACTGCCGGAAAAGTCGACAAGATGAAATGCGTTGTTAGCTGGCATTCTTATACATATTTCATATTGACACGAACACCATGCTGAGGCCGTGTTTCGTGTGAAAATTTAGCAGACAATGCTGCCAGCAGTTGTTGAGTTTTCAATAGCTCAAAGAGCAAAGATGAAGCTTATTTTTTTTTGTGTATTTTCATTAAATTTAGTGTTGAATCTGTATAGGGCAAAGTTAGCAGGTTAACAATACAGGTACAATACTTTAGGAACAGTCTAAACCTTCAGGCTATAAGCAGTAGCACTTACAAATATTCTAATTTTGAGAGGAGTCTACAGTTGGCCAACAGTTGTGGCAAAAGCCGTTCTTAACAAGCGCTTTAAAGGCCTGATGGGTTGTCTGATCAGTGTATCACTGCATCTCCTTCTCTGCTGCTCAATCTGTCATGGTACGCAGCTTGAGGGGTGTGTGGTCGCTGAGTGCCTGCAGGCTGAAGTAGAGACTGGAGGTCTTCTGTATCTTGATCCTTAGATTCCACATACCGCTTCAAGCTGTCAATATGTTAAGGTATTCCTGGGGTCCATCTGCTACTTTAGAGCGGCAGATGAAGCTAAGTATAATAATAAACCAAATGAGAGATTAATTTTACAACTGTCGCCTGCATATTGCGTTGAATTTTGCCTGCGAACTTTTAATTATGAGCTTTAAGCTGGATGAGCTTTTATTGCGTGATTAATTATTTAATAACTTATTGTCTCTGACTGCCCTTCTGAGCGGCTTATCAAATCAATAACAATAATTCCTCACACGCCGCATAAGCTGGCAAATGAGTGTCGACTGACTGACTGTCTGTCTGACTTACTGTCGCAAATCATGCGAGGCTTTTTGTATAAAGGTCGAGTTGAGTTTGGGTTGGGATTAACAAATATTAACAAAGGCGAAGAGTAGAGCGTGCAGCTTGACAGCACGTGCATAGCACGCAGTCAAAGCAATTTATGCGTTGTCATGCTAACGACAGGGAAATTTCAATGATTTGTGTTCGCTGCTGTGAACTGTGCTCTCTCTCTCTCTCTCTCTCTCTTTGTCTGTCTCTCTCTCTCTCTCTTCATTTGGGCTTTAATGTGCAATCAATGTGACATCACAAAATGTTCAGTACTCATAAAACAGGAAACTAATTAAACCAAATCACAAAGGCTGCATCGTCAAGGTACAAGTTGGTCGCAATAAAAAGCCACAAAAGCCACAAACCACAACATCCAATCCTCTGTGTGAGCCAGATAAATGTAAACTTTTGCGATCCATTAAGTGATTTAAAAGTTTTGTGGGCATGGCCACATAAAACATGCAGACAGTATCTTAATTCGATCATTGTTAATTAAATGCGAATTGCAGTTTCAATCTAACATCTTAATGGATACACAACACACACACACACACACACACACACTGTGTTAGGGCATTGTTCAATAAACTTCTCAGCGAAAGTTTAGCATCCAAAATGCTGAAAATGGGAAGAAAATGCGACATTTTCATTATAGAACAAATCGAAATATCGAAAAGTCAGGAGACAAAAGTGAAAGGCGAACAGCAAAAACTGATTGGGGGATTCGGTTGGCCCAAAGCAATAGTGTGTGTGTGTGTGTGTGCGAGTGTGAGTGTATATATTAGCATGTTGTGTGCAGTCAGGCGTGAGTGTAAACGCACACACTCACTCACACAATCACAAATAGTCACACACTTGCATATCACATGTTGTGCCAAGAGGCAAACAAGTTGCTGCATTCAGTTTACAGTTTTCCACTTGCAAACGCGTTTAGCAGGTCAACACTAATACATACACGCACTGCATATGTGTGTGTGTGTGTGTGTGTGTATATTTGCTGACTGCATATTGATTTGAGAGGGCAGTCAAGGTAAAGCCATTCGCTTTGAATAAATTGCAAAAATGAAATGGAAATGTATTTGCTGGATAAAGTTAGAACTTGGCCAAGAAAGACAATATTCCATATGGTTTAACAAACTCAAAACAAGTCGCCACGCATCGCCTAGTCGTCAGCTCTCGGCCCGGTTCAGAGACTGGCTATAAAGACAAAGCAGACGATGCGCCATTGAACAGAACAACTTGGCTAAAGCTGGCAATTTGTCAGAGCCAAAGCCAGAGTCTGTGCGTTGGCATTTTAGCATTCAAATTGGCAGTTGGGCTCATTAAAGCCATGGCCAAAATGCGCACAGAAATTTACATTTAAAAAACATTTGCAAGTAGCCTCCACTTAAAGTTAAGCTGCCGTTGCCATTGCCGTTGCCGTTGTCGCTGCTGCTGCCACATTGATGATATGTGGCTTTTGGTCAGCTTATAGCCAGGTTATCAAAAGTGAAAACAAAAAGCTGCATGCGACCCAAAAGAGGAACAAAAAAAAGGATATCAAAGGCATTAAAGGATTTTTGCTCGCACAAGAAATCATCAAAGCAGAAAACATTGGAATGCTGTGTCAGCTTATTTCTTGGAATTGTCATAAAGCATTTTGGTAACAGGCTTAAGCCCACTTCATTGCCAGCGGCAAGAAGAGTTGTCTCTAACTTTGGTTCGTCGCAAAACGCTTTGAGGCCATGAAAAGCATAAATCATTTGCCAAGTTAAGCTGAACAATGTTTGTCTATGTTTACAAAAGTCAAGAGAAATTTGACTAATTACTGCCAAAGAATTAACAAGGCTAACAGCTGAGAAAACAGGCGATGAAGTAATCTGGCTGCAAGCTGTGCTAATTATGCAAATGCCTCTCAACTGTATTAAGTATACACCTAAAGTGCACACAACAATTTGCATTATACTTCCAGTCAAAATACGTATGGGCCAAGTTAAAAGGCCATTGCACGTTTTAACTTTAATTGGCAGCGACAAACATAAAACTGAAAAAGTTGTCATGAATCATATTCATAACGCAGACGAACATTTGTTTATTGTGCTAATTATGTTGTTCATTTAGATAGCGCAATGAAAAGCCCATTAGCTCTCTTGGCCAGGCTTTATCCTCGCCCAAAAGGTTCTTTGAGTGTTTCTAATTACTGCGTTCACATTTCACTTCTTTTTTTCTTTGGCTCACGTCACGTATGCGCAATGTCAAGCTGTGCAATGTGACCTGCAACTTGAGATGACCCTGTGCACGTGTTTCGAACGAAAGCTATTCATTATTGTACCCCACTCCGCTCCCTCATTATGCGTGTAATTAGATACTGACAGTAAATAGAATCCATTGGCCATCTTCACCCTGACACAGTTGTCTTTAATTGCCAAAATTGTCGAATGCTACTCAAATTGTGAACTCACCAACTCAACAACTGCAAAGCACAGCAAAGCACGAAGCTTTTCCACGAAAAGACTCAATATCTGCAATTCGAGTGAAGTGATGTTTCACAGAAAGAACAACAACAACAGCGTGAATCTCAGAAGAACACACAAACAACAAGTTATTCATAGTTTGCTCATAACGCAAACTAAGCAAATGAAAATTATGATTAATAAACAGCAGAAGAAGTAGATGGAGAGGCAAGCGATTAAGGACCAACTCTTTTTGTCTATTTATTTGCTTTCTGACGACTTGTTGTGGGCCAAGTTTACAAGTCATGTGTAATCTAAAAACAACAGCAAAGCCATTAAGCTCAAAGTTGGCCAACACCGACTATGAGGCCCTCTCAAAAGCTCATCAAATTTTCATTTGCCAACAAAGAACGTGCACAAACATTAAAACGCATAAGGAAAGCATGAGGGGCACGTGGACGTGGTGAAATCTGTTGAGCCGGGAAAGCTGTTTAGCTCGCCTGATCAAGCGCGTTAATAAACGTTTTGTTTACAAAAATTTGCTACACATTTTATGGCCAGAATACTGGTGTTTACGACCCGCCGCCACTCGACGGGTCCATTGCCTGTTAACAAGAGCATTAAAGCGTTCAAAAACTGTGTGGCATATGCAAATTTGGTGTTGCATACTCTAGGGAGCGCTCATTGCAACAACCAAGAGCATTAACCACATTGCCGAATTGTGAAAGCAAGAGCTTTTGTCTTTAAATCCTGTTTGCCTCACTCATCACACATGAGTTGATTTATTGCAGAACAACATTTTGTATAAAACCGCAACCAGGACTTAACAGCAAACCGAGTTTCCGATTGCATCAATTTGTGTCATGACCAAAACTTCTGTCTCTTGCGACCTTTTGCCGTTGCAACAACACAAAAAACATTCATTTCCTGTCCTGCTGGCTTTATTGTGCTGCCCATTCCACGTGCCAACATCGCGGAACATTGCTGCAAAAAAAAATGCCCAAATCTAAACCATTTTTTTTATACCGGAAATAAAATATGCTGCGAGTAAAGAATGTGAAGGAAAAGCCATGTGGCATGTAAGGAAAATCCAACGTAGTTGAAAAATTTGAAATGGAAAAAGTGTAAAGCTTAAATCAATGTGAAGTTGGGCAGCTGTAATTAAAGTGTAGTGGGCGTGGCAAGGCCAAACATTTGCATAAGCTTTGCCAAGCGGATTGCACGGATTAATTTGCAGTTCTTGAGTTGTGGCTTTCGGTTTGAGTGTTGAGTGTGTTGTGTGTTGAGGAGTATAGTTTGGAGTGGTCGAAGGTCACACACACACACACGTTTAATTACCTGTTATATTATTTGCATATTTGCTTGGTTTAATTAATTGAATTTCATTTATCGGCAAGCGTGAGTTATGGCCCAATTGTGGCAGCCACGTTAACAGCGATAAGATTAAAGTTGCGGTAAATTAAATGCACTTAGCATTACGCGCGGGCTTATTAAGCAAATGTGCAAACTTTTACGTAATAATAGAATATATTCATTTTTTTGTCACAATTTTCGGCTTCTTTTCTCTGTGGCCAAAATGAATTTTCATGCTTTTATTACGTCGACGACCTTCGATGGCCAAGAGCAAAAACAATGTACAAAAATTGCCCTTACGCATCAGATATGAAAATTGTAATTTTCCCAGCATAAGCATGTAAATGTGTGTGGCTGTGCCTGTGTGTGTGTATGTATGTGTGTGTGGGTTACACATGAATATTTACGCACACATGAACAAATTGCGTATGAATAAAAGTTGCCTTTTGTTTGCTGAATCGCCTATTTGTTGCTGTATTCGAAATGCCCAGCAATTAATATGACTTGTTGTTATTCTTATTGTTTACTTATGACTGTGTGTGCGTGTGTGTGTGTGTGTGAATGTATGTGCTCGAGTGTGTATGTGTGTGCATTGTGGTATGCTAAAGTGCGGCATTAACTCTGATTAATCCCTTATTAAAGAGTCCGCAGCGTGCACAGCCAAGCCTACAGGCATGTCTTGAATATTAGCTACAGTCATGTCTATAATAGAAGGCCCAGCACATCTGAAGCACCAATAGTTGTGGCAATTGATATAAAGCAACCAACGATCTGTGAAATAAAGCAACCAAGTCATGTGAAAATACAACACGACTACAGTCGCGTCGTGAATATTAGTCCGACACAGCCATAATATTATGTACAGCATTCATAAGGCAGCAGCAGTTTTGGCATTTGCAAATTGATTCATTCTATTACTATTACTGATGGAAGATAAAGTGTTGCGTATGTTTTGTGGACGACTATGTGTTACCTTAGAATAAATTAAATGTAATTGAAAAGAAGAATGCGGAATGATTAATGATTTATTAAACAGTTGCCAGATTCAGACCACAGACATGTCTGCCATATTAGTTACAGTCGCATGCGTAATTTGATGCACTAGACAGTAACAGTCTTAACTATTAAGCATGCTGAAACGCCAACCGCATGACTAGCAGATACCCTGTTGTAGATTAATTCATATCAAAAGAGAATGAGCAAAGATTAATGGATATAAATGACAGCTTTTAACGCCACAGTCACAATCAATCAAAGTAGTTGAGCATACCCGCAACTTATGCAAGTATTTAGATTGCTAGACGAATCCTTGAGCAGTTGTATTTGTCAAAAAGAACATGAAACGCTCTCTTAAATTGCACGTGATTACGCAGAAACTTGATATATGGCCAAGTGCTTGCGCTTTTGCTGTGTTAATTGTGCAATTAATTTGGCTCGTCAGGGAAGGAAAAGTGTAAACGAAGGGATTCACTGACATTTCATACTTGATGTTGTTGCTCCTCTGATTAGCCAAATTAGTGTTTCGTATGCTTTAAACGATGTTTTGCTAATTAAAGTCAAGGTTCGTAGAATGAGTAGCTGTGTCTAGGGAGTCTCTTCTCAGCCCTTTGACTGTTATGCATAAATCCTAATGGCCTGACAAACTGGATGGCATCGACTGGCCTTTTTGTTTATTTAATTAAAATGCAAGTACCGTGTAAGTGGAGCCACGTGGAGCTGTACTCTTAGTTGAAACCGTGGCCAAGTAGGGCAGAAATTGATGGCAAAGAGCCCGCACCATTTGAGACAGAGCAAACCGAGCATTGAAAATGCTCAAAAGGGACACAAAACATAAAGAAAAAAGTGCTGCCTGAGAGTTTGCGTCAATTTCAGGCCAGTCAAGTACTCGATTGTCCAAAAAGAAACGACAAAGCACAAAGAAATTCCCAGTAAAGTCCATCAGTATTCGCGTATCAAAAGTTTACTTCTTGGAAGGTCGCCAATTCCCAGTTGAAGTTGCGAGAGCATTACGAATTCGCGTTGAATTGATATATTTCTTGGAAGGTCGCTGATTCCCAGTTGAAGTTGAGAGAGCATTCAAAATTCGCTTTGTATCGATTTGCCACAGTTTTCGCGTATCTGCCGTGAGCGACTTTAATGGCCTGTCAACTTGAATGATGCTCGGCTGGACATTCAGCTGTCAATCTCTGACGCCTGCTAAGCTCCTGTCTAATTAATTTTTTACACTTTCTTAAGTATTTTAGGCCGCACTCTTATTGTTCATATTCAAGAAGCAATTGGGCTTTTAAAGTGTAGAGAGTTCCCCTCTGTCTTATCATTTATCGGCTATTACGTTATTGTTCATTGAATTGCTGTCAATTTCCGAATAATATTTACACACAATTTTCTAACGTCTTTTGAACTCTTAAGCGATCTCCCACGCACACACTCAGACACACATGTGTCCTACACACACACACACACACACACTCACACACTCACACAGGATAAGTAAAATAAACAAGAAATAAAACACGAGCCTCATATAAACACTCGCAATTTTCTTGCTGCCTGCCGCAAACATGACTTGAATTGCAGGCAGCTCAGGGAGCGATGCGGGAGCAGAGGGTATGTTACAGCTTGTGATGCCTGCTTACGACATGAGCTCTTATGTCGAGCATTTCCCAAGTGCTTTTGTTGTTGTGCTCTGCGGTTGTAAACGCTTGTCGAGTTATTTATGCATAATCATTTAGCTGTTATACCCTATCGAAAAGGCTAATCAAGTTCCCTTTAGGCCTCTTATCGCATGCCAAAAATTCTATTTAAACATTAGGTAAGTTCAAACCACAACTTGACAAGAGATTTCTACTTGACATTTAATATGTAGTCTGTGTTCATTGAATACACTCGAGGAAACTTAAAGTACTTTGTGTATGCTTGAGACTAAGAGAGAAAAAAACAAATCAAATTGCCATTAAGTTACCTAATAGAATGCTAGAAATGCTACTTAAATATAGAGAAAGTTCAATAGAACTTCTGTTTCTAAAATATTAGATTAATCCAGCAATCAAAGTTAATAATTTATTGCTTTCTATTTGCTTAGTTGAACAGCAACAGGGTATAGTCTTAGTTTGGATAAGGCTTATCTAAACTCTAATGTATTGCTAAAAATCTAAATTAATACAACTTGTTTAAACTATTGATACAATTGTGAACTTTCAAAAGTTCATACTGATTTGTTTGATTTGCCTTTCAAGAGCTTCCAACTTTAAATACTCTATAAAATGTCTTGTTGTCATAAAGGGTAACTGCATTTCGTTGAGTGTTTTTAATTCTCTGTTTAGCTTATTGGGTTCTGAATAATGTATGCATTTTACTGCGTTCTGTTGCTGATATTTAGCTAATAATTCACATATTTGGTTCGATACGGAATTACAATTTGTGCGCATATTTCTCTTCTTGTATTTTCCGGCCACATACGAGCGTAATTTATTTGCTGCAGCAAATTAATATTAAAATTTTATTTCGCATTGGCGCAATTTGTCTTAATAATATTGTATGTTTGATTCGCGTGTTCGTAGAACATGAACACATGAACTCAAATATGCAAAGCAACTGGGGAAAACTTGTGTAGATTTGTCAAAATTCGCATAACATGGGGGAGGAGAGGGAAGCTGACAGAGCTGACTTGATGACAGCCTATTAAAGTCAGTGGCAAAAGTTTTGCACTCTCTAATGTGACGCTGTCATCATCAGCCCTACAATGTCATCATAAAGAAAAACTTTCACCAGCTCCAGCTTCTAAGCGCCTGACAACATCTCTGCTATGTGGAAAATGTCATTGTTTCACATACATAGAGACACACCTGACACCACCCAAACCACCTGGAACTGCAGTTGTCGACGCATAACTAATATGAAATGTCTCGCATAAAGAACAATGCCAGTTGACCTGATTGCTTTTCTTTTTATACCCTGTTTTTATTTTGTTATCCCAATTTAAAACTGACCATACAATAGACCAATTTCACAACACTTTTTGTATGTGTTGGTAAACGCTCTAATAACACACACTAAGCTGTTGTGTCACATGATGAGATTTGCATTTCGTAAATAAAGTATGTCAAATCAAATTGGATGTCATCTAAAACAATGAAGCTTCTGCTTCATTCGGCAGTTGTTAAGCTACCCTGTGGATAAAAGTGAAGCAAAGTGGGTATATTGTTGCTGGAGAACGTTGAACATTTTTGTAAATAATCTATGAGGAATACTTGGAGATAATTCAGAATGTTTAATATGCAACTACTTTGAAGAGTATGCTTAACTGCAGAGTATTTTCTCGTCTAGCACACCATATAAGGATGTATAGCGTTTAGATGCTGAGAAATTTTTGAAAGTGTGATTTGAAATAGAATTCATAAGCCAATCATATTTTCTGTTGGAATAGTTTGATTATAGTTTACATTCTTTACAAATTTTTTAAACTTAATCAACAGAAAGTGCAGTGTAAAGAGTATTTAGCGGTCGAGCACACCTGCCTAACTCTCTGTGCTGGAGCTGACATTGTGTAACCTGTTTGCCATGCCTATTAAAACGTCAGCTGACAACAGCGACAGATGCCTTGTTTGGTATCTGTTAAGTCTTTGACTAGAAGCTGCCGGCTGTCAGCTTCATTTACATGTAAATTCGGTTTAGGAACTGCTGCTCGCTTGTACATACAACACGGCACAGTGGGGCAAGAGTGCATGATGATAAAGCCCACGGGTTTCTAAACAAAAATTTGCCAATTCCCCATGACGCAAAAGTGTTCGAAACGAAACCGAAATGTGTTAAAAATGCAAATTTATTTGCTGGCCAAGTGTTTTGGTTGCCATTTGTTGTTAATGTATGTGTATTTGTATTTTGGCCTTGCAGAAATTTATTTGCCAACGGCGGCCACGTGGACAGCAACAGCAACAGCAACAGCATCTGAGTTCAGGCCACAATAATGTGGCACGTGCCACTCTTGATTCTGCGGTGCAAAAATTGTAACTAAATGCCATCAATTTGGTAAAATATAAAAGGAAGAAACTTTAACTTACGACTCGTTGGTGTCCCAATGGATTTACCTGAAAGTTTTGATTGCTCAGTTTGCGATGAAGCCGCAACGCATGTCCATCAGCTGTTAGGTGTATGTGTGTGTGTGTGTGTGTGTGTGTGGCAGCAACTGTTTGACACAACTGGGTCGCCGTTTGACTGCGTTCGCCTGTTTACTAAACTGGTTCAAGGAGACAAACAATTGCAACAGCGCGCCGCAAAAATGTCGTACAACAAAAAGTAGTAAGCACTCTGTTAACCACACACACACACACACGCACACACACACCCGCATTTGATAACGTGTCTTTAAAATACTTCAAACAGGCTGAACTCCGATTGGAGTGAAAACATTCAGCGCGAAACGATGTTTTAATGAGCCAAAGAAAATGTATAAAGAAAAGAAAGCAATGATAAACAACAACTTGAAAAGGATAAATAAAGATCAAGTTATACCCTGTAAAAACTAAAAAAGAAAGGCTTGTTAAAGTAACATACTCAAGCGCTTACTAAACTATTAATAAGTGACTTTAAGCTGCTTACAGATTTACATTTACAGAGTATCTCGCAGTCAGGCTTTCTACGTTTAAGCGCACTCGCTGCTGTTTTCTTTGGCAGTCTTTCTGTCTGATTGTTTCTTGCCTTGTGGACACCTTGGGCAAATTGGCAATTGTGGGCGTAACCAACTTGGACAACTTTCGGCTCAATCTTGTTGTTGTGGATTTATTCACAATTGTTGAGCCTCGTGTCACGCCCACCTTTAAAACTGGGCCAGCTCATCCGAAATAGCAACAAGCACGCAATGTAACTGTCGTTGTTGTTGTTGTCATTGTTGTTGTTGTTGTTGTTGTTCTTATGATTGTTGTTGCTGCTGCTTTTGTGTTTAATGAACCTTTTGCAAAGTTGTTTACATATTTTATGATGTTGCCACATTGCGTGCCTCAATATGTTGTTGTTGTTGTTCTTGTTGTTGCTATTGTTTTTGTTGTTGTTATAGTTACTGTAGGCGTACTCTGTTGAAATGCTATTGAAAAGCAATTTAGCTTTCCATTTGTCGAGCTCTTTAAGTCGTTAATATCTCACCGTGTCGTTGCCTTTTCAGGTCAACGCCGACTTGCAGCAGACAACACTTCTTTGCGACTTCAATTTATGTTGTTCAATTAAAGTTTATGATTTAGTATTGTCATTATTATTTATAAATGCCACTTCTTAAGCTCATTTATTGCCAAAGTTACATTGGTCTGCCGCTTTAATTTGGTTGCAGTCGCTTTAAAGAAGGCAACAATTGTAATACAATTGTTATTGTTATGATATTAGCTAAGATACTACATACGTGCACCCTTAAAGCCTTGTGACTAATAGATTCGATTTATACAAGCGCTAGTCTTAGTATAACTGCTCAGTTTCTGTGTTTCTCGCAATTATTCATTCTGCTATCTGTGTGCTATCGATTAGCCTTAAATGCGCCTTAAGGTAGGCAACACTTTTATATACGTTTCGTTTATGATCAATTACTTAAGCTTATTGATAGCCTAATACTCTTGTATAATACAACGTCTATTTCATATTAATTGCCCTCTTAAAGCAAGCTGTATTTGTTGCTGTTGATATCCAGGGGAGCCCCAAAGCAGGCTACAGTCTTTGTAGGCTTGTAGTTGAATTTGGCAGTAGCCCAGAGTTTTATTTCCATTTATTATTATTGTAAATGGACCTCAAAGCGTTCTTAATAGAGAAATCTGTTTTCCTCAGGGAATTACAACATTTAACTGTCAGTTCAACAATTGTTTGTATCTTGTTTTTACTATAATTCCATTTATTTCAGCTTCTATCAAATTTAGGCAAGAGAAAAGTATGACCTACATAGGAATATGTTATGCAAATATGGGAATCTTCTCACTTTGGCAACTACTTGCACAACAATGTTATCATTATCTACAGCTGTTGCTTGTTTAGGCCTTCAATCAATCAATTACTAGACACGTGCGCTTTACATTTTACCCCTCAGCATTCACTACACACATTGTATTCACAATATTCTTTATGCGGCCATTTTCTGATTTGATTTGATTATTCGCATAAATATTTCACCAAATGCAAATGCAAAATACCACAAGTGTGCCTCAACATGTATGTATTTACAGGGTGTATATAAGCGTGTATAGGCTTAACTGGCTAAGCCGCCCACAGCAGCTGAATAATTCAAGCACAAAATGCGTATACGACACGTTGTCTGAGTGAGGAAATAGAGAGACAGAGAGTGAGAAATCAAGGTTGCTTTTATTTATTATAAAATCATTGGATATTTCACGGCGCAATAAGACACAAAACATTTAACTAATGATTTTTCGCTGTTTGCCAGTTCAAACGGATATAATACTTAACCATCGACCTTTGCAATTACTTAGCACATTTTGGCACCTTATCCAAATCCTCATCCCATTGACAATGAAATTTATCAGCTTCAATCGCAGTTGTAGCAAATATGCCAAGCAGCTCAGCTGGCCAAAGAATATTTCGCAATTTGCAAACGAAGTTAAAAGTGTTTTTTTTTTTTTTTAAATTCTTGCAAATTGACTGAAAGTTTTGCGTTCTTGCAAAGAAGATGACTTGTCACGTTTGGTTCGCTGCAACTCATACATCAAAGACGCCATATCCCAAGGCCATCAAGTTGTATTATATGTAAGACAAGTATTCAATCAAAATATGCTCGTAATATTCCCTTTGGCCAAGGGAGAAAGAGAAACAAGCGGAATACTTGAGGGCTCGCAACAGCGTAATACCCTGCACCCTGGGGAAAGATTTGAGCAGATGGTATACAGAAAGCTTCATGCCAAGCCTCATAGAGATGGACAGATAGACGAATGAAGAGACGCACATTGAGCAAGTATATATAGGGCATCCTGTTACCTACTTATGGCACAAACTTAATATATCTCTATACAGGGTATAAGAAAAGTAAGTGCTCAATTTGAAGTCAGTGCATCCATCCGCAGATTGAAATGCATGCCACACTCAACTCACAGCATGTGGCACACAAAGGCATTGAAAATGCATATTTACGAGTCAAAGGCAATGCGTGGGTAAAAGCCAACTGAGCTGTCAATACTCATATGCTTAGCATAAATATCAACATCATCACCATCATCTTCCTCGACTATCAATTGAAAATAGAAAATCGAAAATCATACAAAAGATTTGTTTAGTAAACGTGTCGAATATGTTTAACAATTTCCACTGAATTCTATTTGTGTATTCGTGACAAGACTTTGGTTTCCATGCACAATATTTTAGGCCAATCACTCAATGGTAATTTCTTTTTGTGCTGGCTAACTATAATTTAACTTTTCATGACCATGTAACGCCCAGTTGGCCATAACATTGATGGGCATGGCAAGTTGTCTAAAAATAATGAAACATTGATGAGATGACACAAAATTGCGCCAAGGATCAATCAAAACTTGCAAACGTGTACTTAGTACCCCACAGACAATTCGGCCAGAAAGTGAGCGAGAGAGAGAGAGAAAGAGAGAGAGAGAGAGATATATAGAGAGAGCGAGAGCGAGAGCGAGGAAGAGGATGCTAATTAACTGGTTGTTGAACGTCAGTCAGTTGGTTCTTCGCCAGCAATTTGTTGGCAATAACACATTTGCATGCTACAATCGCTCTCTTGCCTCCCCCTTGGCCAATTATGTTAATTTTTGCTGGCCAACTGGCGCACAATTTTGGAATTACGAAAAAGCCAAAGTCAAGGACTCCCGAATACAGTCGTGGCTGGAGTAGGCGAGGGAACTGACCTTACTGTGTGTTTGCTTAATTCAACCAAATTTGCTACAATTGCAATTTAAATTCCGAGGCCGCAGCTGGTCTGGCTCACTAGTGGCCATTATGTAATTAACACTTTTCCAGCTGAATTTGGAATTTCTAAAATTTGAAATTAGCCAGACGCTCTTGTAGAGTACCAAGAAATCATGAATCGAATGATTTAATTTCACATATTTCTAGGAAGGGCAACGTTGACCATTATTAGCATAATTAAATAAAAAGGGGCAAGTACTCATGGCGCGTTGGTTAAATTTGCAGCACTTTAAAGTCATTTGCCGAGTCACATTAAGCTGTTGTTGTTCTTCTTCTTGTTGTTGACTTAGGCAAAAATATTTCAACAGCCACAAAATGACCCAAATACATGAAAGTTCTTTGGACGTGACCACAACCAGTGCATAAACTACAAACACACAGAGAGGCAAAAACAGCAACAACAAATTTATGGGAAAATAGTATGAATTGCAGTCCTTGTGGTCCTTGCCACTGGAGTGTGGCATCAACAGCAAACGCTACCATTGCTGTTGTGAAGCATTTTGATTAGTTTTTTCCTCTTTTTTTTGCAAATGCAATGATTTTCACTCCTCTATCCACATATTTCTCTCTGATAGTTTATTGACACTCTGGCAAATACTTGAAAAATAGAAAGGGAATAGAGAGATAGAGAGAAATTGAAGAACTGATGAGAAAGGGAGACTGAGAGTATGCTTCAAAAGAGCTGCAAATTGGGTTTAGCTGCAGTTACTGCATGACCCACAAAAAGCCAATGCCAAACAAACAACCCAAGCATCGCCATCGCCAAGTGTATATCATCTTGGCATTCATGCATTTTCAATGGCCTTTGAGTCACACTTACTGTAAGAGAGTGCAAAAGAGATATATATATAGAGAGAGAGAGAGAGATAAAAGTATAGTCTGAGTGTTAGATAAGTGTTAATTTTATTGGCCATAAACTCGAGTGGAAACATAAAAAGGCAACAGAAATCAATCAATCAGAATGCTACAAATAAAATTTAAATAATTAAATAAAGTTAATTGCTAGCTGACAAACTGTCAATAATTTCATTGAAAGCCGTCTTAATTTTAAACTAATAAATTTATAAATATATAAATTGAAGAATTTGTTGTCTGTTAATTCCTTGTCAAACATTTTGAGTATTGCTGACAGAATATTTAGTAGATAGACTCTTCTAAACGTAATCTAGAAACTACAGGGTTCAGCTTATTTGTTTAGTATTAATTAATAAATTAATTTAATTGTTGCCTTTATTATTTATTTCTTTATTATTTTCTTATATTAAATATAAATAATTTACTCACTTCTTTATATATTAACTTAATTATTTCTTGAATTATTTATTGCTTTATTTATTTATTTGTATATTTATTTATATTTATATTTATTTATTATTTATTATGCATTTATTTTTATTATTTCATATTATTTATTTACCTATTTATTTATTTTTAATATTTATTTATTTAGTTAACTATTTACTTCTTTATTTATTATCTTTCTTCCCACCAAATAAATTTCTACTACATTTCAAATACCTTATAATTTAAGCAGCTGCAGAGATTGTTATTTTTAAATCAAACATTATTTATGTAAATATGACTTAATTATATTGAATTTTCTATTTTAATTAAGCTGCTTTCCAGACATATATTTGCATAATACGGTTGCTGAAACTGAATGAGAATTGGCAATTTAAATTGTATTTCTCAACGAAAAAGCAAATCAATTTGCAATAATCAATCAAAGCAAAGGGAATCGCAAATGAAATATGGTTAAGTTAAGTTGTTTACATAATATTGAAATGCTTCAAATGATAATTAAACTTGTTTAGCTATTTAAATATGATATCCGTGCCCGAGGCCTCATTGGTCTACTGACTGGAAAAACTGTCGGCAATTTCCTTTTCTACTTGCAAAATTTATGACAAAACATCTGCAGAATTTCAAGCTAACTAATGGAAGCTATGAGAATATTTTTGGCTCTTTCGTCAATTTGAGGCAATTTGTTTAGCCGGTTATTGGCTTTTACAACCAGCAGGGAAGGAGGTCACAGTTCAAATCATCGCATAGCAGCTGCATGAATTTGAAAAGCCTTTTCCATTTGATTAAAAAGAGCGCAAGCTTCCGGCTATTAGAAGCCAGCGGCCTATATATCATATCTAATAGCAACAATCACGAATGGAAATGATGGCCTTAGAGTTGAGACTCTGAATTGGACAGCTATTGTTCAATTTTGTTGGATATATTTTGTGAAGCGTTGCGTGTTGTTGTCAGCAAAATGGCGACATCTCACTTTGATTAAAGACACAATTCATCAACGTTATTTGCACGTCATATTTACATTACTTAACAGAAGGCCAAAAAGAAAACAAAATTAACCTTTGTTTCATTTGACCAGCATTTGTATTCATGACCAAAAGCAAAGCGAAGGTCAATCAATAAAACAGTTTGTAGAGAAACAAAGTGCGGGTAATTAATCCCAACTAAAACACTCAGAGAGAGAGAGAGAGGGAGTGTGTGTGAGACTTACAGGCATAGATAAGCGTCTAATTAATCTAGTGCTGTTATCAAATAATAACACTCATTGCTGTGCAGAGTATGAATCGAATGCTTGGCTAAACAGTATAGATTAATATGGATTAATGCGTGTAAAATTCAGTTTTGGCAAAGTTATGATAGTTTAAAATATGTCAACGCCTTTTGCTATGGTGCTGATAACTCTCTCTCTCAATACCTAGAGACATGTAGAATCATTTCTTCTCAAAAATATCAACTTTCAGTTAAATAACTCGAAGTGTTATTCGAAAACGTATTCAGACTTCCATCTTCAATCTATTGGCTCGCAAATTCGAGGCACTTGACTGCCTCAGTTCTTCGCTATTCCGAAGTGGAGATAATTCTCTCATAGTCCCCCCTTACCAACACTTCTATTACCTCACTTACCTGCTGCTTGAGCACAACAATTGTTTAATTAATCAACGACATTTTGTTACATAAAATCATGACGCCGGCAAACTTTATTCCAATCATAAGTACAATAATTCATCATAATACAAAAAGGCAGCACAAGGTGCTAGCCACGTTAAGAGCTATTGACTGAGAGTAGCCATTTCGTTGACAGAATCGTTGACAAAATGGCCAATGCTCAGTTATAGCTGCAACTACAGTTAAATGTGTGTTGGTATTAAATACGCTTTGCTTAGAGACTAGTAAACTATGTCAAGTATCACTTAGAGAAACTTATGCGGCACCACAATAGAATTTGTTGCTCGGCGAACCACACAACTTTGGCGGAGTGGTGCAGGCGTGGGGGGCTCGTTCCGCGCCTGCAACGCTGGCCAAAATGGCAGCTGCCTGAACAAATTGTGGTTGCTCTGTTAATTATTAACACTTAAATACAATTATAGATAGTTAGAAAGGGGGTAATAGTCGTAGAGTGGTTTAGCGGGTGAGAGTGTAAGGGAGTTTTAATTACAACCACAGCGCATCGATAGCTTCATCCATTTCATCGGTTGTGGTGCGTGTGAGACGCTTTGGTTGCGGTGTCGTCATTATCGCCTGCTGTTCGCTGACAACCACCGCTTTGGCCTCCATCTCGCTGCCACTGAGCAGCACCATCAACAGCACACTGCTGCGTCTCGTTCGCGACTGCGTCTCCTGCGTCTCCCCTTCGCGCTCCCATTCCCGCTGCAGTTGCTCCACCGAGTGTTGCTTATTGCCGTTGTTGTGGCGCAACTTACGAAGCCAATCGGTTGCAGGCCAAATGCATTTTCCACCCACGCTGCAACGTCGTCGACTAAAGTCCCTCGCTGCTCTATTGTTGCCGCTGTTGTTGCAACTCTTGTTGCTGTTGTTGTGGCTGGCAGTGTCTTTGGGCTGCAGCATTTCAACCAAGCTGATGTCGTTAGCGGCGCCAATATCGTTGGCACATCCATCAACATCAGGCGCTCCAACAGTTGTTGTTGCTGCTGTTGTTGTTGCTGCTGTTGTTGTTGTTGTTGCTGTTGTTGACACTGCCCTGCTGCACTCGTGCTACACATTTGTCACTTGCGTCGTCAGTCCCAAATCAATGGCCATGCTCTTGCTAACGGCATCTGTGTGCACCAGACGCTGACGCCCATAGCCATCCAGCCGCCCTCCTGCTCCATCCCTTGCATCGCCATCGTGCTGCGACAGCGGCAGCCATTTGTCGAACCAACGCGGTCGGAACAGCAGCGTGAACGTGCTGCGAAACTGGCGACTCATCGAACAGTAGAGTATGAAATTGATGCTCGAATTAATAAGTGCCAGGATGTCCATTAAGTCACCTAAAATGAGACATTGTATTGCACAATAAGTGCAGCAAGAATTTATTACTTAGTTTTACTTGTTTGCAACTTATTTTTTAAATATTTAAAAATGCATCTATATTATGTGTGCGAGCTAAAGATACTTAAGTATCTTCCTTTGAGTTAAGAAATTACTTTACTCTAATTGAAGTATTCAAAGTGTATAATCATTTGAAAAATATATAGTTTAATTAGTTTTGATATTTAAATATATTTAAAAATGTATCTATATTATATGCACGAGCTAAAGATACTTAAGTATCTTCTTTTGAGTTAAGAAATTACTTTACTCTAACTAATTCGAAGTATACAATGTGTATAATCAATTTAAAAATAAATAGTTTAATTAGTTTTGATATTTAAATATATTTAAAAATATATCTATATTATTTGTGTGAGCTAAATATACTTTTGTATCTTAATTCAATTAACTTAACAGTTGACTTTACTCCGACTTTAAGCCCAATTTTATTTTTAGAAAATATGTAGCCAATTTATAAATTATTTTGCATATGTAAAACTATTTTGAAAATGGAAATTTACAAGTTGAGCTGGACAAGCAATTTGGAATTTACTATACCCTGACTTTGACAACAGTTTGTCGGCAGAGTTCAAGGATAGCTATTGTTGATGAATAATTTAGTCAGCTGGCGAGATGGTAAACAAGGCATAGAATAATGTGGCTCGTAATGACAGTTGAGCAACTGCTAACAGTGCGTATGATTGATGTCAAAACAAAGTAATTTACTTACTCAACTTGAGGTAACACTCCATGAGAAAGGCATCGCCAAGCAGCACATTCAGCAGTCCCATAATACCCTGTGGAAACTCTGTGATGAGGAATAGCAGCAGCACCGCCAGCAACATTCGGGTGGTGCGATCCGTTTGCTTCTCCTTCTCCAGCAATTTGCAGCTCTTGGGCTGCGTAGGTGTCACAACTTTGCCATTGACAATCGGTTGCATGTCGTTGGCCGCATGGCAGGCGAGTATCTTGCGTCGCTTCTTTGCCTCGAGCAGGGCGCCAATCAATCTCACCGAGAGCACGGTGAGAGCAAAGCAGGGTATCAGCTTGATGAGCACGCTGTAGATGAGGAACGTGGCATTGCGTAGCGGGAGATCATTGAGTGCCAGCTCACTGTGATATAATTTATAGACCGTAATGTTGCGTTGGCCCAGATCTGGCAGGGCGGTGGTTGTGGTGGTTGTGGTGGCTATTGTCGTTGTAAAATTGATCATGCTCATCGTTGTGGTGTTGCCAATCCAAGCCATGTCCGGTGTGGTGCTGGACATCACCTGCAGCGTGACTTGCTCCTCGTTGTCGAGCACATATTGATTCAAGGGAACCGTCTTAATCGTCTTGCCATTGGCATCAAGTGTCAGCTGATACTTGGTTATAGCCGTAACCAGATAAAGCCACGGCGACACCACCAGCACACACACCACATAGGCCATCGCTATGGTGATCGTCGTCGTCCTCATGCCACACCAGATGCGATTCCTTTGAGGATAACTCACTGCAATGTAACGCCAGACAGCCAAGGTGACTGTCAACCAAATGGAGATCGTGTGCAACACCTGGGCAAAGATCGAATGGAACTTGATGAAGCACGCCCAACTGTAGCTCAGCTGCTGTTCCCGCGGCAGCAGATCACTGAGTATGTAATCATGCACCGTATACGGTATATACTCCAACATCACAGCCAAATCAGCCACCGCCAAACCCGTGAGTATCGCATTCGTCGGTGAACGCATCTCCCGACGCGTCAGCACAATAATGTTGAGGGTATTTGCAATGGTTCCCAGTATGCAGACAATGAGCGAAAAGTAACCATGTATATATTTATAACTATGAAAGAGAAAAGCAATTTTGTTTTTTAAAAATATATATTCGTTAGTAATTATTTGCAAAGTTTCAATTAGAATTACACTTGTAACTCGACCTTTCATGTCATTAAAAGTTAACGCTGCTGTTACTGTTGCCCAACTTTGTAATAAAGTTTACAACATTTACAAAATATTTTGCAACAAAAAAAACAGACAAACAAGGCAATGCAAGAGATACAGTTTTTAAGAGAACGCAAATGCTTTAAGAATTGAATATATTTGTTAAATATTTAAAAATGTAGCTGCATAAGTTGCTTGAGCTAAAGATACAACTAAGAGTTTTAAAGCTTTACTCAATTTAAATTTAATTTAGCTCAGACTTTAACAGCTCTTAGTGCCAATAGTCACTACACATTTAGAAATCAGTTTGAATATGTAAATATAATCAGAAAATATATTAAGCATGGATATTGACATGTAATTTAGAGTTTATGTTGCGCTGACTTTGAGTCTCAATGGGAAACATTGAAATATATTTATTATTAAGTATACGCACTGTCTAAGCTTATAGACAGGGTGAGTATTACTCTAATTTCTTTTTTTCTTTTCTTACTTGAAGTCTCATCTAATTAAAGCTTTAAATTGTGAGTCGCTGGAAAGCGACAAGCGTAATTCGCATGTGTCTGTTGCGTGTTGCTTTGCTTATGAAGCAGCTACAAAACATTTGATGGCAATTACGCAGATGATTTCATTATTTACACATCAGTTATCACGTAGGTAAGCAAATCATTATGTAAATTACATTTAAAAAAGTAATTAATATGCTGACATAGCAGCAGGCCCATTCACAGGCAATGACCCCCATTCCCCATGCCCCATGCCCCATGCCCCATGCCCCATGCCACACATCTACCTCCCCACAGTTGCCACCTATTGACTTACTTTGTGTGAAAATCATCAACGCTGGCGCCACAATAATGCGGCTGCGACATGTTCGTGACCATGTTGTCAATGTTGGTTGGTTTTGTTGGTTGGTTGGTTGGTTGGTTGGTTGACTGGCTGGTCGATTGGTTGGACGCTTCACTGCCCAGAAGTTCAGCTGCTGTTTGCCCTCTCTCTCTCTCTCTCTCTCTCTCTCTGACGCACTCCTGGCTGTGGTTATGCTCTATTGTGTTTCAGCTGTGCCCTGTCAACATGCCGCAACTCCGTCCAACTCCGTCTGCTCATTAATATTACCTTTTCGCCTTTTCGATGCTCAAATGTTTAAATTACTTGGTTAGTTCTATGCCGCCTCTGCTGCGCGTCGTTGTGTGTGTGTGTGTTTGTGTGTGTCTGAAATTAAATAAGGCAAATATTTTAGGACAGCACATTCTGTATTCTGTTTAGCGGTTTTGTTTGTGTGCGAAGGCCAAAGCATGCCGTGTTGCCAATTACTTTCATTTACTCGATTATCGCAGCCAGCAAATTTCACGTAACATGCAAATTTAAAATGTAAGAAACTTGAAAAGCCTGTGTTTGCCTCAAGTTGAAGTTCAAGGCATACAAAATTGGCACTAATTGGCCGCAAGGCGCAACGCTGTCAAAGAAAAAGCAAACAAACTGAATTTTTCTTGAATTTTAAAACAATTTTAAATAAAATTTTCAATTCGAAATTCATAAGTAGAAATTTCGTAAGAATTTCACGCTGTATACAATTTATTAGAGCCGCTGTCAAGCTGCGCTCGTAGCTGTCCGTTCCGTTAACGCAACTCTCACAAACTTAGTGCGAAGCCCAACTATATGAGATGCTTGTCGGATAAGTTTGCTTTACAGCCCATAAATTTTGTATGTCCAGCACAGTTTAGGTTAAGTAATTGGGCCCACGCCTGTGCAAACATTTTGTGCCAGCACCCGGAGCCGGAGCAGTTGGCCATTAAGATGCTACTCTGTGCAATCAATATTACGCAAATGCCCCCAGGAACACACACAAACACATGCACACACACACACGCACACACATGCATGCAGGCTGATAGAGCTTCTGAAAGGGAAAAAGAAAAGTGCAGTAACAAGTCGTTTGTCTTCCAATTACAAAAGCCAAGCAAAGATTTCTCTACATTGCCTTCAAAGCTGCAGGTCAAACTAACGCACACACATTGCGTATACGCAATGTTGTATAGGGAATTGGCTTTGAAAGGCAGCTGTTGCAGTTGGTGGCCCCCAGTGGTGGCTTTTGCCCGTTTGGCATGCTGAACTCTTGAGTTGTAGTCTCTGTCTCGCTTTAACACTTTATTGCTGTCTCTTTTTCATTTAATTAAAACTTTTGTCTCTGCAGATAAACGACAAATTTCTGTGTATGTTTTGTTTATCGTACTGAAAGATCTGTCCAAGCGCATGGAACATTTTTCGAAATTGTCAAGCAGAAAGAACTGGTTGTATGTATATGCTGGTGCTTGTGCTTGTGTGTGTGTGTGTGAGTGTGTGTGTGTGTGTGTGTGCTGCAGCTTAACCGATTTTGCATTTGTCCTTTTGCTGTATAATGCGATTTGGTCAACTGCAAATTCTCACTTGGCCAAAAAGGCTTTAGCAAACTCATGGCCAAATGTCAAATAAAAGCCAAAGCAATTTGTAAGCCACGATTATAAAGCTGCTGTGAGTATTGACACTTCAATAGACACATAATCCACTGGGGCCACATCTGCAGCTAACGAGCGAAACAAGTGGCAGCAAGTTCAGCCATTAGGCAACATTATTAAGCCATAATAATGGCAAGGCCAAGTAGCTGGCCCGGGCCAATGGAAAGCAGCTGGCGTTACAATTAAAATTGGCTAAAGCTACAGTCAGGCCTGCCTATGTGTGGCCATTATTCAATGCTGCATTAATAAGGCGCAACAACTTAATTTTCGTTCATTCAATTTAATTGACGTTGTGCCAAGTTGGCGATGTTTCAATGCCGCAACGCAACGCAGCGCACTTAGAGCCAGGTCTGTTGCTGTCAGCCATCAACAAGTTTTGTTGTACTGTGGGTGTTGCTGACGCCGTTACGTGACTTGCTTCCATTTGAGCAGTTTCCGGTCAGCGCCCAACTTGACAGTCGTCTAACGTCCTCAGCACGAAAAGATGCTAATGTGCCGCACTCTCTCAATCACTCTCTCTCTGAGGTGCTTAATGTGAGGCATACGGTGCGTATACGTTTTATTTACAAAGCCCAATATAGGCTGGGCATTGTAGCTGTGGAGGTGTGGTAGCCAAGTAATTTAAGCTATATGTTTATTACTTTTTCACTCAACTGCGAGAAGCCCCACGCAGAATTCAATTAAGTGTAGCTCAGCCAAATGCCACATGCCACATGCTGGGCTTTAAATCGAGTTGAATATTTAAGAGCATCTTTCTTTTTGCATGCAAGTCTCCAGTCATGCTGCGCATTAAGATGAGTCCAGCAAAGGACTTAATAATTATGAGCAAACTGACAAAAAGAGAAGGCAGACAGGGAGAGGCAGACAGGGTGAGCGAGAGATATAGAGAGAGAGAGAATGGTAGACAGAAGAGAGGGAGAGGGAAAGAGAACGAGCCATTGAAGCCCCTTACTAACCTGGCTCCAACTAACTTGGCAGCTGTCTATTACAACAAGTTAGCAAATTAATTGAAATCCCTCAAAAAGCAACAATGCCCGAAGTCCTTCAACGGACACATCAATCGATTTCTGTTCCTTAAGCTGAATTCAAACTTAAAGTCTTGGCTTTAGTTTCCCCTTTTCTTACATTTTCCATTTTTTTGGTGGCAATAGAAAAGGGCCAAAATGGATGCGTGAAGTGAATGCCAACAAGAGTCGTAAAATGAAACCAAAGAAAATTGTGGTTAAAACTTGAAGAATATAAAAAAAAAAAACAACAAGACGTAACTTAAGCTATGAGAAAAGCGCAAAAACAACATGGAGAGAGTCAAAATGTGGCTAGAAAGTGTAAAGTAAAATGGCAACAGAGCCAAAACCAAAGCGAAAGCCAAGCCAAAGCCAAAGCAATTAGGCAAGTTACGAGTGGGAGTCAGAGAGGCAATGGAAATGCGCAAATTATTGTGCATTTTCCAGTGAGAAAACGGCAAATTGTTGCCTGCAATTGACACAGAAAATAAGCTAAACAACAACAGCAACAATTTGTGTGGAAATTGCCAACAACTACAACAACAACAGCAGCAGCAGCAGCAACAACATAACGAAAACCACAAAAAGCAGCTGTGCCTGATTTTAATTTCTATTCCATCTTTTTTTATGCTATTGCTGTTGACATTTGATTGTGTTTTGATTGCAGTTGGCTTTCCATTTGATTTAATGACCCTAAGCAAACGTATAGCTTTGACGCATTGCGCATACGCAGCGTGTGACCATTCAGCTGTTCAATTATTTACGCTGATTTAGCTAAACTTCTATGCTACTTCTGATAAAATGATGTTGCTTTGTACTCCTCCGTCATGGTCAGTAGATGGGCACGTACATTTGCCAGCAGCTACAATATGTATGTATATGGATGTGTGAGCTGAGTGTGAAAGCAAGTGAGGTGCACACGTGGGCGTGGCGAACTGTAAAACCGGATTTGGTTCCATTTGTGGCAGGCAGACCATAACGTGGCACATGTGGCACGTTGTTGCTACTGTAGACTGTAAACTCGTATGCTTGCAACTTGAATGCCACTTGCCACTCATAATTTTCGACCGTAATGCCACAACTTATGCTACAACGGACACTCAGTCGGACGCAGTCGGACGCAGTCGGACTTGGTAAAAAGTTTGTTTGCAGTGGCAAACCGCTTGTGCCGCAAACAGTAAATGCTTTGAAGCATCTTAAAGCTAACAGGCAACTGACAGGCTATACAGCAGAGAGTGGGTGAAGCGTTGAAGCGCAGGAGTGTAGGGAAAAGGGAACAGCTTAGGTAGACATGCGCCTGTCCTTCGGGGTATACAAAAATCACATTTAAGAGCATTAAGGACAGAGATTGTGATGAAATTATAAATACTCTGCAGTTGGACAGCAAGCGCTGTGATGTATTTAAATGAAATGCACACTGTATACCCTATAATTTGCATAGTCCGTAGGGTATAGGGCGCATTTTTAAGCCACTTAAGGGATTTAAAGCTGTTTGCATTCGCTTGGCTTGCCCTCAGGCAAATATTTGACGAGGTGAAGTGACGCGTTAGCAAACAAGCGGTCACACATACAATTACACACTCAGACAACACACACACACACACACACTTGACAGTTTTTCATAATAAGAAATTCAGAAAGCGTCGCCGAAAAGCAGCTTTAAAAAACGCACAGCCACAACGAAAGTGTGACAGAGAAGAAGGGCTAGCAAGAGAAGCGTTAAGAGGCAGAGAGTAACTGAGAGGGCGACTGGCGGGCAGGAGAGATGCAGCAATAAGCAAACACACAGACAGTTAAATAGACTGACAGTTGGCGTACATTTGGCCATTAAGCGACCGCAACACAAGGGACAAACTGCACATTTTATTGCGAAAATAACAAAGACCCGTTGACAGCAACTCTTTCTCTCCCTCTGTCCCTCTCTCTTTCTCTCTCCCTCTCTCTCTCTCTCTCTCTCTTTCGCCCTCACACACTTTAACTGCCCTTTGTGTCCTGTCGCTTAGGTCAAGGTAATTTGCAGCACACAGAGTTGAGCTCCAGCTCGAGTTGCATTTGCAAATAGATTGCAGAATGACAGGACACAACTTTAATAGTCCTTTTGTTTCAATTATCCTGCTGTGCTTACTGTTTTACCATTTTAATCTTTTTAAAATTTTGGCATTTTAGTTTAATTAAGCCCTGCTGAGACAGCATTTTAATTTTACATTTATAATCTCCTTTAATTCTGTAAATAAAACCAACATAAATAATTTAATAAGACTTTAGCGCAGATTGAAATGGTGAAATACTAATTTATGCCCAACAATCGTTCGATTTAAAATCTATTTATTATTGTGCAGGCAGTCCAGGCTATCTGCTTGTCAAAAACTGGCATTAAAACAGGCTTAATAATTAGTCAACCAGATTGCAATTTACTGGTAAATTGTGCTCAACAACTACAGGGTAACTGCTAGTCGAGTATTTGCAATGAATTCGCGGTCAAACAGTCTATCTAGGGAAACTGCTAGTCGAGTACTTAGATAGACAATATATTTGGCCCTAATGCAACTTTAATTGAGTAAAAGTCGAACAATCGATTCAACCAAAAGTCATTAAAGAGAAATAGAGTCATTGCCATAATCTAGGGTATCTCACAGTCGAACTAATGCCTTGCCTGTGTTGACCTTGATAGCACTCAATATGCATATGAATCTTATCTGGCAAATTGTTTGGGTTGCTTTATTGTTTTGTGAGCCATGTTTATGGCATGTTTCCCTTTCTATTGCCAATCTCTAGTTGATTAGCTGTTTTCCCTCTGACTCTCACTCACCTTCTCTCTCTCTCTTTCTCTGTCTCTCTCGTTCTATGCTGCCTGGCAGGGAGTCTATAATAAATTATTATGCGTAATAATCAATACAATTTCTCGCACCTCATTACGATCTTTGTCTCTGTTCTCTGGCAAATACATGAATTTATGACACTTTTGTCTGCGGATTAATGCAGCATTTATGGCAATGGATAAAAAAACGCGAAAAGAACTTAACAAAATATGAATTAATAATGCCAAATATTTTTAATTAAATAAATTACTGTTAATTGAGTTGTATGTGCTGAATGCTGCAATTAAAATATCAACGCATAATTAACTTAATTCGCTTGATTATAGTTGTATTTAAAGTTCATTAAATGCAACAACAATTTGCAATTTGAGATGCAACTTCAATGGGGCAACGCGACACGTGTTGCAAATAGCAAATTAATAAATAGAATATAATAAAAAACAATATAATAAATCAAGCGAATGAGTCGACCGTAAAATGCCCTGTACTAGTCTCCATTTGTCGAGCGGAAGAGTAAATATAGACAGAATATTAAAAGGCAAACCTGTCAAAGATACAAGTACACGTCGAAGTACAAGTTGCTAGTCATTTGGCGTCCAAGGAGTCTGAGACCAAGAAGAAAAGGAAGTACACGTAAAAGGCACATATATCAATTGGCCGGACTTACCCGAAAGTCTACTCAATGAGTATTATTTTTCAATTTATCATCCGAACTCGTACCTGTCCTCATTTCGAGCAGGCCAGCGGATTTATGCTGGGCGCATTTTCTTTCTATTAAAGTGCCATCAATTTTGCGGACCATTTGCCCATTTTACACTTGCCAGACGGCTGCTGGCCACGCTCAGTTGTGGCCGAAACGAACAGAAAAGAAAATTTCCCAGACGCCATTCAGCAGAAAACGTAAACGTTAAAAAAAAAATACAGAAATTGTGTAGAGAGAAAAGCTGGGAAAGTCAACTGCCGACTGTCGAAACACTTTTACTGCCATGTCATAATAAAATTAAATGACTTGGCCAAGAACAAGAAGTAGGCAACAACTGTCCAGCCAGATCACAGCTTTATTATTTTAATAATATATTTCTTATTTTTGCATTTAAATAGAAACTGTCATAATAGATGATTCAAGCATTATAGAAATGATTGATCATTCAATTGTAAACTCGCTTCAGCTGTAAAACTGTCCAAATCATCGTTCACATTTCTTAGCCCAAAAAAAAAAAAAAAATTACTTATAAAATATGAATTCTTCTTACAACTTTTGCGACTGAAAACAATTTTCAAAGAACCGTACAGAATTTGTAATTAAGTTCGATTTTGGGCCCGCTGCAAACATTCGCTCAATGTAAAGGCAAAGCACTCAAACCAAAGTGTTAACTTTTCATTTCTCGTTGTTAGCCACCTTATCGATTCATTACCTCTGCTCTGAGCCAATGCCAATCCCAATCCCCAGAACCCCAAGTTGAACCCAAAGTCAAAGGCGACCCGAGGAATTTCAAGCCATAACACGCGCAATTAAACTCGAACCGCTGGCGTGGTGTAAATACTAATATATGTATGATATACACACTAATCTCTACGGCTGTGTGTGTGTGAGTGTGTGTGTTTGTGTGTGTGTTTATGCTAATGGTAATTTGCTGCTGCTGCCTACTTGAAGGCGTCGTCCCAGGACACATTTGTTGCTTGTCCACGTGTGTGTTTCCCTGTCTCTGTGTGTGTGTGTGTGTGTGTATGTGTGTGTGGTTTGTGATTGTAGCTGTGTGTGCGTGTATGTGTGTGTGGTTTGTGATTGTTGCTGTGTGTGCGTGTATAAATAATATTCATTACAAAAAATTACAAAATTTTTGTTACGCCATTTATTTTTGCGGCTTACGAGCGTATGAATCGCTGCCACACGAACTTCTGTACATTTATTTTATTCTTCCATAATGCTTTCCTTTCCTTTTTGTGCCCCACAGTAAAGGTAAAAACTACAGGGTATGCTTGGCAGCAGGCAATACATATATATCATTATAATTTGGCCATAAATACAGCAGTAAAAACTACTTAACAGCGTGTAAAACTGCAAAAGCAGCACTGGCGCCATCTAGCGTTCGTTGTTTGTATCTATGAAAATGTTCAGTTCTGACTGCGCGTATCAGTTAAGATAACTCATAGTCAATCATTCGCTTGCTCGCCGCGTGCTTTCGTTGTTTGTTTTTCTTAACTTTCGTGTAGAGCCTACAAATTTCCCTTGCCGCTGCTTTAAAATGATTTTATATATCTCAGCTGCCGCCGTCGCTGTCTGTAAAATACTTTTTATCATGTCAGCATGTTTGGCAAGTAAAAGCTACGAGTGCTGTGAGTGCTACCCATATATTGTAGGCGCATAGGGGGAGTAGGGGGGGTAAGCAACCCTCCGGTAGCTGGCACAGCGAACAAACACATGAGGCTCCACGTAAATTTCATTTCTTTAGTTTCAATCTTACCTTTAAGAGATATAAATGAAGTACGTGAGGCAACGGCAGCCTCACTTTAAGAAGTTGCCAAAGTTTTATTGCGCATACGCAGCGTTGACTCACATAACTCACACCAACAGAAACAGCATTTAAATAGGCTGCAGTTAATTACAGTAAGAGCTCCATTCAGCTCTGGAAATGTCATTTCATTGCCAAATGTTTAAAGTGACAAATTCAGAGTTTATATCTGTAATCGTTTAATTGAAGATATTTTGTCTCATTTAACCAACTCTGAATAGGAATTGTGACTTTACTCTTTAAGTATTTAATGGGAACTAAAATAAATATATATCTTTTAGGTAAATTTGTATTGAAACTGTGTGTAGAGCCATTACGGTTGCCTAAGTGTTGTCTCTCTTCCAGCTGATTGATTCGTTTATAGCCAAGACCTTTGATGCTGTGCCAAGCTCTTAAGCCGCAGCACTTCCCCTTTTTGTAGCACGTAAATTTGAAGCAGTTCCAACACAAAAGCTGTAAGTCAAGTAAACCAAAAGCCGTAGCAAATATTAAGCCAAATTGCATATTCATATGGAAAATTGACTGCAAAAGCGGTTCACGAATTTGCTGCGCACCACTTTGCCAGGCACTCGCACAGTTTCAGGGCCAAAATAACAAAAGCCTGGCCAAACAACGTTTACCTTGAGCCGCAAGTCCGTGGAAAGGCAGAAGTGAAGTGGCTAACTGACTACCTGAATAGCATTTGCAGTCAACGAATACATTTGCTTGCCCCAACAACTTCGACTTCACTTTGAGACTCTTTCACTTTAAGTTAATGTCAGGTGAAGACAGCAGCGATTTTAATTAAATTGAAGCATCCCAAAAAAATAAAATTGTTAAAGTTCCACAAAGCGATGCGGAAACTGCAAAATGAGGTCAACAAGCAGCCAGAGACTTAAGAAAATTACAAAACTAAGTAGTTATGCTGCAGAAACTGTATAGAGAAAAGGAAGAAAGCTGTTAAAAGAATGCAAAGCACAAGCACAATGTATAAATAGCAAACACATGCTGTAAAATTTGCGTAAGTAAAAGAAAAAAACGGACTGTAAGATGGTTGGATTTCTAAGCCACAGATGAGTGTGTGTATGGGGGGTGTGTGAGTGTGTGTGTGAGGTGTAGCTGCGAGTGTGCAGGTGGCATTCTTTCAGTGAGTAGAACAAGTGACCAGAAGCACTTGAGTACGCTTGAGACATACATAACGAAGAGAGAAGGAGAGTCTACTGAGCACAGGCAATGGCACAGAGCTGAGGCACGTCCAAGGTGCGAGAATTGGGGATGGACAAAGTGTTTTTCGACACTTGCTTGTAACATTCTTTCTTTCAGACACTGTCGTCCCCTTTGTAACCCAAGCACCATAAAACTTAAGCCACAATAATAGCAATAGCAACCAAAAGCAGTAGGAACAAGCCGACGCTGAAAATACACTTCAAAAATAATATAAATATATACTATATAAATACTTTAAATATATTAAAGTAAATTAAATTATAATTATTAACATACTTAGTCAGCCATAAAACAAATATTTTAAAATATATTTAAATATAAAATACATAAATATTTAAATAGTTAACACTATATAATATAAAAAGAAATACAATAATATATCAAAAATTAATTAAATAATTGAATAAAAAAAATAATTATAGTAAAAAGTTTAATAACCATAAAGTTATTTAAAGATTATAATAAAAATATATATAAATTAAAATAAAGTTATAAAGAATATATAATATAAAATCAAATATATTTAAAATTATTTAAAATTGTAATAAAAAATAAATAAATGAAAAAAGTAATAATAAAAATTTGAAATTTAATAAAAACATCTCTTGAATAATAAAAATATATATAAATAAAACTAAAAATTTAAAGAAAATATAATATTAAAAATAGTTCAAATCTATTTCAAATTAATTAAATAACAGAATACAAATAAAATGACTTACGGTTGGAAATAAAAAAAAATATATAAATAACAAAAGAGAAAAGAATACACAAATAAGAAAATATTCAAAGCATTTTTTATTATATTTCAAATATTTTATTATTAATATTTAAAATATAATAAAAATTCCTTTGAGTATTTGCTTATTTGTGTATTCTTTTCCCTTTTCAGTTAATACTTTTACTGGGCAAGAAGTGCGATTGTCAACAGCGCCTGCTAAGAGGTAAGTGCCACAGCCAACTGCGCTGCATTTTACATCCCTTGTGTGTCACAACAATTTGGTCATTGACACATAGCGCGTGTGGTGCAAGACAACTGCGTGGGTCGTTGAAGGGTCGACGTTGTTCACATGGATTGCTGGGGCGACCGGGCGGTCATATATCCTTAGCCAAAACACGCTACTTACGAACCAAGCGCATTTTTCACGTGCCAAGCAAAGTTTGCTAACAGAGAGGGACACAGACGCACACACGGAGAGAGAGAGAGAGAGAGAGAGAGCGAGAGTGAGAGAGAGAGAGAGAGAGAGAGAGAGAGACTGAAAGAAGAAGAGTTGCATTCGCCCACATTTAAGGATTTTACAAATTGTTAGCCATTGGCAAAGTGTTGGCAATTGCAATCAGCGAATGCTGAAAAGATTTTCCTTTCATAAGCTGCAAGGGGTAAGCACCAGAAGAGTGTGTGTGAGCAGGAGGGGGAGGGGAGAGAGTGTGAGATGGAGAGGTGATTTTCCTTGTAACATTTAGAATGCAATTTAAATGCTCTGGCCTCGTTGCCACTTGCTGTGGCAGCTGCCTGACTAAATGAGTGAGTTGCTGCTGCCTAAGAAGATTCACATGAAATGTGGGGCTTTCCTCAACTAGTTGATAAAACCATATGAGGGAATGCCTAAATGCCAGAGTAAAGCTGCAGTTGTTCAGTTAACTTGACACGATGAGTGCATTGCATTTGATGGAATTTAATATTTAAACGGAAATGGCAGAGAAATTTCAATAACTGTTGAACAGCTGCACAGCTGAACAGCTGCAATCGTTGCCTGGATCATTTACAAGCCAAAGTTGTCACGTTTTCCGTTTCGACTGAGCACTGAGCACTGAGAACTGAGCAACGAGAAATGTCAACAGCAGGTAATAAGCATGTCCTTAGTGTTTCCTGTTGATGTCACACGGCGAGGCGGCACTTGCATCTCAACAAGTCGAAAAATCTTCCATGCTCAGGCAGACACAATTCCCAGTTGACTGTCAGTTATAGTACACCTTATCCCCTCTCTTTCCCTCTCTCTCTCTCTCTCTCTCTCTCTCTCTCTCTCTCTGTCTCGTTCTCCACGTGTCTCGTTACTTTCCCGTGACTTGTCTTGCATCTGCAGTTGTTGTTGCTCTCGTTGATAAAATGCAATTTTCTGTTTGCGCACAGCAAAAGGCAAAAGACTTTGAAAAATGGCAAAATGTCTGCGCTCTGCTTTAGCGAATGGATTTTCTTCAGTTGAACAACTGATTAGCATATGCAAATCAAGTGAAATTACCCCAAAATGGCTGTACATGGTGCGATAATATATCTAAAAAGCACGTGCTAAAGCAAATACATGGCTTAAGCAAGCCAAAAACCTCATAACTCAACCAATTGCCAAAGCAACTTGACGATTTCTCTGCCTTTCCATCAACTTAATGATATGACATGACTTGCCTCTTCAAACTAATTTTATGTCTGTGTTTGTGACACAGCCACAGGCAAGGCAAGCGGTTCAGTCAAGCGTGCGCGACAGTCTGATACCCTGTGTTAGACGCCTTAATGAAGTATTTTGCTTACAATAGAGTCTCTAAAGAGTTAGAGTTAGATATCTATCTTTTGAAATATATTTGGTATGACATAAAGGAACGTATGAGAACAACAAGTTCAGGGCTCAATCGACTCGACTGTTTATGCTGAGATCAGCGTGACACGTCCTTCTGTCTGTTAGGGACATAACAATGTTGAAATCATAACAAATACGAGGTATGTAATAAAAGTACGAGTATCCTGTCTAAGTGGAATATGCCTTCAGTTAAGCAGAAACAACATTGCGTTGTTTCCCCGAAATAAATAACAAGTAAAAGTCTAGCATATTGTCTGTAGTAGTTGAACTTGCATTCATTCCCCATCATCTGCTCGATCTGCTCGGCATTGTATGCTTTATAATCTTTTAAGGGCCGTTAGCCGCAGCTTTTGTCTATTTGCCATTGCTCTGCTGCTCTGTTGCTCTGTTCGTTGTTAGTTGTTGTTTGTTGTGTGTTGTGTGTTGTTTGCTGGCTGTTGATTGTTGATGTTACCGTTTGCCCTTCGCTGTTGCCATTGGCATTGTTAATGTTGCCAATGTCTGGCATCTGTTCGTGTCTGTCCTGCACGTTCCTTTTCTTTTGGTCAAAATAAATAAAGCATTTTATTGCTTTAAGGCCCACGCACACCAAGCTGCCCCCTTAAGGCCAAACAATTGGTTTAGTTCACCTTGTTTGAGTCGACGTTGCTCGGGCCTTCCAAATGAATTGTTTGTCTAATAAGCGTATCAACTGTAATCGATTAATAATGTAGTTGAATCGAGACAAGTTTCAACTTGTCTAAAATGTGAATTTAATCCCTCTTGACAATTTAGGAATAATTTAAGTATTCACGCTTTAATAGACATAATTGCAGTTCTAGTTGCCAGCATTTCGTCTGCTCAAATATTATTTCTCTAATTACAGTCATGTTGCAGGCTCTGCTCGACTCAATGCAGCGCTTTCTACCCACTTGCCACATGCTTTTAATTTCATTTAATGCCTGCTCTCAATGCCTTAGCTCATCCTCAGCTTGACTGCGTAATTTATACGCTTGGGAAATACATCATAAATATCATTTATAAACGAAATACTCGTAATCATCATGTATGACTGAATTTCAACTGAATTTCTCGCTATAGTCTTGCCTGCTCGTTCAACCGCGTTCAACGTTCTGCATTTACTGACAGATTGTTTCATAAGCATTTCCTGGCGCCACGTTGCGTATGCTTAATATTCGCCCAGATTTATGCAGCGTTCTGGCTGCTGTAAGTCAGTAAAGGGGTGAAGGGGATGTGAGGATAGAGAAAACGCGAATACTGATATTATATGCACTCTGAATATGCTTTCGCTCATGCATAACCACTTTGATGCTGCGTCTGATGATGGGACGTGATGAGCGTAGGGCTTGCCTCTCACTCTCACACTTCCGCTCTCCCTCTCACTCTCTCTCTCTCTCTCTCTGTTGCTGGCGTTGACCTTGCAACAGTATAATGCATGCATAACAGTTTTTGTGTGTTGCTGCCACACATATGGTACACAGATTTATTTGCACTACTTAAGCGCGACTGGGGCGCCTCAAAAAGGGCCCCGAAGTGGACACCGAACTGAGCAGAACGAGAAACTTGGCAATATGAATTATTGATCCATTTAAAGGGTCTAAAGGCTTACAACGCATAGTTACAAACCTCATATGGTTGTGTCACGTGGACTTTTATCAGGCGGCAACAACTTTGTCAAACGCACCCATATGAATCCTTGCGGCTTGTCACTCTCCACTCCCCACTTGCCACATGCCACATGCCACATGCCACATGCCACTTCAGCTCCTTATTGTTATATTGCAGGTATTGAAATTTGCCTGCTTGGCGCACAAGTCTTTAATGAAAAATTGTTTGCAATCTATCTAAAAGGGCCGGCTAGACAAACACTTGATGTGCCTCATTTGTGGCTAAAAAGCTCTTAATGTTGGCAAATACTCATTGCCTAAGCCATTGCCATTGCCGTCTCCAGATACACATGCTTGGATTAGCATTTTTCACTTCTTGTTTTTCACGTGGCGTATACATAATTTTCTTGGTAATCCCAAAGTTGCCCGTAACTTTTTCTTTACAAGCTGTAAAGTTGTACACTTCCCGTTGAAAAGTTGCCAATTTATGAATATGCGATGTACAATATGCACAACAAAGCGGCGCATGTGGCGTATACGCAACTTGGTTTCCACGAAGCTGTTAAGTGAGTAAGTTCAGAGAGAGGCAGAGCAAGGGAGCAAGAGAGAGGACGAGAGAGAGAGAGAGAGAGAGAGAGAGAGAGAGAGAAAGAAAACACTAAAGAGTTTTGTGTTGTGCCCTCACTCTGAGCTTAAGCTGTAACAATTATAATTGTGAAACAGTTAATATAATTTATAATACACAAAGCATAATGAAAAGCAATTGCTTGACTTCTCTCAAGTATATTCAGCTGTCGAAAGCCTTAAGCAGTTCATTTAAATGATACACAAAATGAAAAGTGAAGACTTTTCTCTTAACCCAAATGCCACATTTATAGCCACAATAGAGGGAGACCAACTTGTGGTTGAAGTGCTTTGCTGCTGTTTGCCTCAAGATAAGTTGACTTAACTCGACTCAACTCGACTCGTTTCGACTTGAATTGAGTTTCGTTAAAACCACATTATACAATTACACTCACATTGCCAGTTGCAGAAATTAATTGGCCTCATCTCATTCTGATGAACTTGACCAACTTCTCTGCCATTGATTCAAAATTTCAAGAGTGAAATTGAGACGCAGACTCTACAATTGCTTAGGCATTGTACGCCTATTGATGTTTGACTCTGCCGCAGTGTGACGAGTATGACAGACAGCAGACATTAGAGTGCCAAACATATGTATGTGGCCATTGCCTGACTGCAGATACCCTGTATGCAAAGCAGGACTACAGACTAGTGTTAAAACTGAGGCAATTCAAATGGTTACACAAAGTTATGTGTGTCTTGCAGGGTATTGCTGAGTCAGCAGACATTAGAGTGTCATACTTATGGTCCCACACATTACCTGACTGCAGATACCCTGTATGCAAGGCAGGACTAAAGACTAGTGTTACAACTGAGGCACTTCGAATGGCTATAAATAGTTATGTATCTCTTGCCGGGTATTGCTCAGTCCGGCACACTCTACAATATTATTCAGCTGAATTTGTATTTGTTGTCTTCTGACGCCGCCACGAAAATTGCGAAGCAACTTAATGTGTCAGCAGTGAAAAAGTCAATTAAATCTAACAATTTGACAGCTGTGTGCACTTAATGCATATATATAGATGGAAAATGTGTGGGAAAAACAAGGGAAAAACAAACGAAAAACGAAGGAAAAACCGAAAATAACAAATATGCGAGATACTCTTGCTATTTGTAATAAAATTGAAATGTTTATGTGTTCTCTGGCTTTTATTGACAGAAGTCAGAAGTTTCTGGGGAAAATTGGGAAAGGCTTGCACAATGAGGAAGTGAAAGGTGGACAGCGCTCGTTCGCTCGGTTTAAGTCAAACATTGCGTGGCAATTTCCTTAAGGGAAATTAGAAAACTTTTCGCTATCTCTGCGCCAAACGGCCACAAATATTTTGGCAAACAAACAAACCTTTCGTTCATTTGTTAGCTCTTCTCTGCCCCCCCTCCCCTTAACTTTGCTATTGTGTGACCATAAAAAAGGAGGGGGGTGGGGAGTAAGAAAACTCCATCCACCTTGGCTGGACGAAGAGATACAAATCTTGCAGAAAATGTAAAAATTTCACGTTTATGTGTTTGAGGTTTTTGCGGTGTGTTTGTTGTGTTTTTTTTTTCACTTTATGTTTCTACTTCGTATTTGTTTGTTATTTCTTTTGTATTTTCCTCTTTTTATTTGGCTTACGGCTTTCGGTTTTCCTTGAATGCCGCTTAAATTTGATTTTTATACGATTCGCTTTCATTTTGTCTGCATACAAAGTGAAAAATGGAATTTTATGACATTCCAAGCAGCTGTACAAATGATTTGAGTCGTCTTTACTGTTTATTGTCTATAAAAATAAATATATATTTTGATACCCTGTGTTTTTATGATGAACACATAAATTTCATTTACACTTGCCGTGGGTAACTACACCCCAGTTGATAGTTGCTAAGTTGCTGCGATGACGAGCTGACGAAATGACGAGCTGAGTTGCTCTGAGTCCTTCGATTGCACTTTAGCGACAGCATTGATCATAAAAAAGGATACAGGAAACAGGAAACACATTCTCATATCGCCTGCGGTATTATAATAGACATAAGTGAAGGAACATGCTGCATGGGAATCAGATTAAGCAAGCAGGCGACAAGCAGCTGAGACATGGCTTAAACTACTCAGCTGAAGTACATTTCCAATTAAATTTAACAACTGGTCGAGCAAAGCTGGTTAATGGGTTTCAAAAGCCACAAAATCCGCATCAAATCAGCTTTGTAAAATTGGGAAAAATTTCTTTTTGTCGGGGGATTCTGGAAACTCACCTCCGGGCTGTTGTCTCGTAGCCCAAACTGAGGCTGACACGGAGACTGAGCTGACAACGCGTTTACACGATTTCAATTAAAGTCAAGACACGAATTCTTTGTTGATAAAAAATCACTTCAACTTGATGTCAGCAGCAGCCGAGCGCAGCAGACGAAAATTTTCCAAAGATATTTCAATTTATTTTCTTAATTTTCTTTTCCCTTTTTTATTATATTTTATTTTTATTTGTATTTTTTATTCGCGTTGTAATTTTTGACAATTTTTAGCGACGCACAATAACGCACAGGAAAATGGAAAAACGAGCGAAAAATAAACTCAAACACGGACTCGGACTCGGACTCGGAGACTGAGACTGGGAAACTGTGATCCAGATGCTGACCGTAGCGTTGCCGAGACACGTGCGTGCGGCGCCGCAATGGAAAACCAACTGAAAAGCTAAAACGTTGCAAAAAAAGCTGAAGCATTGCGATGCGAGCCAGTTTCCTGTGCGCCTGTCGAAAGTGTTGCCAGTGCGGTGACGGTGGCAGCGACAGAGGCAGCGGCAGCAAGCTGAAACAGCTGTTCGCGCAGTAAACAAGCCTTGCGTTCCACAAGGCGCAACTGGTGTACAGCACATAGCATCCACTTGGCATCCAATCAAACAGCTGACTAGCAGAACTTGTTGACGTTGCAGCGCTGCACAGCACTCACTCTCACTCAGCGCTCTCTTTCACTTTGCGCTCTCTCCCGCTCGTCGGCTCTCTCTGGCTTTGCAGGCATTGCGTTTGTTTTTGCTTTTGCTTTTGTGGATTGCGTTTATGCGTAGCTCATTGCTGTTTATGAATGGAAACCTCACACTTGACACTCCCCCCTTGGACCGCGTTTAGCTTTCCACGTTTTTTGCCCTTTTGGCGCGCCAAATTTTCATACCTGCGCTGTGATTTTGTTTTTTTTTTTCTTGGCCACAAGCTAACTAACTGCCAAACATGGCTAACAGGAGTGCTATATAACCAGACAAACAGAAAAAATACAGACACACACACACACACAGATGCAGCTGCTGACAAACATGTGTACATTTGGGAATAGCAATCGTTTTGGCCGCTGCCCACTTGGCGTATGTGTAATAAATCAACAAATGGAATGATTTAGTGCACACACTCTACTTTCTTTCTTGTTGCACTCTATTCCGCACAACAAAAACAATCACAAAATGGCGTTTTAATACACTTGGCAATTCCATATGAAAATATGTTTAAACCCTTTTTGAGTGGGCCATAAACCGTTTCAGCTATCAGCTATCAGCCTGTGTTTCACTTTTATTTCACTTTTTGCACTTTCTGCACTTCATTGTTAGATTTATGTTTACACACAGACACGTTTCTATTTGTCATTAGTGTGTGTGTGTGTGTGTGTGTGTGTGTGTGTGTGTGTATTTCAATTTGCATACCATTCTGTTGTTATTTATTTACTTAGTTGTGCTTCATTTTTTTCGTACATATTTGTTGATTAACTTAAACCATTTATGAAGCCTTTTCGCCAAGATTTATGACAACAACTTATATAAATGTTTTATTTATCCACAGAGCCAACTCAACACATACATATGTTAACATTTTAAAAGTTTTTCATCAACTTTTTTGCTGAACAACCTGCTGCAGGAAAGCCGTTCGAATATACGTTCTGATAGCACAATATTAAATTTCAGCTATTAAACATCATGGCAAAAACCATAATAATTCCGCCTAGGGTTGAGATAGTAGCTCTAAAGCTACCCTAAAAAAAGAAAAAAATGTCCAAGTGAATTGAAAGGATTATCGCGCTGGGTTGCGAAGCCGAAAATGTTTTTGGTTTTTGCGGTTTTAGTGAACAGTTGCCATGGCAGCTGCTCTTTCAGTTGCTCACTGGCAATGCGAATAGAACAGGAGCATAGAAATGGTTAGAGGAATGTTTAGGGGGCTGATGAGTAGGATGATAGGAGATTGAGTTGGGGAGGGGGGGGTTGAGTAGGGAGAATGGCGCTGTCAAGTCAGCATTTCCTGTTTACTATGGCGTGCACTTTAGCTCCCACACTCAGCCATGGATACGGTCACACATAGCTACGCATAAAGCTCACACACACACACACACACACAGAGACAGAGCGAGCGACAGAGATTACAACACAGTGAAGTTGTTGTGTGAATGCCAACGTATATAATGCTACAGCAGAAGCAAAGGCGATGGCAACTGGCAAGCTTAATGCAAAGCAGCTGAATTGGATTTGTTTCGGTGTGTGTGTGTGCTTCCGTATGTGTGTGTGTGTGTGTGTGTACCCAAATGGCTGCCACATTTAGCCGGCGGGACAACAAAATGGCTGTCAAATAACTTCCGGCTAAAGTTTCGCTTTAATTTTGTGGGGTCACGTGCAAAATTGAAGCGAAATGACAGTCACGATGAAAATCAACAGCTCTCTCTCACTCTCTCTCTCTCTCACTGCTGTGTACCTACTTCTCTCACACACTTTGTCGCCTTGAGCACATTATCAAATGTCTCGTTGTCATTTTGCGTCGCAGATTTGATTGTGTTGTGGAGCTGCTTAAAGGTAACTCGTCTCTCGAATGTTCAACGCAAATCGATGCAATTGAAAAATAATTGAACGTTTGAAATGTTTATTGAATGTCAGTGGGAATCGAATTGAATCGCAGTGAATCGCTGCGAATCGCTGGGAATCACTCTGAATCGAGTGGCGTTTAGTTGAGTTGTAATGTGTGAACAGAAGCAGGCCAGGCCTTTGCATATTTAATGGGTAACTGCCACATGTGGATGCCTTACATTACATTCCCCATGCCACGCACGTCTGCTGCGTGTGATAAAAAAAGAAGAAGAAGTCAAGTTATTGATTGGATTTAAGCGGTGGCTGCTTAGGCTCATAATTGAGCTGCTGATATGTGGACAAGTCATGGCGCAGCTGTGTCAAGCTGTAATCAGCTATTAACCGAGCTTTTAAAGCCAACACTGATACAGTTGAACTTCCTGAAACTGATTTGCTTTTGCAACTTAAAGCTGCTTCACTCGCTGGCGCATGTGTTCAGCCTCGTAGACATTCAGCTAGCAATATTGTGATGAATTGAGCCTTACATAATGCAAGTGTTTTGAATTTGATATAAATTTAATGGACCTTAAGCGACTGCTTTGATGTTAAATGAAGCTTTGTGATAAACATCAAATGCAAACTTGATTATGGTTGAGCTTGTGACAACTTGACACATCTGACAAGCTCCCACAGCTCCAATCCAAGGGAAACAAACACACACTGAACACTGAATTCACCTGCAGCAAGCTGAGTTCACTTTTTACACAGCATTTCCCCTCCACATGTGCAACAATCCCAGAGGCAGAGGAAATGAGAGAGACAACCTGTTTGTTTGTTATTTCCTGTCTGCTCAAAGTGCAGGAAAAATTATTATTACTTTATATACATGTAGTGCCCCTTCTCTTCCTTGAGTCTCTCATTTCTTTATTCTCTTTTACGAAATTTAATTATGCATCGTTTCTATCAAGAGCTGCACAGTTCTGAGAACAGAATAAACCCAAGACAGGTTTCACAATATCAGAAACGCAATCACACACACAATCTGCCCACCTGTTGCTTTTGATCAACTTTACCCGAGGTGTTTAATACACAACAAATAAAACATTTATGTGCGCTTTGTTCTTAAATGCCAAGAGTTCATATCCCTCAATAGTTCGGCGTTTGCCGTGGGGCTGAATTATGCTTCTATTGAAGCTAAAGGTCAAAGATTTGATGATTTCTTTGACTGTCGGCCCCACAAAATTATGTACATATAAATATTTATTTATTCGCATTTTTAATTTTAAAATGTATATAATACAGCTTAGCTTGCTTTCTGTTTTATTTGAGTTGGTTCCTGGGTATATTAGTTAATTAAAAATAACTATTAATAAGAGCAACATTACTCCCACAGCTTCGCTTGCTCTTTTACGTAGATACCCACAAATAAACACAAATTAACGCTTATTTAAACAAAATTAAATATTCTGCACATTTTTTAAATTCAAGAACTCTTCGTATATTAAATGAAATAGTTAATAAATAGTTGCTTGATTTAATATAAATTTTACAGTTTAACCGCAAAGCTTAATGTACTTTATCTTCACTTAATTAAATTATACTTTTCACTAGCACAAAGCGATCGACGAACTGACTTAATATTTATTTTACATTTTAAACAATGTAATTTAAATTATAAAAAATTATATTTTTGTATTTTTGTTGCACGTTTTGTTTGTGCGAGCTTTTCAAAAGTTCAAAAGGTCGCTGATTTAACATTTATTGCCTTACCTCAGTTAGCCCAGTTAGCCCAGTTACACACGTCTTAGCCACACACTCAGCAGCTCATTTCAACTCGGTATTTATTCATATTTTATTATCGAAACATTTTTTCTTATTTGAAATGTTTTTCCGAGCTTTTGATAACACAAACACACGAGTATTTTCTGGCTCTTCTCAAATATTTGGCGTCTGGCTGTGGCATTGTTGTTGGCCAGGCTTTTGCTTTGTTTATGTCATTTTGGTTTTGTCGAGAGGGCCAAAAAAAAGAAAACAATATAGTAGAGAAAGGGAGTAGAGAGGAGGAGGGGACAAAATATACGAAAATACGCTCTGTAAATCAAGCGGAGAGAGACAAGTTTATCGCTGGCTCTGCTGACGGATAATGCGAGTTTGGGCCACAAGTTTTGTCAGCTGTTTCGAGTCCCAAGCGGCCACAATGAAAACTGTTTTACTCTTTCACTTTTTTTTTTTGGTCTGATATTTTGGCTATTTTGGAACTTTATTTGGTCTAACAGCAGGCTAAATTTATTATTGTTAATATTTGCATTGCTGTCGCTGACACTTTTATGATATGTGGCTCGGTATCCATTAACGTGGCTCTCCACATATAACCATTGCCTACTTGGCGGCGTGAAGCCGTTGAGCTGACAAACTTCAATTGTGATCACACACAGAAACACCCACACACCCACACACATCGAATTATATTTACAAATAGAAAGCAATTTGTTAAATGAGCAGCAGCCATAGAAGCGCCAACAATCAACAGACCCCTAACTGATGCCCCAAACTGATGCCCAATCAGACCAAAGGTCAACATTGAAATCCCGCATCCGAATCGAATCCCAAAATGGAGCTGATTAATTGAATTTTTATTGAAAACTATTGGCGCCTTGTTTGCTCGCTTGTGTTGGAGGCAGACAGACAACAGACAGACACACAATCAAGGCGAGCCTCAAGGCCATGACACAAGCAGCAGATGATGCCAAGGATGCCAACGTTGCCAGGAGAGAGGCGGAAGGAGGTGAAGCACTCAGAAGGATTCTGTCAGCCAGCTCGCGTGCAATTTATCATGAGATTCTCAATTAGCAAGCGTTGAATTTACTCACGAATCTCGCAATTAAGTTGTAGACTTCGTGGTTAATAAGAGCACTCAATGGGTAGGAGAGGAGGGTGGGGTGGGGGGGGAGAGAAGTGTCGACTGCTGAGTGGAAGTGGAAATATACTGTAATCAGGCCAAGCGTATTAAGGGGCCATAACAATTTATTGTCATTGCAACTGTCGGCTCATAATGTGTTACGTGCAGTTAAGTTAATTAACTTGTTGAATCAAACAGCCAAAAGTGAAACGGGCAGTACGACAAGTGAATGTGGCAACAGGCAGAATGCAGAGTGTTAAGAGGAAGGTGTTAACAGCTTCCTCTTTATGCAAATAAGTGAGAAAGCAGCCTACATCAAGCTGAGCTTTAAGTTGTCTTTATAACTCCAACTTTAACTGAAGTTAAAGAAGGTTCTACTGATGCTTTGTCTTTAGGTTGTCTTAACTAGTATTAACAACTAATCGAAACGATAGTATTCGACTTCTTTCTGATATAAACCAGAATTTAAAGCGATTAAAGCGCGTGCATAGATTTTATACCCTGTGCCTAGGGGTGTAATAGCTTTGTGTAAATGTATGTAACAGGCAGAAAGTATATATAATCTTGATCAGCTCTCATATTATCTTAGTTCTGTTCCATATTTATACAGCTACAAATTACTTAAAGCTTCATTCTGAATCAATGACTGCTCGTTGAATTGGAACTACTTCTGATGCATTTGCCAACCAGCTGAGAGCAGTTGCTGACTGTTGACTTAGCATTTCACATTGATAGCACATTTTGTCAGTGACATTAAGGTAATTGACCCCAAAACGAATTACCTTAATCAGCAAAATAACGAGCAGAGCAAGTGTATAAGTATAATGTTAAAGTAGCTGCAATCTTGCATGGAAACGAGTTGAATGCACTCACATTAGCCCCAATGAATAGCCAAAGAATTGTGAGTCAGTTGAATAAACTTGAATTGGCAAGTAACTAAATCTAAATCCTGAAATTAGAGCAGTTCAATGAGCTGAACAGCTGAAGAGAGAGAGAGAGAGAACGACATGCAGATACAGAGTGAGGGAGTGAGAACTGTTTATTGCTTAGCTTAGTTAACAATGATAACAACAACAATAATGAGTTACTAACTAACTAACAAAAGCTGCTAGTTTATGTACAATATGCAAATCCATTTACAATGTGGCTCAACGACTTTTCCTGGCCATTTTCAGTTATTGCCGCAACTGCAATTGCAGCAGCTTTTCCACAAAGCCAGCGCAGTGGCAGCAACAACAACTGAGTGTGTGTGTGTGAGTGTGAGAGTGTGTCAAGTGTATGTGTGTGTGTGTGTGTGTGTGTGTGTGTGTGTGTGTGTGTGTTTGTGTCTGTTATCTGTGCACTACCAACAGCCCTGCATATGGTTGAGCTGTTGTATCGCACCACATCCGATGCGATTTTGCATATAATCTGGGAAATTGCTCTGGAGCACACGCATCGTATTGCGTTTGTAATCTGGCATCGCATGGGTGACCAGCTGGCAGGTCTGGCTGCGATAGACGGGCTTAAAATTCGTCTCCGCGAATGTGGAATTTGTGTCCCAGCGATAGACTTCCGCTTCGCCCTCATTCCGGAAGAAGATGGCTGAACCATTGTCCGTGCCAATGATGACCATGCGACTTGGTTTCTTGCCCAGATCTATACAGATAACAACCCAATAGAGTTATTAATCAATCGTAGTTAGTTCAGTTAGTTAGTTAGTTAGTTAGTTAGTTAGTTAGTTAGTTAGTTAGTTAGTTAGTTCAGTTAACTCACCTAGAATGCGTCCATCGGCCACACCGCTGCGCAGATACTCGGATTTCAGTGAGAAGAGCTTGCTGGTGCTCAGATAGGTAAAGTAGAGCTCCGTGGAACCGCAATCGCGACGTATGAGCGCAATGTAGAGCACATCACGGGAACGACAGCCGGCAGAGACGGCCTTGGGCAGCACCACACGGAAGCCACGATCCGCTTGCAGATTGTAGACAATGATGGCACGATTTGCCGCATCGCTGACGTAGATGAAGCAACCGCCATCGGGTGCATAATCCACAACCAGATACTGCAATCGGGAGCTGCTCGATGTGAGACCCTCCAGCGAGACAGTCTTCAACACCTTGCCGGTCTTCACCGACATGGCCACCACCTTGGGTGCACACTTCCTCACCGGCGTCTCCAATGTGTTCACAATGCCCGTGTCGAGCACCCAGAGCACCTCATTCTGATCCACCACCAGATCGACAACAGATTGCAGTGCCTTGCAGTTGCCCTCCTCCTGCAGATCCCAGCAGGGATACGGCTTGAACGTTGTGGAGCAGGTGCCCGGCTGTGCCGTAGTCTTCACCAGCGTGGCAGGAACTCCCTTGCGATAACGTGGCAGAGCCAAGTAGATGCTATCGCCAATCAGCTGAGCCCGTGTAGCAATCACATTCTTGGCTATGTATTTGCCGGAACTCTTGAACAGCGACTTGGTGCTGGCACAGGGGAACTCAAACTGCCCGCCCGTCCACTGGATGGGCTGGGTGTCGGCATGAGCGCGATCCGGCGTCCACAGGCCGTACTTGGTGCCCTGACCCTGGCGATAGGCTAGGAGCAGCAGGAATAGCCCTAGATAAAGACGCATCTCTGGTTGATTGAATTAACGAACAATGGGCCAAACTGAAATGTGTTGTGCGCCCAAACTTGGCCAACTGCTTGGCTTATATAAGCCCATAGAATATGGCCACAAATCAAAGACGTGCTGCAAGCCAATTTCTCAGATTGCAAACTACTTTTTTGGGGCTGCAAGAACCTTGACGGCAACAGCCACAACAGCGACTCTCTCTGTATGTGTGTGTGTGTGTGTGTGTGTGTGTGTGTGTGTGTGTGTGTGTGTGTCTGTGTGTGTGTATGTGTGTGTTGCACAGTTGGCAGCCAATTGTATTAAAAATAATTGAAATACTTCACGCGCAGCAAAGCAAATAGAACTGAGCGTTAAACTAGACCACAGTCAAGCTTGCCTACAACGTATGCACATAAATAGCTGCACCTTCCAATTGTAAACACCTGAATAGTAATGCTTTATCTAATGTAAATTAAATTCAATTACCCTTTCCTCTTTCGCTTGACCTTTACTAAATTTAGCTTTTTCCCATTTTGAAATTTCCACAAATTAATTGTTCAACTGAAAACTGTAATCTCATGAGTATTTCTATGTAGTGCATAATGCATATTTTTAAACAATTAAAATGTTAAACAATCTAATAACAATTACAAAGTTTGAACATAATTAAGAGTTTGCCCAAGAGTTCAAAATAATAACAGAGAAATTGAGGAAAAACGCTCAACAAACTTTATTCTGTTTTAACTGAAAAACAGTTTGTATAAATTTAAAAAGTTGAGTAATAAATATAAAGGGAAAATAATTAATTTAATTATTATTAACAATTTCACAGTCTAAACTTTACAACTGACATAATATAACAAACATTAGGCGAGTAGACAAATGTTAACGAGGCTTAGAATATCAAAAATGTCAGCTTAATAAACACATTAGCTATTGCCATGTGAGTATACTATAAAGAGGTATTACTGTACCAATTGCAGAGCCAAAAGTTGCTTATTAAATTACAAGTTGAACCTAGAAAGTTGCAAGTTGAACTTAGAAGTTGCTATAGAAGCGTTTAGCTTAACGAGTGTCGACTGTACCACATGCCGTGTGAAATGAATTGACTCTTATTGCAGATGCATCACATGCACAGCTGGAAGTTGGCCTACAGAACCCAATAAGCCAGATAAGTGCCTGCTGATTGCATTTGCTCAACATTAACAGCGTCATCAGACTATTTATGGCTAATTGATGTTGATGCACTTGAAATTACCACAACTACAACTTGCAATCAATTTATAAATCAGTCAACTGATGCCTGAAATATTGAAGCCAAGAGCGTAATTGGCAATGAGCACAGAGAGTGAGTGGTAGAACTGGCAAAGCAGCCACAATATTATTAATAGAGTTAACTTATCATATGATGTAGTTAACTACAGCAAATCCCCCGCAATCAAAGCAGCTGCAGGCAACAAGCCACAGATACTAACAGACACACACACAGAGATACACACGCAGACACAGAGATACACACGCAGACAGAGATGGCCACTCACACTCAGTTGCTGGCCAAAAGTTTTTCCAGCGTCGCGACATGTTTGGCATGGCAAAAGGCCACCCGCATATGTGTTGGCAGCAAAGCTTTTCCTGCCACCCTCCCCCCTCCACTTATGTGATTTATCTGCCCACTTTTCCACACACACACACAGCAGGAAAAAATATTGATGACAAGCACTTCCGGGCCTCTTGCCCCACATAATTTATGCAAACATTAGCTCCGCCGCGGGGCAGATAAGCGGTAGAGAGAGGGAGAGGGACAACGCAGATGAAAACTGACCCAAAGGCAACCTGCCATTAGACATGGCTGGCAGCTTTCCCCCGCTGCTCACAGCTATTTTCCCTGCGATTACTTCAACTGTTTTTATTGGCCCGTTTAACGAGGCGTATGCGTCATGTGCAGACCGACAATCGACCAAGTTTGTGCCACATTTGTATTATATGTAGATATATTTTATTCCCATTTCTATATTTTGACAACGTTAACAAAATGTTTGTTTAAAATACTCCAAATATGGCCAATAAAAGTCGCAATTGAATATGCAAATAGCCTTCGTCTTAGCCTAATACGAATGAAGTAATTTGCGTGAGTTTTCCATTCCCTGTGGGAAAAACAAAAGAAAGCAAAGAAAATTGTCTATGGTCACGTTTGTCGTCTGTTTGGGCGCTCTCTATGTACCTAGCTATCTATATCTCCCTGTCTCTGTCTCTACCCCCCTCTCTGTCACTCTCTCTCTCTCTCTCTCTCTCTCTTCTCTGTCTCTGTTAAATGGGCCGATCAACCTGCTGGCCACAGCAACTTTTTCTTCCGGGTAACGCCAGAAATTCACATAAATTACAATAATATTTCAATTTTTTGGCTTTTGTTGCTTTATCTTTTACAGGGTATAGGGGCTTTTTATGGGTTGCCATTGATTATGCATGATTTTCGCTTAAAAGATGAGAGAAAATTGAATTTAAAGTAGTTTTTGCTACACAGTTAGCTTACACTGAACACTAGATGGCGCCAGCAAATAAATTGCATAAAGAGATTTAAGTTTGTGTAGAAATATTATTGATTGCTTCTTAAGTTCATATTAAATATTAATTTTAGGGTATTTAGCCAGTCGTGCATTTATTTAGTTTTAGTTAGTTTAGCGCAAATTCTTTGCTATTAATTTATTGTGCCCTGTTTTATTGTTGCTTTTTGCTTTCGCTTTTGTTTTTGTTTTCAGCTTCGTTTTCTGCTTCTTCAACTTTCTTTGGTGTCAGCGTCTGCTTAAAGTTGTTTTTGCTTTTATTTATTATTTCAGTTTTGTGCAAATTAAATGATTTGTCATAAATTAAGCTCTGATCGCAGCGCTTAGTTATACTCTCTACGCTGAGGGTATTACAATTTAGACATTGAAATGGAGGCAGCTGGTTAACTCGTTCAAGTTTAGCTCGAATAAGGGATTTAGGAATGCGTGTGAATCAGAAATTGATAGTTTATATTATGTATATATATACATATAATTATAAGGAATTTAATTAGCCTTATAGGACTTCACTTTACATTCTCTTGCTCAGTCAATTCTGGAATATGTTGGGAGTTCCCCCAATATCTGGTAAATCAGCACAGAATTGAGTCTGCACTTTAACTGGGTTCTTGGTATGGACTTGCCTTACTCTTACTCTAGAGTAGACATTTGCTTATTAATGAGTTATTAATTGAAATTAATCTTTTTATCATTTAGCTGCCATGGAAACAATTGAAGGCAATCAAACGAAATAAGCTGCAAGTCTCAGTTTCTAGAACCATTAAACATTCGACTTGCCTTTCTTATTCATGAATTATTTATTTATTCTTATACTAATTGATATTTTATTATTTGTGGAACAATTTGCCAATGTCTTTTAAATGTTGTTGTCATTTCTGTTAAATTTTCGACTTGTCTGCAGAATTTTTAATGAAATTTATTGAATACAAAATATTTGAAGTCATTTATGAGCAGAACAAATGCTGTCAATGGCCAGGTTTATTATTTATATACATGACTGTTTACATACCCAAGCAAATACATTCAATTGTTGTTGTTGTATTTGTTATTGTTATTGTTGTTGTGTTTGTATTTGTTATTGCTTTTTGCTTTTATTTATGAAAGCGCATAAATATTTATCTACAGCGCGTGCAGCTCGATTTGGACAGCTGATGCCACAACAGACAAGCAATCGCCCACACACATCATACACACACACATGCACACTATACACACACACACACATACAGCGCTTGTGTGTGTATTATAAATTTGCAGATTATCAGCAGAAAAAGGCAGTTGCCTTTTACAAGAGTTTATTAAAATGTACAACACACAAATGAAAGACTCGAACTTGCCCTGCCCATTCTTCCCCCCTCTTCAAGTCACTACTCTACCCATTTTATTGTGGCCCTGCTCTTAATAATAAAAGGGTCAACCGGCTTGACACAGGCTTCTATTGAACTGGTTTAGGTTTAGCTTTCATTTAATTCCAGCATTTAGTGTGGCTGCAGTCAAGGCTAAACTTGGCCATAATTCAGTAAACCACGTTTATTCCTGCTTTGAACAAAGCCATTGTCTGCACACATTGTCATTTGTTTGAGCACAAAGAGAGAGAGAGAGGAAGAGTGAGAGAGTGAGTGAGATAGACAGCTGCATTTATGGATGCTCACGCATTCTGTTTGCGCTGCACACGCAGTTGACCTCTCTGTGTGTCTGGGGTCAACGTTGCCCTTAATGACTTAAAAAATGAAATGAAATCCATGCAAAAAGTTGGCTTTACAGGGGGCACCCGGATTTGAACCGGGGACCTCTCGATCTGCAGTCGAATGCTCTACCCCTGAGCTATACCCCCAGTTGAAAAAACTCGCCACATCAGTTGCTATTGAGCTGCCTCAGTCGAAACAACGAAAGATAAAAATAAATAGAAAAAAAAAACCCGTTTTCAACTGTTTATTACTTATCGTATTTGTATATGTTTTTTAATTTTCAAGTAACTGTCAACAGTTCGTCAACTGATAAACGAAACAGTTAAGAGCCGCAGCTGCAGAGTTTAGAAGAATAAGAAGAACAAGTCAAAGTTTATTTAATGAAAATTGTTTACAATTTTCAGCAGCTTTTCCACAACATTTTGCCGGAATTTGTTTGGCAAAGTTATCAATTAAAGTGTATTTTTTAATTACAAAAAGTATTCGCAGTTAACTGATAACTAAAACAGTTAAGAACAACTTCAAGTTGGTCAATGAAAGTAGCAACAATGAAACAATCAGCGATTGCCATCATTCATTTTGAATTTGATTTTGATTTTCCTTTTCATTTTGATTTTACACATTTTCCATATTTTCCAGATTTTCCAGATTTTCCAGATTTTTCATATTTTTGCATTGCAACAACAAGCAGTGCAAGTCAATGTGTGCATCAATTAAAACTGAATTGTGTAAGCTACGTTCGCACACGCGTTGCAAACATATTTCGTTGTCAGCTTCCGCAAACTTGTGTGGCGTGCGGAACCCGCAGGGGGGTGGGAGAGGGGTGAGTGATGGTGAGGCGGCTTTGCGCTTCCGGTCTGTCGCAAAATGGTGTACAGCAGACGTGCTGGCTGGCCAACTGTACGTGCTTCTGTGTGTGTGTGTGTGTGTGTGTGTGTGAGACACATGTTTCCTCGTGTTTACCAGACGACCTTGCCACATGAGAGACGCATGGCAAAAGAACACGCGCCATGCCAAGTGTCAAATGTCATGCCAAAATCTCGGCTATAAATATAAATAAATGTGAAAAGCATTGCGACAGTTTTACATAATCAAATCAACAGCCGGTTGCACTTATAGCTCAAGTGTTATTCTCAAATATATATCCTCTTCTTCTTCTACTACCAAAATGTCCGCATTGTTGTTGTCGCCGCAGCTGCAACTGCTGCTGCTGCTGTCGCTACTTGCCACAGCCTGGGCGGGCTACAGTTCCACGCTGAGTGACTCTGGTGGCAGCTCGAGCAACACCATTGCGGGCAGCAAATGCGATAAGAATCCACTCACAGAGCTGACCTTTCAGTTGAGTGGCAGCAATCTGCATTGGCCCTGTGACTCCACCAAGAACATCTATGTCCAGTCGGGTCGCTATGTGCCCAGGAATGTGATTGTGACACGTGCGCAGCTGCAACGGGATTCGGCATTTGTCGCATTGCCACGCTACAAGCAGGGTGTGCCCTTTACCCTCGGCAAGGTGAACCTAAAGAAGGGCGAGTGTCTGGCCAAGATTGCGCCGTATCCATGCTGGGCCATCCAGGAGGAGGGCAACTGTCAGGCACTACAGTCTGTTGTCGATGTGGCTGTGGATCAGAATGTGAGTGCAATTAAATTTGATATTCCATGAAGTCAACACACACACACACACATGTACACACCCACACACACACACACATTTGTATACACACGCATATAAACACTCGTCAGAAAAGCAATTTGTTGCTTTAAACCTGAAACTTGTGGCGCTGTTTTTAACACTTTTTCACATACATACATAAATGTACATATATGTACATATACATATATAGCTTCTCTATATATGCATACATAGTTATCTTCTGCTTTTTTACAACTGGACACCACGAAATTGCTTTTTTAATCATATAAACTGCCATTGGCAAGTGGCAAGTGGCAAGTGGCAAATTGGCAAGTGAAAGGGCCCAAAATGAAGTTGCAGCTCATGTGAAATGCTACATTTTATAAAAGCCAACAACAACTTACACGTTTTACCTGCAGTTCGAGGCAATTTCAACTCGTTGAACTCCATCAAAAAAAAGGCCGATAGATTCAATTGCAATTGAAGAATTGTTGATTTATCATTTCAGTTTTATCAGCTGAACTCAAGTGTAACAACTTTTCAATTGACTTTTCTAGGCGCACATACAGCATTTTTGGCTTGTGCTTTAATGCTGAGCATATGCATTAATTTAATTAATTAATTAATTAAGTTTTGAGTCAACAGAAGTGGGAAACAACTCTAAAGAACTTGCAGACAATCACAGAAGCTTAAGATCAGTTGAGACATCCATAAAGTTGGCATAGCATAAATAACTATTTAGCAGAGAGTAACTACAAGTCGCGCTCATTCCACTTAATCAGCTAATACAACTTTTGCGTCAGCTAATTGTAGGGTATTTCAAAGCCAACAAAGCAAGCGTTGAGTTCTTGTGTAGTTCAACATAGACATTTAAAAGAGCTCTTTACCCAGGGTATTTTGCTAGTCGATCACACTCGACTGCTGTACATTTCCAACTGCATATTGTAGAGTATCTGCAACACCAATCAAAGAGACAAAAGTTGCTATTTGGCATGGTTCAAGTTAAGACAGTTGGAAGTCTAACAATATGCCACTAAGAGCTGTTTACAGGGTATCTCAAAGCCCAAACAATATGATATTTCAAATGTAAGTGCAAGTTCATAGCTGAGCATACCTTTGTGTAAGCTATTTTCAGGGTATTTCTTTGTATTTGTATTTCAATTACAACAACTTGAATGATTGCACCAACAACTAATTGCAGGGTGTCTGAAAGTCTATGTGTACCTACGATTTCAGAGGATATCTCTTAGTGCATCAACATACACACAATTCAGAGTCATAAACGGCAATTTGTGCTTAGGAATTTGGGCAACTTACGAGCATTTAAGACCAAAGTCAACAAACAAAAGCAATAACAATAATAATAATAACAATAACAATAACAATAATAATACTACAATGCTGATGCGCATTTGTTTACTTATTTGCACTTGCAGCAATTGTGCACAATTTGCATAAATTGTTGTAATTGTTGTCGTCGTTGTTGTTGTTGCAGAAGAGAATTAAAATGATTAAGTAACAAATTCCAAGCTCGAGTCAATTTGAAATTTATTGCAATTAACAATTAAGAATGCAACAACATTAAGCAGTATTTTATTATTTATTGATTAATTTATTTGTTTTTTTTTTTTTTTTTTTTTCCTATAGGGTTTGCTGTGGGCCTTGGATGTGGGCATTGTGAATACGTTGGAGCAGCCCATACGCCGTTGCAGTCCCAAAATCGTGGCCATTAACACGGCTAACAACAAGGTGGTCAAGAGCATCGATCTCAGCGATCTTGTTACCTCCGAGTCACGTCTGCAGTTCATTGTGGTCGACTACTCCAAGGACAACAAGCCCTTTGTGTAAGTACTTGAATCCTAAGATTGTATAGAATAGAAATCGGGTTGAATAGAAAGCAAACCGAAGATTCAATACTCCTTCTGAAAAATATCATAGGTTAATTTGAATATAATATAGTAAACTGATCTGCATCCAATTTGGTAAGGCTACATAAGGCAAGTGCACCATCTGTGAGATGGCTTAAATTATCTCAAAGACTAAGAAGTTTTTCATACAAAATGTTGAATTTCAAGCGATTGTTCCTATGGCAGCTATATGATATAGTAGTCCGATTCACAGCAAATTCAGTCAGAACGTGTAAGGCAATAGTCTATACACAATCAGTAAGATTGATTGAGATATATCAAGAAACAAAGAAGTTGTTCATACTAAACCCTGCTTATCAACCGATCGTTCCTACGGCTGCTATATGATATAGTCGTCCGATTTCAATTAAATTTGGTCAGCATACTTAATGTAATAGTTAATAGACAACCTGTAAGATTGGTTGAGATATCAAAAGAAACAATGATGTTTTCCATACTAAACATTGATTCTTAACCGATAGTTCCTATTACAACTATGTATATCTTATAGTCAACCGATCCAATTGATTCCGTAATATGAACTGCCCATGGCAAAAAGACTGCCTTATGTCAAACTTCATCAACATTGCTTCAAAGCTGACAGACAACAAGTACAAGCTGTTGAAAGTTCCAGAATCGTAATCTTATCAAAACATGTTTCATTGATAAGCACACAGAGAAAGTCAGCCAAGTCGGGGACTGATACCTAAATTGTCTTCCCATCGAGATTCCATAAACTAACGCACCCTCTGCTTCTTCCACGCTCCTTCTGCGCTTTCATTTACAGTTATGTAGCAGATGCTGGAGCACGTAGCATCCTTGTCTATGATATCACAGGCAGCAAATCCTATCGCATTGTGCTGCCCAGAGCCACAGCTCCGACCAACGATGTGCTCTACGTGGCGCTGACTTCCAAGCCGGATGGCACCTCGACTCTGTTCTTCAGTTATCTAAGCTCTTCCCGGCTGTACTCCATTAAGGGAGAGTACCTGAGAGTGGGACAGGGAGCTGGCTCCATTATCGATGTGGGACCAAAGCCTTACGGCAAACAGGCGGTGCTTTTGGGCGCCGACGGAGGCACCTCGCTGTTCTTCCGTTACAAGGGAGAGAATGACATCTATTTGTGGGATTCGGAGACGTGCTTCAAGGCCTCCAACTTGCAGGAGGTGCAACGTGGCGGCGACTGTCGTCTCTCCACACAGGTGCTGCCCGGACACAAGCGTTTCATGTGGGCGCTGGAAAGTAACTTCCATGATTTCATATCGGAACGCACTGGCTGCAATGGCGCCTCCATTGTCCTACATCCCGTGGTGCGTGAATGCGATGATTAAGTTTAACTCTGTTCACTTTATTATTATTAGTCTTAAGTTTTGTTATTGCTTAAAGTATCAATTAAAGTTGCCCTAAAGATCAACAAGTTCCCATCACACAAGTTAATTTCATTAAGTCAAAGATGTAATCTGCCGGACAGTAGCCACTCTTCATGTCCACATTCTTTCTATCGCAATGATAGTAGCGCTTGCAATTGGTCAAATCTCCGATTAAGCCAATACGCTGACACTTGCCGGTCACAACTGGACTCTCTCCTGGGGTTGGCGATGGCGAAGGAGAAGGCGATGGAGAAGGCGATGGAGAAGGCGATGGTGAAGGCGAAGGAGAAGGCGAAGGAGAAGGCGATGGCGAAGGAGAAGGCGATGGCGAAGGCGATGGAGAAGGCGATGGAGAAGGCGAAGGAGAAGGCGATGGAGAAGGCGATGGAGAAGGCGATGGAGAAGGCGATGGTGAAGGCGATGGCGAAGGCGATGGAGAAGGCGATGGCGAAGGCGCTGATGGAGTCCCAGACGGAGGCATTGACGGAGCTCCTGACGGAGGCGTTCCATGCCGACACATGGCAAAGTTGATATCGAAATAGGTGTTATCCCCCGGGCACTTTTGATATTGTAGCACTCCATTGAGGCAGTAATAATAGCCCTCATTCGTCTCCGCCGGATAGAGCATGTCAGCCTGGCAGATTTCCCTTTCAGCAGCTGTTACCCCATGGAAGAGGTAAACAAGGAGAGTTCCCAGCTGGAGCAGCAACAACTTGTCTAAACTCATTTTGCAGACTAACATGGGGATCTGTGCACTGCAGCTCTTTAAGTAGCCGTTCGGATTGAATGTCAACAGATAAGCGGACTTACGGAAGCAGAACTATTTATCAGATAATTTAAAGAAATTGCGATTGAAACAAGCATTTTCAATTGAAGACAGGAAAAACGATTAGAACGTGATTCGGGCAAGGCAATTGATTAAACTGAAGGTTAATCTGAACACTTGCGTCATACGCTGATAGAACTGACATCCCTGTATGAGTCTGGGAACTATAGATTAATCTACATTGTCTAAAAGTAACAATGCACTATATCTACGCTTCCATTGCCGCAATTTAGATAGTCGTATCTAGTCTGGGTGGCATGGAGCTTGATCTGCTCTCAGTCGGAGCTTCCTATCTAACTTAAACTCTATTTGGCAAATCGTATCGTATCCTGACAGCGGGCAGCTCATTTCCTAAGGCTCCATCGAGCTGATAGGCCAATAGAGCTCGCAGCAGTAGAACGAACATTCTAAACCCTGTGGAGCTACTTTATATATAAGAAAAGATAATGAAATAACGACATATTATATATAATATAAGCTGATAAGATGAAGAAGAAGTTATCAAGTCTTCTTCTAGTTCATTTTAATAAGCAGAGGGCAAAATCAGGATCATAGATCATTCCAACGGGGCAAGATTCATAGAGCAGCTCGCCATTGAAGCAAAAGTAAAAGCCATACGGCGTTTTTGCAGGATATGTGGTAAAGTCCACGCAATAATTTATCTCAATACACGACTTGGCACTCAAGTCAAAGATGTAACCTTCAATGCACTTGTCATAGATCAATTTTCCGCTGGAGCAGTAATAGAAACCATAGATACTCTCGGCAGGATAAACCATACCCTCGCGACAGAACTCATCCTGCACGCATTCCAGCAGAGACGGCTCAAAGTAATCGCCAAGTGGACAATCTTCATACCACAACTTGCCATTGATGCACTTATAGTAACCATATTTGTTAAATGCCGTCGAGATATCGCCTTCCTGGCAGCTCGTCTCCTTCATAGTGCAGTATTCTTTCTCCACATCAAAGAGAAAATCCTTGGGGCACTCCACATATTTAAGTTTGCCACTCAGGCAGGCATAGTAACCACTTGGACTCTCCCCCGGATAGATGATCCCCGTCTCGCACTCCTGCGTAGACTTCTTCCCCAAAATCCCATTGACAAATTGAAATCCCAACAATAGCAGCAACACTTTGGACGAAAACATTTCAAAGACTGTTGCCCTAATATGAACCAATACGCCTTAAATATCTCTAGATAAACCTGGCAACACAGATATGATATAGATTATAGTATAACCTAAAGATACGCAAATGCAGTTGCGAATTAATTAAAAGAAATTCATTTAGTGAACGGAGAGAGAGAGACGAATGGAAGCACCCAAATAGAACCTACTCAGTAACATTAGATTAGATGACAAAGAGAGAGAAACTTACCTTATAGATACGATTGGATTCCTCAATAGGAAAATAAAAGAAGCTTCCTTTATGGATAGATAACAGACGTGCTTCCATCTAATAATGAGAAGCAAATAAAAGAGAAGCTTCGTTATAGCTTTATTGTAAAAGTACTTTTAATTGTTTCCCCATTGTGGATTGTTTTATCACCGGAAAGGTAGAGAAACTTCTCTTCTCTTATAGGAGAAACTTTCCCTATAAATACTCTTGAAATTTACTTCTACTAGCCTTGGGAAGTTCTTTCAATTGTTCCCCAGATATGATAAGTTAGATGGGTTGCTTCAACATGGAAAAGAAAGAGAAACTTCTCTTCTATACAGACAGTACAAAACACTTCAATTTCTTCATCAGTTATGATTGATAATATATATTACTTTATTAGCGAACGAAAAGAGAAACTTCCTTTCGGAAAACCTCCATTTCTTCGCCAGTTAAAATAGATTAGCCGGATTAATTCATCACACAAATATCGCGATTCTCATCATAGCCACTTGAGGCGACAGGACACTTGTCGTAGCTCAGTTTACCCTTGATGCACATGTAGAAACCATGGGAAGTCTCAGCGGGAGAAGTGGTATAATCCTTGCAAGTCTCCTCCAGTCTGCGACAGGCATTGAACTTGGAGTCAAAGTAGTATTTAATGGGGCATCTCTGGTAGATGAGCTTGCCGTGCATGCAATAATTGAAACCATACTGATTATTTGCAGGATAGAATGCTCCTTCCTGACAGATTTGCGTATCCTTCAGACATGACTTGACGGCGGCATCAAAGTATAAGCCAAGTGGACAACCCTCATAGATCAGCTTGCCATTGCGGCAGGCGAAGTAGGCATTGGGATTGTCAGAGGGATAACGTACGCCATCCTGACAGGCCATCTTCTTGGACTGCACAGATCTAAATCTGCTCGGCAAAACACAACTGTGCCCATTGAAAATGTAGCCCTCGTTGCACTTCATCATGAGGGGATAGTAGATATCCTGAGTACCCTGGGTTTCCTTCTGGCAGACATAGTAGTAGCTACTGTTGGCAGCCCAGGCACCTGTCTGACCCAAGGAGTTGCAGGTGTACTGCTTCTGTGTGCAGTATTCACTATCCCTGGGCAAGGTGCAGCTTTGGGTGAGCAGTGAGTAGGCTGCTCCATTCGTGCACTGATGGCGAATGTCCACATTGAGAGGACTACACTCGTGATAGCTACGGCAATCGTAGGGATCGGGATAGATGCCAGCACCTTGGCAATAGAACTTGCCCCGCACTGGGACCATGCAACGTGGCTGCCAAGTGCAACCAAAGGTGCCCTCATCGCTGCAATAGAAACCACGCTCCGACTGGCAACTGGACATCTCCACAGTTTGCCACAATCCATTGCTATACGAGCAGAAGCCCAACGTGGCGCAGTCGACACAAATGAAGCCAGCAAGGCGCACATCCTGACAAGGATTCGTCACCAGATCAAAGGAGTCAATTGCCGTGGTATAGTTCCACAAAGCATTGGCCCGAACACCAAGCAGACTAACCAGACATCCCAGCAGTAAAATCAACAACTTAGCACACTTCATCTCAAAAGACTGTTTACTGAGTTGGCCCAAAGCTGTCGCTTAAATAGGCCAAGATAAGCATTTTCCGCTGCATGTAAAACGCATAATTAAAAGATAATTTTAACTGCTTCATTATAAAGATTGCAAAACCACTTAGAAGCTACATGGATACTTTCTTCAGTTGATGTTCAGCACGAGCCGAGCACACAGGCGAATGACTCCCGACGATAATGGGTTCCCTCCGGGCACTCCTCGTGCCTCATCTGTCCATTTCTGGTGGAGCAGAAATAATATTTGCGACAATTGTTCTCATCGGGCATGAGACCCACGTGCTCACATCTCAATGGCATCACAGTGAAGCCATTGTCATTGGGATCCACGACAGTTGGAGGAGCAATCGTTGGTACAACCGAATTTTGGCCCGGACGACAGACGAAATCCGCAAAGATTTCGCCATCGTTGCAGCGATGCAGGGAGGGATAAGTGACAACTGTATCCTCGGCATTCTGATTCACCGTCGACTTGCAGACGTAGAAGATGTTGGGATTTGTTGGCCAGGCAGCCACGTAACCCACATAGGGACACTGATACTGTGGCTGCGTGCAGACGCTGCTCTCCAACGTCAGGGAGCATTGTCCAGTGTGTGCATCAAATGCTTTGTCATTGCCGCAATCGACGGCGGCGGCAACCAAGACAATGTCCAGGAAGTAACACATGTGATACTTCTGGCAATCATAGGGATCCGGAAAGATGCCCTGCGATGTGCACTGAAAGTTGCCCTCAATCCCAAACGGATGGCATGGCCCAGTGGCATTGGAGCACGTGCCCAGGCGGATATTACAGTAATACCCATTGGCCACATCACACGACTCGACGGGTATATTGACCCAGCCATTGGAATGCTGCACACAAGTGGCCAACAGCTCGCAGGATTCGCAAATGGGTCCAGGAGTCTGACGACCTTCACAGCTGCTCGTCTCCCTCGGCTGGACGATGCGTGTGGTAACAGTGGCAGCCGCAATCAGTGCGATGACGTTGAGCAACAGCTAAAAGATATAAAAGTCATAATAATCATATTCTATTGCTACTCTGCAGTTCTAGTAAACTTACCAAGCTCCAAACTAGCTTATCAAAGGACATCATCTTATTAACAAAATAGCGTAAAGAATTTCAAGCACGTCTAATTGCTGTGAAGTGTTCCAATTGTCTGATTTGATAGCGTGGCTGGGAATCACAAGAAGAAGTCTGAATCACAACCCAAATATAGGTAAAGTTATCTTCCCACTCTTCGACTGGCACAAGAGCTAGTCTTTACAACAATATGTGTGTTCACCGTGTGTGTGTGTGTACTATCAATGTGTGTCTAACATCTTGCGAAAGTCCGATTACAGCCACAATAGTAGCGCTTGGAATGCCACAATGATGGCTAAATGCCATTTTGTTTACACAAAAAACATTGAACACTGGCAGAAATTCTTAGCTTAACGGTAATGGATAGATGTAATTGTCTGACAAACATAGAAGCACTTAAAAGTTGTGTGCACACTTAGAAATATCAAATATTTGCATAGCGGTTCTTTAAACACAAGCTAACTTTAATTCAAGCAGTATGACAAATTTAAAAAAGGCGCGCACAGCAAACGATACCTGTTAACAGCATCGATACTGATTACAACAACTCGTTGTTGCCTATCGAAAAAAGCACCAGCGGCGATACAACAAATATATCGATTTCGATTACTGAAATATGGTTTTAAAACTTAAAAAAAGTCTGTCTGCAGGATCGCGTCGCTCTCAGCAACTAAAAGAGCTAGGGACTCCAAATTTGGAATGGAGGTTCCTGAAAAACCTCTCCAGATCGAGTATGTGTTAGATTTTCGATACCTCACCCCCCTGCCCAGTAAATCGCACCTCAAATGAAAACTTATACCGCCCACACCACCCAACGCAGGCACTTCTAACTTGGCAGGTATATGGAGAGCACCATAGAGAAGCTATGCTGCAAGTTTCATCAAGATCGGTCCATAAATAAGAAAGAAATCAGAAAAAGAAAAGTGAAAAAAACTTCCGTTACTCGTTTTTTTGCCCCGCCCCTTTTCGAAAATTTCTCCTTTTTTAGTGCTTTTTGTTCAGTTTGAAGGGGCGGTTCGAACGGTACAAAAAAGGTATTCTAGACGGCGGCTGGTTTTCGAAAAAAACGCGAAAATAAAAAAAAAATTTGCAATTTAAACAGCGCGCTAACGCTATTAGTGTGACCGTTTTCGTATTAAAATTGTCGAATAAACCATAATCAGTTTGTGGAGGGGGCTGTATATGTGCCTGTAGCTTGGGATTTTTTCCCTATGTCTCGGCTGTCACACTGCTGCTCACATTAAACAAGCTAAAAATTATTATTTTTTTCCGTTTATTATGGATTTTATACACGAATCTGTGGCGCTGGGAGTGGATTTACTTATTCTAGGGCTGTGCGTACGGGAGTACGTGCACTACAAGAACACAGCCCGTGTGTTGAGGGTAAGGAGCGATGCCTGGCGGCTGCCGGCGCTGCATGCTGCATAATCATAATCTAACAATTGTTGTTGCTTTGCAGGAGGCGCCACAGTTTAACATTGATAGTGAGCTGAAGTCCATAGTGGGGCGACAGCAGGACAAGAAGATACCCTATGCGGTTATACGGGGCACCGTCACACCCATTGGTGTGCCACTGCGCAGCTCCTTTGTGCCCAGTGTAAGCGGCGTGCTACAAATCGTAAAGTTGCACGAACACCGTGTGATGCGCGCCTTTGCCGGCTTCTGGGCGGAGCAGCGTAAGCTTTTGCACGAGAGTGCCAACGAGATGCCCTTTGAGCTGCGTAATCAGCAGCATGGCGTGGAAATTGTAGATGCCATGAGTGCGGCAGTGCTGGATGTGGATGTCGTCTATGATAACTATGAGTCCACAACGTTGTCCTTCTTCGATCACATCTTTGGCTTCTTTACGGGAGTGAGACAAAAGGGTCTGCAGACCACCGAGCAAGTGCTACGTGATGGCAGTTTTCTCACAGCCATTGGCGAGCTGGAAATGGATGGACAAACGCTGCGCATGCAGCCGTCCAAGCAGGGACCGCTTTTTCTAACCACAGCTACGAAGTCGACACTGATTAAACGCTTCGAGGATGCCAAGTCGTCAATGCTGTAAGCGTATTCATAAATCTACATAACTACTTAATCTTTCTTATGCCACATTTGGTTCTAGCTTCAAGATTGTGCTATGCAGCAGCATATCAATGGTATTGGTGGGTCTAATCGTGCGAAAGGTGTATCGCCGCAAGAAACAGGAACGTGAGGAGGCAAAGATACGCAATCGCCTGGAGTCGGAGCGCAGGGAACGACGTGCTCGCAGCAGACCACACACTCTGTCACAGGATCAACTCTGCGTTGTCTGCTCGACCAATCCCAAAGAGGTAAGCCTGTCAATAATGCAAACGGTGCTGCAACTATTTGAATCTTTGTAGATTATATTGCTGCCCTGTGGACACGTGTGCCTCTGCGAGGATTGCGCACAAAAGATTGAGTTTACCTGCCCCGTTTGTCGCAGCAACATCGAATCAAAGGCAGCAGCATTCATCGCCTAGTTGTGGACAGACCAGAATGCAAAGCCACAGCCAAACCCAATCCCAAAGTCAAGTCAGATCACCTGTACCTGCAACTCTCTTTGTCTCTGTCTCATTAGCGTTTATTACTGACAGTTGTACAGTTCATAAAATTCGTTTTACGTGTTCATAAGTTCAATCTCTGCGCTAATTCCCCTGCATAATATCTCTGTATTGACGTTGATGCTCCAATAGCTTCAGAAACACCTTGTACTTCCGATTGTGAAACTCCACAGTCTCGGGATTCGGCTCCAGCAGCTGCCCAACGCCACCCATGGCCTTCGAGGCGCTCTGCAAATAGAGTTGAGTTTGTATTTAGCTCGATTGGAAAGCTAGCACTTGTGTTGACTTACCTCCAGGCTGTCGTAGTGTCCAGAGGCAGCTGCTCCCAAAGCAGCTGCACCTACGAGCACCTTCTCCTGCTCGTTGGGTATCAAAGCGGGCAGATTACAAATGTTCGCATGGCATTGCACATAGAGGGGATTCTTAGCCAGGCCGCCGCAAAATAGAAGCATGTGGAAAGAGGAACGTTTGTGCTTGTAAAGATTCTCGATGATGTGACGGGTGCCATACTAAATAACAGGTTGATAAAGTATTAATAAATATAAGCAAAAGTTACTCGAGATTGTTAACATGAACTCACAGCCAAGGCTTGTGTAAAAGCCAAATACTTAATGGCCAAAGATTCAACGCCCCGCATCATGTTCAATCCAATTATCTGAGGGCAAAGATCAGTTAATATATGTATATATAGTACACGTTGCTTACTATGCCACGCAGCGTTGGGTCCGCGACAGGAGAACGATTGCCATGAAGATCCGGCCACACATGGATGTCCTGCGTCAGGAGGTTCATATCGCAGAGGCCACGTTGATCTGCCAGCTCGGCGAGCAGCTTGTTGAGATGCTGATAGATGTGCCTAAAGGATGATACATTAGTGTAATATAGGTGCATCCGATTGTGGTGTCCACCTACTTGTCGGCACCCAGTTTCTTGCTTAACTCGGAGTAACATTCATGGGTTTTAAGCACGTGATCGAGCAGATGTCCAGCTACCGATTGGCCACCCTCGTTTAGGAAGTAGCCGGGTATGATGGCATCCTGGTATGGACCCCAAATACCCTTGGCAAAGCCAGGATCGCTAGTGATGCTCATGTGGCAGGTGGATGTTCCCGCAATTAAAGCCATCTTGCCCTCCACGTCAACCTCTTTGTCGGCATGACAACCAAACATGCCCAGAGCCCCAGCGTGTGCATCGATCATCGATGTGCTGACCACGGTTCCCACGTCCAAGCCCAGTTCGGAGGCAGCTCTTTGGGACAAACCTTGGCCAACGGGTTTTCCCGGTGACTGGACATCGCTGCCAAGGGCTTCGAACTTGTTGCGTGTCAATTCCTCGAGATCAGCGACACGTAAAAAGTCGGCATTCCAGCTGTGCGCCACTGCATCGTAGTTCCACTTGCAGACAACTGAGCAGAAGGAGCGAGTGTCCACGTCTGTGGCACGCCACGTGAGGAAATCCGGCAGATCGAATGCCCGCCAGATATGTCCATAAGACTTGGGCAGATGACGCTTCAGCCAGAGCAATTTGGGAATCTCCATCTCCAGGGATCCCTGTCCACCAACATATTGCAGCAGCGGATGCTCAGTTGCATTTATCTCGGCCGTCTCCTCCCCGGCCCTATGATCCATCCAGAGTATGATATTCTGCTCCGGCACGCCGGTCTTGCTCACCGTCAACGGAGTTCCATTGTCACCGAGGATGACAAGGGAACAGGTGGCATCGAAGCCAATACCCTTCACTTGGTGCTTGCTGACATCAGCTATAACAATCTGAATGTAAAGCCGCAATTAGGTTAATCTAATCTTCAAATGTAACACGTTTTAGAGGTTATCAGCAGACAACTCGCATTACCTTGACAACCTTGCAGATTGCATTCCAAATATCTACACTGGATTGCTCGTAATAATGTGGCTCCGGTGTCCACGTCTTGATTGGCTCCACCGCCTGCTCCACGACGCGCCCATTAGCGGCAACCAACGCTGCCCTTGCACTGCCCGTTCCCACGTCCACGCCCACAAAGTACACCGTGCTCTCAGTATTAACCATGTTGCCGTGGTTAATGCTCGTTGTGCTTGCGGTCAAATAAATGTTAAACCAAACTGGTCGACAGCCCGACGTTGACTGATAACAACAACGAAAGGTTCCAGAGTCTGTGGCATTTATACCAGTTTGTCGAAGATATCTCACTCTATGTGACGACTTGGCGGGTAAATGGGTCAATTCAGGGACTTCTTGAATGGATGGCTGTGCCTGCAGCGAGACTGAAGTACTGGTAATGTAATCTTAATCTGCCTTCAATATTACCACAAGCTTTAAAACAGTTGCTCTAGTTATATGAAACATTTTAATTGTATACGTTAATTGAAATTTATAAACAAAACTGATTTATTTCACAAAAGCACAATACTCACCAGAACGTCCGTTACCTGCCGCCGTCGCGCACAAACTGAAGCTTGCATTTATTAAGTGCGACTTAACTTATTCAAATCGCTCAATTAACTCGCGCGCAAATTTGTTTCGCCTTCTCTCATTTGCAAACTCTCGCGCGCCCTCTCTCAATCGTTCTCTATCTCAATTAATTGCCCTCGGCATTCGCACAGTTGCCACTTGGTTTATTTATGTTGCGAAATATTTCACATAGAAAATGTACCGCTTTTACAATTGTGTACCAATTACCTCATTAAAACTGTATCAAAGGGGCTTATTTACATTTTACCATAATTTCAAAATCCTTTTACTTTATCAAAATTTAATAGTAAGGATACACACATATTTTAATGCATTTGTTGTATTTGCTAAAACGGCACTTTTAGTATACAAAAGAGCGAAGGAGAGAAGGCGCTACAGAGAGCTGTCGTTGTGCTTGTGTATTCTATTGGCTTCCATAATCCTTCGCTATGAGTGTAAGCGAGCCTGTTGCATTAAGCTGTTTCTATGTTAGTGTGATTAGAAGAGTAAGCACGTTGTAGTTAGCATCCAAGCAAGAGCGAGTGTTTGTGTAAGCTGCAGCATGCATGTGTGTTTGTCAGCTCATTACAGTGCGCATGCATGTATGTGTGAGAAGCTGCAGTGCTTGCGTACACGTGCGTGTGTATGGAAGGCTCGCCGAACTTAGCATCCACTGTGAGATCTACGATCCAAAACTGTGCCCACAGCGTTAAACGTATAAATACAGCATCAGTTGTATTGGCTTCTTGGTACAGTGCGGAACGGAATTTAGGTGATATTTTGTTTACCCCGCTTGTTTAATTAAAATTTCTACGCAATCGCGCAGGGACAGACGTGTACGCAAGCCAAACCCGAACCCCAGGTAACGTCAGGCCTTTAACTCTCTTTCTTTCTGTCTCATTATCGTTTATTACTGACAGTTGTAGAGTTCATAAAATTAGTTTTACGTGTTCATAAGTCCAATCTCTGCGCTAGTTCCCCTGCATAATGTCTCTGTATTGACGTTGATGCTCCAATAGCTTCAGAAACACCTTGTACTTCCGATTGTGAAACTCCACAGTCTCGGGATTCGGCTCCAGCTCCTGGCAAGCTCCGCCCATGGCCTTCGAGGCGCTCTGCAAATAGAGTAGAGCTTGCATTTAGTTCGATTACAAAAATAACACTTGTCCTGACTCACCTCTAGGGTTTCGTAGTGTCCAGAGGCAGTTGCTCCCAAGGCAGCTGCACCTACTAGCACCTTCTCCTGCTCGTTGGGTATCAAAGCGGGTAGATTACATATGTCCGCGTGGCATTGCACATAGAGGGGATTCTTGGCCAGGCCACCACAAAAGAGAAGCGTGTGGAAAGCGGGACGATTGTGCTGGTAAAGATTCTCGATGATATGACGGGTGCCATACTAATTAATAGGTTAATAAATATAAGCATAAGTTACTCGAGATTGTTAACAAAAACTCACAGCCAAGGCTTGTGTAAATGCCAAATACTTAATGGCCAAAGATTCAACACCCCGCATCATGTTCAATCCAATTATCTGAAGGCAAAGATCAGTTAATATATGTATATATAGTACACGTTGCTTACTATGCCACGCAGCGTTGGGTCCGCGACAGGAGAACGATTGCCATGAAGATCCGGCCACACATGGATGTCCTGCGTCAGGAGGTTCATATCGCAGAGGCCACGTTGATCTGCCAGCTCGGCGAGCAGCTTGTTGAGATGCTGATAGATGTGCCTAAAGGATGATACATTAGTGTAATATATGTGCATCCGATTGTGGTGTCCACCTACTTGTCGGCACCCAGTTTCTTGCTTAACTCGGAGTAACACTCATGGGTTTTAAGCACGTGATCGAGCAGATGTCCAGCTACCGATTGGCCACCCTCGTTAAGGAAGTAGCCGGGTATGATGGCATCCTGGTAAGGACCCCAAATACCCTTGGCAAAGCCAGGATCGCTAGTGATGCTCATGTGGCAGGTGGATGTGCCCGCAATTAACGCCAACTTGCTCTGCACGTCAACTTCTTTGATGCCATGACAACCAAACATGCCCAGAGCCCCAGCATGTGCATCGATCATCGATGTGCTGACCACGGTTCCCACGTCCAAGCCCAGTTCGGAGGCAGCTCTTTGGGACAAGCCTTGTCCTACGTGTTTTCCCGGTGACTGCACATCCCTTCCTAGTGCTGCGAACTTGTTGTGTGTCAACTCCTCGAGATCAGCGACACGTAAAAAGTCAGCATTCCAGCTGTGCGCCACTGCGTCGTAGTTCCACTTGCAGACAACTGAGCAGAAGGAGCGAGTGTCCACGTCTGTGGCACGCCACGTGAGGAAATCCGGCAGATCGAATGCCCGCCAGATATGTCCATAAGACTTGGGCAGATGACGCTTCAGCCAGAGCAATTTGGGAATCTCCATCTCCAGGGATCCCTGTCCACCAACATATTGCAGCAGCGGATGCTCAGTTGCATTTATCTCGGCCGTCTCCTCCCCGGCCCTATGATCCATCCATAGTATGACGTTCTGCTCCGGCACGCCGGTCTTGCTCACCGTCAACGGAGTTCCATTGTCACCGAGGATGACAAGGGAACAGGTGGCATCGAAACCAATACTCTTCACTTGCTGCTTGTTGACATTGTCAACAACAATCTGAATGTAAATCCGCAATTAGGTAAATCTAATCTTGAAAAGTAAAAACGCTTTGGAGGTTATCAGGAGTCAACTCGTATTACCTTGACAACCTTGCAGATTGCATTCCAAATATCTACACTGGATTGCTCGTAATAATGTGGCTCCGGAGTCCACGTCTTGATTGGCTCCACCGCCTGCTCCACGACGCGTCCATTGGCGGCCACCAGCGCTGCCCTCGCACTGCCCGTTCCCACGTCCACGCCCACAAAGTACACCTTGCTCTTAGACATCGACATGTTGCTGTGTTTAATGATCGTTGAGTTTGCTGTGAAATAAATGTTAACTAATGTCGCCTTCAGCCCGACGTTGACTGATTACAATTACGAAAAGTTCCAGAGACTGTGGCATTTATACCAATTTCTCGAAGATCTCTCACCCTATGTGACGACTTGGCGGGTATATAGGTCAAGGCAGGGATTTCTTTAATGGAAGGAAGTAATGTCAAACCGCCTTCAGCATTGCCATAATTTATAACAGATATTCTATTTATTATAAACATAATAATTGCAAAGTGATATATTTGACAAAAGCGCAACGATCACCAGAACTTCCGCTACCTGGGAATCATTGCAAATTATTAAGTGCGACTTAACTATTCAGATCGCTTCTTAGTCATAGGCAATAAGTAAAAATGAACCAGTATTCGCTGAAATTGTACCATAATTTCTAAATCCTATTTCTTTATCAAAACTCAATAAGGATATAATATTTGAATCCATTTGCATTTGAGAGAGAGAGAGAGAAACGCTGCAGGCAGCTGCCGCTGTGAATTTCCTCCCACGAGCCCTCGCTGAGTGTGAGCGAGCCTGTTGCATTAAGTACATTGCTCTCTGCAGTAAGCCTCCATACATGTGCGGGTGTAGTGTCTCAGAGGGAAGTCGATGCATTTGCATGTGTGTATGGGATCAGTAAATCAAGCTCGCTGCAGTGCGCATGTATGTATGTGTGAACAGCTGCAGTGATTGGGAACAGTGAGCGCTGTGATCCAAGCAATGTTCCAAGAAAGAAATAAAGTACCGCTTTTGGTACTAAAGTATCAGTGTCGGGCACACCTACTACTATTACATACATTTAGCAAAAAGTATATCCCCTTACAGAAAATAAAAGAATCTCAAATTTTAAATAAAAGTATCGGATTCAGTAAAGTAACAAGTAACAAGTAAAGCCACAAGTGGCAGCATTCAACATCTATCGCTTATTATGATCAACCGCCAAAGTTGCCACGCGCGCGCTTTTTTAAGTTGTGTCTACGTTTAGACAATTTGCCGGGGAAAATCGAAAATCTAGGTGGAAAATCTAATAAACTCGATATGGAGAGGGTATACAGGAATCTTCTTGCCAAATTGGATGTCTCTAGCTCTTATGGTTGGTGAGATTGACGCGTTCATACAGACGCACTTTTTTCGAAGTTCTACTGGTTGCAAAAATACTTTAAGTCTGGCAACGCTAGCTGAGAATCGTGTTTTTATTACAATGGTGCGAATTAAAAATCGGTAAGAAAATTGAAGAAATGCAGTGGCCACTGCGATTAAGACGTACATTGCTGCTATAATGTGATTGCACCCCTTATCAGCTATATAGCCGTGCAAATTGTGCCGCAAACGCCGATGCAATCGCTGCGCTTGAGCGACCACACGTTGGCCAAGTGTCTGCTGCAGAATGTGGAGAAATATTACGGCGTGTATGGACTGGGAATCTTGGAGCACGGTTTCCGTGTGAAATACTGCAATGAGCGGACTAAAATTGCAGTTATACGTTGTCTGCATCGGGGCCAACGCTATGTATCTAGCATATTGCCGCTGATAACACTTGTAAGTGACCATATGGAAATGGAAATTGTTTACCCAAAATGATATCAATCAATCAACCAGATAGGCGATGTGCGTGCCAAATTCCGTACTCTGTATGTGGGTGCCACAGTGATACAGTGCAACAAGTTTATTATCAAGCATCAGCGACAGTTTCTGGATCGCATGATGGGACAAACGGCGTCGGCCAAGGAACGACAGGATCTCTTTAAGCGTGTCATGGAACTCGACATGGACAGATAGTTGACAGAAAAACCAATGTAAATAGTTTTGCAAAATGATTTATGTATACTTAAGTATAGTACATAGCTTTCCTATAGAATATTATTCATCCAATTCGACTAAAAGTTACGATTAGGGACTTTATTTTGGTACACAGCATCCTTATACCTCAACAAGGAATTTGCGACTCGGGGAACGGGAGAGTCTCGCACCGAATTGCTTGAGTCTGTGCTGCAAATCCGTGAACGTCAATTTGTTCTTCTTGCTATAAACATTGAGGTAAATACCCAGCACGACTATCAACCCAGACCAGAGATATCTGCAGGAAAACAAGTTAATGAGATCAGATTGGTTATTAAGGAGTATTAGATTGCACTTACTGCACGGTGAAGGGTTTGCTGAACAGCAGGAAGGAGAAGGCGATGGTCACGGCCTTACGTGCGGTGGTCACCGTGGCGGCCAATGGAGCACCGCTACTCCTAACTAACGCCAGCACGAACTGTATGCCCAGGTAGCCGGAGAGACTGAAGAGAAAGCCATAGCCAAAGGTCTCCAGCGGATGCGCTAAGCAGAAGGCGAAGCCACTGAAGAAGTTGCCGGTGAGCAGCATAATCACAAACAAGTAGACGAAACCCAATCCATACGAATAGAAGACCACCTCGCTGCTGGGTGCCTTGTGTTCCCTCATGGCCTTCTCCTGCACATTACCAATAGCAGCGTCGCAGAGCAATGCACCCGATATCATGGCCACGCCGAGAGGATTAAAGTTAGGCGTCATCTGAGAATCCGCGAGAGTAAACCACGCCAGGCCGATGCACATTGCCAGAGCAGCAGCAAAGTCAAGGGGTCCGTAGCGTTTGCCCTGTATGATGATGCTGCCGACAAGCACTGGGATTAGCTTGCAGCACTTGAAGATCACCTGCGTGGGATAGTTAAGATATCCCAGGCTAGAATTGGACAATCCCATTGTGCCGAGCGTAAGTGCGGCAAGCACAAAGTACGTCCGCAAGGGAATGCAACGTGGTGCCGGCTCCGCAGTCCATAATCTTCCGCCATTTGTTCTATAGGCCTCCAGACGTCGCTCCACCAATCCAAAGCCAATGTAATAAGCAAACTGCACCAGCGTCAGAAACCAACCGTAGGGCTTGAATCCCTCAACTGTGAAGATCAGCTCCTGCAGATAGCCATAAATAATGTAGAGTATAAAGACGCCGGCACAGCTCAAGAGAAACTGCGTTGTCCGATTGTAAGAGCTCAGGTCGAAGCAGAGAATACGCAGTTCCTGAGGAGGCGACTTGGAGCTGGATGATTTACGCTGCGACGATGGAGAAGGCGACGCTTTAGCTGTTGCCTGCGCTTCATTGCTAGTGCTGTTGATACTGATAAGGCTGTGTTCACTTCCCGTTTGTTTATCACCGACCATTATTGTGAGCGGTCAATTTACTTATGTGCGCTTGTGTGTGTTTATCACAGTTTCCGATGGGATTTTTCTTTATTTAATTATTGCCACGCACCGCAAACGTTTTTTCGCTTTCACGCCTGCATTGGTGCATCGCAGTTGTTCGTTAATTCGTCCGAGTTACATCATCAGCAACTGCCAATTGTATAAATAAGATTAAAACGTCTTTAAAAAAATAAAATTAACTATGCGGTTTGTTTATTCTCATGTTTATGTCGATTCGATAGAACAATTTTCGATAAGTAAAATTCGATATATTTCCCTTAAATAGTGCTACCAGACTATGCTAATTCCCTATGAAAAGTTATGGTTACCCTAAAAAAAGAGGTCAATTTGTCAATGTGGCCAACGCAGTCACCGTTTTAAGCTGTCTGGCAATATCGCACACTCAAAACATCATTTCGTCATTTAGCAGCTCGTTTTTTGTTTCATTTTAAAAATGGCAGACGTAGAAAAGGAGCCCGAGAAGACCATTGCTGAGGATTTGGTTGTTACCAAATACAAATTAGCTGGCGAAATTGTAAACAGTAAGTAAATGATGGAATGTTAGTAATAAACGCGCAGTAAAGTGAAAGTGAATAGTGAATTTTTCTGCATTTTGTCGTCGGCCGCTACGTGTAGCCGACAACAATGGAGCCAACGAAGACGTCGGCGTTGACGCTTACGCTGACGTCGCCGCTGGTTGAAGTAGCCACGCGGCGGTGTACGCGGGATAAGCGAGAGCGCAATAACGTGCTTAACCTCAAAGTTTTCAGGTGTTCAATTTTTACATTCAATATTGAAAGCAATTATTAAGTTATCATTAATAATATCACAATATTGTAATGAAGAGCAGCAGTTACAACATATTTTAGTTTTAATCAAAGTAAATTCACATGCCAATCTGAGATTCACAGTGCCACGCGAGACGGGCATAAACTCGTTTTGCATAGAAATAACTCGACTATTTCGGTTTGATGTGTTTTAATTTTAGAAACACTGAAAACGGTGATTGGACTCTGCGTGGTGGATGCCTCTGTGAGGGAAATTTGCACCAAGGGCGACAATCTGCTGACTGACGAAACCGGCAAAGTGAGTTTCAAGTGGATATTTCCATACCAAGAGTGCAAGTTCAAACATGTCCAATGATTAAAACTTAACAAACTTGAGGGTCACAGCATGCGGCATGCGTTGCAAGCTCTGGCAGCATGTAGTACCACATGCTTCCTGCGTGCGTGGTTATTTTGCCCCCACGTGCGTTTTGGCGCCTTGCCTGCAAAATGTGTCGCGTGTGTTTGGGCTCAAAGATCACAAAAGATTATGAGATCTGAGGACACTTTTGGCCGTCTGCCAAATGTCATTGTTAATATGACAAATCGATTAAAACCCTGTCATTCTTCCCTTCTCTCTGCATCCCACCCACTCGTAGGTATACAAAAAGGAAAAGGAACTGAAGAAGGGTATCGCATTTCCGACATGTCTCTCGGTCAACAATTGTGTCTGCCACTTTTCGCCAGCTAAGAATGATGCGGACTACACGCTCAAGGCTGGCGATGTGGTTAAAATGTAAGTACAGCCAACTTGTCACTCTGTTGCACAACTAATTGCCATTTTATTCTTGTTTTGCCAGTGATCTGGGAGCGCACATTGATGGTTTCATTGCTGTGGCCGCGCACACAATTGTTGTGGGAGCCAGTGCGGATCAGAAAATAAGCGGACGACAGGCTGATGTCATACTTGCCGCTTACTGGGCCGTCCAGGCGGCGTTGCGTCTGCTCAAGTCTGGTTCCAACGTAAGTGTGGCAAGCAACAGATTGCCTAATGTGGCATTAACAGTCCCAGCACATGTCCAATTGGCGGTTGCACAATCATTCCATCATTGGCTGTGCTGCTTGCTGATTGTCTACACAGTGAAAAGTTATAGTAATCCCACTGCTGCAGGCAACAGATTGGCTGTTGCTCTAAATCATAACCTAGCACAGATCAGCTGAATGCCTGCGGAGATCAATTGCGGCAATTTCGTGAACTGAACGAGTTTATTTACAGAAATGTTTGGTCTTTACAATTGCACACAATTCTATTAAGCCACGTTGATAGCTTTTGATAATAATTGTGAACTGTTTGATTCTCCTCCATAGAACTACTCAATCACCGATGCCGTGCAGCAAATCAGCGAGTCGTACAAGTGCAAGCCCATTGAGGGCATGCTCAGTCACGAGCTGAAGCAATTTAAGATCGATGGCGAGAAGACGATCATACAGAATCCGAGCGAGGCGCAGCGCAAGGAGCATGAGAAGTGCACCTTCGAGACTCACGAGGTTTATGCCATCGATGTCATTGTCAGCAGCGGCGAGGGAGTGGTAAGCATTCTCTTTGTGGAGACACACTCTGATTTCATCACTGCAACAATTGTTCAATGATTAAAAACCCGCGCTTGAGGATTGGCAAAGGCAAGACGATGGAGCTAAACATGAGAGCGTCTTGTGCGCTTGGCGAACTTATTTACACAGTTTGGCACGTGTTAGCTTCGGAGTTGCGCTCTTGCTGGCCCGAAGATTGCAAGATTATGAGATCTGAGAACGTTTTAGAGGGCTTCAATTAATTTGAAGTGTTTGGAAAACATTGGCTAACTCTTATGTTTGTTGCAGGGACGGGAGAAGGATACAAAGGTATCAATTTACAAGAAATCGGAAGAGAACTATATGCTTAAGCTGAAGGCATCCCGTGCCCTGCTCGCTGAGGTGAAAACCAAGTACGGCAACATGCCCTTCAACATCCGCAGCTTCGAGGAGGAGACCAAGGCGCGTATGGGCGTCGTCGAATGCGTTTCGCATAAGATGATTGAGCCCTTCCAAGTGCTCTACGAGAAGCCCTGTAAGTTCTGTTTCTACATAATTTCACTCTATGTTACTCTGCAAAACTTAATTCCGGATTTGGTGTTAACTCTTTGAGCTGCCAACTACGGCCAGACATTTTGCTAGATCAAAGCTCCAAAGGCTTTGGCGTCTTCAGCAGTTGCCACAAGTTCTATGGCCTCTGTCTGAACATGACATTGCTACAAAATTTTAAATATATCAACCAGAATGCAATGGTATGCTATAATATATTCTTTATTCCATTTGCAGCTGAGATTGTGGCGCAGTTCAAGCATACGGTACTGCTCATGCCCAACGGCGTCAATCTGGTTACCGGCATCCCCTTCGAAGTGGACAGCTATGTGAGCGAGAACAGCATTGCGCAAGCTGAACTGAAGGTATGCCTATCAATGTAATCCTCACCAGTCTGAGTCTGCCTTACTAACCACCATGTGTTTGTTTTCCAGGAACTGGTTGCGCAGCCATTGGGACCCGTGAAAGGTAAGGGCAAGGGCAAGAAGGCGGCTGGTGGCAATGCTGCTGCTGCGGCGACAAAAGTGGAATCGGCGCCGGCCGTTGAGACCAAGGCATAGACAAAGCCCTGGGAGTTCTCCCCCCAAACATAACAACAAAAAGAAGAGAGAAATAAAATAAAAAATCAAACCACGCCCCCTTAAAGCAACAACAATGTGAACAATTGCGCTGCCTACTGCTGCCGCTCCATAAACTTTTTACTATATAGAATTCGTTGAGTAGTAAACAAGATGATTAAGAGAAACCATTTGACAACTCGTTTTCGTTCCAAGAACTTTTGAAGATTCTAACCAGAAGAGCACGCGAAGCACTTGCAGCTGCTGTATGATCTTATCTGCCTGCAACCCAATGTGGGGCAGCTGTTGCAAGTGCATTCGAAAATCTACAATATTATTTTCCCTCCTTATTAAATGCGTATGATAAATGATCAATGATTAATGATTTTGTCACAACGAATTGAGAACTTGTAAGAATTGTAAGTTTTTTTTAAAGTAAACAATATGATCTTTGAAACATACTTATAATTCATAGAAAGAAACAAAAACGTTAAGAACCCGCGCGTAGTACGTATTAAAAATAAAATTAACATTTTATAAAAAAAATAACACAAAAGCAATTGAATTATTCTTTGAATTTTGTGGTTCTGTTCAGCATACAGAAATTACAATTACTATGATTAGTTTCAATACAAATGATTTTCTTTTATTTGATGTTGTTTTTCTTTTATGTAATTAATTTAAGTATGTTCACAATTTGTTTTCTCATTTATTTTGAATTTTCTCTTGCATGTTATTAAAATTGTACACAGTCTCAAAAAGTAGCAAGAATCATAATTTTGTTATCGTTATTGTTGCTAGGACACCCATTCTCCTCCTCCTCCTCCTGCTCCTCTTTCTACTCCCTACCCCTCCCCCACTCTTCCCACCCTGTTCAATTGTCGCCCCCTTTCCGTCGCTTCGACACGCCACACGCTTTTAGATTGTGCCAACAAATTAAACAACAAAACAAATTACAATATTAGATTGATACGAATATGAAACGGAACAAACGGATCATAAGAGCAATAGAGAATGCGGTGGACGGTGTAGCGTCATCGACGACGGACTCCGAGGAGGATTTAATCATAGTGTTTAGTTTGAAATATGTGTGTTTGTATTCATGCATCCGTATGTTGTATTATACAACAGTCTCGCGGCGAGGGAACAACAACGACAACGGCGACGACGTTGATGATGATGATGATGATGATGATGATGATGATGATGATGATACTGATGCTAATGCTAATGACATGACAACACTTTTAATTCTCGGCATGTGCATCAATGGGCGCTGAGGCTGTGACATTGCTCGGCTTCTCGGGTGAGTCCAAGTAGATTTTAAGAGCACGTTCGCGTCGCTGCGAGTAGCGTGTCGTCGAAATGCATCCCAAACGATCGAGGCGCGCCTTCTCCTTGTTGTTCATTGAGCGACGCTCCTCCTCCGTTAATTCTCGCACCGGTACGCTTTTATCTCTGCAAGATTAGGCGAAGGGATTAGGATATTGGATTCGGTTAGCAATGATTCCTACTCACTTGTACAAATACATGTTGCCGCTTTGCGATGTGCCCAGCGGATACACATCCAGCGTTGCAGGCTCAGAGGTCCAGTTCATGGTGTCATTAACGCTAACTGCCGATATGCTCGTGTAGGGAAAGTTGCTGTTCACCTGCGGGTAGAAAGAAAGTTGCGATCTCAGATCTCTGTGTTTATTGTGGATGCCACTGCTGCGTTACCTTCACATAGCTCAAGCGGTCATGAGGGATATCGCAGATTTGGGATAAACAGCGTCTGATCTCGCTGTCCTCTGTTGGAATTAGAAACATTTGTAGTATCAATTGATATGCAACTTCATTCCATGCAACTTACTGTCCATGGTGATCTCCTGGAATTTGCCAAACTCCCATTTATGTGGACACCAGCGACGCACGAATAAGGTTAATGAATCCTCATGCGGTTGCGCTACGACGCCCTCTGCGCACTCTTGCAGTATGAACTGGAAATAGAAGAGTATTAGTTGTGTCTGCTCTCAGGCTGTTGCTAACGTTAATCCCTTACCTCGGCCGTAATTGTGGATCGCATGTCGCAGTACAGGGTATCCTCGTTGTCGAGTATTTTGATGGGACTGCGACCGCCCTTCAGCCAGATGCGACAGTTGTCAACGTTGAGGGACTCGTATTTGGCATCGATGCGATGCAACTTGGCGACCAGCTCCTGCTTGGCCTGTTCCGTCGTTGTGGTGGCATTGTAAACCCATTCGCAGACGCAAGGCAACTTGGCGGTCTCATTGTCCAGATCGGCGAGACGCAAGAAAAATATCTTGGCTTTGTACTCATCCGGTTGCAGTGTCTTGCCCAACTCAACGGTCAGAGTCTCGCCCTCATTGAAATAGACCAGGGAATTGTTCTGGCTATTGGATATGGTGTTCTCATGCTTACGATTCACCTCGTGCAGCCGGAAGTAATCGCTAGGCACGCCTATCAGCTGCTCAATGTGCCGCTTAAAGGTGCCCATCTGCAAGCGTGATCCCATCAAGAGTTTATAGGATTGCGTTGGTTTGCGCAGTTGCGATTCATCATCGGAGTGGTGTCCACTGCTGCTGCTGCTTGTGGTTGTAGTGGTGGTGGTAGCCGCATCCGCGCGTTCGATTTTGATGGCATGGAAAAAGTGCGTTGTTGTGCTGAGGGGCAGTGAGCTGGTGTCTCCCGGCTCAGTGGCATAGGTGCCATTGCCATTGCAGTAGGCATGCACCCGCATCATGGCGTCATGGGAGGCGGCCTCATCCTCGGGACTCGACAGCTGCGGTGAATGACTGGTGGAGCTGACTTGACTGTCGCCGCCACCGCGATGCTGCATGCTATTCTCCACCAGCGTTCGATCACCATCGCTCAGGCTGCTGTCCTCCGAATTGGACTCATGACCGGGCGTGGCAAGCGGCACTAGAGGATCAGGCTGATCGCGTTTATAGCGACGCCAATCACAGTCATTATGGCCGGCGCTACCATTCTCCAGCGTCGACATTCCACTGCCATTGATGCCATTCATCATGGCAGCATCCACGACATCCCCTCCAGCGCACCCATTTGTCAGCGGCTGCAATGAGGAGCAGAGTTAACAGAACATTGACAAACAGCTCAAATACTTGCATATGGATTGAGGACCTTAAACAGAGTGGGAGCAGGGAATTGGAGGAGGAGGACGAGGAGGGAGACTAACACCTACCTCTGGGGCAGCTGCAATGGGTACGCAGCTGGGCACGCCCAGCATCTCGAGGCTGCTGGGGTCGGTGTTAGGCACGTCTAAGTAAAAGTATGTGATATATTTGAATTGTGAGTTGGTCAATTGCTGGAGTTGATGTTCCGCCTCCGGCGTCGGTTGTGGATCGTAGGAGACGAACGCCTTGGGGCTCCGGCCACGTACGGTGGCAAGCAGGAACTGCTGCTCGTTAATGTGTAAACGTGTCGCAATGGAGTGACGCAGTACGTCGTTGGATTCCCGCGCTGCTGAATAAACCAGGAAGGGACCGTCCATCGCCATGGTCGAGAGATCTACGATAAAAACATACCACGTGGTGCCATCGCTGGCATAGTTTTCAAACTCCTGATCCTCCGCCCGATACTCCAACAAAAAGTCCAAATTATAATTGTGTGAGGAACGCAATTCCGTCAGTGCCGGATCAGTGTAGCTCTCCAGCGATTGAATGATCGTGTCCATGACCGAATCGTAGGCAACCAGACGACAACGCGCCAGCGGCGCAAACTGCTCCACATTCAGCATCTTGTAGGCGGATATCAGCAGTTGATTCACATCGTAACTGTGCGGCAAATAGACACGCGTCATCTTCAGCTTCTTCAACAATGGATTGTAGAAATAGACGCGTGGCTTGTAGAAATCAGGTAGCGCCAGATCCATCACTGGGATGTGCCTGTCCAGACGCGCGCCTCGTGTCTCCTCCTCCGCATGCAGCTTCGGCAGCAGCGTCTTAATGTGCTCCGGAAAATCGCTGCACTTCGCCGCATGCTCATTCCGCTTGGGGTCCACTTGACGATACATTAGCATATAAGCATTCGTGCTGGACGTGTAGGCACTCGAATAGTAGCTGCCATTGGGTCCGCCAAAGGAGCGCTGTATATCCTCTTGGGTGATCTGAATGGAGAGTGGAGAGATCCCCTAATTAGTGGAGCTGCTGGAGAAGTGCGTGAACAGAGATCTTCACTTACAGAGGAAACATTTTGATCGTTGAAACAGAACCAATCGTGATTCTCAAACTCCTTGATATACGCATAGTAATGACCACCCGAAGCGCTGCCCGAGTGTATCATAATGGCAAAGAGCTCATAGAGATATGGACCAGGCTCCTCCTTGAGTCGTTGATCCATATTGGCGCTCTTGCCGGTGCTGCTGCTCATGTCGATGCCCTCGTCCTCATCATTCAAATCGTTCTCATGTTGACTCGAACTGGCTGTTGTGCCCACGCCGCTGCTCAAATTGTCCTCCTCCATGGCAGATCCACTGTCAGCGGTGCTGCAATCATCCACATTGCTATTGCCATTCATCTGATACTGTTCGCAGTGAGCAGGAGTACGATTCACAAAGCTGTTCAAGTTCAAAAGCTGCGGGAAAACCACTCTAAAAACCAATTAAAAAAACAAGGAAATATTAGATTAATCTTGGCATGAAGTGATTGGAAAGCATATCAAACATTCACCTGTCGTTGAGCTTGATGCGATGCATGGTCTGATAGTCAAAGTCGAAACGCTTCAGATGCAGCGTCAAGATGTAGGGGAAGGACTTGAAGTGGAGTCCCTTATGGGCATCGCACTTCTTCTTGCACTTCTCGCACAGATACTGATTGTTGCCATCGAGTGTCTCGGGCTGGACAAAGGCACGCAGTGCCTCCTCGATGCTGCCGTAGGCGGAGCTGCTGCCAAATGGACGCACTGGCAGTGGTATATCGAGGAACGTATCCTCACGTGTCTTCTCCGTATTGCACTCCAAGCACTTGACATAATCATTCATTTTGCCCTCATACAGCGTCGATATGAGATTGGCCTGCTTCGTGTTCTTGAACTTGTGCTCCAACGCATCGAACATGACGCGGCACAGTTCCTGGATGTCGTGCTGTTGCCAGGCTTCCGTTGAGTCCCAGCCAAAGCTGCGTGTCAGATCTGTTGTCTCCACCGACGACTTGGGTGACGTCTGCAGATTGAGGAACAGTTTCTGCAGTTGATAAGGTATATTCTTGGCCTCGTTGTCATTGTCAAACTCCCAGCGATACAAGGCATTCCGGAACTCGGGCGTCATATAGAGCGCCTGCAGCAGACTGTTCAGATAGCAGGTCATGGCCTGGTTAACCAATCCCACATAGTTGCGAGGTCCGACGCCATTGCGATGCTTTTGCGTTTCCGTGTTCGCCGAGGCCACAAAATCAGAGGCATTGGTGTTTACCCGTTGCCAGGCGGGCACTTCATCTCCGCCGTATTTGCGGTCAAAGAAATTGGAGAACTGCAGATCTTGCCTTGCCTCATCTGCGGTCTTATCCGTGGATAGAGCTTCGGTTGCAGCCAAGAGATCGCTCTCAGTGGGCCCAGCGTTGCCAAACTCATAGGGTGGTCCCATCATTGTGGGACTTGCGGAGGCTCCCAGCGCCAGATCATCGTCCGACAGCTGCTCGACATCGGAGACGGGACTAATGTTAAAGAGCTCATGAGACAACGGTGGCAGTTGCTCGCTTATTTCAACTTTGGTTAACTCATCGATGGGCATCTCCGGTGTGCATTTGATTGGCTGTGGAATGGGCTCATCCAATAATTGTTCATGCGTGCTATTCAAGCTGATCTCGCTGGGTTTCGTTTTCAATTTTGTGCTGCTCTTCTTCACCGGCGTTGTGGACGTGGATGTGGATGAGGATGCCGCTGTGGCAGACGTTGCAGCTGCAGGATCTGCCTCCTCCTTCGTTGGGGGACTGACGCTTGTCTTCGTTTTGCTGGGTGACTTCTTCTTCTTCTCGCCTGTCGCTGTCCCTGTTGTTGTCGTTGTCGTCTTCTTCTTTTTCTCCTTCTCCTTATCGCCAATCTTTGCTGTCGTTGTGCTCTCGCTTGTGTCTGCCGACTGCTTTTTGACCGTTGACTTCTTCACGAGCAGCTCATAGCGCTTGGATGCATTACCATCCCAGCTGCCATGCGGCAACAGCACAAGATTATTCTTTAGCTTACGCTCAAAGCCAGGCACATCGTACAGCAGCTGACTCTCAAGTGCATTGAGATAAACCTAAGGCAGAAGAAGGCATTAGATGCGACTCAATGTGGCGATGTGTGTGGGTGAACCACTTACCAGATCTTTGTCCCCATGTGGCTGCAGCAGCAGCTCGAACTTGTCGTAGGCAAACTGTGTTCCAATGCACGCAATGAGACGCTCCACCGTGTAATGATCCCGCACAACGACATTGATCTTCTTCTGCTGCGATCCGGGAGTCTGATCAAACACCGTACACTGTGTCGTGTCCTCGTTGTCCTTTTTAGCCTGCTCAGTCATCTTATCGCTGATGAGCTGTTAACCAAATGGGAAAGGGGCCTGCAAAAATGTATATATAGCGAATAACATTAACAATTTTGGAGCAATTTGCAAAAGAAAAGCCTGGAAAATAAAATATCTGACATGTCATTGAGAAGCTCCTTGACCAGTTGCCACACACAGCTGCAGCTGTAACGAGGCGGACAAGTCGGCCACAACAGTTCTTTCTCTTGTTTTTCTCTGTACGCTTTTTCCGCTTCTCCTCGCACCACCCGCCCACCACCCACCACACAGCGCAGACCTCAATTCGAAAATAAACCAAAAATTATCCCAACATTGCTTTTCGCGCCTTATTTGTATCGCATTGCGTCGAAAACATGACTAACAATCTGTGGAATTTTATAAACAAATTGCGAACGGAGATTCGAGAAGGAGAAACGTTGTTGTTGCTCTGATTCCACTTTTCATTTTTCACTCAACGTCATAATTGCCGCATAAATTGCTGAACCAAATGTCATTTCCAAATTGTTTCTTTGTTGGGCCTTGCAACGGAAGTTGCACACATGTATCTGCAGTTATATATATATATCATATACATATATATATATCTGTCTATATCTATATATATTTGGCATTTGCCCGCAATGCGCAAATACAACAAATGGAACGTCAGCACATTTTCTTTTTTGGGGGCGTGTGTCCAAAATATGTAAATCAATTTATATAAATTTATTAGAAATTATATTTGGCTTTGGCCAGGGAAATGCAGGCAAGAAAAGGCGTTGATTAAATGAAAAACCAAGCTGAAAATTAAATTACTTTAAAAATACTTTGAGTATCTCAAAAGAACCGGAGACAGAGAGAGAGAGAGAGAGGAGAGAGATCTCTCCAGCTGCATCTGAAACTGCTAGAAACAATTTGAAAGAATACATTGAACTTTTTCTCATGACACTAATGCATTTTCCCGGCCGGAAAAGTTGCGCAAATGCTGTCGCAAAATGTTTACACAGTCTAATTAAATGTCCAAAGCAATTAGTATGCGAAAATGCGCAATGTTTTTCCAACTCAAATTTACAGAAATATATATATATATAAACACTGCAGCGGGGTGGGTTGGGGTGGTGTGAAGGGAAGGCCCGGAGCTGGCTGGGGACTGTGGCAAGTGCTGTTTTGGCCAAATAAGCTATACGCTATTGCAGCTATACGAGCTGCAATCTCAAACACATGTTGGATGGGCACACAGATCTATGTAGAAATACAGATACAGATACAGTATATATATATATATATATATGTATATATATATATATCTCAGTGAGGAATCCAAAAATGCTAATACGCGACCAGCAGAAATCAAAATAAAATAAAAAATACAAAAAAATTTGTGCGTCTATAAATAAATGTCGACGACAAAGACAAACAAATATTCAAAGCAGGGAGCGTAAGTATCTGTCAGATACTCAGATACTATCTGGCTATTTGTAAATGCGAAGGTTTCCGATGCCGCAACGGAGGCACAACTCAACACACACACACACACTGACACATCTCACATCTCTCTATATCAATTGAGAATTCTCATCAATATTTACGTTTGCACATTGATTTACCCCGTTGGCCCCCCAGCACAACCAGCCCTGTTCTATGGGGCCTGATGGGTTCGATATTTTATAGAAATTAAACCAAAGTCTAGATGATGATTTTGATGTTTTGTCCGTTGTGTGTTAAGTGTGTGTGGATTTTCGCATCTATACGTTGTTGGGCTATTTATAAAACTATTTCTCGGTCTGTCACATGCCAGATAGTTCAGATTTCTCAGATATATAGTAAGCACGCACACACACGCACACTCGGGAATGCAACACAGAGTTTTAGAGTTCGAGTTTCGAGTTTATATTGAGTTTTCTCAGTTCTCTCGGACACTTTTCATTCTCTCTCTCTCTCTCTCTGTGTCTCACTCGCTTCTGCAGTTTATTACGAAAGCGATCTATTTACGTGTAAATGGGGTTTATTTTTAGAATAATTGCTAGGGATATTTGCATGTTCTACAAACTGTGTTAACTTCAGTTGAAACACCACACAAGGGATTAGCAATAATATACACACATATATTCTATATATATATAGACAGATATAGATATATATACATGTACATACATATATATATGACTATGTGTGTATATAGTCTACATATTTGTGATTTATGTACCGTCTGATTGCTAGCGAGTTTTTGACGCACTGAAATATTCCGCCGTCAACGCAACAACATCGACATCGTTTCACGCGTCCACGAGTACTGACCAAAGCAATCCGACGAAATGGCGCTGCCTCTGCTGACGCCGCTGGCTGTTGCTGTGGCGCCTCGGATCGCTTCTGTTTGCACGCCCGCTTCAATGCGCTACGTATTGCTCACCCCACTGTGGATGCAGTTCGTTCTCCCTCCACGCTTTGTTGCAAACCCGCAGCTGTTGATAACAACAACACAACTGTTGATATTGATATCGCGAAATGTGCAAGCGAGACAGTAACAGAGAGAGAGCGAGAGAGAGGGTGTGAGAGTGAGTAGTTTATTGTGGGCTGAGGGCTGTGACCGTTAACTGATGACGGTGTAGCTCAGACGGCAGGTGCACAGTGCCCAACCTATTTAGATTTCTCAATGAATAGCCGATTATATTGTATATACTTATGTAGAATCGCTCAATTGCAGCGAAAGTGCTATTAATGTTGAGATTGAGATTCTGATTCACATTCGCTCGCAGATTGTCCGATGAATGACTATTTTTATGTGCCTCTCATGTGTGACTAAGTAACGCACTCTAACCATGTGCCGGCATCCAATTTGCTCTTCTCAAAGATAGACGGCGCCTCGGGGAGGGGGAGCTCTGCATGTTAGCAAAATTTTCGTTTTGCGCAACATTCAACCGTTAGGTGCAAGCGGTGGGGGCTGGGTTGAGGCTTGGTGGTGCCCGTTGGGCGGGTGATCGGTCAAGGTTTCGCTTTGGAACGTGACACATGTGACAAAACAAAACTAGTTCAAACTGTGCGTCCTTCGACGTCGGAAAAGCTTAGCGGCTCCAAAATATATTTGCTCACTCATACAAATTGTGCATATGTATATAGGCATACCCAGATACAGATACATATATGCACGTACAATTCATATGTGTATGCGTGCCTGTGTGTGCATGTATGTATGTATGTATGATTTCACTCACCTGAATTGTGAAAATGTTGCAATATTGTGTGTGGGATATATGCACAATCCGGCCGTACGGCTGGGCGTACACAGGACGTTCGGTTTGTCTTCTGTCTTAACTGGCTAAACTGATGTGGCTTTGTGTAGATACCGAGCAGCAACCATTTTAATAAATGAAACAAATGTTTTTTGTTGTTCGGCTGCGGTTTAGCTGCACTGCTATCGATAACAATGCCGATAAGTATGACTGATATCGATGTTGGGTCGATAGTTACAGTACTTTCATTCGAAGAAAAGCATCGATGCTAGAGCTGCAACTCGATAAGACACTTATCGGCATTTAATTTATTACAAACTCATTTAAAATACACAATACAATGTGCAAAACATAGATTATTAAATATAATTACTCTAGTTATCAATTAAAACGCTATTAATTTTATTTTTACCCGATATTTATGTGTTTGAAAATTGGCGCCGTTTCAGTTATCGGACCACTCTGCTCCGGATGCAACCCTAAAGTGCGAGAAGCATCGAGAATTTTCGACGAGCAGACTGCTCCGAGTCTATATAAAGGCGAGCCAAGCTGTCAAACCAACTCATTTAGCAAAAAATAAGAGAGAAAGACAGTGGGTGTGTATAGAAACACGAGAGAAGAGAGAAAGACAATTGATTTAAAGCAACATATATAAAGTATTTGTTAAGATAATAGTGCGTTTTAAAAGAGCATTTAATATAAATGCAACCAAATATCTAAATCGCAAAGTGCAGTTCGCCAAAACTACAAGTGAAACAGGAAAACATTTGCACAGCTGCAAAGCAAAATACCTTTAAGGTGAGTGGCTCAATAAGAAATTGTTGCTTACATTAGCATATTTTCACTGTGAACTTGTGACCCCCAAAAAGAAAAACAATAATAATAACAATGAAAATGCAAACGCATTACAAAAGAACGCTAAATTTCCACTGTAATCCCGAACACGGGAACGTCGACGTCACTTGCAGATTGACAACACAGCAGAAGAGAAAAGCAGCGACGGTGGCAGAGACGGCAGCAGAGGCAGAGCTTCGTTGTCGTTGTCGTTGCACAACTCAAAGCTTCTAGCAAATTCCATTGAGCGACGCGTTGAAAAAACAATCAGAACATTAGACAAGCGTGTTTGTTATTATTATTTTTATTGCTTTTCTGCTGCTTTTACATTTTAAAATATCAGTGAGATAATTCGTGTGCTTTCTTGTGTTTATTTGCAGTCGGGTGAGCGTAGCAAAGCAAAATGGGCAAAGACTTCTACAAGATTCTCGGCATTGACCGGAAGGCCACAGACGACGACATTAAGAAGGCGTACCGAAAATTGGCACTCAAATACCATCCGGACAAGAACAAGAGTCCTCAGGCCGAGGAGAGATTCAAGGAAATTGCCGAGGCATATGAGGTGCTCTCAGACAAGAAGAAGCGTGACATCTTCGATCAGTATGGCGAGGATGGTCTGAAGGGCGGACAACCTGGACCAGATGGCTGCGCCCAGCCAGGCAGCTACTCATATCAGTTCCATGGCGATCCACGTGCCACATTCGCACAGTTCTTTGGTTCACAGAATATCTTCGGTGCAGCGGATCCATTCGGTGGCTTCTTTTCCGGTGGCGGCGATGGTGGCGAACAAGTGTTCATGAATATTGGCGGCGATGAGATGTTTAGCGGCGGCAGCTTTGGTGGCAACCCCTTCCGTTCACAATCCTTTAATGTTCAACAGCCAAGTCGGAAGCGCCAGCAACAGGATCCGCCAATTGAACATGACTTGTATGTGACACTGGAGGAAGTCGACAAAGGATGCACAAAGAAAATGAAGATCTCGCGCATGTCCATGGCCACGGGAACGGCGCGCAAGGAGGAGAAGGTGCTAAGCATCACTGTAAAGCCGGGCTGGAAGGCAGGCACTAAGATCACATTCCCCAAAGAAGGCGACCAAGCACCACAAAAGGTTCCCGCCGACATCATCTTCATCATCCGCGACAAGCCGCACACCCAGTTCAAGCGTGAGGGCAGCGATCTCCGCTACAATGCCAAGCTCAGCCTGAAGCAGGCGCTGTGTGGCGCCTCATTGACAGTGCCAACACTGCAAGGGGATCGCATCTCTGTCAGCACACAAGGCGAAGTCATCAAACCCACCACAGTGAAGCGTATCAGTGGCCGTGGCCTGCCGTTCCCCAAGGAGCCCTCACGACGAGGCGATCTGATAGTTGCCTTCGACATCAAATTCCCAGATACACTGCCACCCAATCTGAGGAATCAACTGGCGGAGTTGTTGCCAAACTAAATGCAATCCCTGTTGAGCTTTATCCACCCCATCCCACACTATAAATTTGTATAGTACATTCTTAATTTAAGTGCTAATTTAGTTAACTTTATATAGTTTATTTCCCGATGCAAGGACCCTAAATTAATTATCGGTTGAGGCTTCAAATGTGGCCAATAATACAAGCAAGCAAAGCATGCCAAACGGGAACGCGAGCTTACACATTGTTAACTCGCCAATTGGAGATTGATGTAGATACAACTAACAACTAAGAAGATACAAGATAGAAGATACAATGCAAGCCCTAGAAATCATTTGTCGCGATAAGATAAGCAGAGAATATACAAATAACACGAGGAGATAACATTAACACGCAACACTTACAACATATTAACAAAAGATGTTTAGTGTTTTTGTGTCAGAGACTGATCGGTTATTGGATTAGATATTATGAATTATTGATGGATGTATATTTAAGTAGTCGTAGTTTAAACGATTCTAATCAATAACTAAATTAAATACAAAAAATAAATCATGTTGAGAATTTGTTTAATTATTGTATCTCTGTCTATTGTTGAGCATATCTTACGATCGATCGTCTCCCACAAAACGCTGAACTCTCACACTTTACCCCACATTGGCTATTATACTCTAAGACACACACACACGCAAACACACAGAGGTATATGCATATACACATACATATATACACATGCAATAGGTTTAGTACGTTTTAGTACCATAAATTTATTTATAAAAAGCAAGTATTTAATAAACTAATTTAAATAAGCTGATGGTAGCATTTTTTAATGATTTGTCTTCATTTCGCGTATCCTTGAAGGACATTATCCTGGGCTGGGCCAAGATAAAAGCGAGAAAAATCTCTTTCTCCTTCGTATTCTTGCCAGTTTTAAAAGGACATGCTTTTATGCAATCACAGCAAGCCGCACTATCGATCTGCATTCAGCGATTTCTAGGATCTTTCCAAAAAATTCTCACAAATTTTTTACAGGGGAGGTATTTCAAGGACTAGACGGATGTCCCTTGACATGCATGTCCCCTGTCTTACCAAATCAGCATATGTCATAAAAAGGATGAATACCCTTTTGGGAGCGAACATAGAAGGACTTTTCTGTATAGCGAAAATAAGCAATTACTAGAAAGTCCCCTGAAGGATGCTTTCTAAACTGCTATCAATCGAAGACCTTCGTTTGCTCAAAGGACATTCTAGTAGTTTTGCAGCCTTAGAGGATTTTATGTTCTCGGCCAGTTTCTTAGAAACTTTCAACTGTATTTTCCAAGTCATATCCTGCATTGATATCTATATCAGAATCCTTGCTGAAAGAGAAGCATTTCCAAATAAATAACAGCCTTAGTATATTTTTTGTAATTTCACATTTTATTTTGTTTTTCTTTTGGTTTTTGTTTCACTTCAAAAGGATTTTTTGTAATTTATTCATTTTCACATATTCTTGTTGTCACTTTCCTTACTTTGAGTGTTAATTTGCTTTTGCAATTGTATAATAATTTTGTGTATTTGTTGTTGTTGTTCTTGTATATTTTTTGTTCATTTCAAAAATTATTAACATCGATTGCATTGTTGTTGTTTTGTTTTTGTTGTTGTTGTTGTTGTTGTTGCAGCTGTTAATTATCATAATAAAAATTGAATTCTTTTAATTTATTTGTTCATTTGTTCTTCTTGCTGTTCTTTTACCATTTTGTTTATAACTAGAATTGTTTTGTTGTTTGTTTTTTGTTTTGCTTAACTTGTTGCTATTGTTATTGTGTGTTACAAATGTTAATTTCGATAATTTGTTGTGATTTTCTTAGCTTTTCTTATAACTGTAATTTGCCATTTATCCCATTCCCATTCCCTTTTCCCTTTCGAATCTCTGCTCACTCCAAAGAAAAGTGGAAAATCAACAATTGCATAAACAAATTAATTACACATTAACAATTTGTTAATCCCGCAAGGGGAAGCTGCTCGAACTAAACTAAATTTAATTAAATTAAATTAAAATATATATATGTTTAATTAATTAATTAAATGTGTATTTATACATGTTTATAATAAGTATACATTTACTATTAATAGATTAATAGATAATATATTATTTTAAAATGCATTAAAAATAGTCAAATGTGTACAAAAGTTCATACTATTTATCGAATGATTCATACGAGTCTATTCATATGCATATTCGATTACTTAAATGAGCATTATAATTTAACTATTTCATTGACTAAAGTTTTCCGGCAACAAACGGCTGTCTCTGCTCTGCCCGATCTATTGATCATTTGTTTACATTTATTTGTTTATTATTATTATATTAATTATTTTTTTTTTTTGGTTTTTCGTTTTTTTATGTGTCTTTTGTTTTTTTTTTTTTTTTTTGGTTGTTGTCAAACTTATACAAACAGTAAAAATGATGTTAAAATGTTGTGATTTGGTATTTTTATTTGTTTAATTTTAGTTTTTGTGTTTGATTAACATTCATTCATTTATCAATTAGACTGTTGTATAATTTGTTTTTAGAATTTCTGTTGACTCGATTCTTAAGATTTTTGCATTTATTTAGTTTCTCTTTATGTTTACTCTTGCTGCCTGTCGTTTTAATTCAAGTGTACATTGTATATTTAATTCAATTTGATTGGAAACCTAAAAATGTTTTGATTATGTTTCGATTTGTTGCTACATGCGATCGATCAATGAATGTGAGGGATATCAAAAAATGAATGTTTGCCGAGTACACTGAGAGATTGAAAGAATATAGATATATATCGATTGATTGGCACACAAGTAATTACTGAAGTACAGTGTACGCTGGCTAAATGAGCGAAATGAGCTATATGGGGGTTTAATGCATTGAATTCATTCAGCAATTGGGTAGATACGAGTATTTCTTCCTGATTCGAATAACTTCCGAGCTGCATTCACAACCAATATAATTATTATTCTGCAACTTTCTATATTTTTGTTTTTCTTTTTCTTTTTTATATTCATCTGCTGCTGCTTTCGATTCGTTAATAAACAATAACAAAAATATCGAATATCGAATAGCAAATATAAAATTGAGAATAAAGAATGGAAATTTGTGCTCAGTATTTGGTTTTACATATTCATTTTCCTTTTTCCTTTTTCCTTTTTTGTTTTTCTTTCTTTCCTTTTCTTTGTCTATGGAATTTGACCTATGCTTGTATTTTAATTACTCGAGTGAAGATCTTAATTAATATATTATTGTAATTTAGCTAGAAGGGTGAGTGTGTGGGGGTGTGTTATGTTGTGTTGTGTAGTTTTTGCTTATATAAGTATTTTGTATATTTTTGTAGTTTATTTAATTGTGTTTAACATGTTAGGTTTGCTTATGTATCTTTTGGCTTTTGAATGCTGCATTTAAACGTTTTATTCTCGGGATTTGAAACCCCAAAAAACTCATTTAGATTTCGATTTCGATAGTTTTAGATTTTTGTATGCGTGTCTTTTTGTTTATGTTTTCTCGTTTTTTGTTTTATGTTTGTTTGTTAAAGTGTATGGAATTGTCGCTTGTTTGTTATTTATTTTATGTTTAGTTTACCATTTAACATTTTGACTAAATTGTTGCTATTTGTTGTGTTTCTTTCTTTTCTCTTTCTTCCCTCTTAATCGTCGCATTCTTCGTCTTTATTTTATGTGTTTTCTTTTTTAGTTATGCGATTTCTGTATGGTATTCTCATATTATTCTTTTCAGTGTACTTCCTACAAACTAAACATTTTGCAATTAATTCGAGTGCGTGTCTCTGTGTGTGGGTGTCTGTGTGTGTGTGTTTGTTGTGTTGCTTAATTTACTAAGATTTTTTAATTTCTTACTTTTTGTTTAGTACTTTATTTTTGTGTGTTTTCGGTTTTTTAGAACGTTTGTTTAAAGTTGCATTTTTAATATAAGATTTATTTTTGGTTTTCATTTGCGTTTCTTTGCATTAATTTATTTTATTTTATTTTATTTTAAATTGTCTAAGCCTAAGTACAATCAATGTTTCAATTTGTTCACGTATTTCTCCTCAATAAATGTATGTACGTACGTTATTTAAATCGAAATTGTTATTTTATGTTTATTTCAAGTCTTTTTCAGCGACAAATGCATTTGAATTTGTTCACATTTGAATTCTTATTGAATTTGTTCAAAATCCTCTTTGCTTCTTTCGGTTTCGTCAATTAATTATAAGTTTATTATATGTTTTGCACATTAAATACAATCGATCGATAATACAGGTAAGTATAAATCAAAGTCTTGTTTAAAAAAGATGTCGTAATACATATGATAATACGAACGAGTATTATCCTCAACATTATCATTGTAATCAATATCATCTTTTCGCTCTCATTTTAAAAACGCGAAACACAAAAAAACAACAAACGTTTTCGATGTTTCGTAATGCTTAAAAAACAATTCCAAACTATCCAACAATTCTTCGCAATTGGCAAGCAAAGCTTCCATTTAAATTGTTTAATTCAATTACTTCATTTGCTTGCTTGCTTGAAATATTATTATAATATTATAATTATTATAATATACTATATATATATATATATATATATATATATATATATATAGTGGTTGGATGTTATTGTTTGGGCTTGTTGTGTGTCTCTTGTGTTGTGTTCTTTGATTGAACTGTTGCCGTTTCTTACACTTGATTAGTTAAAATTTGAACAAAAGAAATTTGTTAAGAGTTCTTTCATTTATATTCTTTTGTTTTGCTTTGTTTCATTTCGGTTTGGTTTGGTTTTGCTTTTTCTGATTTAATTTTTCACATCGTCTTTGCGGGTTGTTGACTGTGGATCTGTGCCTAAATTTATCATGTCTCGTGGTTTCCACACCGGGGACCCTACAATTAAATGAAAGAAAAGAAAAGATACAATGGAAACCATATATGAAAAAATATGAAATTTGTAATTCTTCTTTATCTTCTCTTCTCCTTTCTGCTTTCTCCCTCTCCTTCTACCTCTTCTTCTTGTTAATTATTTTTTAATTCGATCAAACAAGGATCCAAAACTTTATTAAGTTTATAAAGAGTTGAGAGTTAGCGAGAAATAGTTAGAGATAGATAGAAAAAGACAGAGAGAGTGTGAGAGAGAGAAAGTGAGAGAGAGAAAGCGAACTAAAATGTTCTTCCTCTTGTGATATGCCAATTACAGTGTTCAGTTCATTTAGCCTTAATTTCGTTAATTACTTGAGAAAACATGCAAGCGTTCCGTTTAAAGTACTCGAGTGACTAAATACTTGAAACGTTCTCGTTTTATCTTAAATAAAATATAAGCAAAACTAATTTCTGTAATGTTTAATGAGCACTACGTTAAAGCTGCTTTTGTAGCTACTTAAAAAATGGGGAAGGGTTGGGTTTAGGTCACAGGTTTCAGCAGCTAAGCTAAGTAAATAACTAAGTAAGTTTTGGTATATTTTGATATCTGTTGAGGGCGGGGAGGGAATAAAGTATGGGGAATAAAGTTAAGTACTGTTGGTTTTTTTAAAATGTTGACATCGCTTGGTTTTTCGTATTATTTTCATCAAGAATATATATATATATATATATATATGTATTTAGTTTAGTTTAAGTTTTTAGTTGCAGTTTTAGTTAAAGTTTTGTCATTTCATAATCGAATTTCATAAATCTCTGTTTTGCATTTTATGCCAACATTTTTTTCTTTTCTTATGTTTTGTGTGTTTCGAAAGAAATGTAAATAATAAAGAAATAGTAAATTAACAGATAGTTTCAGTTGTGCCTTAAGATCGAGTGCAATAGATGGAAATGTAGAGAAATTGTGAAATATTTGTTCAATGTTCTTCAACTTCGAATTGCCCGCTTAATTGTGTAGAGTTTTCCCTTTTCGCATTTCCATTTCCACAAGCGAGCGAACGAGTGAACGAACGAATGCATAAAGGATTTCAATTCAATTCAATCAAAAAGTTTTCAGCTTGTTTGGAATATAGTTGAATGGCACAATGTAAAGTTGATTAAAAACTATGGAAAACGCTCTCTCCAAAAAATGTTAAATTCAATGCAAAAGTTGTATCAAAAAAGCGAAATGAAATTTTTGAAAATATTGCTCAAAAATGTTGAATTAATTGCATGAGGAAATGTGGTTGTTTGGTTGTTGGATTAATTGGTTGTTTAGTTGTTTAGTTGTTGTTGCAGTTGGTTATCGTGAGTGGAGTGGTGGGGGGAGCACGTGTGTGTAACCATAAGACATTTATAAAAGTACTTTTTTTTTTTGTTATCACATTCTTTACGTTCAATCAAATTATTGATTAGCATTTAGCATTTCGAACTTGACTTTATCTGGCACAGTTTGTTTGGTTGTTGTTTCATTTGGAGTTATGCGATAATTAAGAAAATGCAAAACGGATTACGAGTAATATTGAAAGTATTGCAAAATCCCATTTCATTTGTTTATTTATTAATTAATCAAGCGATGCCAACTAATAATATACGTATGTGTGTCAATGTTATTATAAATATTAATATTGTTGTAGTTGTAGTTGTTGTTGTTGTTGTTATTGTTATTGTTTTTATAGTTGTTTTAAGCTATCAAGTGTAATTGTTACAACAGTTATACACTAAGCCTTTGCTTATCAATTGATAAGCCTATACTTTAGCATTAGCTATGGTCTGTATGGTCTGTTGGTAGTTTTTGTTTATGTTTAATTTATCTTGTAGATAATTTGCAATAACAAAATTAAATATCACCCGTTTAATTGTTTAAACACTAATGCAATTTAATTATATTAATTACGCACCTAATTACAATGAATTCTCTGCTTACGCACTTACCTGCTAAATGATTCGATTAAACCAATTCAAAATTCAAAATTCAAATTCAATTTCTTTCATAACTAATTCTTGTTTTGTTTTATGTTTTTGTTTTGGGTGCCTAATATACGATTTATGTGTGTGTTCTATTGCTAACATTTGTGGCGGATGCAGCGCATTAGAAGGGGAGTGGGAGTGGGTATGTTTGGAGGGGGTTGAAGGGAGGGCTGTCATTTTGTCGCTGTTCAAAGAGCCATTGACATCAATTTGAATTGCTGTTTAATTAGCTTTGCGCTTTATTTACTTTTCAATATGTGTTATTTTAAATGTTGTGAGCTTAATTATCATTTTATTTGCTATTTGATTTCATTCTCCTCTCGTTCTATGTAGTTGTTGTTGTTTTTGTTGTCGTTTGATTATTTATTTATTTAGTTGAATTCGGGGCTTAGAGGACTTGCATTTGCATTTGCATTTCCATTTGCCGCAAATAACATTTGAAGTGGTTTTTCGATTAATTCAAGTATATTCGTTTAGTATTTATTTAGTATTTTTATTATTATTCATATATTTGCCTATGGTTTTTGCTTTGATACGAGCACACGTATGTAGTATGTATGTATGTCTGCGTGTATATATTTAATATATATTTATTTATGTTTAATAGTTTAGTTTTAGTTAGTATAATTTTAATGCTGATTTTGATTCGTCATATCGGAAACATCTTTTGATTTTGGAACCTTTTGATTTTACTGCTGTGAAAAGCCCAGTTACAAACTGTATGCGATGTAGATTATGTAGATTATCTTAAGTCATAATCATATATATGTTTTGTATTTTGATTTAACTATTTGCGTTTATTTTAGTTTGATTTGATTTATTTTGTTTTTGCTTTGTTTAGCTTGAACAACCTGACATTTGATCTTGTAAGTCCGTCTGGGGTATTGTTTGTGTATATAATGTAACTATATTCTGTTTCTAGACACCCAAACTTAGTCTATATAACTATATATCTATATATATTTATATATATATATATATGTATATGTATGTATGTATGTATGCATGTGAGTGACAGGATGAACGAGTCCAATATGGGGAGAATCTGAATCTGGAAGATCTACGCTCAGCCTGCCTATAATAATATTAATCGAGTGTATATTCTATATGTGTATACAATATAGTATAATTGTAGCTCTAATTATCGAACGATTTGTTGTATATCGCTCTTAATATATAATATAATATAATATCATATCATATCATATAATATAATTATATAATTATTTGTTTGTATTGTATTTAATACTGAACATTGAGGTACGACTTACGATTATCATTCTTCAATACATTTATTTTGCATTTGCTTTATTGTATCGTATTTTGTTGTTGTTGTTGGTATTAATTCAATAATGCAATCGAATTGGTTGACAAAACAATGAAATAATCAATGCATTAGTTGAGTATAAGTTATATGCAAATTATTTGTCACAACACGCACACATTTTGACAATTTTCTCTAACTAACTACGAATAAATATGTAAATATTTCATTTCATTTGTTTTTGCTTTTGTTTTGGTTTTTCTTTCTCCGCTTAGGTATTTAGTGTGTGTATAATGTTAACCTATAGAATGTTGCCAACCCGCATTTTCACTTAGACCTTAAACTTAAATATGAGTACGCTTACAAGCAGCAGCTGCAAGTGTATATATATATATATATGTGTGTGTGTGTAGAATGTTTGTAATTAAAAATGTTTTCGATTCGGAAATGGCAGCGACACAGTTTTTTGTGCTCAGCTAATAGTTGAACCGCTGACTTGCTACCTACAACTTTTATACCCTATAATCTACATATTCCATTTTTTATTTGGTTTTCGTTTTGGTTTTCCTCGTAAAGTTGTCTCCTAGTTAGTTTACTTGAGTGCGAGTATGAATTTCAACTTTAGTATTTTTGTTCCTGTTATTTTTTCTTCTTCTTGTTTTCTCGTAATTACGCCACTTGAGCATTGTGTGCAACGCGGCGTATGCGTCATCTGTGCGTATGCGTAATTTTTGCACAACTTCCGCCATTTCCATGCATTTGCTCGGTGTGTGTGTGTGTGTGCCACATTTGTTGCTGCAACTCGGCAACTCGGCAACTGAAATAATTAACCTGAAATGTGGCACACTCCTCCCCTACCCAAAAAAAAAGAAGAAACAAACTATTCTCTCTCTCTCTCTCTCTCTCTCTCTCTGCCGCCTTTGCCCTCGAGCAAGAGTTTTGATAAGCGTTAAGTGCGTGTTAGAGCTATAGTTAGGGTATTCGTAGTCGTGTTTATATTTGTTGCGCTAGGAGCTGTTGCAGCTGCTGCTGTTGCTGTTGCTGTTGCTGACTTAATCTAACACTTAAACATGACTCATTAACTGTGCTTCGCTTTTCGACTTTGTAGTGCAGTGTAGTGCTGTGTAGTGTTATGTTTGTGTCAAGTAGTTTGCTTTCAATCCCTTGTGATTAACATTTTGTTTAGTTTCCATTTAGTTTGCATTTTACGTATATTTATTTGTTTCTATTAATATTTTAATTGATAGTTTTTCTATATTTGTTGTGTATTTTCCAGACTTGAGCTGAGGGGTTTTCCTTTTTTTTTGGTTTTTCTTTTGTAAAATTATTAGTTGAGGCATTTCGGGTTGCTGTTGTTGTTGTTGTGTGTTGTTGTTTGTTGCTGTTAGCTTTGGTTAGTTCAACTGTCTCATAAAATCCCTGTTTATGTCTCACTTTCTTTATACGAATTTTTAACTATTTTTCCCATTCTTCTTTTCGCTTTGCATTCTTTTTCCATTCTCTTCTATGTTTCTACTTTACCTTTTTCCTTTCTTTTCATAAGTTTTTTCAATCTTTTCTTCTTTTCAAATTTCTTTCTTTTCTTCTTCGTTTTCCTTATATTTTAAATTGATTTTCTCCCAGTTTAAATGATTTTCTACCCTTTTTTAAATTTCTTCTTCTTATCATCGTTTCATTCTTTTTCTTCTCATATTAAATTCTTTCATTGACTTTCCTCCTTGCATCCCTTCCTTCTCTGCTTTCTTCCTCCTTAGACATGTATCTCGAAGTAATCATGGCAATCTACACATCCACCTGCCTGATCATCGCCCATGTCCTGCATGTATCCCATGCCTCCGCTCGCTGTGGGCTGTGTGCTGACCACCATGCCTCCCATTCCTCCCATGCCCCCCATGCCTCCCATTCCACCCATTCCCATGCCATTTAGGCCACGTGGCGTCTTCTTCCGCGTGCGACTTTGCCGCACGCGGGACTTATGCTAGGAGGGTCTCTTCTGGTAGAGACAGTCAATGCATGTGGTGTACTCGGGGGCTGAGGAGCTTAGCTGATATGCCGATTGCTGGGCAGGCTCATGGGGGCAGCTGGGTGGCGGACCGTAGCCCATGTCCATCTCCGGCATATAGCTAACCATGGGCATATATTGCTGTGGAGGCTGTCTTGGCAATGCATCATAAATGGGCTGGGAGAAGGTGTTCTCCGCGGACTGGGAGCGCAATGGACCAGAGCTGTAGACCACATAGTTGCGTTCGGGGGAGACGCCATAGGGGCGATAGGAGCTGCTTGTGGTGGTGCTGTCCCTGGAGGTGGAGCGCTCCAGAGATTTGCTCAGCCGACTGCGACCATTACCATTACCGGAACCATATCGATTTGTAGTGGGTGCGGCGGCCACATAATGATCGCTGCAGGTCTGATTGTCATAGACCGGATAGTATTGATATGTCTCCTGGGCTTGGGGCTTGTGTCCCGTCTCAAAGCTTCCATGGGCAGACATGCTGCGCTTCCTAGAGCCACCATAGGGCACATCCAAGTTGTGATCGGAGCCACCATGGCTATCGAAGCTGCTGCGTGGCGAATGTCGCTGACAGATGCTGGCCCGATCCGGCGACAAATGATCAATGCTGCTTCTGGGCGAGATGCGTGGCGACAACGTTGTTCCGGTTGTTGTCGACTCCACGCCGCAAACATGGGAGGGTCCGCCCTTCTTTAGGCAACTGCGATCGGGACTCTTTGACTTGGCCGGACTAGCGGGTGGCTTTAGTATTCCTCCACTTGGTGTCGTGTGCTTCAAGATGCCGCCGCCACCCTCTGAGCTGCGACGTGGACTTGGCGTGCGTCGTCCGCCGGAGAGGCGATCTTGCGAGTTGTCCCGACTTGAGCAGATGCTCAGCCGCTTGCCCTGCTCACTGACACTGCTCCTTGGAGATTTGATCTTGATGATGCGCACCGGAGAGCTGCCTTGGGACTTGCAACGGTCCGGCGATATGTAAATGCTCTGGCGCTTTCCACTCTTTGGTTTTCCAGCTGTAGTTGTTGGTTTTTCCAGTGCTTTTGCCTTGAACACTTTGTCCACCTTCTTGTCAATGACCACGATGTGGGAGGCCAATGAGCTGGTTGGTTCATCCTCTGTCTCATCGCCCGATCTCTCCGAGGGTCCAGTTGTGTTGCCCGTGCTATCCGACTCGGTGGCTGGACGCGATGGCGACTCAATGTCCACGATAACAGTTTGTTGTGTGTTCTCCACGATGGTTTGTGGCTCTGGCGAGAGACTTGAGTCATTCTGTTGCTGATCCGCTGCCTCCTCTCCAGCATCCGAGGGATCGAACGCCTTCTCCCGCAAGCTGGCCATGTAGGCCGCAATGTCACAGGTGCCAGCTGCCAGATCCTCCTGCTCCAACTCACTGAGATGCTTGTCCATGTACCGCGATGTGGCATCCGTTTCAGTCAGTACGTGCTCAGCACAAATGGAGCTGCTGCTCGAGTCCCGTTCACGTCGCTTGTGCTGGGATTCTCTTGCGCCCGATGGATGCTGATGCACTACAGCCACCTGCTGCGATGCCGCCAGGCGTTCGGCTTCACTCTCAAAGATCTCAATCACCTCGATCTCCTGTTTCGGTGATTGACGTGGCGATTGACGCGGCGACAAATGTCTCATGGTCTGGCTTTGCGTTGGGGTCGGAGTATGGGATTGGGATTGGGTCAGATTTAGGGTGTGGGTGCGACTGTGGGTCGGGTCACTACTGGCTGTTGTTGTTATTGTTGTTGTTGTGGCAAATAAGCTACCGCTACTGCCTAAACTTAGATTAAACGTGGCTGCCACGTGTGCGGCATGCGCCTCTGACTCCGATTCAAGCTCGGATTCGCTGCTCTTACCTAGATCCTTCATCAGCACCGGCTGATAGCTTGCCGGCGGATGCGATGATTGTATCAAGCGTGCCTGGCTGCCAGTGCTGCCCACTGAGAGAGTCGATGTGGTGCTAAAAGCGCACGAGAATAGAGAGAAGGGAAGAAAGAGAGAGAGATAGAGCGATAAGACAAGCGATAGGCAAGAGTTACTTGGTTTTGGGAGTAACTAGCTAAGGCTCAGTCTAGTCTAGCCTAGTCTTGGCACTAGACCTGGAGCTGTAGACTTACCTCAGTGTCAGGTGATTGGGCGTGCGGCCCAGCGTGGCCTTGGGCCTGATTGTGCCCTGCTGCGAGTCCTCTTCGCCCTCCGATTTGGTGCCCGGATCGATGCGTTCAATGTCCGTGCTGTGATGATGCAAATGGGGCTGCCTGATGGGCGGCGGCGGTGGCTCCCGAGGATGGGGATGGGGATGTGGATGCGGTGCCGCTCCTTGTTGCTGCTGCTGCTGCTGCTGTTGTTGCTGTTGTTGTTGCTGCTGCTGCTGAAGCTGCGTCTGTTGTGGATCTATGAAGAAGTCAATCATTATTATTTGTATTTATAAGAAGATAAAAGGTAAAATGTAAATAAAATAAATCTTTAATTAAATAAAAAATATATAAATTTGTTAGGCTGTTTGTAATATTTAAAATAAAGTAATTTTAGTATTTATAATTAAGAGAAATCATCCTAAGTCCCACCCACCCTCTCAGACTCACCTGCCACATCGCCCAGCGTCTTGCTGCGACCGCGAAAGCCGCCCGCTTGTTGTTGCTGCTGTTGTGCGTGTGTGTGCGGTGCATAGTGGACCACGCCCACAGCGGGTGGCAGCTCATCACCCTCCTGGCTGCCCGACAGATTATCGTAATCAATGTTGCCCGCCGAATGACGCTGTGATCCCGATTTCTTCTTGGGTTTGCCCAACGTATGCGAACCATGCACGATTGTGATCTGTGGGAGGAGTAGAACACATACTTAGTTGCCGGAGAGGATTGGCTGTGCATGCTAAACACTTACCTGCTGCTTGGGCCTTTCGAGAGTTTGTGAGTTGCCCGCATAGCCGCCCAGCTGGGAGGATAGACCCGAAACGGAGCCAGAGCTGCCGCCAAAGTTCTTCATGGGAATTGACATGTTGCGTACGCTTTCACGTATGATTTGCCTGATCGTCTTGAGGAATGCATTGCGGAAATCGGCGGTGCTGTTGGACAGCACATAGACCTTCTCCGAGCGTCGTTGGAGTTGCGAGCGCAAATGGATGAGCTCCCAGAGGAAGTGGGAGTCCATGTCCTTGGCGGAGCTGGCGCGCACCTGCACCTCAGTCACCGGGATGAGCACCTGGTAGCGTATGATCTCCACCTCATTTGGTGCATTCTTGCTCGAAACACCCTGAAGAAAAGTGTTGGAATGAAATGTGTGATCATCTGGAACATTGCTGTAGGCTACCCACCATTAGTTTCTTCTTTTGGCGCAAACGCTCTTTGCAGAGGAAGACAACAGCCGATTTGAAGACAAAGCACATGGCATGCAATTCGAGTCCCTTCTTGATCTTGCCCAGAAAATCGGATATATTAAGCCACTCGACGCCGCCATAATAAAGCAAATCGCCTGGGAATGCGCAGCATTGTGGAGGAGCATTGGCATTTGAAGTTGCTACAGTGGAATGTGCATGTGCATGTTGCTGTGGTTGCTGTAACCCACCTGGACTCAAATCGATTGGCTGCTTGCATGACTTCTGATGCTGCCGGAACAGATGATCGAATATGGCGCCATATTCCTCATGGATGCGTTGCATTTCATTAATATGCTCCGCCACCTTCTCCATGCCCTTGAGTGCCTCTGTTAACGAAAATTTACAATGGTTACAACAACTAATTAGATGTTGTAGGCCTGCACTTACCACAGAGATGCACGTGCTCGTCGGCTCGCGTATCTGTTAGATTGCGCATCTGTTGCAGCAGCAATGGATACTTGAGGATGCGTTGAATGGGCTTGATCAGATATGATTCCAAGGTGCTGCTGTGCTGTTGCTTGGGATTGCGTGCGGCAAGGAACTCCTGCAAGGCATGGTTGCCCTCATCTGCAAATGGGGAAGAGAAGGGGAAGAAAGCGAAAGGGTGAAAGAAACGTTGGACAATTGCAAATTGAGACATTTGGCAAATGATTTGATTTCAATGTGCTTCAGTTGCCATTAATTGCAACGTTGGGCCCATTAAAGGGGGCCGACAGACTGATAGAGAGGACAGAGGACGGACGGACAAGGATATGCCGTTACAAGGATATGCGCAACGTTGACAAGAAAATGTCATTAACTTGTTCTTATTGTCAGCTGAGAAGCTTTGATAAAGGCACAGTCAAAGCCTGTCTGCAGCACGGATTTGCATCTAATGGTGCCTGTCCTCCTGTCCTCCTGTCCTCCTGACAGCATGTCCCTTTGCCAACCTGACTGCCTGCCTGCCTGCCTGCCTGCCTGGCTGGCTGCTGCTGCTCGTAACGAAGGCACTTAAGTGCACTTCTTGCTATAATTAATTATCCTTTCAACTTTTTGCATAAAATTGCATGCAACAGACAAGCGCAGCAGCAACGGCAGCAGCACGGCAAGTCGAGTGCCTGCCTCATCTCTAAAGTTGCCATCAGGATCGGTTGCTGCTCCTGACAGCCTGCTCCCTTGTCAAGCTGCCTTGTCAGTTTAGCGTTCCCCATTGATTGCAAATATTGCAAATTTTTACCTCAACGTTTTTGTTCTTTTTTTTTTTTTTTTTTTTCTTTGCCTCTTGTTGCATGTTGCACATCAATCAGTTACTTTGTTATGCATTTGTTAAACACACACTCTCTCTCTCTCTCACACACTTTTCTCTGTCACTCTTACTCTTTTCTCTCTCTCTCTCTTTGTGCTTCTTTTGCTTGCTCTTTGTGTTTTTGCTCGAGTGTTTTTAAGCTGCGACTAAGTCTAATTTAATTATGACATGTTGTCGCCTAAGCCTGAGACTCCCAACTCTTGGGTCCCAGCTGCTTCAACTAACAACTTTGCTGCCTTTTATCCGCCTGGATGCCGCTGCTGCTGCTGCTGCTGCTGCTGCTGTTGTTGCTGCTGCTGTTGTTGCTACTGCCACAGCCAGTGGCAACAACGTGGCATAGTTTTCGGCACCGTTCGCCATTTGCAAGCGTGTCATAATTCTACAAGTTTAATTAACAAAAGATACTTGACAGTTGCTGCCACGCTATGAATATGAATATGCTGACACTTCTTCGCTGTACTCTCTGCCCTCTTTCTACTTCTCTCCGTCTCCTCCTCTCCTTCTGCTTTTTCAGCTTTCTCTCTTTCTGCCTGTGCTCTTGGTACGCTCGCCACGTCTCAGCATTTGCGGTTGTAATTATTCATTTAACTTGCAAATCATTTAAAGGAGTGCGGCATGTGGCAGCTGTGGCAGCCAGCGACAACAATTGAAGCGCATAGTTTGCCAATTGTTCGAAACTTGTCGCTTGTTTGACTTTTACAACTTTCTCCCCTTTCTCGCTCTTTGCCGTTTACAACCCAAACTCAAATAGACTTTGACGCTTCACGCTGATTGCAATAGTTGAGCTTACGCACACACTCTCTCTCTCTCTCACTCTCACACACACACGCACACAGAGAAACTGCCTGTCTCATAATATATGTATTTATGCGTTTGGCAAACACATTTCTTTTGATTTGTCAAACGACACACCCACATAAAGACTTCAACAGACTTTAAACTTTAAATTGGCAAATTTATTTTCAACTACAGCCTAAAAGTATGCAACGTTTTTTTATTCGAACTGAAATTGAGTTTATATTTTCTATTCTATTTAAATGATTGCTATAAATTGTTAAGCAACTTTATAAATATTTCAATATTGCTTTGCAAATGTGCACAAACTTAATTGCAAAGCAAATATGTTTATTTAAACGTGGCGTATACGCAATCAACAGCAACTGCCATGTCAGAGTGCTTAAAATATATTCAAATTATTGCTATAATTTGTTAGCCATCCTTTATAGCAATTAACAAATTTAATAAATATTAAAATACAGTTGAAAATATTTAACAATTGCAATCAAATTGAGTTGAGAAGCAAATACGTTTATTTATTTGTTTGCTCAGCAAAATGCACAGGGAAAACTAAATAAAGTTAAGCAACCTTTTTTTACTATTTAAATAATAATATGAATATTGCAAATTGCAATGAAAATAAGTTAATAATCGCACAGTTTCAATTTCAGTGCCATGCGATAACTCAGCATAAGCAATAAATTGTTAAATAATTGTTATAAATTGTTGAGCAATTTTTGTTTGCTATATAAATAAATTCACAAGCATTTAAAGCTGCTGTGATATTATTTTTAAATTGTTAACAAATTTAATTGAGAAGAAAATAAGATTAATGGATTATCTTTTGCTGACATGTATAAACAACAAGCAGCTGCAACTGAATGACAACAAAAATAGACTTTAAATAATATAAATAAATAATTTATTTAAATATTTATTTTTGTTATTATTAAATTAAGTGGCTTCCTTTTCAATGAAAATAATATTTGCAAATTGTTTAAAAATGAATTTGATAACATAATGCGAGCTATAAGTTGATAACTATATTTTCAATTTAAATAGAATTACTTACTTGGATGCAGAACCTTTTGCGCCTTGCTGTGACTGGCACAGAACGATGAGTAGAGTTTGAAGTGATTGACATAATAGAGAAAGGCGGATCCAATCGCAAACAGCACATTCTGCAACACAACATCAATAAAATGAAGTTAAGTTAACTCTAATCATAGTAAAGTGAGAGCTACTTACCCTAAACTGTCCACAATGCTCAAACTTATTGAACTCGGGCTCCAGCTCGAGGGCCTCTTCGAGATTCTGTAGAAACTGTCGCTGGAATGTGACAATCTCATGTATGTTGCCAAAGAGCGCATTGATTTCCGCATTCGATAGAAATGTTTCCCGTTTCATGGGCTCCAGATAATGTTCCAGTAGATTGTTCAAGTGCTGCATGCAAAAAACAGAGAAAAAAGACATAATTAAGTTGTTGTTTCAAGTTGTTCAATAAATTACAATTTGTTGACACATACAAAAAACAAGAAGAAGAAGAAGAAAAAGATGCATAAATTAAATTAAAAAATCAACAGCAGACGCCCAAAACGAGCTACAGCTCCCCAAGCTGCGACTGCGACTGCAAACGCGGAGCGGGCGATGGACGGCGTTGGGGGTGGTGCGTCCAGTTTGGTTGGCTGAACAACTTTTTAGTTTGCCGAGTAACGAGTAACGGGACAGCACACACACACACACACACACACACAAGTAAATAAAAATATGAAGAAGGATACAAAAAAAAACTGTAGCATTGCCGCAAGCGCGTGCTTTCATTTGGAACAATACTTCCGGCCAGCGGATGGGGGATGGGCTGGGGTGGGGATTGCTGTGGAGGCAGGGCTTGTGGCAGAGATAAGACTCTGGCAACGTTGCCGCAACGGCGCTTTACATAATTTCTAAATTATAATAATTATTTGTATGCTTCCTGGGCCTGGCCTGCCCAGAGAGGCCTTAAAGCCGCCTTCAGTTTTAAAGGATTAACATTTGCATTTTTAATTGCAAGCGCGACGCGACGCGACGTTGCGACTAATGAAAGAACTGAACACAAAAGATGACTTCAATATAAATAAATATATATATATATATAAATAGACAGAGAGAGAGAGAGAGGGATTTGAATTTACCTTGACGTAGGTGCGCTCTGTGTCCACCAGCTCCATGATTACTTTGCGCAGCTTCTCGGCATCGGTCAGTTGGCGTGACGGTGTCAATGCTGTGGTCGAGACCGACGATGTGACTGAACCCGTGGGGCTCGATTTGCGCGTTTCCTGAGGTGAACGACAAAATCCGGTAACCTTAACAGGTTCAGGGTTTTCGGGTTGGTTGGTTGGTTGGTTGATTGTGTTGTTGTTGTTGTGTTTGTTGTGTTGTTATTGTTGTTGCATGATGAGGATCGTGAAACGAAACAAACGAAACGAAAGGCGAGGCGAGGCACCAAAAATAAATGACAATAAACAACAAAAATGAAGTTAGCATGACAGAGATAGATAGAGATAGCGATAGCGATAGAGATAGTTATAGAGGGTAGGGTAGGGTATAACTGAGTGGAACTCGCTGTGGTTGTGGGATCAACGTTAAGCTAGCTTGGCTCCTTGGCTGGCAAAACTGTGGAAACTGTGGAAACTCTCGCGGCGGCCACTTTAAACAGACAACATTGGGTTGTGGTTCTAAATGACTGTCACGTCCTTGTCGTAAGTCCAACTTACAAGAGCGTGGGGTGGTTGGTAGTACATGGGTAGGGGGAGGGGGTTTTTGTCATAGTTGTTGTCGTTGTCGTTGTCGTTGTTCTCCTTGTCGCTGTTGTAGTTGCTGCTGCTATTGCTGTTGCTGTTTGTGTGCGGTTACAAGCACATTTGGCACTGACAGTTGACGCTTGACGGTTGACATAGAGTGTGTGTGCATACACATTTACACACCCACACACACACACACACACTCTCTCAACCAGATTTTGCATAAAGCGTCGAGGTGCGCAAATCTTCAGCCCTTCTTATGTCACTTGCACAGTGGTTTGAGCTCTACTGTTTCTCTTCCCTCCCACCCCTCCCTCTTTGCGTTTATCGCCTTCTTCTTCTTCTAGGTTTTCTTGGTTTAGCTTGGCTTTATTATGCTTAACTTTGTTGTTTGTTTTTTTTTTTTTGGCAGAAAAAAAGTGTTAAATGACGCGATGACCGGAACTCAGATAAATTGACTTGCCACGCCCCTGAACACTTGCCCTGTCTTACACACACACACACACACAAAATATTGAACGAATTTGCATTGTAAATGCCTAAACAAATATTTTTATGCGCCTAACACATTCCGCCTTCCTCTGCCCCTTCTTCTGTGTGGGTGTGTGTGTGTCTGAGTGCTGTGCAATTTGCAAAAGGTCAGAGTTTAAATCAACACAGCCACAGCCACAGCCAGAGCGAGAGGGAGACAGCCACAGAGACAGGGACAGCAACAGAAACAGAGACCACTGTGCTTGACAGTGATGCGAATGCGAGCAGCTTGAGGGGGAGGCAGCCTCCTCCTTCCCGACCTCATCCTAACGAACGCCCGTTTTGGCAACGGCGCTGACAACGTGACCGTGCCGAAAGGCTTAGCTGAAATACCCCCTCCCGCCAACCAACCACTCTCCCCCTCCGCCAACACACTACACTAAGCACAACCCTCCGCTCCGCACTTTGTGGTATTTGATATCTTCTTCCAAAAACTCAATTGAAATTCAACAACGAAAATTGCACTTTAGCTGGCGCCCTCTGTTGTCGCTTAGTTTCAACTTGAAAGTATATTTTAAATTGCAATCCCTATGCAAATTTACAACACAAAATTTACAATAAATATACATAAATTTCCAAAACTCCTTTGGAGCTGCAACTTTGTTAGCTTAGCGGCTGGCGCCATCTGGTGGTGGTAAGCAGAAGTGCTCAGTTAAAATACGTGTACACCTTAAAATGTGTGTTTGATGTTATTGTATGGGAACTAAATGAAGTTTAAGCTGCTATTCATTTGGGTATTCTAAATTGACAACTAAAGAAGCAAGCGCCATCTATCGTTGGGTTCTCCTGCGTTCTCTGTTAAACAGCTTAATTTCTATAGTTTTAAATATTTTTCATAAATTATCGAAACTGCAACTGTTGTTCGCATTTAACAGTCACAAAATTTTAATTTCTTTCTCTGACAAAATTCTCTCAAATAATTTCTTTTTAAGTTAACGCCCTCTATTGCCCGGTAGCCTTTACTATGCTAAGCAACTTCATTTCAATTGTTCTCACTTACTGCTGACATTATTGTCAGTAAAACTTGTCAAATTATGTATTATTACTTGCTGCATTTTTCTCTTCTGCCCCAAAGCTGGCGCCATCTATTGTACGCTGTCGAAGTTGAGCCAATTATAATGCGTATTATCATTATTTTTCTTACATTTTGCGATATATATTTGCCGTGTGACTGATATTTTTGTCACGCTTGCAGCGCTGTCTTTGTCTTTGCGTCTGTCGCTGTCTCTGTCGCTCTCTTTGTCGCTGTCTCTGTTGCTGTCTCTGTTTCTGTCACGAGTGTGGCAAGCAGAATCTCATGAAATTTCAGTTGTCATTGTTCGTGCAACATTCACGTTGAATTGTTCTTGTTGCTCGTTGTAGTTGCACGTTGGCATTGTGAAAGACATTTCACTTTTATGCAGTTGCACTTTGTGTATTATTATTTCTTCCTCTCCCACTCTCCCACTCTCTCCCTCTCAACCTCTCTCTCTCTCTCTCTCTCTCTCTGTCGCTCTGTCGCCTCTTGTTGTTGTCGTTGTTGTGCAGCTTGTTCTTGTCTACTTTTAACTGTTTTATTGTTCTGCATTTCTTTCTTGTTGCAACGTCGCTGATTTGCATAAGCGGCGACAGCGTCGACGACGACGGCGACCCAAAACCAACAAAGAGGCTGGCACTGAAGGGGTGGCAGGGAGTGAGGCAAAGAGGGCGCGTTGCCAGGTGAGCGGCCAGCTGCTGAGTGCCAACATTGTTGTTGCAACTGCTGCTGCTGCTGCTGCTGCTGTTGTTGCAACTGCCGTCCATGCCCCAAAGATGAAAAATTTGAAAATTTCTTGAATTTTTTCTTGGCGCTGTGCGAAATGTCAACTTGAATTAAAAGGATTCTTATGTAACACCCTGACTCTTCACTTGCTGTTGCCTGTCTAGCCATGTGTTTGTGTGTGTCTATCTCTCTCTGTGTGTGTGTGTGTGTGTGTGTGCGAGTGTGTGTGTGTCAGGCCTCAGTGTGTTTGTGTGTCACAGTGTTCAAGTATCATTAAATGAAGTGGGTTTCTGCCAGTTTCGAGCACACTTGGGTAAAGCATATCCAGAAAACAAAGTGCATTCTGTGGCATCTTTGCGTTTCTTTCTTGTCTCTTCTTGTGCTTGCCCTCGCCTCCCACTCTCTCTCTCTCTCTCACTCTCGATGTCTCTCTCTCTCTGTCTCCCTCTGTCTGCCTGTCATCCATATTTGTTGTGTATATATATCCTTGATATTTTTATGCCAGCCCATTTCTATTTTGTGACGTTTATTGTTTGCTGACTTGCAGCACAACAAGACCCAATAGGCCAAATTTCAAATGCCTCTACACCCACAGCCTCCTCCCCAGCTGCCCACCTCACCAACATCCTTAACATCTTGACAGCCACCTAGCAATGCTCCAGCACCCTAAGCCCTGCCAGCTGCTGTAGAAACCTCTAATCCACTTGCAAGCAACAGACTCTCGCACAGCTCTGGCAAATTTCAATTTGTGCACATTTCAATCAGAAGTGCACCGCATCCCTTCCCCCACTCCCCCAGCTCCTACTACTTTGCTAACGTAACTCCCTCGCCACGCTCTGGTGCCCTGCTCATGTTTGGCGCTCGTTTTAATAGTTTCCGTTTCCGCTCAGCGAGTTCAAAGCAATTGGAACTGACTTTAGCCGGAGCCCAACCAAGTGCCAAGTTCCGTTCTCAAGTGTTCTGCCCTTTTCTTTTTTTTTGGCAACGTTTGAATTAACAGTGAGTGGTGCAGGGGTAGAGAGGGGGTAGCTGGGGTTTTAACGTGTTTGCGTTTTGTTTCTTCTTGGTCATGTTTATATTAGTTATATAGATGTGAAGAAAGGAGAGAGAGAGAGAGAGAGAGGGGAGAAAGGGAGAGAGAATTGGGCAGGAAACTTACTTGCTCGGCGGTCTTGAGCAGATTCTCAATTTCAAAGCTGCTCGTACGCGATGTGGGCTTTGCCACGCCCAGTGCCGTTACACCGCCAACGCCCACAGACAATTGCGTTACTGTTGGCTCCACAAATGAGGGCGCCGGCGAACTTTCTGCCTCCGGTGAATATAAATCCTTGCCAGTGCCATCTGCAGATAGAAGATAGAAGGGGGAACAAAACAAAGGGGAAGAGAAGTGAAAAGAATGAGTTAAAGATAACAGTTAGTCATGTTTTTTATTATTATTATCATTCTCATTATGCATATTATTATTATTAGTTTTTTTGCTGCTCATAATTAGTTGCCAGTGGGCTTCATTGTTGGCTCTGCTTTTTGGCCAAGTTTTAAAGTTCGATTAAGATTGCCATTTGTTTGTTGCCCATTTCCCATTCTCCTACTTGTTGTTGTGGTTGTTGTTATTGTTGTTGTTGTTGTTTGCTGCAGCTTGTTTGTTAATTTTAAATTCCATGTTTGCGCAATAAAAACAGCAGCAGGAATTTAATACTTGCGCAAATGGCGCTACAAAAACAACAGCAACAGCACAAGAAACGAGCACAAAATAAAAGCGCAGCCATTGTGTGTATGCTCGACTAGCAGTTACTCTATAAGCTGTAACTCTAAGCTACGCTAATATGCAGCACATAAAACGCATTTTTAACTGAAAAACTTGAAGCATAAAGTCAAAGTAACGTAGCTTACGAGCGCTAGATGGCGCCAGTGCTGACTCTGTGGCTGTCAGACTATACTAAACAGTTTCTCTAATAACTTTTGTGTTTACTAAACAATCCCAATGAAATTTGCAACTTAGTTGAAAAACAAAGTAAGTTCTGTGTGAGCGGAAATTCAGTTGGCTGTTTAAAGTAAAAGTTAACAAGAGTTGATAACAAACTTGAAGCATGTTTTCAGGCAAAGAGAGATCACTAGATAGACTTGATCCTGCCATTCCACAAGTTGATCCAACTCTTTTGAAGCCTACCTACAGGGTATAGTAAGAGCACAGCAACAAAGCTGAACGTAATAACAAAAAACAACAACATCAACAACAGCCACAACAAGCTGTAATGATTATTGCTGCGATGTGTTTGCCACAACGTCCGCACAACGCTCAACGAGCCGGCAATGGGTGGCACGGGACGGTGTGGTGCGGTGCTGCATGAAAGCCCACACTTACAGACACACTCACACATTCACACACTCAAAGCCAAAGATTTTACCAAAAAAAAAAAAAATATATATAAATATACACAAGAAAAAAATTTATGGACCATATATGGGCTTGTATACAGATGTAAGTATTGCTGAGTGTGTGTGAGTGTGTGTGTGTGTATGTATATGTGTGTTTATCTGTCTGTCTGTTTGTATGTGTGTGCCAGTTTATATAGCGGTAGTTTTTGGCAGCGCCAGGAAACGTTTAAAAATCATGTCCTTGAATGCCCAACTCTCTGTTATCTGTAGTCTGTCCTCTTCTAACTTTAACTCTCTGCTGCCATGCCTGCTCTCTCTTTCTCTCTCTCTCTCTCTCCCCTTCTCTGACTATGTCTTGTTTTATCTCGCACTTTCTCGCTCTATGCGCTGCGCCCTTCTTTGGCTTGCATGTAAATTGGTTACAACAAATTTTATGAACATTCTGCTTCAAATTTGACACCACACACTAGCTGTGTGTGTGTACGAGTGTGTGTGTGTTTGTGTGTGTGTGTAAGATATTGAAATTGCCGCCTTATAAATTTGAACTTGCGGTCTTCTTACAAATTGCACGTAGTGCCTTTGTAACTGCCAGACAACAACAGCAACAGCAACAACAACTGACTGGGCTAATAACTTATAGACTTGTTGTTTGTTGTCGCTTGTTGGTTGTTGGTTGTCGCTTGTCGGTTGTTGTTCACGTTGGGAACGTGCCAACCTAAATTTGTGCCCATAAACTCCTAGAGTTTTAGTGGCTTTATTTCAACTACGAGTAAGATGCTAGCGAGGGGCGCAGCAGAGTGGGGCATATCTGTTTATGATACGTGCAACAAACTGAGGTAAGAAGCAAGTCCAAATAGGAGAGCTTTGGCTAGCAAACGTGAGGCTGTTAAAGGCATCGATTGCAGTTTCGACAGTTGCAGCACAACAACTGCAGCACTTGAAAGCTGATATTTCTAGGGTAGCTTACATGAAACCCCATGAATGGCAAAAAAAGCAATAATCTTAAAAAGGATTTCAAATAGAATTAAATTTATGGCAAAGTAAACTGCAAGCAAGAATGAATAATGTATGAACAATATATATATATAATATATTCATATTCAAATAATTACACAAAGCAGAAAAGATAATTTGAAAGGAAAAACTTCATTATTTTTTTTTTTAATTTAAAGTTGAATTTTAACCTAAGCTAAGATAGTTTTTAGCTTTATATATAAATTAACTATATAGTTATAGAGAGAGTAAACTAAGTTTTGTTTCTTGCTGCTCTTCAAACTTTTCTGATGAAAGTTAAAGCCAAGATTTTGAAGTATTAAATATTATGGAATAATTCTAATTTCTTAGGGCCTAAATCTTATTTAATAATTAACTAAAAAGGTAATTTAATTGAGGTCTATAAGCTTAAAGAAAGTCTTCACATCTTGAGCAATTATTATAAATTTGAAGTTTAAATTAAATAATCATAATCATAATAAAAGAGAGAGAGACTTTCAATTACACAAAACAGACAATAGTAAACTGTCTGCTGTTTCTTCTTAGCTTCCAACTTTGCTGATTAAATAAAACATTTAATTTACAATAATTTAGGCAACTCAACTGAGAATTCAAAGTAAATACTTGTCTATGCATATAGAGAGATTAAAAGTTGAATTTATACACATTTTGCATAGGAGGCTTACAAGTCTTTCTTTTAACATAACTCAACAATTGCTGTTTGAGAGTCTAACACAAGGAGTTCTTAGAATTATAAGAGCAGACTTTTCCAGGGTATTAATCGTACATGAAAAGTCCCAAATAAAAAGCAAGCTGAACCCTAGGCACTACTGAAGACCTCTTCCAATTCAACTTTAACCTTACAGCAGCACTTGCAAGATTGCCGCAAGACCAGCAGCCTAAATATATAATAACTGATATATTTAAACATTTTTTTTTGGCAGTTGCTTGTTAGCTGGTCTCTTGTTATAGGATTATATATGATAATTAAATCCATTTGGGACTTTTAAATGAGCTGTGCTACAAGCTTGACCAGCTGCAGAGAGAGAGTTCACATGAGTTCTGCTCCTTCTCAGCTCTTTCACTGCTCGTTATCCATGGCTTTTTGTTGCTCCGCTTTTACACATAGGTTTTTTTTTTTTTGGCGTTTCTTCTCTGTAAATTTCACTTAATTGTGCATTTAATAAGCTAAAAGTGCTTCAACATGGCCCAGAACTCGAGTTGCCTGCTGCCCGAGTTCTTTCTCTGTTTAATTGCCAAAGTGAAATGTAATCCACTTCCCCCGCTTCCGCTCCATCTCCCTGGCTCCTCATTTGCCATGCCTATCCCTCATTCATTTTGAATGGCAAACGCTTTTCCCTTTTTTTTTGTTTCTTTCTTTTTTTGTGCATATGGCGCCATATCCATAACCCATATGCCACAAATGTCCGTTCATCAGCAGCGTGCTTGCGAGTGTGAGTGTGCGTGTGTGTGTGTGTGTGTGCCCTAATGGGGTATACGCCTTCTTACAGCCACCCAACCACACACACTCACTCACACACAATCACACACACTTGCAACCAATACGTGTGCCAGTTGCATGCGACTCGTTTAATTTTTGCTACATTTCCTTATTCTTTTTTTTATTTCTGTATATATTTTTGTTATACCCTGTAAGCTGCAATTGTTGTAGCAGGGCATTTAAGTTCTATCTCTATGTATCGTTTATCCCTTTTGGGCATCCTTTGTGCCTGGCAGGGCATCTGTGAGTCGTGCTTGCTTTTGCTGCTCGTTTGTTGCTTGTATTTTATTTTAATTCTTTTTTAGTTTGTTGTGCCTTTTAATTGTTTGGCGCATAAAAAAAGTTTCATTTTGTGTATAAAATACATGCACACATATATCAGTTGTTGCTGTCGTTGTCGTTGTTGTTGTTATAGTTGTTGTTGCTATAGTTGTTGTTTTCTGCGTTTGTTGGTTTTTAATTGTTTTGTGTTCTTAGCCACTTCGGATTTTTGAGTGCAGCGCAGCGTGTGTGTGTATGTGTGTGTGTGTGTGTGTGTGTGTGATATGTGGGTGCAGTTTGTAATCCTGTAATTATGCAGTTATTGCTGCTGTTGTTGCTGCTGTTGCACAAGGAAACCCAACCAAACCAAACCAAAGCAAACGCAACGACAGCGGGCCAAACGTGCCACAAAACCCTCAACACATCTGCCATCTCAGTCGCTCTACCACTGCGGCTGTTAGCACGCTACTTATTGATGTAATTGTTGTTGCTGCACGTTGTGTTGCATGTTGTAGAAGCACTTGCAACATGCATTAAACGAAAAAATATAAATTACTTTAATGAACTTTACAAATTCACATGCAGCTCCCGCTCCCGCTTGGGCTTGCGTTTGTGCCCGGAAATGTGCTGCACGTTTCCGCTGCTCACACACACACACAGAGTCACTCTTCTATAGAGAGCAACCGCACCTTAACCACAAACAACAATAACAACAACTAGCACAGGTGAAGGTTCCACTGTGATTAGTTTGTTGTAGCCGGAGATGAATGTTCTGTTGCGGCTTTTAAAATGTTGTTGAAAAATCCCCCCAAAAAAAAAGAAGGAAATGTAGGAAAATTCCGCACACAGTTTTAGTGTGTTTTTTTGTAGTGAGAAAAACCGCTTAGAAAATACTTTTATTTAGCGGTTATTGTATGGCTATCAATGTTGTTGTTGGTGTTGTTATTGTTGTTGTTATTGTTGTTGTTGTTGTTGTACTTACTCCAACCGGGCGCTGGCACAATCAGTCCAGTTATCATCTCCTCACTCATCACCGGCGGATCTGTGGGCGGCGGGGGGCACACCAGGGAGTCAATCATATCATCCGTGACACGCATGATGCCCACTAGATCTGGCGGCTCAGTGCGCGATGAGCTGCAATACAAAAGAGACAAAACAGTTGAGTAAATAACAAAATGAATATACTAATAATCAAAATATAAAAAGTTTTATTAGATTTGATTTGAAGTTGTGGATGAGGTTGAAACTCGACTTGAACCTTTTCTATGTCAAAGGCAAAAGATGCGGAAAAATGGCTCTCAAAAAAAAAAAACGTGCATAATTTGAATGGCATTTGCCAAGCGAGTGAGTAAGGGAGAGGGGGTATGGGGGTGTGTGGCATGGTTTGTTGCCACGCCAAACGCTTAGCACAAAAGCCAATGCTGCCGCCATAAAGAGCAGCTAATTAGGCTATCAAAATGCTGTGCCAGGTTCACTGCAGAAAGGTTTGTCCAAACGGAACAAGTACCCGCTACCCCACTACCCCGCTTCCACGCTCCCCCCTCCCTCAACTCCTGCAACTGGTCAGCGTATTTGTATTCGTGTTGTTGTTGTTTTTTATATTTGTTTTCTCATTTTACTTTTGCCAAGGAAATGGAGATGGAAAAGCGAAATATATTGAAAGCCCTGGCAAATTGTTGGTCGTTGCCATATTTCGGTTTAAATTTTACATTTTTGATTTGTTGCACAACAATTTGCATGTGTATGCATGTGTGTCTGTCTGTGTATGTGTGTGTGGGTGCGGCTGTGTGTGGCTTCAACAGTTTCCGGCAACTTCTTATTGACCAGCAAAAGCCTGTCGTATGTTGACATTTTTTGGGGTTTTTTTTCACATCATTTTGAAGTTTGAAGTTTTATGGGCGGCGTTGGGCGTGGCGCTTAGACATGGGTTTCCTCTGCTGCAAATGATAGGGGGCTGTGGGCGGCTAGGGAATTCGTTTCCCATTTTTAATTAATAAAAGTGGTTTTTGCATTGCGCCAAAAAAAAATAGGAGAAAAATTAATGAAAATTTTGCCATGTTGAATTTTTTATGTTGGCAAAAAGTTGCTTATTTATTTAGAGCTTAGGAGAAGCAGAAGGGGGGGGGTAGCATGTATCGATGCCAGTTAAGGCGAGCGTAAGGCTGGAGCAGCGAGGAAGACGAACAGCATATTAAGTATACGCACTGTTGAAACCTTTCCTTTTTTCTAATCTCATGTAAGGCATGGATGTTGATGTTGACCCCTGAGACCCTACAAAGTATGCATACTCCCAATGCGGCTGAATAGCTGAGTCCCTGCCTGTCCATTGGTCGGTCTGTCCGCCTGTGTGTCTGTCTGTTTGGCTTTCTGTCAGTTGCTATGTAAACTAGTCTCTCCGCATGTAAAAAATATATTTAAATTATGTTTGCTGCATTTTTCTTGGTTGCTATAACATTCGCATTCGTTGAAAAGAATTCGTTGAGTTAGCTTATATAAATATATAGCAACTAACTGAATAAATGCGTTTTTGTATAGTTAACTTTGTTATGCTCACAAAACTGATTGCAATACAGTTCAAGTAAGTCCAAGACAAGCCCAGCAAGTTTAATCACATTTGAGTGAGTCTATCATCTAGTTATAGCAATAGTCTGCCACGCCTACAGCTTAATTAATATATATTACTGTACAGGGTATACAAAATATTCAAGTAAACTTAAATATTTATATCTATCCACATCTGCTCATACTATTCCCTTTTCCTACACTTTCACTTTATTTATCTAAATAAATCAAAGAAAATATTTAAATCAGCTTTAACAGCTTTATCTATATCTATCTATCTGCTCTTCTGCCATATTTGTCTCTCTTTTTCCTAAACTTTCCCTCAATTTTTATAAATCAAAGAAAACATCATATGCAAATCAATTATTATTCTTAGAGATTACATTGCTTTCCCTCAGCTGCAACTGTTTATAAAGCCAAAGCTGAGCCAGCTAACCCGACAAAGTTCACTTCAGTTGTTAGCCATGTATGTTATCATAAGTGCATATGAAATACGTAGCAATATAAAAGCCTAAAATGCATGAATGCGGCTTCGTAATTAATTTGTTGACAATGCAGTGTGGCAATTGTTTTGATTGCTATTGTTGTTGTTGTTGTCATTGGGGCATTGTAGCTGATCAAGTGAGGCACGAAAATGACGATAAATCGCATTGTAAGTTTAAACAAAGGCACAGCTGGGCGACTAAAATAGTTAATTAGTCTGTGTATCTGTTTAAACAATGCGCACAGCAGGCAAGACGTGAGCGTATATTGTCAATAGAAATAGAAATGCGTTGAATGAATGCGAACAGTGGCAGAGCAAGGGATATTGGCAGGCAGAAAGGGAGGGATGGCTGGTAAGGGAGGGGAGGTAAGGGTGGTAAAGTTGCAAATGGTCGCACTTAGCTGCCGTTGCATTCAAGTCAACAGATGTTTGCGGAACGTGCGATAGTTGGACAAACAATTGACAGCAAAAGCAGACAGAGAGAGAGAGAGAGAGAGGGAGTGAAGGAGAGAGAGGGAGAGAGAGAAAGGGCAAGTGACAGGCAGATAGACTTACCGCATCATCATGCTGAGAGATTGCTCCTCCTGCAGGACACTTTCCAAGTACATCATATCTAGATCAGATACAATTGCGCCATTGATGACCATTATTTCGTCTCCTTTGATAATGCCTGCAATAGAAATTGAAACCAAGCAAAAGCGTATATAAGTTACAGTTAACTATTATAACTATTATATTATATATATATATATATATATATATAAGTATATATACGTCTTTATAACTATCTTTATCTGTAGTCATAGCCACAGACAATGGGACACAGTCTTTTGCTGTGCTGTATCAGCCAAGTGAAACGTAAAAAGCTGCGCGTTGCCTAACGTTGATAGTTTCTACTTTGCTGCTCTTCTTGTTTGTCTCAGCGAGACGGAGAGAGAGAGAAAGTGGGGTATATACAACATCAATTGTGGTAAAGGCAGCGACATCTTTCGTATAGAGATAAGCGCTCATGTCTTTGCCAGTGATAAAACAATAACAGCATTGTGGCTTTTGCATTGTTCATACGCCACGTTGCCAGTTTTACGTCTTTCGTTAGCATTTTCTAATGTGTGTAGGTGTGTGTGTGTGTGTGCGTGTGTATATTTTCTACAACATTTATTTCGACCAGGCTGCTGCTTGTTTTCTGCTTGCCTTCATTTTGTTTTTGCTGCCGTTGCTGCGTTATCATTGTTGTTGCAGCTGCAGTTTTCTTTGCAGCAAGTTCGACAGATTACATGTGCAACTCCCACTTCCTCTCTCTCACTCTCACACTCACTCTCACTCTCTCTCTCTCTCGCTCTCGGCTCTGTTATCTGCCCGACAGTTGTGTAGTTTATGCCACACTCTGGCACACCTTGAACCAACAGCAGCTACAGCACCAACGGGCAGCACACACAATTTTTGCATTTGTTATAAATTTCAAATGGATTTTCTCGTTGTCTTCTTCTATTTTTAAAAGTAGTAAAGGAGTACAGAGGGGAAGCGGAGGGGGAATTCGTTACGTTTACGTTTACGTTTCGTTACGTTTGTTGGGGGATTATTTGGCTTTGGTATTGCGAGCATATGCATTAGACAAATATCAACTCAACTTGTATTTATATTGTTTATTTTGCGGTTGCTCTTTCTCGCTCTCTCTCCCCCCTCTCTCTCTCTCTCGCTTTACTGCACCCGTTCTACACTCGCCCCCCCTCCCTTTCACTACATTCTTTTTCGACTGTCTGCGTTGTCAACAGCTTTGTTCTTCTTTGGGCTTGAGCAAATTGTTATGCCATGTTTGCCAAATACTTTGCCACGCTTGTTCTCTTCGAGTGTGTGGCATGCAACTTTTGTGCACATGCTGCCACACACAGAGTAGTGGCAAGTTACGCAGCAACAGCAGCAGCAGCAGCAACAGCAGCTGCGCTTGTGGCCGTCATTATTATGGATGGGCTCTTGGTTTTGCTGCCGCTGCTGCTGTTTGTTAACTTGAAAAGGCCAAGCAAACACACACACAGCATGAGAGATAGAGAGAGCGTGCTGCAAGCTGCAAGTTGCAAGTTACTAGCTTAAGGCAACCGTGCATTGATTTAAGCCAGTTACAATTTCGTTCTGCGTTCATTAAAGTGCTGGCCAAAAGACTTTCAGGGGTTTCAATTAGCTCAAGAAAAGTGGCAAGCCACAGAATTTGCATTTGCATTTGCATTTGAATTGGAATTGAAATGGAAGTGGAAGTGGAAATTTTGTTGTAGCATTTGTGGTTGCATTTGTTTTTGCAGTGTTTTGCAGCTGGATTCACCAACAACAGTGAAAATGCCTTTTGGCCAAAACTCATGCCGAGCTTTGTTTTGTGGTTACCATAAATTGGTCTTTGGCACATACTAATAGGCATTAAACTCAATTGTCGACGAGTTGCGTCGAGTTTAGTCAAGTTGTGTCGAGTCGTGTGGCAGCTTTAAGCTTGCTGCTTCAACTAACTAGCCTAGACAAAGCCGATTGCTTAATTTATGCATACGCACGCATTAGCATTCAATTGCTAGAAATATTGCGTATACGTAATACTTAATATGTCTATTTGCTTTCTATACGTGAATAATATTTTATCAATAACAATTGATTTCAGTTTGTTTTGTTTCGTATCGAGTTGAAGACAATACTTGTCTAAATGCTATCGATACTTTATGCTGTTCCACACTGCGTATACGCAACGTTGCCAGACACTATTTATTGCCTTCGTTTACAAGTATATATCAGCAATTGTTTCCACAAAATGCCAAGCAATGAGTATTTAAAACTTCCTTTACAACGATTTTTCTATCATTTCTCATTTCACATTTCACATTTCACAAGTCACATTTCACATTTCTCTCTTCATTCTCTTTTCGCATTTCCACAATAATTGAACTTTGATTACACATACGAGCATCTTTGATTGCAGATTTGCTAATGAAGCTGCATGCAAATGCAAATGCAGTCAAATCCATAGTGACATCATATAATAGAAAAGAAAGTCATTAGCAAAGTCTGGGCCACACTTTCCACTCAAAGGGGGAGGGGGCTGGCAGGGTGATTCGTTTTATTTGCTGCTCATTAAATTCAACACCCTGGCAAAAACTTGTCCAGTGGCATTGTTAACGCAGTTTTAAACCACCAAAAAAAATGAAAAGAAAAACAAAACAAAGCAACAAAACAAAGCGAAAAAAAAGTCATAGCAAATTATAAACTAACCGCCAGTGGCAGGGCGAACTTTTGCGCAGGGAAAGAGTGGGTAAAGGGGGGCGGGGAGGAGCGGAGAGGAGAGGAAAAACTGTGCTGAGTTCATGTCTCAGTTTTTGCCAGCGATTTTGGGTAGCGCTTTGTTTCACGGACTTTTGATTCGTTGTAGTTGCCGTCGTCATCATCGTTGCCACATTCGCACTCAACGTGCTTAATGAGTTTTCCGCTGTGAAATTTTCTTTCAGGTTCATCACTTTTGCAAGTGCAGCATTGCAGTTTTCCCCATCTTATTTTTACACCTGAGGTGCAGCAGGGGCCGCCTGTAACCTGCACTGTCAACATCAGGCGACATAATTTAAAGCGCTGCTCTAGTGGCATTTCGACTACAAGCACTTGACTTGACTCCAGCACGAGTGCTTGCCATTTCTTCTGGCAGCCACCCACAATGTGCATCCCTGGGGCTGCATGCAAATGCCAACTTAAGTTGATTTTAAGTGATAGAAAAACAACAAGATGCCGACTGGAGATGGGGGATGCGGGATGCGGGATGTGGATGGGAGAAGAGAGCTAAGATGACGCCCGAAAACCCTTTAAGGACTTGACATGCAGCTATGGCCCTGTGGCTGCCATTACAGGTACATCAGACAGAGAGAGAGAGAGAGAGAGAGAGAGAGATGGATAGAGAGAGAGAGGGAGCGACTGTGAGTGAAGTAGTTAGACTTCGAGTGTGCTGCTCATCATCAACGTCGTGATCTCTACTCGGTTACAAGCGCTGACTGTTGTGTTTTTATGAAGCAGCAGCTGAAACTTTACCCCCCCCCCAGGAGCAGCTATACCAACTGCAGAGCCACTTGACTCGACTCCATGACAACCAAAGTGAGTTTGTTCAAGTTCTTTTCTTGCTCTCTTGCTCTTTCATTTTGACATAAAAGTGAAAAGCATTTAAATATAAAAGAAGCGCAGTTCAACATAGAAAAGCGCACGCCAAGTGTGCGTGTGTGTGTCGCGCTGTGTGTGCCACTTGATTATTGCTCAGTCAAAGGTAGAACGCATATTGTCATAGAAAGACTTATGTTTAAGCAACTGTATGAAATTTTGTATAGAATTTCATGCATACTCACCATTGTGCATGGCGACGCTTTTGTCCTCGACGCGACTGACATAACAACAAAGCTCGTCCTGTCGCTCCGCATTCTCGATCAGCTCCGCCTCAACGGAGAAGCCCCACATTTGCTCCAATGTGGTGCGCTGCAGCTCCACCTGGTACAGGATTTTCATGCAGACCTCGACGAACTCGTGATTATGTAGCTGCAAAGTGCAAAAGTCCTAAAAAATTAGCCAAAAAGCCACAAGCAGCCAAAGAAGTAAGAAGTATTTTTTTTTCTTTTTTGGGTTTATTTTCCAGCGAGTTTCAATAAATTTTCCAACTCTCCTCCGCCTGCCCGCCATTCCGTTCATATGCAGCCCGAAAAAGTTGTTGGTTTAATTCGCAATTTATTGAGCAGGCAAAAAGTTTTTGGTTCTCTTTCTTTTTTTTTTTTTTTTTGGGTGCAGCTGCACTTTTGACCTGGCAATATTTACAGCTTGTTGTTCGGTTCAAACTTTTTTTTTACAGAGTTCCATTCGCAGTGTTTGTTGAAGCACTTAAGCGGGACAGCGGCAGGGGGGCGAAAGGGGGCGGCTGCGAAGTGCTGACTTGAGAAATGGCATTCTCTCTGACTAATCGCCTGCTAAGTGGCAACATTTTGGTGGCTGTAACTGCTGTTTGCTTTAAATGAAAACGTTACTACCTGACAATGGCCCCAGAGGGAAACTAAGCTGGCTTAAAGCAGCTAAATCACTTTAATATCCTAAATATTATTTAATATTTGCCTAGAATTATTATCATATATTTGCATAAACTTGAACTATTTGAATTCAATTATTGTTTAGCATTTAAAATATATTTCATTTAATTTGTATTCTTTATGCCACTCTAAAGTATTTGAATATAAGTTTGGCAATTTCAACAAGTAATTTATCTGCAAATTTTACTAAAAATTTTATGTCTTACTCTAGTAATTAAACAACTTTTCAGACAAGAGCTCACAATTTTCCAAGAAATATTAATTAAATTGTATTTTTTATTGTATTTGTTGTATGTTGAGAGAATTCCTAGAATAGCTAAAACTTGTATATTGTATTTACCAATTGTTTAATTAACAAAGAAACAAAATCAAACTTGTATGAATATAAATTCGGCAAATCTGAAAATTTATGGAATTGAAATTGGAAATTGTTCTGCCGCAAACTAAATATTTCCTTTGTTTCTCTAGCAATTTAATAACCTTTTTGACAATTGCTCAATATATACGATATAGTTTGAATACTTATTAAATTATTGTGAATAATTGAGAGAATTCCTGGAATAGCTAAAACTTGTAAGCTTAATAATACGAAACTAAATCAGTTTCATATGAAATGTTTGCATAGAAATTCTGCAAATAAGAAAATATTAAATTAGACTACAACCAACCAAATATTTCATAAATTTCTTTAGTAATTGATGCTAAATTAAATAAATTTACTAACTGTTTAATTAATATAGAAACTTGTTTGAAATTTGTTGAAGTAATTACTTAAATTTTCTAATACAATTAAATAATTAAAAAATATTGAAGTGCTTGATAATTAATTGTTTTAAAAACTTATTTCAATTCCATCGTTAATACTTTACTATGTTATTTCTACTAATTCAATGTTGATAAGCATATGCTCTTTAAATTGCCAAGAGCTGCATGCCGATTCAAATTATAATTATAATTTGATTTCATTTAATTATTGATAAACTAGCGAAAACATTGTGTCTTTTGTCTTGGGCATTATGTAAATACTTTCATTATTATTTACCAATTATCTAATGGCTAATCTAATCCCCTTTGTTTAACAGTTTTAATTGTTGAACTATTTGAAATTGATTTAATTAAATATTTATTTAGTTACTAATGGATTGATTACCATAATTATAATTGAAATCAAAAGCAATTTCAAATGTAACTATAATTCATTTAAAATGTAATTAACATGAAATGCCAAACACTTTCGCGGATTCCACTTTAATTCGCATTGTTCTCCCCCTGCGTCTCACACGCTTGGAACCTTTGCAACACTTGCACATTAATTGTTGAAGGAAATCGTATTTAATCCTTTGAATGTGCTATGCTCAAGTCAGAAATCACACACATAATTGCCCTTAATTTGGGAGCAAACAACAAACACGTGCACAAGGTTCAAAGTTCAATAGAAACACGTATGTGTCACCTTGTAAGCATTGTGCGGAGGCGCGAGGTAGGCTTCGGGTAGAGGTTTGGAGTTGGGGACTGGCGTATGGTTACTTACATAATTTTCAATCAGATCATTGCGATGTGGCACAAAGTAATTGTGATCCTCCATGTCACGTCGCTTCTTGACGCGCACAAAGTGCTCCATGGGATTGAGGCTGCGACGGGCGCAGGCGCTGGCAAGGAATTCCTCCACAGACATCGCGTCACGTAGATAAACTGTCGAGTAAGCATTGTCGGGCATTGCAACTTTGAAGGTTTTTTCCGGCTCGTCACGTGAATTCATCTGGAAAAAGGCAGAAAATTCGATTGGATAAACAGGCGAACACACAACACCCACACACACAGACAGCGTCATTAAGATTGTTGTTGTTGTTGTCACACACACACAGTTACATACATACATGCGGAAGTGAAAATTGAAAAAATAGCACAAAAAACACATTTCTATCCGAGGAAATGTAATGAAAAACGTCAGCAGCAGACAGAGACTGACGGAGTGAGTGTGAGTGTGAGCGAGAACGAGAGCGAGAGCGAGAGCGGGAGAGAGAGAGAGAGAGAGTTGGAAGAAAACTCAGTTAAAATGCTTAACGGCATCATCTCGTCTCTGACAGTGTTGGTTAACGAGACACAGCTCCCAACTGTTGGCCAACTGCTAAACGAATCAGACGCCCAGCTGCCAGTTGTTGCCAGCTGCAAATTGCATTTGTATTGGCAGCCATCGTCGATGGTTTTGCTCTGGCTGGCTAAGTTTGTCGCTGTTACCAGCGCCCTGAGGCAGCGCCGCAGACAGGTGCAACACACACCCACACACACATACACAGGCACACACATACACAGGCACACACATGTAGAGTTGTCAAATGTTCGTTGTGTGCGCACAACAATTGAATTAGTTTAGCAGCTGCAAGAGCTGCAAGAGTGTGAGAGAGGGAGAGCGAGAATGGGAGGGAGTGAGCGAGAGAAGGAGTAACTTGCCACATTTACATGCACATCCGTCAGGCTTGCCACATGAGCTGCTGCTGCCTCTGTTGCAGCTGTCGCAAGCAATCTTTGCATTGCATAACAATTGAGCATGCCGTTCGCATATAAATATAAATATAAATATATATAAATATAAATATATATCGCGTGTAAAGTCATTATGCCACACACACACACACACACACACACACACACACACACACGCGCGCAGTTGTTGCCACACACTGAATCAATAATAAGTATGTAATGCAAGCATTTTTGACTGTCAACTTGTTATTCATGTTGAAACGACAGGCAGCCGCCTTTGCCACCAGCAAAAGCCAAAAAATACCAAAGAAACAACAAAATAAGAAAGGAAATGAATTCAGTTGTGTTCGCAGTTGTTGTGCGTCTCAGTTGCCCTTTTTATTTGTAGTTGCACTGTGGCATTTACTTGCTGCAACATCAACTAGAATTGCAAATTACAACAATATGAATGTAAGAGCTGCATTGCTCGTAAAGCTGATACTGTGCAACGGGAAGAGCAGAATTGGAGATGACAATATATAGGCAGGAATGCTCTTCTACACTAGCAGTATTACTAAGTAATTATATATGTATTTAAATATACTTTAGCTCTGGCTAAAGAACTGATCTAACTCTGTCTGAGTGAGCTACACATATGAAATTGTCATCAACTGCCATTTAAACTCAGTTGCACAACTTGAATGCAACATTTTCTTGCTAGCCGTTTATATGCTTGTCTTACTCCTAAAAAACTCAGTTACAGAGCAGATAAGATTAGCTACTTCACTTCTTATTTCAACTCTATAGGAAAGTCTTAAGATTATTTAGTACTTGAATTAATAAGCAGCCATTTAGTTAATTTACCACAATCTCTAAAAATATAGATAAATAATTTATAAGATGCTCTACCATTTGTTGTATTAACATTATTAATTGAAAGTGGTTCAAGAGAACATGAACCGTTGAATTGCTTGACTTTGAGACTTCACTTTATGGAACTTAATCAAAAAAAAATACTTGAGCTGTGCAACACATAAAAATGTAATTGGAAGCAGCATTAGTTAATTAACTAATTTATCTAGAATTATAGATAAATAATGTATAAGAAGTTCTGCTAATTTCTGTATTAACAGCGTCCAATTATTAGTTAGAAATAATTGAAGAGAGCATTGAGAGTTGAATTAGTTGAGTTGAAGTATCAAGAGCTCTGCAACACATATAGAAATCACTAGGAGCACTTTAGGAAATTTACTAATTTAATTTAGTTCATTTACTTCATGCTCTAAATTTATACATATATAATTTATAAGAAGTTCTAGTCATTTTTATTTTTAGAAATAATGCAAGAGAACATTGAGCAGTTGAATTACTAGACTTTAATTCGACACTTGAAGTAACTCAATCAAACAGAATTTAAACTTTGCTGCAGTTGCCGCTGCTTTGACCAATCGATTAATGAACTTTGTGCTGCTTAATGCCACAGAACGAGCTGCAAGTGTTGCAAGTGTTGGCAAGAGTTGGCAAGTCAATTTGTCAGTTGTCGTCTCGTTGCTTAATTCAATTTCAAGTTGATGTTGGCTCTGCGTTTCACTATTGGCCAATTAAATGCGTCGTGGCGAAACTGCTTTAAAGTCGTTATGTGTTTTTTCCTCTTTTTTTTGGTTTGTTGTTGCTTTCTGTTTCTCCCGTTTCCCCAGCGAGCTTGTCCACGCTCTGCTCGCCGCTGGATAATTGCCAGTTGCGTGTGCTACGGGCATTGCGGACACCTTTAATTTGATTTCATTTCATTTTCAATTGCAATTTCTGCTGCATTGCAGCTGACATGCTGGCAAAATGAAAAGCTACGCACACTCACACACAAACAACACACACACACACACACACACACACACACACACACACACACATGGAGATGCACACTAACATTCATGCGAGTTGACTGCGCAAAAATATAAACCAAATCAAATGCACATTTTTCAAATTCATTGAATTTTCAGCGCCACATTTTTAACATGCACACACACTTATATACACACACACACACATACATACTAACACACACACACATATACGCTGACAACGACTTGTCTCATTTTGTGTTACAAACATTTTATATTTATCTTATATTCGTTTGTTTTTCACATGCATATTTTTGGCTTCACTGACAACGTTGACGTTGACGTCGACGGCGACAGCGACTGCGACGCCAGCTGCAGCTGCAACTGCAACTGCGGCTGCAATTGTGCAGCGTTGGCAAATTTAATTGGAAATGAAGTGTGCACGCCTCTGTGCACTGAGTGTAATGTGTATGTGCGTATGTGTGTGTGTGTGTGTGTGTGTGTGTGTGTGTGTGTGTGTGTGTGTGGTGTATATCGTGTGCAGCGCACAAGATTATTTTGCCAATAATCGAAACAAATTGAATTTATGAAATGAATTTCATTATATATACGAGTAGATGCAAAAATTGCCAACTCTAATTGAAGTTTATCAAATAACCAACATCAAATACATAACGGGTAAAAAGGCCAATAAAACAGCTAACTAAAAAGAATAAATAAATAAATGGTTAGACAACGCAGCAACGGCAACAAAGCTGAAATACGCTTACGGCAAGAACTTTAATTACTTTTTTTAATTACTTTACATAATTGAAAAGTTAAAGTCTTTCTTTTTCTATTTTTTTAAGAGCTAAATTGTCGACAAATTGCTTATTTATATTATAAATATTTATATATAAATTTAGAGAGATTACTATAGTTGAATGCGATACATATTTGCTAAGAAGTCACAGTCATATACCCTCTAAATTATGCCACATAATGTTACTTAGTGTTGCAGCAAACAAACAGTTTGCTAGTTGACTTTAAGAGTTCATTACAGTGCGCTTTAAATGCAATGGGCTGACGCTGCGTATGCGTAATGTAAAAGTGCATAAGTCTCTTTAAGCTATGTAAATACGAGCAATGCATTGCACTTTGCATCATTTGATTTCATTTTATTTCGTATAATTTTTGATTTTAATCGAAAAACCTCAAATTGCAGTGGTTATTGACTGTTTGACTGTTTGATTAACTGACTGACTGTTTGATGGACGGACATCAGCAAGGAAATCGGCCTTTGCTTTTAGTTGAAGATACATTTTATAAATTGTAAACTGTGTGCAGTTAGGGCAAGCTATTAAAAACGTAGCTGCGTATTTTATGCAAATATTTATACAAATTTGGATTAGTTTCTCTTTCTCTCTCTCTCTCTCTCTAGTCTCTTTCTGTCCCTCTTTTGCGCTTTGTTCGGGGCGGGGGCCATTTGCCTAATGGCTTTGTTGCATGGCTGAGGAGAGCTGAGGAATGTGCCACCAACATATTCGTACTTCATAAATTTGTTTTTGTAATTCTTGATGGCCATTAAATTTAAATTATCAAAAGCAACAAAAGCAAACAAAACAAGAGCAAAAGTAAAATATGCTAAAAATACGCGAAAACACATTAGACTGTTCGTCAGGCGGGACTGGCGACACATTTGGCCATTCAGTTGGCCGGCATTAGCGCTCAATTTGGCTTTTAATGCCGTTTCCGCTGCCTTAAATACAAATTCAATTATTCAAACACACGCACACACACACACACACATACACACACCCAGACACAGTGGCAGTGGCCATAAAAGTGTGAGACAGTCGTGTCATAAAAGCGTTTTAAAATTGATATAATTTTATTACTCATACGAGCCGTGGTCCCCAAATCCATATGACTCACCTGCATGGAACGGCGACTGGAACCGCTATTCGAGCGTGATAACATCGGAGGTCGTCGCTTGGTGGCCCCACGTCCAGCCAACAGATTATTGAGCAACGACGGCGACCGGGCACAGATGAAGGCATGGAACGAGGAGACCGTAAAAACTCCCAGCTTGTTTAAAGTGTTCTTCGTGGGACGTGACACATGTGTGAGCAGCGACTGCAATAAATAGAGAGAAACAGAATGAGTGAGAGACGGTGAGACGTTGAGAAAGTGAGAAACAGAAAGAGATATTGAATTTATGATAATCGTACATTAAAGTGCAATAAATTCGCATATCAGCAGCATTTTGATCTAGAAAATATGAATGGAGCATTGAGGGGCAAATGTGAGTGTGCTGAGACCGTTTTGAAGGTGTGTGGGTGTGTGTGTGTGTGTGCAAAATGGAGGGTTGTGATAGATGGATATAGAAGGCCGCATTGAGAGAGAGAGAGAGAGAGTGAAAGAGAGAGCGACAACTCGAAGTGCACATTAAAGTATATTAATGTCTCCATAGTCACATTAAAAACTTGAAATCTGAAGATAGCAATGCTGACAAAGTAAGCGCACGTTTATGTGACAATGGAGGGCGAGAATAATTTCAGAGAAGAGACAGTTAAACAAGTGAAGAGACTACAGTGAAAGAGTTACAAATGAACGCAAGTTGAGCATAAACTAAATCACAGTAAAGTGACAAGGGAGGACAGACAAATCAAATAGAAGTAGCTAAAAAATGATAGAGTAACTAACAATATCAAGAAGGTCAAAGGTTAACTAAAACAACTACCGACTAACAAACCTAAGTAGATTAATGTGACAATGGAGGACAATAATCGAAGTAGATAGACTGCACTGATAGAATCAATAAGCAACCACACATTATAGCGCATTCATGTGGCAATGGAGAACTAAAATAATTATATGAATTACAAAAGTAATTCTGCTGTTAAAGTGACTATGGAGGACATGTAATGATTGCTTACAGAGAGCAGCTAACTGATTAATTTTCGGTCAGCTTGAGTGATATGATATAATTAATATCTGAGAACACACACAGGCTAAACCAAACCCCATTAACTAGTGTATATATATATATATATATATATATATGTATTTGTGTGTGTGTATGTGTGTGTGGTTGTGCTTGAGCTGCAAGTGTGCTGAGCAAATAGCTCACGGTGCATGCACTTTCTCGTGTAAGTGGCGTTGCTGAAGTTGTTTGAGTTTTGCGGTTATTAATAATAAATGTGGTTGCTCTTTATGTGAGTTGTGCTGTGAGCTGAGTGCAGTTGCCACACTACTCTTCCCTCTCTCTCTCTCTCTGCCTCTCTCTCTCGCGCTGACAAGTCATAAAAAGCGCAATTAACTTGCAACCCTTTTCGTCACCCCTCAACTTGACTTGGTAAATCTTTTTAATGCCGTGTAAAGTTCGAGTTGCCTTCTTCAGTTTTGTGGTCGTTTGTTGTTGTTGTTGCTGCTGCTAGTTTTGTGTAATGTCTAAAGTTGCCACAACCTTCTGTCGCCCTTTGACCCTTTAAGCTTTAAGCTGCAGCTCATTTAAGGCGCTTAAATTGTGTTATGGAGATTAATGTTACACGTTGCGTATTGTCGCCATAGAAGAGTTGTGTTGCTGTAGTGTTGTGTTTAGTTGAGTTGCTTTTCATCAATTTCAATTGCGTCCCTTTGACTGCCATTGTGTAAATAAGTAGGTAAAAAGCAATTACAGACAACAGTGCAAAGGTTTATAGCCAAAGCATCGCATCCTTCACCCCCACGGGAGTCGATTCTGTCTTTTAATCTCCGTTATGGCCGTGAATTTGGTTTTGATGTTTCACAAGTGTGTATATGGGATTAATCCCTCTGCTTGGGGATTTTAATCAATCTCAGCTGCCATCGCTGCATTGTGTGAACTTTAATCAGCTTATAAACAAGACTTTTATTTTGTTTTGTTTCTTTTTTTTGTGTTGACTTTGGGTAGGAATTTTCATTCCAAGAGCTGTTAAACATTGCGTTGTGCAGTAGCTTAATTAATTTTAATGGATTATCGTACATGTTTCTAATCGAATTGCATTTGCCTTTAACTTTAGTTTAAAAGTTGAAAGTAGTCTTTATATTTTTAAGTTTTATCAATTTTAGTTTAAGAGACCAAGGAAAGCAGGGGAAAATAGACAGTCTACAGTTAAGCTTTGCACATAAAAGTGAGCAAACATTTTTATAAAATGCGGTTTTGTTACGAGTTTAATAACTATTAAATTTATATATTTGTAATAAAATTAAAATTGACTATAAACCATATATGTTTTTGTAGAGAGCCAGGCATCAATTTTTTCATTAATTTGAACTTTTTCCACACATATTTTACATAAACTGTTACACATTAAAAGTGTATGCCCATAAAAGTAGGCAACAGTTTTTGTAACTCTATTTTCAACTCTATAAATCTGTAGACTTTTAATGTAATTAAATCTGAAAATAAAGATAATATTGTTTTTTTTATGTGCTTACTACCCATTAAAAGCATTTGCCCATATAAATTTATATATTTTTAATGAAATTAAAACGGAACAGATAGAAAAGATATTTAGTCAACTTTGTTTATTAACTTAAGCTTTTTCACACACATATTCTTCCTAAATACTGCCTATTCAGAGTAACTATATATATAAATATATAAAGAATAATATATTTTTAAAGAATTTCCTTCAATTTTATTCACGCAGAAAATGCAATAAATGTTGCCCATAAAAGTATGCAACAGTTTTGGCTTAGCGCTTGCCTGCTGTGCGAAAAGCCAAATAAAAACTATTAAATGGATTTAACTTAAATTAAATGAAAATTGACAATGACAATGAAATCTTTTATCTGCAAACTGTACTGCGATTTGTCAAGTTAACTCCATTAAATGTAAATACCTTTCACTTTAACTGAGACTATAAACAATTAATGCTGTTGTTTGCGTTCTAGTAAATATTTTATTTACCAGTTTTAACTTCTGTAGACACACAGTGTTCAGTATAAAGTTGCACATAAAATATTTGTCCCTAAAGCTAGGCAGACTAGGTTGCTGTAGTAGGAACTTTTATCATCAATCTCAACTGTAATTTGCCAACCGTAAAGCCAAGTAAACTCTATGAAATGTATATATAAATTTTGCATGGCTTCGCTGATGTTGCTGCTGTCTAAGAGGATAACCTGTTACAGCAGTCCGTGCCTGATCCCTGTTATCCTGTGGCACTTGACAACTACTTTGCATTGAATAGCAGTTTGGGGCACGCACTTTATCACCACACTCACTCGGCAGAGTGGGAGAGTGAGAGGGAGGGAGAGCGAGGAAACAGCTAAGTAATTCAAATTGACGCAATCACAGCCACGTAATGTGAACTTTGCTGTGGCTTCCTACAACAAATTGCTGTCATTTCAGCAATGCTAGCAACTGTACGACCCGACTTACCTTGGGATTGGGCAGCTCACCGCTCTGCAGCGAGGCCATGTAGCAGCGTAGACGAAATTGTTCACAGTGCAGACGCTCCAGGTTCTCTTCCCATTGTAGTATCTGTGTCTGTATCTGATGTCGCGTCTCCTGATCGGTGACAACTGATTGCTGCAGCTCCGCCATGTGCTTCAGCTTGTGATCCTGCAAAAAAACAAAAGTGGAACAAATTTCAAAACATACGTTAGACAGCATAGACATAGACATATATATATGTGTATATATAAAGAGCGGGAGAGATGGAGAGCGGGAGGCATTGGGGCATTGGGGAGACAGTGTCGCACTCTTGATGGTTATGAAAGCATCTCTGGCATGGCATGGCATCATTAGCATTTCATGGCAGCACCACAGCAGCAACTATTGCTGGTTGCTGTTGTTGTTCTTGTTGTTGTTGATGCGGTGGCTGCCATTTGACGAAAATACATAAATCACGCGTCATGTGCAGCAGCATTTTTCGTTGGCGCAATTCAAATATCTCTTTGGTTTCCTCCTCCCTTTCCCCCTTTCCCCCATTTACCCAGCATTCTTGCTGAAGTGCGTTGGCAATGCACCAACTTTGACACACACAGAGCGAGACTTTGGCATCGTTAGCTACACACACACACACTCTCACACACACACACATATGCAACACATGGCCCTGTTTTCATTACAAATAACGTTTGACTTCCGCCGCAGCGTGTCCCATCAGCAGCAGTTGCAGCAGGATACGCTTCCTAGTTTTTAGCCAACCTTCTCTACATCTTTCACTCTCTCTCTCTCTCTCTCTCTCTCTATGCCTCTATCTCTGTCTCTCATTGCAATCCCACTTTCACGTGCATTTATACACGCTTGCATAGATTTCATGGAGCACGTGATTGTTTCATTTTGGTTGCTAGATTTTTCCTCTTTTCACTGCGCTGCTGTTGTTCTCGTTGTAGTTGTAGATGTAGTTGTAGTTGCTGTTGTTTCTGCATTGCATTCAGTTCGTGTAAGCTGACAATTATTTGCAGATGCAGCTGCCGTTGCCGTTGCCATTGCAGTGGCGGATGCAGTGGGCGTAGCCGTGGCAACATCAACCTGAATGGGCACTTTCGATGTTCGACATTTTAATGAATGTGTACACATAAACAGCAGCACTAGCACACATACACACACACACACACATACACACACACATTTACAGCTGTGAGTATGTGTGTACATATGTAAATGTATTGGTTGCCGGCTTATACAGGTGCGAGGACACACGCCACTTGCCAGCTTATGTGATGTTGAGCTCGGCATTGTTTATTTTACGTGAAATAAATCATATTTGGTGTATTTTACTTTACTTTATGCAACGATATACGGTATTCCAGGCGTATACGTAATGCGTATACTTAATACAACAATCCATGCTTGCCACGCATTTGATTTTGATTGCGCACACATTCAATGTGTATTTATGTCCAATTGTTATAACAAAAGCACAAAAGCGTGCACCACATATCGATCAAATGAGACGCCTACTTTAAGCATTTCGCAACGCGTTTATTTCATAGAACCTCTGCCAGCAGCAGCGAGTGAATCAGGAGCGATTAATATATAGCGAGAATATTTAAGGGAAAGTTGAATAGAATGATAGTACGTGAAGAAATGGGGCAAAGCAACAAAGCATCACTATTTGAAGTAAGAATCTATAGAACTGACAACGAGTGGAGTATATTAGGAATACCAAAAAGTAAGGAGTGAAATAAGAGCGAGTAAAATACAGCGAGAATACTTAAGGCATAAGTTTAATAGAATGATAGTACCAGTATCATTATATATGAAGCAACAATAGTAGTTTCAAGGAAGAAACTTGTGAGCTGACAACGAGTAGAGTATATTAGGAATGCCGGAAAGTAACGAGTGATAAAAATATAGCGAGAATAGTTAAGGGAAAATTATATTAACGATGAAAACAAATAGAGTATTCATTTCCATTGAGAATACCAAAACATAACGAGTGAAAGCAACGAGAAAGAGTAGAATACTTGGACAATATCTTAAGGTAACAAATTATTAAGAGTAGAGCGAGTAGAACATAAGCAACTTTGAGTATTTTAATCAAATGAAAAGTAATGTATAAATAATAGAGATCAGAGCGAGTGGAAGGAATCCCTAATAGCTTAAAGTAACGAGTGTAACTAGCGAGAAGCAGCGAAATAAACGAGACATGTATGAGTTTAATTTAAATATTCTTTGATTAAGCAATAATAATGCTTTTAAGCTAACAATGCTAGAGGCAAGAGCGAGTGGAATATAACGATAATATCTTAGAGCAGCGAGTGCTAAGAAGCAGCAAGAGTAGAATATGAGTAACGGAAAAGTGACTGAACTAGAGAGGCTCAAATATAATTGAGAAAATAAAGCTAACGATTGATGAACTCAGAGAGATGCTCTTTGCTTTTGGGAGGATACCTAAAAGTAACGAATGAACGATGATATAGACGAGGGCGAGGAGAGGACAAGCATAGATTTACTTGTAGAAACAAAGACTAATACAGTTGAAAGCTTGCAGCGCAGTAGCAGCCTTTGACAGTTCGATTAATGGTTATTAAATGATGTCCTTTTTGGATAATTTGGATAATTGGGCTAATTTGTTGAGCTGCGAGGAATGGTAAGTGAACTTTTGACTGTTAAATTGGATGCAATAAACTTGAAAATTTGAAACTCACTTTGAGTTTAATGTTTATTTATGTCTTGATGTGCTCGATGCGAAAGAGCAGGAGGAGGAGCAGGAGTGGGGAGGAGGCACAGCAGCAAGAAAAGCCATTTGGCCACTTAATGAGCTCATCTGCAGCCTCACGATTGTCATTGTTAATTTAACGAGCAGCAAGCACAATAACGGGGCTTAGGATTTAATGACTGTATTTAATGTGCTTGCAATTTCCCATAATATATTACACACACACACACACACACACAGAGAGAGAGAACAAGCCGTTGCGGCAAATTGTGGCAACTTGAGGCAGTTGAAGTGCTTGGCAGCCGCATCAATTTTATAACAATTGCAGCAGTCAGTTGCAAGTTCTTGTTGAGCTTGTGGCAGGCAACAAGAAAAGGGATAATTAATAAGCAGCTTGCCACAGACACAGAGAGAGACAGGAGAAGAGAGAGAGAGAGGGGGGGGGATTACACAATTTTGGCAACTGAATTTCGTTATTAATAATGGCCAACAGTCAACAGTTTGTTTGGGCCAAACACGTAGCAGACGCCTTCAAAATAAGATGATGCCCATAAACACACAGCTCAAGCAGCGTCTGTGAGTGTGCGTGTGTGTGTGTGTGTGTGTGTGTAAGTGCGTATGTGAAATGTGCACACATTAATCGTGAACATTGTTTGTTTATCGTCACGTTGTGCACTTCAGCTGCTTTATTGGCAATGTTAATTGTCATGTAATTGCATGCAATCGCAATGTTAATGTGCTGTTACTTGCGCTTGTTATCGCGCCGTTATCGATTGTATGTATTTCGATATAATGCCATGTGACACCTGTCAGATGCCAGGTGTGTCAGCGCTTTCTGTTGCTATCGTTTCTGCTTTGGTTTCTATTTCTGTTTCTAGTCCTCTTTCTCCTTCTCTTTCTCTTGCTGTTCCTGTTCCTGTTCCTGTTGCTGTTGCCATCTCCCTCTGGCATCTCAATTCTCTTCCACTTAACGGGAATTTTATTATTGTTACATTGTTACGTTGTTGTTAATGTTGTTGTTCTTGTTGTTTTGTGTTTCTGTGGTTTCTCTACCAATGCTCTTTGCTCTTCGCTTGCTGCTGTCGGCTCTGTGTGCCTCGTGTCCTGTCTCCTGTGTCCTGTGTGAATTCCCTGTGACTTTAACTGTCTGTTGCGCTTTCATTAAGCGGCACTCGTGTTTCTGGCTCCCCCCCATGCGCACATTTTCTGTGACTCAAGTAGGCGAACTGTAGTTGTCCTGTTTGTCCTGTTTCGTCCTGTCGCTGGCATTGCCATTGCCGTTCTTGTTGTCGCCATTGTCGTACTGTCATTTCCGCTTCCTCAGTTTGGCTGCCTCAGTTGAGTTGAGTTGAGTTGAGTTCAGTTCAGTTGAGTTGAGTCGAGTTCATGTCGTTGTTGCTGCTGCTGTTGTTGCTGTGATATATGTTTACCCGAGAGTACAATTAAAAAATACATTTTGCCATTGTTGTCATCGTCATCGTCATCGTCGTCAGCGTCAGCGTCAGCGTCAGCGTCAGCGTCAGCGTCGCTTGACAAGCCAAAGATGCCGCAAATAGCAAAACCACAGCAACCGCAAACCACAACAGCAACAACAATAATAACCACACACACACGCTTCCACACACACACACACACATACACTTGCTTACACATACAATGAGTAAAATAATAATAACGCCCCACAGAAAAGAAGACTTCTCATATCACTGTTGCTGCTGCTAATGGCCTCAACTTCTGCTTCTTCTCCATCTTCGTTGTTGTCCTGCGTGCTTCGATACTGCTCTCAACAACAATAACGATCAATTAACACAGCAACAGACAGACTGACAGACAGACAGACACACAGCCAGCAGTTGCAAGCAATCAACAACAACAACAACTGAAGACAATGCTGCAAGTTAAAGTCGCGCGGCAAACGCGTCGTATGCGCAATGTGAGAATTTTTTTCAGTTTTTGTTTTTTGTGTTTTTGTTGAAATGAACTGCAACGGCGCCTGACCTGACAGTGCAGAACTTTTGACTTTGGGTGTGCATTAAATGCCAGGCGCACAAAAAGTCAAATGTGAGGCCGACCAACCGCAAAAGTGGTTGCAACGAACAAGGGGCGCTGCAAGGTTGCAAATGTCAACAAAAGGCCTGCAAATTGTGAGCCCAGCACATGTGAATGTGAGTGTTTATACAAATGTGTGTGTGTGTGTGTGTGTGTGTGTGTGTGTGTGTGTGTGTGCACATGTCCTGCATAAATGCTGACCACAAAATGATGGCACATTATATAACAAGGGCGTAGTTGCTGCCTGGTTAGGAAGGGGACTTGGGGCTGTTCAGTTTATGCGTAAAACGAGCTCAGTCTAAACCCAAAACTGTCGTCTGTGCACTGTTTGTGTTTCTGGTGTGTGTGTGTGTGTGTGTGTGGGTGTGTGTACTTTTTTCTTGTTCCCCTTGCCAACTAGCTATTGCTGTTGACAATTGAATTGAATTTGGCAGCAGCGGCAAATGCCACGCCCACATGCCAGATGCATAAAGCATATTTTCTGCATGCAAAAACCCAAAAATCCTAAAACCAAAAACCAAATCCAAAAGCCAAAGCGCATTTACGCAACGTTCTATGCCAGATACGGATAGAACAGAGGGGGGATGGCGGGGTGAGAGTGGCAACACCTTGCTGTGTGCGACTTTAGGACCTGAGTCCGTTTTCTAACTGTGAACCATATGCCTGGGCCATTTCCTGGGCAACTTGCGACCAAAAAGTTGCAAAAATATTCGCACGTTTGCTTCGAAACAAAAGCCAAAAACTGTGGCCACAGAGAGTGAGAGAGAGAACGAAATAGAGTGAGTGAGAGAGAGAGAAAGCGGCACAGCGTTGCCCCGCAACATGTGTGCGTGCTTTATGACGTTAGAACTCGGCTTTACCCATATTTCTTGCCATAAATTCTTGCCATATTTTTAGTATTTTTTACGGGTTCATGAAATGCCTCTCCCCCTCCCCCTTCGGCAGGGGGCTACCCCCACTCACATACGGCCACGCCCACAAGCCTGTAATATACATGCATGGTTGCAGTGCGTGTCTATTTTAGCCATGGCCAGTTAAAGTTGCAACCTACGCAAAACTCACTAAAATCGAGCACTAAATTTTACGGTAATTATAAACTTTATGCTTTCATTACGAGAAATTTGATTAAAAAAAATCATAAAAAAAAAATACCAAAAAAAAAAAAGAGAGAAAAAGATTCTTTAATACTTGCACGTTGCAGTTGGAAAAGTTCTTCGTGCTCGTTCGCTGGTTTATTATGTTTCGCAAAACTTTAGCACAATGTGCAGCAGGAAGGGCGAAGTGCCCGAAGTGAAGGGGGAGGGGGAGGGGGAGGGGGTGTAGGGGGTTTTGGTTGAGGCAACTGCATGTGGTTTTAACTTGGCCGGCAAAGAAAATCAACACACTAATTAACCAAAAATTTAAAACTTAACTAAATATGTATTTCATTATGTGCTTTGGCTTTCAGCTTCAGATTCAGTTTCTTCAACCCCTCCTTGCCCTCCTGCCATCGTCAGGCAACCCCCACTAGCTCCCTCCCATCCACCACACACACAGCAATTTTCCTACACACAGATTTTCCACATTTTTCGCTCTTTTTCATTTACTTGCGGCTTTCGTGTATGTGTAGTGAGTGTGTGTGTGTGTGAGTGTGTGTGTGTGTGTGTGTAATACATTACACTGCAAATGTGCATTTAAGCGTTGTTGCCGAGCAGCGCGTAGAAACGGCGTTTGAGGCAGACAGAGCGTGGTGGCCGCGGGGGCCGCGGGGGCTGGCGGGGTGAAGGTGTTGCAAGCAAATTTAAGGATTTCATAAGCTTAAAATTTAAGCTTAATTGTAATCAAATTAATTAATGGCTTGACGGCTTTTTAGAGTGTTCGGCTTTTTGGGGGCTATAATACAAATTAGTTGGCCAAAATATGCTGCGTTCTTAGTTACGCACTGGCAGCGATTGTAGGCAGGAAGTTGTACAGCTCCGGAAATAGTTTTCCAGCTAATTGCGATTAGTCTACACAGGCGTAGGGTATTTCAGTTGCTTTGGTGGGGAATACTTTTCGGAGATTATATTTATATTACTCTTAAATAACCAAGACATTTCCCTGCTCTATCTCAGTTGCGCTGTATTGAAGTTAAACGGCAGCGGAAGTTTCTTCCTAATATATAAACTTCTTGGTACTAAATAGAATGTAGAAAATGCCAATTAATAGCTATAAGGAGGGCATTAACGATTAGGGTACACTGGCAACTTCATGCCAAATCTGGAGTCTCTAGCTCTTAAAGTTGCTGAGATCGATGCGTTCATATAGACAGGATTGAGGGACAGAGACAGTCAGACAGTGGAGGACTCGGCTGTTGTTACTGATCATGAATAGACCTATGCTCTCTAGGGTCTGCTAAGCCTCCCTCTGCCTGTTACATACTTTCTGCATCAATTTAATATAACCCATTACAGGGTATAGAACACCTCCAAACACCCGCAAGCTTTAGCAATTGAAATGCCAACATTTATTATTTAAAATAATTATTTTATTAAAAACAATTGACAGCATTTGGCGCCAAAAAAATACTTGAAATCAAATGTGCATAATAAAAATGTTGAATAATTGAAATGTGTTTATTTGGCAGGAAATTGACTGATTTTGACATTTGTTAAGCGCTTCTCTGCTGCCCAATTGAATGGCATAAATTGTGTTAAACAATTAACGGCCTAAACGATGAATGAAACATTTAATTAGCCCAATTAGGCAGACGCCTATGGACATATAACGTTGCCCTGACATGAGTGAGTCGATGCAACAAGCAAAGTAAATGCATAGAAAATAAAACAGGTCAAATAATTTGAAAATAAGTTAAAATAAAAAAGAGAGAAGAAAAAAATAAAAACAGAGACCACAGTCGACCAAGTGTGACAGGGAGTTGCAAGTTGCGAGTGGTGGGTGACGGCGGGGGGAACTGCTATTGAGCTGAAATGACAGCCGCCATTGCAAATTGAAAGCAGCAGGCAAGTGAGCCTTGTTTAGACTGCGCGCCATGGCAATTGCACACGAGCCCCACGAGAGCCACTGGGAATAAAAACAGTAACAGCGTGAGCAGGCCAAAGCAAAGGCTATGGAAGGGGGAAGCAGCAGAGGGCAGATAGGTAGGTAGGTGTATGTGCATACACGCAGTGGGTTGGGCCTGGCCTGTTGTAGGAGTCGTAATTAGAGCGTAAAAACCAGAGCGTACGAAAAACCCAAACGCGCTCGGGCAACTACTACAACATTTTTTTCTCTCTTCTTACTTTCATTTTTTTTTAGTTTTACTATACGTCTGCATTGTGTGTACAAGCGTGTGTGTGTGTGTGTGTGTGTGTGTGTGTGTGTGTGTGTGTGCAAGTGCTTTATGCGAAAAGCAAAATAGATAGCTGGCGAAAAAACTAGAAAAGCTAAAGCAAACGAAGCGAAGTGCTGTCCCCCACTGACACATATATGATTATTTCCGAAAGGTGACAGCTATAAAAAAGGGCAGACAAACAGCCTCTGTGCTGCGTGGGTTGTACTCATACACACACACACGCACACACACGCATGCACATTCACATGCACGTGCACAAAGTAGAAGTCGAAGACAAAAAGCGGAGACAACACTGTTGCTCATTTCAGACACGGCCTGCACATGGCCATAAAACGTTGAACGGTGTGATACTCTTATAAGCTGATAGACGGCCAACGTTGTTTGCCACATGGCGTCAACTATTCAACACACACCCTGTATGCATTCCATAGGCAGCGGGCATATGCGACTGTAGCTGCAATCATGGTAGCAACATAATAGGCAGAAAGTTGGACTTGATACGATATGATTAGTGATATGTCTAGCAGCAGTTCACGTTGCCTGCCACATGCCACATACCCTGTAAGCATTACACAGCCAACGGGTACTTGCGACGCTGTCTAAAATCACAAATATAAAGAGCAGCAAGTAAGTAAAGTAAGTAAGAAGTAAAGATTGGATATTGTAACATTGCTGTTGTGCTCAGGAGCTGTTCACGTTGCTTGCCACATGCCACACATTTGCCACACACCCTGTAAGCATTACGCAGACAGCTGGCATGCGTAACTATATCTGAATAACCATAGACAGCATTGTGGCTAATTTTAGCCACAGCTCCACGACTGATCAAAGCTGTTAGGCAATCAATGCCCTGAATTGCACCAAGGCGACAATTGTTCCAGTATACCCTATCGAATAGTGCAGCGGGCATGCATGACTAATAGAAAATGCTAATAAATTAAAGCAATATTTATATTTATATTAATATTTATATTTATAAATATCTGTTAGTTAACAAACTACTGGGTATTTCGCTGTCGAGCAGACTGCACTGCAGCAAGCTCACTTGTTTAATTCCATAGAACGCAACAACACTGCATCTTCCATATTATTTTCATGACTTGGCAGCTTTGTTTATCCTTAGGCACTTTAATAAATACGAGAGTTTCTCGTTTCGTTTGTTTGTTTTTTTCATTTCATTTTCTTTTCTTTACTTTTTTATTGTACACAAAATTAATTAACAACAAATGCGGAGGCAAATGCGAATGCAAATGCGAATCCAAATTATAATGCAAATGCAATTGGATTTTGTGGCCACTTGTTCAGCTCATTTAATTAATATTCATGGCGGCAACTTTAGGCTGCAGGGTGTAGGCTGTAGGCGTGGCACTTGAAAACTAAACCAGCTGACTCTCTCAAGTGACTCTTGTGACAGTCTCTGACCGGACACAGCCTCAAACTTGGCCAACAATAAAATGAAAACGAAAACAAAAACTACAAATAAAAATAATGATAAAAAAGAAAGTAAAAAAAAGAAGCAAACAAGTTGAAAAGTTTGCGAGTGAGGAAAGTGGACAGAAAAACGCAGCGTTCAAGGAAGTAATTATGGTTTATCCAAAGGGACAGATATCCACGACAACAACAGCAGCAACAACAAGGATTACGAGTAATAGAATGAGAATGAGAACGACAAGGAAGCAAATGGGAAAGGAAAACGAAGACGGACTCATAACATCAAACTTCAAGTTAAACGTGTAAATGAGAAAAACTAAATTAGAAAAAGGGGCGAGACGCTTGGCAAATCCCAGCGACAACGACAGAGACGAATGAATGAAGTCAACGGTTTGGCCTGTCAGGACAGCAGGCAGACAGGATATAAGATGGACCGTCCCTCTCTCTCTCTCTCTGTCTCTCTCTCTGTCTGATGGACAGACAAAATAATTGTCTTTAGAAGTTGCGCTAAGAACAACAGGAACAGCAACAGCAACAGCAACAGCAACAGCAACAGCAAAAACAAACCAATCAGCCAAATGGAGCCACAGAGGCTGCCTCGACTAGAGGGTAATCTGAGTTATAAATAACTTCAGAAGGTGTGCAGAGAGCAACTCTTTGGAAATGCTAGAGAGTACAGGGTATGAGCTTCTAAACAAACTGGCCGCACAATTTTGCACTGCAAATGACATGATGCAAACAAACAAAACAAAACAAAACAAAAAAAGTAAATAAACAAATCAAAAGAGTGAAGAGTTGATAAGAAATAATAGTAAAATAGTTTTATTCAGCGCAGCAGCTGCAGTGTCATCCAAATGCAGCACAAACCGTTGCCACTTGACCACTCCCCCTCCGTCCATAGTTTTGCCTCAGTTTATTTAGCCATTTATTGTGTGGCAAGTGCAGTTCCTTGTAGTCTCCAACGACTTGAGTTCTATTTGGTTTTGTTTAGCAATTTTTTTTTATTTTTTTTTGGTTTGTTATCTTCATTTTGGCCGCTCAATTTTGCTTGACTTGAGGATGGTATGCTGTTGCCGTTGCCGTTGCCGTTGTTGCTGTTGTTGTTGTTGGCCGCAAAGTTGTGCAAATAAATTGCAGTGCAGTTGAGGCAAGAAACAAATGTTGTTGCTGCGAAGCCGCGACGCGAAATTGATGGGGAATTGATTTGAAAGCAAATACATAAATGGAGCAGAGCCAACAAAAAGCAGCAGAGCGAGCAGCAGCTGGAGCAGGAGCAGGAGCAGGAGCCACCAGGAGGAGCCACCACAATGAAGCCACCTAAAACAGTCAGCGCATAAATCATTGGGGAACTTGACTTCACTTCAGAAATTGGCTAGAAATGTGCTTGTGGCCTGATGCCGACTTCGACTATTGCGATATTGAGAAATTGCGAAATTGTGAAATTGTGAAAATGCGCAAGATTTACCTCCTAAGGGAGGCAAGCGCAGGGGGAAAGGGGAGTTGGTGGGAGGGTAAATGCGTTTGTTATGTCTTTGGCACGAAAGTTGAAGTGAAGTTGAGAAATCATCGCGAATTGATGTGTTCGTTCAATTTGGCTTTGTTGTTTGATTACTTGAACGAATGATTAGGTGCCGAAACATAGAAAATCCTGTTCTGAATATCAATGATGTTGCCCAAGTTGCCACTGCTGCCACAGTGTCTGCCAAATTGAATGAACACGAGTAGCTTTAAGATAATTTTATTGATTGATTTAATGGTTTCACTTGCTTTCTGTTGATCTTTTAGATTGCCAAGCATTTATAAAACTTCCATTTCCCCCCCCTGCTTCTTGTTGTGGCCCCAAAATAATGACAGTTAACAGCATTTACTTGCAGCTAAGATATGAGTCTGATTAACTGTTTAAACGTGCAATTCCAACTGAATTTATTACCTCATACGATTAACTCGCCAGGTAGAAACAGCTGAGGAACGTGAGAGAAATGTTAAATAGAAAATTAAACGTTCGATCTTAAGATCGTACCTAAAGTTCGGTTGAAACAAACGAATCAGTAATCTCTTTAACAGAGTATTTTGATTACATATTTATTCTGTACAAGGTATGCAGGAATCTTTATGGTTTTAGCTCTATATTTGCTGAGATCGACAAGAACAAACAGACAGATAGACAGAACACTGGTCTGGCACACCTCATTCTGCCTGTTTTAGAATTTTAACTCTAAGTATAAAACGATCAATTGGCAATAAGTTTTTTTTCATTACACAAATAACTCTCAAAGTGAAAGTTCAAAGTGCTAATAGTTGCTTTACTCATATTTCTTTTAATACTTTCCACTTTTATATATGAATAAGAGTTATGAAACTTGAATGAACTAACTGAAAAGTTATTAATGCCTTAACAATTACAACTTTTTGATAGGGTATATAAATATAAATTGAATGGGACTTGCAAAAACGCCAAGCAAACTCAGTTAACATGCAATAAAAGCATTTCTTGAGACTTGAGTTGTGTTCGTGGCAAACGAGCTGAGTTCATAAATCAAGAGATTTAAATGTCTTCTGACTTTTTGCATATCATTTTAAGGATAATAATGCTGCGGCTTATGTGTGTTGGTTGAGCGGTCGACAAAACAGGTTTATATACACTTTTCCAGAGCTCTGCTCACACTCAACATAGACGCAGTTGCAGACACACACACACACACACACACACACACTCACGCATATAGAGTACGAGAACACTTTCAATTCTTAGCACTTGAATTTGTGCTGAAGCAGCTCAACAATTTCCTCAAGCCAAAAACCCGCTAGGTAACAATTCAACTCAATATACTTGAGTCTTATACACACACACACACACACACACACAAACACACACACACACATATATATACTTCAGACATACTCGACATAATCGCCAACAAATACTTGCAGAAAGTGTTACAGGTATGCAAAGGTAAGTTAGACATAGAGGGGTAACACAAGTTGGTAAGGGGAAGGAGGGGGGGGGAAATGTTAAGCAAAACGTTGGCATTCACTTACCGATTCAATGGCCTTCTCCAGGCGAAAGATCTCCTCCTGCAGCAGATGCAGTGTACCCGTCTTGCCGCGATGACGTGCAAATGCGGCGGCACAGGCGCTGTGTATGCTATTCACCCAATTCTCTAGCTCCACCTGACAGAGAGAGAGAGAGAGAGAAAGAGAGAGTGAATGAGTGAGTGAGAGGTACGTTTGAGTTGTAACAAATTGCAGAGCCAAATGCACCGCAAGCAATTTGACGTTGCTCCCCAGCGCCAAATGTCGAATGCGATGTTGTCGTTGTTGTCATCGTTGTCGTTGTTGTTGTCGTTGTTGGTTGACTATCAGTTATGCAAATTTAATGACAAATCACTAAGGCGGCCAGGCAGAAATGCTGTCAGTCAAGGGGAAGTGTGGTGGGGGGTGGAGTAGGAGGGTCTTTGGCTTTGGGTTTGGGTCTGTACCGAGATGAATGAGCAGCGTATGCCTTTGAGACATGTAACAGTTTAGGCACAAGGACCCAATGCAACCAGCTACTGTTACGTTCTTCCGTTCAAGGCAATCTGCCAGATTGTTGTTGTTGTTGTTGCTGTTGTTGTTACTGTTACTGTTACTGCTGCTGTCCCAGAGCAACCTCAATCGCACTTTAAGCCTGGCGATTTACATTCGAGCCATTTGCGGGGCTGCATCAGTTAACGCCTGCAAGTCTTAAGCTGTCAGTGTGTGCGTGTGTGTGTGTGTGTGTATGTGTGTGTGTGTGGCACACATTTTGCATGGCGATTACGTGTAAGGTCTGTTGAAAGGCCGCGAGCGCTGAACTCGACACCACACAGTGCAAAAGCAGAGCAGCGAAGAGCAGAGCAGAGCACAGCCTGATAGAAATCCTTGATATCCTTGCGCAAACAAACGCACGCTACACTCAATGTGCCTCAATGACTATGTCGTCCAAGTCCAAGTCTTGTTTTGTCAATGTTGCCAGCCTGGACAAGGACAGCTTTTATGCTTATAGCTTGGCTTGGCCTGTCCTGTCCCACGCTGTCCTATGCTGTCCTGACTTGGCCTCTGTTGGCCTTAGGCCAATGCTTTCGTTTTTTTTTTTCTTCTATCTCTTTTCTAATTGAAGTCAGAGTCTTGCGCTTGAAGGACTTCCAGGCTTATGGACCTCGGCATATAACCAAATTTATGACTCACCTGACAAGGTGCTTGGAACAGATAGGCATCACCGAATGCGGTGCTCAGACAGAATATATAATCGCGTTTTGGATGCTCCGGTATTGGCTGCATAATTGCTCCGTCGACAATAATTAAATGCTTGGGCGCCGCCTCCACGCTGCGACCCTCCCGCGAGTCACAGGGATAGAAGAGCAGTGTGGTACCCTTCAGGCACACCCAGTAGCCCTTCCAGCCACGTTTGCGTGCCAGCTCGATTTGATGCTTCTTGCGTAGTAACCATTTCTTTACCGATAGAAAGCTGCAAAGATTATGCAAAATAAATGCAATAAATTGAATAAATAATAATAATAAATCTTGTTAAATAACTTAAGAGCGCAGTTAGCTGGCAATTGTTGCTATAATTATAGTTATTGCTTAACTCTTTTCATTAGCTACTCGACACTTGCATAATTCTCAGTTTGTTTGCATAAGCTGCTTATGAGAACCAGTTGGGAATTCTAAAGGAAACATCTAACTAGTTGGCAAAGCTATTTTGCATTAATGCAATTTCTTGTAAGTTTCTGCAGAGAAATAGAATCCAAGAGGGAAAATTGCATTAATAAACTTAATGGTTTCTTGTATGAATCATAGGAGAAGCGATTCCAAAATAGAATTAGTATTATTATTTATTTATTAATCATAAGTAAATAGGGAGAAAGAACATAACCTTCTATTTGTAGACTTAGGAAGACATAAAGACTTGAAGGAACTTTAGGATCCAGTTAGTCCCTAAAGTAGAAAGCAGACTCTTTAAATCTAAGAATATTCTTTTATAAATCTAATATATTCTTTTGTTCATGAAATACCCTGTGTTTTTACTGGAATATCTAGCATTAAGTCCCTTTCTTAATTCTAAGTTAAATCTGCTTAAACTTTCTCATTGAAGCAAGCATTCCAAATGGCAATCACACTCTTTAGCTCATTAAATACCCTGTAATGTCTTGAAGCATTGTAGAAATGCTCAAAATGAACTTCTAGAATTGCTCTAACTAAAGTCTTCCCAAGTATTCTCACTTAAGACATCATTCCCAATAGCAATCCCACTCCTTAGCTCATAAAATACCCTGTAATAGCTGCAAATATTAACACTAATCATATTCAACATTTGCTGCCATCATATTTATCATCAGTCTAATAATCTCCTGGCACACACTTCATAACACACGTGATAAGTGGATGGGATGAGGGAGGACCAGCTCATTTGCCACACATTATTTATGATGCAGAATTTTGTGGGCGGTGGCTGGGGCACACGTGGCATTGCCCCAAGGGATGGCCACAGATTACAGTTGAGGGAGAACTTACCCAGCTTTGCGGACAGCGCCCGTGCAATTGAAGGAGGATGCAGCGGTGCCAGTGGCCTTTGCTTTATATGGTGACGCCATGACACTTTCCCCATCATCTTCATCCGAAACGGCAGTAGTTAGGCTCATTCGATCATCGTCCGAAATCTGTGAAATGCCGACAAATTGAAAGTCAATTAAACAAATGAAATGAATGTAATGAAATGTAAAGAAACCAGACGCATATACATATATCGCTGTTGTCGCTGGCAACGATCAAATTAAATAAGTTGAAGAAATAATAATTGAAATAATTAAGTCATAATTAGCAGTGCCACTCAGGCAACCCGATTCCCCAATTGAAGCCGTAAGCCATTTGAAACCAATAATGGTTGACTGGCAGCTTGTTGTTGTTGCTGTTGATGTTGTTGTTGTGTTCTCCCCCCACAGTTCGTATTGTTGTTGCCGTTGTCACTGCCGACAGCAACATTTGTTACGTATGTCGTCGATAAAGCAATTTGTCTTCTCTCGCCTGCATTTTTAGTGAAGTTGGCAACATGGGACAGGCAATGGCTGAGACTGAGACTGAGAGAGATAGAGATAGAGATAGACAGGAAGAGAGGGAGAAACAGCAGACGAACGGACAGCACAACAATTGACAACAACGAAGCGCACAGAAAACGAATCAGCAGCAACGGAATTGCGAGATAGAGAGAGAGAGAGAGAGAGAGAGGGTGAGACAGACGTAGGAAAGCGGAGTAAAGGGGAAGTGAAGGCAATGCCAAACAGTTACTTGGCCATGTTATCGAGCGAGGCATTCCATCAAAAGCCGGGTCGACAGCGATTGCCAACTTTCATCTCCACCTTTTGCTTCATCTATGCTTCTGGTTTACTGTTGCTGCCTGCTGCCTTGGCCATCTTCCGACTTCCTTCCGTTCTCACCACAGCACCCAGTGCGCCAATTTTGCTTTCGCAACAGCAAAACAGACATGCCAAGGCAGGCTAGGACAGGCAGGCAAGGACAGCAAGCAGGAGATGAAGAGGAGCGGGCACAGTCCGTGTGGGAATCAAGTTGAGGCAACGTGTCCCGCGTGGCAATAAAAATTGGTTTGCCCATTCATTCGTTTCAATTGGGTGGTGCTACAGACCACGCCCAACGCCCAACGCCCAACGCCCAACGCCCACTGCTCACAGACCAAAGAGTCGAGCGCCCAGAGCCCACAATGTCGTCGCTCACTTGCTTTTCATGCCATTTTTATTTGAGTTCCCAAGGAAATTAATTTACAATGTGTTTATTCGTTTCGTCTTCCCTTCCTGAGCTGCAAAGAGTGGTGAGGGGGGGTGGGTAGAGACGACGAGAGAGAGGGCGGCAGGCAGGGACAGACCCGTCAATTCCTTTTGCCCCAATTTCTTGGCTTTGGTTACTGAGCTACAACAGCCCCCCTAACGTTTCTTCACTCCTTCCTGCTCTTCCACCCTTCCTGCCCGCCTTCCCGCCTGCCTGCCTGCACTCACTTCTACGTTTTTGGCAATTTTCAAACATTTTTGCTCATATGCATGTTTTACAAGTTATTTATTTGACTGCCCCACGGGGGGCGGGCAAGGCAGCCAAAAAGCGGGCAACTGGCAACTGGCAACCGGCAACCGGCAACTGTCAAGTGGCGTGTGCGTTTATGTTTGCACAGCAGCCACGCCCCACTGCTTGCTCGCCCCTTTTCTTTTCTTTTCTTTTCTTTTTTTTTTACAGCAAAGTCATGTGTGCTTAACCCACAAGTGATGGTACTCTCTCAGCCCCCTCCTTACCCCTACAACATCCCGCTACCTATGATCAAGAGCCTTGTAGTCGTTTGTCGTTGGCCAAGTTTAATCAAATTTTGTATTAATCGAAGGAGTGCAAAGGCATGCAAATACCCAAACGTGAGCTAAAGGAGCTTCAGCTTCGGCTTCAGCTGCGTCGACACCCCGTCGTCTCCTCCGGCTGCGAGAGGCAACATAAATATTTTCAGAGTTCGAATTACAAAAAATAAAAAAAATATATTCATGTAATAAGAAAAATAAGAAAGAGATACCAAAAATAAACCCAACAGTTGCAGATCAAAGCGGCACCTCTGTGGCAAGGGTAGCAATTTTATTGGGCATACGCGTCGCATGGGACAAGTGGCATGTGCCATGTGCCAGGGTGGCATGTGGCATGAGGCATATGGCATGGACTCCATTGAGTCGCAACGATAGGTGCTGCTGACACATCGCTTGTAGCTCTGATTAATTGGTCGAGTGTCACAAAAGAAAAATGAAAGGGAAGCATATGTGAAGAGCTACAACAGAGTAAATGATTCTATTTTTAAAGCGTTATACAACACTGTAGTACATTTACTTATGCGTTTAGCGCTGAAAATGCTTTTAATTATATTTGATAAAGATATGAGCAAAAGAAAATGTCAGAAAAGCATTTTGAATTAAACTAGACTAGACCAAACGTCTTTTAGAGCGTTGCACAACACTGTATATATTTTATTTATGCTTGATTTATTAACGATATATGATAAGAAATTGAACAAAAGAAAAAGTAACAAAAAACTGTGAAAATATTTAAGAATATAAACTATTCTATTTTGAAGCGCTCCACAACACTACATTTGCTAAATTCCAGAGTACTATAAATGCTTGCGGTTAAATTCGATAAATGTGTAAGATCTGTTAAAGAAAACTTTTCATTTGAGAAACATATTTTCTTTAGCGAGAGCGTATTACTTTGTTAAGAGATACAATTTGTAAAGAGTTTTTCAACACTGCATGCAATTTATATAATGGCGCTGCTGTGTAAATGCTTGCAGTTTCTCTTGTCAAACATTTTTCATAATTAAAATTGCGAAACAGCTGCTGAGCAAAGTTTTCACAAAGTAAACGATTTTCTTTTTAAAGCATTTTCTAACACTACATGGAATTGATGTAACTGTGCAAGAGCGCATACATGCTGTCAGTGTCATTTGATAAGCAATTAGTTAATTAATTATATGAACTCTTTTGTCAGTTTCAGGTTTTCCCCAATTACCTTTTACAGTGACTGCCAACAGTTAACTTCGAGATGTCTATTTTGTAATAATTTGATGAAATTCATTTACCATATTTGCAGGTTATTGATTTTTCATTTTCAGTTTCAGTTTGATTTTGATTTTGATTTAAAATAACCTCAACGCTGGCCGGGCACAACAGTGGCCTCAATCACTTTTTGGGGGCAGCTTCAATATTGCAAACTTCAAAAACACTCAAAGAGCAACTCGCCGCACACCCATCAATGGCAATACCACCCTCCCTACTCCCCCCCTCCCCCCCTTCGCCAACCCTCCGTTCAGTACAATTGTACAATCGCCCACTCACTTACCCATTTTTCTGTCAGGCCACGCCCACCGAACAAACGCCCCTTGCTACTCGACAAGCCCAACCGTCCACCTGACAACATTTATAGCGGCAAATGAAATAGTTTCCGCTTGCTCAATGAAGTTTTCCATGAAATCATCAAGCCGAACGGAAGCTGTCGAGCGGAACTGTTGAACTGTTGCAGGCTGGCAACTCTGGCAGCAGCAGCAACCCTGCCCAATGGCCGCTGGCGAGGTGTGCCACACAAGTAAGTGAGAAACGCGCTGCAGTTGCAGTTACAACTCGAAGAGCAAGCCAAATTATACTTTTATATGTAAGTAACTAAGCTGCTCCGCTGCTGGCGAGGTGTGCTATGAAAATAAGTGAGAAGTGTGCTGCAGTTGCAGGTAAAAACTTGTAGAAAGTAGCCAAAAGATACTTAGGTATCTAGGTAGCTTTCTTTGCAGCTTAACAAACCTAAGCATGTATCTGCACATAGTTATGACAGCTTTGAGATTTTGTCTATGTGCTCTTCAGTGTAAAAGGGTCACTTCATTAGTTTCTATGCTACAACAATCGAGGCTAATGTAATGGAAAACCCTTTAGAATGTGCGAAAGTGGCCCAAACACACACACACACACACACAACAAAAAAAGGGACAAAACTCTGGGAATTTACGTGTTTGCTACCTTTTACTTACAACAGATTACTGTGCGTTTACAATTGTCTGTTGGTCTGTGCGTATATAAATGTGTGCATGTGTGTGTGTGTGAGAGTGTGCCTGTTTTCCCTGACAAACAATAGGTTTGTTGGCTGACAAAAAGGCGAGACCGTAAACCAGAAATAGCAGCATCAAATCTCGTCCTCGACTGATTGGCCTGGCGAATGGCAACAATTTGCAGGACCCCAAAGAGTTTGTCAAATGATTCATGAATTTTTAATTGATATCACCCCGGCTATAGAACCGTACTCCTCTCAACGTTTTGGGGGGCCAAAGTGTTGTTGAATTTCATCAGCTTCAAATGAGGAGGGTGAAGGGAGCAGGTTGGGGTAGGGCTGACAATGAGTTTGGCTTTGTTTGCTGCCTCCCGTTTCTCTCACATGGTTAAGCCTAAATGGGCAACCCGAAACACGCACACACGCACACACACACGCACATAAAAGCTTAAATACCCTATGCAGCCCACTGTTTGCCACCTACCTCCCTTACCGCCCCTTCCTCTCCCAACTGTTTACATTGGCCTAATATGCCATATCTCAGCATCAGTGCAAAATCAAAATTCAATTTACGCACACTCACACACACACGCATACACGCAGACACGCCCACTTAGGCAGCACACCCTTATCCAAACACAGACAGGTGCTTCGCCCAAGCTCCCTAGCTACCTTGCTCACTCTACCTCCCTTCCCTCCCCTCTCTTTGCTGGCTGTCGAGCCTGCGTTTTCTAATCAAGAATTGATTGTGATCCCTCGATGCGGCTGTCGTTCACGTTTCATCCATAATTATCAATGACTTTTGAATGTCAAATGTGAGACTGTCGACTGCCATTGGCACCTAAAGACCTCCCTCTACCCTCCCCCCTGCCTAAATAACCTAACCACCCCATCTACTGCTCTCCTTTGACAGCGCTTGGCAAGAGAAAAATCATTTAATTTCTCGCTGTTCGCTGTCAAAAATTACAATATTTGATAGAGTGTTTATATGCACGGCAATGTCCCAAGTGTTTTCCCTGATTTTCCACAAGTTTTCTCAACTTTAACATTCGCACAATTTCACATATGTAAGCAACGCAGTTGCTTATGGCATTTGCCAGCTGTCAGCAGGCAACTAAAATTCCTGGCACGTTTGTCACGAGCGTCGCTTAACTGAGATATTAAAGAGACAGGCAGACAGAGAGAAAGAAATAGAGAGAGAGAGGGAGAGTGAGAGAATGAGTGTGAGTGTGAGTGGTAGTCCATAGTCAAATTGATTCAAAATGTGGAAAATCTGCAGCGCATTGCAAGTCTTTTCATGCGCTTTTCCTTTAAGTTTTCGTAGTCTGTCAAAGGATCGCTCAAGTCGCCTCTCTCTTTGCAGCTCCTGAAGGCATTCAAATTGTTCGACACTGTGACAGCGTGAAAAGCAAAAGCAATTTGGCATTAACCGTAAGTTGGTATTTGGCAAATGATTAAAACGGAAATGCCAGCAGAAAAGCAAAGGGAGAGGAGGGCTGGCAAAAAGGGGGGGGAGGCAAAGCCTCGGGAATTGACAGAACATAACAGTTGCAAGGTAGCAACTGCGATGTCATTTGAATTTGATTAAATATGTGCAGCAAGCTGAGCGGTAGACGGATGCTTAGATGCTTACCATTAATTGGCTGGCGAGAGGGGCAAGGCAACAATGGGGGGAGTGAAAGGGGGTGGGCAAGGCAGCTGTTTAGCAGCAGATTAATCAAAACCAACAAGGACTTTCGCTGTGACAGGCAAAGGGTTAAAGGGATTGTACTTAGCACCAGATGTTGAGCTGAGAAATAAAGTTGTTGTCTTTGTGAGGATGAGAAAGCGCTGTAGGATTGGAGAATCGGAGGAAGGTTTAGGCACTTTGGACTAAGAAGTAGAACTAAAGATTAGGATGTAGAGAAGCAGAGACAAGAGAGTGAAGAATGCAGACTGGAGACTAGGGACTAGAGACGAGGGGTCTGGAGACTAGAGGACTAGAGGCTAGAGGCTAGAGACTGACAACAACAGATTGCTGACAATTATATTGAAAATCCTAAAGAATCCTGACTACAGACTATAGATAGATAAGAGACTAATGACTGGTGACTACAGACACAAGGCTGGTGAGTGCAGATGCGAGTCTAGACTCTAGTCACTGGTGACTAAAGATGAGAGACTTAAGATTAAGAAACCCAACCGCTTAATCCTTTCCCACAGTTCCCAACCTCTTTTCTAGAGCAACACTACCAACTCTTCCCTAGTCAACTTTCTGCCGCTATAAATTCCAATCAAATATAGTTCAGACCTTAAAGCAACAGCAACTTTGCTATAAACTAAACATAAACTACAAAAGCTGCAGTTAAAGCAAATCTTTAATACACTTTGAGAAGGTAAACTGAAGTTATTTAAATACAGAGCGAGAGATAAAGCGATAGAGAGAGAGTGGGAGGGAGAGAGGGAAGGACTCATTCATTTGTATAAACAGTTAAGCCAAAGCTTTATCATCATTAGCTACATCATCATTAGGCACTTCATCATGATGATTGCCGTTGATCTGGCAATTAATTAATATGCAGCACATTTTGTCAGACTGACAGACTGACAGACGAAGAGACCATGCGACTATTCGGCTAATGCGCTGCTATTCAGCTATACATGGTTGTGTGTGTGTGTATGTGTGTGTCTCTGTGTGTGTGAATACACATTTTGAATGCAATCAGCTGGCTTTAGTGTTGTGTTTTTCCCCTCTCTTACTAACTGTGTCTCTTTGAATTAAGTCAGCTGCATAGCTGTAGATACAGCTAGAGCTACAGATACAGCTATAGCAATTGATACAGATACAGCTATAGCTATAGCTATAGATACATATACAGTTATAACTACAGCTACCGGGTTGCCATAGATACAAGATACAAAAAGGCAGATACAAGTGCTTTACATGCTTTAAATGAAATGTATGCAGCACTCATAGATTATGCCACGCCCATTTGGACACACACACACACAGTGGTCGACAAAAGCAGTCGCACATACTTACATACTTACATACATGTACTACAAATAGTCTTTATCACTTTGAAGCTGTGATTCATGCGAATTCCAATCAATGCCATTCATTACTCCAAAAACTAAATACGAACGGTAAATGAAAATGTGAGCTACACTTGTGCCTGTGTGTGTATGTGTGTGTGTGTGTGAGTGTGTGTGAGTGTGCTAAGAGCTTTTTGGGCTGAAGCTAATGCTTTAATTTATTGCCTGCCTCCTTTGCGGCAATGGCAAGAGCAACAGCAACAGCAGCAGCAGCAAGCGGCAAGCGGCACAGGAAACAGGCAACAGCGCGGCAAGGGGGGAATTCAGAAGACGGGGGACGCGCAGAAGGAGCTCGAGCGTGAAAAGGATGCTTTGGCTTTGATCAACGTTTTGTTAGGCAACCAAAATGAATTTGTAGCAGACAGACAAAAAGTGGACAGACGAAAGTCGTAAGTAAGGAACGTTGCGACAATACATTTAAGTCATTTGAAGCTGCCGACAAGCGGCAACAACTAATGGGCCAACGAGGCAGATACTTAGCTAGCGGGGTAAAGAGACAAAACAAGGACATAGGCAGAGATAGAGACAGCGACAGGGCCAGGGGCCAGAGCAAAGCTCAAAGTTAAAGCAGCTGCAAAAGAAATCAAGTTAAACTCAAGATTGAGTTACAAATTTAAAGGGGGGGGCAACAAAATTAAGGGTATTCCCGTGATGTAATAAAAGAAAGGAGAGAAAGCGAACAACTGAATGTACATTTTGTGCAGAGTAAGAGAGCGGGACAGAGAGAGGGAGAGAGAGATATAGAGGCAAGCCTACCCCATAACAGCATCTCTCTTTGTTGAATTAAAGCATATTTATTTTAGCTGGCATACCCCTAATTATAGTTATAAATAAGCAATTATTTAACTGCGGCCATACCTCTAATGCTGCTGTTGTTAATTATAATATATACATATAATTTTATGAGATATGTATCTTATGAATGCACTTACAAAAGTATCTCACATAAACTTGGATTGAAATTACTCCAACGTCAGGAATGCAGTCTGAAAAGTATCTCACACAAACTTAAGTGAGAATACCACAAATGTATCTTAAAGATACAGTAGCTAAGAACAATGCAATAAACATAGAGAAGTGAAGAATATTTCGTATATAAATATTCCAGCAGGAATACCTCAACATTTTTGCAATCAATGAGAATGTAAAGAATGTAAAATGTATCTCACAGATACAGTATCTTATGAATGCAGAACATATAAAGATCTCACATAAACTCATGTTGAAATGCCACAAACTTGCTGAGTAAACTTGCAATTTGACTGGGAATGTAATATTTGGTAATGTATCTGATAGATACAGTATCTTAGTAGTATCTTAGGAACTTCTACTATATAAATGCTTAAGCAAGCATACCACTGCAAAGATACTTAAAGATACAGTATTTGAATATTTGTAAATGTATCTCACAGATACACCATCTGCTAGATACACTTACACACACACACACACACACACAGGGAGTGTACAGTATTTGCTTTTACCTTGCGAAGGAACATTTCATTGCATTGCTTGGCTGTGCTGCGCCAGTGTCGATGTCGATACCGCGAGTTGCCCAACTTGAGGGTACCCTGTAGATCGGCCGCCTCCTCGACAACCCGTCGAATGCATTGATAACGCAAGCGATTGCAACGATGGATCGGCTGCAAGGCGACAAGGCCATGCTCTGGCTCCGATTCTGCACCGGAACGCACCTGATCCTCATCGTCATCGACCCAGGCGCTGAGGACGCCTTCGACAAAGTTATAAAGCATCTGGATATTGGCTTGCATGGGCGCCGAACCGGATGGCACTTGTTCCGTTTTGATGAGCTTCCGATTTTGGCAAACTTCACGCAATAGATTCTCACCGAAGTGAACCGTTTTGTGGCGCCGGCGACGGGAATTGAGGGAGGCAGCCGAGGCGGATTTCATGAGCTTCCCATTGCCAGCACCATTGAGCACATGATGATGCAGATGGTGCGAAGGATGCTGCTGATGTTGATGCTGCGGCTGTTGCTGCTGTTGGTGGTGCGGCAACTGCTGCTGCTGCTGCTGCTGCTGCTGGTGGACGGGCTCCAGCCAGCCAAGAGTTGTGGCCATGCCACAACTGGAGGCAGTCGAGTCACCGCGTTGCAACGTATTCGGTTGCGAGTTGCTGCGATAATGTTGCTGTGGCAACAATGGCAACGGTTGCAACTCCAAATCCAATGGCATTGGCAACGGCGCCGGCTCAATGTCATCCAATGTGGCCGGTGGTTGGGCAAGTGTGGTGCGCAAACGATTAAAATCGGCGGCACAGCGAGGCAGTGAGTTGCATTTGGCGGCATTGAGGCATTTACGATTCTGGCAGCTTAACAGCGGAGCACACGACCGACACTCGTGGCAAATGACCAAACGTCGCTCCAATGAAGTCACAAGTGGTGCTAGTGGTGCTACACCTGCGCCTGCTCCTACAGCTGTTGTTGAGCCTGCTCCCGCTGCTGTTACTGCTGCTCCTATGTCTATTGGCTGTGATGCTGGCACTGCTGGTGGTGGTGGTGGTGGCGTGGCTGTTGTGGAAGGCGTTGTGGCATCTGAGCCACCCACCAGATGTGACGGCACCGCATGCAATTGTACCTGCGCCAACTGCTGATGCCGCGCCAGATTCACCGAGCTCGCGGATGAGGTGAGACAACGACGACGTCGACATTCCTGATAGCGACAATGGGGATCTGTGCAGATGGGCAGCAGCGGGCAGGCGGGATCTGTGCAGGGCGAGGGGGAACGTGAGCGTGGTGCACGCTCAGCACTCGACGATTTACGTTTGCTGCCACCGCTCGAACGTTGCACGGACATGTCCGTAACGGTGGCGCTGCGTTGCGTTTGATGGCGACGTGAACGCTCTCGCTTCGATTTGCCAGCGGTGGTGGTGGTGTTGGCGGTGCTGGTGGTTTCCTTTGGCACATATTGATAGCGTTCCTTGTGTGGCTTCGCATAGAGACGCTCCAGGCGCTCCAATTGTGCCACCGCTGGCGTTGTGCTTGCCACCACCTCGCTGGCCGAGTGTCGCAGGCGACGCTCCCTTGAACGCTCCTCCCGTCGTCGCTGCTCCTGGCACAGCTGCGTGTGGGTGGCAGCCACCGGCACATCATAGCCACTGGGCACCGTTGTGGTTGGGACAGCTGTTGTTGTGGGCGGCTTGCCCAACGATTGCAGCTTGTGCAACGGATATGCAATCCAATCGAGCGTAGGCAACTGTTGAATCTGCTGCAATTGCTCCTCCCCGCTGTCGGCACCGCTGTGCCCCAGCGAGTGTCGCTTGCGTTGCAAGGCCGCATGCTCGCCGCCCCCGGCCGGATCCTCCTGCGAGTTGGAACGCGGCGCAGCACCGCTGCTGCCATTGCGTCGATGATGCGTACGTCGCGAGGATTTGCCGCCCATTGAGGTTTGCATCTTTGTCAGCCACTCGACAATGTCCGTCTTGAGCAGCGACACCTCACAGGGTCCCGAGCTCTGGCGGGAGAGCGGCTTCTTCAGCAGCTCGGCCAGCGCCTTGGCATAGGCTGAGCTCACGGGTTTCTCCGTTGACATATGACGCTCGCGCTCCCGCTGACGTGGCAAGTGCTCCAGCAGCCAATCCGGCAGCTCATCTTTGAGCACTGTGATCTCACTTGGACCGGAGGAGGTTCGTGCCGGCGTTTGCTGTTGGACAGCGCTGCTCTTCTGCAGCTTTAGCCATTCCATGGTCTCCTCCCGCACTTGTCCCCCTTCCGCCGATCTAGCCGAATGACGCTGCTGTGCTTTCCTGTCAAACCATTCCAGTTGCTCTGGCGCCGCTTGCCTTAAGGCGCTCTTGGGCATGGCCACCTCCTCGGCGCTCTTCTGGCGGCGCGGCGGTAACTGCGGCTTCGGTTCACCCGACGGAAGACGGACATAATGTGGCTCGGTGAGACGCACTGAACCCTTGCGCTTGATGCACTTCTGCTCCATGGTATCCTCATCGCGTGCCCGCACACGACGCGTTATCTCAAAGATGTCGCCGTTGATCTGATGATAGAATTTCTCCACTTCGACGCCACGTTCAAACTCCTCCCTGACACTATGCTTGGCTGTGGCATGTCTAGCTGGTGGCCTCGGCGGCGTCTCATCCAGCTGTTGCTTCTTCTGCTGCTGTTGCTTCTCATCGCTTTCATCGGAGCTGGCAGCTGTAAGCAATGCACCACCGCCACCGCCATCCACCACCCAACTTATGGAACGCTCACCGCTTGCCTGCTGTTGTTGTTGAAGTTGCGGTTGTTGTTGCTGCTGTTGCTGTTGTTGTTGCAGCAGTCTGTCCAGCGAGCCGTGATGCGTTGTTGCCTGCAGTCGACATTGTGCATTGCAGATGCAAACTCCAGTGCGTTTCTTGCTGCCAAAGCGAAAGAGTTGACTCGCCAATTGCGAGACATTCTCGCCGAGGCCCAAACCACCGCTGCCGCCGCCCCCGCCCCCGCTACCGGCAACGCCACCGCCGCTGCCGGCGCCCGCATCCCTTCCCGAGGCCGTTGTTGCTGATGTCAGTCGTGCCACAGGATGTGAGACGGGTGTAATGTCGACGATCACGCAACAGCAGTGTAGCGAGAAGGATTTCTTGGGATCGGGGGGTAACGCTGTTGTTGCTGCTGTTGCTGCCACCGCCGCAAGTTGTATTGCTGCAACTAGTGCTGCTGTTGTTGGTCTGGTTGGGATTGGTATTGGTATTGGTATTGGAGGTGGTGGTGGTGGTGGTGGCGCCAACGTTTGTGGCGCCGCCAATATCGTTTGCGGCGTTGTTGTTGTTATTATTGTTATTCGGTTCGCTTTGATGGCGTTGTTCGTTGTTTGTTTGTTGATGATGTTTTTGTTGTTGTTGTTGCAGTTGTTGTATTGGGGCGGCCAGAATGAATTACAGCAACAGCGGCAACAACAATAACAGCAATCGCAATCGCTATGGCTATGGCTATGGGCGTGTAACGTGGGCGTGGCTAAATAACGTTGCTCAAGCTTTGTATTCCTTGTTGTTGTTGTTCTTGTTGCTATTGTGATAGTTGTTTGTGTTGTGGTTGTTGTTGTACTTGCTGCCATGCATGCAGACAAACACATACACAGACACTGCGAAGACGACAATGATGAAGTAGATGAAGAAGTAGAAGAAGCACCAGCAGCACGTGCTGTACATGTACTCGTTTAATTGTTGTTATTTATTTTTATTTTGTGATTAATTAAACTAAAAGCTCATTTATATAATGCAGTCCATTTATTAAACGCTTCTTCTTCTTCTTGTTGTTGGTGTTTTTTTTTTCTTTTTCGGCAATTAATTTATTTATATCTATCGCTATCTCTATCCTCTATCTGCATCTGCATCTGTAGCGTTGTCTCACTCTCGCCTGTCTGTCGCACACACGCCGCACACACATTTATCTATAATTAATTATTTTACTTGTTGCGATACGCAGATACGCAATGGCACCAAAAAAATTCGCTAAATTATTCGAGTTGCTGAACACATTTGTTTTTTCGGGCGTATTTTCCGTTTTTGTTTTTTTTCTCCCTTTTTATTTTTGTATATATTTTTATTTGATTATTGTTGGGTTTTGCTGCATTTTGTTAATTTGTCTTGTTAAACTGTTTATCTGTGCGTTAATGTGTGCGTGTGGATTTTTATTTTTGTTATTTCACATTTATTTACAATTAATTTAATTATATTTACGCTATAAATAGCCGTTGTTGTTGTTATGTTTGTTTGTCGCTGTAGTTGTAGTTGATTTTGCTTTTTCTGCTGCTGGCTGTTGTTGTTTTTGTTTTTTGTATCTATATTATTAATTCGTTCATTTATTATTCATTGCATTGTTGGTTGTCATTTGTTTAATGTTGTTTAATTGTTGCCAACAGCTTTAATGAAATGTATATGTTTAACATATTCTGTTGCCTACTTTTCAGCTCAATAGGCAACCTATATTATATTATTTGGGTTGTTGTTGTTATTTTCAAGTTGATATTTTTGTTGCATACTTGCAGGCTGAATGAGTTTCAAGCTGCAGAGATTTTAGCTTTTGCCTTTTTAATTCGAGCTGCACAGATTGCAGCTTTAGCTTTATTGTTGCCTACTTTCGAGCTGATCTGTAATTTCAGCATATGAAATTTGTTGTTGCCTACTTTCGAGCTGAGCTGAAATTTCAATGTGTGCAAGTTGATGTTGCCTACTTTCGAGCGGAACTCAGAATTCAGATGCGCCTGCTTTTTGTTGCCTACATTTCAGCTGAGCAGCCTTCATATTTTTTATTTTTTTTGTGTAGCCTTTCCTTCTTTCCAGTTGCATGCGAGTATTTCAGGGTTAGGCTTTTGTGTGCAATTCGACTTTTATATGCATATATATATATATATATAAATACTTTTTTAGGCACAAGGACACACACACAGAGACATACAACTAAGTCTGTCTGTGTGTAGGCTGCCTTTAATTAGCATAAAAATAAGAGCCGCAGAAAAGGATAAGCACAAGTTTTTTAAATTTCAACTTGTGACTGAACTAAAATATATATTATTTTCATATATATTTATTTTTTCATATTCTTGTGTTATTTTAAAGTTATGCTGAAACTTGCAGCGGCAGCACGGAAAGGGCAACGCAGGGGGCTGTGGCAAAAAAAGTTTTTGCACAACTTCTCATGCGCAAATATTTTGTTTGTTATATTGCTAGCATAAATTTGCTGGCTATCTGCACACACACACACACACATACACACAAACACATACATACAGATAGATAACTACACATGTTGAGGGAGCGAGTGATAGAGAGAGTGAGAGTGGGGGGATGTACAAGATGTGCATATATTTATAAGCGCATACATAAATACTTTTCTGGCCTGGCGAATGCATAAATTTCTCTACGTCATGTATGTGAGAGCGGCACCAAGTCACATCCTGTTGCCCTCCCTCCGCTGCCCCTTTCCCACTGCCCAGTTGCCGCTTCCTTCTGCTGCTTGACTTGTGTTTATGCAAAGCACAACATAGCAGTTGAAAAGCAGCAGAAGAAGCAGCAGAAGTAGCAGCAGAAGCTGAAGAAGTGCGCAAAGTTTTTCGGTCTGTTGCCAAAAGTTTGCTTGTTAAGTGAAAGGATTATATGATCCAGTATGTATTTTTTTTAGCTCTCTCTTCCTGCTTCTTTTTTTTTGTCTTGGGAAAAACTTAAAATAAAAACAAAAAAAGACTCAGCAACTTTTCCTATTTTTATGTTATGCTTATGCCAGTTTGTTGTCAGATTGTTGTTACTGCAGCAGCTAGCTGCGTGAAAATCTGGAGGAAAGCGGCAACTTGCCACAAGCCTTCAACTTGTGTTGATAGTTTTTATAGCCTACGGTTTTTTTTTTTATTTTATTTACTTTTATTTTCGGGGGCAACTGCAAGAACGAAACGCAAACTCTCGCCGAGAGTGGCGCGTTGCGAGTCATGAATTAGTGCGTCTTAGTTGCCGTTTTTAGTACAAATGTGTAGCAGTTGGAGTTGCAAGTTGAGAGCAAGCAGAGATGGGGCACAAAACTTTTGGCCAGCTTGTAGACTTAAGATGCGAGTTGTCGATAAGTTTAAGTTGCCATGTGTTTAGCTAAGATCTCTCTGTCTCGCTCTCACACACTCTCTTTCCCTCTCTCTCTCTCTCTCACTGTGTGGCAAGCTCAACTAGTTGGCAACTTCAGCTCTTCAGCTGCCACTTGAAAAGGTGCTCCAGCGCATTTGTTTAGCAATTTTCTCTTGATTCACCCAATAAAGTTAATTTCTGCGCCAAAGTTTATCCTATTCCCTTGCGTCTTACCCCCCTTCCCAACCCTATAAATGACATTTTTATACGTGTATCTAGGCAACTGTAATAAATTATTTCGATTGTTTCTGCACGGCCAAAAAAACTTTGCCATCTTCTATGTTTTTGTTTTCGTTGTCGTTCGCTAAAGAGTTGGCGTATATAACTAAATTAAGTAGCAGCTACAGGCGTTAAGCAAAAGTCTATGAAACTTTTGCGCTGCCCGAAAGGCACAAAGGCTTAATGCTTTAAAGTTTACGACATTTGCAGCTTTTATTCACTGAGTTTTGCACTATATTGTCAGTTATCTTAAAAAGTAAATATATTTGACAGCGCTCAAAAGTAGGCAACACTTTATGCAGACAGCAACGTTCGCTTGAAGAGTTTCCAATTGCGCAGCAAAGTAGGCAACGTTTTTTATTCTCTCTTTTGAATTTCTATTTCTTTGAAGATTTTGCTGCTTTTCATTGCTTGGCTTCTTGTTTAAAGTTGTGTGCGAGCTACACGCTTAATACATGAAATATGTTTCCTAGAAATTTGTGTTAAATTTATATTGTCGTTGTTGTTGTTGTTGTTGTTAGCAGGCAGGCAGGCAGGCAATTTGAGATCAACTGACTGACTGCTTGGCTGGTACAAATAAATTAGATTTCCGCATAATTCGATGGGCAGCCACAGGCACTAATGAAAGCAGCAGCAGTCGTCCGAGCGTACAAACGTACGAGCCAAGTAACGAGCGAGCGAGCGAGCGAGCGAACGAGACTCTTGTCCTGGGCAACATGTGTGTGCCTCGGTGTGCATGAGTGTGTGTGTATGAGTGTGTGTATGAGTGTTGTACATGTTGTTATTGTCGAGAGCAGCATCATTTATTTTTAGTTAAATAAATTCTAATGAATTTATCAACATGTTTTTAATGCATTTAATGTCAGCAGACAGCACACACACACACACACATGCAGTCATAAATATAAATACGTTTAATGCTAGTAAAAACAACAATCAAGCAACAAGAACAGCAGCAGCAGCAGCAGCAGCAGCACAAATATGCCACACCAAATGTCGCTCTGTCCATATCTCTTTCTCTCTCTCTCTCTCTCTGTCTCTGTTGCTATCTGCCTCACTTGCTCTTTGGCTCTTTGTCTCTTGCTGTGTGTATGTGTGTGTCTGTGTGTGTGTGTGTGTGCTTTGGCAGGCATGACGTTGATAATATCCTTGCACATGTATGACGTTGCTGGTTATCCTTGCAGCTGCTGCTGCTGTCGTTACTAGCAACAGCAATATGTCACAGGAATTGTTGTTGTTGTTATTGCTGTTCTTGTTGTTGTTCTTGTTGTTGTTGATGTTGTTGCTGTTGTTGTTCGTCGCCCATTTGCTTGTTGATATGTATTTTATTAGCCAAGCAAAAACTTTTTTCTACGTTTCAAAATTTACTTGCTGTGCGTGCTAAAAATATGGCCAAAACAACAGCAGCAGCAACAACAACAACAACAGCTGCTTGTTGTTTGCCTGGGCCAAAACAACGCAAATGAAAATGAAAACGAAAACGCAAACGCAACGAATCCTAGAACTCAAATCTCAAGTCTCGCTTTTTGTGTGCTGCTGCCGCTGTTGCTGTTGCTGTTGCTGTTAAATGTCTCTGTTTGCTGTTGTTGTTGTTGTTATTGTTGCCGCTGCTCTCGTTGTTGTTGTTATTGTTATTGTTGTTGTTGTTGGTATGTGTGTTAAGTGCGTTGGTATTTGCGTGTTATTCTTGCTTTCTTTCGTTTTTTTTTTTTGTTTTATATATATATATTTCTTTGTCGCTCTCTCGCTCTGCCTGCTGCGGCTGCTGCTGTTGTTGCCCCGCAGCTGTGGCATTTGTTCAACACTTTTGTTGCATTCAACTTGTTTTCATTTTTATTTTCATTTATTGCTTTTTTTCCCTGCTTTGTTTTAAATTTATTTGTTTTTTCGTTTTGTTGGTTTTGGATTTGTTAATTTGCTTTTAATGGCGTTTGCCTCAAACATTTTTCATTTGATTTCTGCACACACACAGAGACAGAGGCAGAGTCAGAGTCAGCGCCAGAGACAGACAGTAGCAGGCAAATACACACACACACACACACACACACGCACGCACACACACTCGCATTTTTTTGGGCGGCTGCGTTTTTGTTTCTCTGTATTTTTTCTTTTTTTTGCTTCTGCTTTCTGCGTTTAACTTGTGTGCTAAATTATATAGCCTGCGTCGATTTCAGCGCTGCGTGTGCCTGTGCCTGTGTCTGTGTCTGTCTGCCTGTGTGTGTGTGTGTGTGTTGCTGTTTTGTAATTTGATTTCTTTGCCGCCCGCCTCCCGCTGTGACTGTGACTATGGCTGCTGCTGCTGCTGCTGCTTTTACTTTGCTTTAGCTTCAAGCTCAACTCTGACGCACTTTTCTCACTCGCCGCAATGCAATTTCCATTTCAGATTTCAATTTCAATTTTAATTTCGATTTTTATTCTCGTTTAAGATTTACAATTTATAATTTGTAATTTATAATTTGTGTTTTATATATTTTATAATTTTGTTTTGTTCATGTTGTCATTTAACTACGCTTTATTATTTTACTTCGTTGCGTTTTATGGACAGCAGTCGATGGCTTAAATTTGCTAGCTGTTTTGCTATTTGACTATTTTGCTGTTTTGCTATTTTGCTGTCTTCTTGTCTTGTTTCGCCTCTCGCTACAAACACAAGTGCATGAAGCGCGCTAACAGCTCGCGACGACGTTCCCGTTCTGACTGATTTTCACCACGCAGCAGAGTTGGCAACTAACCGATGCGACGCTGCCGAGGCGACAACACGACATGCCGACAGGCGACAAGCAAGACACAGAGAGAGAGAGAGAGGAAAGAGAGAGAGACAGAGAGAGAGAGAGAGAGAAAGAGCAGAAGAGCCTATTCTCTCTCTATGGCTGGCAGCATCTCAGCCTCGTTAGCAATCGTTTGTTTCATTGTTGTTGCTGCTGCTCGTTCTATTTCGTATATACAGGCTAAGCTTACACACACACACACAAGCACACGCAAAAGCGGGTCGTCGCTGCTTCGCTGTTTATAACAGTTTCGTAAATTGTCGTCGACTTCTCGTTGCTTCGCCTTTATTTACGTAATCAGCTAAATCAAAAAGCTTTCACAGCATCCTCGCTCTCTATACCGCTTTCTCTCTCTCTCGCTCTCTCTCTATCACACTCACAGTCACAGACACAGTCACATGAGTGCGGTGAAAAGCTGCACTTAAGCTTGCTCTCTCTCTGACGCTCTTCGTTTTGTGCTGCCTCTAAGAGAGAGTTCGAGTTCTTTGCTTAAGTTAACAGCCCGTTAAGACACATTATAAATCTATGCGTCTATGTGTGCTCCCTCTCTCTCTCTCTCTCTTTTTCTCTCTCTCTCTCTCTCTCTCTGTAAGCATAATTTACAAATCAGACGACGACAGCGTTGTCGACGTCATCAAAACCAAAATGCAGTTATAATGCACTCTGAGGAGCAGGCGCTTCAAGCCAAAGGGAGTGGGAAGTTTTGGGGCTGAGTTGACAGCTGCCAGAGGGCGAGGCATATCTGGAAATCTCAAAGGTGTTTAGTCAACATGAGCAACAACAAGAACAACCACAACAACAATGGCAATGACAACAACAAGCTGAGTTTATGGTGCGGTAGGTCGGCCGCAGCTAAAATTAAATTTATTCATTGTTGTCTTTGGAGCAACAGCAACAGCAACAGAAGCTGCCAAAGCAGCTGCTCATTGTTGTAGTTGTTGTTGCTGTTGTTGTTGCTGCTGTGTGCACTTAGGATTTGGCTCTAGGGCGTATTAAAGCTTTTACAAATCGCAAGCATAATTTATTTTGTTAGTCTCCGTTACAAGTTTTGGCGTGCGATGCCACCAGGCGAACTTAATAGAATTCTATAGCAGCTCAAGTTGTCTCTATATCTGTGTGCATTTGCATGCGTGTGTGTGTGTGTTTGTGTGTGGCATGTGGCAAGTTGGGTTTAAATTGCAAACGACAAAAGATAAGACATTTTGCCACGTGGATAACTTCATAATTATTTGCCGCAGTTGATTTAGGCAACCATAAAAGTAGGCAACACTTTTTGTGTGCTTGCGTGTGCTTCGTGCCCATAAAAGTAGGCAAGACTTTCGCTCAATTTTTGTTCATTTGTATGGCGCCCTTATAAGTAGGCAACAGTTGCTGCAATGCTCGTTTAATGTGCGCGCATAAAAGTAGGCAACGCTTTTTATTTAAATTCCCTCTTTTTCTTCTTCTGCAAACACTTTGCTTAATTACGTGTTAACAGAGATACGTCTAAACAGTTTAGGACCACAAATGCATAAAGTTAACACCTCTACATATATATATATGCATACATATATATTATTATTATTATTATTATTATATTGGCAACGCCCCCGCACTGTGCATAGGTAATCACAGTTATTCGAAAAGTTGCTTAAGCGGCGCTCAACTCAAGTTAGTCACATGGCCCACATGGCCACGCCCACACAAACACACACACACACACACACTGAGAGAGATGTGTTGGCATTCCAGTTTCAGTTAAAGCACATAAATATTTTGCTTGCAATAAGAAAATAACTTGAAATATGTTAATAATGAGATGGGCGAATATTATTCATATATATCCAGCAACCGATGACAGCAGTCAGCCGGAGGACGAAGAGAAGAGAGGCGCAAGGGAGACAGCTGCATTGCAAGAAGCAAGCTGACTGTGTGTGTGTGAAAACTGTGTGTAAAAGCAGTCAGTAAGCTGCAGAAAATCTACATAAGTCGGTCAAGGACACTGCAGAAGGCTGCGGCTGCCACCAAATTGCCTTTAAATATAATTATTTTCCTTTATGCGTCAGTGACAGGCACACACACACACACACACACACACACACACACACATACATACACAGACAGCGTGTGTATGTGTGCCTGACAGCGACATTTAAATTTGGACTACAAACACACATACAATCGTACACTCATACATAGATAGTTAGGCACACAGAGCGGCATACGCAGCATAACTGTACAGAGAGGCAAGAGCAGTAACAACAACAACAGTAAAAGCATTGGCAGCGGCATCATCTATCGCATTTCGCTTGTAGATACTCAGCCAGATAAGAAAAGACACTTTTATGACGTCAGTAAAGCATTTTAGGCCCACATTTTGCAGCCTGACACGAAATGTTGCCAGTGTTGCTGCCACTGCTGCCGCTGCTGCTAGTGCTGTGTTGCCGCCGTTGTCGTTGTAGCGCGCGCAAATACTGGCATCAACAACAACAACAACTACAACAAACAATAATAACAAAAAGAGAGAGCGACAGAAAGAGAGAGAGAGAGAGAGCAGCAGCAGCAACTTTACTCTTCACTTCAAAGAGCGCACAAAGCTCAAGCATTGCTTCTCTTAGTGGCAGCATCAGCTAAGCGCTGTCTTTCTCTCTCTCTCTCTCCCTCTTCCTCTCTCTTTCCCGCATCTATAACCATAAAATCAAATCACAACAATAACCATAACCATATAGCAAAGATTTAATAACTGTGATTGGAATTTGAAAAATGAATTTTTCTTCTGTTCGTTTTTTTTATTTGGATTTTTTTCCGTTTGTTACAAAATTGTTTGTCTTGTTTTTTTGGTTCACCTCCACCCCTCCCACATTACAGCCCTCCCCCCTCAACAACTTTTCCCCTATTCCGCCTGTTGTGCCATTACTTTTTCGTGTCATTTCGTTTCGTTTTGGTTTTGGTTTATTTACGTGGATTATTTAATGGATTTTCTGTCCTGCCGTCGCTCTGTCGCTCTGTCGCTTGTGGATTTGGATTTGGCATTGAATTTCCTGTGCGTAGCCAAATAACCTTTTGTAAATATTGTCAATGTAATTGGAGCGCGCCGCACAGTTTTATGGTTTGTAAATGGGGACATAAGGACTCAGAGTTCACAAATTATTATTGCCATTTCGGTTATAGCAAATTTATCACAAATATTACAAACAATTTGCCTCAAAACAATTGTTGAAAAAAAAAGTACTGACAAACTGACAAGTGAAACGGGAAATTGTTGACAATTTGTATAAAATATAATGGTTAAATGAATTTGTTATTTATTGATATGTTAAATTTAAATATAGTTTAAAAAATAGAAAAATATTTAAATTGTTGAATTATATAGAACAAAATGCTAATAAATTATAAACTACTAATAAATATAAAAAAATGTTTATATTTAATTATTAAATAATATTGAAAAAATTCTAAAAATAATTTATTTAAATAACATTAGCAAGAAACTCTGTTTAGCTGATATTTGCAAAGTTTGTAATGCTATTTGCCTGAATAATTAATTTAAAACTGATTAAAAATGAATGTAGAAATTATTCATGAATTTCTGTTAAGCACAAATCATATTAATTAAGGAAGATATATATTTGCTAACTTCCTTTAACAATTATTTTTATATCTATCGTGTTAAAAGTGTAAATCAATTCCTAATATTTATTAGTCAAGGAAGACGAGCACATTTCCGACTCAATAATAAAAAATGGCAGCGATTATCTTCTCCTGCCTGCAGGCAAACCAATCAAGCTCAGCAACCGCAAAAAAATAAAATAAAAAAAAGATTGTTGTATCTGCATTTAAGAATATTTTATAATTTCCGGCCTTATAACGTCCGCTTTCATTTCCGCTTTGCTTCTGCAACAATTGCAAAACAACAACAACAACGAGGGCAACCACAACAAACGCAATCACAATCACAACAACGACAGCGACAGCGACTGCGACAACGTCAACAACAACGACAACATGACAAGATTTATTTGCGTGCCATAATTATAAACTACGTCCTGTTTGGCGCTTCAATTTTTCTTCTTCACTTTTTGCGTCCTTTTGTTTACTTTATGCGCGCGCCCGCTAAATTTGCCAGGCAACAAAAAAAAAAATGTATAAAAAAAGAAGCCGCTGGCAACATTTACGCCTTCAGTTGGCCAAGGGATACGCAATTTGGTAGTAGACGAGTTCGAGTGCGATGCCGACACGGTTTGCATTTTCTAGGCCAAAGCTCTGTCAAGCTGAGTAACATGACAGAGCGGGGGGAGAGAGAGCGGGGTGGTTAGGAGAAAGAGGCAAGACAAGGCTGGCCGCAAGCTAAATGCTGGCCCAGAGCCTTTGACAGCTCAGCATCAGCAGCCTCAGCATCCTCAGCAGCCTCAGCAGCTTCAGCAGCCGCGACGTCTGTTCATTGTCCAACTCGTGGAAAAATCTCCGAGTGTGTCTCTCTGCAAGTGTGCGTGTGTGTGTCTGTGTGTGTGTGTGTGCGTTGCGGGTGCAAAAGCATCTGCGGCTGTTGGCGGCATTAAACACAGCCGTCGTAGAAGTGTTTTGAAATCCAATTACCAGCGCAAAATTTAATTTGTTGCTGCACTCGAAAAAGTTGCCAACTTGCCGCTGACACCGCTCAGTTGCTGCCCCCCCCCCCTTCCCATCTCCCCCTCGCTCACTCTCTCTTTCTCTCGGTCTTTCGCTAACTGTGTCCGCCTGCTGATAGGCTATGAAAATTGTTTAGCTGCAATAAAGGGCCAGCCCCAAGCGGGGGGCAGTGGCGAGGGCAGCTAAAGCGGAGAGCAAGGGGAGGCACAAGAGGACTGTCGAGTGGATATCAGGCACAGCTTTGCTTTTTTTTTTTTTTTTTTTTTTTTTTTTTTTTTTTTTTTTTTTTTTTTTTTTTTTTTTTTTTTTTTTTTTTTTTTTTTTTTTTTTTTTTTTTTTTTTTTTTTTTTTTTTTTTTTTTTTTTTTTTTTTTTTTTTTTTTTTTTTTTTTTTTTTTTTTTTTTTTTTTTTTTTTTTTTTTTTTTTTTTTTTTTTTTTTTTTTTTTTTTTTTTTTTTTTTTTTTTTTTTTTTTTTTTTTTTTTTTTTTTTTTTTTTTTTTTTTTTTTTTTTTTTTTTTTTTTTTTTTTTTTTTTTTTTTTTTTTTTTTTTTTTTTTTTTATTTTTTTTTTTTTTTTTTTTTTTTTTTTTTTTAAATTTTTTTTTTGTTTTTTGGGGGGGGGGTGGGGGGGGGAAGGGAACAGGGGCAGGGGGACCGGCCCCGGGGTCGGTTTTTTTTTTTTTTTTTTTTTTTTTTTTTTTTTTTTTTTTTTTTTTTTTTTTTTTTTTTTTTTTTTTTTTTTTTTTTTTTTTTTTTTTTTTTTTTTTTTTTTTTTTTTTTTTTTTTTTTTTTTTTTTTTTTTTTTTTTTTTTTTTTTTTTTTTTTTTTTTTTTTTTTTTTTTTTTTTTTTTTCTTTTTTTTTTTTTCTTTTTTTTTTTTTTTTTTTTTTTTTTTTTTTTTTTTTTTTTTTTTTTTTTTTTTTTTTTTTCTTTTTTTTTTTTTTTTTTTTTTTTTTTTTTTTTTTTTTTTTTTTTTTTTTTTTTTTTTTTTTTTTTTTTTTTTTTTTTTTTTTTTTTTTTTTTTTTTTTTTTTTTTTTTTTTTTTTTTTTTTTTTTTTTTTTTTTTTTATTTTTTTTTTTTTTTTTTTTTTTTTTAATTTTTTTTTTTTTTTTTTTTTTTTTTTTTTTTTTTTTTTTTTTTTTTGTTTTTTTTTTTTTTTGGGGGGGAAAAAGAGAGAAAGGGGGGGGGGGGGAGGAAAAAAAAAATGTTTTTTTTTTTTTTTTTTTGGTTTTTTTTTTTTTTCTCACTTTTGTTTTTTTTTTTTTTTTTTTTTTTGGTTGTTTGGGTTTTTTTTTGTTTCTATTGGCCAGCTGCTGCCATCTAATTGTTGGCCACTGTGAAAACTGAGCACTTGTCCATTGAATGGCAATGGCAACTAAACAATTGCCTTTCTCTTCGAGACTTCCCGCTGCGTTTTGACCAGCACGAAACGCCTCGTGTAACTTGAAACTTGCCACGCGCTGTGGCAGGACTAGGTGTGGTCTGCTGCCGCATACAATGGGGCCCATAATTTGAGAGATGCTGCGAGACTCGGACGCTTAAGCACAATGCCCCACTAAATTACAGTTAATGTTTATTTCTTGGCCCCAATGACAGTCGAGCAGTCGAGCAGTCGAGCAGTCGGGTAGTCGCCGCGGGGGTGGGGGGGGGTTGGGGTTTTTGTTTTTTTTTTTTTTTTTCTTTTTTTTTTTGGTTGCCAAATGTTTTTTTTCTGTTGGGCAAGGCCGGGGGGTTTTTTTTTTTTTTTTTTTTTTTTTCTTTTTTTTTCTTCCTGTTTGCTTCCTTCCCCCCCCCCCCCCCCCCTTTTCCCCCCCCCCCCCCCTCCCTCATCTATTTCCTTGCGTTGCTATCGCAAGTTGTTACTGCATTTCGATTGTATCTTTGACTGTTGGCATTGCCTGGATTTTAGTTTTGGTCGTTTGTCCTGTTTCTGCTTTTGCCTTTTGTTTTATGCTCTCTTCTATGGCTTTGGCTAAGGACAATGCTTTATTGAGTTATGGCTTGCATACGGATATCCGCAAACAGAGCGAGACAGCGACTGCCTGAAAGAGATACACTCGCATTTATATAACCAACCAAGCAATCGAGCAACCAACAAACGAAGCATGTTTGTTATTGGCTCTGCATTGAGGTGTCTCGGCCAAGCTTATGCCATAAATTAGCAGCATTTTCAGTGGCCTTATGAATGCCATAGATACTACAAAAAATACCCTTACACTTACAATAGCATAATAAAAGTAATAACAAACGTAACAAATATACTTACCAACTTATTCTTCTAAAAACGAACAAACAACAACAGGAAAATGGCATCGAAACTTACCTGCAATAAATGAAAGAGAGTAAAGGAATTTTCTTTAGTTATGCAAATTTATTATTTATTATATTAATCTTATGATTTATGCACAATTTGTGCAACGAATTCGCAAGCTAACTACAATCAGAAGCCTTTCTTTATTACTTAAATGATGGCATAGAATAGGGAACATCATTGAGTATTCACTGTTATTCAACAGTGTTGTAAAGTGACAGCAGAAGAGAGAAGTTAAGTTAACTAAATGCAACATAAAAATATCAGCTTTTCAAACTGTTCACAGCAGCTTAAACCATCTACAGTACTATATGCGAGCTTTAAGCTTGAATAAAGCTCATTAATATGTTAAGGATAGACCAGCAGCTTTCGCAAGCTTGTTCTGTAAACTGCTAAAGCATTAGCATCATTTGAGCATTCGTAATCCCCTCTACTCAATATGCTACTTTGGTAAGTCTAAGTTGTAGTCAAAGCTAATCATAATTTAATTAAACTGTCATCAAAGTATAAAAGAATAACTTGCACTTGTTCATAATTCAACTACTTAACTAAGCCAGCAGCTTCTGTAAGCACTTGAACATATTCAGCGAGCTTAAAGCTTGCAGTGCTTGAGCAAAGCGCATTTAATTGTAAAGTTATATTTCGTGTTTAATCATATTTAATAACAACAATTGAGAAAACGGTTTTAGTGGTTTTTAGGAAAGGGTTAGAAGAGCTTTAAGCTCATTAAATAGTTCAAGTAGCAATGATACATCAACATTGTTTATACTTTATGCTGACTTAAGTTGTTTAAGCTTGATGAAAGCACATTAAATAGTTCAAGTAACGCTGATGCTTGATTAACATGAATCACTTAAGCTGCTTAAAGTTGTGTAAGTTGTGATGAAAGCACATTAAATAGCTTAAGTTTAATTGATTCTTGAGTGTAAAATAAAGTTTATTATTTGATTTGTTGAAATTAGAATTTTTATTTAAGATTTGTTTAGAAATCTTTGCTGTGCTTCTGTCTGTTTTATTGCCACACTTTCTTTGTTCGTGTCTGTGCCAATTAAGAAACTCATTCAACGCATAAACTTAAAAACTTAATCTTAACTGTGACAACAACAACAACAACAAGTTAGAGTGAGAGAGACAGAGAGAGAGAGAGAGAGCAGAACAAGAGGCAAACGCGCAACATTTCAATTCAACTTAATTTCCAACTTTGGACTAATCTTTTCTTGTCATTGCCTTAATTGTTGACCAACAGCAACAGCAACAACGAGACTAACAACTACAATAACAAGGCCAACAAGTACAACAACAACAACAAGAACAGCAAGAATTTGCAGTCAAGTTTTATGCGCAGCCTTTCCGTTTTGGCCCAAGCAATTTAGTTGATGGCTTTACGCCGCTTTTGGCCGCCTTTGCCATAAACACCTGAAGAGCAGAAGAAGTAGGAGACGGAGGCGGCAGGAGGAGCAGCGAAAGCATTTTGTCTTCTTTGAAAGGAAGAAGGCCGCAATTTAAACATTGCCTTATAAGAGCTAAAAATGTAGTTGTTACATTTAATTATATTCATATCTTTTGCCTGCCAAACGTGCCACGTAATCCGACAAGTTACAAAGCGGATGGCTTGCCTCTCTCTCTCTTTCTCTCTCCCTCTCTCGCTGTCTCTTCACCTCCACCCACACACTTTGCATCTCTGTCTTATTGTGGGCGTGGCGCGTAAACTTTCGTTTCTTGCAAACTGTGCGAAATGTACAAAAATGCTGAACACATGCCAATTACCAGGCTCCAAAAGTGTCGAGGTGCCAAAATGAGGCCTCTGTCGCTGCACAAACACACACAGACCAAGGCCCAGACGCAGGTGAAAGAAGCAGAAGCTAAAGCAGCAGCAGCAGCTTGCCACGCCTCCTCGCCTCCACACACCCACACACACACATTGAGCTCGCACGGTTGCCAGGCACAAGCTTAAAATGCGCGAATGCCAAACGACATTTACATTTACATACAAAATGCAAAAGGAACTCAATGCGCGCCCTTACAACTGTCAAGGAGTAGGGGTAGTTGATGGGGGCGGGGGAGGCAGTTGCAAGGGATCGTTTTGGGTAAAGCAGGGTAGGGTCATGGTCTTCATATTTGGGTGCGTTCATGTGAGCAGCACGGATTCCCAGCTTGGATACTCAGCTTGCCGCTGAATTTTGCCACGTTCAGGTTGTTGTTGTTGCTGCCGCCGTTGTTGTTGTAGTTGTCGTTGTTGTTGTAGTTGTGCGTTCGCACATTTTATTATTTTTTATGACTTTTGACAAAGGTGCGAAAAGGTCTCGCCGGTATGGCAGCCCACGACTAAGAGATGCCCTGTAAAAGAGCAAAGTATGAGGCAGCCTAAAAGTAGGCAACATAAATGTAACTAGACGTGATAGCAAGACTGCGTTTATGCAGTAATTAATTAATAAATATCCTACTCAAATGCAATTAATTAATTAGCTAGTGAAAGCAGTTAATATTAGTTAATAATTAAACAGTTTTCGGCTTTCGTTATACATTTAATAAGCCTCGCTCAACGGCACACAAAAAGTGCTGGGCACAAAAAGGATTTTTGGCTTGCAGGCTCGACGACTTACGCGGCATTGCGCGGCTGCTCTGGCGGAAGGAAGAAATCAAGGAGCGGCGAGTCAAAAGGCAGAACGAAACAAGCCATTTGCCATTTGCCAGGACGTTGTGGCGGTCGTGCGCTGGTTTTTTTTCTCTTTTTGCTTCTTCTGGTAACTTGATTTGCAACTCATATGTGCGCGGTTGATATGGCAAGCAAAGGCAAAGAAGTAAGAGCTTTGACATGAAGGGGGGAAGGAAAGGAAGGGAAAGGGTAGGCAAGGGAAGGGTAGCACAGAACCAGGTGCTTGCCTCATCGCCAGCTTGTTCAATTGTTAAAATGTTTGTCATTGATGTTTGGCTTTTGTGCGAGCAACATTTAAGTATTTTCTTCCTGCTTTATTTTTTTGAAGATTGACATCTCGAATTGAGTTTTCCATTTGCCATCACAGTTTTCAGTTTTGACTTAAGTGTTTTGCCAGCTTATTTAAGCCTGTCAGATCTACCAAACCCCACTCTCTTCAATTGAAATAAAAGCCAGACTGTTGCCACATTCCAGGCCAGATGCCAGATGCCAGATGCCTGATGCCTTGGCAGGTCTGTCATACGCCTGGTTTGGCATTTTTTTGTATTCAACCATTTCATTCAGCCTTTTGTAAGCTGGCTTTATTAAGAGCATAACTCTTATATATTTATACAAATATATATATATATATATATATATATATTTATACATATATATTTATGCATAAATATTTATATAATTTGTTTAAAGCGGCATCTCATTAAAGACCAGACGAGCCAGCCACCAGTCACAACTCAATTGAATTGAAGTTCGTGACGATTTCTTTGTTTTTGGTTAAAGGCATAAAAGTTTTGTTTACACTTCAACTGAACTTTCAACTCACTGACGCTGCTGTGAGTGAAAAGTTGTGTAAGCATTTTAAATCTACCACAAGAGAGATCCTTAATGGGAATGGGCTGAGGAAGGGGGACTGGAACGGGTATGCGGGTGTCGAGTTTCCCAAAGGGTAAGAGCAAAGCAGAAGATTGCATTGCAGTTTCCAAGCTATTTCGCAACTAATTGAAGCTATCTATAGCAAACTGATTGGCATTTGCATGCTGCATAGCGACAGCATATTATCGATAACAACGCACAGCTTCACATCGATTATAATACAAATAGAGACCTATTAAAAGTTCACCCATCAAATTGAAAGACGCGCAGTTCCCAAATAAATACAGTTATTTGTAGCATATGCTGAAGACAGCTGAGAGCTGTTATATGGCCGATATATCTCGATAATTATCGATAACATAAGAATCATTGTTATGAAACTCTAGTAAAGGTGCACTTATAGAATGTATAGGACACTGGCAACATAATTGCGTGTGTCGTATAATATCGATAAATATTGATAGTTGTCGATCATTATCGATAACATAACAAGTACTCGTAAAAAAGGGTTGTTCGAATGCTAAATAGGAAAGACGTGTATCAAAGAGTGATTTTAATGTTTCGATAACATGTTATCGATAATTATCGATATACTATACTATACATACAAAACATTATTCTTCAAATGGCTATGCCTTTCTAAGTGAGGTACTCCCATGTATGCATGTTGATGATACATGTTATCGATAGTTATGTAAACATGTTGATAACTATCGATAACATACAGTTCATTAATATATAAGTTAAGCCCTATTTAAGGTGCATTCGCTTAACTTCAAGAATCACTTCAAGAGAGCACACACACGGCCAATGAAGATTGAACGAGTGATGAACGAAGCAGGGAGGAGTACGCAACTTTGACAACTTCTAGCCGTGGGCCAAGTTGATATTAAGCAAACCCGAAAACACATTAAGTTTCGACTCTTTGGCACACAGTATGTACTCGCCTGCAACTGAAACTCACAGTTGCTATGGCAATATATTAGCCAACTCGCAGTTTTTATCCAATATTGCAGCCTAAAAAGAACGATGTGTCACTTCTCAATGCTCCTCCTTCCTCCTCCCCCGTTCTCTTGCTACTACTTTTACTCATGGATCACAGTTGGCCACAAAACTTTGGCGGCTATAAACTGCATTGGTATCCGCAGCAAAATGAACACCAAAACTGGTCAAAATGCTGGGGCGAAGCTGAAGAGGCCGCAATGAAATGCATGGCAATGCGCTTAAGTTTCATAAGCTGTGGCCAAAAGGGACAAACGGACCAAATCTGTGCCATGAGCACGAGAACTCAGATTTTCAGATTTTCAAAATGACCACGCCCCGAAAAAGCGAGGACAGTGGACAGGGTACTCCATGGTGTCCATGTGTTACATACGACTGTCAGCCAACAAAAAAGAGCAGAAAAAAAGAAAAAAGAAATACGAGAGAGAGGGAATTATCGAAAAGTGAATGCAAGGCAATGGCTTTGGCTTTGGCTTTGCCTTTGGCTTTAGCATTGGCAAAATATCAGACTCGTTGCCGTCTGTGACAGGAAGAAGACAGCAAAGAGAAAGATGAAGGTAGTGCCAAGTGGATGGATATTAGCAAAAGGGTAACTGCCAACAGAAAATACGTGTAATAGTTGAACAAAACCCTCGTTTGGTCAACTCCAGCGAACTAAAAACTAAAAGGGGAAGAAAAACTGTTATTTTTGTGTCAAATAGTTGGACAACTGTCCACGTACACGTCGAACTTTCGCTGACAGCTGCCACCGATGCCAGCGATGCCACCGATGCCACCATGGCCCCCAGGCACGCCCACTCACGCCTTAATGCACTCGCTGCAAATTAATATTGCACTTTTTTTCCCCCTTACGACGACGACGACGACGACGACGATAGTTGGCCCAAGTTGAGATGAGAAACTGGTAAGAAAACTTTTAGCGCGTCTGCGTTTTTCTTTTTTTTTCCAGTTTCTACTTTATGTTCGTCTTGTTGTTGTTGCAGAAAAATTAGTTTCTTCACTTATTGAAATGTCAATGGGTATGTCAGGCAGCCCGACAACGACAACGACAACGACGACGACAACGACGACGACGACGACTTTTCCCTAGCCCCAAATTGTAATTTCCACGTCTGCACATCTTTTTTTTGCCAGTTTTCTTTTCGTTTTTAGTCCTGGCGTCAATTTGCTTGAAATGCTTCATGCCAAATGATTTAGCGTCTCGCGTTTGTTTTTTTTTTTTCATTCCATTTTCACACAGACCGACAAACACACACACACCCACACACACACACCCACACACACACACAGATACACACAGTTGGTAAAAAAGTTTTAGCTTTTGTTTTTCAAGCTTGCCTCAGGGAATGAAGGCAGCCTCAGCTGTTTGGCAGCGCGTTCGTCAATTTAGCCTAATGATATCAGCGTGAAAAAACGCAGAGAAAAGGATAGAGAGAGACAGAGAGAGAGCGAGCGCGAAAGGGGGGAGGCAGAAAAGGTGCGAAACTGAAATTTAAACAAATTAAAAAGGGAACCTGCTCACAATTGAGGCAACATCTATGTTGAAGAAATGCAAGAAAGGTTCACGCTTGTCGCGGCTAATGAGCATGAAACAAAGTGACAAAGTTACAGCTGCCAACTGAACCACAAAAAATTCAACAAAACTTAACACACAAAAAAAAGGTCAATCGGCTAAGTGGCTTAATTCACCCCCTCCCCCCCCTGCGATGACACGCTGCTACTCGCTTTGTTCGATTTCAGTTTCATCTTCATTTTTATCTGTTTATCTAAGGAAAATCGCGAGTTGCTTCTTCCTTTTGGGTTTTTACGCTTTTTCCAACACATAAATTAATGTCTTGGCTCATATTTAAAACGCTTTTCTGGTAATTAATCAATTTGATTGATCATTTCTTGCCCAAAAAGCTGACTGGCAAAATAGTACCCTTCCCCCTCCCGCCCTCAGGGAGAGAGAATCACAAGTTTGATGATGCCGCATTATATTTTATAAATATTTTAAATACTTTAGCTTATGGTTTGCCCATTAAGTCAGTGGAGATAAATGACTTATGAGTTTGCCACGCTCAATTAACATAATGTAAGCGTTGCTTCAAACAGCTGTTGTTACTCTCAATAACATGAACACAGTTAACAGCTTAGAAAAGTTCAGTTTTGGGTATATAAAAATTACGTTTTAGTTTTACTTCGCTCTCTCTCTGCATTTATAAAACTTTAATTAAGTTACTAAATTAAACTGTCAGCCAGAGTGCGAAAGAGCGGGAGCGAGAAAGGAAGCTTCCATTACAGCAGCTTGTCAGAGTCTTAACAGCGTGCTGAACTACTTCCCCCTGTTGGCCACATCCTGTGGACACGGCAAAGCTTTTAAATCCCAAGCTTCAAGTGCCCTGCAATTGCTTAACAGAGCTCTGGGCTGGTCGCGGGCAAAATAAAAAAGAGAAGAAAAGCTTTTCGCAAAGCTTTTAACGCTCTGTTAAGGCGACAGACGTTTTACATTATTTAAACAGCACTCGCAGCTTTGTTTGCTCGCGCTCTCTCGCTCTCGCTCTCCTCAACTCATGCTCTCACGGATTAGTGGGCTACAGTATAGCTTGACTAAGACGAACTGAATGAAAATTGTAATGCAGTAAAATTGTTGGCATTTAAGTAGAAATTATGCTGGAAAAGGGAAGTTAGAAGAGTTTTAACTTCAGGGAAATTAAATATAATGGAAAAAAAAAAAGAGAATGAAATAATAATAACAATGTAAGATTGTCTAGACGACGTTTAACTTGCTATTAAGATTAAGTTTAGCTCTCTCGACATCCTCTTTTGGTTTAAGAAATTAATAATAATAATAAAATAAAGAAAAGAGCAAGGAACTAGGGAATATTTGATGAAAGAATTTTCCCATTTACGCATTTATAAAAAACATAAAAGACAGAAGATTAGAGAAAACAAATGCAGAGGAATGATAAGTTATAGAAATAAAGTATAATATACAACGTAACAACCAAATCTATAAATAGAATTCAATTGGCTATTAAACAGCAACAACTTTAACTTAGGTAATTCAGCTTTAATAAAATATAAAGTTAATAGAGCTAGAAATCTATGGTAAGCCTAGCCTAAGGTATAAAAAAGCTGCTAACGTTGTCTTAGCAACATCGAACCTAACTGCGACTTTTCACACTTTTAAAAAATTAAGTGAATCAGCGTTAATTCACAATTTAAATGGCTTCAATTATGGTTGGCTAAAGACCGCTTTGAAATGCGGCTAATACAGTTTATCGCACTCGAGCGTCTATCAACATTATCAGCAGGCGTCGCTGTTTTTTATACATATTTCCCCAAAGGCAGCCGTAGAAACGCCGGCCTCATTGCGAATACACAACTTTGCTGGCTTATCAAAACATAACATCAATACACACACACACACAAGCACACACACACACATATATATATATATATATATAGACACAGACTGACACACGTGCCGCAAAGGAAAAACGTGATGCTAATCGCATTTGCCAGTGACATTTTCCAGTTATTTTTATTTTTATTCTATTTCATTTGCATTTGTGCCATATTTTGCAATGTTTATTTCTCTAACTGATTTGTTAATTGTTGTAGTTGCTTTAATTGTTGCAAATTATGCTGTCATTTAAGCACATTGCGTATACGCAACGCTGTGCTGTGCTGTGCATATTTGTAATGCTAAACACATACGCATATTAGGCATACGCAGCGTGTGACAATCTGGCAGCAAATTTGATTGTCATTTTTATTATTATTGCGGCACTCACAAACACACAACAATAGAGAGAGAGAGGGAAAGCGAGAAAGAGAGAGAGAGACAGCGACATTTAGAGGCGAAATTGCCTGAGTTTGCTTTTATTTTCGGGCAAAGTGCTTAGGCACTCTTGAGTCTTACAAGAGATTAACAAAGCATTTAATCTTAGCTTGGCATAAAATGACACAGCACACACACACACACACACATAGCACACTCACACACACACAGGGTTAGATGTTAGCCTGCTTTTCTTGTGTTTTGCTTTATTTATTATGCCTGCCTCTCGTTGGTTTCATATTGTTTTTTGTTTTTGGCTTTTTATTGACATTTACTTGCTTAACGTGCGCCTTTCGTATTGCTTCTGCTGCGGCTGCTGCTGCTTCTTCTATTGGCTGTTGTTGTTATTGTCGTGGGTTTATTGTTGTAGTTGTAAATTTGTTTTGCTGCTGCTGTTTTTATTATTTTGGGTATTTCAGCAAAACTGCAATAAAGCGAATTTTTCCACACGTTGCATACTTTTGAGCGCTACACACACACACGCACACACTCAGAGAAACGCGAGTACACACACACACACAGAGAGAGACACGCAGAGGCAGCGTTACAAAAACAACACATACAGAGATGAAAATTGCAGTTACTGCCGCCGCGACGGAAGCTACTCGTGAATTTTAAAACAATTTTTATACACACAAATTTTTTTCAGCATTTTTCGCCTTTTTGATTTGATTGCGTTTGCCTTGCGTTGCGTTTGCCTTACGTTTTTGAATTGGAATTTGTTGATTTAATATTAATATTATTATTATTATTTTTAGTGGGCAGTAATTGTTAAATTGTAATTGTTTATTGTTAATTGCAGAGGCGCACCACACATACAGGCACACACGCACACACGCAGACGCACACAGACATATAGATGAGTGAGTTGATTATAAAACGACAGAGCAAAAGTTAGCGCAACACTAGCAAAATATCAGCAGCAATGACAGCGCGGCCAGCGGAGCGAAGCGAAGCGAGCGCAATCAAAAAGCTTTCGCAGCTGGAAGCAGCAGCAGCAGCAGTGGCAGCAGTGGCAGCCGTAGCAGCAGCTTGGAAGTCCACAACCGAAAGCTATCTGTATGAAGAGAATCAAAGCTTAGGCAAGAGCACAAGCAAAGAGCATGAGAAGCTTAAAGCGCATGCGCCGCCAGAGAAATGCTGGAAAAAGGGCTTCGCAGCGGGCAGAGGCGAGCGAGTGGATTATGTGTCAGTGTAACAATGGAAGAGTTTATGGCAATTAACAGTACACACACACACACACTCTCTCTAGCTGCTGTCCAATGATGCATGAACTGCATTGAAGTGGACGCGACATCATCTTTTTGGTCTACGCCTCATTAGTGTCAAGGCAAAGAGTTCAAAATTGCCATAAACGCGTGCCACAAGTACGCATATTACATGCCTCACAAAATGCATAATGCATGCCACGCCCACACTCACACACCACCCCCCTCATACACACACACGCTCATTATTAGCCGGCTTGACATGCCGGGTCGAGATTGCCGTGGCCAGAGTCCAAGGCAAAAAGCGTTGAGCGGCTGCAAGCGCCTGCATTTCCATATCATTATGCGCATTATGATTATCAGCTTGAACATTATCAACAAGAGCATCATTATCAGCATCATTATGAACGTCATTATCAGCATTTACAGCAGCCAAGCAGCAGCGACGTTGACGTTTGACAAGGCTGCAAGCTGAGGGAGTTGCAAAAGAGAAAGTTTTCCTTTGCCTCCATTTTTGCAACTGTGTTTGCTTAGGAGTGTGTGTGCGGGTGTAACGTGTGTGTGTGTGTGTGTGTGTGTGTGTGTGTGTGTGTGAGTGTGTGAGTGTGTATGCAATGCCTGGCAGTTTGTTTTTAATCAAGGCAAAACTGGGTCAGTTTGGGCTGCAACTAAAAATATCATTTATGTTGCCCAGCCAAATGCGCCAGTTGACTTTCCCTTCCCCCCTCTCCCACTAGCCTTCTCCAACTGCAGTTTCTCCCCCTCCTGCTCTGCGCTTTGTGTGAATGCATTGTGTACTCAAATATAAATACTCACACATACACATATACACATATATTTGTAGTACCACACGTCATCGTCCTCTCACAGAGTTACAATTGGATGCTGTGTTAATTGCTACAGAAATGCACTGTTAGTTAACAGCGCCACTGTTAACACAATCTGCAACTGTTAGCGCTAACAGTGAGAGTTAAAGTGCCTTTAACAGTTGACCCAGTTCTGACTATAAATAGAGCACAAACACACACACACACACACTGAGTGGGAGAGAGAGAGAGAGAGACTTGAGTTTACAGCGTCAACTGGGAATGGGGTTGACTCTGGGATTGTGACTGAAGTTGAAGCAGATGGAGACTTAAGATGGATTTTTTGTTGTTGTTGTTTTCTTTTTTTTGGCAATTGCAAGTGTTTCGTAAAAGGTTTATGCGAATTACATTTCTATTTATAAATCACTTAAGACTTCTGGCAAAGTTGATGGATAACTTTTAAGCCAAAATGAAAAGCAGCCACCAAGAGGCAAAAGCAAAGGGCTTGAACGGAATTTGTGAGCAGTAGGCAGTTATGATGTATAGATAATGCTGAAAACTCTATCATAACTTTTCATATGAAATAAAAATATGGCTGCGTATTACAATTGAAAGTAATCTTATATCTTAGATTGAGAATCAAGATTAAATATAAATTGAGAACTATATTTAAATCCCAGGAGAAGCCATTCTCATTATTGTCTTAAGCTTTTCTTTTTGTATAAACATAAGTAGCCAACACAATAGAGATTATGTTCCTATATACTACAAAGATGATGTAAACTTTGAGCCGGCTTTTTAAAATTGTTTCAGAAAGAGAAAAGTCATCAAAACAATCAGAAGATTCGGTTTTTGTAAAGTTAACAATCCAAAGTGCTTCTCTCTTCTCTTCATTTCGGCTTTCATACTTTCAGATTTATCTAATTATCTAATTTTTATATCACGTTATTCATTTACTTAACAATTTATGCTTATAATTGAAGATTGTATCTTCACTTTACTCTCTTTATGTCATTTGGAAATCCTAGAATAATACTTAATTAGTATCACATTAATCACAGCCTTAACTTTGTGACAAATCATCTGTTTTTATAAAGCTATTTATAGTTCAATATTTCTTCTCTCTGTTGCCATCTTAATCGCTTAATCGCTCAGCCTAACTCTGCTCTGACTTCATTTCTTGTTATTATTCTCAATCATAAGTTGAACTCATCTCTATCATAAAGCTTATTTCAATCCAAAATTCCTGTTTTACATTCTTCTACAAAACCTAGCATAGAAATTAACTCTTATATTATAATGATAAAGATCTTCTTATTATCCTTAAGTCTTTTCAAGCACTACAACTCACCTCGGATGATGTGAGATAGCACATGCGCGAATCGGTGCTCTCAATGGAGGCTTGCTGTACAATTCCATAACGTGATTCACGATCACTCAAATACTCTGATCGCAAGCTGTCCTGACGTATAAACTCCGCACTAGAGGAAAGTGAAGAGTATCAACAATAAATATATATTCCTATCAATATACAAATCAAACTCTTACCGTTGCTCTAGAGAATCAGCTCTGGCGCTCTTGTAGCCGGAATCATTGAGGCTGCTGTCTTGGCGCAACGAAGGCAACGAATCCCAAGGCGAACGCTTGTGTCCCGAGCCGGGCACTTGTTGCGTCATCATGCCATGCCCGGAACCTGAACCAATTGTCGAGCTGCCCGAGCGCCAGCCGTCCGAGTGACGGAACCATTGAGCGCGTGCCGATTCCCCAATGCAGCTGGCGCAACGTGAATTGGAGAAACTAAAAGAAAAGAGAAGTTTGAGTAATTTAAATGAAGGAAGACTAAAGATGAAAGTATTGCCAGAACTTACCTAGCATTATGATCGGATAAATAGCCGCGATCTCGTTCACGTTCCCGCTCGCGTATCAACTCATTGCGATCACTGTAATAGCCATCCCTGTCACGATCACGCTCCTTGTCGCGTATGGTGGATAAGGGACGATGTGGGGGCAGCGGCAAAGTCGAAGATTTGGCATTGGCTGCATGGAGAAAGAATGGAGAATAATAGATTAAGAAAGAATTGAATTGAATTGCAAAGACAAGAGCAAGAGTAAAGTCAAGGCAGGCAAATGTACTTTGATATACAAGGATCATAAGGATAATCAGCATTTAAAAACCTTTATTTATATGCGATAGACATTATAGAGATTGCAATTGTTTAAGTGGTGCAGTCAATGGAACTACTTACGCCTACGTAGTGGATATGGGCTGCGTTGTGTTGATCCTGGTAGGCTTTCAGCGAATTCTGATGATTGAGAGTATTGAGTGGTGTGTGTGTGTGTGTGTGTGTGTGATGTGTGTGAGTTCAGGAAGATGAGCATGTTGTGATAGGTATGAATAGCATTTAAGTTTTGTATTATTTAAAATTGATTTATTAGAAAAGGAGAGAGACAAAGAAAAATGAAAGAGAAAGAGTTTTATGATTGCAAAGTGAAATGAAAAGCAATTAAAGTTCAAGTACAAATACAAGTTCAACAATCATTTGAAGAGCATCAACTAGTCAACTATCTACGCTGAGCTTTGCTCACATACACTACACACATACAACTAGAGATGCTTTAGTTAAACAATTTCAATGATTTATGCTTTAAATAGACTTAAATTACTCGGTGTCGTGTACTTTTTCTATTTTAGTTCAGTGAAATTCCTTTGCCAACTTATCTGCATTTCATTTTGTACCCCCATTAATCAGATTATCACACTACATTCTCATTCCCATTCCCCTTTCCATTCTATCAATCGAAATCGCAATCGCAATCGCAATCGCAACATGAAACGAGCGTGTGTTGTTTGCTTAACTTGATTGAGACATTGCTTGGGGGTGGAAGGAAGGTGGCTAGTTCCGAAGCTAATTAAAAATTCGATTAGAGAAGGAAGCCAGAAATGAAATGAAGGCGAGAATAAAAAACAACAAAACAAAGACTACAACAACAACGAGAACGAGAACGAGAACAAAAACAAGAGCGTGGCTTTCGGGGTATAAACTAAATCAATGAAAACCCATACGATATAACTACAACTCGAATGGCACTAGGAAACTCACCCAGATTCTCCATGCTCTGCGAGAGCAGAGCCTCAAACGTGTGCAAGCTGTAGGACTCGGCATCCATGCCCTTGGCCAGAGTATTCCTCAAATGCATCTCATACTCCATGAGCAGCCGGGAAGTGGGGCTGCCTGGCGTGGGGGTCACATTTGGTGCCTGCTGATGCTGATGATGTTGGTGACGTGACGAGCGTTGTTGTGGATGCGGCTGATGTTGTTGCTGCTGCTGCTGCTGATTTGGTTGCTGTTGTTGTTGCTGCTGTCCATAGGATTGATCCTGATCGGAATTACCGTTGCTGGAACTGGGAGTCGTGGCATAGCATTGATTATCAAACATTACGTTATCCGAGGGCGGCGAACCCTCAATGCAGCTACGTTCACGCTCACGTTCCAGCTCCAAATAGAGATTACGTGGTGGATAGCCACGTCCAATTTCATGCGAGGATCTGTCGACAAGAAATAGAAAAAAAGTGAGCAACAAGTAACAAATTGTAGGCTCGGCGGGCCGAAGATTTGATACCCTTGCAGAGACTTGTATTCGATGTTGACCGATGCTTTCTATGACAGCTTTATGATATGTACAAGACTATACGAAATACACAACCTGTGAGATTGATTAAGATATCACAAGAAAGAAAGATAGCTTGCAAACTAAAGACTAGTTTGCATAGAAACAGACAGACAGAGTCAGACAGACAACATCGACTCAGCTGCGTCGCTCTGATCAAGAACATGGACACTTCCTGAAGTCTACGACGCTTCACTACTTTCAATACGTTACACGCTTCGTGACAAAGTTGTGGTACCCTCTGCAAAGGGTATAAAAGCCTAGCCAAGAGTGTTGGCAACACAAAACTCACCTCGAGCCGGAGAAGCGCGATGACTGACTGCCGCTGCCGCTGCTGCGTCCCATTGTATTGTTGTTCATGACGTGATGGCCACCAGCGACGCCCATGCCACCGCCACCGCCACCGCCACCACCCATGCCCATGCCCATGGCATGTTGATGCATGTGCTGGGGGCCCAATGTTTGGGCCGCATTCGCATTGTAATAGTTGTAGCGACGTCGGCCCATCTCCGGGGAGGTGACGGGGCTCTCGGTGCTGGGCATTGGCTTTAGCATGCGCTTCAATGTGCTCGTATCGACATTCATGTCCTCGGTGCTCTTGGTCTTGCGTCGTGTGTTGTTGTTGATTACATTGTGCTGGTGGTGCATGTCGTGCGAGTGCGCGTCGCGTGTCTGCAAAACGAATAGAGATGACGATTAGACCAAATAGACAAACAGAAACAGTAACAGAAACTGGCAGTGAAATTTCAGCTCAAACTGAAACTGAAACTGAGACCAGAGCGGTTACTCAGCTCGTACTCACCATATCATCATTGAAATCCTTGCTGCGTGTACCGGTTGACTTGGTGGAGGTGCCAACACTCTGATGCAAACCACCGCCCACCTGTGTGCCCTCGCTCTTCGACAGATCCATGTCCATTTGACAGGCGCCGCCATCGTCGGTTCCCACCTGGGAGCCCACATGATTCTGTGAGCACATGTCCGAACCGCTGCCCACTCCAGTCACAATCACGCCGGGCGTATTCGTATTCACGCCCGCATTGGCCACCATGGTGCCATCTTGTCCCTTGAGCTGACGTTGTAGAGTATCTGTTTGTTGGTGGAAAGGAAGGTAATCGTATCAGATCAGTGCTGGAAGTACTGTCAAATAGCTGCTGAATGGGAAAGTATTTAGAGAGAACTTTGAACCCAGCTGTGAACCGGTTTAAGAGAGGTCAGCATTCAAACAATTTGATAGTTTCTTATGCCATTAATATATAATATCAATTTTGATATATGATAACAATCTTAACAATTAATTAGCGCTTGAAATACTCGGCGAAAACTTTGAACCAGCTACTGAACCGGTTCAATGAAGTACAATGGCGTTAGTGTAATTATCAAATCAATAATGTAAGCGTATTATATAGAAATATCAGGCATTCTGATGAAAGTATAATTAAAATATGTATGGTAAAGCGAAGGATATATAACTAATAGAAGAGGAAAAGCTTGAACCGGTTCAGCGATAGATAACTGATGTGTATACAACTGAGTTATCTAAGCAGAGAGCTAAACCTTGAACCGGTTCAGGGATAGATAACTGATGTGTATACAACTGATATATCTAAGCAGAGAGGAAAAGCTTGAACCGGTTCAGCGATAGATAACTGATGTGTATACAACTGAGTTATCTAAGCAGAGAGCTAAACCTTGAACCGGTTCAGGGATAGATAACTGATGTGTATACAACTGAAATATCTAAGCTGAAAAGGAAACCTTGAACCGGCTCAGGGATAGATAACTGATGTGTATAACAACTTTTAATATCTGTCACATTCAATTGAAATAAAAATATAATTTTCAGAGCTGGACAACTTACCACCTCCTTGGGATGGGCCACCGCTGGCGACATTATCGTAGAGTGAGGTGCTGCTCACGGCGCTTACAACTTTGCCCTGTTGCTGGCCATCGACATCGGTGATTCTGTGGGAGCCGACATTACGCGGCAAAGTGGATGAACCTGCAATGAGTATGGCGATGAGATTTGATGGGGGATGCGGTGGTGGATTTTCTTTTTCTTTTTCTTTTTCTTTGGCACCTAATTGCTAACTGTATTACTGTTGTTGTATATTACAGGGTATTCGAGTGGTAAGTATCATATGAAGAGACTATGCTAAGCGTAAAACAAAAATCACGATAGGAAAACCTCTTAAACGCGTTAAGAACGAACAACGTAAGCAGAACTTGCAACAGAAAAGCGAAAAGGAATACAAAAAAAAAAAAAAAAAAAAAAAAGAAAACAACAACGAAAGAAAAGGGGACAAACAAGTACGTGTTGCACTCGTTAACTTGAATTAATTAGAACTAACCGATTTGCTTTTGAGTTAGTAAGTTGCTTGGTTGAGTTTTCTTTTGGTTTGGTTTGGATTGGTTTATTGTTCTCTCACCTCTAACACGTGGATCGGTTCTCAGGCGCGCATACTGCTCGGCGGACATGCAGGTGCATTGGGGCTCTTGGCGAACGCGCGACGGTGACGCGGGGGGTGCTGAGCGGCTTTCGTTTGGCCTTGACCTTGCCCTTGCCCGGCGGATCCAATTTCAGGGAGTAGCTCGACGAGGCCTTTCGTGAAAATTTGAAAGAAGGCGACTGTAAAACGTCGCACTATCATTAGGTTAGTTGATTGGGATAACAAGGTTCTGTGTGTGCGGTTTCTCTGCTTTCGAAATTCTTCTCTCTATCTCACGCTCTTTCTCGATATTTCTCTCTCTCGCTCTCTTGCTTGATCTTTGCAGATGCTATAGAACTATAACTGGCTCAAGTTGCTGGCAACTTGGCGAAGATTTGTAGCTGTTTGCTTAGTGTGTGACTTAAGAGAACTTAGAGAACTACTAAGTTGATTTGAATTGTGCATTAACATAAGTAACTTGACATGTGCTTAGAGCCTTGAGTAGTATTGATAATAATACATATATAATATATATATATATATATATATTTAAAGTTTAGATAGAGTTAGTAGTTATAGTAGATAGTGAAGTAGACAAACATACACATACAAGCATTAGTTAGTTAGTAACTACAATTAGATTTTAGTTTAAATTGATTGATAGAAGTTGTTGGAGTGCATTCGTTTAAGCAGCGTGTTCTATTCCCTTCTCTCTCTAACTCTCTCTCTCTCTCTATCTCTCTCTTAGTGGGCGCTACGCGCATTTGGTTTATCTTAGTCTAAATTGAAGTAACGCTTAGTTTTGCTGATTAACTTTAAGCTTAATTTTGATTAAATTGCTGCGAAAACAATTGTTTATTATTGTGAACATATGTGCGTGTTGCTTCGTTATCGTTTTATCGTTATCGTTATCGTTATCGCTATCGTTATCGTTATCGAATTCTGCTTCGATTTTTAATTCGGTTTTAGAAACCTTCAAAAATGATGTTCCAAGAATATATATTTCACTGGGCTTTAGGTTTAACCTCGGGTTAACTCGCTGGTTAACTCTTGTTTAATACTCTAGTTAAGCTTGTTTTGCGGCCTCTCTCGGCGCTTCTCAAACTTCTCCTTGTAGCTTCTTTCGCTATTGCTATGGCTGCTTATCGATACTCGTTACTAGACTAAATATTGAGCATTGTTAGTTTTTGAAAGTTGTTTCGATATTTCTTGAACCGCCCACTCGGCTGGGGGGGATGTGAGGCTGGATGGAGCTGGGTATACTGGGGTTACTTAGGGCTCATCGGAAACGGTTTGCAGGGGATAGGTAACGGTATTGTAGTAGAGGATACGTGCGATTGTTTTAAAGCGTTTTGCGTTTTTCTTTTGCATTTTCATTGTACGTTCGGCAATTCAATATCAATTCATCAATATCAATTTGTCAATATGTCAATTCAACAATTTAATTGATAAACATTTATCGTTCATTAGTATAAAGCGAATTGCATTTTTCATTAACAGTTTTCATATTCATTTTGTGGCACATGTGTCAAATGCAAACGAATCGAGTTGCAAATATAACATATATATATTTATACATACATAAATATATAATAATTGTAGAAAGTTGTTAAATAAAGTTTCATGTTAAAGATAATAAAAGCATATCGTGGGGAAGGGGGGACAGAGGTTTCATAGATAGAATTATATAGAATTGTAAGTGTACATTTAGAGATGTATATATAAATATAGAGAGATTTTTTTGTTATCAATTGACAAAGTTATTTGTTGTTATTTTGTTGTTGTTGTAGTTGTTGTTGTTTTGTAGTTGCGTGTGTAATTTTTATATTGTTTTTAAATATTTTTTAGTTCGGTTTTTCGTTGTTCGAATATTTATATATATTTATAAGTGTCAAATGAAATGCATTAAAAATGAAAGAGGTCAAAACGAATTTGTTGTTGTAATTCGATAATATTTCGATTGATTTTGTTGTTGTGTTTCGAGAATGATTTCGAAAATGATTAGAAGAGAGAAAAAGAAATGAAAGAATATATAATATAAATACATTTAACAAATTTTAGTGGCTGTGCCGTGTTAAGTAGTTAGTCAGTGTGTGTGTGTGTGTGTGTGTGTCTGTGTGAGTGTGTGTGTTTGTGTGTGTTAAGATACATATACACAAGTAAGTAAATAGTTGTTGGAACACGCACACGCACACACACACACACACACACACACGCACACGCACACGAACACACAAGTAAAAGTAAAGATACATTTATATAAATGAATGCAGCTGCTTGACCTGGTATTTATTTGGTATTTTGTCTGGTATTTATAACTGCTTATGCTGGTATGCTTGCTGTGTGTGCTTGGCTTGGCTTAGTTTACTGATAGCGAGTTGTGATAGTTATTTATTAGATTGTAACAAAGAGACACATAAAAGTGTATAGAGGCAGTTACAACAACACATAAGGACACGTTCATGTGTGTGTGTGTGTGTATGTGTATGTGTGTGAGACAGAGTGTAGAAGTGTGTGTGTCTGTGTGTGCGTATGCATAGATGGAAGATTTTACACATGCCCAAGTAAGGGGAGCGCTACTTGAATGGGTTTTCAATAGAATTAAGTTTCTCTGTTGTGACACATTAAAAAGACATTTGACATTTAGTAGCAGCAGTTGAATTTAAGTAGTAGAAGTAGTAGTAGCAGTAGTAGTAATAGTAGTAGTAGCAGTAATACTGTGTTTCGTGACAAATAAATATAATGAAGCGATACTAACGTATTTTTTTACAATGTAAGATACCTGCAACAAATGAGGCGCAAAGTAAGAAAAGAAACGAAACAATTATTAGATACTAAATCCAGACAGATTTTATGTTGACAGTTCAAAGTCTATATATGTATGTGTGAGTGTGTGTGTGTGTGTGAGTGTGTGTGTGTGCTGGTGTGTGTAGAGTTCTTTAAAGTCGAGCAATGCCATAGAAATTGTTACAATTTATATTAATTAATTGCAAATAATTTAAGTTTTCATTTCCCTTTTTTTGATCACAATTTCTAAGTCATTTTCCAACTGTGTTTAAGATGTTGAAGCAGTTATTCTAAAGCTCTGAAATAATATAGCACTACTTATAGGTCTTACTTAATACTTTTGTTCTTTTTTTTTTTTTTTTGTTGCCAAATTGTTAAATATTATAAACAAAACTAAGGATTTGTAGAGCAAACGCAATTGGAATACAGAACTTAAGCATAATTTCAGAGATAAACAAATTGCCAAATTGTTTAAATTTATCAAACTAATGAACGAGTATATATATGTATTATATATATATAAATATATGTATACTTATATGCTGATAAGTATGTTTACAGTTACAGCTGTTTGTTTCTAATTTTTATTATATTTTTTAGAGAGCGTTTTGTCTGTTGTGTCTGTCTGTGTGTGTGTGTGTGTGTGTGTGGATGACAGTGACAGTGACTGCGACTGTGACTGTGACTGTGACTAATGGCATGGCATGAGTTGAAGCTTAAATGAAAGCACAAGAATTTTGTAAATCAATTCAGTTTCACAATGAAATTGTTATAGTTCGAGTTTAAAACTGGATTCAACATCATCAACATCATCATCATCATCAGCATCAACATTAACATCATTAGGATCATTAAACATTCATCACGGTCGGTCATCAAATCACAGCATCATCAACTTTGTGCTGGGCAGTTCAACGCACACAACTTGCCACAGTTTGTTGCACTAGAACTGCCCAATTTTTGGCTGTATTGTAATTGTTAGTAGAGTGTAAGTTTGTGTAGCTGTGTGTGTGTGGTGTTTTGTTAAGTGGTTTTGGCTGAGGTGGCTTTTCTTTATTTGATTTTTTTTGATTTGGTGGTTAAGGTGGTATCAGTTGAGGTGGTTGCTTGTCATCGTCGGCGTTACAAATCCACAAACTGTAAGAGAATACTTACACAGCATTCTCGAAACTGTTTGGCATCGATGGGCGACGTAAAGTTCAATCCCCATGTATCGTTAGTCATGGGATCCTTCCAGTAAACAAAGCATTCCGATGCCTGGCCAATGCGAGTGCCTAAGTTTGAAATATATATATAAACAGATTAGACAAAGAGTTGTAAGAGTACAAAAGTTAAGTGAAAAACTTTACCTGGCTGTACAAGTCGCACATCGAGTATCTTGTCCACCTGACTGTTATAGGCGGTGATGTGAAAGATGCACTCGGGTGAATCCTGAATGCAGGTGATGTTGACAGGAACCAAATCTTCAGACACTTGTTGCCACTTGACGGTGCCGGCGCCACTTGCCGATACGTGAAAGACCTCAGCCCACAACCTGAACGAACTAGGCGTTGGTTAATAAAAATCGTATTTAATGTTGGCAAATACATTAAGTTGTTGTTGTGGTTGTTGTTGTTATTGTTGTTGGGTAGTTTTATTGTTGTTGGATTGTTGAATTGTTGTTAATTCAATGCAAAATTTTGTGCAAATTTTTGAATTCAATTGAAAGTAAAATCAAACAAAGGAAGCGCAGTTGTTGTTGGTGGTTACAGTTGTTTCGTTTAGGAAGGAAAAGTTGTAGCAGATTGCCAGATTGTTGTTGTTGTGGTTGTTGTTGTTGTATTGCCGAGTGTGGTTTTGTGTGTTGGTTTGGAAGTCGTTTGGTTTGGTTTTGTTTTGATTTTGTTTTGTTTTTTGTTTTGTTGAAAGAAAGAAAAACCAGAAGAAGAACATAATTAGTTTGATTACAAAAAGTTATCGATAGAGGCGAATTCAATTGTTGTTTTAATTGCCAGTCAGTTAACAGTTAACACAAAGAGTCACCAAAAAGGAGCACAGAGAATGTTGCCACTGCAAATGCAACAACTGTCGACAACTTGCAACATGTGCACTCACCTCAATAAATGCCCATCGCGACGACGTGAACTCTGCCAGGGTGAATCCTCATAGCGATAAGCCTTGCGCATCAATGGAGCACACGAACAGCTCAATTTGTTGCCCATGGCGCAGTTAGCACAGCCCACCGCAGTTCCTACATCACACATACAAAATGTTATTAACTAATGCCTTATTAAGTTAAGTCAGTTAGCCAGGACTTACCTTTACCAGAGGCACCCCGATGTCACCACATGCCGCTTACGTCCGCCTGCGAAAGCGCTTGGCCGCGATTTAGCGACTGCGAGCGTTGATTATGCCGATGGCCGTGGTAGCGACTGCCTCGCTGCTGAAGGGGGGGGCCAAGAGAAAGAGAGAGAGAGAGAGAGAAAAGGGAGTAAAGAAAAGAGAGAGAGGGAAAGTTAATATTTAGTTAAGTACATACAGTAGTTTAATATATTTAATACAGTTCAGCTGACTCTAAATCTGCTATAGCAGATCCTCTGTAGATCTACAGCGTATTTAGTTAGAGACTTAGCTCTAGTCAGAGTGCCTAGATAAAGGAGCCTTCATAAGTAATAGAAATAGAATATGCTTTCAAAATAATTCCCTGGCATCTATTTTACCTGAATAGTTGTTCTTATATTATGTGCTTTTAATTATGTTTAAATATTTGGTAAGTAATGCAAAAATATTAAACTAAATGCAACAGTTTCTATTTGTAAATTATACTTTTTATTTAAACAGTTTTATTTACTTTAACCATCTTTACATGAATCTTCTTTTAGTAAACGCAACTATAAATCTTGACTTTATTATGTTCTTAAGTTTAGCAAGTCAAGTTTAAGTATTAAACTCAAATATAACAGCTTCCTATTGTAAAATATATTTCCATTTAAACAGTTTTATATACTTCACTAACATGAACTTTACCATATTTATATATATAAAATATTTGCTTAAGTTTAGATTCTATAAATGCGGAAAGAAGAGTCTAGTCTATAGTCGAATTCTATAAACAGAGTGTTAATAGATTAAAGACGTCTGCTTTCTGCAAATCTCTACTTAGAACCAACAGCTTCATTTGCTTCAGCTGCTAGAAAGTACAGATAGATCGTTCATTTAAAATACTTTTAGTATAACAAGTTTAAGTAAGATATGCTAGTGTAAAGATAAAACAGTTTAGATTTGCATTATATTGATATTCTATATATATAAAAGTGAATTAAACTAGAATAACTCTAAATGAACAGCTGCCTTAAAAGCAGCAGCTCTATTTGAAATCTGCAGCAACTCACAGAACAAAGCAACAACTATATAAGTTAAAAGAAAAGCAACTTTAGTAAAGGTTAATAATACTCGCTGAACTTAAACTTCAGTCGTTCAATCAAGCTTATATAAATAAATAAGAAAACAAAGTTTTACTATCAAAAGACGCCAAACAATGCATGAAAAATGTGAATTTCAATGAAATATGCATAAATCAAATGCATATTTGAACTTGAAGCAACTTTGGGTATTAGGCAATAGTTGAGTTGAACCACAAACACAAACGCACACGCACCGAGTGTGTCTGGGATTGAAACATTTGAATCAACCCACGCAAGGTGAGTTATTAGCGCCCGTAGAGCGAGGTGCGAACGAGACGAGAGTTCAACGCTATTTGCTGGCCAAAATGCAGTCGAAAGCTGCTTCTTGCTGCATGCCGCATGCTTGGCGTGTAGGTGTCAACGACAACAGCAACAACAACAACAACAACGATCGGAAATTAACTCAGCAACAACAACAACAACAACACCTTGACGATTTCCAGCGGAACAAAATGCTTTGAAGTTTGCTTTGATTTAAGCATTTCTGATTTGATCTGATCTCGTCTGAGTTTAATGTCTTTTGACACATCACACAGCGCACAACACACACTGCCAAACGCGCCACATGTTGCATGCCACTTTTATTTATATAAATTCAATTTCAAATTCTTTTAGCACACCTTAAAAAATAAAAATAATTATATATGTAAAAATTGTTTTTCTTTTATATTTATATTTATATTTATATTTTTGGATCATCTGCAGCCTGTTGTCTTTTTGAATATTTGTATTATATTTATCTATATTTGTTTATAACATTTACCGAGCAGACACCTGTTTACGACTTTTCGTATTGTTTAAATAATGTTTATATAAATGTTTATTTATTGAAAAATAATAATAGAACTCGCAAATGCACGCCACAAACTCAAGCAAACAACTAAAGACTGAAAACAGTAAAAGCTGAGGAAAATCCAAGCGCATTTTCATTCATTCAAACGTCACCATCTTCCTCTCACACTCCCTCTCTCTCTCTTTCTTATGCTCTCGTTGTCTCGTTCGTAATCTCAAGAGTTGTTGCTCGCCCACACAGCGATCTGTGTGCTCATGAGCTTGAGTGACCAAGAGATCGAGAGAGAGAGATAAATATTTGAATGTGGCAGCCCGCATGTGTTGGTGCCCCCCTCATCAAGTGGATGCCACAGACAGTGTCTGCACGTGTTTGCTTTTCTCTACGAATTTTATTTTTAAAATCAATCAAAAAATGCTCAATCTAGCTCGCTCTTTCTCTCTCTCTCTCTCTCTCTCTGTCTGTCTTTCGTCTGCTCATCAAAATGCAATCAGGAACGAAGGTGGCGACAGCTTTGCCGATTTTGGGTCACAGTCTGGGGACTGTGCCATCATTGACAGATTGAATTGTCTGTGCCACAAGCAATTGACAACTTGATAAAGTGACAGTTGTCTAAAGATGATACTAAGGTCTATTGAATGAGGAACTAGAAGAGTATTTAAACAACTGTCAAGGCTTAAATTACAATCGAATAGTTTGAATTATTATTGAATTATTGATGTCTAAGCAATAACGAACTATCGAAGTGCTTGGTATCGATAGCAATTAAATCTGTTGAAGAAAGAACTATCGAGCTTTAAATAAGATTCGAAAAGATTGATATCTAAATATGGCATTGAAGGCAACGAATATGGCTATAACAAAGTGTTAAAGTAACAATAGTGTTAATTATTTATGAAACTATATTCTTTATATAAATTAAATTATATATTTAAATAATTATTAGTTGTGTTTCTTGTTAGAAATATGAATATAAAGAACTTGCTCCTTTTGCTTAAAAACAATCGATAAGATTGATAACCTCATGAAAACTATTCTAGAAACATTATTATTCATAGATTCAAAACATTTTTTATTTAAGAAACTGTAATCTTTTTTATACTAATATCACAGCTATAATATATAATATAACTTCAGTATCTTAATAGAGTAAACTCATAGTGGCACCTGAAATAAATTTGTAAAACTGATTGAGTAACTAAAAAACGATGCTCATCTCGGAATTAAAGAAGTTTCACTTATAACACAAATACTTTAGTTTATCATTTATTGCAAAGTGTAGAAAATGCATGAAAATGTGCAAAAATGTTGCCTGGCTGAAATGCACAAATGAATCAACAAATGTTTAACTCCTTCGAGTGGAAACTTTGGCTTGTATGAGCAAAAGTTGAAATTATGCTTGTACAAACGCAAACTTAATTTGAAAGCTCAACATGAAAAGTTAAGAGATAATTGCTCTTCTGGTTTAAGGAACAATGCAACGCCCAAGGGCAGAAAACTTATGGAAATTGGGATTATAAATAATAAAAGTGTCGAAGATAATCATCAATGGCAAATTGACAGTTTGCATAATCAGAAAATGTTGTAAGAATAATGTAAAAGTAGCCATCGTTATGTATAGCAATTGAAGAGATTGAATAGCATAAGGAATTCAGTTAGGAAATTGATTGATTGCTTGAATGAATAATTAAATAAATTTTATAGAGAACTTAAATAGAATTCTCTATAATTATAAATACGAAACAAAAAGACTAAATATTGATGATATTTTATAGGGAATAAAATAATTAAATAAATTTTATAGAAAACTTAAATAGAATTCTCTATAATTATAAATACGAAACAAAAAGACTAAATATTGATGATATTTTAATGGGAATTAAATTAAAAGTAGCTACAAATATGTATAGCTATTGAAGAGTCTGAACTATCAATTAAATATTATATTAATCAAGTAGAATTATCTAAAATTCGGTATACCATATGAAGAGACTGAATAGCGGAAGATATTCAGGTAAAAAAGTAATCATAATCGGATCCAAAGTTGACATAAATATATTCTAATGAATTAACGTAGAACTCTCTTTATTTAATAAGATTTTAAGTTAAGTTTTTAAGATTTCAAAGGCTTTTACTTTGGCCAACACAAACAGAGAGTAATCCTTATAGAAAACTGCTTTGTTAAGTAACACAGCATCGCTTAAATTGTTCCATAGTCTCACTGTATTTGTTTTAGTTATTATTATTATATTAGATGGAACTTATACACACCTCCACGTGTCCCCAGCCATCGGCATTCATTTTAACGGCTGCCTCGACACTTTCCTTGGCACCCATGGCGTCTTTTTTTGTTTGTAGTTATTTGTTTATTTATGTTGTGTGATTGCTAGTTAGTTAGTTACACTCGTTGTTGATTGTAGTTGGAGTAACAGTTACAGCTGTAGTTTGTTTGTTTATCTTGTGAATATATTGCTTAGAGGTCGCTGCAAATTGTGCACTCGAGACTCAATTCGAGCCGCGACTCGCAGCGGTCACAGCGGAGCAAGAAGTGGAGGCGAAGTAACAGCAGCTGTCAGATGTTATTTATTTTGGTGCTGCGGCTGGATAACTGTTTTTTTTTCTTCCTTATTTCCTTATTTTTTTATTTTTGGGGCCAGGCACAAAGTCGTATCGAAGCGAGCACGGCGTGAAACCCTAGTCAGGACCTAGTGGCGTCTGCGTCTGTGTTGAGCGGAGATTGCGACTCGTGCAATATAAATATTGAGCGGATTGACGTTGACGTTGACGTTGACGTCGCTGCCTGCCTGCTGTTGTCACACTCTCCCTCGCTCACTCACTCACTCGCTCTCTCACACTGTGGGATGCTGTGCCGTTGAAAGCGGTCTTTCAATCGGGCTTCGTCAAGTTGAAAGGTGCGTTGAAAGCAGTTAAATAATAGAACAGCCAGAATGTGCCTCCTGTGCCGAGTCCTTTATGTCCCTTATATCCTTATATCCTATATATGCTTTATATGATTGTTGTGTGTATTATTAATGCAGCCTCGTATGTTTGCTGCCTTTGCCTTTACTTTCCTTAGCTTTCTTCACAATGTCAATAGAAATTTTCACTTTTGGTGCCTTTTGCTTTATTGTTTAACGGTGCGTATGATTAATTAATGCTTGCTCCTATAATTGCTCTCCATATAAATTGTAGTGCCTGTGTTTGGTTTCGAATTTGTTGAATTTCTCTTTTGTTTTCTTGTTTAATTAACTGTTCTCTTGTTGCTGCTGTTAATTTGGCAACGCCTTTTGCCTGTTTTCTTTTTTTTGTTGCAAAAAACACGCACAGAAAAAAACATACACCGATTTTTCTCGTTTCTCGTTTGTCGCTTGTCGCTTATCGTTTCTCCAATTCCTTGTGCTCGATTTTTGGAAACTTGTTGTGTGTGTGTGTGTGTCTTTTTTGGGTTTGTTTATAATAATTATTTATATATTTGCTTTTTGTGCTGGATTATCGAGTGTTTATTTTTGAATATATATATTTATATTTAGTTTTATTTATGAATGCGTTTGATGATTTTTATTCACTGTGGCCAGGCAGCAGGAGGAGCAGCAGCAGCAGCAGATGACGAGGACATGTCGTCGCTCTGTGGATTTTTATATTTGTGTGTGTAGCCAGCCTCCTGGCCTCCCAAAATACCTACAAAACTTGACGAAACGAAATGTTTTCACTTGACGAAACACGCACACGAACACAGAGATACACAGAGAGAGCGAGAGATAGAGAGAGAGAGAGAGAGAGCGCGTAGCAGCAGCCGCCGCTAGCAGAGGCAGCAGCAGCGCAGCTGAGAGCGGGCAGCACAGATGAGCTTCGAATTACAGCGACAGCCGAAAATTGCCTGAGCTCTTGTTGTTGTTTCTGCTTTTGCTGTTGTGGTTGTTGTTGTTGTTGTTGTAGTACAACATATATTTTAATTTCGATTTCTTTCTTGCTTTTTCCTCGCTTGTTCGTCGTTATCCTTTATTTTGTATGCCTCTTCGCTGTGCGTATGTATTAGTGTATGTGTGTGTGTGTGTGTGTGTGCTTAGAGGTATGTGCAATCGTTGGCTGCTGCTGTTCCCCCCCATTTCGCTCTCTCCTCTTCCCTCTTCCCGTCTGTGTGTGTGTGTTAGTGTCTGTCGCCGCCCTGTGCTTCGTGCGTGTGTCTAAAAAGTTGCATAAATCACCACACCTTAATTTACTTAATTTCTTGATTTTTAACACACTTTACGCACTCTGCTTATTTGCCACTTCTTGTCATTTCAAAATTATATTAAATTTGCATTTGCTGCCTAAAAGCATGCTACACTTTTTTGTCCTTCTCTCAAACGCTGCTTGCGTTGTTCTGCTGTTGTTGATTTTTCGCTTACTTTTCTTATTTTGTGAAGTTATTTTGTATATGTGTGTGTGGGTGTGTGTTTATATGTATATGTGTGTGTGTGTGTGCTTATGTATGTGTGTGTTGGTGTTTTTATAAGTGTTTAAAAGCGTTTTGTCAGTTTTGAAAGCAGCACCGGAGCCCAAGCAGCGCGAGCCACACAACCGTCGACTTCGAAAATCGCTTTGACTTTGCCAGCGAACGAACGAAGCAGCAGCAGCAGCAGCAGCAGCGATAGCGGCAGCGTTAGAGCTTGCAGAAGGATCTCTGCTGAGCATCGCTGTCGACGTTAGCATCGCTGCAACTGTTGGAATGTGTGCCATATTTTTTGGGGTGAATGCTGTCGACGTCGCTGTTGGCGTTGCTTTTGACGGCCTTTTGTTGTTTTTCTGTTGATGCTGCTACTGCGGCTGCTGCTGCGGCTGATGTTGTTGTTTCTGCTGCTGCTTCTTCTGCTATTTTTGCTGTTTCTGCTTCGTGTTCGTACGCATTTTGTTACATTTATTTTACATGTCGCGTGCTGTTGTTGTTGTTGCTGTTAGGACGTCAAATGAAAGTTTTTGCCATTCTGTTTCACTTTAATGTCTCCCCGATGCATGTGTGTGCTTGTCTCCCTGTATATATATATATATATATGTATATGTATATGTGTATGTGAGCATGCATGTTCGTGTGCGTTAATGTAATATTAATGTTATAATTTGCTAGGCGTACGCGACCCCCTCAACCCGCTCTCAGGTAGGCGCTACATATGTACGTGCCAAGTTTTTGCATTAGCAGTGGCTCATAAATAATGCAGAGGGTTGGCCAAGTGGTTCACGGTGGTGCTGTGGTTCGGTGGTTGTGTGGGTTGCCTAATGGTGCTCTCTGAGTGTGCAGGTGGCCAATGGTCAAGAAACGAGATTGAACGTGCTAACAAGGTTCAAAGCAACAACAAGTCAACTTTATTTTATGATCCAGACGACAGCAGTGTTGCAGCTTGAGCAACAACAACAACAACAACAACGACAATAACAACAACAGATGATTGTCATGGGACTTAACTGACTTGCCCAACACTGTCAAACAAACACACACGCGCACCCACCCACACTGAGACTAAAGCACGTTTAACATACACAAAGTAAAAGTGAAAAGCAACATCAAAATTAATAAGTAGAAAGGATGCTGAGTGCTTCTCATTCTGCCAACGGGCCAGCAGCGCTGTGGACAGCGACGTCGGCAGCGCAACAATACACAACACAGTAGCAAAAGCAAAGTGCACGATAGACAGCCTAAGAGTGAGTGAGAGGGAGAGAGACAGAGGGCGAGAGAGCAGGTGCTGGTGCGTCGGCGTGCTTTCAATATTTAACGAAAGCTTCGTCAAGTTGACAACACGTTTACTTTGCAATGCTGCGGATGCTGCATCAATAATAATACGAATATTTTGTGCTGCCACTGTCACGCTGCATTCATTTACCAATATTAATATATATTTCAGGCCGGGCCAAAGTAGTACGAGTCTGTCATATGGTGAGGGGTAGAGTGGTGCAGCGGTGGAAGGACAAAACACCGCAAGCTGCAGCAACTGCAGCTGGGGTGCGGCCAACAAAAACAACAATCTGAAGGGATGCGCCAGCCTCACTGACGTCAGACCTTCGCACACGCACAAGCACATACACAGACATGCACCCCACGCACAACGTCAAAGCCAACGCTAACGCCGCTGCCGCCACGCTGCTGTCGTTATCTCTTTAAGAAACGTCATTAGAAACTGCAGCGGACGCTTGCAGCGGCAGCAAAAAGGCGCGCCTGGGCACAAAAAAACAATAACAACAAAAAACAACAACAACGACAGAAGTCAACCTTGTTGTAAAATGTCAAAGCTCCTCCTCATGCCGTTGCTGTTGTTGTTGCTGTTCATTTTGTTGCAATAATTGGCAATGTGTGTCGCTTTGTTGTTGCGTAAGGTTTTTTAGGGCAACTGGAGGGTGTGGTTCACCGGGGAGCCAACGTAATATACAATGTATGTACACATGTGTGCGTTAGACGAGATTGACACACTTTTCTGGCTGTTTTGGGCATCTGCGCCGCTGCGCAGAGCTTTGGCCCAACAACAACAACGTCGCTCTACGCGAAACTTTCCTGTCGCTGCGTTTTTATGAATGAATAACGGCATTGACAACAACAACTACACTATACAAAACGAGCTTTTCTGCGTTGGCGAATTGTTTCTAAATTGTTGAGCAATTTTGCCTGTTAGCGGCGCTGGCCTTGAAGTTATATTTATTTATTTAACTCATACGTATTGGCATACAGCTTTTAGATAACAGTTTATAATTTAAACTTAAATTTTTTAAAACGTACTAAAATATACCAACGATAGCAGCGATAGTTTGAACATCGCACGAACATATCGATATCTGCAGAGTTGTATTTCCTTGTTACGTTGCCAACACTGGGCCATGCAATATGCGAAAACAACAACAACTTGTGGCATGCATTGGCCAATGCCGACGGCGCCGCTTTTCGAATTTGCAAATTAAATAACTAATAAATTACAAAGAGGCGCACGCGCAATGTTCGACGCAGAGGCAACGGACAGCGAAATGAGTGGCCTAACCACCGTGCAAGTGGGACCCGAAACGAAAGGTAAACAAAGATTTATAATTTTTTCAACTCCAACTAATTTCGTTGCCCGCGTCTAGAATTCAATTTGTTGAGAGCGGATGAAGAATATCGCAATGGGAACGTGGAGCACTCGATTTATTACCAGGTGCGAGCGCTGTTTCAATGCGCCGACATGCGACTCATCACCGAGGCACAGGAGCTGGAGAATCAAAAGCCAAACACGGCGGAAATCTTAAGCGCAGCCACAGCCAAAGAGAAATCCGACTACAAAACGTGAGTCCCCAGGGAATATGAATCTCTTGAGTGGGTGTGCTAACTAGAACTAAGATAGAACTCCCCTCCATTACAGCAATACATTTCTAAGCAACATTTTAAAATATCAAAAGAAGTTTGAGCAACGCAAAGTCAAGTCCAAGCAACTGGCCATTGATCATCTGGACTTTCTGGAGGATGTACAGGAGCCGGTGGCAGGCTTTGAGCGCATTGTGAACGTGTGCCAACAGTTGCCAGAGGAGTGGTGTGTGCTGCAGCTGTGCAAGAGCTTTAATGCCGCCACGACTTACTCCACATTCTATGACATTGCCGGCGCCAAAGGCGACATTTATGTGTCCTTGTTGCGTCATTGTCGTAGCCCAGAATTGGGACCCACCTGCCTGCACTTCAACAACGCTGCCCTCGTGGGCATCTTCAAGGAATATGCCACGTTGGTGGAGCGCTTTAGGCGCGTGGTCACCGTCGATCCGCTGGCCGTGAAGGCGCAGGAAGCGAAAGCCAAATATTGGAAGGAATTGAATGCATTTGGAGATACATTAAAGGTGCTCCAAGTTCACCCAACTCTATATATGTATATGCATGTAAATCAATTGTTAACAATTGCAGAAGCTTATCGAGGAACTGACCAACGTTTTTACACCCTATTGCTACATGTTTCTGGGCAAGCGTTATCACTGCGCTGCCGTCGAGCAGCAGACGAGGATTGTCTTTGGCCGTGTGGATGAGTTTTGCGTGGAGCACAATTGGAGCCATCATCAGCGCATACTGTTGTCGCAGGCAGCGCTACATGCGAATCGTTTGCCACGCACGGAGATGAAACAACTGAGCCACGAGCTCAGCCAGAACAATGAGACTGAAGCATTGCTTGTGTATGAGCTGCTCAAGAAATGCGGCAACGAGTGGCAACAGCTGGAGCAGCAACAAGCGCTGGCTGTGAAGCGATTTCCCCTCATTCTCGTGGTGGATGAGGCAAGCCCAAGTCCCCAGCGCAACTGACATTATGTTAATTCTGTGGTTTCCTTATAGCGTCTGGATCACATGCATTGGGAGCAGTTGGCACCGATGCAGGAGTGTACAAGAATCAAATCGTTGCACAGCTTGTGGCGCCTTTACAAGTGCCACAAGGCACAGATTCAGCATGGCTATTACACTGTCAGCATTAAGCGTGGCATGAGTCTCATCAATCCCGATGCAGATCTGGCCAATTCGGGACGACGACTGCGCAGCTTCCTCGAGTATTGGCTGTCCCACTGGCAGCACATGTTCGAGACAATGCCCACCGAGCAGATGATGATTGAGCAGGCCTTCAAAGCTGATTGCTTTGTGTATGTTGAACCAGTAATCTTGACCAGCTTCGCAGCTGATAAGTAAACACTCTCTCTCTCTCTCTTTTATAGCTATGCTGGTCATGGTTCCACTTTGCAGTATGTATCCAGTCGTGTCATCTATCGCAATCGCATTCGAGGCGTGGTCTTTCTCTTTGGCTGCGACTCCACGCGTGTAATGAGCACGGGACTCTACAGTGCCTTGTATGGCGCACAGGATTACTATCATGGCGCCCTCTGTCCCACTGTTGTGGGCACACTGATGCCTGCCCTTGATGGCAACATGGATAATGTCTCAGCCAACTTGCTGAGTCGCTGGATTGCGCCTGCCAATCAACAGGTTATACCCTGGACACAGATTGATCGCGCTGCTTGGGTCTCGCAAGGCACTGTCAAAGGTAGTGTTACTTAAGCATGTCCAGAAACAGTTAACTAAATTGTAGATCTTCTGCTGCAGCACAAAAGGGTCTCAATCAGACTGTGGAACAACTCACAGACTATCAAGTGGGCAGCCTCTGCTCGATCCTCGCCAGCATTCAGTTGGGCAAAGTCGAACCCAAAATCTACAACTGTTGCATCTACGTATCTCGCGGTCTGCCTGCCTGGAATCTTGCTGTGGAAAAGCTGCCCTTTCCACAGTCCTAGCTAATGCCCTGCTAACTAAGTGAATTATTTAATTATTTTAATTTGTTGCCAAGAGAAAAACTAGCAACTATTTTATATGCAAAGATGAAAAGATTGTTAGTTTGTTAATTAAGTAAATAATGTGAAAGCAAACCAAGAAATGGATTTAATTTTATTTAATTTAATTATCATTTTAATTATTTAATTAATCTGCCAATCAATTGATGGCAGATAGAATGGGCATTTATAGTCTTTATTTATTTAGATATACGAAATTACGAATTGAATTACTAACTATGCAGTAATTATAGTAATTTTCCCTTTAATTTCCCATACTCGCAGTGCTTATTTATTTAGAGTTTTCTTTACTTTTCGTAATTGAATTAATTTCATATAATTTTTAAAAAATTCCTTAAACTTTTCATTACATTTCTAAATATTTCAGCATTTATATTGCAAAACTTAATTACTTTGTGTAATTAAATAAATAATTCTCACATATTTTACTTCTATATATTTTAATATTATCTGAATCATAGACGTCTAAAAAATTCCCATTTATTCAATTCTTACTTTCGCTATTTTTAAAAAAAAGTTTTGTTACAACAAAAAATTAATTGTTATAAATTTTTTAAAATTCTAAATAAGTTTTCGAAAGTCAACAAAAATACTTGGCTATCTTACTTAGCTTATTAGAAACTAAGTTTTCTATTGTTAACAATTTTTATAATATTTTATGCTTTACAAATTTTAAATTTAATGGAAACTGAATAGCTAAGACTTTCTCTAAGTTTGCTATTGTTTCTCCTTTCCTTTCTTCTTTCCCCGCTCTTCAAAATTCTGTATGAATTTTGGTAGCTCTTGAACATATTCTCAGCTATCAATTAAACTTAATAGTTAGTTGCAAATATACAGTTAATATTGTCGCCACGTTTTCTATTCTGTTTCCCCTTTAATTTGTACATTATTTGGTCCTCTCTTTTAGTAGACGAATATAGAATATAGTAGCTAATAACTAGACTTGTAATTGCAACTATAAATTTCAACTTTCCCTAATTTGTATATTGTGTCTCCCCTTGGTTTCTATATTATAATTTATAAACTCTTCAACGTATTTTAAAGTTTTAAATAGAATTACAAATTAGGTTCAAATAATTATAACATACTCTATTCTTTTTCTATTCTTTCTCCACTTAATTTCTACATTTCTTCAGTTTTTCAAAATTCTAAATAGAATTTAGAAAGTCTATTCTCAGCTATTATATTAAATGGACTTACAAATGAATAACACATTAATGGAAACGCTGCTATCTCAGCTATCAAATTAATTGCAGCTATAAATAATCGTTTCCCACTTTAATATCAACCTTAACTGCATTTCAAAATTCTAAATATAATTTAGAAACTCTACAAATTGTATTCAGCTAACAGATCAACTTACAAGTAAATAAAAAACTAATATTTCTATTATAGTTGTAGCTTTCGCTAAGTTTGCCTTAGTTGTTCCTCTTTAGTTTTGATCTTAACAAAATTCTAAATATAATTTAGAATAAGTTTTCTATCCCTTGAATAATTCATTAAGAAAGTGCATAAATAACGAAAAGATCAAATGCAACATTTAGAATCGCTTTAACACATATATAAAACATAAATCACAATCAGATAGAAATAGATAGATATAATAATTGTGCCCTTAACTTACCTTTTTAATTTGTTTGTTAGAGAGTGCAAAAGTTGTGTGTAGATTAATTAGTTGAAGTTTCGTTTTAGTTTAAGTTTTAGTTTAAGAATTCGTGTCGCTTGGCACTGTTTTGTTTTGTTTTTAGTTTTCCATTTTGTTTAAAGTTCTCAGTTTATAGTTTAGTTTAACTTAATACTTTTTGTTAATTAATACTTTGTACAAATTGTTTAGTTAAGATTATTGGAACATTAACCGTTTAGTATTGCATTGTTTAAGATTGAAAATTGCGCTGCCATTTGGAAACATGCCAGAGTCAATTAATTGTCCTGTGCAGGATACAAATAATTAAAACTTTTGTGATTTAAAATGTTTGATTAAAGCAAACTTAAGTGAAAAGGTGACAGTGAAAAGTGAGGTGCTTAGACAGTTAGACAGATTGCTGAATATAATAAGAACAATTAGAGCTTAAAGTGAACAATTTAAAATTTATATGATTTAATTGAGTTTACTTAAATATAACTTAATGTTTGACGATTGCTGCTGAAGTCTATGAGTGTTTATGTCTAATCTCTATGCAATTCTCCTTTCTATCTACAAACATGTCTATTCAGATCTAACTTTCCTATATGTTATAGTCCTCCGATTCTGTTTAAACTTGTTTGGGTTATGTGAGACATCAAATCAGAAAAGTTTTCCATATAAAAAACCCATTTTCCGATCTATTCTTTCTATGGCAACTATATGTTATAGTAGTGCGATATTGCTAAAGTTCAATCTGTGCCACAACATGTGGCAGCTGAGTCAAGTTTCATTTAAATAACATTCAAACTGAGGCGACTGAGCTGCAGAGTTGAACAAGGCCACATTGAGGTGGAGGTTGCTAGGGTCACACGTAGAGCTGCCTCAATGCCATAGAGATTTCGTGACCCTAATAATTAGCTAACAACTCCAGGACTATATAATATGTATATATAGATTATCCAATAGCTAAGCTGGTCAGAACACGCCCAACACTTTATTTACTTCACTTTTAACGCGCATCGTTGCGCGCTTCGATCGAAAAAGGAAGCGAGTGGAACAGGGAGACAGTGACAAAGGGGGAAAGGGGGAGTCTGGGCTGGGGCCAAGGAAAGAGTTTGGCCCTCAACCTCAACCCTCAAAAACCACTTGACCTACTAACTGTCTGTCGCATTATGACACACATTTCATTAATTAGGCGAGTAGGAATAAAGAAAAACAGCGAAACTACAAAATCTCTGACGACCTTCGGCCTGGGCCAATGCGACGTATGCGTAATATTTGGCGATTGCTCAACGAATTAGTGTCACAAGCGAAATTTGCATAGTTAAATGCGCCACACCACGCCCGTATTGCAACAACAGCAACAACAACAAAAGAAACTATCTATGTGGCATATTTAAAGGATCGTCCTGAGTCCTTCGTCCTTCAAGCTTCGAACTATGAGCTACGAGCTGCGAACTTCGTTGTGCTAATGTCTCAATGCCGTGCCCGTGTAGCGTTTGCCAGTGTATAAATCATTTTAGTAGCAAAGCAGAGAGGTGCATGCCACGCCCCCGCAGCGCGACCTCACACACACACACACACACACGCGCACACACCCTCATCCTGCTGGAGCTTGTAACATGACAGGCGACAGCTTCAGAAACAGGATATTACATAACAGGCGCTGCCTTAACAGCATACGACATGTAAATGTAAACTGTACGTGCATGTATGTATGTGTGTGTGTGTGTTGTAAGTGCGAGTGTGTGTGTGTGTGCTGTGATTGTTGTCCTTGTTGCAATTGAATTTCTAGCTGCCTTTTCATTTTCTTTTTTGGTTACGCGTCTTTTTTTGGCTTGTTAATGCTTGCCAGCACACACACTCATACACACACACACACACACACACACACACACACACACACACGCACACTCACAGTTCACTTACTTCATTTGCTTATTGCAATTATTGAAAAATGTTGTAGAAAAAAACTTAAAAAACATTTTTGCAACCTTGAACAAATTTTGCTGCTTGCTTTGCGTAATTTTATTATTATTAAATTATTATTTGTTTAAATATATATGCTTAAAAAATGTTTATTTCTTGCTTATTGTTTTATTGTTGACTTTGTTGTTGTTGATTATTTGATTTCGTATGCAAAAAATGTGTTACAAATGTTTTTTTTTTTTTTGGTTTCGTTTTTTTTGTTTATGTTTTTGTTGCTGAAACGCTTTGTTAACTTTGGTTAAAATTCTTGTTTGTTGTCGACGTAATTGTTTATATTATTATTTATTTATATTGTAAATTATTTGATTTTTAATTAGTATTATTGTTGTTTTCTGTTTGGTTGTTTGTTAAATCCGCCGCGTTGCACACACAACAATTCTGTGGCAGAGATAAACTGAGACTGAGACTGAGACTCAGTGACTCGACTCTCGAGACTTTTATGGCGTGTCTGTGTGTGTGTGCGTGTGTGTGTGTGTGTCCTCGCGGCAAGGCAAGTTGCATCCTTCTGGATGTGCTCAGGCAACATCCTGGCCAAGGTAGTCGTGGCCACGCGCCAAAAAGAGAAGTGAACAATGTTGCAAAAAGCTGCTGCCTACAACAGCAACAACAGCAGCAACAACAACAAAGACAACGACAACACAATCCACAATCCGCGACAAAAACAAAATATAAAATAAAAAAAGGCAGAAGCCAACAACAACAACAACAAGAGCCGAAAGGGATATTCGCCCTCGCCCAGAGAGTGTTGCGATTCCTCTCGTGTCGCTCGTTTGAGAGAACGAGCGCAACTTTCACCTCTCGCGTGCGTGTCCTCGCACAATATTATCCTTATTGTTGTTGCTGCTGCTGCTGCTGCCTCTATTTCACTTTCACAACGGACCACAACGTTGCTGGCAGAGACACAGACACAGACACGGCCCATGTGGCATGTGGCTACAATGATTCTGCGTTTTCATGGTGATTTGCCAGCCCCCAAAAAAGTAAGCAAAAGCTTCGCATGTTGTTATTGTGTCCACGATTAGCACGTGACTTTCCCAGAGCTTTCTTATCACAGTTGTAGCCCCCCCCTACACCCCCCTACACACAACTCTCTGCTACTATATGTGTGTGTTTATTACTGTTGTTTGCTGAGATTTAACACTCTCAGGGCAAAGCTTTGCACAGTGGGAAAAACTGGCAACTTTTAGGCGTCAATTTAGGCTTACTTTACATCGCTGTCTCGCTCGCACACATGTGTTGAGCGCAAAGCCCAAGCGATTCAATGCAAATACTTCCTTTGCTTCTTCTATGTATATCTTTCTTATTTATGGTTCATTTCTTATGAAACTTTCAGGATTGCTTTATAATACTATTCTTTAAGCAATGGTCAAAGCAAAAGTCTAATTAAAATAATAAAGACTAATATTTAAAATAAATATTAGGAGCTAAACCACACTTAAAAACTTACTTTTGAAAGAATTGCTTTAAGTTGAACAAAGCTATGTATAATAGAAGGGTAGGCATCATTTCTTAGCCAAAGTAAATGGAAGCAGGTAATTAATAATTTGTATAAAAAGGATATTACAATTGAGATACATTCAAATAATATAAAAACCCCTTGATAAAAAGGTATTCCACTGAAAAAAGCTTTAGTTGTTGTCTGTAGCTGAAAGTGAAGAAATCCCATTAAAAACTATTTAATATTTGAGTAAACTGTATTTCTATTCATTAAATGGCATTTAGTTTATTCTTTTTAGCATTTTACACAAATAACTTAAGGCTAGAGCCTAAGAAACTACAGTTGAGTTGCCTCTACTTCCACTCACTGATTCTCCCTGTTGGCAAGCAAAACTGTTTAAAATCTAACTTAATGGTAGTTTTGTTGTTTGTACGTGGGTTGCTCTTTGATTTCAATGCGTTTTGTACAAGTTTTGAACTTCGTAGTCCCCCTCTACCCATCCCACCACATTCATAGATGCGGCTAGGGAGCTGTGACTTCTAAAGCTTCGATGGCTTCCTCTGTGCTTTCGATGCTTTTGCTTCTGCTGCTGCGTTGGGTTTGTGTCTGTGAAAAGTTCGACAAATAAAAGAGCTTTGTTTAGCTGCCTCTCTCACTCTATCTATCGCACTCCCTCTGCCTCTTTGGGGTTACTCACCACAGCTGCATTACGAAGCGGGCAGTCGGCATGCAGATGGTCCTCGCTGCGACAGCGATGGCAACGCTTCGGTTGAGGTCCGTGCGCGCACTCCGAGGCAATGTGATTGGCGAATTCGCCGCAGTTGTAGCAGCGCATGCGGCGAGTTTTTCTATTGCTGCAGCGAAAATGGAAGAGATTGGGAATGTAAATGTTATTAATAATAAATAGTTATTAATTTATAATTATATTTACTTGTATTATTTTTAATTAAATGATTTATTTTTGAATAATTTTATATTATTTATCTTTACATTTATTAATTATACAAATATATATGTGTTTAGTATTTTAACAATGTATTATATATTCAAAATTATGCTTTCTTATTGGTGTTATGCTTGCTTCATGAATATCTATTTAATATAATTCATTTATATTTATTTGAGCATTTATATTAATTGTCTTTATATTAATTTTATTATAAAAAATATATTTATATTGTTTTGTTTATAATTTATTATTTTAATTTATGTTTTTAGTGAATTTATGATTTTATCATGAATATATATTATTTATTTATAATTTAATAATATTTATTTATGATTTTCCACTCTCAATTTGTGATTTACAAAAGGAGATTTATGTTTATAAATATTATAATTTATTAAATAAAATGAATTAAATATTCTTATTTGAGTTATTTAATTTAATTTAATTACAATTTATTTTATTATAGTTTTAGTTTGTATTATATATTAAATATGCGACTTACATGCGTGGCCTGTAGGTGCTGCCATGACAGTCGTCGCCTTGTCGCCCGGAGACACGTGTCGCCTCCAATCCTCTAGCCGTGCGCTGGCACTCAAACTCCACCTCCTCCTGCTCCCCCAGCGAACGGAAGCCGGACATTTGTATGACACTCTGCGGAGTGGAAAGACACACATTAAGTTCTTGTAATTTTGCCAAAGAATGTTATAATTTTGAACTAAAGATGGAAGAGTTGATGTATTTTGCAAGGGCATTAGCTATTCGGCTATTCTACACTCTTTGTTTACCCACCTGATGCACAAAGACCTCCTGTCCGCCGTCGTTGGGCGTGAGAAATCCCCAGCCCTTGGCGACATTGAACCATTTGCATTTGCCCAGACGCACGCAGCCGCATTCCTCGCCAGGATTCGCTGTGATTAAAAAGGAAAAGGAATAAATAGAAGAAGCAGAGCAGTGTAGGGAAGACCTTGAATTCAATTAATATCCTGGAAGTAGATAGGCTGCAATTGTTTTGTTATTCAAATGAGCAGCAGCTGAACAACTCGAAAAGGAGAGACACAAACTGCGTGTCCTTGTCCCATTTGCCGCCAGGCAATAGCCCAAAATAACAACAGCAACAATTCAATAAAACAGGTTTTGCTGTTGTTGTTTTTGTTAGAAATGCTTGAGTGGAGAGAGAGGGAGAGCGAGAGAGAGTGACAGTGAGAGAGAGAGAGAGTCGTAAGACGTTGGAGCGGCATAAGGCGATTGAATTGAATTGAATTGAATCTGAAATAGAGTTTGATATTCCCATTGTTGTTGTTGTTCCAAATATATTTTTGGTATACATTTCATTATCTATGGCATACAGAAATACACACACACACTCACACACATTCATTCACTTATTCATTCATAATTTCGTCTTTCGTTGAGTTGCATTCCATTTTCATTGCTGCTTATCTTTCTCGTTGTCGCCTGCTTAGTTGTATCTCACAGATACACAGATACTTAGCTACTTAGCTACTCTCTCGCTTGCACTGCTGATAGCTCTTATCTGAAAACCAAATGTGCTCTACTCTCTTGCAGTTGTGAAAACCTTTTCAACTTGTGTGTTTCTTATTGAAACATTTGTTGCTTTGTTGTGGAAAATGTCCAGAAAATTGGAAATCATCTAAGTGAAATGTTATATAAGATTGTAGCTCTCACTATGTACTATCTAAACTGAATTTAGTAGTCAAATCTTGTAGTATTTATAGCAATACTTGTAGCACCTTTAACATTAAATATATTCAATTATTAATAGAAGTTCTTCAGCTGTAACTTCAGCTGCTCTCAAATCATTGCAGTTGAGTGGAAGCTGAGATCTTCTTTGTCAGCTTTAACTCTCATCAATTTGTATATATAATCTTATTAAATTTCGTTTCTAAGATCAGTTCATCAGCTGTGTTTAAGTAAAGTTTTCTTCATTAACTTAAAATATCTCAAATAAATGTAATTCCATCTTTTTATACACTTCAACTCCATCTCCGTCTGCAGCTCTGGCTGTAAAGTATCTCAATTAGTTGATGTAAATGTAAAGTTAAAGATCTACTGCGTCTCACTCTCCATAAGAAACTACCACCACATGGCTGAGTGCACGCTGGGAAAATCGTCTATTAACATACTTAACGCTTAATTGTTAAGGAAAATCGTTCAAGTAGAAAAAAGAAGCGCCAAAAAAAAAAAACAGAAGAAATTCCTAAGAAAAATAAAACAAAATAAAACGAGTTTTGTAAATTGTTAAGTAACCAAAAAAATGTCAAACTAAAGATGTAAATTAACACAGAAAATATGGAAAATCAATCAGGCAGAAATGGCTAAGCTGGGAAATGTATGAAAAATGGGGAAAAGTTGTTGTTGGTCAGCAATATGTGCATATACAAGGGCGAGAGGGCGGTTTGCTGCTGGCTGAGGGGTGGCAGAGGTGTAGGGAGGAAGTTGCAGAGGTGATGAGGGTGCAGCGAAGCAGTGCGGGGTAGGGGGCAGGGGGCAGGGGTAGGGGGAGTGATGCTGCTGCGATTTGCAAGCATTTTGAGGGTTGATTGTTGCTACATTGAGTTTGCCAATAAAAAAGTCGAATGCCAAAAGCAAAACATAAAATACGAAAAACAAATCAGAGAAAGACAAAAAAAAAAAAGAACTGCGTAGTATATAAAAAAAAAACAAATGAGAAGCAAAACAAAAAACATAGAAGAGGCAAGAGAGACAGAGAATGAGAGCAGCGATCGCTGTGGCCAATCAGCAACGAGTTTGATAAGATTTTTTTGTGGCGTTTGGTTTATTTTTTGTTGCTGTTGTTATTGTTGCTGTTGTTGTTATGATGATTTTTTGTATATTGTTTAACAAATAAAAGTGAAACTGTTTTGATGGAGAGGGGGGTTTAGGGGGATTGTTACCTGGCGAACAGGCGCTGCTGCTCGTTGACTCCACATTGTGAATTTCCATATTTCGATTGAACTAAAGTTGAGCTGCTTTTTAGTTAGTTATTTGTTATTTATTAGTATAACATTGACTGCATTTTAGTGCTGCATACACACACACACACTTAAACACACGCACACACACACACAGTTTAGCTGCAGAGATACACACACGAAAATTGAACTTGAGAATTGTTGGAAAAACGCTGCCGCTGCGCACGACGCACTACGTCAAACTGAACTGTGAGTTGCGTTTTACTATTTCTAGGAAGTGCCCGAATAACACACAAATACACACACACACACACACACACACACACACGCATACATATACATATATAGAGGCAGCACAACACGCACCACAGAGCAGACAGAGCCCAAAAATGTAGTTGTATCTGCCAAACAATATTCAAACACGGCCACGACGCACAAGATGAGTGCCAGCACTGTGTGTGTGTGTGTGTGTGTGTGTACATGTGTGTGTGTTTGTGTGTGTGGAAAAACATTTGAGTCGAGCGTGCTGAGCATGGAACGTAACAAGCGTAAGTGTATCTGACAGATACTTTACGTAGCGATCGCACAGCGAGCGACTGAGAGAGGGAAAGCACCTCGAAATACATAGAGAAATCTAGAGCGACAGAGCAAGATAGCCTATGCGAGAGAGCAAGCAAGTGTGAGAGCGTATTTCGTTGAAATTTATCTACGTTTTGAGATACAAATTCCAACTGTACGCACACGCGAGTTTTTGGAAATGTTTCAGTAGTTCAGCACAGGACAGGTCAGCAGGCTGTTATACTAGCTGCACTGTTATACAACAACTGTTATATGCTGCAGCATTTACATAAATGCTGTTGCCTGCTTCTGATAGGCTCTGCTTGTGTTTTGAGGGTATAAAAAACGCACAGATTGGTGAGTCTGATTGGTGAACGCTTAAAAAAATTGCATAAAAAAAAACTGCACAACAACCCGCACAACAAGCACACACGCACACACGCACACACAGCTAGAGCGACTGTGGCTGATTTGCCACCCCGAAATACTGAGACTGTTGCAGGATTAGACACACAAATTGCTCATGTCGCGTGGCATTTAACCCTCGTGTGTGCAACATTTGGCGAATTGTTGTTGGCAAGGACACTGCATGCAATTTATCATGCCACGTGCCGCTGTGTGGCATGCCAAATCGTTGACCAATGCCGCAAAAATGTTTGATGACAGCAAAAGCAGCAGCGGAGGGGCGGAGGGGCGGGGTGGTACAACGCACGAGTGTCGAGCTGAGCTCAGATTTATGGAATGGCAACGGAAAAGCTGCAATGATGCTTCAACTGAAGGGGCAGCTATTAGTTATATAATAAACAATACTTAAAGAGTAAAAGCTAAAAATATAGTGAGTAAAAATGCATTAACAATTGTTGCAGTTGTTTATTTAACTATAATTATAAATATAGTTGTAGATGTAGAAGCATATGTAGAGAGACTTTAATCTATGTTAATTCTATCGAATATCTGCTCATTTAAATAAACTTTAATATTGTTAACAATTCAAAAGAATACACAGAGACAACAATCTCAAGTATTGCGTACTTAAACCTCACATATAAAACTTAATATTTGATTTAGATTAAATTTACTGAAACGCAGAAGTTCAATCTGCAATTAGTTATCTAAATTTAAATGCTGAATGAATTTAAAGTTAAACAAGTTTTTCCAAAGTAATGAGAGCATGAAACCAATTGTAATTGATACTTCATTTAAATGCAGATCAACAACAGTCGAACATTAAAATGACAATCATTCAAATGTTGATAAAGTTATGAAAGTTAAAAGTTTATAATTTATATTATAATTGCCATAACAATCTATATGTATGCATAACTTGATTTAAGACAGAAAACAGACTCTAATTTGATAAATATATGCAATTTAAAGCGTATTTAAATTTAAAAACAATTAACTAAAGCAGCAACTGAGAAATTCTAATGACTTCTTAATCAAAAGTATAATTAACATACTATATGTTTCATTTTTATTTGACTTCAGTCTGCACTTCTTTGTCAGATCTATGTACCCAGATATCTCTCTATTTTTTAATGTGTTATTTACATTTAATACTTTCTCTTTTATATATTTTTAAAAGTGCTATTAAACCTTCTTTATGTTCTGCTATTTCTTTTGCAATTTCAAAAGATAGATTATCTTTTATAGATTAGTTTCTATCTGGCCTCAGCTTGTCTTTACTTTTTAAGGTGTCTATGCAATCAGATCTCTATGATTATTCTCAGCTCAAATTTACGCTCTTTACTTTTGCAGAATTTAACTTTTATATTGTTTAGAAGCTGCCAGAAGAATTTAACAAAATAAATATACAACTATTTTAGTTTTATCGCTCTATTTGTTAACTCAAATTTACACTGTAAACTTTGGTAGAATTTATGTTTTACCTGCTTTAGAGTAAAGTAGAATATATTAATTATATATTATTTATACTTCTGTATATTTATTTTTCAAGCAATTTAAACAAATATAATTAAACAACTTTGGGAACGTTATTATTATTCAGTTCAGATTATTTTGCCAGCTTCTTTTTTCATATGTAAAAAACATATGTTTGATTGTTTTTTTTATGGAATCAGAGCAAGAGCACTGCTGCTGTGAATGAGAGGTCAGTGCCTAGGGTCAGTATGATTTTTATCCTTAATAAATGCAAACAACAACAAAGAGTGAAGAAGAGAGGGAGGGGTACGGGGAGAGAATAAATGTTGGCTCAAAGGGGCGCTGTAATCAATATTTTGCCGACAGCAAAGTACTCTATGAATGCGTGTGTGTATCTATGTGTGTGTGTGCGTGTGTGTGTGTGTGTGTGTCCAGGCTGCCGTTACAATAAGAGAAATGGAAATCGAAAGTGCCCATTAGGGATACGAAGCACTCACATGCGCATAATTGGAACAGGATTAACAAGGCACAGCCGCACATTGTGAATTTGCAATTGCCAGGACACTGCCACACACACTCGCTGTGCACTCTGTGCAGCTGGACGCACTGGACGGACTGAGGAATTGAGGCACTGACGCACTGAGGGACCAACGACCAACGGCCATTGTCCATTGGTTTGGTTGGGACCTCTCTCGCTCGATTCTCGGACTTGCATTTCCGGCCAGGCACAAAGGGCAGCAGCAGCAGCAGCAGCACGCGCACACAAAAGATTGGGAAAATAATCCGCTTTAAATACATGAAAACGTTGCCAAACAAAAATTCGACTCGCGCTTCAAGCTGCAAATCTATGCAAAAATGCGTAAGCAGCAAATGTTGCAACTGAATGTTGCATGCAAAGTGGTTGCAACTGGCAGAGGGAGGCAGCGATGTCTATTGCCACGCGTTTGACCCATTGCGGCACCTCTAGTTGTTGCTACTCTCTCTCTCTCTCTCTCTCTCTCTCTCTCTCTCTCTCACGCACGCTTTATCTTTCCCTTTCCATTGTTTTGCGCTGTCCTTTCTTTATGCCACAACGCACACAATTTGCATGTTCAGCAGGAGGCCTGATTATTATTACAATTGCGAGCCACAATAACTATGAGGAGGATACTTGAAGTATCCGACTTTCACTTTTTGATTGACACGTGATTGATGTTTCCATTTGCCACTGACAGCCGCTCAGCTGTAACAAGCAGCAAACCCAATAGGAAACGCAAAATGGGGGCATCCACAACAATTGGCATTCACATCTCTGGCTATGAATAGCTTAGTTCAAGCCTGTGTTGTCTGTCTGTTACCAGAAGCCAAGGTTGGGTTAAGCAAATGTCGCTTAATACAATGATAAATGTTAAGCAAGACAGTTCATTTGTTGTACAAAATAAATTAAAATATACAACAAATATTTAAGAATTACTTTATATTCAATTTAAATTTAAATGACTTATAAACATAGCAAGTATTTTGTTCTTAGAAATAAATTGAAATTTATTACAAATATTTAAAAAATATATTAAATATAATTATTATTATACAAAATATATAAAGCATTTTACTTATTGATTGAACAGTGCTAGCTGATAATATCAGTCAATTTATAATGATGACTGTTCGAATTGACTAAAGGTTTGTGCTTAACTTAAGCAATAAATTATTAAATCAGTTCATAGAAATATGTTCTTGCTCCTGAAAGTATGATTCAAAATTTTAAACTGCAAACCGGTAATAGCTAAAGTTGTGAATATTATTACATTATATTATTTTTTATATTATATATATAAACAATATATTGGCTAGCATTTATTATATATTTATAATAAAACAAAGTATGTACAAATATGCATGCAAATACAACTGAAGCCTTTAGTCAGCAGAATGCTGTATACATACGTCTATACGTTTCCAGCTGTGGACACTGTGTGGATCCCAGCTCCCTCACTGTAGATGCTAAGTTCGACGAGCTTTCCTTAAACACACTCGCTGTTCGCAACCTGTGCTGCTGCTCACACATACATGCTTGCTCACTGCAGCCAGCTTGCCTAACTGATCACACGAATACACACAAGCTAATACATGCAGAGTTTTCCCTCTGCTCACACATGTATGCTAACTGCAGCAAGCTCACTCACTCGGATCACACTTACACACATACAGACATGCCAATGTGTAAGCTCACTGCAGCAGGCTCGTTCACACTCATAGCGTAGCATAGGTTCGTGGGAGGCAATAGGCACAACAGCAGCTCTCTGAACTGCAGCGCATTCTCTTCTTCGCTCTTTCGCATTGGAGTAGCGCTTGCTATTAGAATGTTTGTTGTTTTGTGCAAATACCAATAATGCTTACAGTTGTTAAATTAAATATTAGCGACCGAGCAGCAGCATTAAATTCCAATTAAATAACAAAAATATTTTAAAATATAATACTAAAAATATTATAGCCCTAAACTGTTCATGAATGATTATTTATAAGAAAAATGCAGCCTTGAAATTAAATGATCGTAAACTTTACTCATAAACCTATTTTACGTAGTAAGAAATTGAAAAGATCGCAGTGGCGCCATCTAACGCGCGTCTGCTGCAATTATCAGTTCTATATGCAAATGAAAATTCGTTTTTTCGATTTTAGTATGAAATATTTTGTTTTTATTTATGTCATTTTGTTTCGTACTTTTATTAATTGTGGTTTCTTTTTTATTTAGAGATATTTTTAGAGATATTTTATATAATTAATAGGAATTTAAGTTGCGTTCAAATAATGTTTAATAATTTTTAGATTTACGCATTTATATATATATAGATATATATATATAGTCATTTATGGATCATGATTCTCCTCTTCGTGTTCCTCTTTTAATGTATTATCTTTGTTTTTTTGTATGGGTTTTTATTTTGTTATTGTGGCATAAAAGGTGAATGACAGAGACATCTGTATGTACGTATGTATGTGTATATATAGCTAACATTTTAAATGGATTCAACAAAATACGATCAGTAAATTTAAGGTTTTAATTGCAATGTTGTTTTTGTTTTACTTCTCCCCTCGTTTTTAATGATGATTGCAAATGAAATTCGCTGCGTTTTTAATTGTTTATGAGAACCAATTTTGTACATTTGTGGATACAAAAAAACAATTTATAATCAAATAGATATAGATATATACTATATATATATATATTGGTATTAATATATATATATAAATATATAAATAACAAAGGCGCTACATGCACTCTATATGTGTACTTAGATAAATGTACAGATGCAGTTGCAGTTTGCAGCTAAAGATACGAATACAGTTACAGATACAATTACAGATAAAGATACAGATACAGATACAGTTACAGATACAAATATGTAAGGGAAATATTGATACGCAATAAAAAATTTGACATACATATCAAATATAATTACTTATCGAATACATATATAATGCAATATATTTGGATTTTATTGCTATCAATCATGATTGATCAATCACGATCGGGTTTTTTTATTTGTTATCATTTATTTATTTTGTTGTTGACCTAAATCAGAGTCACTTATAATACTAAGAAGCAGTCATTTATTCTCCATTTAAATTTACGTGTTGTCGTCACTTTTGAATCCTGAAACAGATTTCAATTTTACTGTACAAATTCTTCTTCTTCAACTCATCCTCCTTCCCCTCCTCCAATGTTCTACTAACACTACGTGTGCTATTATAAATATACATATATATGTATATATATATATATATATATATTTAAATATGTTTATATGTTTATATATATTTAATATATTACAATGCTACAGGTCGAAACAAACTCAATATGCTGTCGTCGTATGAAAAATGTCGTTTTTCTAAAATATTTTGCTGTATTTTGTTTATTCCAGTTACTTGTTGTTGTAAAATATCGAAAATGGGGGCGGGGCAAATGAATGCGATGTTGTTGCTGTGGTTGCTGTTGTTTTAGTGTTTTTTTAAGAGCGTATATATATATTGTATTGTATATAGTAATTCGTTCAGTCTCAGTCTCACAAATAGGAAAGTATTACTTGCTATTTATTGTATTTTATTTTATTTGTTTTGCATAATTTAAAAATAATTAAACACTTTGCCAATTATTGCACACAAAAATAAAAATTAAATCAAATCGAATCACAATCAACAAACACATGCTCCGAAAAATATGTAAGAATATGTAAAAATATGTGAAAATAAATCGAAATAAAAAAGTCAATTTGGTTTTTTGTTTTATAATTTTGATTATCTTGTTTTTATATTTTCCATGTATGTAGGTCTCCCACGCACTGTGCTTCATCATTAGAGTTAGATTATGCGTATATAAATATTGCATATGCTTATAAATCTTATCAATCTATCATATACACATACATATATGTATATATGTATATATATGTCTATATCTATATCATATACTATTATCGCTAACTTTGCGTCTTTGTATCGAATACAAAAATACAAAATGTGAATTTTGCAATAGTCTTAGTCTCAATTAGCGGGCCAGCACGCGCCGTACACTGCTCCAAGCTTCACTGCACACACACCCCCCCTTTCCCCCTTCTCCATTGTTTCCCCCTCTTTACAAGTCGAGCGTAGGCAGCTTGCAATACACATTGCGTATACGCAGCGTACGCTCCACAGCGCGTGCTCAGGGGGAGAAATACTTAAACGTTACGAATTGGTGTTGTTTCTTACAGTTAGAGCTGTTAATTTTAGCTACAGTATATATTAAAGTATATGTATAGTACAAGTTAACAGCTAGTTGTTCTTTAGATTAGACTTAAGCGCTAGTCAGCCTCATTAATATTATAAGCTTAAATGTTACATTCAATTACACATTAATCAGACAATGACAAATAATTAACTAAGCTTTTACATTGAGAGAAAAACAATAATTAATCAGAAAGAATAGAAGAAAATGAAGACTAATTAATTTTTGTTTTCGTTTGCCATAATTTTGGTAAAGTTTCAAATACGAATTATTATTTGGGAATTGTTGAAATTGTTTTTGTTTTGTTTTCAAATTGATTAAGGCGCAAAGTAGAGATAAAGTTTATATCTAATATTTGTTGTTATGTAGGGTGTGTCTAATATTTTATGCATATATATTTATATATATATATATTTGTTATTATTATAATTATTATTTAAGTTTATGTTATTGTGTTTCATAATACAAATACAATTGTAAATGTAAATGTGGACAAATGGAAACAGTCAAAAGCACCGATTTTTCAGCTAAGTTATTATTTGTTGTTTGTTTGTTTGTTTGTTGTTAATCATATAATAATCATAATCATAATGATAATGTTAAACACTACGTGGCTAAGTAATTAATAGGCTAAACACTAGTTGAATGAAGAAGCGTTGCTGTACGTCATTTTAACATGAATCATTCGCTTTTCTTTTGATTTCTATTTATTTACAATTGTTGCACATAAAATATATACAAATATATATATATATATAAGTATAAGTATATATTTATATATAAAATACGTATATGCAGTTACTTCCTCTTCTTCTTGCTGTACTGCCATTCTCCTGTTGTTCTTATTGCTTTCTGCTCAAAATTTGGAATTGTAAGCAAATGTTTTACTATTTGTTTGTTAACGAAATTCAAATAAGGCAACTTGAATCTAATTGTTTACAATTATTTATATATATATATAAATATATATAGTATATACTTTTATGCATAACTGTGTGTATGTGTGTGTGTGTGTGTGTGAGTTTTAATTTACAACTAAACGCGCCTCAAAACTCAAAACAAATTTAAATGCATTTTCATTAATTGTTGTTGCTTGTTATTAATTTTTGCTGCTTGAATTTCGCTTATTTATTTTTTGTTATGAACCATTCTTCTTCTTCTTCATTTAATATAAAATATTTATCAAAAATAATATGCAGTGTGTGTGTGTGTGTGCGGTTGTTGTTGTTGTTGGGAATTGCCAATTGTTGAGATCGATTTTTGTTTGTATTTTCTTTTGTCATAGCGCGAAATGAGTTTGTAATTTTGCGTGTGGATTGTATTGGTGTGGATTGTGTGTGTGGATTGTGTGTGTGTGGAGCGTATGTACAATCTAATAATAATACCTTTATGTATGCTCTTGTGCTACAGTCACGTGCGTATGTCTGTGTACAGTTCGTTTACTTAACTTATTTTCTACATTTTCTTATATTCTCTGCTTTCTCTTTCTCCTTCATTTCCTCTTTCTCTTTACTTTGCTTTGCTTTTGTTTTCTTTTATTATTGCACTTGAATTTCCTATTAGAATTGTTAAGAGTGCCGCTGCTGCTGCTTCTTCTTCTACGTGCACTCAATGATCATCGGCTGATTGGAGGACTCGATAACCGAGGGTCGATTCTCCTGCGTCTGCACATGTGCCACATGTGGCAAGTAGCCAGCGTCTTGCAACGGCTTCATTGACTTTGGCGAGTGTTGCGTCAAATGATGTGGCGTTGCCAGATGCGGATGCGACGAGGCCTGTGGCGGCTGTTGCAACTGTTGCTGCTGTTGCTGCTGCTGCTGTTGCATGTGGTGCGGCGTTGTGGGTGGTGGCAGCTGATTGGCGGTGGTCAGCAGCATGGGTGGACCGCCATGGCCGTGTGGCGAGTGCAACAAGTGCTGCTGTTGCTGTTGCTGCTGCTGCTGCTGTTGCTGGTGTCCTTGTTGCAACTGCTGCATGTGCATGCTGCCACCTAAAGGTATAAGACGCGGCGGCGATTGGGCGCCCGCCAAGTGCCGCAAGCTTGGATGCACAGGATGCATGTGTTGCTGCAACTGCTCGTATGCCTCGCGTGAGTCCGGCTCCGGAAGATCCTTGTCTGCAAGTTGGGAAAACCATTTTGAGTCACTATTCCAACAGAAAGGGGGGGGGCAACAAATCATGAGCAAACTTACCCAGACACTCGGATGTCGCAGCCGCTGCCATGGCCAGCTCCTCCTCCAGATTGTTGGGCTTGCAACTTGTGGTCTTCCAATGTGTGCGCAACCCTGACGCGCTAATGTACTTCTTATCGCAGCCCTGGCAGACATAGGGACGATCATTGGTGTGCAAGCGCTTGTGCAACTTGAGGTGCACGAACTGTGTGAACTTCTGGGGGCAGAGATCGCAGGCGTAGGGCTTCTGGCCACTGTGGAGTCGCAGATGCGTCTTCAGGTTGGACGTGCTGGAGAAGCGTTTCTTGCAGATGTCACACTGATGAGGCTTCTCGCCCGTGTGCACCAAGTGATGCTTCTGCAGATGGGCCAACTGGGTGAAGCTCTTGGTGCACACGTTGCACTTGAACGGACGCTCCCCGGAATGCGTGCGCAGATGCACCTTGAGGTTGCTCAGCTGTCCGAAGGTCTTGCAACACACATTGCACTCGTAGTGCATTTTGCCATCCTTCTTCTTCAGCGGATACGGCAGGGATCGATAGCCGCGGGAGGCCAAGGAGTTGGGACTCAAGGGACTGCCGCTGCGAGGACATGAGTTGCCATCGGGACTGAGGCTGCTGGGTGGTGAGATCCTTAGCGGCGAGAGACGTTGCAACGGTGTCAGCGGTTGCATCAACGGATGATTCAACATCTGAGTGCTGCTCTGCAGCAGATGAAGATTCGATGCAGATCCAGCGCCGCTCGAGGCATTCGACTGCCGATCGAAGGGGGAATGCGAGCTGTGGGGAGGCGAGTGGAAAGTCGAGGTTGCCGCGTGCAAGGATTGTGCGCCAGGATAACCAGCATATCCCGCATAGCTGGGAGAATGATTGCCCGGCTCGTAGCCACCGCCATGAAGTGTTCTCGTCGGCGAGTAGATGACATTGTGATGATGATGCACTGCAGCCGGCGGAGGTGAGCACTCGCCCTTGATCAACGCACCTCGACTGAGTCCCAGATCCTGTTCTCCCACTAATTGGGCTGCCAGCTCCTGTGGCTGCCCCAGATTGGAGCTGGAATCGGGACTCACGGCGTTGCCATAACGCTGCGACTTCTTGTAGCTGTAGGCCATCTCAGTGGGCGATGTGGGCGGGGGCGTGGCAGCGTTAGCCTGCCTGCAAGCATTGGCCGCCGCAGCTGCCGCCTCCAGGCGATGTTGGCTGGTCAGGATAGTCTCCAGTATGCTGGAACTAGGCTGAGTGAAGCGCACATAACGCTCGTTGGGAATCGGCGGATCCGCCTCATAGTACGGCTTGCTAAGTGGAACAATCGTTCGCGTTTGTCCCCCGGAATTGTGCTCCAGCACAATCACTGTGGAGGAAGCGGGCTGTGCGTTCGTTGGCTCCACATGCGGCAGATGTTGCTCCTCCCCCAGCGTTGTTGTGGTGCTGGGCGGGCACATGGAATCCTCCGCTGCGGCATGCAACTCATGGAGCTCCTCCTCCTCCAATCCGACGCCAGCGGCGGGAAGATGCTCATCCACATCCTTGAGCGGCTCCTGCTTCACACAGCTCTTGTTCTTGAACTCATACTTCAGCGGCATCTTCACCTTGAACTTCCGATACTCGTTCTTGTCCGACTCGCAGCTGGGCGTGGTCGCCGTGGGCGTTGTGGGTGCCGGAGGCGTTACGCTGTTTGGCTTCTGCGCCTGCGCGATGACCGTCTCCTTGGGAGCAATGGCCTTCTTGGAGCAGTCCAGCACATAGTTGTGCTCGCTTTCGCTATCGCTGGAATCCTCGGGCGGCGTTAGGCCATCCTCCTGGCACTCGTTGCTGTGATAACCCTCATCCGAACGCACCGACCTCACGCTGCCATCCTGCGGCGTCAACTGATGCTCATAGTGTGCGTCCTTTCCACACAACGGTGATCCTGCCGTCTCCTTCTCACAGTTGCTATTCAAGGGCGAACGATCCTGGCCAATGATGACGGAGGCGTGTCGACTGTGCTGAATGTGAGGATGATGGGAGTTGGAACCGCTGCTGCTGCTGGTGGTGCTGACATGGGCGGGTGGACTGGCCCGTCGGCAGGGCAGAGGTGGTGCAGCGGCGGCAGGTGGTGCACCCGGCAGATGCAGACCCATCACATAGGTAATGTGACTGACAGCGACATCGGCGGGAATTTCAGGAGCGGGCATTGCATAGTGGGGTTTCTTATGGGGCAACTCATCATCCTCGTCCTCCTCCACATCGACATCCTGCTTGCAGGCGCCAAAGATGGTGCGCTCCGGGTCCACGTCATAGCCCAGACGGCTGGCAAAGTCCTTGCAATACCAGACCATCAGCTCCTCGTTCGGCAGAATATCGCGGGTGGTATAAAAATAGATGTTCTCCTGATGCTGACACGCCACCAGATTCATGACCTGAAGACTGTAAGCGGAGGCCACATAACGCATCCAATTCGATTGCGAACGATCCGAGCCATCTAGATAATAGTAATCATCGTCCTTGAAGATCTAAAGAGCAAAGAAGAGAGGCGAAAGTTTGGGGATAAGGCGAGCTTTCTTCAGTGAGCGCGAGCGAGAGCGCAAAAAAACAACGAACAACACAGAAAAGCAAAACTACAAAAGAGAGTGAAAGCTTGTTGTGTGATGAGAGCAAGCGCAAGGCCTGCTAAGCATTAGAGGGACAGACAGAGAGAGAGCGAGTGAGACATCAAGAATGTGTGCAGTTAGATAGAGTGTGTGAGAGAGAGAGAGAGAGAGATAGAGTGCGTCACAAATAAAATCAAAGCATAAATTGTGGTACCTTAATATTCCCGTAGGTTATGTGGCGTGTTCCCTGCACCTGATTCAATTTCAAATCCGCAACCAAAATGCAAAAATCGTAATTTGGAATTTGTAGTTTTGGGTATATATATATATATATAGTATATATTACGTATATTATATAATAATTGGGATTATTTATATTGATATGCACATGAAATAAAAAATTAAGAGAGACCATTTGGTTAGTTTTCGTTTGTGTATCAAACAAAATGCAAATAAATAGTTACAAATAAAAACAAAATATTTAAAGCCCATTTTTAGGTAAACATTATGTGAGAGAGAGAGAGACTTTTGCTTACCCGCCAGAAATAACGCGCCTTATTCTTATCATTGGGATAGTTTGAGGTTGGAATGCCTTCAAAGGGGCCAAAGCGCGTGCCACGCGGTATCACGCCGCTGCTCCAAACTCCTTCAGTCTAAAGAGTCGTTCAAAGAAGAGAGCATAAGCACTGTGAACTTTCATTGAGAGAGAGAGAGAGTTTTGTAAACTTACCTTAACATTTGGCGTTGAGTAGACCATCGAGGATTTGAGCGTTAAGCTGCGCGGCAGCGTCTTGTCTGCACGATTGGGCAGACCACGCTCCGCTTGCACATCGGGCACCAGATAAACCGCCAGACGCTCAAAATCCTCCTCTCGCATGCGCGTCACATCGTAATCCTGTGTGCCGTCGGGCGTTGGACTGCGACTGCGACTGCGCGAGCGACGCAGCAGCTTTGCATGTGGATGCGGATGATGTGGATGTGGATGTGAATGTTGCAGTGGAAGTGGATGGTGTGGATGGTGGGGATGTGCAAGCGTATGATGCTGTGGATGCTGTTGTTGCTGTTGTTGCTGTATGGCTATGTGTGTTTGCTGTTGTTGTTGTTGTTGTGGATTGCCTGACGTCGACTTCATTGTGACAGGCGCTTGTTGCACTTGTTGCGACTGTTGAGGCGCCGACTGCTGCTGCTGCTGCTGTTGTTGTGGATGCTGTTGTGGATGCTGATGATGTCCATGCATTTTGAATTTACAGCTAGTTTGTTGTTGTTGTTGTTTTTGCTACTTAAGCCTAGACTTTTGTGTGTTGCTGTTTCTGTTGTTGTTGTAAATTGCTTAAACTGCTAGCTGTTGTAGTTGAAGTTTCACTTGATCTGCAAAGAGAGCGAGAACAAAAGAGAGTAAGATTATTGTATGTGTGAGAGAGCAAAGCTTTTTTTTTGGTGGATGACTGTTCTGTGCTGTTTTGACTTTTCACTTGTTTTTGTTTTTGTTATAGTTGTTGTTTTTTTTTGCCAGAACTATTAATAAATACGTCACACACACAGATATAAAGCGAGTGACAGAGAAGGCGACAGGCAAAGCTTCGCCCACTCACTCAGAACGACACTCAAATATATGTTGAAGTGTGTGTGTACATGTGTGTGTGTGTGTGTGTGTGTGTTTGCCTGCAGTGTTGCATTCGTATTTCAATGGCGTCGTTATCGGCAAAATAGCGGCAAAAAGCATTAACGACTGACAAACTGACGAGCGTGTGGAACAACTTCGCCTCTCTTTTCTCTTCGTTTGCGCCGTCGTCTTCTCTGTCGTGTGTTTTTACATAGTTCAAGATTGCGGCCTTAATGGAGGTTACGCGTTCACGTTCAGGGGCAAATCTCTGGCACCCACACCCTTCCGCCGACCAGCCAACAATATAATTTTCTTATTCCCAAAAAATTGAATATATATTTATATATTATGCTAATAACTCACTTTTCGGCCAACTGCTGTTTGTACTTTCGTTTTTTATTCATTTAGAACAGTTTATTTAGCTTCTTATACTAATTTTAATTAATATATGCCTGCTAATTGAGTTGTTGCTGCTGCTGTTGCTCGCACACTGCATTTAAATTAATTAATTATTGCTTTTTGTTTAATTCTTATTTATTTTCTTCTCTCTCTCTCTCTCTCTCTCTCTCTCTCTCTCTCTCTCTGCTTTCCTTATTTTGTTGTATTTTTGGCACTTTTTGTGCTTTCAAATTACGCATCACTTTCCGTTTCGTTAGTTATTACGCATACGCCGCATTGGCCCAGCAAGCAAATCAAACACATTGCCAAATTAACTAAATATTTGCAATAATATTTGCATTAGGGATTTTCCGAAAATTAGTGTTTTTTTATTATTATATCTCTATTAATTTTTCAATGCTGTACATGGCGCACCGGCGACAACAAGGAGGAGGAGGACAACACCGTTAATGCGACAACAACCGACCGCAACGCATACTCGAATGCACTGAACCACCTCACGGCGGCGACATCACAAAATTCTGCTGTGTCTTCCCGTTGGATTCTCTCTATATACATATATATATATATATATAATATACAATATATATTTGTTTATATGTGTATGTAGTGGCGCTCACACAGATGCAACTATGCGGAAATGTACAACACAAACAGTGTGGCCAGGTTGAGCGTATGGAGAGGGAGGGACGGCAAAAGAAGGAGAATAAAAAAAAATAGAATCAAACAGAAAATTATTAAACTAATGTCGTGCAAAGTTTTCAGAATGAACGTTGTGCCCATCCACACAGACGCGGACTGAGTGTTCCTACTACTGACCCACATATACAGCATATGCAATACAAGTACATGCATGCAACCGGCAGCGACAACGACAGCAGCAGCGTTAGCGACAGCGGCGCCATGCTCAAAGCTCACTCGCCGCTGCACCCAATCCAGAGTGAGAGCGAGTCAGACGCAGACCCAGACCGAGACCGAGACCCAGAGACCCATAGCTTTAGCTGTAGCCGTACCCGGCATAGCCAATGCACTCACTCACTGCAGCGCTGACAGCAACTGCGACTGCGGCGTCAACGCAGCCAAAAACAAAATTTTATCGCTCAAGTTTGCGTTCAAGGGTTGCGCATTTGAGCGCCATGCATAAAAAAGCTTTCGCCGTTGCTTGACTCGAATTCGCCTGCACTGCACTTTGCCGTTGAATATTTGAGAGCCGGCGAATCGCAGTCGCAACGGTGGTTGCAATCTAACGTTACTTTTTGTCTGTTCTTTGTGTGTTTTGTTTTGTTTTTTTTTTTTTTTTTGTTTTTAGCCGCGACGCAATCATAAATTTATTGTGCAAGGCTGACAGAGGAGGAACCATCGACTGTCGAATGCGACTGCGGCTGCGGCAGTGACAGCGACAGCGACAGCGCTATCTATTGATGAGGCAGCATTAGGCAAGGGAATTTGTTGTTGTCAATATCGTGCGATGCCTGTCAACGAGCGCAGCATGCCACAAGTGTGATTGATGCCCCCAAGTGAGGCAATTGCACAATTTAAATGCAAAGCTGAGATCACTAACGAATGAAAGAGAAAGAGACAAAGAGCTTTGAAAAGCTTATGCTTAGGTTATGCTTATGCTTATGTAAAGTAGCAAAGCAAAGCCTAATTATGCGCTGTAATTCGCAAGTTGTTCTAGCCGCAGCTAAAGCATAAAGCCAATAACTTATCACATTTCTTATCAGACAATGCAATCGATTATTATTTGTAATCATAAACACATAAACTACATTTATTAAGACTCACCCCAAATAGTTTACAGTGCATGGCCAATGCAGCTTAGCATTACAAATTGCGCGTAATTCGCTTTACTTTCTTCTATTTCGTTTTTGTTGTTTTATATTTATTTTCTGTTTGTTTTTAGTTGTTTTTTTTTTTAGTTTTGGGGAATTGCCGTAACAATATCTGTATCTGCTACACGCACGTAGAATGCGAACTGCGGCAACGTGCAGCATAAATGAGAACTTTTGCCCAGACTTCTGGCGGTGTCGACAACAAAATGGCAATGGCGGCAACAACACGGATGCAAACAGATACAGTCACAGATACAGATACAATATCTGGCTGCACTTGCACTTGCACTTGCATTCGATTCTATTTTGATGAGTGCGGAAATGTGCGAATTTATTTTGGCTAGCTAATAGATACATCTGTGTGTGTGTGTCGGTGTGTGTGTGTGTGTGTGTGTGTGTGTGGTGCGCTGCTTAGCAATTGGCGCCATTAGAAATGCAGACAGTTGTGGTCACTTTATTGTTTTTGTATTTTTGTATTTTTATTTATTTTTGGTACTTTCGATTTTCCGTTAGGAAACAAAATTGGATACGACGATTAATAGAAATCGCCCCCCCCCACGCTTCCCCCTTCACCCTTGGGCACTTGGAACAGATGCGTTCTATCGCGTGTTTCTAGGAAGTCGTCATGCTACAAAATACACATTAAAATGCACTCATTGATTGTGTGTGTATATGTGTGTGTGTGTGTGTGTGTTTCAGATAGTGCGCCAAAAAGCTTTTCGCTATCGCTGTGAAAAATGAAAATAAACAGCTGCACATACACACATACAAACACACACACACACGAATCGCATTAGAAACAAAAAGTAAAAAGCTCAACGCTTTGCGTTTCTAATCATCGCACAATTGCATTTGAAGGACACAAGACGTAGAGCGTAGGGCGGCAGCGGGCAACGGGGGCGGGGACGGGGGCGGGGATATTGGGGTAGAGGCGGTAGTTTTGTGGTGCGGGAATTGTATGAGAAATTTGCTTAGAGTTGCGCAGCAAATTAAAAATAAATAAGAGGCACACACACACACACACACTCACACACAACCACACACACACACACACACACACAGACACAGTCAGACATAGACACGAACGCATTTCGTGTTTGCGACATAATCAAAAAGAGTTCAGCTGGCAGTTGACCGAGCTGAGAAGATACCCTGCAAAATGTTTATTTTATAAATAAATTGGAAATTTCTTTAATAGAAAATAAAATATATAGAAACAAATTTAGATAAATATATTAAAAATAATAAAAAATATTAAAATTTAAGTTTAAATAAAAGTATTTAAATTATTATTGTTTCTAAATTTATTTAAACTTTTAAATTAAATTTAAAAATGTATTTAATTTGTTTATTTATATTAAATTAAATAAATAAACTTTTCTCTTATCAAATTCGTTTACAGGGTATCAGAGCATGCATCAATTTGCATTTTCTATAAACAAATATGCTTAAAACTTAATTAAAGTCTGTTTGTTCAGCTGTTACAAGCAGAGTGTCTTAGTCAATATACCCGTCTGATAAGAATTTGCAATAACTGCAACTAGAAAATTGTCAAACGCAACGATTCGTCGACTCGCAATGAGTTTAACATTCAACTTGAACGCAGACGACCCGCTGACGCTGACGCTGACGTAGACGTAGACGCAGACGTCGATGCTGCAGTTGGCGTTGACGTAGACGTTGCCGTTGCCGTTGGCGTCGTCATCAACGTCGTCTCGCAGTGCATTTGAATTTTGATAAGCTTTTGCACATTGCGCATACGCCGTGTGTTCGCTATGCGCCCAACTATATTGTATGCAAATACACTCACAATTGTATATAGACATCTGAGTATATATGAGCATATATGAATAGATTTATAAGTATTCATGCAATGCTCATAATAATTTTGTTATTCTAGACTGTGAAAAACTTCCGCAACGACGCGTCGTTGTTGCATCGATCTTTATCAAATTGCAATGGGGAAGCGTTGCGAAACGCGCAACAACAAAAGCAAACAAACCAAATGGCGATATTTCGATTCAAGGACAAGTGCGCGATAGGCAACGGGAACTGTACTGAACCGCAGGCACCATATACTACCTATATGCAATCTATATAGTAGTATATATATATAAATATATATAACTGATAACTGTTGCAACAGAAGACCGCAAATTGCTTGTTCCCTGGCATCGTGTCGTCTCGCTCGCACTTGCACTAGTCGCAGTGCCCCCCTGGGTGGCCTTGCAGCTATCTAGGAAATCTACGCGTATCTGTTAAGTAGTCTCAATGAATAAACAAATTTTACGATGTATTTATAAGTGCAGTGCAAATATTTGTTTATAAAGGGGCGAAATACGGGGCCATTCGACCACTTTTGCTATTCCTAATCGTCTTTCCCCATCATATACTTGGTTTTCCCACTCTGTGTGTGTGTGTGTGTGTGTGCACTTCCCAGATGATTCAGTTGCACAGCGCAATCACTGGAGTGCCCAGAAAGCTAAGCTATTTAAGCTTTGGCAGTGTTAGCTGTTCAGAAAGATTGTTAAAAAGTGGTTTAAACCAGTTAGTAGCAATCTCAAGTCAATTACAAGGGCACTTCAAGTTGTTGGGCGGAAGAGAGACAGCGAGACGGCCTAATCAGTTTAAGAATAACCGTTTATTAAATATTTTATTGGTTTCTTCATTAACCCTTATTAATTTCCTTAAAGGAAACGTATTTTAGCAAGAATCTATTAATATTTATATATTATTTTATAATTATATAATAATATAATTATTATTATTTATATATTATATTTTAGCAAGAAACTATTAATATTTATATATTATTAGTAAATTATTATTATTATATTTATATATATTTATAATTATTATTATTTATATATTATATTATTGATGTATATTATTTTTCATTAATTAATATTCATTTTTAATTAATATATAATATATTTTTATAATAATAAAATAATAATAATCCTAATAACCCTTTATTAAATATTTTATTTGGGTTTTAATTAATATTTAATAATTTAATTTAATTAAAGGAAAGGTTTTAGAAATAACTATTAATATTTTAACTGAAATTAAATCAATTAAACAATATGTTTTTTTTTATTAATTACTAATATTAATATTATTAATTTGTAAACGAACTTTTTTTAATATATTTTATTATGCATATGCATGATTTAATTATATTTTATTATTGATTTCTAATTTGAATAGATAATTATTATTTGCCTACTATTATTTAATATATTTTATTTAATTATAAAACTTTATTTTAACCAAGAGCAAATGAGTCGAATCTAAACTTTATAATGAAAACATAAATGAGTGAGCTCGAAAATAAACTTATTCAATATATATATATATATATATATATATATATATATTATTCATATATATTTTATATCATTTTAATAATATAATTGCTGCTTTTAATTGATTTAATTAAATATTTCTCTAAGCTTTTTATGTGAGCAAATAAACTTTAATTATAAATAAATTATAAATTCAAATGTAATTATTTATTTAATAACTTTAAGTAGCTTTATTAAAATGTTTATTAGTTGTGCTAGAGTATTCAATTGAATTGAATTTTATTATATATTCTTTTATTACAATAAGTATTTTATTTTTAAAATTTATATTTATAATCAATTTGCTTAGCTTGAGTTTAATTTATATATTTTGCTTAACTTGTTCTACATTTTCGTTGTCTTGACTGTCAGACTGTCAGCGTGTCAGAGTGTTTGCTTTAAAGTCCCCAAATCGAATGATCTATGACATCTTTCCATTAATCTATCGACTAGTTGTTGCACTTTGTTAATTGCGGCATAAATTATGATGTTTATGCACTCAGATACGAGCAGAAATTACAACAATTTGCGAATAGCTACACACAAAAAAGTGTTGTTGTTGTTGCTGTTGTTGTTGTTGTTGGCGGGCGTGCACCAACCCGGAAATGTAAATGAAATGAGAAGTGCAGGCGAGAGCGAGAGAGGGAGAAGGAGCGAGGGAAGGTGGGAGGGTGGTAGGGAGGTAGGGAGAAGTGAAATAGAGAATACAAATAATAATAATAGAAACCGCGACAAATATCTGACAGAATTGTTGTAACGTTTAAGTACTCGCATTTATTTTATGTGCATGCAAAAACGAAACGAAAACGAGATAAACAAATAGAGAGAGGGGGGAGTGTAGGGGGGGCGGGGAGGGGCCTACAGGCGGTGGGGGTGTGTTGGGAGGTGGCACGTTGCATTCAGCTGATAAAATAAAATTGTGTGCTAAGTCACATGTGAGTTTGCGACTGTAATAATTGCCAGAGCTTTTTGTAGCTGCCAGGGAATGAGAAAAGGGAAAAGAGAGGGAACCAAGGGGCTAGGGGCCAGCGGGGTAGGGGTTGGGCAGCAGCAGCAGCAGCAGCAGCAGCAGCATCATAACCTTGAGTCACAAGTCGAGAATGTGCATGCGAACGGAATGCACAATCTGTGGATGTGGCTGTGGCTGTATCTGTATCTACACGTAAAGTATCTCAAACTGTGTAGCGATGCGACCAGTTGCAACTATTATCTAATAACAACAACAATAATAACAACAACAACAGTAGCTTGTAATTAATATATGTAATTCAAGGACAGCAAGCGTTTATAATTCAATTTATGCTAATTAAAATGTTGCTATCAAAATGCACACAAAATTACTGCAAATATTTGTATCTATACTAGAGAGCGAGCGAGAGAGAGAGTGGGAAAGAGAGAGAGAGAGAGAGAGAGCAGCCTAGGTGAGAGCGTGCAGTGCTCTGGCAGCCCTTCAAGCTGCCCTGCCCCCTACAGTTGCAGTAGGGGCTTGTAAAAGTATTGTTGCGGTTTCGTTGCACTTTAACCTTGAAATTTGTTGCTCAGTTTTTTTTGCTTTAGTTGTTGTTGTTGTTGCTGTTGTTGTGAGCGCATGTGCAATAGCTAAATGCAATTACTCTCGCTCTCTTACTGTTGCTTTCTCCCTCTCGCTTGCTCGCTCTCTCCCTCTCTTTGTTTAGGTTTCGCTCTTACGCTTTGGCTTATCAATTGACTGTTGCCTTCTTCTCCTTTTTTTTTTTTGTCAGCGCCCGCATATTAATTACTTTTTACGTTTGTTCGCTTTGCGGCTGCCTCACTGTAACACAGTTGCTACCCCTGCAACCCGTTGCCTACACACACACACACACACACACCCAAGTTATTCAGACAACTTTTAAGCAAAATTTCATTTTTATTCCAGCAGCAGCAGCAACAATTAAAAGCGAAAGTTAATTAAAACTTGACAAATACAAAATTCTAAATAAATAAAAGTCATTTTAGCCAATTGTATAATGTATATAAATATATATATATATATGTACATATATATATATATATATGTTTATATGATCCCATATAAGGCTTAATAGCCGAGGTTCTTTATTGGCTCTTTGGCTTTGACGTAGGTCGTATAAGTTTGACTTGTCTAATCATAAATATTCGTATGCAACTTATTTTGTATTGCACTTGCAGCTCTTATCAGTTCATTTACTTGCAGTTCCCTTCCTCTCTTGCTCTCTTCCTCTCCTCCCCTTCGACAGTTACTATGCACTTGACTAAACGCTTATCAGCTAAGTTTTTTCTTATTGCGCAGTGAAAGTTTTCCATTTTGTGGTTCTTATTGTTGTATTGCAGTGTTTGCTCAGTTTACAATGCCGTTTTTTCAGTTTTGTTAGCGTTAATTTAAGTATTAAACTTTGCCGTGTAGATTGCATTACGTGCAGTTAGAAGTGCAATGCGCTACACTGCAGCGAGTGGAGCATATAGCTGCAGTCAGACAACTTGAGCAGCGACAATTTGCACTGAGAAAAAAGTCTATTTAGTTGTCAATGAAGTTGCACAGTTACTATCTGCACTCAGCAGACATTAAGTATGCTATGAATTTTGTGTAGGGTATTCAAGAAACGTATAAGCTTTCATTCATTGTCTGTATAATTTATATAATATATATATTATATAGACAGCATATAGATATAATATATATAGCATATATATAGACTCACTGCATCAGTCTACAATGTAATCTTCATTAATTTCATAGAACAAAATGTCTACATACTCTAAATTGATTATCAATAGAAAGAGCTTCATTGTATGGATGTGTGACTGTAATTGTTCTTACTGCTAATTATATGTAGAGAAAGAACGCTGCTCTTCATTAACATCTCATTAACATAACAGGTCTATATTAGTAAGTGTTGGCTAATACAGTTTGTTGACTTATCAGCTCACTTTTACTGTGAAGAACATTCGGATAGCTTGCATGGCATTACAGTCAAATTTCGCTGTAGTGAGCTGGTCTACTGTGAACTTCTCTGTAAGCAATTTAACGCTAGTGAATATATACTTCTCTATAAGTGGAATTACTTCTCTACAATGAACTTCTCTATATATAACTTCTCTAGAATGAACTTCTCTAGAATGAACTTCTCTTTATGTAACTTCTCTATAATAAACTTCGCTATATTGAACTTCTCTATACATAACTTCTCTACAATGAACTTCTCTTTATATAACTTCTCTAGAATTAACTTCTCTACAATGAACTTCTCTATTTAACTTCTCTATAATGAACTTCTCTATGCGTAACTTCTTTATAATGAACTTCTCTCTACATAACTTCTCTATAATGAACTTCTCTATGCGTAACTTCTCTATAATGAACTTCTCTCTACATAACTTCTCTACAATGAACTTCTCTACTCGTAACTTCTCTATAATGAACTTCTCTCTACATAACTTCTCTATAATGAACTTCTCTATAATGAACTTATCTACACCTTACTTCTCTATGATTAACTTCTCTAAATTGAATTGCCTTCTACGCAACTTCTCTATACTACATTTCAGCACATCTATTCTCTTTCATGAACTGCTCTACATTAATCTGCTCTATGTTTAACTTCTCTATGCAACGCAGCTCTGTTTACATTCCTTATAGCCCAGTAAAACTGTATATAAACAGCTATAATCAATCTCCAACTGATCCATAGTTATGTTCTTAACTTTCCTGCAATGAAACCCCTTTAAGAACTGTCACCTCGCCCCCTTTAAGAGGCCGCAACAGCATTGCATCATCTGGCAAACTGTCGCTGTCAGTGAGGTCACTGAACTCAAAGGTCAACTGCCAGCCAGGACACACACAGTGAGCACACGCTATGATGTCATGGCAATGCTGATAGCCGCATAAGCAGTTGCCAAAAAGAAAGAAGAAGAAGAAAAAAGGATAATTTCGTCAGATTTCAATGACAATTTAAAAGGAAATGTCATAAAAGGCAGCGAGGAGGGAGAAGAGGCCTCGAACTGGAGGCAGATCGCTGGAGAAGGAGCAGTGTTGGATTAAATGCATAATCCTGTGAGCGACATTACCTTGACGACACACAACAGCAACAACAGCAACAACAACAACCAACACGACCTACGACAAAGCGATTGAAAATGCGCATAAATTCGAGACGAGCTCAGGCAAGTAAGGGCTGGGTAAGGGGGGCGGAAAGGGAGAGGGGAGGGGGAGGAGGGGTGGTAGTCAGTCTGGGTGGGTTTTGGGCAAGAACAAAAAAACAGCAACAACAACAAAAAAAGTCAAAGTAAAATTTTCGCCAGACAACAGAAAAGGCGAACGACCCCTTTGAGCGCCAGACGAGACGGCAGCGCGGCGCATGTTTGCAACATGCCGCAGACGTTGTTGCCACATAATGTTGGGGCAGGGCCCGCTGCTGCTGCTGTTGCTGTTGCTGCTGCTGCTGCTGCTCGAGCTGCTGCTGCCTCTGCCGCTGCTGCTCATTATCCTTTTCGCTTTTCATACATAAATCGCAATTGCTGCGTTGCGCGTTCAATGAACCCAGTGTGGCACGTACGGTTGCAAGTCGTCCGTCGTCAGTCGCCAGTCGTCGCTCGTCGGTCGTCGGTCGTCGGCTTTTGCCGGCTGCCTTTGTGGGTATACACACCCAATACGGAAAGCGAAACACACAACGGCGAGGACAACGACAGCAGAAAGCTGTACACACAATGCAGACAGCAGACGAGGTCCTTGGTCCTGGGGATTGGACACGGCTCGGCGTTTTGGGTTGTGGTCTTGACAGTGTGCAGTTTTGTGCAGTTGCCGTTCGGCTTTGCTGTCGTCGTCGTTGCTGTTGCTGTTGCTGTCGTTGTCATTGGCGTCGGCAGCGCTGCGACAGCGGGCAAGGACCCTGAATGCAGCGCCTGGATAATGTTGAAGGAGGCGCAGGCGCCAGCATAGAAATTTCACTTTTAATTTTTTGCCAACGATACGTTATTGAGGCGTGCGACAGAGACAACAATAGTGGCAAAGTGGCAACGTCTGGCAGAGCATGTTGTTGTTGTTGTTGTTGTTTGTGTGTCTGCTGCATTACTGGCAATACTGGCGTATAGTTTTTGGCCAGGTTATTGAACTGGCAGCGTTAGCTCGCTTTGCTAGCAACTTTCACAGGACATGCAGTTTATGGTGCGCTAGGACATGGTCAATGCGTTGTCTTGGCCAAAAGCAAAAAAAGCAAAAGTCTCAGATTACAAATACACACATATATACACACACACATATATATATATGTATATATAGTTATTAATATATATATATATATATAATTAAGTTAAATTTACCTTTTGCTCTGCTTGTTTCCTATGTCTCAGTCTCAATCTCAATCACAATCTCAATCACAAACTCAATCACAAACTCAGTCTCCGCTCAAGTGTTGGCCAAAATGCATTTTAAACGCGATTTGAAGAAACTGATGATCGCAAAGAGATCGCGAAAATAGATACGATGAAAGTATTGAGTTCTACGGCCGTAAGAACACATTGTACGTCCGTATATAACTATATAGATATATATACTTTGATTATTACACTTAAACGGCACTAAATCGATTTATTCGCTTGAACACATTTTTGTGGCATCATTATTGACTTTGCTATAATTTACATTTAATATTATTTACTAAATTTCTTTGATTCTATTTGTATTTTTGCATATTTTATATTAATTTTTGTTGTTGTTGTTGCGGTTGCTGTTGCTGTTGTTGCTATTGTTGTTGTTGGTCCACGCGACGCGGCTGCTACGCCTGCCAGACATGACCTGCCCAACGCGCTAACATCCCGAGTCAGGACTGAAGCGACTGCCAATTCAGCAGTTGCCACTTTGGCCTGGCCCGCTGTCCCAGTCGCAGTCGCAGCTGCAGTCGACGTCGACGTCGCCGTCAACGTCAAATGCAGCCAAAGCGCAGACAGTAAACAAGCAGCCCAAAAGTGTGGGCTGCACCAGTGGGGTTGCCACTTGCACTTGAGGCCTGAGCTGAACTCACAGCATAACAATAACAACGAGCGCAACAAACGAGCGAAAGCAGCGCTACAAGGGCGGCGTCTGTCGCCAGTCGAGCCGCGTCTGCAAGCTGCTGCACTGCTGCTTAAAGGGGTAGCTGCCCCTAGTGCCACAACTTGCAGCGCTGCACTGCAACTGAGATTTACTTGCAACACTCTATTGGGCTAGGTCTAACAGCAGAGCAGAGCAGAGCGGAGTCAGCAAAGTCAATTAATTGTATTAACTGCCTATGTGCAGTTACTCGCGTCTAAGCCAAGGACTGTTGGCCTAGGTCTGTGTAAACTTTGCTCTCTTACACTGCGCCAAAAGTCACAGTTAAACAGCAAGTGACAAGCTGCGACTGCAATAGTGTGTTGAGGTATTTAGTTAGGAATAGCCGCTAAGACAGCAGCTTTATCTTATCTAACACAATGTGAACTGTAAAGTTTGTCAAGTTCCACAAGGTCAATTGTAGTGCAACGCCTTTTCTTGCAGTGCATGCGAATTGCAGCGCAGCGCTAAAGCTCGTGCGCGCTCTCTCCCTCTGTTTCTCTCTCTTTGCCTGTCTATTGCACTCTCTATTTTGTCTACTCTCTCAAGAGGGTTGCTTTTGAACTGCCACAGTTGACAATGAACTACAACCGGAAGTGTTCAAACTGCAGCAAAAGCACTTAAAGCTCAACAGCCAAAAAGCTTGACCCTAACGTCTGTCGTTATACGGGAAAAATTCAAGCACGTTACTTAACGGTAAAGTACAAAAGTACAGGCGGCAATTCATGAAAATACCGTTAGAGTGTTTTAAAGACATTTTGTTATTGTGAAATTAATGCAATAAACAAAAGGTTCGTGGGTCGCATAACGTAACGCCTTTGATGGCAATTACGTATGCGCGACACGTAAATGAGCATAACAACAAGAACAACAGCAACAACAACACTAGAGTTAGCTCCAAAATAGCTAAAAACAAAAAAAAAGCTGCCGCTAAAATGCGCGGCGAGCTCAGTCAATGTCACAGTCAATGCACAAAAGCAGGCAGAGTAGCAAGAACAACAAAAACAACCAAGAAGAACAACAATGCCTGCACATTTACAGCTAAGCAGCCAAACGCCACACGCGATAGTGTCGGAACAACAACAACAACGACAACAACAACAGCATGACATAGAACCTGTCGCTGCAAAGTTCAACAAAAGCAGCGACGCAACAGAGACGTCGCCACTGCCGCCGCCTCGGCGCATGCGCTTGCGCTCTCAACAACAGCAACAACGACGCGACGCGTCGCTCAAAAACCCAAAATGAACGGGCACACACAACAAAGCGAGCATTGCTCTCCTTCACTTCATCTCTCTTTCTAATGCTCTCTTTGCCGCTCTCGCGCTGTGTGCTTGTGTGTGTGTGTGTGTCTGTGTGTGTTTCGTGTTGTTGTTGCTTTGGTTATAACGCGCTTGAGTAGGTCGGTCATTGAACTGGCGAACTTGTTTTCTTTTCATGCCTCTTTTGCCGCGTCTTTCATTTCTTCTTGTTCTTATTGCCTTTTGCATGGCCATTGCACACTTTCTTCCTGGTGAGCGAGCGAACGAGCGAGCGTACGCTCTCTTAAGCCACCTGTGCGTTGGGCGCTCTTTGCTGCGTACGGTGTGCTAAGTGCGGCGCTCTTAACTTAAAACTGAAGCTGCAGTTGAGGCTGGCATGACTTGCTTGTCTGGGCAATGCAGTTGGCAATGCGTGGCAAGTGCATGTCAAAGATATGCGAGATGCTGTGCAACAATTCTAATTGCAGTAGCAACAACTACAACAAGAATGAGAACAACAACAACAGAAAGCAAAAGGCAAAAGCTGCAGCCAAAGGCAAAGTCAATAACCCCTTGAAGTTGGCTGCGGCAAAAGAAGTAAGAGTGATTTGATTCCCTTTTCATGACATGACGGCGCAGCCTTAGAAAGAAGTTGGAAACAACAACAACAAGAACAACATAAACATAATAATAATAAGAAGTGCAACGACAGCATCGAGGCTGCTGCTGATGTTGCATGCTCCAAGAACTTGTTGCAGTGCAAGAACCTCGCAACCACACGCCATGTGCCCATGAGCATTTGCCAGTTGAACGCCCTTTTCACGGCAAATGATTCTCTGATGCCGCTGCCGATGCCAATGCCCAAGTCGAGTTGCCTTGCCTGCTGCCTGCTGCCTGCTGCCTGTTGCCTGTTGCCTGTACCGCCGCACAACCTGCCCCAACTCAGTGCCCACTGCTGCTGCTACTCTGTCTGTGCGCCCCCCCTGGCTGCCCCCTCGCTCTCTCACGCTTCAGCAAGGATGGCTAAATGGCAAAACGTTGAACTGGTTTGCTACGCTCAAGCGGCAGATTCACTTTTTTTGTGTCTTTGCTCACGCGCCCTTGCCCCCATCATCATTCTAATGCTAGACTGCTAGCTATTGCTATCTCACTCTCATCGCATCTTGTCCAGAAAAATGAAAATGAAAACCGTTGCCAGGCCGTCGATTGAGTTCGTTGCCTAAGTCTTTTGTTCGATCGCGCAGTCATTGAACTCAAGTTGTGTGCTGTGCCTATGTGTGTGTAGTCTATGTGTGTGTGTGTGTGTGTGTGATTGTGTAGGTGTTGACATAACAGCAGCAGCAGGCGCCCAAATATGTGGCATACCAACTGCCAACAAACAACAGACCAAGTTGAAATGCTTTTGTCTCATTTAAAGTGCTAAATCAACATTTTTTTTGGCCAGCTCTGCCACGCCCACTGCCAGCTACTCCCCTTTTCATAGTCTAGGCGAAATCAATCTGTAATTGTTTGACTGTCTCAACAGGTGGGCAACTGCGTCTTGCGCCAGCTGCAGCTAATGACCTTGATATTGAAATTGTGCTTTGTTGTTGCTTGTATTTGCATGTGTTTCATTTTGCGTTTGCGTTTGCTTTAGCTTTTGCTTTTGCTTTTGTTGCTGACTTTGTTTTTGCCTTTGCTTTATTCATTCATCTCGGCAAGCGAACAACAACAACGACAACGTCAACGCCACGTTTCGATTTCATTTCAAATTTGTTTTTGTTTAGATAATATATCACAAGTTGTAGTTGCTGTCATTGTTGTGGTTGTTGTTGTTGTTGTTGCTGTTGTTACGACTTGCGAGTCATTTAAAGTCAAAGTCAAGGTTTTTCTGCCTTACGTCGCCAATTATTTGCGCGTCTCTCGCTCCGAGCTTCTTATAAAGCAACACACACACACACATATACACATACATACATATATATATATATATATACAATTACATATATACAATTGTTTGTGTGTGTTTGTCCATTTGTTGTTGCTGTTTATTTGTTTAAGGCCAGAAACTGGTTTTGTCTAATTATTTTCTTCTTTTCTCGTTGTTTTTGTTGTTGTTGTTGTTGCTTACTTTGCTAGCATTTTATGGTTGTTGTTCTTTTAGTTGATTTGCGTTTATTAAAGATACAATATACATATTTATTGTATATACAATATTTTTCTAATGAAATGCTATCCACACTTTAGTCGCTGACTCAACGCTCTTCTTCTTGCTCTACCTCTTTCTTCTGTCATATTTACGAGCATCTGTTATTATTATTATCTATCTATTATTATTTTAATAAAATTTCGCATAAATTCACTTTAAGAACTCTTTAGCTGCCTGACAGTAATTAATCACCTTTTGGGCTTATTATATATGGTTTTACCTTGGAACTTGTTTTGAGCCAACCATGGGATGGGTTATTGTTGCTGATGATTATATAATCATCCTGCATTAGCATAACTCACACTAGAAAGTCTTCGTCTTCAGCTACAACTACAGCTTCATCCTCATCTTGGCCTTCGTTTCATTTAACATCATGGTTTAAAATTAAACGCACTTATGTTCAGTTTTAAACAATTGACAAGTCATAATTTCTATTTGTTTTTGCAGAAATTGCGAATTTCTCGTATTGGAAAGTTGAAATTCAGGAACATTTAACGGTTCTATTAAGCCGAACAATGAAAGTTAATAACTCAATTAACATTGCCAAATTAAGTGGCTTATGCAATTTATTGTTATTTTTTGGTGCTTTCTTCTTTAATCGCTGTTACTTAATATCTAATTTATTCATTGTTTTTTTGGTAATCTTATGTAATTGCTGCTGAAAGACCAGGAAGTCTTGGCTCTTCCGTCTAGACATTAGCAATCACAATCACACTCTGATCTCAAGTTCTCTGATGTAAGCAACAATATCATCATTAATCACACACACACACACACACATACACACATACACACACAACACACAAGTCATTGTCAGTTGGATTTTAATCAATTGCAAACAATTGTTAGCTGCGCTTTATTAGACTTTAGCTTGATTGTTTTATGATCTAGAATTTATGAGTTATTCTTTGTATTATATTCTATTATTAATGAAATGCGAATTATTAAGCCAAGTAAAGTCCATAGAAAAGCTTGATCTTCTGATCTTCTGATCTTCTGATCTATTGCTGCTATTATTCTTAGAATATTATTATTATTTATTATTATTAATTTAACATTTCTAACTTCAATTTATTCGAACTTTCTGTCTACAACAAACAAAGCAAAGCTTCTAGTTGAGTCTAAAGCTGTTGGAAAGCTTTCAGCAAAGAACTTTCGGGAATTCAGCTAAAGCTTCTAGTTACAGTTATAACATATTAAATTATGGAATTTCGTTTTCTTTATTTATAAATAAATTTGCTTAAAATAAAACTTACCATTTTCATTGTTTAAATGCATATCCGTGTTGTGGCTTTGTTGTTGTTGTTGCTGTTGTTGTTGCTGCTGTTAATTTTATATCCATTACGTAATTAATCCAAATGATGTTTTGTTGTTGTTTTTGCTTTATATTATAATTAACACTTGTTGTTAGAGGCAAGTATGCACATCTTTTGCACTGAGCTGCATACTTGGCTTTGCTTGGTGTTGAATTTTAAACTGATTGCCTAATTAATTTGTTGCGATTTAGCGATATGATTAGGCTACTGATAACGATCATTTACAGAGGCAAGTCTTATCAATATGCTCTCAATTAGTTGCACCTTGTATAGTTGTTGTTGTTGTGTTGCACAGTTGTTAATATTATATATTTTAGTTTTGTTTTAAAACGTTTTGTTGTTGTTTTATCATATATTTCGCCGTAACTTTTTTGTTCTTCTTCTTGTTCATCGATTGCTGCTGCTGTTGCTGTTGCTGCTGCTGCTGCTGCTGCGTCTTCTAAAAGCAATAAAAAACGTAACGCGTGCTGCTTACGAAACCATGTCTCGATCGTTTTGTTGCTTACGGGAAACTGAACTACGGATGAGTCGCGGTCCGACTTCAATGTCGAAACGACAGCAGCGACGACGTTGTTAGAGGCTTCTGAAAGCAGCAGCAGCAGAGCCAAGAGCAGCGCTGCCGCAGACAGATAGCATTTCATTACACGATACACGCACACACACGCAGAGACAAGACAGCTCTGCTCGCTGCTTTCTACAGCGACTCTTCTTTCTCTTCGAACACCACACGCACACAACAACAATCGCAGCTCAGGTGTCTCAGGTTCTTGATCACTCACACACACAGACACACACACACACACACTCAGAATGAAGCCGCTGTCGCTGCTGTCGTCGCTCTGCTGCCACTGCCGCTGCCTCCTTTTTTCCTTACATTGAGAGCAACGCGTTGCGACGCGGTATCTCTTTGCTTATGTGTATGTCTGTGTGGTGAGCGCAACAGGCCAGAACTTTCATTCAAGGTGAGTGCGTCGGCAGCGTCATCTCTTTGGCATTGGCCTCAGTAACTGTTGCTGTTGTTGTTGTTGCTGCTGCTCGCTCTCTCTTCTTTGCGCTTGCTCTCTTTGCGCTTTTTTTTGCAAATAGTTCTAAACGCCTCTAACACACGGCCCGTCAAACGGCAAGTGAGCGCAAATTGAGCGTGAGAGCGTAAAATTACAACATTTTCAAGGCTTGTCGCAGCAGCGGCGACGCCAGCAGCGACAGCGACAGTGGCAGTGGCAGAGCGCCAGCAGCGTTAGCATTGATCTTGGCGCTCATTTGTTGGACTCTTCTAACAAGTTTAGAATCTGCGCAAGCGAAGCGCGACCAACCGCCACTTGTTCTCAATTCTCTTAACCCGTTTCAAATACACTCACTTACACACACACACACACACAAACACACACTCAATTGTACTATTGCCTGTAATTGCACGCGCCGCGCTCTGCCCACTCTCTGCCCAGGTGAATACTTGTGAATACTTGTACTCAGCACTCACAATTGCATGTAATTGGACAACGTTGTTGTTGTTTCTGTTGTTGTTGTTAGTGTAGTTGTTGTTGCTGTGTTTGTTTGTTTTTGGCGTATTAAATTTCATGATGCTATAATTGCATATTGTAATGGGCGAACGTCCCAACTGAGTTGCAGTTGTTGTTGTTGCTGTTGCTGTTGCTGTTGTTGTTGTTGACCAACATGGAACTGCCAAGTTGTCATTGCGCATAGCTCTAAAAACTGAACACTCATAAATCATTCAAAAATATTTAAAAATATATAAAAATGATATTTGTCGATTTGTTATATAATATTTAATTATATTATTTATAAATTATATAATATAATACAAACAGAACGTAGAAATAATGGAACTTTGCATATAAAGTTATTTAAAGCACATCAGCGTGAAAATAAATAATTAAATAAAAAATTATGTAAATAGCTAGGTAAATGAATAATTAAATAAATAAATATATAAATATGTAAGTAAGTAAAATAAATAAATATATAAATTAGTAAATAAATAAATACAATAATTAAATACATAAATATATAATTGAGTAAGCAAATAAAATAAATAAATATATATATTAGTAAATAAATAAAATAAACAAAATTAAAAAATAGATAAATCAATAAATATAATTTAATTAACTATTAAATAAATAAAATAATTAAATTTGAGATTGTGTGCGATCATTAGAAAGGGAGTTTATGGCAAGTATAGTATAGTATCTATCTGTTAGATAAGTTTAGAATTTGAATCTTAATCAAGTTATAAACCAAATGATTACTACGACAATAGATTAACTTATCAAAAAGGTCCTACAGTTGATCTGTTATGTTTAATATGGAAAGAAATAGTTACGACTGCAACTACATCAAATCTTTTCTAAAATAGATTTACTCTAGCAATATATCAGACTGTAGACAAAGGCTGAAAAGGGAAGCAGAATTGGGAGGTATAGTTCCTGAATTGAATCTGCTATAAATTTGTAATATTTAGATGCAATGAACAGATTTGATTGTAAATGTTAAGCAAGCTCAATTCAAGTAAGAGATTAAGTATCTTTGCAATCAATCAATCAATCGGAATCTAAATCAAACCAGAGATCACAAACAGATATTAACAACAACCAGAAATGACTTCATTACTGATCAAAATATGTAATTTGAATTAATTGATAATTAATAATTTTATACACACAAGTAAATAGTTTTATGCTAACTTTCTAAATAAGAACTTAACTAAAGCTAAACTGAAAGTAAGAAAAGCAAGAGCTTTAGTCTTAAAAAAAAAGAACACAAAAGGTTAACGAAATAGAAACGAAATGCGCGGATTGCGTAATAAAAGCTAAAAGGCATTTACCTGCTTACAGGTAAAGACTTCCGCTCACACACACACAAACACACACACACACACTGACAAGGGGCGTAACAATAGTACATATAAATGCTTAATCATTATTTACAACAAAAGGCATTAAAAAAAAGGCAACTAATTGAAAATGGCATTTACATAACTAAAATGTAATTAATAAAGGGAGCTTACTGCGCTGCGGGCTCTTAGCCAATTGCCAGTTGGCAGTTGCCAGTTGGCAGTTGCCAGCTTGGCAAATTGGTAAGATAATTAATATTTTTAGCATTAAGTTAACCTTGAACTTTCCCCTTGAGGGGAAGAGATGGCAGCGCATGGCGTTTATGAAACGAATCAAAAGGCACGCACAATAAATCAGTTTTGTGGGAGATCAGCAGATCAACAGAAATTTCGGGCCTAAAAGTCATTAGCTTTTGCAGCATTTACTAACATTTTCTATAAATAACAATTGAGGCATACAAACGTTGATTCGTTCGTCTACCTCCAATGGACAATGGCAGCCAAAGCTAAAGAACAAAAAGATAGACGAAAATATAAAACTAAAGACACGCTCAAGAAACCTCGGGAATTGTGGTCATTAGAACCATTTGGTGGTGCTGCCTCTGCTGCCTCTGCTGCTGCTGCTGCTGGTCGTGAGGCACATAGAAAGCAAAAACACTTCGACACGGGGTCAATAAATTGTTGAACAAATAGAATACAAAATAAAAATTATGAGTAAAAGGCAACATGAGCAACATGAGCCTCAACATGTTCACAATTATAATATTTGGTAAATAAATCATCATTAAATGCTGTTGCTCGCTCTGGCTCGGAATGATGACAGCATGTCCGCTGTTCGTCACAGGAATAACAGACTGTAAAAGTTGCTTATGTTTTATTGTATAAATAAAAGTGATTTTTGGCATAAAACTATTGCGTTTTAAATAAATATTAAAGTCTCCAGCGATTCGATTTGGCAAAACGAGTTTAACATAATTGAAAGTAGAAAATAAATATTGAAAAAAGAAAGAAAACAATCAAAATCAAAATGAAATGCGAGTCAACAACAAGTGCGTTTTAGGCCTGTTCCTATTCGTGTCTGTATTACTTAACACCTATATATATGCACCTACAGCCAGAGAGACAGAGACAGACAGAGCGAAAGAGAGAGAGAGAGAGAGTAGAGCTGGGCAAGTGATGAGCGTCGACTGCTTTTATGGCTCTTTCATTTGCCTTCTTCTTTTTTATTAACAATCATTTCTTTTCTTTTCATTTCATTCCATTCCATTTCATTTCGTTTCGTTGCGGGCCAAGTTTATTTCAAGCTCACGCATCCAGAGAACGTTAAGAGTGTCGTGTTTTTATTCTTTTTTTTTGGTAACAAGTTCAATGACTTCTTGCAACCAAATTTTTGTGGTAGCCGAATCGTTTCGGTTTCTGTTTTGTGCGGCGCGCACATTTCATTTTCGGTTCCTCTTCGCACTTTTGGTTCTTCTTCTGGTTGCTGTTGTTGTTGTTTTCGTTTTTTATACGTTCGTTTTCATTGCTGGAGTTCATTGGCCAGCAGCGGCAGCACCAAGCGAGCCACACTACCATAAATAAATGATGGTAGAAGAACAGCAACAACAGCAACAACAACAGCAACACTATAGCTTACAACAATAAGAAAAGTTCTTTAAGTGCTGCCATAAATAAATACATTTTATTTATTACATTTTATCATAAGAAATTCAAATATTTCTTCTACCTGCAAGTTCGTTGCTTGAGTCTTTTGTTTGCAGCGCGTCGCTTGTTGATTGATTACTTGGATTAAGCAATCAACTTTTTTTTGTAAATTATTTCGCATGACAGCACAGAAAACAAAGTGTCAAATCAATTTGATTGCTTAAACATTTGCGAGCGAAGCAGGAAGCGTCTTTCCAAGTTTGTTGCCTAAGTCTTTTGTTTGGAAAAACTTGTAAAACTCCTCCAAATATTCTGATTTTATTTTTTAATATTAAGTTAAAGTTGTACAGCCTAAACTGTAGCTGTAATTGGTTAATTTAAGCTTGATATTTATTTTTTTATTTATTTTGTTTTATTTATGAAATTTATTGCAAGTTTGTTGCCTAAGTCTTTTGTTAGAAGTGTTGCACATAAGTTGCTAGCAATATGAAAGACTCTATTTATATTTAGAGTTAAGTAAAAGTTGCTTAAAATTGGCTCAAACGAAATTTAAGCTGTAATTTGTTTTTTTTTGATTATTTTTAATCACAGTCTTAAGCTGCAACTTAAGCAGCTATTTAGCTAGTTTGCCCAGCAATTTCAGCTGCAATTTGCACAAAATGCAAGGACCTAGCCACAAATCTTAACCCCAATCTTATAATCATCTATTGCTGCTTTTGTTCTTAATGTTGCTGCTGCTGGTTGCTGCTTGTTGTTGCCTGTTGTTGCCTGTTGCCAAATGTGGCCACAAATGTTTGTTTTTTGTGCATAATGGACACTCATCAAATTACCAAGTCAGTCAGCTTAGCTGCTTCAGCTGCCTCAGCTGCCACAACCTGCCGCACTAGCAGCAGTTGCTACTGCTGTTGCTGTTGTTGCCATCAATTACTTTGTATCACTGCCAACTACAGTTTGGGTTTTGTTTAAGTGGAGCAGCTAGAAAGATAAAGAGATTGGGAGGGGGAGAAGAGGAGAAGAGAAGAGGGAAGAGGGAAGAGGGGTTTGCAGTTGTTGATTATGCAGCACAGTTGCAGCTGGGATTGTTGCTGCTGCTGCTGCTGCTGCTGCCAGCCACTTGCCGCAGTTGGGGGGCGCAAAAGGTGCTAAACACACGCGCCAATTTTGCGGTAAAAGCTCTCACCTCGCACACACACACACACGCACGCACACACACATAGATTGATAGTTCTAAGCGCGCTTCAGACTCTGGAAGTCGCGTTGTCGTTGTCGTCTTGTCGTTGTTGTTGTCGCTGTTGCTGTTGTTATCTATGTGCCAAACCTGATTTACTTCATGATTATGTTAGAAAAATTAGGTTAGGAGCAATGAACTTGCCATTCGTCAGAGCAGAGGCTGCAGACAAAGTGAATGTTTTGTTGCCATTTGTCCACTGTGCAGATGTGTGTGTGTGTGTGTGTGTGTGTGTGTGTGTGTGTGTGATTGTTTGTTTGTTATTTGTTTGCCTTAGTAATAGACACCTGTACAGCAGGGGGAGGGAGACTTAGAATTGTGCTGGCCCAAGTTTTGAAAGTAATCGCAATCAATCTTCAAGCCGCTTTCAAGTGCACAATCAGCAAACGTGCAACATGGGGCAAGATGTGGCAACCGTGGCCATGCCACAAGGCAGACATTGGAATTCACTCTTTTCCGCAACGAAATGAAAAATGTGTGCTAAGCCAATGACCGACAGAAGCAGCAGCAAACAGCAACAACCAGCAGCAGCAACTACAACACGACAGCAGCAGCAGCAACAGCAGCAACAGCAGCAACAACAATGCCAACAACGGCGCGGCCAACGCACACAAAAGCAAAGCTAACTGTTTTCTGGCTAACACACACACACACACACAGTTATTGAGTATTTGCAACTTTGCGAGCGTGCTGACAGAGATAGAGAGAGAGAGGGGGAGGGAGAGAGAGAGGTAAAGCAGTGCCAAGTGTCTTGTTGTTGTCGTTGTCTTCTGGATTCTCTGCCATTCCCGTTCGCCGTTGTCTTTGAGTGTTTTGTCAATTCGCCAACAGCCAACGACCTACGCCAGCTACACTTCTCTCTCCTCTCTCCTCTCCCCCCCTTTCCCCCCTGCCCTCTCTCACCACTCTCCCCTCTCTCCGCCTCTTCTCCCCTTTCCACCCACTTCACTCATTGTTTTGATTATTGCAGAGCGAACAACACACAGATTCTTGAAATGCTCTACATTTGCTTAAAGTGCAATTAAAATGCCAGATTCTAACGGTTAACGGGCTGCCAAAGACGTAATGCCCAACATTGCAACCACAACTGAATGCAAGCAGCATCAGCAGTTCGTCATGTGCAACAGTTTGTGGCGCAGCTGCAGATTGACATTGCCAACATTGAGATCCTTACAATAATAAACTTAGTTCTTCTTAGAAATTTTAGCACTCGGCTATTTGTTTAAGCTCTTTTGTATTGTTAGCATTAAAATGTCTGCATTTTCTAGCTATTTTTAGCATTTAAATTTTATTTAATTTTAATTATTTATTTAATGATTTTTATTAATAGTTGCTGCAGATCTTGCTATAGTTTAATGCTACTTAAAACTTATTTAATTTAATTTTTTATTTACTTTTATTAATGTTTAAACTCTCATTTTATTTTAGATGAAGTTTATAGTTTTTTTCCAGTTCCGTAGCAGCCTTAGAATCCCCTAGACATTAAGCAAACTGTTTTGTTTCTGAGATATGAAGCAGTTGTCTAGAGTCTTCAGTACAAATAAAGTTCTTCAAGTCATTGTATATAATATTTCCCAACTAACAACTGCCAAACTGAAGCAAGTGTCATGCAGAGCTATAAAATAGTTTAGCTATAGTTTTATCTATTTGTTATATATCTATTAGACTCTGTACTTAAAAACTATGCGAGTCTATTAGGTTTGTCAACAGTGAAAGCTGCGTAACAGGCAGCAGAAGGCATCTCCAACCATATAAAGTATATAGACTTGCTCAGCCGAGTAGATATGGCTTTGTCCGCCTGTTCGTTGGCATGAACAGCTAGTTATACCCTGTACAGGGCTATAATTTGCAGTTAAAGTTGTGTCTTTTACTAAAACTATGAATGTTTGTTAAGTTAGACCTTTTCGATATTAAAAAACTGCTTAGTAGATCTCTGCAGAGTTTAATTCTGTATACCAATCTATAGATCCCCTCAGCGCCTATATAAACTTATACCAGACATTCCCTAGTGACTCACTTATTGCTACAACTTCACATCTGTTTATTCTACTTCCCAGTTCTTTCACCACTAACAACAACTCTTTCCACTCCCCAATTCTGGCTTAAACCATTACGTTGCGCTATTAAGTGTGTTTGCCATTCGTTGTATTCCAATTTCATAGATTTTTATATATTATTTATTACTTTGACTTGTTGCTGCAGGTTGTACGTTTGTTTGGTTGTTTGGTTGTTTGCTTTGCTTAGTTGTCTAGCTCATCGGGTTGTCTGGTTGTCTGGTTGTTTTGCAGATCGCAATCTGTTGCCTGAGGGGGCAACACTTGATAACTGTAACAATGAACTCTTAAGCTGTTGACGCTCTTGTTTTTTTTTGCTCACAACAGACACACAGACAACTAGACTAATGCTGATTGATTGATTGACTGACTGACTGACTGATTGTCTGTTGTATCGGAAACTTGAGCGCAAAATTGTCGAAAGCTGAACGGATATGGAACTGCGCAGAGCAGCATATTTCGCATGTGGGAGTCTGTTGGTCTGAAGTGCTGAAGTGACAACAACTTGCATAATTATGAACCGTTAGACAGATACTCTCGCATATCCTGTACAGTGAACTCTCCCACGTTTCGCTACGCGGCATAATTACCAATGTGCCACATTGCGCGGCATCGCGTTGCGTTGCGTTAACTGTAAACGCGCAACAAAAGGATTTCGATTTCCTACCCCAGGCAACAGCAGGAGCAGCAGGACCTCTAGACCTGGAGTGGCACACCTGACGAAATCAAAAGCATTCACAGTTAGCCCGGCAACATGAGGTTCCCTTTCGCCCCAGAGACATTGATAATCATCGCTGAATCAATCGACGCATCTGTCGGCGTTGCCTCTTATGCGTTTCCCTGCGTTTTCCTTTGCTCTTTGGGGTTGAACAATTTCCCATTGCGCGCGAAAATTCTCGAGTTTTTTATGGTGTTTTCTTTATAGATTGATTGTGTGTGCCTGTGTGTGTAGGGTTCTATTTGTAAGGTAGCGGCAACTTATAATTATGTAATTTTAGCCCATTTTGCTTGGGATAAACAAAATGAACAGCAAGGAAGTGTCAGCCTTGTGGTTTCGTTGGTTTACGGTAGCACAACTGCGCATTTTGGACACTCGCAGGCTGACCGAGTTTTCACTTTGAAATCACAACGGAAATGACCTGGAAAAGCGTCTGCCAAATGTGTAAGGATGCGTGTTCCACTTCAAGGCGGAACTAGTGACCTTATTTGGGGAACATCTTCAACTCAATTGATAGCAAAGGCAGACTAGCAATTCGTCGTATTATGCAAGCCAAATTTCCCATTTCCTTTGTCATATTTTCTTCAAGTTTTTTTTGTATGTGCTCATAAACATGTTGCATGATTTACAATGCGCGTTCCGTTCATTACATTTTCCAGGGATCACAGTTGGCCGCAGTGACGCAACTTTTCGTCACGATCTTGCACAATTAACAGGCAGGTCAGATAGCCTGTCCCTGTCCCTGTATCTGTTGTCTGTTGTCTGTTGCTTCTACTGCCCCCCCCTGCTCTTGCAGCCTTTGTTTTGCATGTGCCGCAGCATTGACACGCGCATAAAGAACACATTAAAGCAGTTCAAGGACTCACTCAATACTCATAACTTTCACCGTTTTATATTGCTTCCTTTTGCCTCGTTTTTTTAAGAAGGTTGCGGTCATATTTTTTCCAGAACTCTGCGCACAGGTAGAACATCAAATTGTGCGAAAAAAATGTAAACAATAACAGGCGAGAGTTGTTGCCAATTATTGTTGAGTCCATTATGAAATGAGAGAGGAACACATGAGCTGGCCTGGCTGGATTGTTGTTGGCCTTACAATCGAAATGTGCTAAATATTTATGTAAAATTGAAACTCAAGTCAAGCCTGACAATTGTTTTCAACATGAAGTCATATGATGAGCATTCTAAGTAGTATATAAATACTGGAGTGTAGGCAAGGCAACCTTAAGGGACTTAACTTATATATAATAAATATATTTATACAGAGTTGTTATAGACTTGGCAAAGTCTGCAGAAAATGGAGTTGGAATATTTAGCAATATTTAATAACATTCAACTTAAACAGTAACTGAGGCAAATGTTGTGTAGCTTAGCGCAGCCTGAGAATGTTTAAAATATATAGTTTTCTTTCGCATTTTTATACGTTTCTTTGCTTTATTTATTAATAACATTTGTTGCCTATATAATTCACCATAAATTGGCAATTTTAAAGAGAGCAAAGCAGGCCAAATCGAACTAAATCTGTTTATGCCAGCAGAGTGCTGACTTGCTGACTTAAGTTACTGCCAAGCATTTGTACATGGAATTGAAAAGGAAGGAATGAATTGATATCAAAGACAGCAAAGTTTGAGCTAAAAGCAGTTTATAAACTAAATGTTTGAAGTTTCTAGCGAACTCTGCACATTTCAAGTGAATAAAGTGCGTGAAAAACTAAGACAAGTTGTTGCCAGCAAAGCTGTAAGCAAGCAGCAGTTAGAAGCTGCTTAATGAACTTAAGTAATGTAAACTCTAATTGAATGAGTTCATTTCAAGCAACACCTATAACCATTTGTTGTGCTGTTATTAGTCATTAGTTGATGTGTCTCAACAACATTTGATTGATTTCCGCAAGGCGAGCTTAAGCTTCCAGTGAAATGATTGAAAAGCAAGCCAGTCCAGCAGCAGCTGCAGTCCCCCTTTTAATTGAGCTAAACCTCCTCAAAATGTAAATATATATAAATATATGTAAATTAAATGAAGCTGCTGAGCAGACACACCTACAAGCAATGAGCCCACAAAGCGGCTAACAGCGCCCAATATTGCGAATTGTTGTTGTTTTTGGTAGCGAGTGTTTGCCCAACTCATTCGACATAATTCAACTGTTTGTGTATATATAAGTAATTTGTAGCCCCCCCCATTGCCCAACGTTGACGTACTTTGTCCGCTCGTCTGACCAACTGTCCATCTGTCCGCTCGTCTGTCTGTCGTTCGGTCAGCGGCTACTGTACGTGAATCAAAATGATTCACTTCACTTTTCAACAGCAACAAAAATCAAGTCAAGAGAGTTAAAAGCAACGCTTGCGGCGAGAGTGTTTCTTGCTGTAAGCACACACACTCGCACACACTCACACACACATTTTGGGCATAGGGCATACCAAAAAAGATGTACAAGAACATTGAGCGCGCTCTTTTCCATTTCATTTTCGTCTCTTGGCCAAAAAAATAACAAACAACAAAAATTCAGTTGGCAGGTCAACAAACTCATCTTCAAGCCACGTTGTCGTTGTGCTTTTTTCGGGCAGTGCGTGAGCGAGCGAGAGAGGGAGAGTGGGGAGAGAGTGGGGAGTGGGAGTGCAGGGAGCAACAGAGGCATAGCCAACTGACTGATTGTTGCTGCTGCTGTGAGTTGGCGCTTGTGTGTAACAGCGCATTGTTGTTCTGCGCGTTGTTCTCGTTGTTGTTGCTGTTGCTGTTGTTGCTGTTGACTGTTTCATTATATTTATATATATATATTTGAATTTTGTGCGTTCGTTGAACTCCAGTTGCTGCTCGTGTCGTGTTAAGCAACAGCACAGCAGCGCGTCGTGGCTCTGCGTCTGCTACAAGTCGTTGTAAAAATCGAAAGACTTAGGCAACAAACTTGCTGCGCCTGCTGTCAATTCAGGGGAAATGCATTTGCCTACCGTGCAAGGACAACGATGCATGACTATTATTACCAGGAAACTGCAAAGCCCTACACACTAATTGCCCCCGGCTCAACCCTTTGACCGACGCGTCGCATGCAGTTGCCATTTATGGCTTTATGACTGGACAGCGTGTCCTTGCTTTAATTAAACCATTGTGCGCACAGTCTGCCATTTCCGTTTGGCCGGGTAAATCCTTTGGCAGGCATTTCCTTTACCGATCATCAACAGCAGCCAGCATATGTGCCACGCCACAGAAAATATCAATTTTCTCGCGTTTCCCCTTGCCGCTCTGCCTTTTTCTTCCTTCAACATTTCACGCAATCAAATGCTCGACACACAGTCTCACGCGGATCCCTCAATCAAGGAAGGAGTGGGGGGAAAGTGGTTAGGGCAAAGCAGCAACGGTTAACTGACAATCCTTGCCAGCGTCAGGTGCTGTTGCCTGGTTACCTGCCTGCCTGCTGTTGTTGTTGCCGCTACCTTCATATTCAAATAAAGCAAACTCATCCATCAAGCAGGTAGCTCTGGCTGCAAAGTCCTGTCTAATCCTTGCTCAATCAGTCGACGGCGACGGCAGAAATCTCATTTTCGTCAGAATGAAAATATACTTCTCAAGCGGATCAAAACGAAAGGATTACGGTAAAAATGCTGTTGTTGTTGCTGCTGCTGTTGTTGCTGCTGCTGCTGTCGTCTATTGTTTGCGTGTTTATTCTCTGTCTATTGTTCTGCTGTCGCTGCCTGTTGAGCTGTTTGTAGGCGGGCGGCACTGCACATCTTGGCCGTCTTGGCGATTGCTTCATTTGAGTATTACGAGAAATGGAAAGGAGCAAACCACGACAGCAGCAGCAACAACAACAGCAGCAACAACAGCCGCAGCAGCAACAACATCTACAGGCTCTCAGCGGCAACATAGCGGTTTTTCTTACTTTATTTCTACTTTTTTTCATTATTTTCTTATTTAAATTTCATTGCTTGACTGGCGACAGGAAACTCGTTTTTAACAGCATGCTGTGTATGTGTGTGTTGTGTGTGTGTGTGTGGTGTGATCACTTCTCAGCTCTTGTCGCTTGTAGCTGGCTATTATGTCAAAGGATGTGTGCATACAATCATTGTATTGTGTTGCATAACTGTAAATGCAAAACAGATCTCGCTCCTCTCTCTCTCTCTCTCTCTCTCTCTCTCTCTCTCTCTCTCTCTCTCTCTCTCGTTCGCTCTCTCTTTCGCTGCTATAACAGTTGTCTAATATGGCAGTGAAATACTTGCGCCTTCATACACATGTATGACGACTGAGCGGAAATCAATTATGAATGGATTGCCCTCGTATCTGTTGCTGTTGTTGTTGTTGTTGTTGCTGCTGCTGCTGCTGCTGCTGACGGGGGCAGCTGCTGCTGCTGGAATTGGTGTCAAAGGATTGCAGCACCGTTAGTTCAAAGAGCATCAGTTGTTGCCCAGAGCACAGCAGCTGCTTGACAAGCGTCAATATGGAAATATGTAAACATTTTGAAGTCTTCACATATGCCAAGTTTAAAACCGTTTTAAGAATTTATTTAAGCCAACTAATTGAAGCAGCTGAATTGAGGAAGTACTTTCTTCGCCTAGCTGAAACTTAAATACGCTTAACTACTGCTGGCGCCAAACAAACATTGTTACCTTTTGTTATGAACATTGGATTCTATTGCAATTTGTTGCAAAACTGTGACATAAAGTTGAACTTAGCTTCAGCTGTGTTTGTTTGAGTTAAGTGCAAAGACAAAGCAGTACTTTATATATACCTACTTTAATTAATTAATAACAAGCTTACACAATCAAGTCTAAACTAATTGGTACTCATCTACTACTAATCATGAAGTCAGCTAGCTATATAACATTTACAAGGCCTTGGGGCTTACTCTACACACAGTTTACACACATTTTTAGACTCTTTAATTATTATACTACAAAATCAAAGCAGTTCTTCATATATTAATTCATTGCTAGCATCATTTTTAGTAAGACAGCTATATGTTAAAGTAGTCGGATCTATTTGAAAGCTAGTCAGTGAAACCTCTTCAAATTGATTGAGAAATGTATAAATTATTAAATTTAATTGCCTTCTTTCTTAAAAGATCATTTCCATGACAACTTTATTCTATATTAAACTGACTTTAATGTTACTTCAACAGCTTATGTAATACATAACACAATTCAAAGTTAAGAGATTCTTTTAAAATATCTGCTAAGTTAACACAGACTATATTTAGCTTGCAAATAGTTTTTATTTTATTTGTGGGGAATATCCAAAATGTAAAATAAACTTGAGCTGCTTATGGCATACAGCAATCACCTGCCGAATTTGGTGTCTCTAGCTGTTAAAGTTGTTTAGATAGAAGCGTCAGATGAAGGGAATGATAGACAGAGGGGCGGGCACTCGGACAGGCAGAGAGATAGACGGACAGACGGGCAGACTCAGCTAATCAACGCCTGCTCTTAGATAAGTTACACTCTACAGGGTATAATAAGTGAGGGTATACAAGCAGCTAGAACTACAAGTTATAAGTAGCAACTACAGCCAAACTAAGAGACTTACATTGGCACAACCCCAGCTTAATCGACGTTCAACCTTAACATAGAGACGCCACAACACAACACCCTCTATGAGGCCAACAGAATACTGCCAAGAAAACAACAAATTCATGTAATATTTAGCTTTATTCCACTGCCATCGAACGTGAGTAGTGCTTGACACGTAGTGGCCATAAAATGCGCAAGTCTATGCGGAATTTCAATTAGCCACGCCCCCTAAGGAGAGCCACTCTTCCGCCACGCAATGTTATGCTCAACTGGTCCTTAACCCACATATCGAATGTAAGAGTGACAAAAAACCAGAACTTTAGCCTCAAATAACAATTTGAATGCGAATGAATTAAAGTTCTCAAATATTTGAGTTGTTTATTTGCATATTCTGCACGCGCTTGACAAACTTTTTGAAATAATATTGAAATAATATTGAAATGCTAAACGAATTCAGCGCAAAATCGAAATGATCTGTGGGATATTCAAATGTTTGATTAATGACATTTGGCCATTCGAGATGGTTTATTATGATGTGAGACTATGTATCGCATTGCCATAAATCTAAACACTATAACTAGTGAGTGTGCACACACATACACACACACACACACGCACACACACGCACAGTTCAGGCGAGTATTCAAATTTATGCATGAATTCACACAATAGAGCCGAATGAGTTCTTTGAACTTCAGCTGAGAGCTGCGACTATCTCTATTATGTCTTCATAGCTAAGCTTTGCTGACCCCCCCCCCACGCACAGCTCAGCTCATCAGCAGCCAAAATAAAAAAGTAAAAAGAAAACGAAACAACAACATGACATAAAGGCAAAAAAAAAATAGTTAAACAAAAATGAAAAAAATTATTTAAAAAAAAACTAGAAAAGTTCATTCGCCTCACAGCAGACAAATTAGAAAAATTAATACGCTGCTGGCCCCCACGTAGCTGTCCCCTGCCCCCCCCCTCCCCCCTCTCTACAACAACCTGCACAGTTCCCCCCTACTACCAATAAAGCCACGCAGCGAAGTGCGTCAAGTTTTTTTGGTTTTATGTAAGACGCGGGCAGAGAATGTAACAAGCAGCGCGGTCTGAACTTTTGGGTTTCTTTTTCGGGGCAGTTCATTGACCACAAACAAAAGACACCACAGCAACAACAACAGCAGCAACTTCAATGTGAACTTTAACACAAAAGTTTTGGTTTAGAATTTGAAAGCAGAGAACAAGAGAATTACTTAATTGTAAGGGGAATGGAGGCAGGTAGGTAGAACTTAGGAAGGAGCCACTCTGGGCACTCGGTCATACTTTCAAATTGCAGTTGCAATCGCTGCAGTTGCATTGCATTGCTTGGCCGCCAGAAAGAAAGGCTTTCTTTTAGGCTGGCCTGGCCAGCGAAAAACTGGTTGGCCTCAGCTAAAAGAGATTCGCAATGAGCCAATGAAAGTATCTCGCGTTGGTTACACTCTCTTGGCTTAGTTGTTGCTGCCGCAAAAAGCCGTAGAATGTTTCTGCTTAGATTTGTTGTTGTTGTTGTTGTTCGGCTCTCGGCGCCGCAACGTTGCGGAAATGTTTATCTACATCTTTGCCACAGTCTCGAGTCTCTGCGTCTGCCGTCTTCAGTCTCCCATCTCTCAGTCTCCCATCTCCCAGCTCCCAGCTCCCATTTCCCTGCTCTCGTCTGCCGTTACGAGTCTCAGCATTTTCTGCAGTTCAAGCGAGTGCGTTGAACTTGCGCTGGAAAAGGCATACATATACATGAACAAAGTGGAGTAGCAACACCAAGAACATCAACAACAACAACGAGCCGATGCGAACCGAAAGAAATGAAAATAATTACGAGTTGCCGAAGCCGAGCTTTGCCGAGTCACCTCCGAGTGCCCGCTCAGCTCGACAAAACTCATTTGAAACTCCACACACGCATATGTTCTGTATGCTGGCTCCAACTGAGACCACTGTAGCAACTGTTGCTGTTGCTGTTGCTGTTGCTGTTGTCGAGGCCATGCAGCAGGTTTGCCATTACACACACGTTAAGCATTCTGGCCCATTACATTTGTTACAGATTTCGGCTGAGCGATAATAAACAAATGATCATCAAAATGCTATTACGATTGCATCTCCGACATCTCCGACGAGGATCATTTGTGGCCTCGTGTGAGGAGCACTTCTTTATTCTTTATATTCACACATCATGCTGGCAATTCTAATGGCACTCACAGTGCGAGTATGAGTGTGAGTACGAGTCTGAGTATGAGTGTGAGTATTCATTGTCTATCTGGGTCTTGGTATGCCAAACAATTTATTACGCTTGCATCTCCCGATCGCATCTCACTGATAACAGATAACTGCGCTGCGGATTGTCGAATATTTAGGGTTCTTTGGATATTTTAATTAAGCATTGAAATGGAGATTATTAAGTAATAATTATGTGGCAAATTATTTACTCTGCTTTGAGCTCGTACTTCATATTGGAGTTACAATGCTGATCATTTTACTTGAGTAATTGTTGATCTTTAATTTGATAAGCTGTTGAAGCAAATATATTTATTTGAGTTTAGCCTAACTTTGCATTATTCAAATACACATTTGTTTATTAACAAATTTGCAATTTAAAACAATTAAATTTGGTTGATTATTATTGAGATTTTAATTAATTAAATCTATTTTATATTTATCTATTATAATAATATTTAAGTTTTGATTTTATAATTTGATTTTCTTAGGCAAAACTTTTAAATGGATTCTTTGTATTTAAATATATTTATTTAAATATTTATTATGCTCAAAATAATATTAAAAACATATTAAAAGCTTGCGCTTAAATTAAATATAAAAAATATGTAAACAACGTAACATTTTTAATAGAATTAAAATATATATTAGAATTGCTTTAAGTTAATAATAATTAATCATTTACCATATTTTATATCGATTAATTGTAATACTTTAAATTAAATGTAAATAATATATAACCCAAGTAGCGTTTTTAATAAAATTTAAATATATATTAGAATTGCTTTAAGTTCATAATAGTTAAGAATTAAATTCACATACAATATTTTATATCTATTAATTATAATACTTAGATTATAAAATTCGTTTTTCTCATACACATCGATTAAATTAATGTTGTTTAATAAATGCAATATGATTAGTATATAAGTTTAAATAATTTATTTAATATATTTAATATTTGCAATATTAATTTATTTATATATATTTATAATTATTATTCCCAATATTTGGATATTATATAATTAAATATGTATTTATAAATAGTTGAATAGACAAGTTGAATATAATTAAAATTACTTCATGCAATTTATATCTAAAAATACATAAATATTAATAGAAAATAAGCAATAATTATATGTAATTAAACCTATTTAAGAGTGTAAAAATATTGGTTAAAATTGCTAGATTGTTCTGCAACGCTTAACATAGAAATGAATTATCTAAATTTAATTATAAATATGCTCTATAAGTATTTAAACTGTTTAAGCTTCTTCAGCTTAATTTCATCTTGACTCTAAATAAATATTTAATGTTATTGACTCTTGATTCTAAAAATATAGTTCATATTATTGTCAACACTTTAGTTACTCTTAATATCTGAAAAGCAACTACTTTCCAGAATCATTAACTCGAAGACTTCAACTTCATTATGAAGAAAGAAGAAGAACAAATTGTTGCTAACAGTTATATTAAGTTGCGCGAATTGGTCAAAGCAGAAAAAGGTTTTTGCAATTTCATAGGCCACAGTTAAGCGCAAATGCTATTGTTAGGCAAACGTGTTGCCCCATTTAAGCGGGAAATACCGCAGACTTAGAAGAAGCTAGAAGAAGGCAGAAGAAGACAGAAGGAGGAGAAGTAGAGGAGTTACTAGAAGCACAAGAGGAAGCAGCTGAATTTGTTTACAATTTGTGTGTGTGTGTGTGTGTGTGTGTGTGTATAGTTCAGTCACATTTGGCCCTAATCAAAGCAGAACAGATTGCAGGTCGCTGACTCACAAGACAACGACAATAACAGCAACAACAATAACAATAACAATATAAAAACAACAACGCAAAGAACAAGCGTTGCTTTTATGCGTTGTCGTGTCATGGTCAAAATTTCCATAACTTCAAAACAACTCATTCAAGTGAGTGTGCCACTGTGTGTGTGTGTGCGTGCGTGTGTGTGTGTGTGTGTGTGTGTATTTGCGATTACACTTTCGTCACTGCAGCTTCGACTGCTGTTAGCCTAATTATACAATGCTCGATGCTGATTCCAATGAAAAGAAACTCTGTCGAAAAAAACCGAAAGAAGAACACACAGAGTTGGCGTCTTTCTTTGATTGTTGTTTTTTGCGTAAACAAGATGACTCAGCCGCTTCTGGATTGGGCCAGTAATGTGGCAAGGCATTTGGTTAACAGGCCCAGCAGGTGGAAAGGGGAAGTCAACGCACAGAAGTCGTTGACTTTGCGCGTTTACACGCCAAATTATTACAGATGAAAAACGAACTCGAACTCCAAGTTAAAGTCAAAGTCAAAGTCGAAGTCGAAGTCGAAGTCGAAGAAGAGCGTAGCGAACAGAGAGACACAGAGTGAACGGAGAGAGGCGGAGAGGAACAGAGAGGCACAGGTTCAACGACCGTTTTTGTAACATGGCCAAAAGACAATGTGGATGAACAGAACCTTTTTGGCGAATAAGAACGGACCGCACGAATATAAAGGCGGGCGATGAAATGGCCAAGAAGACTTTTTGGAGCTGAGCAACAACTTTCACCAATTTGTTTTGCTTTCGCGGTTCTTTCTGGCAGCAAACGAAGCGACGAAGCGACGACGCGACGTCGATGACAACGACAACAATTGGCTTTTTGCTGTCAATGCGCCAAATGCGTCAATCCGATCAGCCAGCAGTATCAGTTTGCTTTGTCTTAGAACTCATTTGCTTTGGCCTTTTTGGTCAACCAAATTTGTCGCATTAATAACTTTCCCATTAGGAGCTAATAAAGCCGCTTGCAACTTCCGCTCAGACAGACAAGCAGACATTCAGACAGGCAATGCCGGAAAAGACGCGCATTTGATTAGCACACACACACACACACAGACTTATGTATCTGTGTATTAGTCTAGTATGTGGCACAAACAGAACGTCACGTTCTAGCCATGCCACACAGCAGTAGCTACTGCCATTACTATTCCCTGGCTAACACCACTCCCTGCCTCTTTTTGGGCCAACGTTCGCTAATCAAATGTGCCCCCCTCTCTCTCTCTCTCTCTATCTCTTCCTCTCTTCCACTCTGCCTGTCCGCGCTCTATCTTGCTGGCTGTGTTCTTCCAGAAGCCTCCGCTTTGTAGCGGTTAGCTTACGGTACTTTTCGTTTTCATTGCACGTCAGCGCGAGAATGTTTAGCCTAGATTCGAGCGCAGGTTCGTTGAACTGGCAGTTCGGGTTTCTGCTTCAGCTTCGGATTCGGCTTCGGCATCGCCTTCGTCTTTGGCTTCGGCTGAGCTGTTCGTGGGGCTCGATCGCTTGCCGCCAACTTGCTGCTGTAAGTTCTGGCAAGTTCGTTGCCTAAGTCTTTTGTTTTTGGGCGTTGGCAACGAGAACGCGCACACGTTCAGCTCCAATCAGATTCGCAATATGTATTCCTCTTTTTGTTTTGGCCAGCTTACGATTAGGCAACTATCTGGCAATTCCCAATCCCACATAGAATCTTCAGCTTAAGCCTAAGAATCGGTACAATGGCCGCAAGTCATCTACAAGCTGCCGCCAAGTTGCCTCCAAGTGCAAGAGAGCTGCAAGTTGGCCAAGCAAAAAACAAAAAAAAAAAGAAGCCAGTTGCCAATGCAGCTCGAGAAGCAGTTAAAGCCAATGACCGCAAGTAACTTACATTTGAAAAATGTGTGCAAAAGCACAGCGAAAGGAGCTGCAAGAGAGAGAGACAGACAGACAGAGAGAGACAGAGAGAGAGAGAATGAATGAGAGAAGGTGAGAGATATTTTACGCTCACAACCACAGAGATGCATTCGCGTGTAGACGATGCCGATGCATTTTGCAGAATATAACAGTAACTCAACGGTAGCTTGCCTCGCGGTTCTGCAACATCAGCAACAACAACAATGCGCAGAACTGCAATGTTTGCTGCTGCCAGAGATGAAACCGGTCTAAGAAATATTTCCAAGAAAATTATTGAGGGAAAGGCGCAATGCGCAATGCGAAGCTCTGACTATGTCTGAAAATCTGTTTTGTTTGCTGTTGCAATTGTTGCTGCTGCTGCTGCTGCTGCATAGGCTAAAGTTCTCAACAAACATTCTCCTAGTATTTTCCTCTTAATCATTACGAATGGCATTTCAACTGCTGCAGACCATTTTATTATAATTATAAAATACATTGCAACCAATTGACAACTAATTGCATTCACTTCGTTTCACTTAGACGTTGCTGGGGTTCAAAAAACTTTTGAATGTCGAGTGACTTGGCAATTATTATTAAGAAACAGATAAATTACCAACTTTATAGATATTTCTGTATAATTAATATTATACAACAACACTTTTATTATTTCTTGTAAAGTTATAAAATAAGATTTATATTTAAATATTTTAGTTTTAATAGTGAATGCAGCTTTATTAATTACTTACAACTATTTCTAGGTAGATTATTATAGTTATTTATTTATTTTGTCAGCTCTTCTGCTTAATAATTGCAATTTTATATTATTTTTGTTGACTTTAAATATTGTAAATAATTAAATAAACTATGCAATAGACTTTTCTTATTTAATTTTGGAAATCTTCGTCACTTAGAAATGTTGTTAGTTCATTTAAAACTGAATTGCATTATCTAGCTTGTAGTCAAGCCACGTTTTCAATTAATACTTTTACCTCAAATGAAATTGCAATAATTTCGCTATATATATTTAATTCCTTTCTAATTTGTCTAACTATCTTTCTATCAATCTAAATTCAATTTCCTATTTAAGTTTGCCTTGAAACTCTTCTTATATACATAGTTAATATATTATAAACTTTATATAAAATAGTTTACAAATGATGCTCAAAATGCAGATTCATCCTTAAGTTAACACTCCACTCAACAACTAAAGTTTTCTACAGATTTATATATATTTATATCGAACTATTCTTATTCAAAACGCAGCTTATAGCTGCAATCTACAATTTGTATCTTTCTCGACTCGAATCTTGTCTGTCTTAGCCATTTTGATTGAAGCCACAGCACACATTCCATGGCAAAGCGCAATTGACCACAAGAAATTTGCCATGTGAACTTGCAACTTCTGTTTGAATGCTTGTGGCATTAGACTTAGACAACAATTGAATGCTGTGCAACAAATTGAAAATTAATGTCAAAATATTTTTCATAGCAACTCAATAAACCGACGTCGACTGGCAGCGTGTTGCACGTTGCCCAAAACAACAGCAGCAACACAAAAAAAATTCTAACCACAAACGACAGTCAAGAGACAGCAAACTAAACAACGTTGCACAAAATGGGCAAAAGAACAACAACTACAACAACAACAACAATAATAACAACATTAAAACGAAACAACAACACAAAAATAAAAGAAAAAAGAATTCCCAGTGACCTAATTCTGCACTGAGTTGCAGCAATCGCAGTTATTGTTGTTGCTGCTATTGCTATTGCTATTGCTGTTGTTGTTGTAGTTGCTGTTGTTGTTGTTGCTGTCATCGCCATTGTAGCTGTTGTTAGAGTTAGTTGGCCTTTTTATACCCTCACACAAAGAGGGCTTCCATCACTATTTGTTCATGCTTGCAATGAAGTATGAGATGTGCGATTTATAGTTGAAAGATCTGCATAAACTATATATTTATCTATCAATTAATATATTTCAAAACTATTTCACATAATTATGTATATTTAAAAGCATTTGCTCTTAACATTCCCTCATCGCTGCCAACTCTTCTAGTTATTAAAATATTTAAATTTTCTTTTTTAGAAGTTTAGAAGTTAGTACTTTAGGTACTTTGCCATACAGCTTTAATAGCTTATACCACCTTCAGTATTAACATTTGCTGATACTTGACAATAATTAGAGATTATAAATATATTAATAATAATATTGTCATCTGAGTATGAACTAGGCATTACTTAAGCAGCTTCTTAGACTACCACAAACTCAACTGCACAATATTTAACATCTCTGGGAATATAATTAACATTGAAACTATAAAATATTTAATACTTAATTTATAGCTTCTTTCATTAATTTATTAATTGTTTATATTTTAATGATTTATCTAATTTATCTTATTTTTTATCTGTTAATATAAACATCAACTCTTTTACTTCTCTTATCATCTCTTAGTCATCTGCTATTCCCAGACAAAACTACAGCAACATCTTCCATCTATAAAAAGTAAATAATTCAATTTAAATTTGCAAAAATAATACCCTCTACACACAAGCACATAGAGTATATAAACTTCGTATAGAGTGCCTCCTTTTTGCTATTCTTTTTTTCTGTTTGTTGTCCCGGAAGTTCTATGCGCATGCGCATAGAGCGAGTCACAGTCGACGTCGCAGTCACCGTCGCCGTCGTCGTTGTCGTCGTCGTCGTCGCAGTCGAGGAACTGAGCTGGCAAATAACTGAAATTATGTTTCAGCTGCTGGCAGCATAAAGAAAAGGCCATGGCTAAAAGAAATTGCAGAGTGCAGTGATCGCTGGGTTCGATTGCATCCAGGCTGAAGTGGTTAGGGGCATATGGGGAATAGCGGGCATAGAGGTGGGGACGGGGACGGGGGCGTGCAATTGGAACGTTCGCCCAGCGGTCATTGGGCGATTGACCGACTCGGGACGCGGCACTTTTCTTTTGGCCAACCAAAGAAAAACCAATTTCCTTTCGGGCCAGATATGAAAATTACATATGATCACTTCAAATCTGTTGCAATTCTCTCTCTCTCTCTCTATCTCTTTCTGTCTCTCTCTCTCTCTCTGTCTGTCTCGTTCTATAGGCAGAACAGCTCAACGAGCAGTGCCCCTCTGCTGCCGCCCACGCTCAGCGCTCAGCGTTGCCCGTTGTCTGTTTTGGCCGCTTTTGTATGCTGTAACAGGAGCGTAATAAACACTCGCCTAACGGTGCTTTTTGCATGGCCAGAGAGTGTGCAACAACCACATGCAACATGCAACAGAGAACGAACTGTGCACTAAGTGAAATGCTGCAGTGCATTATAACCGTACATTCACACACACACACACACACACACACACACACACTGTGCACAGACTAAAGCTGTTTTTAGCATTGCAATTTTCCACTTTTTGCTTTTAACTTGCCTCAAATTCTGTTGCATTGATAGACAGCTAAATTTAATACCTGCGCCAGGTGGCAAGCAACAACAACAAAGTATTGCGCTGATTTGGGATCTTGTTTGCTTTGTGGATGCTAAATTCTATGCATTGACAGTTGGAGTTTATTGATTGAGGATTCTGTTTGCTTAGCGAATGTTCTCAAATGCGTTCCACACAGCACTGAGCTGCATTGGCTGAGGTTCTTGTTTGCTTTGCGAATGTTCCCAAATGCGTTCCACACAGCACTGAGCTGCATTGGCTGAGGATCTTGTTTGCTTTGTGGAAGTTAAATGTGATTTACAGACTATTTAATTGGATTGTATCTACCTATCGACGTAATTTAAAATAAATTGATGATAAAATTTGATTTATATGTATATTTTTATTCTATTACACATTTCTCAGCTAATAAATATTATTAAATATTAATTAAATATTATTATTATATTAATATTATATTTATTATATATTATAATCTTATCAATAACTTAAAAATGATTTTCTATATAATTAATAACTTTTGAAGACCAGCTAAACTGTTAAATATGCCCTAAGTTTACTTTTAATTAATATTTCCATAGTTTATTTATATATTTCTCGTTTTAATGAATTTTAAATCCATATAAAAGTGATTATTATCTATAGTTTATTATGTTTCCTTTCTTGAATTCTATTTTTGTGCATTTGCTAAACGGAAACTGTCCATTTTAACATTTCTTTCAATTGGCCAGCACAAATAACTGTCTATTATATATAACTTACAATTAGCTTAATCGGTTAATAAAATAGATTAAATTATTATTAATTTCTATCACACTTTTCTAAGCAAATGCATATTATTTATTTTGACAAGTTCTTTCTGGTTCTGGACAAGTTTTGAAATGGTCTCTTCATTAGATGCTGCCACAATATTGCGAATAGACTTGTTGAATTTATTTTGGCCTCGAGAGAAAGCAGTTTTCTTCTATTGCAGCAACAACTGCAACTGCAACACACACACACACACAGACACATGCATGATCGCTGCGCATGCGCAACTTAACTTTTTTTTTGCAACGACGGCGTCTAGAATGCAATTTCTGTTTCTCTAGCGAAACGTTCGCCGTGCGCTTCTCTTTGTCTCTGTGTGTGTGTGTTTGAACTTTGAAAAGTGGGTGAATGTACAGTAATGTTTGCTGCATGCTGAATGCAACGCTGACGCTGCAAACAAAAAATAGAAGAAGAAGTAGAAGGAGAAAAAAACGTGGCAAATTCGTGATGCACAATGCGCTGGCGGCCCGCAGAATTTGGCAGCACAGAGTGGCAGCCACTTTAGAATGCATTAGTTAAGGTCTGGCCCCGTCGTCTAACTGTTGTTGCTCTTCAAAAAGCTAAAAGCACACTCATAGCTGTAAATATACATATAATAACAGAATCAAAACTGCGCTTATCACTGCAACAGCGCTTATCAGCTTAAGCTTTGTTCCATTGAAGGCCACGCAGCTTCATAAATTGGCACACTTATGCAAAGTCAACGACTCACGCACACTACCACATGCACACGCACATAGGCAGCGACTAGCCAAAGTCGTTGTCTCAATGCAAGAGCTCAAAGCGAGGCTGAAGAAAAAAAAACAGTTAACTTGTTTCGCGCGCTGAGCCGAAAGCAAAGCTGCGCTCACCATGGCGCACAGCTCTATGAATGTGTATGTGTGTGTGTGTTGGCTGCGTTGCATAACTTTCATGCCAACGCAGCCAGCAACGATTCGCCTCAAAGTTCATTCGCCTCGTGCACTCCATTCGCCTGCGCTCTCTTTTGCTCCGCTCTCCTCGCTCTTCACTATTCACCCGCTCTGCCAACTGTCTGGCTCTCTGCTGCTGCTGCTGCTGCTGCTGCCGTCGCTGCTTCTTGTGCTTTTTCTTTTTGGGCTACGCTTTGATTGCTTTTCTCTTTCTTATTTTCAGAGCTTGGCTTTCGTTTGGTTTTCTTTAAACTTTGTCATGTTGTGTTTGCGTCTCTTGAAAAGGAATGTTTACTGTTGTCTTCTTGCTGTTGTTGTTGTGTTGTTTTTGGGTGAATATGTGTGTTGTTGTTTTATTGTCTGTGGGATACGTTGTGTGCTTTGTTGTTGTTGCTGTGTCGCACACACAAAATCTGTGCCTCGATCTGTGCAGCGTTGTTTAAGGTCAGTTCTCTTACCTAACTTTGATTGCATTTCTTTTTCGGTTTTGTCCGTTTGTTGGTCAACCATCTTTTCGGGGTCAATAGTCGGTTTTTTAATTAGTTACGATGGGTTCGCTGACCCTCAGTTAAACACAAAGAGGCTGCTTGCATAAGACGCAATGAGAGGTGAGAAGATCAAACAATCTTCAAGTGTCTTGACAAACATTAGAACTAAGAGTGTTATCCAGAGTCCAGGAAGTTTACAGTACCAAAAATGTAAGGAATAGTTTAGAAAATATTATTATAATACTGAAAATGTATACAAATAATGATGATGGTATTATTCTATTTAATTACAAATATTCTATAAGTTAAGTTTTGTTCTATATCAAACTCACATGTCATCACATCAAGTTTTGTGTGACTATGTGTAATTAAATTAATTAAAGTTATACAGAAAAATATATTAAAATGTTAATATGCATACACATACAATACATATGTATGTAAATATATGCATTTATGTACAGTTCACATTATACAATTGCAAAAATTCAATCAATTTTCAATGCCCACGCAAAAGTTTTCAAAGCGAATGCACGCAAACTAACAAAAACAACAACAAAAATACATTGCAAAAGCTCAAAGTGCTTAGAACAAAAATGCATGCGAGCCCCATAAACACACAGACACACACTCTTTCGCACACAGAGCCACACAAAACAATCAGCAGGCACAGAAATAACAACAACTACTAGCAGTGCAAATTGTGACGCCCCATCATGCAAACACACACAAACACACAGCCACATACTCACACAACGCGACAGAGAGAGAGAAAGAGAGCCCCACGCTGAGCCACTGAGCAGCAATGGCCGCGACAACGACATTCAACTTGAACTTTTTGCGCACTCGCGCTCTCTCGCTCGCTCGCCCGCTTGCTCTCGTGTGCTCATTGGCGTCGACTGTGCGCTGCATAGAAAATAATCAAGATCAAGTTTCTTCCGGCATTTTTGCACAAAAACAAAAACTAGAGCTTTTTCCTGTTGTTGTTGCTGCTTGCTGTTGCTGCGATTGTAAAGAGCAGCACAGAGCGCTTAGCGTACTCGTTGCTAAGAGAGGCGCACTCGCAGTGCAGTAGCTTTTGCATAAGCTGAGAGAGCATATGCGTGTGTGGGTATGGGAGTGTGGGCTATGGCAAGTGCATTTGTGTGTTTGTCAGTCAATCTGTTATGATGTCACTGCCAGCGCCGCCCTCGACCTGCCCCCTGCATTTAATTTGGTTCAACAGCGTACATTTGCATTTTATTTCAATTTGTTTTGTCAGTTGACAAAGCTTTGCGGTTTGCGATTTTGAGAAAAGTTTTATGTTTTTTTTTTCTAAATCACAATTTTCACTTGCGTTGGAAAGCGCAAGAAACTATGTAGCTGCGATTCTTGGAAAACGTCGAAAACGTAGCAGAGCCAACAACAAGTTGCCAGCAGTAGCAGTAGCAGCAACAGCAACAACTACAACTGCAAGTGAAGCAGCAGCAGCAGCAGCGGCAGCGGCAGCGGCAGCGTCATCGTTGCAAGCATTGAACTCGATTTTGTTTTCATTGCCGCTGAATTTCTAAAACGCAGCTAATTAGTCGAGAGTGTTTGTGTTGTTGTTGGCTACGCAGTCGCTTCTTTAGCTGTGTTCCACTTTTCTGGCAGTTTTCCACTTTTCCTCAGTCACCGCTGCAGATTTCACACGCGGCCATGCAATTCATCATAAAAATTATTGTAAACTGCAGTCAATTGGCCAGGCGAGCGAGCAGCGAGAAGCGAGCAGCGAGCAGTTGCTTGCTTAGTTGCTGGTTGTATGGGGAGGGAGGGCGTGGTGTAGGAAGATGTTTGCCTAAAAAAAAAAAATGAAAATAAGTTTTTCCAAGTCGCCCGGCCGCACCTTGTGTGTTTGTTTAAATAAAATGAAAGTTTTTTGCGCGCCAATCTTTGACACACATAGAAGGCAGTCTGCCTGTCAGTCTGCCAGTTAGCCAATCAGTCAGTCAGTCAATTAGTCAGTCCGTTAGTCAGTCAGTCAGTTAGTCAGTCAGACGTGCATGCAGACTTTGCTTACAAGCCTCTTGCAACGGTCGTTGCCATTTCGATTTGATTTCGTTGTGATTTCATTTTCTAATGTTGTCGCCGTATTCGATTCGATATTGTTTTCTACTTGCGCTGGATTAAGTTTAAGTCTGGGCCAAACATGGTCATATGAAAAGTAAGAAAACTAAGAAAACTAAGAAAACTCTGAAATGCGCTCAAAGCGCAACCAAATAAAATCACGCATACGCCGCGTAAGACACGAGTCTTGTAGTTAAAAGTGAAATAGCCAAAGGTGCCACCATACAAATTGTGCGTGTGTATGCGTGTGTGTGTGTGTGAGCAGCGAAATGGTAAAAAGTAAAAGAGAAGGAGAATAAAAGGGAGCGCAAGCTTACGCAGCAACAGTAGCAACATGGAAGACCAACAGCAGCAACGCTTCACTTTTTGTTTTATTTTTCAACAGTCAGTTCAACAAACTTTTTGGGCAGCAGCTTAGATAGAACCTTGGGTCAATAAACTATGAAAGCTACAGTGATGATCTACTGATGATTATGATGATGATCATCAACAATCATCATCATGATGACTGTGATAACTATGATGACTGTAATGGCGCTTGATGCCGTGGCTTTTGTCTGATATACACGCATATAAAGCAAGCGAATGGAATAACCGACGCAAGAGGTCAATGGCAGACGCACTCGAAATGTCTATGAATCTTAAAAAGGGCATTGTAATGAAATTGCTTGCCTAACAATAAGACAAAAGCAGAATGCCCAAGCAGCGGGGCCCTACTTGACTATATAATTTATTTACATATATTTCTAATGTTCATCCTGAGAAGAACTCTTGTAAAAGCTGTTGAATTTGAATTAATTTCAACAAAATATTTATTGTCTGTAGCAAAACTAATTTCAAAATGAACGGCCTAATTCGCTCACTAGCGCCATCTAGATTGCGGTCATGCAAGCAAAGCGATAATTACTACTGAAAAGCATGCTCTATGTGTAATCGGTCAGCCGCCACAGAGCATCAAACATATTTATCGACATAGAATCGATATACATAGCTTGCTTGAAGACATATCGGCAGAAAATAAATAAACAAAACGCATCAAAGCAACAAAGTATGAGTTCGCCAACCAGTAAAAACTCTAATGAGACAAATAATACCAACAACAAGCCAAAGAAGTCGGCCAAAACAAATTCCAATGCCAAGGGCGGTACCCTGGATACACGTGGAGAATTGGCGGACCTCATCAAGAAGAAGGCTGAGACTTCGGTAACAAACAACCAAAAAAAAACAAAGATTATAAATTAAAAACAAAATGTATGCGAATAATACATCAACAGGAACAACTGGCAAACCTGGAGCGACAGATTTACGCCTTCGAGGGCTCCTACTTGGAGGACACACAGCTGTGCGGCAACATCATAAGAGGCTGGGAACGCTACCTCACCTCAAACAAAGCGACAAACTCCAAGGCGGACAAGCGCAATCGCAAGTTCAAAGATGCGGAGCGTTTATTCTCCAAATCCAGCATTACCTCCATGGCCATTTGTAATCGTGAGTGTCAACAGCATCATTAGCAGAAACTACTTTATTATTATGTATCAGCAATCTTTGCAGCCGAGCGGGCAAGCGAATCGGATTCCATAACAAATGAAGACTCCAGCGATAATCAGATCTCAATGAATCAGAATACAACAACCGCACATGATGGTGCCACAACCATTAAGACACAGGATGATAAGGGTAAGGAGTTGATGGACGCACTGGGCGATGTTAATGTGACGGAGTGATGCGTTGTCCCTTATATTTTAAGATCTGCTGTGATATGTGTCGAGGCATTAATTAAGATTCAAGAATTAATAAGCTTTAACTAACTTAAGAAGTGATCAATCAGGTTTTGCATGTACTTTTGTGGAACACCAGCGAACCGCAACTAATCCCTCAATGTTCCCTTGCAGATTCGCCGTCACATCGAAACGATGCAGGAAGCAACGCTGGGGGCAGCAGCGGCAGCAACAAGGAGCTGCTTGGAACGCCCACGTCGAATACAAAGAGCAAACTAACATCCAGCTCCAGTGCGACGGCCAAGAAAAGTGGACACATCAACAAGAAAATACGGCATCGATAATGTTATGTTTACCTTAATCTTTTGAGCCACATAAATGTTTTAATCACTTATCATAAGAGCAATAAATTTAATTAACTTTTGATTTTCATAAACAAATTTATTACAAAAAAAAATTCATAAAAATAGGCATTACATTTAGGCTACTTGCTAAGCATTCATATATTTGTATATAGATATATATATATAAATATATTGAAAAATAATGAACTATCTTTAATATGGCATTGGAAACGCTAAGAAACTCACTTCGTCGACTTGGTTGACATTCGATCGAAGATGCCCAACAGCTTGCCGCGTGTCATTTCCTTTGATTCCCGCAGGCCCAGTTGATAGATTTCATCATGCATGGACTTGATCTTCCCTATCAGTTGCTCTGGCGTCAGGCTGGCGAGCTCTGTAACGTATTAAATGGCATCTTAGATGATGATGCTGGACATGCTTTGCATATGAACTTACGGTTGATTTTCGCTAGGTCTGCACTGGAGAAATTTTGACTGTTTGGATCGCCGCACGGTGTGTGTATCGGTGTGTTGCTCATGTTCATAAAATCATCCATTCCGGGAAAACGTTCTGGCCACTGCACCGGAGATTCTCGCAACGTTTCCATTGACATCAGCTCGTCTTCTTTGGCGCTCAGGTCGTTCTTCTTGCTGGAATTGGCCGTTGTCGCTACGTCAGTGTTCTCTTCATCTGCTTTTAAATTGGTCTCTGGTGAGAGCATTTCAACTCCCGGCTCCAAGTTATTCATGCTATTACTGGATTTGTGTTAACTTAAGGGAATGCAATAAAATTAATTAAAAACGACGTTTGTATTTAGCTTGCCATGCAGTGTGACCACATTTTTCGTTAAGTACAGTAGTTTTCTGTTAGAATGTTCCCTCAAGCAGTTCAAATCAACCAGTTCGAAATAGGGTTGTACCAAATATCGATTTCGTGTAGAACAATATTACTTGATATATTTGCACAATTAACTAAAAGTAGATAAATTAATTTATCGCACATAACTAAACTGTGCGTATATAAAGTCGCTGACAGAATTGCCATTATATTATCGGCCCAAGAGCTAAGAATATTTGCACTATCGATACAAGTATCGATAAGTTGTAAAGAATCCCAAACACCAGTCAGCTCTATTCTACTCGAGGCTACAAAATATTTCGTTTTATTCTTTCATTTTGTTTAACAAGAAATATACCCTGGAAAGAAACGCCAACCGGGCAGCAGCAGGCTCAGCTACAGAACGACCACAACAATGGGCACGTCACATGTCCTTCTAATTTGTTTATGTCTGCTCTCCAGTAGCTGCTACGTGTCGGTGTCGGCAGACGAACACAATCATAAGGTATGTTTGTATTTGCCAACTGCGTCTGTATGCGGTGTAGGTGGCACTTTGCGCAAACTTTATGAAACGCAGCGTAAAATCAAAAATCAAATGCTTCCATCCGCTTGCAGTACAATGATCGTGAGGAAGTGGTGTTGTGGATGAACACGGTGGGTCCGTATCACAATCGACAGGAGACTTATGCCTACTTCTCGCTGCCATTCTGCAGCGGTGGCAAATCGAGCATCTCGCATTACCATGAGACGCTCAGTGAGGCCTTGCAGGGCGTTGAACTGGAGTTCAGCGGTTACGAGATGGAGTTTAAGGCCGATGTGCACCGTACAGTCCTCTGCATGGTGGAGTTGTCAGAGGAGAATGTAAAGGCGTTTACATATGCCGTGATGAATGAATACTGGTATCAGATGTACATCGATGGTCTGCCCATTTGGGGCAAGGTTGGTGAGCGTGATGAGAACGATGGCAAGTATTACATACACACGCACAAGAAGTTCGACATTGGTTACAATGGACAGCAAATTGTGGACATAACGCTGACGACGGACATGAGGGAGGAACTGAAGACGGATGCGAAAATCAAGTTCTCCTACGAGGTCAATTGGAAGCAAAGCAAGATTGCATTTAAGAATCGCTTTGACAAGTATCTTGATCCCAATTTCTTCCAACACAGGGTGAGTTAAAGTCCAGCAGACCCCTCTAAATAGTTTCATTAATTGTTATAACATGTGTTTCTCAACAGATACATTGGTTCAGCATCTTTAACAGCTTCATGATGGTCATATTCTTGGTGGGTTTGGTTTCCATGATCCTGATGCGTACGCTGCGCAAGGATTATGCGCGCTACAGCAAGGACGAGGAGGTGGATGACATGGAACGTGACTTGGGCGATGAGTATGGCTGGAAACAGGTACATGGCGATGTCTTCCGCTCGCCACCCAGTGCTCTGCTCTTCTCCGCACTCGTTGGCGCCGGCTATCAGCTCATCTCGGTGGTCTTTTGTGTCATCATGTTTGCCATTGTCGGAGAACTATATACGGAGTGAGTGGGGAGCGTAACTAACTGTTGACTTGGCCCATAAAACTCTTGTTGCTTTTGCAGACGAGGCTCAATGCTGTCCACGGCCATCTTTGTCTATGCGGCCACATCGCCGATTAATGGCTATTTTGGTGGCTCGCTCTACGCTCGTCTCGGCGGTCGCTTGTGGATACGACAGATGCTCGCTTCTGCCTTCACGGTGCCCGTCGCTGTCTGTGGCACAGCGTTCATGATTAACTTTATTGCCATTGGATATCATGCGTCGCGTGCCATTCCCTTTGGCACAATGGTGGCTGTCACCTGCATCTGTCTGTTTGTCATCTTGCCCTTGACTCTGGTCGGCACTGTGGTGGGTCGTAATTTGGATGGGCAGTCGGACTTCCCCTGCCGTGTTAATGCCGTCCCAAGGCCCATTCCTGAAAAGAAATGGTATATGGAACCATTGATCATTGTGCTGCTGGGCGGCGTGCTTCCCTTTGGTTCTATCTTCATTGAAATGTACGACGCAACATTTAATTTGGATACAGATAAGAGCTTATCCACTAATGCATTCTATTTCCAGGTACTTTATCTTCACCTCATTCTGGGCGTACAAAATCTATTATGTCTATGGCTTCATGTTGCTCGTGTTTACCATCTTGACTGTCGTCACCGTGTGTGTTACGATTGTGTGCACTTACTTTCTGCTCAATGCCGAGGATTATCGGTGGCAATGGACGAGCTTTATGGCAGCCGGATCCACGTCCATATACGTCTATGCCTACTCCTTTTACTATTTCTTCTTTAAGACCAAGTAAGTGCAGCTTAACTGCGATTATGGTTTACATTTAATTGAATTTCAATTTGTTTTGCTTACAGAATGTTTGGCCTATTCCAAACAGCTTTCTACTTTGGCTACATGGCACTGTTCAGTGGTGCATTGGGCATCATTTGCGGCACCGTCGGCTATGTCGGCACGAATCTGTTTGTGCGTAAAATTTATTCCAATGTGAAAATAGATTAAGCTCCCAATGAATCCTAAACATTTACTATTGTATTTATTGCATAGTCCTTTAGTTAACCATCTTGTGTTTATATATATATATATTGTATTCCTTTCGATCTATCCTAATTTTGCATTCTCTTCCGAAACTCAAATTGCAACCTCTTCCTCCCTCTCCCTCTCCCTCTCTCTCACTCTCTCTCTCATATCGGACAAGTCAAAAGAGACCACACAAATGATACCAAACAGCCTTGAGCTGAGTTGATCTGATCTGATATTTGTATGTATATATATATATACATTTGAGTGCTCTGTATGTGTTTATCTCTATAGATGTGCGTGTGTGTGTGTGAGTGTGCGTGCATGTGTGTGCAGCAGATTGTAATACATATTGTAATATCATCGAAGCTACTTACATATGTACGATTGCCTGGCAACAACTTATCAAAATCGCAGACATGCAACATTGCAAATGTGACTTCAAATTGTTTTTGCGCCAATTAAGTTAATAAACAATGCAGAACGCAGAAAAATGTGCTGATTAGCAATAGTCGATAATTATTAAATTAATAAAGTCAACATACATATTAAAACCAAAACAATCAGCAGATTATTCCACATTTCAATACACATACAAACACACTTTAGATTTCTCTTATCGTCACGCGAATTATGCCGTAAACACTATCAATTTATAACTACAGCTAATTAAAACGTGTTTAACTTTATCAACGGATGCAGAAAGTGGCAAATGAAAATGTACGAAGTGTTTAATCGAAAACGATAAATGCAGTCAAGAATCTTGAGTGTTTATACCCTGCACTTGTTTTAAATTGGGTGTTATAGTTTTGTGCAACTGTGTGTAACAATTAGAAGGCGGCGTCTTCAACAAATTGTTGATCATCATAAGCAAATGTGAAGGTAAGAGTTTCTATTTATATATAAATATGATTATGAAGTTATTTTGTCGATTTGATCTTCTACTTAGGTGTATGTACTGAGTATGAGTATGAATAATTAAATGCTATCAAATTAGAGCTCAGTCCATGATTAAAAGTGGTTTAGTTTGAAAAATAACAACAAGCGCAAGTATAATACGCTGAACTAATATTTCTAGTGCCTTCTACTTATGCAGATGCTGCAAGTACTGCCTGTTTATGTATGTGTGTGTGTGTGTGTGAGCAGTAAGACAAGCTCACTGCTCTAAGCACGCATGCATGTGTGAGCAGCTGCAGAGATTGCGTACAGCGTGCATGTGTATTGTGAACACGCTGAGCTTAGCATCCGCAGTGAGCGCTGTCATCCAAACAGGGTCCACAGCGCAGAACGTATAAAGAGAGCATCCTGTTGAGCTGCAGTGCGAAGTGCGGAATTGAAATTCAAGTGATAAGAAGACTATGTTTTAGCTCTGTTCATACACATTTACACACATATACATATGTGTATAAATACATACAATTGATTACATCTATGAACATATTTACGCACATATATACATTCGCTTTTATCAATACTACATGTTGTTTAACAAGTGTATTCTTTAAACACCTGTTAAGTTGAAAGTTTGTACATTTATAAATAAGAGCTATAATAATTAGCTTACACACACATATACACAAAGCTGTTATACCCTCTTTTGCCCACTTTTAATAGGCACAGGTTATAATGCTGTCGCGTGCGCTTGATTAAACCGCTTATTAATATCTTACAAACTTCATTTGAGTGTGGAATGCTCACACTGATATCTGATTAAGAAATCCGTTCAGTTTTGAAGAAGCTATGATAGTTTGAAGTCTAGGAGAACTAAGTGTTTACATGTTGATTATGTGTTGGCTTAAACGCTTTATCGAGTACTCTTGACTCTCTTGGACTCGAGTACTTTGCTACATTTACAATCTCTTAACACTTTTCGCGAAGTGCGCAAGTCTGGCTAAAGCAAGCCACTTGCAATGGAACATCAGAGTGAGAATGCCACTCAAGATAAGCAAATGACGCGTGTGTGTATGTGCGTGTGTGTTTGTGTGTGTATGGTGGGAGGGCTGAGGCATTGTCATTGTCATGGGAGCATAAGATAAGCAGCGACAAGAACTCTTGAGTTTGGGAAAAACATTAAGATCGAGGCGTGTTCGTTTTATACTTAATTTATGCAAATGAAAAGTTCGATCGGCTTTTCTTGTTTTCCCTAATTTAAGCATTTGTATGTACGTTAGGGGGAGGAGGAAGGGAACGTTTATAACGGCGCTTAAAAATAGTTTTCTTGACATTTGATTAGCAAACATAGAACCTTAACGCGTTTGTCGTGGTGTTTTCACTGTGGTAAGGTGTCTCCTCAAACGATTTCATTCATAGACCTCATAGACTTTTTCTTCCTCTTGCTACATGGGGGCCATAAACATCGAGACTTGAACAAATTTTATGTGGTGATTGACACAAAATGAGTGACATGACTGGGGACAACTGGGGATCGACCCAATTCAAGGATCAGCTTTATGATGATGATGTTGATGCTGATGATGCTGGCACAACCCACTGCGTCTGTTCTTAAGTTTCCGTCTTTTATCTGATGAAAGCACAGTTAGTTGGGTTGCCCATCTCATTTGGTATGCACATGCAAATGTCTTGCAACGCATATCATTAAAACTAGTCCAATTCATTCTCTTGGCTTAAATATAAAAGCCAAGGGCCTAGGCCTATGCCCAACTCAGTCTGTAGATGTTCTTGCCATAGATCGCATCGGTTCAACATGGGATCGTATAGTTTACTCGCTGCTCTGTTGCTTGGTAAGTCTCAAGTTTACTTCAGCTGACTTCCGTATCCTGCACAACCATCTTTCTCGTGTCCTTTAGGCCTTTACGCCACTGCCAATGCCTCGTTATTGAACTGCAATTGTGAGCCAGGTCCACCGGGACCACCTGGACCACGTGGCCCACCAGGTGTCATTGGTGGTGGCGGTGGTGGCGGCTGGGGTTATCCACCTATGCCGCCATTCACTCCACCCATAATGGGTCCCAGAGGCTTACCCGGTCCACCTGGAGCACCGGGTTACTGTTTTCCCTGTCCCTTTGGTGGTGGTGGCCATGGTGGTCATGGTGGTCATGGTGGCCACGGTGGTCATGGTGGTTTCGGTGGTTTCGGTGGTTCAGGACCTGTTTCGGGTCAAGGTATTGCCTCCGCCATCGGTAATATTATCATCATACCATCGGGTGTCAATGGACGTGCTCAGTTGTTCCGAATTACGCCCGATGGGCAGTTGGTACGCATCGAGAATCCCCGCGAGAGCATCAATGAGATTCTGCCAAGCAATCTGCAAGATTTACTCGCACAACAGTCTGCCGTGCCCACCGCTTCCACAATATCGGGAATTACACCGCCAAGCACCCGGCCAGGCGCCACACCTCCGACACCCGATGATCAGACCGATGGTCTGGATGAAACCATGTTCGCTAATATGGAATCTCGCAAGGAAGCGCTGCGTGGCATCTCTGATGCCAACGATTGGCGTCGTATTCTTCTCCTGGGTGAACCTCCTGCACTCAGCGCCGCCTCCTCAGAGCCCACGAGCACCAATCAGCTGGGGAATAGCATGGACAACTTTCAGCGTGCACTGGTCGATCTAAGGGATAAATACGCTAGCCTCATTCAACCGCGCAATCCCGATCAGCGTTATGCCGTCATTCTCTAGACTCCTAAGTAGACGCAGTTAATATACACAGTTATTATAATAAACACGTACTGATAATTCCTAATCTTGGCCTAATCTTTTGTGAATCTCAATCAACAATACTGAAGGAAAGATAGAAACGCTCTCAACGAACTGCGTAGAGAGCTTAGCTACCTCTAGTTTGGAAGTTCTTTATACCTATGTGTGTATACTAAGGGTTTCTACTGATTGTTCCTATGAGAGCTACAGGATCTAGACCCATCTTACCTACAATACTTAATACACAATCTGTAAGATCCGTAAAGATATCTTATGAAACAACAAAGTTATCCATGAAATAGGACGATTTTCAACCGTTCAATACTATGAAAGCTATACGATATACTCCTACGATCCGTCCGATGCCGACGTCCGAACTGCTGTATAGATTAAAAAGACAGACCACTGCTAAGTTTCATCAAGAAAGTTGCAAGAAAAAGGTGTAAGGTGCTGATCTTCATACCATAACTGTTCCGATATATATATATATATACCTACATTTAGTTTTGATATAGTTCACTATACCAATTTATTAAACTAATAACTTAAGGGCAATCGTACGACTGACATTCGATTAGATTTAGAAAGTTATTTGTTTTCATTTGAAATAATAAGCAAATAAAATCAAAAGATTAATCACAATCACAATCACAATCGTATCTCAAATTGTCTGTCGAATATACAATCATGACAATTTAATTGCTTTTGTTGACATCTACAATCAATGAACGAAGCGTGCATATCATATAACTGCTGTAAAGTTTGATTTGTCAAAGTATTAAATATGATTTATGATATTTTTTGAGGGATTACGTCAGATTTGTACAAAGTTATTGAACCGATTATTAACTGAAAGTTCCCATCAAAAGTGAACTTTGTATAAGAGGGAGATTCATGCATGATCAGGTGTTCATTCTGATTGAGACAGAATGATGGGAGTAGGAAGTCAGGCTACAGAGTTCAGAGTTCTTATTAAAAAGATATCATATTTTTGAGTAAGACTATTTCATAATAGATCAGAAGTTCATTCCGTTTGATTCCTTAATAAGTAGAGTAGAAAGCCAAAAAAGAAGAAAGAATGCTGTGTAAAGTTAGGAGTTTTCTATTAATAGATGGTATACCATTCTTCTTTCTTCTTAAAAACCCATTTGAAATATACCCAGTTGTTATCTTGTTTGTATATGTATTTAAAATGTATAGTAGCTGTAATCCCCGACAATAGAGAACAGAAAACATAGAACAGAGAACTGTCAGCCCACCCGGATCCATAGAACTGTGAGTATTAACGCGTACATGAGAATCGTTTTGCAATCGACTCGAAAAGAGTTCGAGGTTTAATTAAAATGAACTATCAATCATTCCATCAATCAATTACAGGCTGTCTTGCCATCACCTACGCAGGCAGCAAAGGCCAGCATATGGGGAATAGTGTTCTGCTCGTAGACGCCAGTGAAGAGATGATCCCAAGGACCAGAGGCAAAGACTCCCACATCCTCGCCGCCATGAGTCTCCGACTCAAGGGGAGCTGTCGCCGGGAAGAGTTGAGCGGCATCTTCAGACACCACAGTAAGAGGATCGACACGTTCGTGGGCTTCCGTATCATAGTAGCTATCGAAGCTCTTGCCATTGGCATAGCTCAAGGCCAAGTAGGACTTTCCATCCGTGCCCTTGGACTCGGCCTCACCGAAGATGTCACTGCCACGCGGTTGATAGCCACCCACGCTGAAGGTGTGCGAATGATCTGAGGTGACCACAATCAATGTATCCTTCTTGCTGGTCAATTTGCGAGCCAACTTGATGGCCTTGGAGAACTCGGCAGTCTCGTCGAGCGCAATGCGTGCCATAGTATCGTGATGGCTGATATCGATCTTGCCTCCCTCCACAAACAGGAAGTAGCCGTTCTTCTCCTTCTCCAGCATTTCGATGGCCTTCTCGGTCATCTCCTCGAGCGTGGGTTCACTGTTCTCCGGATCGGCGAGCTGCTCCAGATGATAGTGCATGTGACTCTTGCTGAACAATCCTAGAAGACGATCCGTCTTAGCTACATCTACCTTGAGCAGCTTCTTGCGATTCTTTACGTAGACATTTCCCTCGGAAAGCGCCTCGAATTCGGAGACAAGATCACGTCCATCTGTGCGTCGTCCATTGGCATAGAACTCGGGATCATAGAAGTTACGTCTGCCGCCGCCGAGCATCACCTTCAACTTGCTTCCGACCTCGCCATGGATCAACTGCACCGCAATGTCATCCAATCCCTCAGCGAGATCTCCGCAAGCTTCCTCCAGCAGCGCATTGTTCTCCCACTCACGATCGGCAGTGTGAGCATAGACACCCGAGGGTGAGGCATGGGTAACACGTGTGGTGGTCACCAATCCAGCTGCTTTGCCCGCATCCATTGCCCATTTTCCGACGGAGAAGACATGATTCGCTGTGTTGGCCATAGCCAAACAGTCGCCACGCCTGACATGGGCATTTACACCGATGGTGCCATAGTTAGCCTTAACACCGCATAGATATGAGGTTGAGGTGGATGCCGAGTCGGGCACAATCTTGTCCACGCAATAGGTCTTGGAGAGGCCCGTGTAGGGGAACATCTCAAAGGATAGCTTCTTCTCCTCGCCTCCAATGTAGTTCCTGGCAGCAGCCAATGTGGCCAATCCCATGCCATCACCCAGAAAGAGTATAATGTTCTTGGCCTTCTTCTCATTACGCACATAGTCGAGCTTCTCCAGAATGTGCTCCTTGCTGGCCGAGAGCCAGTAATCCTGTGTATCCTCTCCCTTGATTTTGAGGGCTCTTGTACGTGAGTTTCCTTGCAGATCGGGATGCATCTCATCCTCTGCATCCGCTGGCGCCTTGCCGGGCACAGCTCCGCCCCAGACAAACGCCCCCAGGAGCAGTAAGGTTAATAATCGTAGGGTCCACATTAGGCGATTGAAGTATTCAACCCGAAAGTCAAGCGAATACTGTACTTGGTCAGCAGTTGATTGGGCTCTTTATAACCACGCTAGTCATTGTGAGGCGTTGAATAGATATTTATGATCGTTCAGGTGTTCGCAGTGCAGGTACCCACTCGAGATTAATCGTTGGACCCTCAAGATTGAACAAATCACAATAACAATTGATATATAGTCGGGATTACGGACGATAAGCACCCTTGAGGCTATATAACCAGGTCGAATTCACTCTCGGGAACAGTCTAACGGCAACCGTCGGACGGATTGTAACCTAAATATCGTAAGGAAAATGTCGAGAAATTTGCAAGCCGTTTGCCTAACCTGGTGCACCTTAGCCTTGATGTTGCTGGCGTCTTCTGCTTGGGCGGACCTAACGGAAGACCAAGAGCATGGTAAGTGATAACGGGGAGAAAGAAAGATAGTGAAAGCATAGAGGGAAAGTGAGATAGGAAGACTCGGAGATAAGGACTATCAATTTTATAGAACTGATAAACCTTAACGCTGAACTTGAGTTTAGTTAGTTATGGAAACGGAAATGGGATCCCCGTGTTAGATTTCCTTGTGACAGATAGAGAACGTTAGGTTGGAGGGTTCGGTGAGGGAAGGTCCTTCGGGAGAGGTCCTTCAGGAAACATTTCTTTATGAGAGGATTTCCTAAAGGAAGGTTCCTTAGGAAAGATTCTTTAAGAGGGGGGAATATGCTCTTCGAACTCCCCTCAATTTAGCCATAACTATTATCTCTTTACAGAACAACATCCCAGGCTGGCGAGTTCCCGAGCCTACACCGAACTGGATGAGGAGCTGAACACCAAGTTCTGGCACGATAAAGCGCAATCCATACTATCCGAAAAGCTGGTGCAGCACAAGAAACTCAATGTGAATCGTGCCAAGAATGTGATACTCTTTCTCGGGGATGGCATGTCCGTCCATACGATTGCAGCGACACGCGCCTTCATGGGAGACAGCAACAAGCAAGTCTCCTTCGAGAAGTTCCCCTATGTGGGTCTGTCCAAGACTTACGCAGTGGATGAGCGTACTCCTGATTCGGCCAGCACAGCAACAGCTTATCTGAGCGGTGTCAAGGGCAACTATGGCACCATTGGCGTCACTGCTCAGGTGAAGCGCAAGGATTGCCAAGCGGCAACGAACAGCGAGACGCACACGGAGAGCATTGCTTCATGGGCACAGAAGGCTGGCAAGTGGGCTGGTCTGGTGACAACGGCACGTGTTACACACGCCTCTCCGGCTGGTGTTTATGCCCACGTGGCCGATCGTAATTGGGAGCACGATGGCAAGATCACCAAGGATGACTGCAGCTCCGAGATCAACACGGACATCGCTCGTCAGCTGGTAGAGTGGCCTGTGGGTAAAGATTTGCGTGTGATTCTGGGCGGTGGACGTGCCTACTTCCGTGATAAGAAAATGCAGGATGAGGAGGGATACTCAGGTGTACGTAAGGATGGACGCGATTTAATCAAGGATTGGCAGGAGGATAAGAAGGAACAAGGCGCCGAGGCAAACTATGTTTGGTCTCGTGAGGGACTTAACGAACTCGAGCTGGACAAGACAGATTATCTGTTGGGTCTCTTCAATGTCTCCCACTGTTCCTACCATGGCGATCGCATCCGCAACCACTTGGATTACGAGGAGCCCTCCCTCTCCGAGATGACAGAGGCGGCCATCAAGCTGCTGAGTCGCAATGAGAAGGGTTACTTCCTATTCGTGGAGGCTGGACGCATTGACATGGCTCATCATGATACACAGGCACGCAAGGCTCTCGAGGATACTGAGGAGTTGGCCCGCACCGTTGAGATGGCACGCAAGATGACCTCCGAGGAGGACACTCTCATTGTGGTCACCTCGGATCATTCGCATACCATGTCCATCAATGGCTATCCTGTGAGTTATTCCTTATCCTCTTCCTAGTTTCCTATCTAATACTTTTATCTTTGCAGTATCGCCGTCAGAATATATTGTCCCTGGCTCCCAATCTGGCCACCGATGAGAAACCCTTCACCATTCTTTCCTATGCTAATGGACCTGGTTATGAGGACACCTACAATGAGGAGGGTCGCATAGATCTCTCCGAGGTGGACACAACCAATCCCGAGTTCAAGTTCCAGTCCACAGTTCCCCTCAACTCGGAGACTCACGGTGCCGAGGATGTTGCCGTCTTTGCCTCAGGTCCCCACGAGCATTTCTTTGCCGGAAACTATGAACAGACGACCATTCCAGCCCTCATGGCCTACGCTGCCGATATTGGTCCTTTTGCCCAGGACAAACTCAACAACTAGTTGCAATAAAGTGATCCAATTTGATCAAGAGATTATAGCATAAGATTCGAATAAGTATTTCTCATTTGATAGTTTACAGGGTATTTTTGCAGTGTGGCTTTAACAGGGTGTTAAAGGAGTATTCTAAATCAAGCTACGCGACTTTCTCTGCATATACGTAATGTCAATAGTAACCCTGATAATCATATTATTGATGCTTTAATTTATAGAATTGTGCATACCCTGTAAACACCACTGATGTACACTGTTAACACCCCAAATATACCCTGTAAACGTTAATAAACTGATATATACAAATAAAAGGTAGTATAAGCTTTCCCCTTAACGTAAACTACTCATAACTTGGCCATATCCTTGCACATGAGGGCAGGACATATTTTGCTAGAATCCTTAGGACAAACTCTATCGATTGGCATCAAAAAATTGTGGGGTCATCTAAGGATCAGGGACTTCGAAAATTTTAGTTGAAAGTTGCTCAGAAACTGGCCGAGAACCGGAAATCTTCGATAACTGCGAAACTACCAGGAGGATTTGGATGTCCTTTGGCTCATCGATAGTCCTGTCCAAAACGCAGCGATTGGCACTAATTTCATCAAGAGCCTTCAAAGGACTTTCGAGTAATTGCTAGTTTTCTCTGTACAGAAAAGTCCTTTTATGTTCGCTCACAAAAGGATATTCGTCCTTTTTATTGCATATACTGATTTGGTATGACAAGGGCTATCTGCATGCCAAAGGACATCCAGCTAGTCCTTGAAATGGTGGAGTTACAACCGATTTTCTGTTCTCAGGACCAATTTTGCATACCTCCCCCAGCAAAAAATTGAGGAACATCTTTCGGAAGGATTCTGTAAATCCTTGAATGCAGATCGATAGAATTGCTTATAGGGAGTACGAAAATGTGGGACTTTCTGAAATGCGCAAGGATATGGCAGGACTAGAGCTATGAGAAGCACAAGCTGAAACCGATAAGCGCTAAATATATATAAATACGGTCACACTGTTCCTCTGATTACTCATGTATAATTCTATGTACGCAACTGTACTTTCGTTTATTTGTTGTATTAGTGTATAAAGTTTAAATTTGTTTAGCTTTCGTTTTGTTTGTTTACTTTTGTTAAATACATTACGAATTTCGCTTAGTCTAAGGATTCGATTCATTATATAATTCTCAGGTGAATCGCGATCTATTTACAGGTGTTTTATTTTCTTGTAGAAATCAATGGACTAAATGTTACGATGGTACACAATGCATAGTTAAATCTATGAAATTAACAATAAATGCGTTTTGTTGTTTCGCTTAACAACAACAACAACAAGAAAACCATTCAAATGTAGAATCAAAGAGGAAAAGAAGAAGGCAGGAGAGGGGGAAGAGAATTAATGATACAATTGCCCCGAGGCTCGTTGAATGATGATAAAATAAAAAAAAAAAAAAAAACATTAAAAAAATATGTCTAGGTTGTTGCTAAGTCTACAAGATAACTACTTAAGACTACATTGTTATGATGTGTCCAGCTTGCAGGTTGCTTGGCGGTTCTAAGTACTTGCGAACACGCGGGATCTTAAAACTGATCTGAAGTTGCCAGTTTCCTCAACTGACTTTTGTTTCATCATCTGCTTTGTTTTAGGCTTCCAGCAGCTGCGGTGGCGGCGGAGTTTGCACATCGGTAGCCGTTTGCATGGGCGACGTCGTCTCGGCATCGGTGAGATCGGAATTGGTGTTGGCTTCGTCCAGGCTGGGATTACCAACATCCAGATCTAAAGTCTTGGGTAACGGTCCAATTTTCTGCAATATATCCACAGGCATAATCTCGCGCATTGTCGCAACCGGCTGCACTTTGAAATGTGATGATAATGTGGGCAGCGGCGGTGGCGTAAAGAACGGAAGCGCTAACGACGGCGGCGGTGTCGCTGTCAAAGGCGGTGTGGTAAGCACGGGAACAGGCAACGCCATGGGCACTGGCAATGGCACAGGCACAGGCAGAGGCAGTGAAGCAGGCGCGATTACAGCAGCGACTGTGGCCACAGGGGTCAGCACGGGCGTCGGTGTGTGTGGATAACAAGCATAACTCTGTGCACCCAGCACGGGTATGGGCTGTGAGGCGACTGACGTTGTCGCCACTGGAGCTGCCACTGCGGGCGGTGGACCACGCAGATAGTGGGGCATCACGTGGTGCAACGGTGGCGGCGGATGCAACGTAAAGAACTCCTGCAGCATGGCATCGGCCTGGGCAGGAGGTGGCGGTGGACGATGACGCATAAATGGTGGCATAGGCAGGCGACCCGACTTCACCAGCATGGCCATGTACTTGGGATCGAAGCGTGGCGGCTGTGCACTTCTTAATATCCTCTCGCGTGACTTGACAATCGTTCCCTTGCCAGTATCAAAGTGATGGTAACGAAACCGTGGCTTCTTCTGCACCAGCACTGGCTTGTCCACATTCGCCGGCTTGGCTGCAATGGGCGGTGGTGGAACTGGCAGTGCCAACAGCTGTTCCCGCATACGCTGCTCCCTGGCTGCCTTGGCGGCACAACGTTTCTGATCCAGACGCACCTTGTTGTCCACCAAGCGTTGGACAACCTTGCGATCCTCGCTGTCGCTCTCGTAGTTGGGCAGGACATGGTCAACAAAGTTGACACGCTTCCGCTTGGGTTTGCTAAGAAAGAGAGATTAGTTTAGTCTCGCCGACAGTTGAATAGTGATTGCTGCATTCCAGACTTACCTGCTGTCCTCCAGCGTTTCCTCCGGCACTGCAGGCGTGACTATTGTAAGCGGCTCCACTGTCGCCTCTATGGAGGGCACAATTTCCAGCACATTGCCCTTCTGCACTGCGACAGGCAAAACGGCCGCCTTGGGCAGCTCCCGCAGCACGGGCATGACAGACGCCTCCATTTGGTTGGCTACACCATAATCATAATCCATTGAAGCAACCACAGTTGTTGTGGCCGTGGAGTAGTCCGTGTATTGGGCATAGGCCTGTTCCATGTTGTAGGCTGTGTCCATGTAGGCGGCATAGCTATCGTAGTTCTCGCCCATGGCATCCTGCTGCATCAGGGACATGTTATAGTAGTAGGCAGCTGCCTCCATGCTCTGATTCTCCACAAAGTAATCCGCAAAGCTCTGGCTGCGTGGTGATCTCGAACGAGTGCGCGATCTTGAACGGCTGTGTCTGCGTGACGGAGAACGCGATCTGGACGACGACCAGCTGCGTCGCATGGGCGGCGATGGCGGCTTAAAGGGCAGCGGCGAACGGGAGTAGCATCTCTCGCGACTGTACGAGCGTCGTCTCGATGGCGGCGGCGGAGGAGAACGTGGTCCAAACATCTTGCCGGGCGGCGACAAGGAACTGCGACGTCTTCCCATTTGCGGCTTAAGGCGTCGCCTGCGCAACGGACTGCGACTGCGGGTCCGACTGCGACTTATGCTTCTGCTGTGGCTGCTGCGGCCCAAACCCAGACGTGGCTTGCCAAAGCGTCCACGACGCAATGGAGGCGAAGCCAACGGACGACGACGTCGTGGACTGGGCGAACGTGTTGAATCCTTGCTGTGACTGGGGCGCATGTAGCGTCGAAAGCGATTCCGTGACAGCGAACGGGATCGGGAACGTTCCCGAGTGCGTGAACGCTTGAGAGGATGCGACTGTTGTTGCTGCTGTGTGCGTGGTGGCAGCTTCGAGCGCGTATCCATTATGGTGGGCTTAACAATGGCTATCTCCTTGTGCGGCTTGGCCAGCTTCACCTCCACCGGTTGCGCCGTATCCACGTCATCCTTGTCAAAGATGGCGGGCTTACGGGCGGACAACTTCAAGGGGGAAATGGTCAACTTGATGGCCTCACGATTTGCATCAAATATGTTGTTAACTGGCGATGCAGGGCGTGGCAACTGAGTCACTGTCACCAGCTGCTGCTGCTGCTGCGTCTCCTTTTGCATCTGTTGCTCCTGCTCGCTGACTGGCTTCAGATCCGATTTGCGATACTTGTTCACAATGGCATTGCGCTGCATGATGAGCAACGATTCCATTTTAAGCAACTCCTCGCAAATTTCATCACCTGAATCATAGTTCTCCCGCATCATCTGTATGCGCGCCAAGTTGTCCTCCAGACTCTGCATCTTACGCATATCTCTGCTCAAATTGTTCATCTTGTAGCTGAGCTGTTGCTTGCCTGCCAGTTGATCCTCTGCTGTGGATGAGGATTGCGATTGCGACTGCGATTGATCGATGTTCTCCAGGCTGAGCAGCTGCTTTTGCTCCTCCAGCCGTTGCTTCTGCAGCTCCTCATCTTTACTAGAGCCATTTTCAGCTACAGCTTCTGCTTCAGCTACATCTTCATCTTCATCTTCATCATCGTCTTCGTCATCATCGTCGTCGTCATCTTCATCGGAGCTGCTCGCGCTGTCACTGCTGCTGCTGCTGCTGCTTGAGGAGGCTTCGGTGTCGCTGGAAGATTCTTCCGTGGCAGTGGAATTACTTAAGGAACTATTTGCTGTGGTTGTTGTTGCCTCAATCATGCTTGTTGTTGTTGCGGTTTCATTTGAGCTCGCTCCCATCTTAATACTCTTCATGAACTTGTCATACAGCTCGTGTATATTGATCAATGCCTTGTCGGGCACAGGAGCAGCTGTTGCTGCCTTTGCCGCTGCTCCTGCTGCTGTTGCTGCTCCTCCTGCTGCTTCTGGATTCACCTGCAACTTTGCCTTCGGTGGCGGCGTGCTCTTGGCATTCCACAGTGCATTCGAGTCATCATCGTCGCCATTCAAGCGTGCCACAATTGCCGTCGCTGCATTCTTCGGTGTGCTGCTGTCGCCACCCGCCAAGCAGTCATCATTCTCCCAGTTGTCAATGTAGTCATCCGTATCGGGACTATGCTCATCCGGCTTAAGGCCATTCTGCACAATCATCTCCTTCTCTCTTTCCCTTTCCCGCTTCATTTCCTTTGCTACTTCTCGCTCCAAGTGCACATCTCTTGGCGGCGGCGTCAAGCTGCGCTCCACTTTGATCTGTCGCGCTGTGAGTAATGGTGGCGTCCTTGAGCGATTCTTCTCCTGTTTAATGCTTCGATCCCTAAATTCATCGCTGCGTCGCATTGACTTGGAGTCCACTTCCCGTGAGTTATTTCGATAATTGTTGTGTCTATCTCCATTTCTTTGCATGCTGCGACGCGAGGATTCGTCTGATCTTCTAGGTGAGAGGCGACTAGTTGCTTCAGTTAATACTGTTTCACGTTTAAAAGGATTCGCATGCCTTGGTGGCTCTGTTTGCCTTTCGCTGCTGCTTCTTGACCAGCGAGCAGCTGTGGATTCGATGGGCTCCTGCTTGATGTGCACCTCCTTCTTGTTGCGATGTTCGTGGCTTTTGCGCAGCAACTGCTCTTTGGTCGCCAGCAGGGCCTCTAAATGCAGATCATCATTGTCCTCGAGCAGCGCTCCAATTCGACTGTGAATCTCGCTGTGGATTTTAAGTTGCGGCGGCGTAACCTTCACAGACTCAGGCGTGGAGACGGATGCAGATGCAGATGCAGATGCGATTACGGGTTTAGTGACATGTCTATTGTCCAGCGGTGGCGTCGTGCTGCGCTCTGCAGGCGGAGCAACTGGCGTTTGCTTCCCTGCTGGGCTGAGGGCTTTGTTCAGTCTTGGCGGCGATTCGGCAAATATATCAAATGCTTTGCGCGTCTCCGTTGACGCTCTTGGTGGCGTTAGCTGCTGCAGTTGCTCCTCCTGAACATCCTGCACAGCTGCTGGCAGTGGCTGTGTTGGGGGCGGTGGCGGTGGCGGTGCTGGGGCTGGTGGTGTTCTCGCTTTGATCTCAGTTCTGCGACTTTGGCTACGACTGTGTCTATTGTGACTCGATCTCTCGTTGTGGCTTTCTTTAGAGCATTCTCTGGATCTGTTGGGTTTTGCATTTCGACGATCGTGGAATCGCTCTTGATCCCTAGGCCTGTCCCTGTCCCTGGAGCGCTCACCAGGCTTCACTATCGTACGCTCCATTTGCTGCTCCCTGGAGCGTTCCCTTTGCATCACATGCTGCTCCTTGGACCGTCCCCTTCGCTTTTCATTGTTGGGCTCTTTTCTCTCCCTGGAACGTTCCCTTCTTTGTTCTCTGGAGCTCTCGCCATGCTTTACAGCTTCCATTCTATGCTTGGGACGTTCCCTTTGCTTCTCATTCCTTTCCCTAAAGTGTTCCCTTTGCTTATCCTTGGAATGCTCCTTGTGTCTCTCCTTGGAACTGTCCAACTTCTTCTCCTTGGAACGTTCACGCTGTTGGGATCTCGCCTTGAAGCGTTCCGTCTGCTTCTCCTTTTGATTCTTGGGCGTCTCTTTGCCAACTTTACTGTGCTTCTTGTTGGCGTGTTCCCTTTGCTCTTCTCCGCTGGCAGTTTCCTTAGATCGGGTTGTGGTCAGTCGCTCATCTTTCTGCTTGCAATCTCTGTGCTGCGCATTGCCACATTCCGAGACCAAATTAAAAAGGAAAGACAATGGAGGCTGCGATGTGGTCCAACTACAAATGAAACATGATTAGATGCACAACTAATCCCACTTCTACTCATTCCCAATACTTACAGTAAATCCGACTGCGGCCGCTTGGCACCCTGACCTTGATTCTGTGCCTGACCGGGTGGCAGTGCTGGTCCATAGGCACCGGAGGAGTTTGACCCAGAACCTTGGGTTCCATTGCATGCCCCAGATTGTGGTGGAGTTGCGCCTCTGGGTGCGACACAACGATTGGAAACGGGAGGACGATTGAAGAATGACGGTCGCATGCCACGCATGCCACCACGCGGCATTCTGGGCATAAATCCAATGCGGGAAAAGTCAAAGCACGGCGGACGCATATGAAAACGAAGTGGACTTAGACCAATGAAGGCGTGGTGGGGGGCGGGTTGTGGTGTTGCTGCTGCCGCCGCAGCTGCCTCGGCCTGTTTCTCCTTGCGCGCCTTCTGCACATCCTCCACATCCTTTGGCTCATCCACAGAGGAATCGGTGTCCGAGTACAAACCTTCACTGTCATCCGCCTCATCCGTCACAGTTTTCACTGTTGCGCTGCCATTTTCCAATGGATGCGGTATGGAAGGCTTGTCGGTTGCCGCCTTGGTGGCCGCTTCCTTGCGCCTGATGGCCTCCAGCTCTAAAATCGCGCGCACATTCTCCTCACAGTTGTCGGTATCGATTTGTGTCAGCTTGCGCAATGCTTTGTTCATAACGTCCTTGGCCAGCATTTTCTTTAGTGCCGGACTTGCGTTCCCTTGTTGTTGTTGTTGTGGTGGTGGCGGTTGTTGTTGTTGTTGCTGCTGCTGTTGCTGATGCGGTGGCGTGACAACTTCACCAGGCTCCAGTTCCCGGCTATTTTCACCATCTTGCAATTCATCAGTCAACGCAACGCCCTCGACTATTGAAGGCGTGCGCGTTGCTTGCAATTCGCTGCCGCTGCCGCTGCCGCTGCCGCTACCGCTGCCAAAGCCGCCAATGTTGTCTCCGCCTCCATCGTTGTGAGTCGTTAGCGACATTTTTGCATAAATTTACGTGGATAGATGTATTGTGTATAGAACTTGCCTTAATTTAGCTTCAATGGCGGCGCCGCTTTCTGTTGCGTTACTTTGCGTTGCGATGCTTTGCGTTGCGTTTCGTTGCGTTTGCTCGCACGATGAAAATATGTAGTAATCAATGCGTTTGCTTTAGCGGGGTGCGGGTGTGGATCATCCTCATTGACAGTAGTAGGAGCTTACTTGGTTAATTGTTTTTCCCAATTGTGAGTGCACGCCCTTTGCACTGATCTCGGTCTCCGCATACGGCACACACGCTTCGTCGCATCCACGTGCACACGTTTTCAGTTTGCTTTTGTTTGAATACTTCATGTAAAAAAGTGTTTATGCATTTTCAAAGAGCTAATGTTCATTACAATTGTGTCGATTCGTTCAGAACAAGTTCCGTTGTGGAGCTTATGTTCATTTTTGGGTCATGACTTGCGCAGACGATACCAATGCTAGCTGGGCTGCATAGCGATAGCAGGAATCGATAGCGAAAATCACAATGCATGGTAGACAATTCGACTCAATATATATATGTGTGTTATTACCTGAAAATAAACATATATTTATAAATAATATTAATAACTAAATAAAATAAAGTGTAAGGAACAGTTCGCTGTGGATATCGATATATAAATAAAAATATTTTTCTTACAGCACCAAAGTATGCAACAAAAGTGCGCAAACAGTTTGAGAGTCATTGACTAACGCACAGCATGCGTGCAACTATCGATAAGTGTTAACGACCAAACGATAGGTTTTCAAATCAGTGAAATGAAACGGTTAAATGATTGGCATATTTATTAAAGAGCAGCTGAAGAGCGCAAATTGAATTTAAACGCACTCAAACATCACACTTTACAGCAAATGCCACTTATTTCCGCTTCCTGCTGCAAAACGCAGTCAAATGCGAAGTGCAAAAGCAAATAAATGACAAATAATGAATACAATTGCCAAGTTGGGCCCAGCACCGAACTGAAGCGAAACGCTTTTAGCCGCTATTGCAATGAGGAAAAGCTAAGTCAAGCCAACCTGCAGCACCACACATTATGACATAGCCACAAAAACGCAGGCCATAGCCAAAGAAAAAGAAGGGCCCTCTGGAATGGGCATAGGCGCAATTGCAGCCGGCAACTGCAACTGCAACAGCCTCCAGAAGAGAGTGCACCAAATCATGATTTGGGTTTTCAGTTTGCTGCTGTTTTAGCTGTTGCATTGGCCACAGTTTTTCTTGCCTTTTATTTGCATGCAACTTTCACCGGCTGCTGTAGTTGTAGTTGTGTCTGTTTGCTGCTGACACGACAGCAGCTGCTGTTGCTGCTGCTGTTGCTGCGACAGCAGCAGCAACATCGACAGCAGCAGCATCAGCGACAGCAGAAGCAGCAGCAACAGCAGCAACAGCGGCGAAAGGTGCAAATTAATTTGTGGCGCCCCACAATAACCTTCCTCGCTTTGTCTTTGTCATTATTTTTCGTACTTCAAGTGTAATTTTCGTTGCTTTTCTTCTATCGCATTAACGTATTTCCCAAAAAAAAAAGCTTTGAAATGTGACTTGTTATCGCTTTCGAAAATCGCATTTGTTAAGTATATTTGCAATATTGCGAGTACACCATTGTGTTTTGTTTAAAGATCTCGACAATGACAAAAGCACCAAGCTCTGTGTGTCCCCCACTTGATAGAGACAGACACTGAGACAGAGACAGACTTTGAGTCCAAAATTTTGGCACCTGGGTGCGAAAACCTTGAGCATTGTCTTGGCTTATTTCCTAGCTAAACTCCTGTCTTGCCTTGAGACTGAGAAGAAGCATAAATGAGATTGATTGTTGATCTGAGTACTAAGTAAGATATTCCCCATGAGGAAGCCCAGAACACTCCCACAGCAAGCGGCAATCATTTGGCCAATTAACATTTCTAAATGCCATTTTATGGCAAATATGTAGCTGCAGTTGTTGTTATTGTTGCTGTTAAGCATTTATGATCTGCTTAACAATTAATAACACAAAAGCGTTAAAAGCGCAACGCTCCATGGCTATTGAGGGCGACATTGCTAGCGAGCTTGTTGTTGTTGTGTTTGTTGTGTTTGTTGTGTTTGTTGTTGTTGTTGTTGTTGACAAATGAACACTGCAAATGCCACCGCCTACAGCTCTCTACTAGCTCTGGAGTTAGCTCCAGTTGTAGCTCCAACCAAGTCATTGACATTCAGCGCGAAGAGTCGAGCAGCCAACGGAGCTTGAACTAGAAAACTAATAAATGGGCTTGCCAGAACGGATGGTGTTAATTGGCATTTATATACAAAAATAAAGCAATCTCTACAGATATTTAACATATATAGTATATGTACATATATAGTTGATATATATAAACAGATAAATTTCTCTAAAAAATGACTAAAAACTGAAGCGTTGCCAATCTGCACAGCTAAACAAACTCGTAACTCCTCTCACCTCGTCTCATCACGCTCTGCATTTGTTCCACTTCAAATTGGTTAAATGCAAGCGTAGGGAATGCGGCAGGTGAGCAGGGGAGTTCTATTGTTCAGGTGTTAATCGCAGGTAGGCAAAACTCACAAAAAAGGGGTATTTCAAAGTATTCTTGAATCAGAAAAACAAACAAATAAACACAAGAAAACCAGCTCAAAGCAATTACTTTTAATTAAGTTCCTGTTCGATGAGAGAGCTATACAAACACGGCTGCGCCAAGTAAAGCCATTGACAGGGTATCTAAAGCATACCTGCATCCGCTTGTGGCATTTACAGGGCATTCTTACTATAGCAAATCAAATCGAGCAAAACAGAAGTCGCATTTGAATTATTGACTGTTAAATAAATAATAACTAGTCTCAGCAGCACATTGAGCTGTTCGCCACATTGTATTGACTGGGAATACCCTATCACAGAGAGAGAAAGAGAGAAAAATCCCCTTACAATCTTACAGACAACGTGAAAACTAATTGTAATCACCGCAACAATCATTGTCCCGTGACCAACTCGAAAGTTAATTGCAATACTCTACTAGTTATTACTTATTTTCTTAAATTTCAGAATCTGTAACTTAATGCAAGTTCAAAGAGCAAAGCAAACTTAATTTCTATATTTGTACAAATTTCGCATGGCAAGAAATGAGCTAATGATCGCAGAGAGTTTGTTTTTGTCGTGCTTGTTTACCTACTTTTATTTTGAATACCCTGCACACCGTGTTATGGTGCTGTGTCTAAATAAATAAGAAAGAAAGAAACAACAAGCAGACATCATATGTGCATTTCTGTCTGTCATAAACAGCACTCTGTAGTTATAGTTATGATGTTTGGCTATTTCTACTTCCATTTAACTTTACTCTTAATCTCAGCTGTAGATTTCATAGCAATCGTGCAATAAACACAGCAGTTAGGCTTAAAAGTCACAAGATACCTTAGTGTGGCGCAAAGAGAGCTGTACCAGCGCCATCTAGCGTGCGTAAGCTGCAACTTGTTGGCTGCCATATGTTTCTTGAGCATGTAAAACGAGCGTGTTTTCATATTAAGCTGTATCAGTTTGCATTACAGCGTATCTCCAAGTCGAGCAGACTATACAACAGCTTGCTCACTTGTTATTTTTACCTGCTATTTTAGCTTTTTTATTTGGACTTTTTTCAATATTATTATTAGCTAATTTCAAACAAAAGCCAAAATGGCGCGGCTGAATCTCATCGAACGACTTTTTTGTTGTTGTTGTTATTATTATTATTTATAGCTTTGGCTGTTATTGTTGTTATTGAGCGTGTATGCCTGTACTACAGTACTACAGCATCTGTCAGTATCTTTCGAGTATCTTTCAATGTTCCCTGCATCGAGTCAAAGTAAATCCCGCATTGAAAGCGCTTTTGTTTTCCTTTTTTTTTATTGCTGCTGTAGTTTTTTTTTTATGATTGTTTATTTTTTCTTTCTTTTTGATTTGTTGTTGCTGCTTAATTCCCAGACATGTGCCTAAGCCCCGGCTCGACGATGGTGCCAAGTCGTAGCTTGGTACCGCCAGCTTCGCGCTTGGAGCTTCAAGTTGAGAGCTGCGAGCTGCGAGCTCCCAACTTGCAACTCCCAGCGATTCAGGTTGCTTGGGCGCAACACAAATTTTAGTGTAAATTGAATTTAGCGATAGTAAAATTACAAAAAAAGAGGAAAAATCCCCAATGAAAATTAAATTTATAGCCAACTCTGTTGGCTGTCTCCCTTCCTCTTTCTCTCCCTCTCTCGATCACTCTGTCTCTCTCTTCCTCTCTCACTCTCTACACTCTCTCTCTCTCTCGTTCTTCCTCTCCAATGTCATCTGTTTTTTTCAATACACTTTAACAACTGACATCCCTCATTAATTCCACAATTGCGCAGTAGACAAACAACTATGTACCTTCGCATATCTCAATGCTATGCCACATGCATATAAACTGCCATCGCCAGACCAGATTAGCTTCACACCAGACAGTTGGACAGGTGAGAGACGCGTCTGCTCGCAAAGTCTCACGTGCTTCAGCTAAATTGTTGCTATTTTTCAACTGATCTATAAATAAACTTAACTAAACTAACTATAATTTAAATTGATTTCAATTTGAATTCATTATTGTTTTGCTTAATGCTATGCACTCTGGGCTGATACTCTGTGATCATTAAAAGAGTAGCATAGCTTTATGGTAAGCTAGGTAACAGACAGCAGAGGGCAACAGTTGATGTAATATGTAATGGAAGACAGGTTATCATCTCATTATGCTAAAGCAGGAAACAGGCAGTCTATAATATGATCTTGAAATACCTAAGCAATCACAACTTGATTTCAGCTGTTGTTTTCAATTGTACAGGGTATTTCTCTGCTATTATAGACACCACACGCAGCTTATTCTTAGCAAACAAACACGCAGCTTGACTTGCTGCTTAGCTAACTCCAGCAAATGCTGGATATTACCCAAAAAATAATACAAATGTATACAAATTTGGCAGAGATTAAAGATTGTGGACTGTGTGAAACTCGCTGATTAGATTTCGTTTATATTTTGTAATTCGTTCAATTTGCAATTGTTGCAATTCACAGAGCTTTCAATGGGGAGTCGTTAATTAATTTGGCAAACAAATTATATGCAAATGGGAAGCCTCATTGAATAAAAACAGAAAACACAAAACAGAAAACAAAAACCCAAACAGAAATGGAAAGTCATGCGAAGTTTGAAGTTGGCAATTAGTAGAGCTGCGACTACAAAGACGCCGGATGGGGGGAGGGAGGGTGCTGATGCTGATGCTGATGCTGGGTCGGTCGACTGAGTAATCGAGTGAAGCGTGGGCCAACAGCCATTGGGCGTCTTGGGTTGCATAACGGAATAGAAATGCACAAAAGATAAAACCTTAAAAAACTTAAAAAAAAAAAAGAAATTTAATAACTAATAACTCAATGAGAGCCAAGCTCAGAGTTAAAGTTTGTGCGGCATCTGCCGTTGGCTTGTGACATTTTGAATATAAAAAAATGATGTAATTACAAAAAGAAAACGGAAAAACAACAGCAAAACATAAATAAACCAAAGATTGCATAATGAAAACAAAAACCCAAAACAGAAATGGACAAACGCCGGTGCCGTCGGCCATTGGGTCATTTATCCACTCAAAGTTAGATGAAGATATTGCTTGGTGGTTATAAACGAGCGTCTAGCATGATATAAAACATTAGCAAGGCAAATCTTCGGCTCGCTTTGAATGCGATCGTATGTGATCATTTGTAAGAATTAAATAACAGTTTCGGCGATGCCAGCGACAAGCACCAAAAGGCAAAACAAAAACACAGCTGTTGCAAGACATGAAAGACAAGTAATATTTATAATAATATTATGCATAATAATATTAATAATAATAACAATAATAATATTAATCCTCATCATATTCATGTTTATAATCAACTAAATGTAGCGACTAATTTGCTAAACACACTTTGCTTTAATGATAATTCCCATTTGTCAGTTCATTTGATTGGCCTATGGAAATGTGCGACGTGGCGTATGAGTAATATGCATACCCTAGCTGAGAGTATTAGTATTTTGTGCAGGAATGTGCAAGCCAATAAAGCAGGCATGACTGACTCCATTAGGCATACAAAATGTATTATTGGTTTAGACGTCGAGCTGTGTCATTATAGCCAAGCTCCTCTCTGTCTCTTTGGGTCTGTTCTTTTTGCTGCTATGCAAAGTAGTCTCACAGTTTTTGCAGCTATCTTAATGAAACTTGCTGTAGTTGTGTATATTAGCTACAGGCAGTACATAAGTCAGCTATAGCCGGATCGGCTTAGTATAGCATATAGCTGCCATAGCAGCAATCGCTTGCAAATCAAGCTTTAGTATGAACAACTTTGTAGTGTCTGGAGATATCTCCGTCAATCTTATATATTATACATTTAATATTGTTTTATATACGCTAACTAAATTTGATTAAGATGCGTTTACTATATCAACTAGTTACTTTAAGAATTTGCAGTTCTAATTAAATACAAACACAAGTGCATCAAAGTTTCGGCATGCATAACACTTGCTTGTTGTTTAGCCACTTTTATATGCATTTTAGAATTGAAATGACTGCAGGCAGCATTCGATTAGTTATTGCATGGATTTGCTTGGCCAAAACCCACAACAAGCTGGCTTTTTGGCTCAAGTGTGTTTGCCACTGAGAGGTTAAATGCACAAAGCCAAAGCAAACACAGCAGGCAACGGCAGCGGCAGTGGCAGCTGCTGAAGCAATCAAGATGAACCCGAGCCATAGTCACACACAGTATATACTCAATATAATGTACATAAATGTATCTCTAGAGTGCAATGATTTGTTGTTGCGGCTGCAGCAACGACAACGACAACGAACACAACAACAACAACAACAACAACAACAATAACAATATAAACTGAACTACAGCAAAAGCGAAAAGTTTATGTTTATTTTATTATTTTTTTTTTTTTTTTTTTTTTTTTTTTTGTAAGCAGCAACAAGTTTGAGTGGTGCAACAACAACAACAAAGACAGCTGCCACAAAGGCGACTTGATCAACGGCCGTTGCAGCAGCACCACCAGCAGCACCACCAGCACCACCAGCAGCAGCAACAGCAGCAGCAAAGCCAGCGTCAACGTCGACGTCGTCGTCAACGTCAACGACAACAACTTTGAACCGAAGCTAGTTTTACGAGATCTGAGTTTTAATTTATGTGTGCGCGAATGTGTTGGGTACCTTTAATTTTCGTATGACGAGCTTTAGACATGCGCTACACTCAATAAATTGAGCATATTGCTAGAGTATACCCAATTAAAAATGTAATATATATAATATAATTTATTATATATTATTACTATAATTGTCAAGCAATTTTGATTGCTTTTGTACAACAGAAACTTACAATTGTACAAACTATATTTCACATGCGATTGATTATAACTAAGGCAGCTAACTGTTATAGGATTGATATCTAGAAGCAGAGACTATAATATATATAAAGCACATAAAATAACTCAATTATATGCATTTAATCATAATCATAAAAATCATACTAAACTTATGATCAAAGCAACAAGTAAATCTATAAATAAAAGACATTTCCTTTATTTCATTTAAGACTAACAGCTTTTAATTACATTTTTCAATCAAAAAGCAGACTTGATAACAATAATAATATATAAAAATATGTAGATACTTCACATCAGCCATGCCATTTCATAAGTTGCGGTTGACCGTTGACTGTAGTGGGTTGCGGCCTGAGATGAAATAAAAGCAGCAAAAACCATAATAAACTAAAAATTAATCGCATATTGTGATTAATTATCTTATAGAATATCCTTGGCTAGAGCCTTTCGATGTTGCTTATTGCTGCTGTCGCGATTTTGTTGTATAACTTTATGTAAAGCCACTTGAATACTGTGTGAGTTTTCAATCACGAGTGCTACTTATGCTTTATATATATATATTTAGTTTATAAAGTAAACAGTCGACTGATAAGATTATGGGACAATTAACCTTCTTAAGACTAAACAGTTGACCGATGCTTTATTATACAGATTGCAGATTATTGCATTTACTAATTAAGTAAACGCAGCTTAATAATAATACAAAATAAATAATGAATATCAAATAACAAATATATAAGTAATAAAAATATATAAATGAATTAATAAATAATAAAGAATAAATAGTAAACTATAAATAATGAATATAAAATATATATGAATAATAAATAAGTTATAAATAATAAATAACAAAAAATAAGCAATAAATAGTAAATAACAACTAATAATAATAATAAATATAAATGAAGTAACAAATACTCAATATTAAAAATAAATATGAATTGATTAATAATAATATTTTATAATGAAGTAATAAAAATGTTTTATTATTATCACTAAGACTCCCTAAGCATCATAGGTGAACACACCCTTGCTTATGTTATTAAAGGGTATACAAAGACTGCAGCTCAATCCAAAATGAAATTTGGCTTGTCACTGTAAGCTGTTGTGTAGCTGATCAGAGAGCTGGAAAGACCGCAGCTGAAAGCTTTTAAGCTTGCTGTCAAGCTTGACTGCAAAGTACACAGCAATTGAGAATATGTAAATGTGTGTGTATGTGTGTGAGTGAGTGTGTGTATGTGTGTGAGTGAGTGTGTGTGTGTGTGAGTGTGCACTTATGGCTGTGTATTTGTGTGTGGTTTTACTCTTATTTTTTATACGTTTCTCGTTTCGTAGTTCGTTTTTTAGTCTGCCGATCGTGTAATTGGGTGTGCTGTCGTCTCTGTGTGTACATCTGAATGTGTGTGTGTGTGTGTGTGTGTGTGTGTGTGTGTGTGTGTGTGTGTGTGTGTGCTGCGTCGCAGTCGACGCCGACAGACGAAAAAAGTTTTAAATCTGGTAGAAAAATCTGAAACGAAACGCGTTTGAGGCCTCAGACGGCGAGTGGCAGTCGTACAACAAAGACGTATTAATAATTTCGTTATCCATCTGGCAGAGGCTCTACAAAGTTGATCAGACAACTTTTGCAACAATATAAGACAACAGCAACAGCAATAAAATAAATACAAATAATATTCCGCTCGCCAAAAAAGCGAACAAGAAACACACAACGTAAATTGTTGAACTCCTTTTACTTTTTTCGTATCTGTAAAAAAAACCCCAAACTTCAATGTAAGTGATGAAAACAAAGTGAAATTTTTGAAAGTGCAAAACAGCAATAATAAAGAAAAAAAAAAGAAATAAAATTAAATAAAATAATAAAATGTAAAATCAAGGATAATAAGCGTGTGGCAATTAGTTTGATGCATACACTATATGCTTATGCAAAACAAATATCTTTATACTTATAGTGCTATAACACATAGATGACCGAGAAGGATAACGTATCCATGGCTACCGTGCAACTGAAGCCCGACTATGCGGCTAGCGAGGTCTACAGCACCGCCAGCGAACCGCCACCGGTGAGTCAAGAGCCTAATAATCATATGATTATAATCAAATAGATTAAAATGTTGCTAGCAAAATGATACAAAAATTTGTTGGTCGATTGCGTTTAATGCGTCCATTTGTCATTTGTCATTGTTGAATGGCGAAACTAATTACAATTTCCACTCATTCCACACAATTCCATCATCTGGCCGTTTGTCTGACAATTATTTGCGCTACCTTTATGTAAGCTATAAGCAGGTCAACAGATTTAACGACTGCAGAATAACAGCAACAACAACAACAACAACAACAACTGCAGCCAGGGTCAATTGTGTGTGTGTGTGTGAGTGTGTGTGTTGACTTGGCTAGCACATCCGTTGCGGGCATACGGCGCGTATGCGCAATATGTCATTGTCTTTTGCCTTTGCCTTTGCCTTTGCCATTGCCTTTGCGTTTTCTTAGTCGTCGTCGTTGCATTCGGTGTGTGTCTGCACGCAGCTGCAAAACGTGAGCATTTTGTGTAAGTAAGTCAATCCGGCTCTCAACTGAGAACTGGCGACTGCATGCATAAGCAATTTGACTGTGGATAATTTTAATGCAATTTCATTTCGTTGCTTATTTTTCCTTTTTTTTTTTTTTTTTTAAATTATTATTATGATTATATGCCCGTCTGCTGGCATCTGTCTGTGGCAATTGCATGCAACGTGCGCTGCTTTGACAATTGTCAGCGCTTGCAACGACGACCCCCGTTGACATTTAAAAACAAAATAATACAAAAATTACAAAAATAAAACAGAAAACCTCCGGCTGTGGCTCTGATGGGGGCTTCAACTGCTACGGCGCAGTTGTCGGCAAAGTGTGAATAGATTTGTACCCATTTGCAGTAAACCGCAACCAACACAGCAGCCGCAACAGTCGCAGTTCAAATAGAAAACCAGTTGAAAACCAACAAAAAATACATACAAATAAATACAAATTTCTGAGATCTCTAATACAAAAGTCACGACTGTAAATAGCTTGACTTAATAATGATAAACTCAAACAAATGAGCAACAAATCTGAGACCACAACTGGCGCAATTTTCAAGCTCTCTGTATCGTTCAAGAACTTATGACATTACTATTATTATGTAGACTGGCAATTGATTTCTTAATTTGCATAAAAATCATTTTAGATTTGCATTTTAATGCATTTTCCGCATCAACCATAAATGGCATTTTAATATGTGGGTATGTGTGTGTGTGTACTGCACTTAGAGTGAAAGCCAACAGTTATCTAACACTCTAGAGCAGCCTGATGTCCGTTGGCTGATTGAAGTGACCTTAAAAGGCATACAAGAGCTATTTCAATTATTCAACTATTGTTATTCTCTATTCAGCCGTGATTTAATGAACTAATCTTCGAACTTGTTCATTGTTCAGCGGCTCGTTAATCACACTTGGGTATCAATCATTTCTGTGGTCAGAGTACAGAGTGTGCGTGTACTTATGGCTTTCACTGTAAGCCAAGATTTTTCCATGCAACAAACTCATTAACCTTTTTTATGTCTCTCATTTGAAGTGTGTATGTATGTGTGTGTGTGTGTGTGTGTGTGTGTGTGTGTGTGTGTGTGTGCTTGTTACTTGTTACCTCTTTCGTAATGCACACGCACACACGCACACACATATACACATACACAAAATATCTTTCAACTCAAATCGAACCATCAACTATATGATATATGTATTTTTTCCAATCTTCCCCCTCGCACCACAACAACAACAACCACTACAACAAACAACACAGCTGGGATTTTTTAACTTTAATCATCAGGTTTGTCGTTCAAGTCTTTTGTCTTTTAACTGCACCCCAAACACCAACAACACCAACAACCACAATAGCAACAACAACCAAAAAACCAAAGAAATACTCATCAACCAACGGTAACGAGCAACAGCTGTTTTGTTGTCGTTGTCGTTGTTGTTGTTGTTGTAGTTGTTGTTGCCTGTGCCTAACAATCACCGAAAAAAACTACACACTTCACTTCACTTTACTTCACTCTTAACGATGATGTTGCGACGCCGACAGCAGCGCCAGCAGCGTCGTTGACGTCCACGTCGACGGCGTTGGCGACTGCGACTGCGGCTGCGATGGCGACTCACTTTCGCAATTGCATTTGAAAACATGAAAATGGGCACAAAACTCACGTAGTAACATGCTGGCAATTCAAAAAGGTGTAAAATTGCACATTTCGCTGCACACACACACACACACACACACCAGCACACACATCATCGCACACACACAGACTCATCTGTGATGTTGTGGATGCCTCAACCAAAAAATCAACTTCAAAGTCTATCTTCAGTCTCTTCTTCTCCACAAAAGTTTTCACTGGGTTTTTGGTGCCTTTTGCGCTGTTGCCAATTTTCATTTCCTCAATTTGTTAGTATTTTGTTTGGTATTTTTTGCACTTTCCGCAGTATTTCCTGTTAACGCTTTATAAGCATATATTTGTTTATATTTATTTATGAATTTTTGACATGAACTTGGCAATTTTTGCACCTATAACAAAACATACGTATGCAAATATTTATTAGCTTGTGATATAATCGAGTTACAGTTACGCTTAGCAGTTACCACACACACACACATTTCTTTCATCTCTTTTATTTCTTTCGTCTTATGCCCTAATCAGCATTTTGCATTATGCAACTTCAGTAGTTTTTTTTCACCTTTTTTGGACTTTCTGCTTTTTGCTTTAACACTGTAAAGTTGAACTTATTGTTTGGGGTTTTTCCTTAGGGCGTTTTTCTTTTGAACTGCACTTTGCACTGAAATTTTGGAAGGTGAGTCAAAGACAAGGTGAACACTTTTACTTGAGGCGCCTAAAGGTCAACAACTCAAGAGCACCAGCAACTCACAGCTCACATTCACCAAACGTGAACGCAAGCGCAATCGCAATCGCAATGTTAATTAAATTTAATAAATTATTAAATATTATTATTATATTATTTACTTATTATTGTTTCATTTGCAGGCGTACAAGCGACAGGCGAACTCGGTGAAGATCGCTAAGATCACCGCATTCACCATCATTGTGTCCTCATTCATATTGGGCGCCTTCATCTTGGCCTCGTCGTATCTGCAGGCCAAGGCCTCCTGTGATCAGGTGCAGGCCCTCGATTCGGTGCTGGAGAAGGAGCTAATGCTGGAAACGTTGCAGCAGGTGAACAAGGTAAGTGGCAGGTGGCAAATGTATTTTTTTGCACGCCTCAATGCACCGCAAAGATCTGAAAGTCAAGTTAGGGATTCATATACATAGACACAACGCCCATTTCGTATCAGGCGGTGTCAGTTTTACAATCCAATAATAAAAAAAAACAGAGAGAGAGAGAGAAAAATACAAAATAATATTGTTAGGTAAGCATGTCTATACATATGTATGTGTCTAGTATGTATTGCTTGTTGTTGTTATTGCCTTTTGCATCGTTCGCTGAACACGCCACAAAACTTTATACTCACCGATTAGCCGCAACAGAGTCGAATTATTAAGCCAAATTAATGATAATTACCGGAAAATGTCGGCGCATATCTGAAACTTCAGCTACATATGTATGTGTATTTATGTATGTATGTGCACACATACAACGTATTATAGCCAGTCATGTATGTGCCTGCCTCTAACAACAGCTGCGTGCGTTTGATAATTCCACAAAATTTTCTGTAGATTTTGCTATTTATATTTTTTTTTGATTTCTTGATTTTTATTATTATTATTGCACGCACTATTTAGTTACTTTTGGCCGGCACTGTCGCTGTTTACGACCTGCGGCTATAAACTTATTTTGCTGATAACATTTTGTTGAAAATGCAAATGGAATGGGAGAAACCCAAGTGAGAAATAATCTTAAATCCCAACTGTCGAGTGTTTTTATGAGAGTCTCGAGAGATTTCCGAGTTTGCGAAGAGATTATAGAGTTTTTGTTGGCATATAATGTAGTAAAGTTGAACATAAAGAAGTCGCTGAGTTGCACTTTATTTTATATACTAAAGTCTCTCTTTATGATCATTTCGTTTTTAATTTAAACATAAAAGTATTTAAATGTGATTGCTGTTTTTATGGGTTGTAAATGCTTTACAGCTTGTTATTAGTTTAATTAGTTGAATGGATTTAATAATGCACATTAGAGCTGAATATAATAAAGGAGAGTTTATAATAGCTGTACTTTGTGTAATTAAGCTCCAGTTAGAGTATGAGTTGTCGAAGAGCTACTAATTACAGTACGAAGTTATTGATGAAAGAAAACATAAATAAATTACAGATAAATATTTAAAGAATTAACTAATGATTGAATACAATTGAATGAATTTTGATAAATTGAATTGATCAAATAAAACATAAATAAATTACTACATATAATGAATAATAATTGAAATAATCAACTGAATATTCTATTACGAATTAATGAAAATCAAAATTATGTTTATAAATTGTTAAATGAATTTCTTTTTGTAAATGAAATATTTAATTAATTAAATTAAAAGTTATTGAGCACTAAAGTTGCTATTTGCTAGAAAGATTAGAGAGTTGGACCCCAGAAAGTTATGCCAAAATATTGTAGACAACGTTGACAATGTTAATGTTGAGAAATTAAATATAAAAGAATTTTAAATATTTCTAAAATATAATAAAAACAATTTTTTAAATACAGAAAAAAAGACGAAAGTTAGCTAAAAATCTGTTTAGATAAATATATATATTTTGAATATATGTAAAAACACTTCACTTCACTTCACAAGCAAAAACAGGTTTTAGTGCACAGAACAAAGCAAAAAATTGTTAGCAAAAATATCAAATAAATCAAAGTAATTTATGCAAAGCAATTTCCTGCTAGTTTAAAGTTTAAAGTAAAAAGTCTCTAGATATTTCATTGACCTAGTCAAAGGAAAACAGAGAAAAACCCGCATTAAAAGCATAAAACAAAGTTAAGAAATACAAAATATCAATTGGATATGCTAAAGTGCAACCTCAGTTGTCAGCGGAATGGCAAACAAAATAAAGCAAATATAAATAAAAATTAATGATATCTAATAAAATAGCGCAATATGAATATTTGCCAGATTGCATGCACATTCATGAATACATTCATTCGCATTCATATTGCTGTTATTTGCAATTTGCAATTGAATTAGCGTGTGTTGCGTGCTTCCTTGAGAAATTTCACTCATGTAACCAAATAGACCATTAAGCCATAACCATAACCATATACATATATACAGGGTATATATGTATGTATATACAAAGTGTAGGGTATGCAGGTGTGTGGGATAAATCAAATTTAATGGCATTCAGGCTTTGATTGTTATTCACATTTGCATATTGGAATTATGGAATTATGCCGCATCATCAATATTCAATTAACGTGCAATATGCAATGAAAGTACATCAACAATAAACAATAAGCAATAAACTAATTAAATGCATTAATTAATATGCAGCGTCAATTAAATTTAATGATGAATACACTCGTGCATTAGACAAAGGACTGATGCTGCCCCATTTGGCAGCGGGTTATTCAACTCTCTACAGTGAAGTTGAGACAGAGAGAGAGAGAGGGAGAGAGGGAGGGAGAGAGGAGAGAAGAGGAAAGGCTTATGTAAAATTCAATCAAGCGAAATTCCCATAATTTGACGCTTAAATGGACACCAAAATAATAGAGCTGGGAGCTGGGAGCTGAGAGCTGAGAGCTAAGCTTTGGGAGCTGCCACTGTTGCTGCCACAGCTGCTTGCAACATAATCAAGCGTGGCAACAACAGTTGCGAATCAAATGGCAGCACACAAAGTGAAAGTAGCAAACGGAACAACAACACAGAGACACAGACAGAGACAGAGCGACTGTGTGCAACATGTTGCAATGTCTGTGCATAGCCAAACCAGCTCAAGCGAGGCGCACAGAGAGAGAGAGAGACAGGGAGAGAGAGAGTGTGTGGTGTGAGGGGGGGCGTAGGCGGGAATGCGGGCGCGGCAAAATGCCAGAGATCATCAGCTGCAACTGCAGCAGCCATAATGCAGTTGCTGTCACTTTTTTTTGCCGGCTGGCGCCGCTTGGCACCGTCACACAAATAGATAGAGAGACAAACAGGCGGACAGACAGAGAGACTGTAACCACATACACACACTCATACACACACACACACACACACACACAGTGCGACCGACAAAGACGCAAGTCGAAGACGCGTTGACTGTTTGCCATTTAAGGCAAGTTGCGCGCTTAAGTCTTTCGTTTTTGGGCACGCAAACAACAAAAGCACACAAACAACAACTTATGGCCGTTGCCCACAGGCTATTATGTAATAGCACACAACAACACACACACACTCATACACAGCTTTAATAAATATATATAGTATATTTAATTTATTTGACAATTGTGCAAATTTGTTTCGCCAACGGAATTATTATGATGCTCTTTGCCTTAACTTCTTCGACACTTGGGCTTGAGCGCTTTTCTAAAGGAAATGCTGTGTATTCCCTTAGAATTTCAATGTGCCAACAGTTGCGTCAATGCTTAAAATAAGTGTAAATCATGCGATTGAAGCAGTTGGACAACAGTGGCGTAGACACAGCGACGGAGCAGGGGGTTCTATAAAGTGGGCAATGATAATTGCATAAATAATAGCAAAAATAAATTGAATTAAATTTTGTAAGCATTTAATTGACAACTTGGTAATTGAGTGTGCGTGTCTATGTGTGTGTGTGCGTGTGTGTGCTTATGCCAGTGTCTGCCTAGTTTTGTTCTGTGATGTTATCCCTCTCTCTGTAGGTTTCTCAGACACTTGGCCTTGAAATTGCACAAACAAAGCAATTTGTGCTGTAAACCGGAGTTAAGTTTAGCAACGTACTAAATGCAGGCGTGGCAGACGGGGGAAAGGGGGGGGCTGAGCGGAAGGGGAGCACACACAACTGGAACACAGACTTGTTGACTTGATTTGTGGCCCTCGTTGTTGTTGCTGTTGTCAAACTGGTTTCTGTTTTTTTTTTGAGTGAAATTTTTGTTTGATTTCTGGCGAAAAGCAATTATGTGTCACACAGTTTTTTATTTATTTTTGGCAGCCGTGTCTCAGTTTTGTGAGGGGGAGGTGGGAAAACAAAAAAAAAAAACAGCTGAAATGTTTTAGTTTGTGGCAATGCAGTTGGCCAAAAGGCAACAACAAATTCAATTTGCATTTGCACATTTTTTGCAGCTGTTCTACTCCAGAACTACAGTCTCTTCCTTAAGCAAGCTCTTCAATGTCAAGCTAGATAATGACCCACAGCTCTACAACAACAAAAGTAACAACAGCAACATTAGCAACAGCAACAACTAAGCCAACAACTACCGGATATATGTATTAGGCGGCATATAACATTATTTACCAAGCCAAATCACTTGCTGCTTGCGTGGGCAGCTCCACTCCACTCCCCTCCCTCCTACCCAGCACTCTCTAAACCGCAAACACTTGTCCCCGCTATCAATCATCATTATCATCATCATCATCATCTGCCGTCGCATTGAATTAATGAGATTTTAGTTTTTTATTTTTTGCTCTGTTCATTCTCTTTCTGTTTTGTTCAACAAATTATTTAAATTTTGTGCTTTTGTTTGCTTTAAAGTATGCTCAAGCACACACACACACACACACACACACACAGACACTCAATTTGACTGCTTATGTAATATGCGTGTGTATATGTGTGTGTGTGTGTTGTGTGTTTGCTTTTGTTTTGTTGTTTTTTCTTCGTTTATTTTATTTAGATTTTGTTTATTTTTTTTTTTACTTTTAGTTTCAGTCGCGTCACATTGCTTTGTATGTAGGTTGGGGTCACATCTTCTGACGACAACAACGTCTCATTGTTTAGTGGCCACATAACAATTGCACTCACTGTACTATGTATGCCTGCTTGTCTCTATGCATACACTTGTATATTGACCGTACGTGTTCGATGGCCTAAACCATTTTAACTGCCTTCTAACAACAACACACAAAAAAGACACAAACAAAACAGAGAAAAAAGACAAACGTAAACTAGAAACATTTCCTTGTCAAATAAAATGTCATGCTATACGAGTTGTTCAAGCTTTGAGCCTTGAGTTCGCTCAGCATTCCAGAAATAAACATAAATATATATATAAAAAAGAACATTAAAAAAAGCAAAAAAGCACAAGATCATGATGACAACTTGAAATCAGCTTGAAGTCAACTTTTTTCTCGTTTCACAGTCATCAATTAGTAGCTTTAAGTTATTGTTAAAGAGAAAAAAAACCTTCTTGAAGTCAATTTGTTGTTGTCAAAAGATCTCTTATATAGTATAATTAGGCATCCCCCTGTAATTGCCTAGTTAAACAGATTGTTTTTTGTTTTCTGTAATTTAGGTATTTATTATTATTATTATTATTTGTTGTTAAACTTTACAGAAATTTAAATCAAGGAGAACTTATAGAGTTTCGTTTTCGTTTCGTTATTCTCTAATTTGTATTTCAAATTAATGTTTGCTTCAGTTTAAAAGAAACAAATCGCTCTTTGGTTTATTCCCCTCTCTTTACAAGAATTCCCCAACTCTGTTCCAGAAATATACCCTTCTTTGATACATAAGTATCTCAATATTCTCAATCAGTCCATGAGCTCTAGAGTTTTCCATCTTTTCAACTCTCATCTTATTCTGCCCTCTTACAGATAAACTTATCCTCGCTTATCTCTCTCTGGATGCATTAGATTCCCATCAGTTCTCCTCTCATCTTAATGTGGACTTTCACAAGTCACACAATTGTTCCTTTGATAACACTAGTATCTCAATATCCTCAATAAATTCAAAGGTTCAATAGTTTCCCATCCAATCAACTATCATCTCATGCTTCATTCATAGCTTTCTCCCCCTTTAAAACAATGCTAATCCTATCCCAATCTAATTATCTGTTCACTCCTTCATTCTCAGGAACTACCACGTGCTGAAGCTTTGCTGGGCAAATCCGATGCCGGTGAGGAGTTGCAGAATCTGGATCATGATGATGCCGATAAGAAGCGTGATCCAAAGGCCGAAGATATTGAGCAGAGCGTAAGTGAGCATGACAATTCGTACTCGGAGAGCGATGAGACCGAGGAGATGCAAAAGTTCCCAGGCAAGATGCCGCTCGAGCTGGACTTGAGTGACCTTGCTGCCGCCATTCTGCGCAACAACAAGAAGTAAGTTCCAACTGCAACATCTGCTTTTGCCAATAGATGTAACTAATGTCTAACTAATTTTGGTTTAGATCCCGCATGAATTGTGTGGTGGAACGCAAGCATGCCGAGGAGATTGTTGATTCACCCTCCAAGACGGTGGCATTGCCATTTGGCGTTAATCTGACCACGGATCCCAAGAAGGCACGCATTACGGGCGAACGTATTTCCATTTTCTGTGATGGCGGCGATGATAAGGATGAGAGGGAGGAGAAGGAGGCCAAGCGTCTGCGTGAGGAGGAAGATGATTCGGAGGAGGATAATGAGCCGATGCGTCCCATGTTCATTCCGTTCCAGCGTGTGCCAATCCCCTTTGGTCGCATTCCCGATCAGATGCCACTCACCCACATGCCACAACGCATGATGCCACCAGCAATGCAACAGCAGTTGCCCGTACAGGGATCGATCATCACACGCCAGTTGCCACCACCGTTCCAGCATTTGTCCATGCGTCTACCAATGCCACCACAGGTGATGCAGGCACCACGCATGGAACAGGAGCAGCCACAGCAGCCCCAAGTGCAGACCGTGCGCATTCATATGCAACAGTTGCCCTTCCGTCCCATCCACATGGCCCATGATGTGCCCATGGAGATTCCTGGCCAGCAACAACAGCGTGAGATGCTGCAGCGCGAGATGCCACAGCGTGAGATGCCACAGCGTGAGATGTCACAGCGTGTGATGCCACAGCGTGAGATGCCACAGATTCAGATTCAGCACATGCCACTGGGTATGGCCCTGCAACGTGTGGGCATCACAGCCGATGATCTGCGTAACATTCAACGCATGGCCGAGGATCGTTTCACCGATGAGCTGCGTCGTCTGACCGCCGAGGAGGCTGCCGACTCCAGTGAGAACAATAGCGCCAATTCCAGCGAGGAGGAGGAACACTCCGAGACGCCCATGTCATCCGATGAACAGTCCACCACCTCAGCTGTCCAATCGCAAGCCGAGCAGCGTGAGCAGTCACAACAGCAACAGCAGCAACAACAGCAACAGCAGCAGCAGCAGCGCGAGCGTGAGCAACAGCGTGAGCAGGAATCCAGTGATCAGCAGGAGGAGCAGACGCCACAGTTGCAGATACAGCGCTTAATACTGCAGCCGCTGCCCGAGCAGCCACGCGACACAATGACACCACCCATGCCCGATCAGCCGGCACAGATGCCATACGGTCGCATGATCTTTGGACGCAGTCTGGCTCAGCCCGTGCGCATTCCGGTGCCCATGATGCAGCCAGCTGAGGGCGGTGCCGTCTCCGAGGAGTCGCAGCGACCACACTGTGAGTAGCCAAAGCGTATGAACCAATAAAGAGATTAGCTAATCCTTGTCTTTCTCTTCCTTCTTCATCTCTATTTGCTTTTGCAGTTGTGCAGCCTCGTTCCGTTTAAGTAGGAACAACACCACGCCTGTGATTGCTGCTCTGCGAATCAGCATCTGAATCGAATCTCGTTGTTGTCATTGTAACTATGTCGTCATCCGATTGCTTGATTCCGAAACACACACACACACACATACACACACGCACACACATCTCAATACTTTTGTGTAGCAGCCCCCCGAAATGCCAAAAGAAAAAAAGAAAAAACAAACAAAAAAAAATGAAAACGATAGAAATTTTCGAGTTTTGGCTTCACTTTCGAAATCTCCTTAAAAACTAAACACTATGTATCTCCCCCTCCACTTATCTATATATAACTATATATATATCTATATGTATTTTGTATATTGTACAATATAACATTCCAATCGGTCTCGTTAAATTTGTTGTGAAATTTGTATTAAATGTTTTTTAAAAAGAAAATCCAATTTGCTTGCAATTCAAGTTTTGTCTACGATTTTAATTTGATTTGATTTGATTTATTGTTTTCCATTTTCGCCCTGGCCTATTGCACAAATAAATCCGATGAAAAATTTGTACATAAATTATTGTATTTTATTTTTAATACTTCTTAGTAGTTTTTTAGTAAGTTAAAAACAACAAGAAAAAACGAAAACAAAAAAAACACACACACACAAAACAAAATCAAAAACAACAAATTGTACATTTTTTATATACTACATACATTTTGAAGCGAATAAAATTGTGGAAAATTGGAAATCAAAATGGGAAACTTGTGATTTAATTACAGCTGAGTTTGTACATATAAAAGAACTATTTATGTTTCAGGAATGAGTTGAGTTTGAAGTGAATAAACAACAAATTATTCAGTTATTCAAGATAACTTATTCAGGTAAACCTTATTCTACATTCACAAAGCGTCTGTAAAGTAAAGAAATAAAACTGGAAACATTTAATCTAATACAATTGAAATTAGAAAAACTTTTCTTTAAGAAAAACGAAAAGTGGCTTGGGAATGGAAAAGAGGAAAATATATAAAAAATATGTAATATAATCTTAAAATTTAAATTTAATCTTTAATAAATTTAAAAACTATGAAGAAACTGAAGTATTTTTAAAATATCTACTAATATATAATGAATATCAGAGCTCCCTAATGAATCTACAATATTTACCACCTGCTATTAAACTGGTTAAAAAATGATAGGTCTATAATAAGTCAGCATCATAATTTAACAGGTATAAATAATAATAATAATGATAATTACAAAGATCAAAATAGTAGAAAAATTAATAAAAATAAAAGAATTAAATCAGTTCAAGTTCTGCAATAACTTACTCAAATTGCAATGGATAAACAAATGAAACAGTATGATAACATAAATGATAAAAAAAAGCAGGGTATTTAAAGGTTTAAAAGACTTATAGCTGAGCAAAGATACAGATTGCACATATAACTATGTAAAGTTATTTAAAACCATCTGTAGATCAAAACAACATTTATGTTACAGCTTTAAACAGATTTATTTAATTTGTTTTCCTTGTTTTTGTTTGTTTTTAACATAATTTCGTTTGTTTTCGTTACGTTAGTACATTTTCTTCTTTTTTTTTAAATAATTCAATCTCGTGTCCAACAAATTTGGTAATTTTATCGTGGCTTAAAGTAAATTTACGAAAAACAATTTGTAAATAAAATCAAATATGTTTGCTGATTATTTACTTTACACGAATACTAATTAATTATATGTTTATATATGTGTGTGTGTGTGTGTAAATGTATATATATATATACAATTAGCATGTGCACAAGACAGGAAACAACCGATATCAACGTCCTTTGGCGCAGCAAGGACGCACAGCATTAGCTTTAGTTTTTGTTTTATACAATTAGTTTATTTAAATAATACATATACATATATATAAATGACTAATCGTAGATTTGAAAAGGATTGAAAGGGGTGTAAGGGGGACGGGGTCAGTTGTCATTACCAAAATAATTTACAATACATTTTGTAGCGTTTGTTAAATGATATTTGCCTCTTGGTTTAAAGCACTGCAATTGTGGAAGGGAGGAAAAAGAAGGGGATGGAATGCAGGGAATATGATTAAGGGTAATTAGCTAAATTATCAATTAAAATACATTGTGAAGAACCAGCAGTGGAAACGGTTAATCGATCACGTTGGGATTTGAAGTTTGGGTTTTGGCTTTCCAAAGTGGGCCAGAGAAACAGTTTGCTTCTGTTGAGAAACGTTAACAAACGTTTTACAGACCCTAACAACACGCCTGGTGGCCCTGTTGACTCACTCACTTTTATCACTGATTGTTTCTTTGTTACTGTTACTGTTTCTGTTTCTTTAACTTCTTCTTATCTCCTTTTATTTATGCAAATTCTGTGTGTGTGTTTAAGCAAACGCGATTTCAGTTTAGCACTTCTGTATTCTGCACTCGGTTTCGTTGACTATTTGCTAGATGGGAGGATTTTTGGTTGTTCTTGTTGCAGTTGCCCAGCATTTAACCATTCTCGCAGTGATGTCCTTCACAGTTGCCCCAGAAGATGCAGTTGCCAACGCCACTGTAGCAAATGAGCGAGACGGCCGTGAGAAAGACCAGGCTACAGATGGTACAGGGCTTCCGTTCCAGAAAGAATCCAATCAAATAGAGCACTATGAACATGACGTGTGTCTCCATTAACGCTGGATTCGTTGGCTTTGGTATAAGCAGCACGGGCAGTAAACATTGCAGGCAATACATTTTGTGTAGGCGGATGGGGCGGAGGGAAGGGCCTTCTCGTTGTTGACGTGTCTTTCCGCTTGGTTGTGCCGCTATTCTAGTTGTTGTTGTTCTCACTGCAAACGGTTTAAACTTTGGCTATAATTGCGATAATTGTTTGTCCTGGCCTGGCGCAAGCGAGACGTCAGCAATATTTGTCATGTTGTCGTTGTTGTTCTACTTGTGGTGGGCAATGTGTTATTGCTGCGCCTGGCGTTGCCCAGAGACGTGTGAACAGCACTTACCTTCCTCAAGCCCGGCTAGCCGTATAATTGCTATTTGCTAATTTAAGCGTCAGTTTGTTGTGCGTTTTTATGTTATCACACATCGCTCATGCTTCTAAATTTCTCAAATCATTTTATACATATGTGCAGTTATCGATAACGCCACCGATGCTGTAACCTATCGCTCGTCGTGTTTTGTCAACCTATCGATTGCTTTTCCATGCATTACTGGTGCACACATTTGAGCAGCAAATTTGAAAATGGCAAAGATTTTTAAAAATAGCTGCATGGTTTATTTATTAATTAACGGAAGACTTATATATTGTACATTCAGCTTAACATGATATGACTAAATATGATACATAAATAAATATGTATATGTTAATGGGACAACGAACTATCGAATATGGCAACAATACATTTGATTAATCCTTCCATTCTTAAACGTTCCAATAAAGCTTATTATCATAGAGTGACGGATCCGTCGCAATAGGCAGCAGGTAAATCCAGCTAGCGAGCCCAACAAGGTACAAGATTATTGCTAGCACACGTTTCCAGAGATCCTGCTGCCAAAGGTCTTGGACATCCGGTAATCCCATATGATTGCACAATGCATGAGCCAACAGTGGCGCTATAACGTGCCCCGTGCGGGCAAATAAATATGCCGAATAGAAACCGAAGAGAGTTGTGTAGGTAAATTGAAACAATCCAATGAGCAATGAGGTGCTCAGCTCCATGCCGAGACTCGAACGCTCTGCGATGTGATGCAAGTGGGCAACGCCAAAGAAGAGCGGCGTTATAAACACGGCTGTGAGAGGCGAGAAACTCTGAAGTATCAATGGCATCATGCAGGCACGAAAGACAAATTCCTCACTCAATGGCGCCATCACATGGTTTCGTATCCAAATAATGCTGCTGAACGAGCCACGCCAATAATCCAGGTCTAAAAAATGATATTCCTAATAACCAAATCGATTGTTTAAAGGTGACAACATACCAAAGTATGAACGAAACGATTCATTTTGCATGTTGACATAAATGGGGCCCAAATAGAGCAGGGCAGTCAATAAATAGGGTATCACAGTTGCCTGCCACAGTCCATGCCAGCGAAATCCGAGCAACTTGGGGAACGGTTCACGTTGCAGCAGCTCAGGCGATGAGAAGAAATAAACAAACAGTGGGGCAAAGAACATCACAATGGAAACGCTGGCAAAGCGTCGCTTTATAGTGGTCGGATGATCGCGATTATATTTGGTGCTCCACACATAGAGACTTCCCACATAGATTACGGCTAAAACAAAGCTACAGCTAACCGATGTGATGACCGGAATTTGCGGCAGTGCTTCTGGTGGCGACGATAGTGTTGTACTTTCAGCTGCCATTTCACTATCGTTGTACATTTATTGCTTCCGATTCAAATTTGTCATTAAATGCACTATTTTTAACAAAAAAAAATATACAAAAAAAAACAGCTGTTGGTTAAACTCAAACACTAGAGTTAGAGCTGGAAAAGATGTCGATATCAACATCGATATCTAACAGTTTGGCTGGAGTTTAAGAACTGAACTTGCAACAGAGCGCTAACAGAGTAAATTGTGTTATTTAGCAGGGGGCATTTTTGCGTTATGTTAGTCGATGTGCATTAACATGTTCTTTATTGTTCGACCAAAGACTGATAAGCAACGGCGGCGGCGGCAGCGTTTGTTGTTGTTGGGTGTTATTTAAACAAACTGTGCTAAATACCGTACAATAACCATATCCAATTTAAATTTAAATAGTTCAGTAAAAGATTCGAGTTCAACATGTCGTTACTGATCAGAGCCGCTAATACCACCCGTCAGCTCATTCATAAGGTTTCCATTAACATATGCTAACCTGCAACTTGACCTTTGACTCAAACTTCGTGTTCTTTGTTTATCTTGTTTTCAAGGTACCAGCGTTGCAGCAGCAAGTGCGGCATTTGAATTTGCTGGAATTCCAGTCAAAGGATTTATTGCAGAAATATGGCGTAACAATACAACAGTTCAAAGTCTTGGACAACTCCAATGCCGATGCGCAAGTGGTTCAATCATTTGGTAATAAAGCGACAAATAAACTAACCGGTTTAGTTTTATATAATCTTTGGCTTAATTGTCGCTAATTACCACACAGATTGTCCCGAATATGTGGTCAAGGCACAGATACTAGCCGGCGGTCGCGGCAAGGGAACCTTTGATAATGGATTCAAGGGAGGCGTGCACATAACCTCAAAGTAAGTAGCCACTGTTTGCAGTGATAACGCGGTCGTGATAAGAGCAAACGACTAATAATAAACATAACAATCAATTGCCTAATACATTTGTATTTACAGCAAGAGCGAAGTTCTTTCGCTGAGCAAACAAATGATTGGCAATCGCCTGATTACCAAACAAACCCCCAAAACGGGTATTATGGTCAACAAGGTGATGGTGGCACGCAGTGTGAACATCACACGCGAGACTTATCTTTGCATCCTGCTGGATCGTGAATACAATGGACCCGTGCTAATTGCCTCGCCGGCTGGTGGCATGGACATTGAGGCTGTGGCCGCGGAAACTCCCGAGAAGCTTATGACTGTGCCATTGGACCTTGCCAAGCCAATCCCAGAGAGCACGCTGATTGATGTCGCCAAGTTTCTAGAATTCAAAGGCGATGCTGTCAAACGTTGTGCCGATGAAATTCAAAAGCTTTACACACTATTCAAGGCTGTGGATGCCGTACAAATTGAGATAAATCCATTGGCTGAGACCGATAAGGGCGAAGTCATCTCAGTAGATGCCAAGCTGAACTTTGATGACAATGCACAGTTCAGGCAGAAGGATATATTCAATATGGACGTCACCGAGGAGGAGTCCGATCCACGTGAGGTGGAAGCAGCCAAATATAATCTCAACTATGTGGGCATGGACGGTAACATTGGCTGCTTGGTGAATGGCGCTGGTCTCGCCATGGCCACCATGGACATTATTAAGTTGAGTGGCGGCGAACCCGCAAACTTCTTGGATGTCGGCGGTGGAGTGAACGAAAATCAGGTCGCCAAGGCCTTTGAAATACTCACATCCGATCCCAAAGTCAAGGGAATCTTGGTGAATGTTTTTGGTGGCATTGTCAATTGTGCTACGATTGCCAATGGAATTGTGGCTGCTTCCAAGAAGCTGAAGCTGAATGTGCCGCTGGTTGTTCGTCTGGAAGGCACCAACGTTATCAAGGCACGCGAGATTCTCAAAAACTCTGGCCTTCCCATCCAGACGGCCAGCGATTTGGACGATGCGGCCCAGAAGGCAGTGGCTGCCCTCTAAAGCTGCTGATGGTAGAGTTTATATTTATCAAAGACGCACAGTGTTTAGCATTTAAAAGGACAAAACATAGTTGTTATGCATGGACAGGCCTTTACTTTTTAAAGACTTTAAACATTTAAATATATATACATATTTACACCGTTAATATTACGTAGAATTTTAAATGTTAAACATGCACACCAAATGCTTCTGTTAACAACAATTGCATTTCGCCACTGTTAACAGCAGTTGCATTATGTTGCAGCCCTGCATTATCGGTAGACAGCTTGGCCATGACTATAATAGATCGCTAAGTAGGGATATTTATCGTCTTCAAAATATCGATATTAATATCAAAGAAAATAGTTTGCCTGTTATATTGGCTTTAATATCAAATGTTAATAAATGATATATGATAAAAACAATACATATATCATACAGAAATCGCATAAATTACTATCGCCTTTCATGAATTATCGTTTTAACTATCGATATAAGCATATCGTAAGTTTTGGAACATCCCTAGCTTTGTCATCTCCAACCAGTCCACACCCTAAGCCCAAGAAACAAACATTCAACGAAATCTGTGAAAAACATTGTCAATTCTCATACAAAGCATGCAAAAATCGCCACATTTTGCACGCGAGGATTCCCAGGAGCATTTACCCAGTCCACACAACACCGTAAACATGAAGCGTCGCACCTTAGCAGGCAGCTGCGGCGTTGGCGTCTTCATCTTTGCCTTTGCCTTCATAGCCATTGCATTTGCAACGCCCAGTTGGCTGGTCAGTGATTACCGCATTACGGGTGCCAAATTGGACAGATTAGGACTCTGGGTGCACTGCTTCCGATCACTGCCCGATATTAACGATAATAGCCAGCGTCGTTTCTTCGTGGGATGTCGCTGGGTCTATGACCCATTTACAAAGGGCTACGATGAGATACGAGGATTTTTGCTGCCTGCCTTCATGATAACCACACAGTTCTTCTATACGCTAACGTTTATTGGCATGCTGGTGAGTGCCATTGGCGTGCTTGTGTTCTTCCTCTGCGCTGGACCAGACCAGAAACACTTTATCAATCTAATCCGCGGTTTGGGCTATGTACAACTTGGCTCTGGTGTTAGTGCAGCTATTGCTGTGATTGTCTTTGCGGTATTTGGCAATCGCAACGGTTGGATGCCAGAGCATGCGAACAATTGGTTTGGTTGGTCCTTTGTGCTGGCATGTGTGGGCACTGTTCTTACACTGGTTGCTGCCACGTTATTCCTCACCGAGGGGCATGTGCAGCATCGCAAGCGCTTGCAGTTCAAGGAATCGCAGACACGCTTCGAGCTGGTGCGTGGCTAGCCCAGCCAGCTGCAGTCTATTTCTTGCTAAGTGACAATAATTTGGGTAAGTAGTTGTGGTATGCAACATGAGGCAACAGTTTAACCTTCAACATGTTATTTGCTTGCAGCAGCACACCATACAACAACCATCAACAAAAAACAACAAGAAACAACACTAAAATCATTCCGTCCCCACGACACTTTTACAAAGAATTCTCACCATATAATTAAATATAGTTTTAGTTGGCTTCAAAACAGCAGCTAGTTGAATGTTTATGCAATTGTTAGAGAACTTTCCGCATTATTGCACCAACCATGCCGCATAACAACCACAAAGAGACTTTCAGCTGGTACTTATGAATCATCCAAATCTACACACAAGCACACAGTTCATCAAACACGCCAGCAACAACGAGGCAAAACTGTTCTACAGACTACATAAGACTGAATGAATCTGCAATGCTTCTTCTCAATAACAACAACAGCATCAACAGCAACAACAGCAATAGCAACAGAAGCTCAAATGAATCATTTAATCGCGTGTAATATCAATATTTGCATACCAAATTGCGCTCAATTAACGCACAAGACTCTCAATACACCAGACCCCAACCCCAACCCCGACCCCTATTCCACTGAAATTGTCTTTTATTAATTTATAATGTCGCAAGCGTTTAGAAGATACATACACCTCGTGCCTTAATTAGACAACTCTCTGTTATAGTTGTTAGTGCCTTAATACAATAAACAAAGTATTGTTAGCTTCTAATACCTGAGAATGCGCCGCTGCGACAACAAACGGATTGCATTGCATAAACTTCTACTAAAATGAAAAGAAATCTAGTGCCCTTAGATAAGAACCTCATATCGCAAACCACAAATGGAACTTAGTTAAGCACAACGAAACGATTTACGTCCCAATATATTGTATAATTTAAGACATTCCATTTTTCTCGAATATCAAATATCAAATGCATATTTAACACTCGTATTTACCTGCGAGTGTTGGTAGTGAGAGCTCTATTATATCCATCTATATATTGTATAACTCTTGACCAACTTGTAACCACTCACAATTTTACAAACATTTGTTGTACCATATTCCAAAAGGGTATAAAACTGTTTTTACCATTTACATAAATACATTTACTATACTATATATATACATGTAACTTTTTTGTACAAACGACTTTTTAGCTAAAGCGACGAATAATAAAGATTTTTATTGTATACAAAACAACAATATGCAACAATGCATGTTATATCTATGTATCTACGTATCTATGTATCTTATAATGTGTATCTACTGAGTTCAAGGCATTGAAATCGCATAACAAAAGCTCCCCCGAAAGAGTTTTGTCTAAAGTTTTTCTTTCCCATGAGTTGCGATGCAGTTGAATGAGCATTGGGTAAACAGAGATTTACTTATAGAGATTGGATTTTGTGCAACTGTAACAGTTGAGTTATTATTATGGATTCCTATTCATATTTGATTCTCAGCTAATTAAATAACTTGGCCACTTTAAACTCTTTTTAAAATGGAAATGCAAAATTGATAAATATTGCGATTTTGGACATAATTAGTCAAACCTGTCGGACTTAAGCTTATAGTTAAGTGCGAATTATGAAATCCATTTTGTAGCCCACACACAACTAACTTGGCTAACTCGCTGGCCAGTCGTGAGGACGTGTCGAAAAGTCAATGAAGATATCGTAGCGTGAAGTGATCAACGCAATTCTGCAGTCAAATACTGACAATTGATGGATGGTTGGTTGAAACAGACTGAATTCGCTACAGATCTGATTAACACTTGCTGAACCGGATGCTCAACTGACTCAACCATACACCCATTCGATTAGCCTATTCAATGCTAGCCTTGATGCTCACACAGAAATGTGCTAAACGCAAATTTATGATGGCAATCCAAATAGGAATCTTGGCATGACCTCACATCCAACAACCCGACGATGACAACAAGCAACGATCCGCAAATTCCGTTAGTTAAGTAAATAAGCATATGGAATCCGCTTAGTTACTTAAATAACAAGTGCGAATTCCATAAAGAAACCGTTTGGATTAATATACTGTGAGAATATCAAGACAAGTTGTGTTCAGCAAAGCGAAAAACTCAAAACAAAATAGAAAAACCAAATTCTAAATTCCAAATGACGGCATAATTGTCAACTTTGACAGTTGCGGGAAAAATGCAAGAAAAGAAGAGGAAAAATACAATTATTAATTTACTAATATTATAGTTATTACACTTTGATTTAAGACAGTCCTAATTAAATATGATATTTTATTAAGTACAGTAGACGCTCAGAAAACTAAATTGAGATTTCTTGCTAAAATTTTAACTCTGATGGAATTGGATTGCATGTCTTTGTGGAGAATTCTATTATCTACTATTTTTATATATATACATTTACATTTAGATAGAATAGTAGGATAGCAGTAATAGTACATAGTAGGATAATAGTAGTAGAAAGTACGATCACGGTAACCACACTTGGTACTTTAGTACCAAAACTGGTACCTTATTTCTTCCCTGATACTTTAGTTGGTACTATTATTGTGAAAATATGCATTATTACTACTACTACTATACCTCCTTCTACTACTACTTTTACTACTATTAGTAGTAGAACTATTTCTGCTATTTCTACTACTATTTCTGCTATTTCTACTACTATTTCTACTTCTTTTTCTACTACTATTTCTACTCCTCTTTCTATTACTATTTTTACTACTATTTCTACTACTCTTTTTACTACTATTTCTACAACTAATGCTACTATTATTTCAGGCAGTAGAGATAGTAGAGTAGTAGTAGTAGTATATAGTAGGATAGTAGTAGAAGTATATACTACTAGTAGTAGATAGTAGGATAGTAGTAGATAGTACTATTAGTAGTAATAGATAGTAGAATAGTAGTAGAAGTAGGATAATAGTAGTAGTAGTAGATAGTAGGATAGTAGTAGAAGTAGATAGTAGGATAGACACAAATTAACAAACGCGTAACAAAGTTCCCATATAGCGAGTATAGAAAATATTTTGATCTGAAATAAAAATTAATAAAATACGGAAGATTTTGAATGTGCGAAATAAAAATGAAATTTATTTATTCAAACGAAAATAAATATAAATAAAAATTAATAATAAGCATAGATAAAGATGAAAACAAAAAAAAAAAAAAAAAAAAAAAAAACATAACTTAAAGACATGAATACAAATAAATTCTTTGTTAATTTGCAGCTAAGTTTAAGCAGTTTCAGTTGCTTTTTAAACAAATTTCGTTTTCATTTGCATAAAATGTGGCTGCTATCAAGTATCTGACTAAAAGGACAGACAGTCAAAGAGACAGAAGAGCTGCTTTGATTGGTTAGTTGCTTCGGCAGGCTGTCAAAAAAAAATTTAATTTCATTAACAAAGGCTATGGACCTGTTTCAACAGCGCCTAACAGAGATTAATTGCCACAACGAGCATCGTTTTTGGCTAAAATATTCTATAAACTTCTTGTGGAGTGAATGAACGCATTGAAACCAAAAGTTTGTGGAATCCAAGTTAACAAAAAATAATAATAATAATAGTTGAGAGTGCGTCGTGTCTTTAAATAAACACATTAAATTGATTATTGTTTACCGCACGTAAACTTTCGTCTTCGTAACTGCGAGTTTAAATATTTATTGCTGTCAAAGAGATGAATCTGCCTCCAACTCCCTCACAACTCTGAAGGTCTTTTGATCCCCATTTCGCATTCAAATTTAATCAACATATTTGTTGTTAAACATTCAAATAGAACTACTTTCATGGCACGCATATTATCATATTAACGTATTGGTCAAAACAACTTCTAAACGTGTCTAGTTTATTGGTTTATTTCAATTTAATTGATTTCCTTTTATGACTATGTCGTTTCGTTGACCTTGAATTTGACCAGGACAAGTCGGCTTACGGCTTACGGCTCTGCCGCTGACGTCTGTGCTATTAATGAGGCATGCCTCTGTTTTATCCGCCTTATAGTTATGCAAATTATTTCTAATTTGCATATTTTATAACGAGCTACTTTAACTTATCTAAAATGGAGCAGCTTTTGCAGGAGCCACAATCTATGCAAATTTGCATATCCTACGAGTTTCTTCAACTCCTATTTGCATTGCTTATGTTTATTTAATAAACTAGACACAAGTTTATATTTAATCAAATACTTTCTTAATATTCATTTATTTATAAAATTACAAAAAAAAAAAACAAATCAAGTTCTAAAAGAATTTCCAAAGTTATATAACTGAGCACAAAAGAAGAAGCAGCTGCTGCAAAACTGGAAAGTTTATTAGTCACAATTATATAATAGTTTAAATTAGCTCGAATACTCTCTCTCTGTCTCATGAAGTGTGTGAAGGTCTTGCCCGACTTTATCAAAACTGAATCTGGTTCTATGAGAATTATGGTTTGATTTCTGGTTTATTAAAGCTAAAGCAATATATATATATTTACTAACAACATAACATTCTTGGTTTCTGCATATAAATATAAATATACACAATATGATTTAAGTGTTAAAATAAATCAAATAATAACGAATATATTTTTATCAATTATAAGAATATATTAATTATAGGGTATACAAAATGCTAGGGTATTACATGTACGGCTTGCCAAAGCAAGATATTAATTGATTGGGTGACGAGAACATATGACTTTCTTGTAGTAAACAATTAAGATTGCAAACGGAATGTCGTAACTTAACTCGGCCAGTTCCTTGAACTTAACACGGTACCCAAAATAGAAGAGATAGGCATAAGTTTAAATACGAGTAATAAAATGAAAATTATAAATATGTATATGTATATGAATATTTGTATTGTCTGCTGCTGTGAGAGGGGGGGTTAGAAGGAGGCAGAACTTGTGCGAGAGATATTATCATTTAAATGGTTTGGCCAACATGAAAAGAGCCAAGATGAAACACCAGCCAAGCCGGACAGACGAGATGGGGGGACATTAAAAATAGTGCTGAGCAAATATGCCAGCCAGGCACATTAACACTTGATCAGATAAAAGAGCTAACTTATATGAATTTTATGTAAATGGAATATATATATTTATATATAAATATATACGATATATAGATTTAGATTTTAGGGTGGGTTAAAACTTGCTGACGAATGCAAGCCTGGGACAATGACAATAACTGTGACAATGATGATGATTATCATCTTGATAATGAAATTGGTTGAGTTATGAAAGTGAAATAGTATTAACACTTCATATCCAGTTGTAGACTTGCCACATTCAAGTAAAAACTAAATGAATGTAATTTTAATTTAAATTTATGCGCACACTTTGTTAATGGAATTTTAGGCAGAAATTAAATTATGGTCTAATAAAACAAGCTACCAAATGAAATTGACATTCAGAAATGCGGTTGACTTTTCTGGTCCTAGTTCAGTTCTAAAATCGTCTTGTTTGACTACTTTTGGAGCGTATATGTATTTCTTTTTTTAATGATTTCGTTTTAATTGAATTTTATTTGCCAATTTTTACGAGTAAAGAAACAAACAAACAAGACTAAAAGCCAAACTAATTGAATGATTTGCATGCAAATTTGTTTCGTGAACAGCTCGTAAAAGCCAAATAATGGATCCAAGAATGAACGTATCCAAAACCTAATTTCAATTTGCGAAATTCCGAATGCTCCAAGTGAAACCTTAAGACAACTATTAATATCAACTATTAATATCACCTGTATAACAAATCTATCACAAAACTCCAATCTCCTGCCTGCCAAAATGTTATTTAATTTGATTTTGCTTTAGTTTAAGTTTCAGTTTTTAGTTTTATTTAATTTTATTAATTTTTGTTGTTTTTAGTTTTGGCTTAGTTCAAATTAATGTTTGTTTTTATTTGTGAGACGCTTCAATGCCACTGGTCTTATTTTTGTTGTTGCTGTTGTTGTTGTTGTTGTTGTTCTTTTTGCTTGTATTTCCTGAACGTATTCTTCAAATGTGGACAAACTAACGCATTATATAAAGATAAATCAATAGACACCCCGTTTTAAGCCAACATTTTTCACGTTTTGGCCACAGCAAATTTGAAAGTTTCATTCGAGTCGAACTGAAAATGACTCTTAAATGTCTATTAAGATACATAATAAATTATATTTCGCTCAGACAATGATCACAACTCTATTGTCGTTGTTTGTGTTCTATGAGAAACAATGGATGCAGCTTAAATATACTTATTGTTTGAGATAAAGGAGGAAACTAATTATACATATATTTTTGTTTACTTATTTAAATCATTTTGAAAGGAAAATAATATGAAGTTCTTTATATTTAGGCTTTTGAATTAGGAGTCATTTTCTAACCAAATATTAATATAATATAAACTGATTGAAGGTGGACTTATAATAATATGACCTTTAGATTTGCAGAGGAACACATTTTTATCACATTTGTATCCTTTAACCAACTTAATCTTTGAGCCGAAACTCTTTTCTCTTAGCCTAGAGTAGTACTACTTATACTGTGCGCTTAATTCAGTTAATAAATCTATAAAATATCGCATATTATGCTAATCAGTATATACATCATTTTAATACCTCAATATTTATTCAACAATTTATCATAAATGGAGTCTACATTCCACAGCAAGTAGCAGATAAACTATAAGAAATAAAAAACAATCTTGGCCGAAATACAAATTGTTGAATTGATATTCCAAATGTGTGCTAAATAGCATGAGCATAAATTTTTGATAAGAACGCGTCTTATCAATTGTATCTGAGACGGAAGTACATGAGTTCTTCGTCTGTTCATATTTATATATAGATTTCCGATGATGATATTCGATGATTGGGCAAATTCAGCAATCGAATGACCTTTACAAGAAGATTAGCATATAGAAACTGTCTTGTATTATTATTTTGATGACTTCAATTGATTGTTGATTTGTCGACAGTTGATTGATTGCAAGGGGCTGGTGAAAATATGTTTGCAGTTTGTTTAACTGACAAATGCAGATGTTTCAAATGTATGCGAAACGCCTTAAGAGCCTTCAACATGCAATTCTGATCATATCAACTTGATATCTGGTATTTCCTTTGATTTAAACATAAATTATGCATGAATTTATATGCAAACTATTTGTGGATAGGCCTCAAAACAAGTTGTTGTTGTTATTGTTGTTGTCATATCATTGATAAGATGTATAAGTCGAGTCAACGCAGTTAGCTGTCAGTTGTGACAGCTCTGTCATTTGTTTTAGCATTATCTTAATTTTAATTGGCCATAGTTAGATTATTTTAGCTCTTTTCTCACGCATTGTAAAGCGAGCCACGACTTCAAGTTAGGCTTAGTTTGATTTTAATTCCGCTAATGCATTTTTAATGAAGAATCTGAATCTGAATCAGAGGTATGACATCATTTGTTGTTTCTTCTGTTCTAATTTCAATTACACGAAGAACTCAAAAAGTCAATATAATCAAAAAGATAAAATCCAAAAGAGTTTGCTTGCCTTTCACATTTGCTGACACATTAAAGGATTACATTTTTAATGACACGCAAGGGAAATACCAACGATGGTACCAAGAACGCTGAGCATAACTTTTATAGTTGATTTATTTATTTTTTTATATACATTTTTTTTATTTTTGCTAACTGCAGTTGGTTACCCAAGGTCGGTTATGCGACGACCCCTCAAGTTCACTCCAGCTTCCAGTTAAACTCAAGTCAAGTCAATTCAACTCGTCTCGTCTCGTCTCGTTGCCAAGAAAGTCATTCAACTTTATGCATGAGTTCGATGCTGCTCAGCTTACATAAGCATTCGCAATGAGGCATGCAACCCGCAGCTGGCAGACTGCAACAAGGTCAACTCATGTCGCAGGCTGTGGTACGACAGGAAACTTGGGATGATTCACTGGCACTAGTACATACGTAAGTCAGGTCACCTTCTGATACAGGAAAGCGTATTAATTTTTAAATTGATTGCCTGAACATTCCATTGAATCACCTCAGCCATCAGCGCTTGAGTCAGAGCTCTCAGTTTCAGTTTCATTGACATTTGATATTTAACTAAAGACAGTGCAATTTACAGGCTTTCTCAATTTGGACAGATCAAGAACTGCGCCAAAGCCCAAGAGAGACTCAATCGGAAGCAGTATGAATTCTTGGCTAGTTTTTCATTTTTTTCTTCTTTTAATTCAGCATAAGATATTGGCTTAAACTCTGGTTTAAAAAAAGGTTAAGATACAACTTGTATTTGTCAGCCTTAATTCGGTTGTTTCTTTTTTTGATAGTTTATGAATATATTAAAAATATTCAACTTGTTATACAGCTTTGCTCTTGGGCTTTTTGTTCTCATCAAAGGTCGTTGCCAAAATGTTTTCATCATCGTCCGCTGCGTGGGCTCACCACACAATTTACAGCCCAAAAATATTGTGTTAAATTATTGAAATATATTTATATATAGTACGACTAAATATATATATATATATATATATAAATTACATTCATGCATTCAAGGGTTTTTTTTTTTTTTTTTTGCCAGCAAATTGCATTGCAAATTATGTTTAATAATTTTTCGGTTTTTTGATTTTTGTTTCTGTTTTGGCCATTTATTTTTGGGCTCAATGGAATGCTGTCCAAAATGCATTTACATATTCGAAACCGAAAATGCATTAAATACGCATTAAAACTCAATTTCTCACTTTTGTTTTCAATATTTTTTTATGACCAAGTATTGAGTATAATAAATGTGATGCAGACTTAAGCGCTTTATAAATTATGCAGTTGTATATTGATAAGAGACTAGAAATGCTCCTACTAAAGGCTGTACTCTGCGCTACACTTGCTGGGCATTCTGTTTGTTGTGTAAATAAAAATAATGTGAAATAAAATTAAAATAAATATAGACAAATTCGTATAAATATTATAGAATAATATTTGATTATTTCATTTTGTGTAGCGTACCACAGCAGTCACTGTAGCTGACCTCAGCTTAAGCAAGCCCACGAGGCTTCATTTTTAAAAGAGTTCAACCCAATTGAAGACTGAAAGCGCCAGCTGTGCTAAGCCAAAAGGCGCTACATGCTGCGTTTTGTATTTTGATTTCTTATTTTTTATTGCTTTTTTTCTCTTTTTAAATATTTTTTATACACTTTTTGGTTGACTTTGCCTTGACTTAAGCATTGTCGTTAACTTCATCCTGTTTACGAAGCGTTGAAAGACAACGTGTTAACTGTGTCAATTGCAGTTTTCAAGAGCAACAACTAACAGCAACTAGTTGTAGGATTTAAAAACTTAGCTAATTGTTTCCTTTTTGCCAAATGTGACAGCAACAAAACCGCACAACGCAACGTTGCGTATACGCAATGTTAAATGTCAAACTGTGCAACATTCTAAATTCTTAAGCGGATCAACAAACGGAAGACATGTCGTGTTGCAACTACCTGTCTCAATTAAGCCAAAATGGATTAAGATGGCGTTTTGAGATTGCGGCTGCGATTGAGATTGAGTTTAGGTTAATTTAATCGATTTCCTATACATATAGCATATGATCTCAGCTACCGTGTGATTTCATAATGAAATTTTAAACGTTTCGCCGTCGATTGTGATCTATAGTTGGTAATTTATTTTAATTATGCCGAGCTTAATCAATTAATATACACGGAAATCAAAATTTCGCATTCTGCATGCCCCTTCAAAAAATCTAAAAAATATACTAAAAAAGTGCTATTATGTAATCATTAATTAAATCAATAAAACTAAGCAACTATTTTTAAAATACTGCATACACACGTTTGCTATTCAAACTTGCGTCTCCATAGATCGATAACCGGCTGGGAGGAACAACAGCGGAGCCACTATCTATTGCTAATAGATCAGTTTTCGTTTAATGCTCAGAATTAAGTCAAAAAAATAATAAAACACGAAAAACCCGAATTTTCAATTAAAGACAAAAGAAATATTTTAAAAAATACTTATTCGTGCAAAAAGTAAAAAAAATAATAATAAATCTTGAAACTTTAATGATCAAAGCAACAGAAACAAAAAAACGAAACTTGAAAGTGAAGCTGAATTCTTGAAACACGCAGCATCAACTAAGGGTAGGGATTGTGTCTCTCTCACGATCTGTCTATCTCTCTCTTCCTCTCTTACTCCCTTTCTCTCTTTCGCACGATCACTATTGCTGTCTCTGTCTCTGCAAGAGAGTAGCACCAATTTATTGAGCATCCAAGCCGCGTTCAGCTGCAACTAAGTTAAGCTCATCTTTACTCTTGGCCGCATAAATTAACAAATTCAACGATGAAGTAAAAAAATAAACTTGTTTCGCACACACACAAACACACACACACACACACATGCGTTCGCACACTCGCACGCACTTTATACAGAGACGCTGACAATCAACTGTCACCGGAGCTGCTCCCCAACTCATTTCGCGCTTATACGCTTATACACCTATGTGTGTCTGTATTGGTGTGGAGCTGCTCTCAGGTTTGTTTTTGATTTTATTATTATTTTTTTTTTCTTATTTGGTTATTTATTTTTTTTGTTTTGTTGCTTTCCGCTGCGTTGTTTATATGGCAAAGACGGGCTGCGTTCATCTTCAGTTCGTCCACATCGGTCAGCACGGTATGAGCTCTAGTTAGGCTCCCATCCCCCCAAGTAAATACAGTGAACTACGCCTAGCCCAATCCCCAATACCCCATTCACAAACTCTAAAACAAAACTCAACTAAGGACAACACAAAATATTTAAAAATATTGTAGAAATAAATTTAAATATTTAAAAAATATATAATATTTCCCAGTGCTTGTGCAAAAATATGACAATTCCTGTTTGAATATAAATTTTAATAAAATAAAAAACATTTTCTTAATTTTCTTTATCTATTTTTCAAGATTGGAATTTTCAATTGCAAAATTTGTTGAAAAATAAAAATAACAACAGCTAAATAAATAATTACTGGCGTTTCTTGTGTCAATTTACAATTGTTCGTTGCAAAATGGCGCGTGCAGTTTTATGCATGGTGAGTGTAATAAATTTCAATTTAATTAACATCAAATATAATGTATATAAAAAGCAAAAAAATGGATTTATTTAAATTAAAATTCCCAGTTTAATTTAACGGAACATTTTAATGGCATTGGCATTAACTGTAAATGAAAGCACAGAAATATATTTAAATTTTGTCACATAAACTCACCAAATTTATTACTTATATAATTACGTGTATTAACGTAATATTGACCGTTAGATTGGGTCTTGAGTCATGGCCCAAAATTTCAAAATTCCCCTCTGTACTTGTACGGTTTAACACTTAGCGCTTAGCTAATAAAAACTGGTAGGATCGTTTGATTTGGTAGATGAGAAATGCAAATAAATAAACGAAATGTGAGTTCAAGATTTTAATTTCGATTTGCCCAGAAATGCTTGAAAACCAAGGCTGAGGTCTCTCTAAATGCTATCAAATTTTGTAGGTTTATTGGTAGACTTTAGTTAATATATACATATATATATATTTTTGTTTGTTGTGGAATATTCTATAGTTTAACTAGCAGATCCGGGTCAAGCGCTAACTATTTTATGGTATTCCAATTGCTAAACAAATGCAACAGCCGGCATTTCATACAAACAAAACGCCGGCTATTTTTAATGATCTTCAACGATCTCCAACGTTTTCAAGTCTTGCTTTAGTCTCCTATTTTTTTTTAAGTTGCTGTGCAAAAATGTCTCGCCTAGTTAATAAACATGTACTCACTGCTATTTTAGTATATTTATTATTGGCAATTTTGTCAGAATTCCAGACGCTAATCAATGGTTTGCTGTTCCCCCATTTTGCTGTCAGCTGACAAAAATGCAAAACTCACAACAACAAAAATACAAATAAATATATAAGGAAAAAAACAAGAAAACAAAGATCACAGCCAATACATTTGCAAATAAACTTTTACTTGTATTCAATGTCGTTGCGCAGATCGTCATTAATTTAGCAATAATCTTTGCTTTTATATGCGCTAGTCCAATGAAAGTGTATTATTTGTTCTTTGTTTATTTCATTGATTTTTTTAATTTTATTTTTATTATATTTATTTTATATTCATTTAATTGGAATGCAAATTTGCCAAACTGCGTTGTTTACAAACAATGCAAACGTTTCAATTTGTGTTCTGTTAGAAATTTCTGAATTTGTTTTATGATTCATATGAGATTCATGTGAATTTTGAGTAACTTTTTGCTTTGCAATTGAAGGGAAATATGTAATTATAGGGTATGTAGTGCAGTTTTTGTTTAAACTACTTTTACATTTTATGATAGATATTTCCGAACTAAAAAATTGTCTTAATTATGAGAAATATGTACTTATATGATATGTATTAACTATTAGCTATGTATTGTAGTTTCTGATAGCTTAGACTTGCTTTAGCTAGACATTTCATAGAATATACCTAGAGAGCATAATTAGCTGCATAGACAGTTTGTCACATATTTTAATTAAGAACTTTTAGCACAGTCTTAAATACAACAAATAGTTCTAATTTACTTCATTATGTTTTAGTTTATTTAATCTTTTCCTAAATGTCACACAAATATAGTCTATGCATATTTCTCATAATATTCAGACAATTATTAGTTCAGTTTTTCACACATCACAATGCGTTACCAAGGACTTTCAAGAGCTCCGCTTTAATTGTGCTAAACTCATCAAGAGTTCAACTGATTTTTCGCTTGACAATGCTAATTGCCATAATTTCATTTGCGAGAAGAACAAAAGAAAAATCATCCAAAATTTACGACTGACAGTTGACAAAGTAAACGACAATGTGAGAAATGAGGTGTCATAATGAGACTCTAAGCGGCATGATATCCATCAGTGGCAACACCTTTTTTGCCATAGACAACAAATGGCCAAAAGATTTTTGGGTTTGTTTTTGTCACCTGCTACCGATTTTTTTTTTTTTGACATTGCCACACGTGCCACAGTTTCTTGACCCGCTGTGAGGTTGAACAGTTGAACTGCTTGGCTTTGCATTTATTTTTATTTATTTTTATCAAGATTTCTCTGCTCGTCTTAAAGACAATTGCCTGACTCACTCGTGCTCCAGCACTTGGTTGTAGTTTTGTCTCCCTGGACACATTTTTTTGGGCCGACACGTACACGGCGTTTTGTCCAATTTGCTGGCCATGCTTTGCTCTAACTTGTCTCTCCCTATCACAGACTTATTCTACACTCTACAGAGGAAATAATTAATCTTATTAACAATTGTCTTTACACATTATTCAACCAAATGACGCTATAAATTAGTCTGGCTTCAGTTTCTAATTAGCTTTAATAGCAGAAACAGGCTGTCAAGCCTCTGCTAGAGTATCTATGCTTCGTTGTGTCTTCATTGTTCTACTCCAAGCGCAGTTCGCACTGGAATTTTAAAAAGTCGCTCATGTCTTTGTGTTCGCTGCACTTGAAGATTTCGCATTTAGATAGAACATTGAGTTGTGTAGCATCTGCTCAGATATTCTTGCAGTATCAAGCTCTAAATGCAAATGTAGCTAAGTCTGTTAAGACACACAACACGTGACTCATAAAACGGTTGACCAAATGTTGGCCTGGCCAAGTGTTTGGCATGCCAAATAGTTTATGAATAACGCAGACACCGACCTCGCAGCTAGTTTTATAGGCTTTATTTGGGCCCATATAAACGGACCATCAAAATGCTGTTCTACAAGCCATTTTATGTTGGCGTTAAGCTGTTTGTGTTAGCGTTTAACAGTTTTCTTCACAGCCATAAATTGTCTTTATTGACGGTTTTGATATTGTTGTTTAGATAATGTAGTCAGATAAATGACATCAATATTAGCAATCAAGTTGCTTTCTATTACATCATTGACATTTGAGCAGATCAGTCCGATTTAGTACAGTTGTGTTGTAATGGAAAGTTCGATAACAAGGTGGAGTTAGGGATGGGCTGGAATAATATCGATAAGTTCAATAGGAATGCTTTACTTGCTCAATGTTAATGGGACAGACAGATTCAGTACAGTTAGTATTTGATCGATAACTTTATTTAGGCAATATTGATAGGAAAATGATAAACGATAACGATAAATGTTTTAAACTACCATTCATGACAGGTACACAACGACTTTCTACTATAGCAGTACTTTAAATAAAGTTGCTTAGTATAAGAACAGTTGGGATCTTATCGATAACTTTCTTTAAATAATATAGATAGTAAAAATCTAAGGTTGACTATCGATAAGTTTTATTGTAATCTTCTTAACTCCAGGAGAGATTCTAATGGATTACTTAGTCAAAGTTCAGTTGATAATCGATAAACAGACGATTATGACAGTACAAGTACAGTTAAGCTTTGATAACAATATCTCACTCTATCACCCCTGACCTTTTCATAATTTCTTTCAACTTTGTTGAAAGCAGTTTTGAGTTGGTTTTTTTTTATTGCTTACCAATAATTTATGCATAGATAAATAAAGTTAAGAAATGTATTTAATTAGTTAAGATTCGATAACAATGGTTTGTTGCTTTCAACGATTACCTCACGCCGCATTCACTTTCAGTTCTTAAATCACATTCACTTTTACTCAGTGAATCTTAGCAATTTCTTCACTAACCATAGGAAATATGTCAAAGGTCTGTGCTTATAATGGCATAAGACGAGGCATTTGTTAGTTAAAAGGCAATGCCGTATCTATAATTCAAAATCTAGAAATGCAAATTAGCTTTTAAGAGATTCGTCAGCGATTAAAAGCGCAAAAAAAAAAATCACAAAACGGCAAATAGACGAGACGAAAATGAAGAACGATCGAGAGACGTGGGGAGTTGAGTGTGGAGGGTTTCTTGTTTGAATAAAAACGAAAACGATACACAAAACGAGAGATATTTGATAAATGCGCTGGCTGAAAATGTCAAAAGTCGCCGAAAGAAAGTAAAAGTATTTTTTTGTTTAAATAAAGATATATATAATTATAATAATCAAATGATGTCAGCTTTGGATTGGTCTATTCAAATTTAATTAGTTGCTTGAAATTGCAATAATTAATTGAATTCTTCAATTGCTGACAGTTTGGCTAATGGGATAAAGGAGTTATTTATTAGATATCTGCTCTATAAATTATATTACTTGAGCGTATCTACTGCTGATACGTATGCTGATGCCTAACTCTGATATCAATGAACTCATTAGCGCTATTCTAAATGTTTTCGACAAACAAAATTCTGCGCTAATTAAATCAATGTCTGGATTAACTGGAAAATCCAAAAAAAAGGCCATCACACAGTTCTGGAAATACTTGTTTCATTTTTTGGGCTAGAACTTGGCAATCAAGCTTAAGATTCAGCTCCAATAAGTCTTTATATGGTTGTTTGGACTTGCTGCCTCATTTAAATATCTGTCTTGCGCATAATTTAATAAACATTTCACAATCTATTTAAGTTTTTAGCTCAACAATTTCAAAATCAAAACTGCAAGCTGAACGTTACATATGAAAATGAACTGCAGTCTCCAGTGTCGATCGATTAAGGTCAAACACCGCCCCAAAAAGCAGTTGCATTTTTATTATGATAAAACATATATTATTTTCTTATAGTTATTGTTGTCTGCTGCGTGCAACAACGTTACCAATTGACCTTGAGGTGTAAGAAAGGAAAAAAAAGAAGATGAAAGAGTAGAAGAAGAAGAAGGTATTGTAGACGCGAAAAGGGCAATCGAAATGGCAGAGATTGAAAATGAAATCGTGGCTAAAACCTGTTTGCCCATAACGGGCATGCCTTGGCTTATGCTGATGCTGATGATTACCAAACCCAATAATGATCGTTATGCTGCTGCTCATTATGTCGATGTTGTAGCTTGCCATGTAAACAAACTGTGTGCGTGCGAACAACTCGATTAATATATATATTTATATATATATATATAGAGAGATAAATATATCTATATGAATGGTGGCTGCTGCCTCTGTAAGACCGCCCAGCTGTCGCTTGATGTGTCTGACAACTTATGCATAACTATGCAAGATTCATGGCTTATTGTGGCAGCCACAGAGGCAACAGCAGCAGCAACAGAGACAGCGACAGCGACAGAGACAGCGACAAGGCTGGCAGAACTTTTGGGTCATACATAACTCTTGGCAGCTCTGCGCAAAACTCAACTTCAAACTCAAAACTCAAAGCTCGACTTGCATATGTTGATGATATACGAGCAGCAGTTGTTGCCGCTGCAGTTGTTGCACGCACCTCACTGCTTTAACTGAACTTTACAAATGCCGCCTATTCGCCACAGTTGACGCCACAAGTTGCCAACTGTCGTTTGGCTCACATGCCACAAGTGTTTTATTCAAATTGTCAATATAATTGATTTGGCAAGAAATTCAATTTGACGCAACGTATTTGGGGCATGCCACTTGCCAATAGCTAATTAAGCAGACTTATTACAAATGTATCCAACTTCTAACCCTGATAAAAAGCCAAAATAAAATATGCTCTCAATGTTATGCAATTGGCCATGTGGGTGGCATACTGACTGTTTATCGGGCGTGGCCGGCCAATTAATAGTCTCAATTATGTTAAACACTCACAGGGCTTGTCGATTACTCAGGGCTTGTCTCAGCGTCCCGCTGAGCTCAATTCATTTGCCATTTCATTTCAATTTTACATTTGCATATTGCTTAGAGCTTACCAATAATTATTTCATCAAATTAATTAGACTTTGCCATATTAAAGTTGACCTTAAGATAGTTGCCAACTGCTTACAGCTGAGCTGCCAATATAAATTTATTAGCCTGGTTTAATCTTTGCTTAAGTCTTCGCTTCATTGCAAAACTTAAGCTGCTATTAAGCTGGGGAAAAGTTTTGTACTTTCGGTTTAAAATATTAATGATTGTGTGCTTAGCACATCGGAAGTTTACTCCTTAAATGCTTTTGTAGTGGGGTATGCAAATCAGTTGGAGTTAACCATTTATAGGGTATATCTAATTGCTTTCCACATCATTCTATTTATATGTTTTTAGGCTTTCTCTTCCCAAAACTATTCAAGAATAAATGCTGCACTTGTCTTCTATACAGGGTATCTAGTAGTCGCACATACGTTTAATCTTCAGCTGCAGTTCTATACATAGCTCTCTCTACTCTATCTTTCTGCCTCTCTTGTCTTTAAGTACAAAGTTTTTCGACAACGAATAATACTGGTACTATAGGGTATCTCTTAGTCATAAACTTTTAGTGAAATCTTTAAAATTCAATGAAAATCAAGCCATACGTATCTAAAATTAGTCATTTTGTCCACAAAAGTTATTCCGAAATATAATTGCACTTTTACTACAGGGTATTTTCTAGTCGTACCTTTTAAAACGGCAGTTATAGTCGTTTCTAATTTGCCTTTTGACTCACTGCTGCCTAAGCTAAAATAGAATGTGTGCTATTTATACTTGCAATATGTTTACAGGGTATCTGTTAGTCGAACAATTTTGTGTTATGGACTCATCTCTAGCAAATTTAGACAATTAAGTGATCTTTGAGTAGGAAATCAGCAAGTCTGCTTAACAAATCTTTCCAAGTACAAACATTCCTACACTCACATTACTTACAGGGTATTTCCCAAGTGAAAACTTTTATTAAATTATACAAAATGTTCACTTTGACGAAGAGTTTTCGTTGGTTGTGGTTGTTGTTGTTGTGGTGCTGCCAAAGTTTTGAAGCTAAAACATTAATAAAAACGCATTTTGCGGGGTTTAAAAAGGTCAATGTTGCAAATGAATCATGCGTGCAACGCACAACAGAGGAATAGCAACAACAACAACAATAACAATAGGCTGTCCCCAAAACAAAAGCAAAGAGATTGAGATTGAGTGTAAGAGAGACCACATGATATGTGGGTGACAAGACAAGACAAGAGAAGACTAGGCAAGACAAGAGAAGACAGGGTGACCTTTGTTGTCAGCAGCTGCAATAAATAAATGAAAAATTCATATCGAAAGAAGACTTGAAATATGATTTGAGATGTTTGGATATTTTAGAGCAGGTAGAGCACCACCAAACAGCACCACCTGTATGGCCACCTTGGCATCAGCAGCAGCACCAGCATCAGCACGAGCGGCGCAGCTGCATAAATATTTCTCTTTTTTATTTTTTTTTATGATTTCATTTTTTGCAACAATCCGATATCTTCAGGCTGCCAATCAAAGCGCAGTTTTGAGCCTCGTTGTTAGCCATTAAATCAATTTGCATTAATGAGTTACCAATGGTCATTGTGGTGCAAAGTTTTGTCGAGCTGTTGAGGGCCGCGGCTACCGAACAAATAGGCAAACAAGCAGTTGAATGCGTTGAATCTCCTTCAGAGCTGCATATGATGATGTTGATATTATAGATTAATAAATAAACAACGACTATAAAATTATTGACCTTATCGCAATTCAAATTTTGTAGTTTGCCCGCAATTTATGGCCGTTTAGTTTGACAATTAAGAGGCATTGTCTGCAGGTTTATGAATATGAATCATAAATAGTTACAATTTGCAAGAGATTATGCTGTGCACTGTGTGTATACCCTGTATTGTAGTGAGACCAATAATTATTTGGTCAAATGTGAAGGTCAAATACTGGTGTTAACTTTACATATTTAAGAATTATTGGAATATGTTTTATGATAAATATTTGAAACTGGTTTCATTATAAGGAAGTTTTGCGCACATTGCCGGAACTTCAAATGAGTTATAGCATACAAACTAAGTCTGTATGCTAATATGCTTTGCTACGAGTATATTATGCTAATAAATAAATTTTGTATCTTAAATTATTTATCTTGAATACATTCACATCATTTGGATTGCGTAAGAACAGCAGAGGTTCTAAGCAGTGTATGACTGCAGACCAAATTAATAGAAGTTTAATGCTATTCAATTAACTTTTATTTGGGCTGTCAGACAGAGCTGAGAGCTAAGCTAATTGACCATAGCTGTCAGCAGTGTTAGAACTGGTTGCTTTGCGTAACAGTCGAATGCAGTCAAAAAAAGAGACAAATGTGGCCACAGCTGACGCAGAGCAATTTGCTCACCAGCTAATTGACTAAAGGTGCAGCTAAAAATCAGCTAAAAGCTAACAAATTCAGTTCGACTTAAAGTTTGTCAACTCGCGTCTGACGTCTGATGCGACAAATCTGCTGGAAAACAAGAATTTTTGCCGTGATTTAAATACGCCTTTGACATTTTGGCAAAGCCCATGCGAGCCGCATTTATTTATACTTTTTTTTGGATACATTTTTTGTGTTCGTTGCTTTTTGCGAACTAAACGAATCGAACCGGATCTAAATGCTTGCTGATTTGAATACGTAAATACAGCAACAATAGGTGAAGAAAAATGAAAAAAATATGACAAAACTTTGCGACTAACTGCCTTGAGTAGCGGCAGCATTTTTGACTCATCTCTGTGAGTTATTTAAATTAAGTCAACACCAAAGACAAGTTAGACACAACACAAAGCAATAGCCAAAAGCAAAAGTTATGTGGGTGTGTCTTGTATGTTAAACTAATTATTATATAATAACTATTTATACTATATATTTAAACTTATATATTTATTTTATATATTTATATTTATCCTATATTTATTTACCATAATTCACAGGTCGTCGCTTGCATTTATTTGCAATGCGTTTACTCTGCCAAATTTGATGCAGAGAATCGACGTCTAATTGTCGATATTAACGATCAAAAGACAACGAATCAACAATATTATTCCTCAAACTTTGACACAAGTAAGTAATGACGTTTAGCAATTTGTATAACAATAAACATGGCTTAATTTCACATCAAAAAAATACATAAAGAAATATCTTCTCTCTCTATTCTGTCATAATTGTTATTATTTGTAATATATTAGTTTGAAATCTTGTATCCATCGTATTTATCGTTTATCTCTCTATGCTCTAAATCCATTCACCATTCATGCAGTTTTGTTAGTTTCGTATTTATTTGTGTAAAACTTATCGTAATTTATCAAGTAGAACAATTTGTATTTGTAATTTGTTTTCGTTTTTAAGTAGTGTATTAAGTAATCGTCTTGGGTTCTTCCCCCCGTCCCCCATCAACCGTCTGTAGGTCAAGACTTACACATTAATATATTTTACGAATTTGAAACAACAACTACAACAAACTCAACAATCAATCAACCAACAAACAACAACAACAACAACAACATTTATGTATTTGTAGTTGTTTTTGTATTTATTTATCTACCCCCCTCTCCCTACCCCCCCGCTGTAGCACAGCTTTACTAAACTCACCGTAGAAATCGTAGTCTGCGTCGTAGCTAAAACTCAAAATTGTAAATATATATGCTCAAAACAAAATCAACAACCAAATCGCTCTCTTTCTATCTCTCTCTCTCTCTCTCTCTGTCTATTCTCTATACTTTCTCTCTCTCTCTCTCATACACACACACAATATCAATCATTCTACCCAATCAATCAGTCTCCTTTCTCTCTGTAACTTTTACATATTTATTTCCTATATAGTTTTATGTATTTATTTTGTTCTTAGAGGAAAAAAGTTATACATAAAATATATATATATATATAAATTAAAAAAGAAAATAAATAAGCTTTGCATACTCATACTCTTCTTCTTCTTCATATCTTCATTAATTCAAACCAAAAAAAAATATAAAATTCCCAGAAAATTGTGTATAAATAAAAAAGAAAAAAAAATGAAGCGTACAACAAACTCACACACAACAATCACACACACCAAAAACACACACACCCTACCAACCCCAAAAAAAAAAGAATTCCCTCTTTTTCAAATTTTCACCTCCCTATCGTAGGCAATGTTATGTATCGTAATATTGTAAAACTCTTGTAGTTGCAGCGCCCAAAAAGCAGGCTATAAATTGATGTTAGGCAGTTTAGGGACAGGTCGAAACAACAACAGCAGCAGCAACAACAAGAAACAAGTACAATTCACAGCACAAACTTTACAGCAAAATCCCTCAATCTCAATCTCAATCAAATACAAATTCAAATTCAAACACAATTCACAATAAAAAACCAAAAGTTATACTCTATAAACATTATTTTTCAAAAATTCCACTCCCCAACAACCACAACAACAACAACAAAATATACCACAAAACAAATACTACAAAAATATACCAAATATGCAACACAACAACCACAACAACAACAACCAACCATTACAACCATTGAAACTCAGATGCCTATCGTTATGGCTACGATGTTGGCAAAACTGGAAACTTCCATCATGAGACGCGCGGCCCCGATGGCGTCACCTATGGCTGTTATGGCCTAATCGATCCCTATCATCTGCTCCGTGCCACACACTATGTGGCCGATGTGCATGGCTATCGTACGGTGGAGCCGGAGAAGCCAGTCGAGACCTTCCCGCCGGGTCTATACAATGAGACAAAGGGTGGCCCCTCCGAGCCGGGCATATTGCTGCAGTGGCACGAACTCTATTTCCCCATTGGATGTGGCAAGTTTGAGGGCGGTGCCATTCATGATATACCCTACTTTGTGGTGGATGATGTAAGCTCTGATGCGTTGAATGCTGAACATGGACACAACCCAAACACTCATGCACAAAAAACAAACAATGCTCAAATCGTATTTCTAGAACAAGAACAAGCACATTGGAACATCCGGTTCCTCGCACTTCACCTCAAACATACCCGTGCTCAAGGGTGAGGCCCAGAAGAGTTTGCCCATTCATAAGACGGGATCGACGGGATCGACGGGTTCGACGGGTCTCTTTGATGTCCATGGGGGACACACACACGAGGGACCTGGAGTTCAGGCACCATCCTCCCATTCGGTTGCAGCTCTTAGACCTGGAGACAATGGTTCCGGCAGCGGCAGTGAGCTTAAGACTTGGAGCAGTGGCCAGTGTTGGAAAGGATTCAAATCTTTGTGTTTCAGATAATGGACAGTATACGCCAGATCCAAATCCCTATAAGCATGTTGTGGGTTCCGAGGGTGGTTCCGGTGGATTCGGTGCCAATGGCGGACCAATTGGTCCGAATGGCGGATTTGGTCCCAATGGCGGACCCCATGGTCCCAATGGTGGCTTCGGTCCCAATGGGCCAAATGGTGGATTTGGACCAAATGGCGGTTTCGGACCAGCGGGTGCGCCTGGCATCAATGGCCCACCTGGACCCAATGGACCAGCAGGACCCAAGGGACCCCCCAGGACCACCTGGACCCAATGGACCAGTCGGCGCGGGAGGCGGAGCCTCAGGAAAACCGGTATATAGGGATGGCGATCGCACTGGCAGCGGTGCGGGTGGCGGTGCCGGCGGTGGAGATCGCTATACCACTGGCAACGGTGGCGGTGCCGGCGGCGGTGATCGCTACACCACTGGCAACGGTGGTGGTGCTGGTGCCGGTGATCGTTACAATACTGGCAATGGTGCCGGACCAGGTGCTGGTGGTGCATACCAAACTGGCAATGGTGCCGGACCAGGTGCTGGCGGTGCATACCGTCCCGGTCAAGGCAATGGCTTTGGCGGCGGCGATGCAAACGGTCCACACCCACTGGGCGGTGGCGATGCATATCGTCCTGGCAGTGGTGGCAATACCGGCAACGGTGATGCCTATCATCCAGGCGGTGGCGATGCCTATCGTCCAGGCCATGGTGGTAATGTGGGCACCGGCAATGGTGGTCAGCCAGGCAGCGGCCACGGCGATCATGCTGGCCAGCAGCCCGACCACAATGGCGCCTACACTGGAGTCTACACGCACAGCGATACCGGTTTTCCTGGGGCCATCAAATACACATCAGGTTAGATCAATTGAGATTCGTAATGTGTTGCCGCACAGCACAAAAATTTGACCAAGCCGCACGAGGGGGAATCCTTCCCTCCCCTATAGAGTTCTATGGAATTTACTTCATGTTTGTTCAGTTGGTTTTTTAATTTCTCAGTTATCGTCTCGGTTTGTTCAAATTTTCGTCTGTTTGTTGGCCTAGCTTTAAGTTTGTTGCCTAATCTATATTATTCTTATGTCTATATTACATTAATATGTACATTAATTTATGTTCTATTTTAAGCAGATCTTGTTTATTTTCAGCCCAGACACAAAAAAGAAAAGAAAAGAAAAACGCACATATAAAATATTATAAATTATTCCAAATGCAATTCTTAAATATCTCAGGCACACACACACACAACACACAGACCCTGCAGGGCAACTTTAGGGCAACCACCTCACTCCTTTAGTTATCGTTATCGTTATCGTTATTAGAGCACTTTTGCTATGAGCGCACAATCAAGCAATATATATATAATTATATATCGAACTCTCTTTATCTATCTATCTGTCTCTCTCTCTCTATCACTCTCTCCCTCTCTCTCTCCCACTCTATCTGTCTCTGTTTACTGTCACTATCTGCACGAGTTATCAAATATACACACAATCGATAAATCCCACATGTTATCGATCAACTCAAATTATAAACTATTTTCTTATCACAGTTTTGTTTACTCAGTCACGCAATCGACTGAGCAATCACGCACCAAATCACAGTTACTTCACAGTCACTTCACAATGTTACTTCACACTCTTGCTTTCATGCACGAGATCTTCACTTCTGTTTTACACCCACACATCCACACACACACCCACACACACACGCACACGCATACACTCTCGCACCATCACGTCGCGCACCTTTTAGAATGCCTCGTCTCATTTGTAAACTATTTACACACTGCACTTTGCCACGCCCACATACCAAACGCTTAAGCAATATTACTAACGGTTATTGGATTAGTTTAATCACAATTTTTTTTTGGTTTTAGTTTAACCTATTGATTAAGTCAAACCCCAAACTAAACTTAACCTTAACTCTCAGCATGTGAATTTAGTTTATTTGGTTGCGGTTTCCCTTTGCACTTGATCTAGTCTTAAGTTGTCCATTAGCTGTCTGAATGTACCCTGTAGTAACTAGTACCGTCTAGCAGTAGCTAGTAGTACCTAGCAGTAACTAGTAGCTGTACCAATTGTACGTTTTAGCTTAGTTAGTCGCTAGCTAAATTAACTAGTTGAAACCCAAAAAAAAAAAAAAAAAACAAAAAACAAAAAGAGTTAAAATTATTTTTATGAAAAATGTATTAATCGTTTGTCTTTGCTTCGTATTTTCTCCAGGCAACGGTAAATATAGTAACCCTAATAGCGGTCGTTATAATGGTAAGTTATAGCAAACAATCCGTTATATTCCTAAACCCTTCCTATACTCACGATTATCGATATTTATCGGACACAGGTGTTGGCAATGGAAAGTACTATCATGATGATTCTGGTAAATATGTCCATGTTGAAGGCCCCACTGGACCTCCAGCTCCCCCATATGTGCACATAATCGGACCTGAGGGCGGCTACGGAGGCGAGGGCGGCAATGGTGATGGCGGCGGTACCGGAGGTTTTGGACCCAATGGACCCGGAGGCCCCAAGGGACCCGGCGGACCAGGCGGTATGTTATACAAAGGAATAGTTGATTCTAGCAGTTCTCGACGCTGACATCTTGAAACTTCTTCTAAACATACTGCTTTCTTTTTGTAGGACCAAAGGGACCTAATGGACCACCCGGCCCTCCCGGACCACCAGGTATGTTAGCAGTGAAATTGTTTTTAGCTTTTTAGGCGGGAAAACCTAGGGATTTCTTTAAATATGAAACTATACATTGACATGTAGGACCACCCGGACCTAACGGACCCGATCGTCCAGGACCTAAAGGACCCAAGGGTAAGTCTAACATGTTTCAAATGAGTTGAAATACTAAATTATTGTTTAAGGCCCATTCGGACCTCCCGGACCACCTGGCCCCGACCGCCCAGGACCTAAAGGACCTCCCGGACCTCCTGGACCACCCGGTCCAGATCGTCCAGGACCTCCCGGCCCACCCGGCCCAGGACCACATGGTGGACATTCTGAATTGAGTCCACCAGGTAATACGATCATTAAATGTGATATTTGATGTGTATTTACATTGATTGCTTGAACCTATTTCACAGGACCACGCCCCACATTCAGCCCGAACGATCCCAGGCATTCGGATAAGGAGACACCTGGCTATTTGCCACCAGATCAACCGGGTAAAATTGTACCAAAGCCCCCATCCTTCTCACAAGTCATTGAACCGAATTATAATCCACCAAAACCACCAAATTATGATCATACAAAGTTCGAAAAGCCAACAACAAAGTCACCACCACTAACCTATATTCCTCCTTCTTTCCCAACCGTTCCCAATCACGTTCCGTATCCCAAACCAATTACTCCAACGACACAGCCAAGGGTCCCGGATATCACTATTAATACGGAAAGACCAGTAAAATTAACTACAACACCGGGTAATATTAATATAAATAGGCCTGTGCCACCCGTACAGTACAAACCCGAACCAACGCACACTACACGCAGACCGACGACTGTCATTACAGACTACAAACCATCGACACCACGCCCATTTGAGGCGCCGACATTTAAACCCATTTACGTACCTGAACCGACAAAGAAGACAGTCAATAACGTTCCACCACCCAATGTAACGCATCGTCCCTCTCCCCCCATTACATGTGCCGTCGTATCCGCCAAGCAGCGAAACCTGTGTTTGTAATACCGATAAGACGCACTCATCAAAAAGCACCTCAACCTTTACCTCCACCTCCACCACTAACTATCCCAATCCGAATCCGGCCTCGGTCGACTTTAACAAACAATTCAACGGCTTCAATGGAAACGCAAATTTCGGCAGCATAATGAACGCCATGTCACTTAACCAAATACCCGTCGTGCCCCAGGCACCTGGCCTACCCGCCTTCTATCCACCCGATAAGCTACCAAAGGGTGCTGTCATCGCATTTATGCCGGTGGTCATACTGCCCCAGGAATATTATACAAATTGCGACGAGAATTCTTTACACACGACTGCCAGTAAATATCAGACACTTGATCCTTTCCCGCTGGGCGTGCAACCGGCTACGATACCGAATTCCTTCAGCGTGCACTCAATCTTCTCGGGCGCCGCGCCGAGGGATCAATGCATGTGCCCATGCTCCTGCACACAGAACTTGTCCAAACAGTACAAGAAACGCGAAACAAATGCTGAGGATGCACCCGAACTGAAACCAGAAGATGTGGAGCCTGTAGCTGAAGCTTCCTTAATTATCGAAGCCAATTTTGGTGTACCTGCTGCTAAGGGTACCCCTCCGAAGGAAATCAAGTTTGCGGCACCAGTTGCTGTAGCTACAACCGTTGAGGAAATCAAGGCTGAAGCTTCCTCCCCTGTGGAAGCCAAGGTTGAGGCACCAGTTGCTGAAGCTTCTACGCCTGTAGAAACCAAGGTTGAGGCACCAATTGCCGACGCCAAGGTTGAGACACCAGTGGCTGCAGCTTCCGAGGAAATCAAAGTTCAAGTTGAACCCCTCGTGGCCGCTGCATCCGAGGAAAGCAAGGCTACAGTTACTCTGACAACCGACGAGATCAAAGAATCGACATCGAACTAGACAAAAGAAAAGAACAAGAAGAACTTCTATAGAACTGACGTCTGGACGTCACTGAAACTAAAATCCCGCTCCCAACGCTTACAACCCAGATCCCAGCACAGCAAATTCCCACAGCACGTAATCCCCAGTCCGAAACTTCCTCCAACTAACCCAGCTAAATCAGCTTAGTTGTAAGTGTTTTTTAGTAACGAGAATACTCTCTCAGCCAGGAAAGGATAAAAAAAAAAAAACAGAAATAGAAAAGGAAAGTAAAAAAGATGAAAAATGTTAGAAAAACAAAAGAAAAGAATAAGAATAAGAAAAATGAGAAGAGTTAAAGTGCCCATTAATGTGTTCGTTCTTTTTGAGAAAATATTTGATCAAAATGCACTCCAAGCTTCCTGTCAACTACTATTTGACTCAATCTAACTGTCTTTACTGTTATAGTGTTGAATTTTTGCAAATTTTCCGATGGGAAATCTGATTGTTTGTGACATGTTGTTTATTATGCATTTTATTTTGTATTTCTATGTATTAACTTGTATTTTGTTCATTTTCTTTAGAATTTAGTTAATAGCTTATTTAATCTGTACTCTAATAATGCTTAAAACACATGCGGAGAAATGAATTGTTATGTCTAAAGAAAATTTTATGAAATTAAATAAAATGTAAGAAAAATCTACGCCGTTGGTTCGTTGTTTTCCTTTTTACTCAATTTTTCCTCCTTCAGTTTGAAAGCTTAACGAAGCAAACTCAAATTATATTATATTTATTGCGTCGCCTAAAAGTAGGCAACGCTTGGCAGCAATTGTGGAGGCAATAAAAACAACAACAACAACAATGGCACACCTGCTTCTGCCGCAGCTCACCTTAGTTACAAACCAACAACGCCAACAAGCCACAGCATTTGTCAGCTCTGAGAATTTTAAATTTAATTTTTATAAAAGTTGAAACCAAATTATGTTAATAACGATTTGTGTGTTTAACGACAAGAGCGTAAGTATTCGACTGTCATATACCCTGTATAGATCACAGATCTAAGGTTGAATTTATAAGTCTTTTCAAATTAATATTAATTGGCTTATAAGCAACAACATTTAGAAGAACCAGCAGCTAAATGTATATTTAACAATTAGGATTCTAATTGCCAATTGAAGGTGACAAGATTTTAGTTATATACCTTTATATACTTTATACTTTATTCAAAATATAATATAAAAATCTGGTTATAGATAAGGCATAACAGTTATTAAAGAATTCCTGAACTGCATTTAATGCTGAATAACTTCAAGAATATTAGATAAAGCATATAATTTATATATGCTTAATATTTTATTATAATTTGTTAAATAATATACAAGAGAATGATACTAATATAAATATTTTAAACTGAATATAATAATAGGTAATTAAAAGTTATATTGTCAATGCAATTACCCAAGCTCTGATTTGAGGTAAATGTTGATTCAAGGAAGTAATAAATTAGACATTTGTTATCAAAGAATTTATATAATTAGCAGGAGATTTAAATATTAATATAATTATTATTATTATTATTATTATTAAATATTAATATAAATAAATAATAATTATATATATAGCATAATATAAATATTAATATATATAGCTGGAGAATTAATTATATAAAATATTAATATATATTTGAGTCCTACGATTCGACATAAATCTCTCTTAGCATTTCAATTTTCTATTCTAATTATTTATAAAATGTTAACCTTGTCTATCTCTCGATAGAGCCAATAGCCTACCAATCTATATATATGCCAACTATTTTTGAACATTTGGTCTATCTTAGTCCACTCTTAGTCTAACACTGCCCTTCTTAATCGTTAGGCAGTTCAGCTTGTATTAACTGCGCATGAAATAACTTTTATAAATATTTAAAAGAACAAACAATTTGGTTGTATTTGAGTTTTACACAAAAATGTTTGTTATTTAAAAGAAAAAAAAAGAAATAGAATTAAAATCGTATTAAAGCAAAGGATAACTGTAAATGCAAATGCACATTCTGCAAAACAGAATCCTAACCTAAGGCATTAAATAATGTAAATTGTGGAAATATGATAAGAAGCTGACTCAGAGAGAGTAAGAGAGCTATGCTTACATAATGAGTTGAGCCTAAAGAGTAACAACATTGTGTGCAACATTTCACCTTGAATCGACAACGTAACCCAGTTTTTTGTTCAACTTTTACGACTGTGACAAGTCAAATATTAAAAAAAAAAAAAAACAAAATAAAGGTTGTAATTCCCGAAGCCTCAAATCATTTTCACACGTTGGGCTCAAGTGTCAAAAACTAGTGACAAGATATGAGTGCAATACGTGCTTAAGTTGAACACAAAATAAAACCACAAAAGTAGAAGAAAGCTACACTAATTCTAAGCATAAAATGTCCAGTTTATGTGCCTGCAATTTGTAGGCGCACCTATGAGTTTTATGAATGAATATCGAGTGTGTGTTAGGCCCAAGGGCAAAAAGCATTTGTAGGGCTATTATCTTGTTATCTTTGCTGGCCGCGTTAGCCGTTAGCTTGGCCAACGAAAAGAAGAGAAGAGAAATAAACAGAAAAAAATAAATAAAATACATCAGAGCTGGCAAATATTTACCGCAGATTTCCCTCAGTTTGTGTATAATTGGAATTAAAGATATAGTAAGTAAACAGCGTGAAGTTCTCATACAAAAAAATAGCATGCAGTCGGTCAAGATGAAAGAAAGCGATCTGTGAAGCAAGTTAAACAAGACAATTTTTCAGCCTGTTTGCTTTGGGTTTTTTGTTGTTGTTTGTTAAAGTTTAAAGCTGCAAATAAACGTATCCAAAATTAAACTAGACTCACGCACAAATGACAGCCAACAATGAGGCATTTATTTTTGTCACCTGCCCAGACAAATATTAATAATTATACATAATCAACAGTTAAGAGCTGGTAAGTGCTTTTTGATTTCATAATGCCAAAGAATCAGCAACGTTACTTGACATGCAACAGGGTTGCAAATAATAAACAAATTATCATATAATTTAGAATGGGAAATAAAATGCTTAAATGTAATTGTACTTAAGCTGAAATCATTAAAAATGTAGCAATTTGATTTGTTTATTAATTAATTGCGTTAAGTGCGGTTTGATTTGCAGCCCTGCAAACGTAACACACAATGTCTGGAATCGTACTTGGGGTTTACGTGGCGTATGAGTAATAATAATAATAAATACAACGTATTCGCCACTTTAGCTTGGCTTCTAAGTGCGACTTGCGAGCGGGCCCAAACTTTTATATTGTTTCGGTTTGTTTGCTTGCTTCAACGTCGACGCTGACGCGAACGTTGACTTTGACGGCGACGTCGACGCAACAACTCAGCCGGAAAATGAAAAATATAAATTGGCCCCACGGCTGAGAAACAGAATTATTTAACGTACAAACGTCGCGTCAAACAGTTGTCTTACTTCCAGCAGCCGTTCTTCACTTCACTCACTTCAGTTCTGTTCACATCAGTTCAGTTTCCCTTGGCGAATTCGCAATTCAAGACAATCCAAGCATGTTTACCAAATACCAAGTGATGCTTCTGGTAAGTAGCTTGAGCAGACAACACAGCTGAAAGGAATACTCTGTTAATTTGAGTACGCAAATCTCAATATAGTTGCTGGGCCTTGTGTGCGATGTTTGGGGAGATGCTGTGCCGGCAATGCAGGACGCCAAGAGAAGTGACTTGGCCACCGCAGAAACCTCATCGAAATGTAAGATGGTTAAGACTGTCAAAAGTTAAGTAAATGCGACTAACAACTCACAATACATTTGCGTCACTCAAGTGCTTAACTTGGGAAGCTTATTTGGCCAGGGCACAGGATATCCCAACTATGGCTATAATTATCCCGGCAATGGTTACAATGGATACAACAACAACAATGGATACTATAATAGACCCAACACTGGATACTATCCAAATACAGGATATTATTACCCTAGCAACAACTACTATCCCAGCACAGGCAGTGGCTACTATCCCAGCACAGGAAGTGGTTATTATCCTAGCACTGGAAGTGGTTATTATCCGACGACAAATATACTGGGCACTGCTGGATTTGGCGGCTATGGCGGTTATGGAGGTAATGGCGGCTTGAGGCAATATTCGGGTTATTGGCAGAACGATTATAATGGTCAACGCAATCGTGGTTATGGTTATTACCGGCAAACCGATCGCTTTGGCCTGCCCCAACAACGGGAGCGTGATTACAACTATCGTGATCATAGCAACTATGGGGCATATCGTGGCTACGATTAAAAGCTTCACCCGCTGCTGATCTGCTTTTTGTGTATATATATAACGCTTGGCTTTAGTAATAAATATGCTAACGCATACTAATTTAGTTTAAGCAGCATTTTAATAATCATTCTTCAAAGACATGTATCATTTCAGAACGTTTGCTGCTGTGGGGTTACGCCCAATTGCACGTTGAAATTTGTCATTATGCGTGTCATATGAGACTCTACAGTGACAATGCAATTATGTCTCGGTGTGGGTGTATGTATATGTGTGTGTGTAATTGTTGTCTTAATCAACTTGTCTCATTGTCAGCGTAATTTGCTTGCCAACTACAAGGTAGCATTATTTTTAGTTCACTGCCTAAAAGTATGCAATGCTTTTTTAAATCTATTATTTTTGCCGCGTTGCCAACTCTTTGTTAAAAAGCACATGCATTGCTTGCGCGCTCTCTCTTTCACTCTTCTTCTATTCCACAGGCTTGGTGCGCAACACATATGGCTAAGCAAGAGTGAGACAGCAGAGAACTTCGGCAACTGCTATGCATCAGCAGCCAGCAACAACAACTACAACACCAATAGTAACGACTACAACAACATCAACAACAATAGCAACTATGCAAAGCTCGTAAAGTTTAGCATGCACTTTATTGCAACGCCGAACTTTAAGCGCCCGCATTACCAACTTACAACTGCCACTGCGTGCAGCTGCCACTCCCCCCAACACCCACGCCCTTTTGCCTTTATCATGCTAAATTTTGACACACATCTTCATCAGCAACGAATGAGAAGAAGAAGCAGCAGTAGCAGCAGCAGCAGCAGCAGCGGCAGCAGCAGAGGAAGCGAAGCAGCAGCTAGCAGCCAACGCATTTTCAAGGTCAACTTTTGCGGCTGCTTTTTATGTCTGCGTCTTAACTTATAGAGTAAAGTCATGTTTATGTTTATACTTGTATTCCTTTGTTTTCTGATAAGCGTGGGGCAAGTGTCAAGTGGGGAAGTAGTGTACACAAAATGCAACGAAGCGTGGGTTTCCCCCCTTGTCCACCCACACATTAAAAACAAAAATTCCATTTCAGATGCTTGGCATGTCAGCGTTTTACCAGTTTTCCATTTTCCATTTTCCATATTCCAGTTGTCAGTTGGGCGCGTTGACAATCTTAAGACGCTTTTCGCTACTGATAAGCTAAAACCAATTTGCTTGTTACAACAAAATGACAATAAAGTAAACACATAACAACAACAACAACAGCAGCAGCAAATGTGTTTTGGTATTTGGTATTTTACCTGCGCTCAACTCTACGCACAAACAACTTTTAAGCAACAATAAAGCTAAAATAATATATAAAAAACTGAATGGTAATAGAACTTGCTGAATTTTGGAAAATTTTCGCATCTTTGAGTTGATTTGAACTGAGCCAAAATCAACACAGAATCCGTAAATTGTTCGGCATCATATGACAGCAATTAAAATGGTACAAAATATTCCATTCGTTCAATTCTTTAATCTATCAATGCGCATGATGTCTCATTCTGTCTCTCGCTCACTCTTGCTGTGTCTCGCTCTCGCACACATTGTGGATCACGCTGCTCAACTGATTCCATTCATTGAATGCGACGCTTCCTTCCGCGACGGTCATAAAAAAGTTATGTGCAGAGCGCAAAAAAAGAAGGAAAACAAGCATAAATTGTGAAATATATTTTTGCTAAGCAGACGATTAAATACTCTATTAGTTAAGGGCTAAAAGTGCTGAAGTTATTATATATAATATATACAAATATTTATTAAATATTTACTGTACATCTCTTTTAATTTTTTTATATTTAACCCAACAAGTTGCTCTCACATAGCAACAACTGTTGGTTTAGCCACAAAGAGATAAGCAGAGTAAACAATAGCTATGTTCATTTTAACATATATATACTGTACAATGCTAATCTGCCTTACATTAGAAGATAATATCGTAATACACATTTGCAAGTGTAGCTAAGGCAGCAACCATAGCCCGCAAATGCGCGGAATTTCATTTATCGTTAGATTGTTTAAAGCACACACACACACACACACACACACACATTCACATGCACATTTATGTGGTCATAAAAAATTGCCCAAATCGCAGAATTTTTGTTCTTTTTTTCTTTTATTTTTGCTGCACTAAATGAAACTAGGCAAAAATGTTGCTCATACGCAACGTTGGCCGTGTGTTTCTTATTCTTGTTGTTGTTGTTGTTGTTGTTGCTGCTGCTATTGTTTTAGCTGCACTGCTTGTTGTTGTTTATGAAAAAGCGATTAAGGCCGCCACTGTAAGCAAATACACAAAAAATACAAAAATAAAACAAAAATAATTAAAACATTGACATTATACAGAGCACAAAGCACAGAGCACTGAGCACAGAGCAGAGAGCACAGAGCACAGAGCAGAGAGCAGAGAGCATGGAACGCGGCATTTGCCGTCGTCTATAATAAATAATAAAATGATAAAGAAATTGTATTATTTATTTAGCGAGGGGCTTTAGCATCGTCACGCGTTGAAATCTAATGTTAACAACATTTTAATTAACGCCAACAATAACAATAATTATACGACCAGAGGCCAAATTAAGGCATACGTCTACAATATGGCATTTGCCATGGGATTAATCGAACAGACCAACAATTCATTATTTAGCGGCAACCAACCAAATGCCAAATATTTGCTTGGCATATTTTTAAGTCCAGTTACCATTAAATGTAAACCAAAATACGCATACTTGTGAATGCACCCACAACTGCAGCTTCGACACTCTTATAAAATCATTTAAATTTGCCAAGCTTCGCATGCGGAAGTAAATATTGCTGCTGGTACACTGAGAGAAATTGTGGGTAAAGAGTTGACTTCTTAGGAAGTCAAAGAAGACAAAGACAGCTCTTTAAAGAAGTTCACATTTGCCAGGTAAATTTCCAACCTAGAGGCTGAAATATACATGGAAAATTAAGATGGCTTCCTGCGAAAAACTCTAGTCAAATGCAGCTAATTAAAGTAGTTCACCTTTGCCAGGTAAATTTCCAACCTAAAGCTCGAAATATATATGGAAAAAAGTTGTAAGAAACTTTGATTTATTTGTATTTCATTAAAAACGTAGATTATATTTTAGTTAATAATGAAAAGCTATGGCTTCATTAGCAACATTTTTTATTTATGTAAAAATTTATTTATTAAACTTTACAAGAAATTGAAGACAATTTATGTCTCAACTTACAAGGGAAAAAGTTTAATTTATGCTTTAGAAAATATGAACTCCGTGTGGAAATAAATAAAATACATACATTTTCCATGGTTATTTAAGACTAAAGTTTCTTTAACTTGCAGACCAAAAAAATTTAAAGTTCTTTAGCATTCTCAACTTTCACATTGTTTCGCTCAGTGATGGAGACTCCAGACTCGAGAGTCGAGAGTTGAGTGCTGACAACTGTCGAAACTTTAAGAACTTTGGCAGCTCAACTGACGTGCTTAACTAAAGGGCGTTGAATTTGGCCCAAAGGAAAGCATAAAAGTGCTTATACAGGCAGCAGCTGTTTGGCTAAAACTTTTAGACTGCGGCTAAATGGCCGACAAACTTTTCATGGCACTTCATAATTTGTGTAAGCAGTCACAGCAAGTTACGACTGTAAGGTTTGTCTTTTGGCCAAGATTTCATGGCAATTTCATGGCTTAAATTAAATTACTATTGAGTTTACAGGATGATTGATATAGAACATGTAGAATGACAATGACACAGGTGTGGCGAACCCACATCAAAAGATTGAATTGCAATATAGAAATATATATATATATATATATATATACATATATATGTATCTGTATGATTGAAATTCCAAGAAATTGTTAAACGAAAGAACAGCAATTTCTCAGCGGGAGTTCAGACGTTTAAACTGTCAGCAGAAATCCATTAGCCACGACAAATAATAGATTCAGCTAAATCTGCACTCAATAACAATTAAATGTAAGCCTCAACAAATTTATTTCTTAGTTAATTTTATAGACGGCCATAACTTTATTATATTTATACCCTGTACAGGGATATATTAACTTTGTGGAAGTGTATGTAACAGGCAGAAGGAGGTGTACCTGACCCTATAAGGCATAAATATTAATATATTATATTATATTATTAATTAAAAGTTGACAAAATCCTGTAGACTTCTCCCCCTTTACCCATGAAACGAGTTAACTATTTGCATGATAATTATTATATTATATTAATTTATTATATTATAATAATTATAGCCTGAATTTCTGAATGTACACACTGCAAACTTAACAGGTGTTTCATTTAAGAATTTATCTATATATTGAAAAACTTGCAGTTTAGTAATAATTATAACTATCAAAATTCTTTAATCATAGATAGCTGCACAGGGTCTTAAACAGTCGCGTGCGCTCGACAGATCCGCTTGTTTTATATGTTATTTAGTTGCTTTTAGCGCAGCCTGAAGACTATTTATAAACAGTGTGTGGCTCAAGTGGCATGCTTACCTAATTAACACCTTTGTGAGTTGGGCGTGAGTTTGATTTGGATTTGATACAAGAGTGCCACGTGCTTGGCAGTTAGACTGTGTGTGTAAATCAATCAAATATAAATTTGACATTGACATTAAGCGGCCAATTATGGCTCTTTCAATCTGTCCAAAGACAACCAGGGGCAGAATATCTAACTCAGTTGGCAACCAACGTTCAAATCATTATCATATCAGCATTTGTTATGATTTGTCTGCCTCTGCATTTCTTTCTCCTCTCTCTCTGTCTCTCTCTCCCACGTAGCTGTCGGCATTTGCTAGAGCCCCGCAGGTTAATGTATAATGTATATAAATCAAAACATTTAGCCATCTGCATTCAAGTGGAATTTAAGCATAATTGCATTTCATTTTATGCATAAATATCGACAAAGACTTGCTCGAGTGTGAGTTAACAACGTAAATACCTCAACGATGATGGGCTATAAAAAAGAAAAGTACTTGCCAACTTGATGGAGCTCTGGTAGAACTTCATTAAAGTGCAGTTAAGGCCACAGAGAGAGAAAAAACTTTTCGATAGCCGAACTTAAAATACTCTAAGGGGCACTGATTGATAGGCATTCTGGCAATTTATGGGAATGTAGAAAACGATTAAAATTTAGTTGAATAAAGCTATAAATTCAACTTGAATTATCGAATATGAAATACACTAACAGACATTGATGAGTTTGCACTCACTAATGTAGAGCATTGCAGCTGCAAGCTGTTAATAACTATTGAAGGGAAGTGAATACTATTATTATAATTATTCTTATTATGAGTATTATTTATGCTCTACTTTAAGCGCATAAAATATTTGCGATTAGTGCTTCAGCAACTTTAATGTTCAGTTTGGAAAAAAGCCATATTTAGCATAATGAAAATGTAATACTCTAACACACATTTATTGTAAGAGTTATAAAATAGAAAAAGACTAAATAGTTTGCTTTACAATAGAGTAAACTTAGCAATTCTCTCTGTGAAAGTGTATAAAATAAAGTTTATAATTTGTAAAGCGTTTCTACAACAAGTTTTAATGAGACAAGCGGTTTTGTCGAGCGCGTGGGACTCTCAAATACCCTGTGTTAGTCTGTTTAATGCAATATTTAGATAGATATTAATAGAATTCTATTCTTATGACCTGCAGGCAGGGTATACAGTAATCTGTATGGAAAATTAGATGTTTTCAGCTTTTATGGTTGCTAAGATCGACGCGTACAAACAAATAGGCTGACAGACAGGCGGACAGACAGGCAGATGGATAATCAACTCGTCTGTTAATACTTAACAAGATTGTATATACTTTATAGGCTCTGTCATGCCTCCTTCTGTCTGTTACATACATTTGCACAAAGTTCATATACCATCTTTGCACTTTTTTAATGGGTACAGGGTATACAAGCACTTGAAGCTATCAGTCCTTTGGCAAAAACTCATGCACGAGTAGATTTTAGTATATTTTATTCGAAAGTGAATACAAAATATAGCTTAAGGAACTTTAAGAGGTATCATGTACCCTTTAATATATTCCATACAACAAGCGAGTAAAGAAACAACTTTAATTTAAGCATTTAGCAGACAAACTGGTATTCGCGACTATAGACTTATAGACTAAATACACAATACACGCAAGTTGAAGCGCTGCTTATGTGTGTTGGTGTGAAATATATGATATTAATTTATATCAAACAGTTGTAGCATATCGAGTGATTGTGAATTTTATAGCCAGAGCAGTGTGCACAGAATTTTAGTTAATTAGTTTGTATTTAATTCAATTTACAAGTAAATAATAAAAGTATTAAGAAAATACACAAAATTGATGACGTCTTGAAGAAGTTCGCTTTCTTCTGTAAAGATGCAAAGATATTTATTTGTGTAATCACTTAGAGTACTTTTAAGAGTTTCAATTAAGCGTGGCGCCGTTACGACTCACATACAAATGCTTATCTCTTTGAAACGATCACAAGTATCAAATACGTTTTCATCCATTTGGTTTGCTAAATGAGAGTATCATCAATTGAATTGATATGCCAAACACGCAAATGTCACTGTCAATTGAAACAATTATTGATTGACAAACAACGTAAATACAATTTATACACATGCATATTAATAAAGAGATTATTATTTATATGATACCCTGTAAAGAGATAAAGACGTATTATTGAAGTGAGAAAGAAAGAGACTGCCACTTGACAACGATTACAAGTAGCAAAAGCTAAAGTTACAAATTTTTGCTTTACTGAGCGATAACTTAGTCAATTGACTATATAAGCTCCTAATTGAATTAAAATAATCACAACACTAAATGTTTTATCACCTTTTTTGTATTTTATCTGTAATGATCCCATAATCGAAGCGTTGGCTGAATGATAAAAGCAATCTGCAATCTTTTCGCTGTAATCAAACTGACTACACATGTATATATAGTATATATATATAAAAAAGGTGGGTAGGTGCCTCTTTGGCTGATAAATAAATACGACTCTTTGGTCTCTGACATAAAGCAGAGACACGCCCATTTCAATGTTATTGTTCTTGTTGTTGTTTACCGCAATGTGATTTTTATTGGTGTTCAGTGTGAAAATTGATTAAGATGTAGCTGCACCTGCGTTAGTTGAACTTTTGCTAGTACCACATGACGTATACGTACTTTTTGTTGCCTTTAAGATAAAGTGCGCTGCGCGCTCTATATATGCAAGTGTGTGTGCGTGTGTGTGTGTGTCTGTTTATGTGCGCACGCCTGCCTTGCCCGTGTGTGTGTTTGTGAGTCTGTGTGTGTGTGTGCGTGTATGAGGAATCAATAGAAGCGTATAACGTTTCGCCGGTCCGAAAAAAAGAAGAAGTGAAACAGGGCTGCCATCAGTTGCTTCTGTGCGCTTTCATTGTGCGGTTGGTTCGACGATCATTGCTGACAACGCGGCGTATGCTTTATATCTAAATACATATATATAAATTATATATCGACATGGAGAACATAGTGTCAAGTCTCGCGCGCTTTAAGTGAATTATTGTGTTGTTTGTTGGCATTGGCCTGCAATTTGCATTAAATTGAGCCTTAATCAATGACAACGGCAACGGCAATCAAAAAGCGTACCAAAAACATTCGCACACTCACACACACGCAGTGTGAAACAACCGCTAACAGTTCAGAGTAATTAAAAATATAACGGCATTAAACTATGAACAATTGGTGATTGCGTGCTTTTGATTATCAGCATTAAACAAATGGCCACAAAATCAATAACAAAATAACCAAATAAGCAAACCAAAAGTTAATTGCATTTGGCCAACAAAATACAGACAACGAATAACAACAACAATAACAGCTGCTGCTCACTATTCAGTCGCTATTTAATTATTATAACTATTATATTTGTATAAATAAAAATCCTTGCTGTAATTAATTTCTCGGGTGAGTTTCGCATACTTCACGCCAGCAATGATGCATAATTCTTTTCACATAAAATTATAAATAAATAAATATTAAATAACCAAAATAAAAATTGATATATCAAACAATTATAAAAAAAAATTGATGTCTAGTTTTTGCATATCCGTTTATGACATTTGAATTGCATTTCAATTGCTTTTCATGCAGTGCGTACATTATAATTAATTTTCATTACAATTAAGAGCATTAAATGCATTTGCGCTCTGTTTATTGAACAACGCAATCGGAATACTAAACAAGCAGCGATGACAGCAACCAACCAACTATCAAGTAGTCAACTAATCAGACATTCATTCAGTTCGATCGTAACGAATAAATAAACTATTTAATTAGCTACAGAATAGTGAACAACTTGTAGATACCCAATAAACGGGTAGGAATTGGTCTCCTAAACAATTGAGAAGCACAAACCAATTACAAATAAGTTATAGCATAATCATTGTGTTACACTTAGGTAATTAAAGATTAATTCTCTTGTTTCAAAAACTTCTATCTCTCATATCTTTAAAAAAAACTAGATAAATTGATATGATATAAAACATTGTTTAAACTCTTAAATGCTTCCACATCTAGCAAACATTGCAAACATTAATTTTTTCGAAAACTTATCTATCAAAAACTTTGAACTGTCATAACTTTATGAAAACTTAAACAATTTTTATGAACAAATTTTCTTGATTATTGTTTAGCCTGTATATTTTTTCTGCAGCTAAATTTTGTTTACTTGCGGTTTGATGCAGCTATTAAAGAATAGAGAGTGCTTGACCGACAGATACCTTACAGGTCTCAGACAGTCAATAAAAAGCAAATGTGTTTAAATTAAAATAAGAAACAATTCTAAGAAAAACAATACAAAACAATAATATAAAATTTAAGAATTTTGCATACACAACTAAAATATACTCTGTAGTTTTCTGTTTTATATTTTATATTTACTTTATGTATACTAAATTGTTATTAATTAAATAATTAGGTAAATCTGCCATTTAGTTCACAATACCTTGAAAGTCAAACTTTATCTTATCACGCCCTTTTTTATGCATCTTCTTTGTTTACAGGGTATAGTAGGGTATTAAAAATACCTGCACTTCTCGTTATTTGTTTGGCAATTGAACAATTTATTGTGTTTTGTGTGTGCTTTGGAAAACTTATCAATGAATTTCATTCTATTTTTTTTTAAATTGTTATTTAGCATCTGTGTGTCATGTGGGTGGTGTACAGTGGTGGTACGGTGAATGGCTGGTTGTGGTGGCAAGTACCTCAGCATACAAAATAATAAATAATTTAATGTTTACTTTTGGGCAAATACTTGGGGAAGTATTGTGGCACTTAATTGCGGATACGATGCTGCGAACTAAACAGCATATAAAAAGAGAGAGAATTCCATAAATATTTTGCTTGACTTTGTTTTGATCCAAAGCGAAATATAAACAATAAATTTGTAAGCAATATGTATGGGAGGAAAATAATTTTCCAATCATTTCTAATAACTTTCTTATAATTTCAAATAATTTCCATTAATTCTCATTAATTAATTGAGCTATTAAAAGTGAAGCCAATAAAGAGCGAATGAATGAATGTATATAAAGTTTACCAATGATAGTGTTTGTTCTGGCATTGCGTCAACAGCAAATTGCCTTGTAAGTGGCAATAGTCCAGGTGTTACATTCACTGACACACCCAGGAAAACTGCGTGAAGTGAAGAAATGTTGAAAACAAATAACAGAGCGTGTTCGCATCCGTTACAGCCTTACCCCCAAACGTACTGTAATTATGCGCTACAAGCAGAACCGCAACAATATTGAAGGAAACCCAACCCAGGCAACTCTATAGAAATTCATATTAAAAGCCGACGCTGAGGTGGTGATGGTGGTGTAGAAGCAGGAGAAGGAGGGGAAGCACACGGTAGATGGGAACGCAAAAAGGCGAAATTTCTTGTGCCTTGTTGCTCATATTTATGATTGTTATATGCTGAAGAAGTACGAAGAATTATTATATGTACAGTGAGGCCATGGAAACATGGCCTTAAAATGTGTTTTCCTTGTTTTTCAAGATATATTTTCATTAACTCTCAACATTTTCCTAGTTGCACGCAATTTTTCCGTTGTTTCTTTTTGGCTTGAAGTTAAACCACTTCGAGTGCCTTTTTAATTTATACTTGTATTGCATGTTCCATGGGCTCCGTCTCACATTTCAAGCCATGTTAACTGAGCGTTTGCTGGGCCTGAACTTTTCTTTTAATCAAGAGCTCGTTAAGATAATTTTAATTGATATGTCAGTTAATTAATTCAGTCTATATTTGAATTCAAACAAGTTAAGCTTCAATCTTAACCTCTTAACCATAAATTTATCTATTTAATTCTATTGTCTATTAATTTTCCCTTTTTTTAATGCTCTCGTTTGTTGTTCTGCATCTTTGCACATAAATTACATTTCAATTGTCAAGTTCAAAGCATTAAAATCACACATTCTTTGGGCTTGAGACAACGTGTTTGTTTTCTTTTACTTGTTTATGTGCTATAAGTTGAGTTAGCAAGCAGAAATTCAATTTTCACGAAAAGCAAATATTATTTTTAAATACTAGCAGCAGCTATTGTGATTACAATAAAAGAGAGCGTAAAATTAAATGAGAGAAGAGAGATAGGGAAAAAGATCAAAAGCAGCAGCTATTGTTGAGAGTAAATAAATTGTATAACTAGATGAAAGGGGAAATAAATTTGTAGTAAAAAGTTTATTGTAAAGCAAATAAATAAGCTTATAAAAAAATAAGTAATAGATGGAGCAAGATAAAGAGCGAAAAGAGGCCAAGCAAATGAAGAATGTGAAATTGAAGAGGGGGAAAGAAATGGGTTTTATAAAAGATCATCTTGTACTTCTAACTGACACAACTGTGTCCAAACTTAACTTAATTTTAAATAAGAATTTTAAGCAGAGATGCTCCTCTGTACAAACTTTTAATTAAACTTACTTAGTACAATATAATATAAATAGATTGTTTATAAAGATCTTCCTTGAATTAATTACATAATAACATAATTACATTAATTACATAATTACAAACTCTAATCAGAACTGCTGCGTCTATCAAACAGAAGACTCCAATTAAAGTCTATTCTAAATATTCTTGCATTAGTTATACATACGCTTATCAACTGCTACTGAGTATCTACCAATCAACCGCTTAACTTGTCTGCTTGTAAAAAATAATAGCCTACTTATTTGGGCAACAGCATGAGGTGCATTTAAATTTGAATCACGTTCTCATCTGCAATTATTCATAGCAATAAAAAGACAATGACTTGACATTTCGAGAATATGATGAAAGCCTAAAATAGCAAACGAAATGAGTTGAAGCATGTGGTTGAGGTAATACATTTTTATTTTTATTTTTAACAGTCTCAGTTACAGCAAAAATATCCAATGTGGCGTGAGGCTAAGAAGTTTCCATATTTTTTTTCAGTTTTGGTGAGCACTTTTGTGCATTCATTGGCCACGAAATGGAATTTATTTTTGAAACTTTGTAACCAACGTCGCGTCGCAGCAAAGAAATTTGATATGCATGAAAAATCGTTGAAATAAAAAGTCTGCATTGCTTTTTACCTGCACAGGAATCAGGGATCGGTTGCATGCCTCACCAATTTCTTTTTAATGAGTTTATGGAAAGCTTCGAATACAAAGGTCACAGCACGGAATTGGTTAACTGAGCTCAGGCAAAAAAAATGATGCTGAAAATAGCTGAAAACTTGTTACGTATCCTGGCGGGGGGGTCGTTTGTGGAAGTGGAGGTCACTGTAGGGCTTCATGCTGTCTTGCTGTTATGCTATCACCTAATTCATAAATTTCATCAACATGTTTATCGACAGCGGCCCAGTTAGGGTTGCCAAGCACAATTTAATGTATCAAATGCTCACCGAGGCACGTAAACATCTCCACTCGCTTCGCTATGCCCCTTCACCACTCTCCACCATCTTGTTGTCACTTATTGAAAATTTGCAGATTTTCTTTCATTTTTGCTTGTCTTTGCTGTAAAAACCAAATGCGAAAAGTCAATGGCGACGACGCGACATTGACTGAGGAAGCAAGCAAAGTATTTCTATGGGAAACGCACCCAACCCACTTCCACCCACTTCTCTTCCATAAACGACAATAATTTGCAAATTTGTGCAAATTTTCTCATTAATATACCTCTTACGGTAAGCGAAAACTGTAGAGGGTAGACTAAGTATATGTTATTCAATTCTGTTTCATTTTTAGTAGGGTAAAGGAAAATAAGTAAGTATATCCGAAGTTGTGAGTTCATAAGCTTAGATTTATAGGGTATTTTCTAGTGCGATAAAGCAATATTTAAAGTATAAGTTAAGTTGTTATCCCATGACTATAGGGTATCTTTTAGTTGTCAACAGTAATTTGTAAGGTACATCTTAAGTTCATAATTCTGTTCTGTTGCTACGAAAGCTTCTGTTGTTCTTTGACAGCTGACTACAGGGTATTTTATAGTTATTAACGCGCTGCTACTACCTCTTTTCTGTAATAAATATTTACAAAAAAGAGTTTATTTAGCTGAATTTATTTAAATTGTTTTAGTATTGATTTAGTTTGCTTAGCGTACTACAGGGTATTTTCTAGTCAGCTATGCTCACTGTTGCACTTCCCTACTTTCTTGCCATTGTTCTTCTGCCTTGTTTACATAACTACAAGCATTCGCTATATTTAGAAGTTTACTTTTGGACTTAAGTAAATTATAAATTAAGAAAAACATTAAAGTTTAACTTGTTAGTTGTAGTTTCCCTCTCACATGGAATTCTAGGGTAAAAGCAGCTGCCTTTAGTAGAACTTTAGGATTTGCCGCTGAAGATGTTAAATATTTAATAGATTATGCTTCATATTTTAGCTCTCATATAATTAAGTTAAATAATTACTTAACTTAAGTTGATCCAGCTGTCTCAGGGTAATATATTTTAAATCAAGCTACAGGCTTGGTATATGCTCTCCGTCTTTCTCTCGCCATCTCTCTATATTTTACTCCCTCTTTCACACTCCCTACTTCTTTTACCTCTTTTCCTATATTATATAATTTTTAAATCACTTTCAATAACAATAAAAATGCCAAAAGCCAACTAGAAATTGTCAAATCAATTAAATGACACATAGCAAAAGCAGATTGAAGCAAATATTATCTTAACAAAATGTACTCGTTGTATGCGCACTTCGATCCAAAGATGATGAAGCAGCATGTGAAGTATTGTCAGAATTTGTTTTTCTTAAATTATTCATCAAAAGTCCGCCGGAATCTGGTACTCTAAGTACACATTGTTTGGCCAGGTATATATATTTACATATATTTGTAGAGGGTATTAACGTTTTTTTAAACTACTTGTAACGCCTATTAAGAGTGCATACATTCATTGATAGCTTATCTAAGCTTATTTATCACAACATGCACTATAATGGATTTTTAGCATTAGTTACAGCTTGCTTTTGATATCTATTATCTATTTTCTCTTACGTTAATTAGAACAATTATCAATTGCATTAGTATCTACTGCATTATTATTTATATTATGTTAAACATTAATTATAACTTATTTAATATTATTTCAATTTTTATTATTTTATTAATTTAGTGCATTAATGAAGAATCTTCTATGAATATAAATTGCAATATTCATCATTAAATTAACCAAATTTTGTATTAAGTATTTGAATATGAATATAAATTGCAATATTCATCATTAAGCTCATTAGCTCTTGTATTAATTAATTATTTTATTGATATTTGCATTTAATGCAAATTTTATTAGAATCTTTTATGAATATTAATTGTAATATTCATCATAAAATTAAATTAGCTCTTGTATTGGTATTTGCATTATTTAAATTTTTATAAAAATATTTTATTTCATTTCTTTACTGTATTTCATTACTGTATCAATTATTTCATGCATCCAAAGCAGCTTTCATTGGCATACATCTAATTCGCTATATTAATTGAAACTTTCATTATTATATAATTATTTGTAGAACATAATATATTCGGTATTTGATATCTCGCTCATGTTTTCAGCTTGTTAAATTTTCATTTGCGTGGGAAACGAAAGCAAAATATTCCAGTTTCCTTTGAAGTGAAAAAGTTGAGGAAAAGCTGTATTTGTTTTGTTTTTTTTTTTTTAACATTATTATTCTAATAATTAAAGCTTATTTTCGTTGACAAGAGTATGACTAATGTTGCGTAATGGTCTCAAATTGAACAATCACCGAAATGCGCTTGTCATTTCATTTTGATTTATAACTAAATGATACAAACTCTGACCTGCAAGCTCGTGAGCTACAAATGCGAAGTCATTAGTCAAGAAAATTTTTTTGGTGTGGACATTGACGAGTTGCCTGGCGGCAATATAATGTACTTATTTATATTAGTTAGTTACATTTCACGAGCAGGCAAAACCATGTTAAGCAACAACAATTAGTTGCATTAAATATTTATTTCGTTTTGTGGCATTTAGAAGAATGTGCGATGTCTAGACCGACATGATAATATGTGAGAAACTTTATCTGCTTGATTGGATCATTTTTATTGTGTCCTTTAGCATTGCATTTAAATGTGTTGATTAACTTGAGTTATTAGCTTAGGGCCACAAGAAGGGACAAGGTTATTTGGTATCAACTGAAGTTGAAGAATCCTTAAAAGAAAATTGCATTAAAACTTAATGTGAAAGTTGAATCCTGCTAAATGGAAAAAGGATTCCGTAAAATTGTAGATGATTCAGCGCAGGGCATTGCGTTTACAAACACACAAAGTTGAAGTGTACTGAAAGTTTATTTTAATTACATTCCATGTGGCATAGCTCACAGCTGGCATTCAACACCAAATATGTTTGAAACAAAGACAGTTGGACACACGTAGCGAGGGGCGGTGGCTGAGTAAATTGTAACGCAGACAGATATTTGAATTTCTGCTGTAAATATTTCTATTGAAGGTATTTAGATTTGTTTAGCTGGCAAAATTAAGGATTTTCACCTGTCATTTTAGCTGCAACCAATAACAAATTATATGCAATCTTAAGTTGTCGAAACCTAACAAAGGCCAGACAAACGCCACTCAAACAGTCAATCGCCTGCGTTGCCAAGCATCAAAAGTCGCATACTCATTAAATTTTATTTAAAAATCAATAGCAAATCACAAAATAAATATAGGAATCATCTTCAGGCAGCTGCTGCTAGCTGCCACAAGTCTATAAATATTTAAGCACTACAATTATAGTAAACGAAAACTTAGGCTCCCTGGAAAAAAAGGGTAAGGCTCAAAACTGACCTCTAAATTTGTAAGTGTGAATGGGTTGAGCATTTTAATGAGCTGAGCAGAAACGTGAACAGTTTTTGTAAATTTAACTAACAATCCGAGCTATGCGTATAATCAGAACACGTGTTTTCTGCTTAAATTGCAAATGTTACAACACTTTGATGTATTTTATATGAATTTATTGAATTTGTTCCTATGACATTTATATGCTTTAATATTTTAGATTTTTACTAAGAATTTCATTGCATTAATTGACAATCTTACTGTGTCTTAGTATCAATCATTGTTTTCGTCTTTTATATAACCCGTACTTGAGGGTTTTCTTTGATTGATTAGCAGGAATTAAGGCCTCAATTCTGCATTGGGAGTTTGACTTGTTGAAACATGCCACGTTACGGTCTCTTGACTTGAGCATGCTTATGTTGTTGTCAAGTGCCTTTCAGCCGTTTTCCAGTTAATGCTCAGCAATAAATGCCTCTTTTTTCCACCAAAAAATAAATGACAACAAGGCAGCGCAATGATGCGTTAAATCCCAAGCCGAATACACTTAACTTAAGATAGCATTCGTTGGTATTCTACAAAAATTTCCTCTACGCGGTTTACTCGGTATTCGACAATCATTAAAATATTCATTGATTGCTCGGCCTGAGAACTGCATATGACAAGAGACTTTAACAAAGACTGCGAAAACAGAGAGTGTGTGTGTGTGTGTGTTTGCTCCTTGATTACACACATGGTATATGCCAAGTGGGCCTGGGGCATAGTGCTCGTAACTTGCCACACAAGCGGCAGCATACTGAAATGACGCACTTGATATTTGCTTATTGCCGGAAGTACGGCAGATAAGTAAATATATTGAGCTTCCTTTTGGCGTTCAATTTCCTCTCCATTTTATGCTGACAGGCTACGGAAAAATGTTTCACAGAATGACGAAAAGAAAACTGAATTAATTTTAATTATAGGCAGCTGGTAAAGTTCTATGGTAACTCATAAATGTCGAATGGTCGCCGAGAAAACGCAATGTGTGTGATTACACACGTATGAACAAAGAAACATTTAGCTTGCAACATGTTCGTGCAACTTGTTGTGTTTTGACTTCAAGTGGCAGTAACTTGAGTTGGCCAACAGAACTTTACTTTGTGGCCCGTTCGTCTCGTCATCCTGTCGTCGTCGTTGGCTTCGTTGGCGTCGTGCCACAAACCGAAGCTCCCAACTTGCCGCACAGTTGATAACGCACACTCGCGCGGTTAGCATGTGCAACAACTCGTGAAATCTCTGTGAAACTCGCGCCACATTCAAACCAAAAGATAAAAACACGTTAACAATTGTTAAGAATTAAGCAAAAATTAATAAGAATTTCTATGGCAACTTTTCTGTGTATATAATTAAATAATTAAATAAAGTAATTGAAGAAGTGCGAGTGTGAGAAGTTGTTAAGCAGCCTGTGAGCGGAGTAGGCACATGTGGCAGACACCTGACGACTTACAGCACCTGCGGGTAACATACGCATTTATTACAATTACATTAAAGATTACAAAAACCGAGATACATGCAACCAGGATACAGCTTGCCTCAAGGTGTTTTGTTAATTTTGTTGTTACCTTTGTTTTGCATTTTATTTCAATGTGACTTTTATTACAATTCATTCGCTTTGAATTGGGCACGTGTGACCCCTGCTGGGAAAAGGATACGCAACTATGAAGCACAATGGAGTCTGAGTGGCGTGTGCTTGACCCATGATTTTGCAAAGAGTTAAACAGCCTTAATTGTCATTTTAATATTTAATGTTGCGGCTCTTTGACTTTTATAATAGACTTCATTAACCAAAGTCCCATGGCCAGAGTCCAGAGTTCATAGTCTACCAGCAAAAGGCCATCAAATTAACAGGATGCTTGTTTGCTAATGAGCTGCCAACTCAACAAACCGCAGCCTCATTACATTATGTTTAATATTCCAAACAGCGAGAGCAACAATTTTTGCTCTTTTATTATCGAAACAGGTGTAAAACTAATATTTATAATCGAAATAGTTAAAATGCCAAGGGTTAGAGTTCATTAACTATGCAGAGCGTTGAGCAAAACTTAATTAACATTTAGTTCAAGTAATTTGCGAGAGCGTCAAAGCGGCAAACAATTAAACGAAAGCAGCTAAGAAACATTTGCTCAACTGAACTAAGCTCAAATTGCCAGCTTAAACTGTGCTCAGGGCTAAGAAGACAAATAAATAGTCCAGACGGGGTGGAACTATCTTACAGGGGTGGGAGCGGGGGGGAATGTCAATGCTTGCAGACAGGCTTAAATTTAGCAAAGCTGACTACAAATTTCTCATACCCCTTAATTAATTTCTTTCTTTTTTCCACATTTTTTTTGTTAGCACACAAAGCTTAATTTCAAAGTCGGTTTACGCTTTTGTTAGCCTTCTTTCCCTATTGGCCACAATGCGCAATTATATGCTTATTTGTTTCTCTTTGCTTTCGCTCCTTTCGCTGCTTATTAAACTTCTTTGTTTTCTGCAGAAAAAAACAGCATCGTATTTCATATTGCATACTTTACTCGCCTCACATGGCGTATACGCAATATTTGCTACTTAAAGCTGCGGAAAATTTGGAGCATTTCTATTGGCGAAGATGACACAGATTGGCAGAGTGTCTCAGTCAAACGCTTTGAAGTCGCACAATTCTGCTTATTATATATATTTTAATATGCAATATTCAATAATGTTCTATTTTGAATATTTTATTGAGCATTTTTCATACTTCCAGAGAGCAGCTACTTCAGATGTCTGTCAATTTAATAAATTAATTGAATGGTTCGCTTTGTGGACTCTTGAGTTTGTCACGCTTATGCTTCATAGCGTTTCACGCTGAATTTCACTGCGGCTGAGATCCTTTGATACAATCTCTTTAAATATGCAACTCAATGAGCCATCAAATGTTACAACTTAAGCAATTGAGTGCTAAATATTGAGCCCTGCTAAACACAAATTGGAGCCCATCCTCAGACTAACTAATTGATAAACTGAAATTGACAGCATATTTTCAAGCATTCCATAATTTCTTTACACACATTTTGTACACGTTACACGCAGCGTGGCATAAAAAGATTTTATGCTCCGCAGGACATTATATCCTTACCACACACACTCACTGTGTGTCATCAAGCCAGAGGTCTTTAGCACTGATAAAGCTGCATCTCTCCCCAAATTTCCACTCTCTTTCATCTGTGCAAAATGGCAAATAAAATGAACACAATATGTGTTGATAACAGTGAGATTCACTTTCACATCTCCCTTTCTTTTGTTGTCCTTTTTCGTATCAAAAGTTGTACGAGGGGATATAAGCTTTTTATTTGGGGTTTATGCTCATATTTAATCAAAAAACCTTAACTGACCCTGGCCTTGTGGCTAATTTAAGATGACTTCTCATATTGTATGCAAAATCCGCTTAAAGTGCTTCCCCAAAAATATAATATGAGTACGTTTATACTCTAACTCTAGGAGTTTTTCCTTTAAATTAAACTCAGACCCTCATACATGCATCTACATAAGTTGCATAACAATGTGAAAATCATGGGGTCTCATTAAAATAACAATGGACACTTTGGAGTAGCTGTGGTTCCAGGAAACTTATTAAAAATATTATAAACTTTATTAAAATTACTTTTTATAATAAAAATTACTGGAAAATTGTCGAGTGCAAAAGTAAAATATATCAACTTTTTTGCTATAGTTCAGAAAGTTGTCAACAACATTCGATGCATGCTCAGAATTTATTATGAAAATTGTATATAGAGAAAGGGCAAATTGAAAGAGCTTAAACAAGTTAACAAATGTGTCAATAAAACTACAATATTAATATGAAAATAATTAAAAATTGTCCAAAACAAAATGTGAAATTAAAAACTGTTTAATAAAATTACAAATGAATCAATTAAATCTTAATTATATATAATAAATAATATATTCAGCTATTATGACTATGAAATATATAGAAAGTTATGATCAACAAAGGGGAAATTGGGGGGAAAATTAACAATAATATAATAATAATATTTAATTTTTATTTTAAAAGCAATGCTCAGCAAATAAATACATAATTTACCATTAGTAAATTAATGTTAATATAATCTATAAACAAAACAAGCAAACCGAAATAATATTAAGAATAATATTTTAATAATGAGAATAATATTTTATATTGATTATTATTATATTATAGCATTTAGTTGACTGAGTATTTGTTCCAAGAATTTTGTTTGCTTTAAAATGCTGCTATAATTTATTAGTATATTTTCTTATTATTCTTTTCAATTTGCACATTTCTTAGGGATCAGTCTAGCATATTTTACCTGCTCCATTACGCAGCTTGAAATCTCCATATGCGAATAAAATGCAAGACAATATTATTATATGTTATGCAAAGTAAATATGTGCCTTAAACTTGTTTGAAAGCAAACAATAACATGGTCAATGGTCAATGGCGCAATGGTCCAGTGGCTGTCAGTGTCAATCGACCTGCGGCAACAAAAGCTGGGCTAACCAAATGGCAACAAATGAAATCACACAGACCGCATTACTATCTACACCACACGAATCCCATCCGTTCTCCCGCGCCCAACAGAAAGGCTGCACTTAATGCGTAGCTGGCGGCAAGCTTAGGGTTGAGCAACGCTTTCATTTATATAAAAGAAACTTTTGCCATGAGAGACTTGACAGCTGGTCCATAACTTATGCCAGTCTTAACAAAGCTAAAAGCTGCTGAACCCATTTTGTAAACAGATGAATGCGCATTCGGTCAGACAACTGCAAACTGCAAGTGCCTGAGGAGCACTGACCACATAACCATGGCAGCCCCACTTGATGTTGTTCTGATTTACCTGTTATGCAAGGGGCAATTTGATTCATTGGCATGGACTGTGATAGCTTATAAATAAAATATAAATAACTGAAATAATACCCCACAAACAAGTTGGTCAAAGGTCAAAGCCTCGACATCGACAGCATTTTTTTGACTATGATGCTGCCTACACTCGCTTCCTCTCGCAGTTACAAATCCTTCTCGGAAATTAAAACACATTTTGTGTCTCTGCCTTGCATAATCCATTACTCATTTAATTCTCTGGTGAAATGTCATATAAATTTACAGCTGCCATCTTCCTTTTTTTATATATATATTTAATAAAATCCTTTCCATCTCTGACTATCTTGCAGGCAAAAGCTTTGGCGTTAAAATGCATTGCGTATCATAAATAAACGCGAGTTTCGGGCGAAATGAATTTTGGCTAAGCCAGAAATTCGCGCAGCTTTAACAAAATAGACGCTACTTTGTCTTAGGGCAATATTAAGGGATATATTAGCACACATCAACAACAGCAACAACAACCAAGATAACAACAACATGGAGGCGGATATTATATTTAAGCAACATCAGCATGAGGAACTGTTGCCGGGCGCGGAGGAGGAAGCTGAATTTGGTAAGTTGCCAACTTGGGAGAGTCTATTTTGTGTTCGCTTTTCTCTAATCTCTTCTACTTATACTACTCGTCGTGTATACAACTAATGTACTGTTGATACTTGGGAAACGAGTTCAATAATTCTGTTTGCATTCATCATAACGTTGTCAAGTTTTGTTTGCAAAAGTTATGTGATACTTTGTTCTATGCCAGAAGTTGGTCAACTGGCAAATAAGTATTTATAGCATTAACAAATTATGCAGATTAAGCAGCTGATAGCGAGTGCCGAATATAAAGACTGCAGCAAACGATAGCTAAAACTTCGTAAATTGCCATCACTAGCTTTTGTTTTTGTTTTAGGATGTGGAACAACTTTGTTCTACTGATTAATATCCATTGATATTGTGACAGCTCTAAGAGAATTTGTGATCGATTGTGTAGATGTTACTATCGATAGTATGCAACGTTTTCTCATTTCCATTAACTTATTTTAACATACAGTAATGAGCTAAATAGTTATGTTTACCATTTAGAGATGTAAATAAAATTATAAATGAATATCGATTGCAATGATTACTATCGATATTCATCACTATGAAAAAATATATTGATTATTGCAATAGTTTAAACACATTGAACAATTAACTATAAAAGAATTTCAATTAATTACACCTAACATATAGCTTAAGAAAAACAACTTCACAATCGATAACACAATCGATAACAAAATATAGAACATAAAGAAGATAACAAATGGGAAGCATAGCCTAACCGAGCTGAATACAGGGTAGTTTCCAGATCACTATGGCGTTTGCTTTAATTTACAATTTACGTTTGCAGAAATTCCATACTTGACTTTAACTGACACTGACATCAGATTTAACAGAGAATTGTTTGTTATTGCTGTCGTTGTTGTTGTTGTTAATCACAGCCTTGTCACTTTGAAGAGCTATGTAAAATTATTTCAATTATGCCCGTTTGCCATTCCACATTAATAATCGCTTGCCATTTACTTGTCTCGTCTCGTCTCGTCTCATCTCGTCTCGTCTCTTTTCGCCTCGACTGTAGAACGTCTGTACGCTGCGCCCGCAGAAATTGTGGCATTGCTTTCGATTTTCTACGGCGGCATTAGCATACTGGCTGTCATTGGGAATACGCTGGTGATTTGGGTGGTTGCGACCACACGGCAAATGCGCACCGTTACCAATATGTATATAGCGAATCTGGCATTTGCGGATGTTATCATTGGACTGTTCAGCATACCGTTTCAGGTGAGTTTGCCAATGCAGTATTTTGCTGTTTTCTAATTATGCAAATGCCAACCACGCCCCAAACTCAACGCCCAACACTGCACGCTAATTAGGCAGCACTTTTATTATGGAAGCAATTGCAGTTATGCATTTAAATAGTGTCAGAGTTTAGCATTAATTAAACGTTGCGTATACGCAATGTGTGAGCAGGCGAGAGGTGAACAACGTAAGGTACACACACACACCTGTTAAATAAATGGAGTTTACTGATTTTTCGCCTGGCTGTTAACACTTTGTGCACATAAATCAATGTGAATGGCATTAGCCTAGTTTCGATTTTTGGCATTGGTAATGCCCTTTATGACACAACCGCAAACAAAGCGACAAACATCGATTTCACTATAAACGAGCGTCAATTTAATTTCCGGCGCTTAAACACAACCCACACATTTTGCGGCTTAGAACCTTCGACAGTTACTCCCCCCCCCCACTAACAGCAGTCTCGATAATGGAGTATTATTATTTTTTGGACCAAGTTGCTAATGGGCTTAGCTGTTTCATGCTGCCGGCTGCCGTCTGCCCAAAATGTGCTAAAAGCCAATATGATAATACTATCTGAATTTCAATTTATCGAGTAGCAATGAATTCAATTTATATGATTTCGCTCGCAACCCCCTAATTCAGATTTGCCTCATAATCCACATTTCTATTGATTGATTTTGCATTTGCAAAAGTTTTGCCAAATTATGAATGCAACAAACTGAATTTGAAATTTCTTTGAACCATTTCACAGCGAGTGTCTGTGCATAATTGAGCTAAATGTTTAGCAAGAACGTTGGAAAATAAAATGATGCAGACTGGCATTGAAATTCAATTTGTAATTCCAAGAAAAATCTCATTCAATTAACGTAAACAAAGGAAACGTGAGAGGGAAACTGCTGAAGCCCTGCTAACTTTTAAGTAAATAGAATCTCAATCAATTGCATATTATTGTTGTGCTTGAGTTTTACATGGTAAGCAAGAAAATGGAGCTGTTAAAGCATATTTAAGCTTTATTCTATTGAATTTTGTATTTATCGTTTGCTTTCGCTTATCGTTCTCATCTCTTATGTTTTATTGTTATACCTCTAATCAACAGGCAGCTTGGAAAGCATATGAAAGCTCTACACTCACTTAAAGCTCACACATTGGCTGTGAAATGTATTCTATTAATTTCTCTTTCCATTTCTATAGACAAAGCGCAGCTTTCAATTTACTTCAAGTTCCTTAAAATGTGCTACTTTCATTGTTACTTATTGAAGTTGTTAAAACACCCAAAGCTTTCTTAGTTTACGCAAGCAACTGCCGAGCTTAAAGCTACTTAAAGCTCACTTATTCTCTATGATACGCACATCCGTTAATTATTAAATAAAGCTTCCAGAGAGTGAACAATTATGAGAGCTCCTACATCACATCTGATATTAATCACACATCCATTTAGTTGTAATTGGTATACTATACTAAATATCTAATCTAATGATTAAGCAAAACTTTGCTCTGTTTATGCTTTGTGGCTTCAAGTGCAGACGTCGCACACTCGTCGCATAATAAATATTCATTAAGTTGACAATTAAGTGGAATTCTACTATCCCAACAAATGGTCAGTGTTATCAATGGACAAGTCATTTGCACTAATTGTTTGGGTCATAGCCCCCTCTTTGCTAAACTACGCCACTGTACAGCTTAGTGTATAATGGAGGTCATATGAACTGAACGCAACGCAACTCAACCCAACTCAACTCAACTCATCTCTCTCATGCGTAGCTGCACAGAATGCTCACTTTAACTCTATCCACAAATGCAAACCACGCAATCACAAACATTCACACACACTCACACACAAATCACTCACACAGAGAGAGAACACACAAATCACAGTCTGATGTTGGTTCGCAGCCCATGTCACATATTGAACATAGTTTTGGCACTTTATGCTTGACAAATGCCTGGGGACAGTTAGAGAGTTAGAGTGAGAGGTAGGGGGTAGGTGGTAGAGCGAGAGGAAGGTGTGGAGGTACAGGGCAAAGTACAGGGCCAGGGGCAATGCAACAGTAGTTGGCGTTAGTTTCGAAAGTCCTGCAGCTGAGTTCGCTTATTGTTGTTGTCGTTAATCATATTTGCGCTGCGGTTTTTGTGTGTTGTGCGCGTTTTAATAGGGGATAACTGTGTAACATGCAGCTTTTGATGAGGATTTTCCTATATTTTCCTATAATTTTCATCTTTTTTTTTTTGGCATTTTCAGTTTCAGGCCGCATTGCTGCAAAGTTGGAACCTGCCGTTTTTCATGTGCGGCTTTTGTCCCTTTGTGCAGACGCTGAGCGTGAATGTCTCTGTGTTTACGTTAACTGCAATTGCCATAGATCGACATCGGGCCATAATTAATCCATTGAGGTAAGCCACCTACACGGCAAACAGCCTTAATAATGACTTTGTCTCATTAAAATGGCATTATTATAATTATTTTTCGTTGTTGTTGTTCGAACAGAGCACGTCCCACCAAGTTCATATCGAAGTTCATAATAGCTGGCATTTGGCTGTTGGCCCTCGTCTTTGCCGCCCCCTTTCCGATTGCTTTTCGGGTGGAGGAAATAACCGACCGTATTCGAGGTAAGTCTGCACTCAACAAACAACAAACAAAACTTTTCAATAACAAATTTCTTTTCTTTTGCCATGATAATTTCTTAAAATTGCGTCTGTTTCTTAGAGCCCTGCAAAAGGCATGTGTATTGTGTGGAAGCAGCTGTGCTAGACTTTAATATACCCTTACAATTGTGTGCAGAAATGTGTAGGGCATTAAGCCACGTATTACAGACACTATAGAGTATATATATTCATGTTCAGCTCGACAAACTTTGTTGCTGTAGCTATGTGTGTCAGTCTTTGAGCTAACTTAATGAAACTTCTTATATGTGTTACAACTTTTTACAGCAGGCAGTGTATAAGTCGATACTATATCTTATATATGTATAGCTATATTTGCCATAGGAACTATTGGCTGAAACTTGATTGGGATCAGATGACTATATCATATAGCTGCCATAGGAACTCTATGTAAATTACTTAGTATGAGAAACTTTGTTAATGTCAAAGATATCTTAACCAATCTCACATATTGCCTTATACATTCTGACCAAATTCATAGTCGTAAACTATAGAAAGAGTCGCTGGAAATGAACTATACACTTACCTCAAAAATAAACTGCAATGCTCAATCTTCAGCATGCTATAAATATACAACTTCCTCAACATATTTTGCAAGTGTACACTTAACTGACAGCTTTGTTTAAACCATGAAAACCCTTGAATATGTATTTGCAGAGAACGATGTGTACTTCAATTTGACTCGACCTTTTTGCATGAATAAGAACCTATCCGACGAGCAACTGAAGGCATATCGTTATGCTTTGGTATTTGTGCAGTATCTGGTGCCATTTTGTGTGATTAGCTTTGTCTACATCCAAATGGCTGTCAGATTGTGGGGCACCCGAGCACCGGGAAATGCGCAGGATTCGCGTGATATAACATTGCTTAAGAACAAGAAGAAGGTGTGTGGACAGAGTGCAAAGTGTCTTGATATGATTATTAACTTTTACTATGTTTTGCAGGTTATCAAAATGTTAATTATTGTTGTGGTCATCTTTGGACTCTGCTGGCTGCCATTGCAGCTATATAATATCCTGTACGTGACGATACCGGAAATCAATGATTATCATTTTATAAGCATCGTTTGGTTCTGCTGCGATTGGCTGGCCATGAGCAATAGCTGCTACAATCCCTTCATTTATGGCATCTACAATGTGAGTGCATTTTGTGTTACAACATTTCGATTATCTAAGTTGAGAGTTAGGTTGAGAGTTAGGTGCAGTGAAGATTAATGGCAATTTCAACTCAATTTTCAGGACAACAAATACAAATTCCATACGCTTGCATTATAAATAGCTAAATGAACATTTACAAATTTTTGTTTGTTGTGCCCACTCAAGTTAATTAATAGCACATTCCACTGTGCCCCATAATAAACACCTACTGTAATCCTGTCAAACACACACACTGCAAGCCCAACCTGACCCTTACCTTTCTACACAAAAAACAATCCGCAAATCGCTGGCATAAAAGCGCAAATACCTTGTGCTCTTTTTTTGAGAAATGGAACTGCCCGCAAAATCGATAAGAACGTTAAGGAAAAAACACAAACACAAGACACAAGACACAAAGTTTTTCTTGCTCGAGAAACAAATTTAGACAATAGAATCTGCCTTTTCTCGCACTTTTCACGTGTGGGCGGGGCAGGGATGTTGCCCATAAATGGAATATATTTCGAGACAAAAGTTTGCCGACAAATATTTTGGTTTATATTGCAAGGAAACGACAGCGACAGCGCAAGGGGAATAGAAGAAGGCAAGTGTAGGCAATTAGGAAGTTTTTCCTAGAGTGTATTCAACTTGATACACCCATGTGACAGTTGGCAGCAGCACAATGAGTAGCAAAATCATGAGGCTCAACGTTCATTAGCAACTTTTACTTATATTCTTTTCATCTATTGAGTGTCAAGGTAGCGCTACTAATAGGGTGTCTCAGCTCAGTCAAAAAGATTGGCCAGGAATTTACATAGGCAAACAAAATATTGTCAGGTTCTTATTGTGTCAGAAATCAAGGAATATAATTCTCAGAAATAGTGGGAGTTTTTACCTTATTATTCCAACTATAAATAAAACTTTTATGCATAAGGAGGAAATGTTTAGAAAGTCTTTTGTTAATAGAAGCAAAACTCATCAAACTACGAATTGCTTAACTCTTGATTAGCTCAGAGTAACAATTTGAAGTCAACTCTACCCGATTGAAAGACTATTTTTAAAGACTCAAAACAATCGCTAGAAAATTGGAATATTTAATGATTTGATTAAGACACTTTTAATAGAGTAAATTAAAATATTCTATGTATATTTTAATAGAGTAAATTAATATATTCTATGTATATTTTTAATAGCGCATGCGTAGCGTTGTGATTCTTAATCGGAGCAATTTATATTAATGTCTTATTAAAACCATTTTATCATAAAATTTCATACTTTAAGTTGAGGCTTAGAAGGCAACTCTACAAGGTCAAAGAGTTTACATATTTGTCAGTATAATGTAGGGAAATTTTGATAGATCTTACTTGAGTAAGGGCAAGTAATCTAGTTGGGAATAATGCCCTAATGCCTAGAAAAGACTACCATTATAAATTATATAATATATTATTATAATTTATATAATATATTTATTATTATAATTTATTATTTATTTATGTTTTTTATAAATTTTTATAAATACTAAATTTATTATATTATATTATATACATCAAAAAGCGCATTCAATTGTCATCAGAGTCGTACTATGTTATTGAGTTTCTTTTTCATTTGACAGCTGAATATAAGTTGAATTTGATTGACATTTTCAGACCTGGTTATTTACATGTTTTTGTCTACTTGCAGGAGAAATTCAAGCGAGAGTTTAACAAACGATTTGCCGCCTGTTTCTGCAAATTCCAGACGACACTGGAGCAGCACGAGCGAACGCTATCGATGCACACACGCGCCAGTTCCATACGCTCCACATACGCAAATTCATCGATGCGCATACGTAGCAATTTCTTTGGCGGACGTGGCAATGGCGGCAAGGGGGGATTGCATATAAGTCGCAATGGTTACAGTGCTAATAGCAACGGCAATAGCAATGGTACTGGGCATGGGCATGGGCATGGGCATGGACATGGGCTGGCTAATAGCAGTTACAACAATAATGGACATCAAACTATGGTGACATTTTCCAGCGGGGGCACAACAATGCCGCATTGGAGACGTAATAATTTCAAGCCGTTACATCCCGATGTGGTTGAGTGTGAGGATGATTTGGCTTTGATGGAGCTGCCCTCGACGAGTGAGGAGCTGCCATCAAGCATTGCCGGCGCCGGCGTTCAATTGGCATTGCTCAAAGCGGAATCATGAGAAAGTTCCAGCTGCATTTGTGAGCAGGAATTTGGCAGTCGCACGGAATGTGATGGTACTTGTATACTCAGTGAAGTATCACGTGTGCAGCAACCAGCAACAGCAACAACAACAGCAGCAACAGCAGCAACAGGGTGTGTGGGGTACAAGCCGAAGGGCGAAACATTATGGTAAACACTGTAAAGTTTAGCCAAATAGGAAATTAGGCTTTCAGTCTGTGATGTCGTAATAATGAATTGTGATTACAAATACAATGAGCAAGTTGAATGATGCAAATGCTAATCCGATTGCTAATGCTAATGAGAATGCTAATAATCGTTATAAGCTGGAAATGTGCGAATCCCTGTACAGTATTATAAATGTATTCAAACTGTAGTCAAATCAATTTTTCGACAAAACAAACAAATATAAAAAACATTAATTATAGCATTATATACATAAACATTAAGTGTCGAAAGAATTCCCACAAATATATTTGTATTTATATTTGTATTTATATTTGCATTTGTATTTATATTTGCATTTGTATTTATATTTCCTTCCGGCTAATTTCTCACTTCTCGCATTTGGCTTTAATTAATAGGCACATGAAATCAATTATCTAGCGTTAAACGTAAATTATTAAATTAGTATTTAAACCTAATTAAAAATCTATTTATAAATGTATGTATGTATGTATGTATATGTAAACTGTGTGTTAAAAGGCTAATTAATGTAATTCTATTGAAATAAAATAAAAGGCATAAACATTTCGAATCATTAAACAATTCGACCAAATATAATAAAACTCTGCATTTTGTGGTTTATAAACTGTTAATTATTGCAACAATAATTAAATAATAATTGCTGGGAATTTCCACTTGAATTGTTTTCTACATTAACTTGAAATTTAACTGCCAAGCGAAAGCTTTAAAGTGTCGAGCGCTTTTTTTATGGCAAGTCTTTCAACTTGACATTGAAATGAAAAGCTTTGCCTGGGATTGCCATAAGAAACTGCTGAATTCTTAAGCTAAGCGAGCTTTAGCTGACGCATACTTAGTGTAGACGCAAACCGGAAGTTGAGCAAAGCTTAAGACGAAGTTTGTGAAAGCTTTGTTATTGCTTAAAACGAACAAAAGAAATTGGTAAAAGCTTTAACGCTTACAGGGTGCTCTTTAAACATGTTCAGCTTCGACTGCGAAGAAGTTCATATGGGAAATGAAAGAGTTTATTTATAATAAATGTAGATTATTTATAATAATTAAATTAAAAATAATATGAAAAACAAACATAAAAATAATAATAATAAAAATTATACTAGTTATAAAATTAATAATAATGTATAATTCAAATTCAATATTTAATATAATTCTAATAAAAATGCATAATAATCTAAATTCCCTAATTAATCTCTTAATATATTTATTTAATAATTTGATTAATAATTATTCAACATTCACTACTATAAGTTTGGCTTATAAAATATTTCGCTGGTCCGGTAACAGTATATAATTTAAAGTGAATAATTAGTTAAGAATGCTACTGTTATGTATAAGAGACTAAATCAAATTAACATTTAACTAAAATTAATGAAGGTTTTGCTTATAATTTATCAAATATTAAATTTTTGCCATTTAAAGTTCGCGTGTGATATGATTAAACTAAGCTAATAGCAGGACAAACAAAGCGGAACATTCTGCTTGATAAGCACTAACAAAATATGACAACAGCAACAATAATAACGAGAAGAAGAGCAACAACAACAACAACAACAACAACGTCAAGATTGTCACGCAATAGTCGACATATGTGCGGCTCTAGTTGCTTTCTTTTTTATGCCACATGCAATCAAACAACATATGCTGCACTCTGACTAATACACACACACACACATGCACACACACACACATGCACACTCACACACACACGCACACACACTGTTAGACACACAGTGCAAAACACGCAATGAACTGACTGACTGGACATGCACATGAACATGGAACAAGCTGGCTATCGCAGACACAAACTCCAACACCAACACACACACACACACACACCTAGACGAACTAATACAGTGTCAGGAATATTTTCATATAGATGGACACTTGGTTGCATGAACACCACAACGTTGTTTTGTGTACTCTGACAGCTGGGAGAAGAGTCGCAAGGCAGATTGGCTGTTGATAATTGAATAATTAACAATGTTTAAAATGGCTGGCGAGAGGCGTCTAACGACAGGGGAGCGAGAGGGAGAGAATAAAGAGGAAAGAGTAAAGAGGTAGCCAGACGCTAACAAGGGTAGTCACTGTGCGTGTGTGTGTGTGTGTTTGTAGTGCAGGTCAGCAGGTCAAATGCAACCGCAATGTCAGCGCGAGACCTCAAGCGGCGCACAATCATTTAGTTGAATAACTCAGCAAGTGCACCACTTACACACACACACACACAAACACAAACACACGCACACACACTCGCACACCCTCATATACACACTCATGTATATATGAAATAATTGGGTTAGCATTTCCTTTAAATAATTGACATTTCGGTGGGAAAATCTTCATGGCACATGTACTGTCATTTATTGATTGACTTTCGTCTTTATCGCCCGTATATTATTTTTCAACAATTAGAGACAGAATAAAAATAAAAGCACTTGAAAGCACTTTCAATGTGTGTCCTGCCTTGCTGACGTGCGGTTCATTTCTATATATATTTAAGTTCAAAATGCAGGAAATAGGCGACAATAAAGGTGCGTATAAAGAGATTGAAGATATCGATAGATAAAAGTTATAAATAGATAATACACGTGTTGAAAGCTGAAAGAGAAATGAATTAAACGTGGCTTAAATTAGTTAACAAATCGATTGAGAGCTTGCTACAATTTTAGTTGCACCTTAAATTAAATTTAATGTAAACGTATAATTATATAATATAATAAAATAATGCATATATAATATAATAGTATAATTAATATATAATATAATAATAATGTATATTAAATATATAATATTAAAATCATTTTAAAGTTAAATCATATTTGCTAAGCAAATTAATTATGAAAGCGTCAGAAGTTTATAAAAGTTATGTTGAAAAATTCAAATTATTAGCTGTATTTTTTCAGTTTTTTAATATTTAATATTTTTTGCAGTGGAAAATGGAAAGCAGTATAGTTTGGATATCAAAAAGTTCTACAGATCTTATACTTTGATTAAGAAAGAAGAAAGAGTGAAAGAAGAAAAGAGTAAATTATAGATATTTATTAATATTTTAAATATAATTTAAATTAATTGGAATCAGTTTCAAGCATTCTTGACTTTAAGAAGAAGAAATTATTTCCTTACATTATCAATCTAACAATATACTTAACTTTTTAAGCCAGTTTAAATAAAAATAAATCATTATTGAAGCCAACAAAAAAGGTTACTTAAATTACAGTTGAAGCGAGAGTTACTTTTAGAAGTTTAGAATAAAATATAAATTATTATTTTAAATTATTTTCCTTATATTAAATTAAAAGCTCTACTGCTTATAGCCTCTTCACGCACATTTCTCTACATATTTTTGCATTTTATTTCCATTAATATTGCTCTTTAAAATGTAATGCAAGTCTCTGTATTATTTTTTATCTACACACCCACCGAAACTGCAAATTATTTTAAATCTTAAGTTGTTATGCTGTTTTTAAGTTTTTAGAACTTAAAGTATTCCTTCTCTTTCCATTGCTCATTTCATCCCCTCCCCACCTTGTTTAACATATGCAAAACTCTATCCCCTCTCGTTCCCTTCCAGCATCACGCAAGGCCTTCTCATCGACAAGCTCTTCGCGCCGCAGCAGCGGCAGCAACACGGAGCTGGTCTTCGAGGCAACCACAATGAGTAATGGCGATGTTGAAGCTGATGCTGATGCTGCTGCTGCTGCTGATGCCGTTGGGGCAACACCAAGTTGCATGCCCGTTACGGATTTCTATAGTAATGCCACGATACTCATTACCGGTGGCACGGGCTTTGTGGGCAAAGTGCTAACCGAGAAATTGTTGCGGGCCTTTGGTTTGCGTAAAATTTACATGTTGATACGCAGCAAGGACAACATGAGCGTGCAGGAGCGTTTGCAAGGATTCTTCAATGAGTCGGTAAGTCAATAGCAATAGCAATAGCAAACTGGGGAAATGAGTTGCTACCGTTTGTCTCTGCATGTGTAAATGTGTGAATGTGTATGTAAATGTGTGCTGAGGAAAGAGTAAGAGGAAGCGGCGCGGTTTGCCTGTCAATCGTCTCCTGCCGACAGTACACAATGAAAACGCAAACTCAACGCTAGCTGTTGGCGTTGTTCTTATATATACCCTGTAACATGTAATTCCTCCTAAAAGGTATGCAGTATATGTAACAGAGTATATTATAATAAACATTACAAGTTAATACCCTATAAATTAAAAAATATATATATGTTTTAAATGATTAGTTTACTATCACAAGGACTTATACATTTTTACGCTTTTTTCTACATTACTTTTTTGTACATGATTTAGCTATAAAAAAATATGTGCAAAAATTTAGAAAACATTTTTAAACCCTCAAACTTTTTTTAGAATCAAAAACAATTTGTTTAAAATAATAATAATAAATAAAATATAAAATAAATTATTAAAATTTCTCAGATAATAATAAATAAAATATACAAATAATTATATATAAATACACAAATAATAATGCACAAGAATAAAAAATAACAAAATTCAAAATAAATAGTAATAAAAAAAGAGAAATCTATCAGGAGAGTGCAAAAATTGTTACAGGGTATCTGCTATTACATTCATGTCTTTCACAGATATTCAATACAATGCGCGTGGAGCACCCTGAGCTGTTGGAGAAGGTGCATCCGATACGCGCTGATTACAGTGCCATCGACCTGGACATCGATGCCGGCGACCGTGCAATGCTCTCGTCTGAGGTCCAAGTGAGTAACTCTCTCTCTCTCTCTCTCTCTCACACTCTATCGCACACTCACACTCCCAGTCAGTCTCTCGATTTGAAGCTGTATACTCTGTTGTCTGTTCAGAACAGCTGGAGAGGATCTCGTTGTATTGCATTTTGTTGTCTGTGTTGGCAATTCAATCAATGGACTTTTTGTGTGTGCAACTTCTCTCTCATTCTGTATCTGTTTGCCTATCGGTTTGAATGACTCACTTACCATGTGCTGCTCTCTCTCTCTCTCTCTCTCTCTCTCTCGGACTGTCTCTATCTATCTGTTTGACTGTCTCTCTGTTTGACTATCGCTCTGTCCGACTGTCTGTCTGTTTGTGCATTACGTTACGTTAGCATTGCCTGGCCAAGGCAGGCGCAATGTTTACGACAACAGCAGCATGCAGTCGTCGTCGTCGTCGGTTTATTTCCTTTTTATGATTTTTAAAAATAAAAATAAAAAATTACAAAAAAAAAAAAAAATAAAAGAAACTAAAGGCGCAAAAATATATATTTTGTAGTTTTCAACAAAAATTGAAACCCGGCACGTAGAACTGTGAAAATGTGTTCCTACTCCTGCTCCTGCTAGCCAGGATTCACTTGAAGCATCAGCTTCTCTTCCTGCTGTTGGTTATAAAAAACAATATATAAATAAATGAAAATTCCTGTGCATGCTTCAAGTGTTTGGCGTGCGCGAGCCATTGTCCTGCCAGGCGCATCCGTTTGCTGTTTTAGTTTCTTTTTATACCCTGTACACACTGCAATTGTACAGTCATGGGTGTGATAGTTCTGTGCTATGATATGTGACAGGCAGCTACTTTCTTGGTAGTTATGGAATAAAGCAGGAATAACGACTAAACAATAGGTTAGAAACTAAAATCTTCAGCTGGAGGATATAGTAAAGAATTAACGTAGTTTATCTCAGACGAAACCAAGAAAATTCGTTTAGTTTTATATAACTTTCTGTTATAACAGAACTGTTTGCTGGGTATTTGCAAGTCCAGCACACTTCACTGCAGCCTGCACACTTGTTTTCTTTTGTGTTTGCTTTAGAATTTCGTTTTTATTTTTTGTGTTTTCGCAAAACATTTTGCATACAAGTCACTCACTTGCATGTGGTGCAGTCGGCAGTCGGCAGGATTCACTGCGCTTAGTCCTTGCACAGTTTTAAAACTAAAATTGCTTTGTTGTCGATGTTCAATGCAGCAGTTGCATGTGTAGCCATGTCCTGCATCCTCTTGGCAGCTCCATCCTGCCCCCCCCCCCATCCATTCGCATGTCCGCGTGTCTCCTACTGACTTTGAGGTTATCAGCGAACGCAGCCAGGACGAGGCGACACCAAATGCATCCTGCAATCGCTTCTGTTTTGCATGCGCTTCTCGTGCATTTTGCATGTGCTTTTGTTGTTAAGCTACATTTGTTGTTTGTTATTGTTATTGTTGCTGCTGGTGTTCGTGCTTTGTTGCTGGCATTTTTTCTTCAATTTTAATATGCATTACATTTTCTAGCGTTTCGTTATTTCTTCCTGTTTAGATTGTCTTCAACGTTGTGGCCTCGGTCAAATTCAATGAGAAACTGAGCGATGCCATCGACATTAATGTCCTTGGCACTAAGAAAATACTTGACCTGGCCATGCAAATGAAGCAGTTAAAGGTAAGTTAAATATTTCTAATATACAAAACGTGACAAACATTATAATTTATAAGTATAATATTAACAAAAAGACTGGCAAGGGAATGTAACTTTTGTAAGTAGTTCAACTATGGATTTCACAAAATATATGACGTTTTGAAATCCTATTTGATTCATTTAAAAAAAGTTGTAATTCAATTTAATCCAGCAACTTATTCTTCAACATATAACTAGCGTACAAACCAACTTTCAGCCTTAAAACTTGCATAGATCCTGAGATATGACTCTGAACCCCTCTAGGAATCATTCTAGTGTCAATTTGAAGTTATTACGTTTCTCTATTTATCAATATTATCAAACATATATAGAGTAAATTAATTCCTTCAATATATCAACTTAATAAACCTAATTTCATTAGTTACGAAGCCAACTTTCAGCTCAAAAACTCTAAAAGATCTTGAGATATATAGCTGAACCCACTGGGAAACTATTTGTTTAATATTTTCGAATAAAAACAATTCATAACGGAATCCCACAAGAGCTTGCAATGATTACAGCATTAACAGATTGTGGTTAAGGGTATTTTGAAATGGATCTTTGTTGTGGAATTGAATTAAGTATTCGCATATCGTTTTTAAGTAACCAAAATACATAATTCCCATGTCTGCATGTTAAATATTTGTATATGAATTTTAATATTTACAGCACACTATGTGTGTGTGTGTGAGCGTGTGTATGTTTATTTTTTAACGTAATGCTTTTTTCTGTTGTTGCATATATTTTTATGGCCGCGGCGTGCAAACAATTTCAACACAATTCAATCAACATTCGACATGATGCCACGCCCGCAACGCCCATTGCAATGGTCCCGCAGTCATTCGTACACATTTCGACACTCTACTGCAACTGCAATCGCAAATTCATCAAGGAGCAAGTGTACGAGAATGAAATTGGCTACGAAAAAATCATGCAGGTTGGTTGAATGAGCAAACTCAATGCGTGGGCATTTAAAAACAAGGGGGACATGAGGTGGAAGGGGTGGTAAATGGTGTGGGCAAGGGGATGGTAAAGAGTACTCATGAATATTATTATTATTTTATGTGCATACGCAATGAGTGCCACCTGATCTGATTGGCTTAACAATTTATTTAAATTAAAAAAAACTGCAATTGCAGCATTAAGAATAAAAGAGAGAAAGCGAGAGAGAGAGAGAGAGATTTACTCTTTTACTTTTCGTTTATAGATCTATCGCACCTTTGATGATGATACGCTGGAGAAGCTGCGTCATTGCCTCATTGGCCCCATGCCCAACACCTACACCATGACCAAGAAGTGCGCCGAGAATCTGGTCAATCATCGTGCCTTTCACATGCCAGCGGGCATCTTTCGACCGCCCATTGGTAAGATTAGTATAAATCCTTGAAAGAAAGCCCAATGAGAGAGAGAGAGAGAGAGAAGAGAAGCTGTGGTCTTAAAGTTGACTTCACAAACTAATTGTCAGATAATTAGCCTCAAAATACCCCTGGGCAGCTCGTAAGATTGCATTCCAAAACAAAAAACGAACTAAAGATATTTGAAATTCGCCAGCTGCCTGGACCTGGACAGGGCCCCCAAGGATCAGTGAGGCAGCATCTGAAAAAACGAATATTTTAAATTTTTGTGCGCAACAAGAAAACAACGTTGCATTTGCCCCGTAACGACTGGGGACCAAAGTCGAAGAGTCGAGTCGAGTCGAGTTGAGTTGAGTCGAGTCGAGTGTGTGGCAAGCTTTGCCCAGATAAATGCATGTGCAAAAAACTTTTTTATATGCAACGGCAACCGAAAACGCAACGTAACGTAACGAAAAGGCATAAAGAATATAGAAATGTAGAAAGTCGACGATTTAATACACTGCCAGGTATAAAGTGAAACTTCAATTTGCTGACACTAAACAATTTTCTCCAATGAAAACTATAACTAAAACTATAAAAAACAGTTTAATTAACGTGTTAAGTCTGCAATAGCTCAGAGCTTAACTCCTCTTACACTCTCGCAATTTCCACTTGCATATGTTTTGTTGTTGGATTGAGTATCTGTGAGTTCTGTGAGCATCAATTGTTGCTGTTGTTGCTGCTGATTTTGATTTGAAGAAGGAATAAGCAAATTTGATGAAATAACAGAACTATTTTATGGCTTCTGTTACGCCTTCGCCATCCAATGCGTTACAAACATCACACAGAATTCATAGTACCCTCTGCAAGTGTATAACAAAGCCCAGCTAAAAGTCAGCACATGCCTGACTTGCTCGGACCCACAACTGGCGACTCCCGATTGCCGACGCCCGACTCCCGACTCCCAACACCCAACTGCCAACGTTAGACTCCGGTTTCCAGCTTGAGCTTCGTAACAAAGCGCAAACAAATTTTCATTTATTTTAACACAAAAATGCCAAAGCATCCTAGCACATCCTGGCATATCCTGGGCTGCCCCCAACAACAACAACAACAACAACAGCAACAAATGAAATGAAATGGTTGGGAAAAAAAGAGAAGAAAATTCAAGTGCAAAACTTGCAATTGGGAGTCAGGCATATCAGTTAGCAGTTGCCGAGAGCAAGAGGAGAAGGAGCAGTAGGAGCAAGAGTAGGAGCAGCAGGAGCAGCAGAAGCAGAAGGAACCATTGGACCATTATCGCTTTTGGCGTTGTCTAAAATCAACAATGGTCTCCGGACTCGAGTCTTGGTTCTCCGTTCTCTCTCTCTATCTCTCTCTCTCTCTCGTTCTCTCTCTGGTCAACAAAGCAGCCATTAATTCTTATTTATTTGCAGTAATGTCAACGTACAAGGATCCATTTCCCGGCTGGACTGATAATTTGTACGGGCCATCAGGTTTATGCACTTGGTCGGCCCGGGGACTCGTACGTTGCATTTACGGCACCGCCAGCTCGAAGGCGAACATGGTGCCCGCCGATTATGTGGTGAATGCAATGATAGCATCCGCCTGGGATATCGCCCGTAGGTTAGTCGATGAGCAAACCGTAGCAGGGAGGGGAGGGGCAAGCTAACAAAATAGTTGCTCAGATGGAGGGCAGAAATAGCATTGTTAAAGAGTTTTCTGCTAAAACAGATCAAGTCTGCTTAAGGGAAATTAAAAACCTTAACAAATTGCACCTTAATTAATGATTTTTCCTTTCTGTTCTTTAGTTCTTTTGAATTCTTTATATGTAGTTCATAATAGTTCTTCTGAATTCATTGTTCATTTCTGTAAGAAGCTTAAATTATTGTTGAACTTTTGCTCATTTTTAACATCTTCTATACTTTACATACTTTAGTTACTTAGTTACTCAAGTTGTTGAACTAGTTTTACAAACAGGTTGGGAATATAATGAACCACTACTTGGAACTAGTTCAGTCTATAGTGAACACAGTTTCCGTAAAGTGCTACATAGTTAAATGGAATAATAGTTTGTTAGCAATAAATTGGAGTTTTATTTATTTTACTTGGAACTAGTTCAGTATAGAGTGTGAGCTGGTTCTTTAAACGAGTTCAGTTCAGTTAAATAGGAAATTAGAAAATTACAATTTAAATAGACATATTAATGTGCTTATGACAGTAACTGCAACTAGTTCATTATAAAGAGTGAACAGGTTTTTTGAACTGGTTCACAGATAAGTTCAATACTATATTGATACGATTCACTACTATAGAACTTATTGATACACATTTAATTATGCCACTAACTGGAACTAGTTCATTAGTAAGGAAACACAGGTTCTTTAAACTAGTTCACAGTTAGATTCTAAATTTATTTGTTGCAAAAGAGCATAAAGAAATGCAGAACGAACAACAAAAGTGCACATTTGCTTCCCTTAAGGGAACAAGTTCACCAAAGAGTAAATTAGTTCATAAAGTGCAAGTTTAAATATAGTTTAAAGTGTGTTCTTGCAACTGGTTCACAGCTAACTGCGTTAATTAGATCAGTGAACTTTAAACAGCTTTTGTGTGGACTTAAAGTTGTTGTTTTTTTTTGTTTGCCAATAAACGGAGCTGCATTAAATTACCGGCTAAAGCAACTGAACTAATGAGATTTCATTTTAGATTCGAAGAGCGTGAAAAAGAACTCGATGGCAAATCGGAGCTGCCCGTCTACAATTACGTATCCGATGTGAACAACATTACCTGGGGCCAGTATATGCACCTGTCGCGTCAAGGATTTCACGAACCATTCGACAAGGCGCTCTGGTGAGTAGCACCACAACTGAATATGTGTGTGGGTGTATATTGGTATAAATATTCTTTGTTGCATTTCAATTTTTGTGGCAAAAGTTATCTACACACGAACCATTGCCATATTGCATGCATGTCTAATCCAAAATGCTTAAATATTGCCGTATTCTCTATTTTTTCTCTGTATTTCTCTATTTCTGTTTCGGAAAATTTATCTACACTCTGCTAATACCTTGAAACAATGCAACTGAACACATGCCACAACAAAACCTACAAAAAAAAACCAAAAACGAATACAAAACATGCGACGGGATAACAAAAACTCGAATGAAAACCCCAAAACGGGATACGGGAAACTGGAAACGGGCAACAAACGGCAACTAAACCAAATCGAAATGTGGCCAAAATGCTGTTGAATCGCTGATGCTGACGACGATGCCAACAACGACGACGACGACGACGACAATTTCTGCAACTTGCTACCTGCAACATGAACATCGAACCCATTGGACCGCATTATTGTCACAGGTGCTTCTCGTACGTTATAATACCATCGAAGCCTCTGCATTGTGCAATTGCATTTTTCTTGCACAATATCCCAGCTTATATTTTAGATTTAATTGCCATGGCCACCGGACAAAAGCGCATGTAAGTACACACACACACACACACACACACACACACACGTACAGAGTGAGTGTGTGACACAGAGCGGGAGAGAGGGGAAGAGGCTGATAGCAGAGCAGATAGATATCGATACAGTCACACCCCAATGAGATTGTGCTGTATAAGTTAGTTGCAGCTATTGTGGGTTTCGGGTTTTGCTACATTGAACGGATTTTAAACGCTACATTGAAAGGCAATTGAATGGTTCAACAATAGCAGTGCTTGCACAGGGTATATTAGCTAAGGCAGACAGTTTGTAGGGTCACTAAAGAGATGAGCTTAGAAAAGGGCGTGAAAAGAAAGAAATCTTTAGATGTTTTTAATAGCAACATATAACAATTTATATAGATAAATATTGTAGAGATATAGATGAAGAAAGATAAATGTATAAAGATAAAGGGAATAGTGTGGAAATAGATATATAAATATAGATGATTTAATTAGACTTAATTATGTATGCTAAGAAAAGAAATCGATGCAGATATATTAAAGTTTAGAAATAGATATATAAATAAAGATGGATAGATATTGAAATAAATTTACATTAATATTTATAAACAAATAAACAGAAGATATAGAAATTGATAAGCATATATTGTATATAAAGAAGAATGAATATAATAAAGGATAAAATTCACATAATTATTTATCTAGATCTAGATAAACATATAGATAGAGAAGGATGCAGATAAAGGCATAATCGAAATTCCATAGAAATGGATAAAGAAATAAATTTAATTATTGATATAAATATACAGTTTCAAAGATTACATAGTTATACGACTAGTAAAGCTCTTTGACAAACAACTATATATATAAAGAGATGGATTGAGTTGAAGATAAAAGTATATAATATACAAATAATTATATGTATAAATCTAACTCAGTAGTAGAGTATAGCAAGTGCGGCTTATGCGCATCAATATGCCAAGTTAGCTGCTTTTGTTGGGAGCAAGCAACATGTCGTATGCGTTATATTTAACAAATTGCCATTAGAGCGCATTACCAATGCCATTTGGCATTTATTTATGAACCGCTTGAACTGCTTGATGCTCCTCCAGTTGGTATTACTGTTCCCGCTGCTGTTGCACTTGCTCTGTCAGTTGGTGCCCAATTAGCAAAGGTAATCAATACTGAATGAATGACTGTTCTTCTTCTTCTTGATGCTGTTGTTGCTGTACTTCCTTCGTTGCTCTACTTCGTCCGTCGATTGCATTGTGTGGTCGTTAGGTATGTGAAGGCATATCGTAAAATCTCGCGCATAATCAATATGATGGCCTGGTTTGGCCTCAAGGAGTGGAAGTTTGCGCATCGTAACATTGACGAATTGAACGAGCTGCTGCCGTTGGGGGAGCGTGAGAAGCTGCAGTTTAACATAGCAACGATTAATTGGAGCGAATATTTTCGTTCATATCTGAGCGGCATCAGGCGCTACTTCTTTAAGGATAACGCTAACGATAATAAATTACAACAGCGCAAAACTATTTATCGCAGGTAAGAAAAGCACACACAGATACAGAGAGACACAGAGAGAGAGAGAGAGAGAGAGTGCAAAAGATGAGAATTGAGTGTGCACTAAGTACTTTTTAATTACACTTTGTTTGGTCTTTATTCTCTTCGCTCTACTTTAGAATGCTGCTGCTGCATACGCTGCTGAAGACGACATTTGGTCTTTCATTAATTATGTGCATACTGCGCTTTTATCTTCGCATTTTCAAAATTATGCCAAGGATTGCGCTATAAGACGCAGCTATAAGACGTAGCCCAGTGTCATTATAAATTATAATCAAGCGACGTAACCATTTAATAAACTCGATGCCAAGCGATTTCTTAAAATGGCATTTCAACTTTGTCTCGCATTACTCATACGCAACGTGGCCGCAACAAGCACAACTTTTTCGCCTGCCTGACATGTGTGTGTGTGTGTGTGTGATGAGAGCTTAGCGTTGAGAGGGCGGGGGGAGTGGAATTGGCAGCGTTTGTCAGGTAAAAAAGTTGTCTACCTGTGAACTTTGTATTTTTATATTTTGTCGCGCTGTCTTGAAATATGATGCAATTTCTGTTGCGATAAAGTTGCAAGGACTAAAACGTCATAACACACACACACACACACACATACATATACATACTCTGAACAGATTGTAAGTGTTGACTTTGAGAGTGTGTCTTGGAAAATATATAAGGATTGCAGTTAGCTAAAGTTTATGTTGCACTACAAGCAAACAATGCGAGCATGTCAACAGCTTGTCTTTGAAATTAAGTGCAAACAAAATCTATAAATAAAATTACACTACTTATGCGAACTTTTATGAAAAGCTTATTAAGCTTTTCTCAAGTTTCTCAAGTGCAGTTCAAAAACAACTATTACTTGCATCAAATGCTGCAAGCTCTTTCGTAAACTTATCAATCAGCAGTGAAAAGTCAATGACAATAGCTGAAGAGGAAGCTTTTATTTACAGCAAATGCTTATAAGGCATTCAACATTTTTATTTAAATGATACAGCTTTTATATAAAACAAGTCTTGAAAGCTCTTTATAAAGCATATTAATTTGTTTAAAATAGCTTATACTTAAACATGTTTTAAGAGCGCATCAAATATGTAAACAAAGTTCTGTGAATTACGAGCGAATTAACTGAAAGGGCTTTTACTTTAAGAAAGCATATAAAGCTTCTTCAAAAGCTCATCCCATAGCTAGGGCACTGCAATGACAACAGCTGGGAAAGCTTTTAGTTTAAAAGAGCATGTAAAGCTTCTTCTTAAGAAGCTGTGTAAAGCTGCTTCAAAAGCTCAATGCTTATGACAAGCTGGAAGAAGATGTTAACTGTTGAAAGCTCTTGGACATGATAACATTTCAAGCAAATACATTGGACAACATGCTCAATCTGCAGACTCTATATTCGCTGGTTTAAATGTAGGGCATGCACAGTTCAAAGTGCCGCATAAATTTCCAAGCAGTCTGGCCCAAGAAAAATGGCCAAGAAGTGAACGTAAACAACATGACAAACGTACACACACAGTGACTGTATGTGTGTGTGTATGGGTGTGTGTGTGTGTTACATACCATTACATATATAATTTTAGTTAAAAGTTTTATTTGCCGCATATTTCATATTGTTGTTCTTGTTTGTTTTTTGCTTTCTTTTCGCAACTTTTTCACGCTGAACATTTGCTTGTTTCATATTTCATGGCAGCGCAGACAGAGGCCAAGAGAAAGAAAGAGAGAGAGAGAGATAGAAAGCAAGATAAGGAGAGTGAGAGAGAGAGGAAGGGAATGACATTGGGGCAACGCCAACACCTCCTCGCGCGCATTCATTATTGTGTAATATTTTTACATTATTTTATTATAAATCAACAAAATGCACTCAACGCTGCGCTCTGCTCAAAAGTTGCAACGCCAATGCAGACTGCGACGCCGGCGGCGACGCTGACTTCTGGCGCTGACAGCAGAAACACATTAAACGTCATAAAATGCACGAGCAGCGAAATGTCGACGGCTGCGTCGGCTCTGCGGCCCCTTTTTGCCTTTATAATTTATTTTTACTTGAATTAATGTGCATACTTTTTTGCACTCGGCTGCACAGTTGGCCCGTTACCTGATAGTAACAACCCCCAACCCCTCTCTTTTCTCTCTCTCTCTGCCACTATATACCACTCGATCTGTCTGTGGGTGTGGGTGTGTGTGTGATAAGCAAAGTGGCCAAAAATTGCGTTGACGTTGGCATAAAATACTTGCAGAAATTATCATAAGTGCAATGCAAGGCAACAGCGTGTGTGTGCTGAATGAGAGAGCAAGAGACAGACAGAGAGACAGAGGAGAGAGATAGAGAGAGAGATAGACAGAGAGAGTAGTAGAAAGACTTGTTAATAGTTTGACTGAGTGTTCTTATAGAGAAGCGCAAAGAAACTGTACAACTTATAACAACATCCTTTCACAGACAAAATTTTAGACAAATTACATAAGTAGTTCTGAAGATCTGTCGCCGAACCACTGTAAGTATAAGTTTTCTTATAGTTTGGTTACTGGTTGGGCTTAAAGGACATACATATTTATTCCCAAACATTTTCAGCTAAATTGAAATACAAAAACTAACTATATTAGAATAAGTTTTAAAAAAATTCCAGAAATACAGAATATACCACAAAAAATACCACAGTCTATGCTATCACTTAACATATTTTGCATAAATTTCGCGCTCGAATCGAATCAACATTAATGCACTGAGGCTGACAGCTGACATTTGTGTTTGCAACTTTGCATCAAAATGCCGACAAGTGCCTGTCGTCGGTGCAACAGAACAACATCAGTCGAATGAATGGGGGCATCATCATCTTATGCCGCGCCACATGCCGCATGCCGCATGCCCTGTAAAGAGCTGATGTGGCATGCAACTTCATCAGATGCCAGATGCAAATGCAGTCGCCATCAGCTGTGCAAGTGCATCGGGCGTTGATAATCAAGTCATGAACTGACTCAACTTAACTCAACTCAGTTGCCACACACACACGCACACACATACACAGAGAGACCATGCCACATATTTTGTGTCAGCCCTTGGCAATGGAATTCACAGCGTGGTACGTGCGTGTAATTGGCCGTTCATGTGCAGCGAGCTGGCCGCGCACAATACCAAGTTGAAGTTGCCAAGAAAATGAGAATTCGATTTGCCGTGAACATGCAATGCGGCGTATGCGCAATATTTGCATGTGTGTGCATAGAGTTTGTCATAGAAATCCATAGCAAGCAGCTGAACAAATCCAATAAAAATACATACATACATAATGTATATGTATACATATAAGGAAAAAGAAAAGCCCCAAGAGGCATAAATCAAATTTTTGGTCAACGGAAAACTGCAAACATGGAAAATATTCCAACTCAGTGTGTGTGTGTGTGTGTGTGTGTGGATTTTTAATTTAAAACAACAAGCTGAGCGGATCGAAGAGAAAACTCCAACAGCAGCACCTGTGCTTCCTCGATACCTCTGGTTTCCTGGCTTACAGGTGAGAGCTGAATGCTGAGGCTGGACAGGAGAGGCCGACTGCAAAATGCCTTAAAAGGCCATTAGTTGTTTGTCTAGGACCTTTTCTAATGTGCTCTTGTCAAAGTCTACACATGTGTAACAGTCGGAGTATGTATGTGTGTGTGTATGTATGTGTGTGTGAGCTACCTGTCTGTGCATGCAAAAACGTAGCAGCAATAAAGAAGATTTGTGTCGCCGTCGCATTTTGTGGACTCGTTTTATTCATTCTTTTCTTTTTATGCCCTGTAGACTGAGCTGTCAAAGGGTATGATCATTTTGTGGGTAGGCAAGTGACTGTCGAAAGCTGGCTGCTATTAAACTAAAAGCTATACAGCAAGTAAAAGCTTGAAAGAATTACTAAAGGCGAGAGGCAGAGAGAGTGGGAGAGAGACAGAGAACGATAGCTGTAGAAAGAGTAAGATATATTGGGGAGGGAAGAAGCATACAACGACGAAACTTGTATAAACAACAATAACACAATAAATACAAAAGTTGTTTAAGAAACTATTCGGGAAACTGGGTCTAGATGTTACTGGCGCCATCTAGCGGCATGTAGAGCAGAAGCTTCTCCTTAGAATGCACCCCGCTTTTATTATGTAAATTAATTTTAAATATTTTCTTAAAAATACAAGGTATCTCGCCAGTCTAGCAAACTCGACTGCAGCATTTTGAGTTTTCTTTTGTTATTTTTTGCAAATTCTGCACAAAATCTGTGCAAGAGAGTAAAGTCAGCTTTGGTTTAGGCTAATGACCACAGAATGGTTGCTGCTAAACCACAAGCTAGTACTGCAGTCAAATACACATACATAGACAAATTCACACACATGCACACTCGAACACACACACACACACACCTAGAGGTCAACTTCAATGTCCTTTACATTGTCTGGGCCATGCCTAATATGTAAGAGGACTCACTTGAACATGCCTCGCAAAAAAAAAGAGAGAGGCATGCCACAGACATTCATGTTGCATATGTATATAGAACGAGGTATACACAGTGGCATGAGGCTGTGTGGGCATGTGGGCATGTGCTATGACCGATGACACTCTGATAGCACAGAGGTGCTGACAAGGCTCTACAGGACAGATTGCAAAATGAAATGAATGATTGCTTCGTTCAACGCATAATAAACAATGAAGTGACACTGAAGTTGCATAAGTTCTGCTTCATTCGAAACTCGATTCCTATGATTCCTCCTGAAAGAGCTGTAACTCTCTCACATAATCCTGTTAGGAAAAGTCAGAGTTGGTACACAATGTGTGCTTCTTCTACTTCAGTTGATGCTTCGGTTAGCTGAATACGCTTGAAAGCGTTGCCACCTGATAACATTTGTAAGCTATGAAGTTTAGAACGTATTGTTGAACTATTGAGCGATTTATGGTGTAACTTATCTATATGGAAATAGACACAGAGTTGCTACTTGTCAGTATCTTTATATTGTTATTGAATTACAGAGTTGCCACCTGTCCGTCAATAGTAAACTATGCAGTTTCTGATAAATACCTGAATACCCTGTAAATAGCATATTATGGAGCTTACGCAACTGTCAATGCAAAGCTATCTTTGATTTAATTAAATTAAATTGCAATCCCAAGCGATCCAAAGCTGCAACATGTGGCAGCCCAGGCATCAACACTTGCGACGCTGGCCAACACAGTTGTTGGCCTGGCCAACATGGCCATTAAATTCGCTGGGTTTCAACTTGAAAGCGGTTGCTCCCCAAAGATTACCGCAAATGCACAATGGTAAAATAATCATAATTGCATATAAAATGTTAATGGGCAATGGAGCAGGCAGAAGAAGGGGAGGCAGGAGAAGGATGGAGGAAGGAGGGAGGGAGCCGCTGGAGCGACGGTAGAAATGGCAAATGTTTGGCGAGCTCTAAAAACTTTTTAATACACCAAAGGACACATTTGGGCCTCTGCCCCAAAGTTGCAGCCCACACTCTGTGTGTGTGTGTTTCCCCCAACTGTTTTCAATGTGTGCGAGCGCCACAAATGCAAAAACAATTACGAAAACTTTGCTGGCAACGCGCCACACTTCGCACAGCTCCCTCCGCTTTACCGCCTTATCCTCAATGCCACAACAACAACAAGATGGAAAAAAGTCAAAACCAAATGTGGAAAATTTTTGGGGGAAAAGCGCAACTTTCTTTACGGGCCGCGCGGCGTTTGCTTGTTGCTGTTTTTCTTCTCTGCTTTCTTTTTTTTTTTTTTTTTTTTTGATTTTTTTATTGGTTATTGCCGTCGTGTTTTTGCTTTCATGTTTTCATTGCTATGTTAAGAGTGGCAGCAACAGCAACAGGAGTAGGTACAGAAGCGGGAGCAGCAGCAACAGGGGCAGCTTACAGGCAGCAAGGCAAAACACTTAAATTTACATAATTTCCGGTCCACGTCACTGATGTAATGCCACGCTTCATCTGCACCCAAAAGCAACAGCGGCAACAGCAGCAGCAACAGCGGCATCAGACTACAACAGGACTTGTCTTTAAAAGCCTTGTGTGGATCAGCTGGGGAACAGCGAAAGGTCGCAGCGGGGTCGGTGCTGGGTGTGAGGTAGAGTGGAGCAAGTTGGGCAACGGGCCACGAGCAGCGGGCAGCGGGCAGCAAGTTTCAACTTTTAGCTTTTGAACTCGCGCAATATTTTAACGCTGCAATTTTTAGTTGAATTTTAGCCTTGTTTTTATTTTTGTGCTCTCTTTCCCCTTGGTAGACCGACTTTTATAGTGTATATACAACAACAAGTAGAATAACAATAACAATAGCAACAATAACTACAACTACAACAACAATAACAGCAACTACGTAAACTAGCGTAGAGTTTGCACTGGGGTGCTGTAACTTGTTGTGGTAAATGCGCCGTTCACAACTTTATAGACGCTTAGCAATTATGGCAATAGGAATTTTTATTGCCATCATGCCGCAAGCATGTTAACTTATCAAAGAAAGAGAGGTAAGAGAGAGACAGAGCGAAAGAGAGATGGATAGAGAGAGTGAAAGAGAAAGAAAGGAACAGACAGCTACTTAGCAAGAAAGCTAGTAAGTAGTTCATCATAGACCAACAATTTTAAGAGAAGCAAACTGATTGAATGTCTTAATTAAAAGCTGGCTAAGTGGGTGAAAATTAAAAGAGAGAGAGAGAGAGAGAGAGAGAGGAAAAGAAAATGAGACTGAGAGAGGAAGAGGAAGAGAAAGAGAGGCAACAAGGGAGAGAAGGTGAAACCCATTTTAGAAAAAATAACAACTTGAAGGCTAGAAAACAGATTGACTCGAGAAAGAGTTAGACAAAGAGAGAGAGAGAGAGAGAGAGAGGGGAGATTAAGAGAGCAAATTTATCAGACTTAAATATAATAGTCCAAAGAGAGCAACAAAGTAAGTTTTTCCCAACATATTTTAAGAAAATCATCAACTGCAAATTATCAAAGTAAACTGTATTAATTATTCGTTTAGGAATTGTTAGTTTTATATTTAAAATAATCATATAATTATGATTAAATCATTATGACAATATAATCATTAATTTTGTATTCTTTTTTATTTTTATTTTCAGTGTTGTATCAACCTTATCCCTTCAACTCTATTAATTTATCTTATTGCAGCAAACAGCATTTGATCAGTGCATCGACAATTATTTGCTTTTGATTTGCGGCAAGAAGAAATGAACGTTATGAATATGAATTTAATTAAAAACTGTTGTCCTGCTGCCAATATCTGCTGGCATTATATCCTACATCCCTTTTGAAATTGCTCCCTCATATCATCCTTGAGGAAGGCAAATGCAATTAAATGTGCGAATTAATTTCATTTCATAAATCGAATTTGAAATTGTTCGGCAAATAAAGCAGACGACTAGAGATGACAACGTGAGCGATGTGAGGCAGGCGTGAGTGCTGGCAAATATATATAAAGACAGCTAATAGTGTTGGAAAATATAGTATTTTAGTTCGTTTGCCTGGTGAAGTGTTAAATAATGGAGAAGAAAAGTAAACAATAATACTATCGATAGAATTGAAATGAAAAACAAGATGGCAGCACTATCGATAACAAAACGGTGTTTATCGATAGTAATTTTAATCACCCACAAAACAATCGAGTACCTTTCAAAGTAAAATACTTAAAATATCGTGATTTTCGGTACCTTCATAAATAGTACTTTTAGTGATTGGTTTTGATCATGAGTGTATATGAATATACGTATGAATATGAGTGTAAACATGAGCATGAGTCTCTATAAAGTATTCTTAAGTTATTCACTTAATCATCAACCCATTCATAATCCCTTTCAATGCTTCACGTTCTCATCGCTAACGAGAAACTCAAGCACGTCCTATCAGCAGCTTGTTGAACCACACGACATGGGATTTAAAGCGCTCTCTGCACACAAAGGGGCAGAGAGCGCAAGAGAGAGAGAGAGAAAGAGTAAGCTCTACTTCATTATGTTTTACTTCTAATGACAATTAACATTTCTATTTTCTTTTTTAATGCAGCTCAATTAAAGAACGCGCAGCTTTAACTAAGATTTATAAGCTGAAACGCACACACACAAGAACTCAACGCCAGAGGGCGCCGTCAGTGCAGACATTGACGTCAGCAGCTTGGACGCCAGGGGGCGCTAACTGGCGTGCGTAGCGCGGCCACAAGCGCAGTGAGAGTTGGCCTTATTATTACATTGTTTATGAGTTCTGGCGTTCTCAATTTATTGTTTATGTTTTTGTTCTGTTTGTTGTTGTTGTTCTTCTTCTTCCTTTACTTGTTGTTGTTGTTCTGCTGCTGCTTGTTGTTGCGGTTCTCTGGCTTGTTTTACAAGCGCGTCTCGGCATGTTTAACTCATGTTTCTTGGTTCTCAGCTTTTGCCATTTGAGGTTGTCTTGGCTGGGAGGTTGCCCTCCTCCTTCCCCCTGCCCAACACAAAGTCATATTTTCTTATTATCTGCTAGGGCAGGGAGAGGGTGGGTAAAGGGTCTCGGCCACTTTTGCCTGCGCTTTTTGCGGCTGGCCACAAACCACAAAAAAAAAGGAAGAAGAAAAGAAATAGGAATTATTAATAGCCTTCTCCATTTGCTGCTAAGTGGCGCAAATTGTGTGTTTGTTTATATCATTTTGTTGTTCTTTAAGTCTTTTCGCTTTGCTCCTTTAAAGCTGCCTACACCGAATGAAGAAGAACTAAAACAACAGCCACATTCGCATTTAAAGCACCTTTTTGTGGCAAGGGTGAGGGGACAGAGGGACAGCGGGAAGGCGTGTGGGCGTTGGGGCGTGTGCAGTTTATGGAGCGCGTTGAACCGCGAACTGTTGTTAATGGCACTTGAACTCATCGCCCCCGACGTTAAGGTGTATATCATGGCTGGTAAATGGCACGAGAGAGCAATGTACAGACTGCTCCACTGTCTGCCCCAATTTTCAACTGAAGTGCGCTTAAAATTCTACAAAAATCAACATAAAACAACTCAAATATTGCTTAACAAAAATGTTGAAACGTTATGCAGCAACTGCACAATGTATGTTAAATGTATGTTTAAGTGACGCTGTTAATGTTAACTTGTAACATGTTATGTTCTATGTGCTGCTAAGTTTATCCCAATTAGTTAGAACTGGAGCACTATATTGCTATTATATTGAAGCAACATAGTTCTTAATTAACGTCATATTGCATGTTAAATCGCTGTTAAAGTGACGCTATTAATGTTAACTTTAACTTACCCATTGACGTTTATTTTTAGACTCTGTACTAAAAGTACATAGTCTTCTAAGTTTGACGAAAGCGATTTGGCCGTAACAGGCAGAAGGAAGCATCTCCGACCCCATAAAGTATATATATTCTTGATCAGCATCAACAGCCGAGACGATATAGCCATGTCCGTCTGTCCGTCCGTATGAACACCTAGATCTCAGAGACTATTTGATAACACCCGTATAGTGTGCAGGCAGATCAATTTTGCCTCCTTCCGCCCACGCAAATCGAAAAAAACTTATTATAAGAGCTACAGACTTGCCACACTTGGTAGATTTGGTACACATCGGACCATAAACAAAGGAGATTTTAAGGAATGAATGACTACCAAGTTAATGAGGGCTGAGCAGCATTCGAGCAAATGCATAATGTTCTTGTAATTTTATAAAATCGAAACTTAAGCCCTACTGTTGTTTACTATTGATTGCTTTGCATTAGAAAATACTTTCTATATTTATAAGTTTTACATATGCACATATATATGTAGGTACATACACACATAGCAATGCATAAAATGTAACGGTAGTTTGCTTCTTTCACTGCTGCTGCTCTCTTCCAAGAACGATAATGAGGGAGTATTTTTTGAGCAACAGAAACTTGCAGTTATTTCGATTTTGTCGGCCTGCGGGGTGATTTGGCGGTAGCACAGGGCGTAGAGCATTAGACTGTCAATCAAGGGATCGCAAGTTCGAGGCCCAGCCGATTCGTTTTGCAATCTGTATAATATTTTATATGCGTAGATATTGCTTTTCACGATTAGTACAGAGTCTCCCACTGTCGACTGTAGCCTTATCGACTGGTTAATTATTAAACCAGTTTCAAAGCAACTGAAAGAGAAATATAAATAGATTAGAATAGGTTCTTGTTGTAGTTTAAAGTACTGTTAAAGTGACGCTGTTAACCTTCTTTTACTAAAAGTAGAGTACCTGAAGTCACAACATTCAAGTATTTATCAATGTAAACTAGATTTATATTGAAGAGAATTATCGCGAGATTAATTAAGATATTTACTGCAGTCATTTGATTATTAATAGACTTCTACACTAACTTTAAGCTTCAACCTCTGCTTAACATCTTTTGAACATATAGAAAAATATTAAAGCAAGCTTAAACAACACCTTAAGTTTCGAATATTCGCAATCAAATCTCAACTTAGTCTCTTTCTTTGTTTGACTTTATCTCTGCTCATTGTTTTCATTGTTTCCCAATCGCTTTGTTAACAAATTTCATTATTTCTTTGGCCAACTTTAAAGAAACAATCTCCAGACTTTACGGACTCATTGACCCAACGATTTCACTTTATCGCTCTCTCAAAATCCATTACATGCAGCTCTCTGCTCTCTTGTTGCATTAATTACCAGATGGGGTATGAAAAAATCTGTGGCGACGCTAAATTGCACTTGAAAAGCAGCATAACGAGTGCGGGAACAACTGGAGCGGGTATATTGGACTGTGGGTAGCTGTTGTAAAGTGTTTGCACGTGAGTTTTGTGCGCTGATTGAGTTCTCCTGGCGAAAGGATAAATGAAGGACGACGCTTAGATATGACAAGAAATGTCGGTAAGAGAGCAGCGAACTGAGAGCTTTTTGAGTTCTTGTTTGCCCTTTTTCTTTTGCTCTCTTCCCATGCAGTTTTCCCCATACATTCCCCCTCCCACCCACCTGTCATTCATTTTTCTTTTCTGCTTTTCGTTTTTGGCTCGAGTGTTGTTCGAGCGCTTTGGCAAATATTTGATTTTAATTTTTCCAATTAATTGGTTTTCCATCAAAATTTAACAACGCATCCTGCACCTGTCTGCCCTTGCCCCTGTCCCTACCATTCCGCCTACCCACCACAGACTGCTGCATTTACATGCGAGATTTCCAGGCAATTTTCCAGCTTGTTGCAACTTTAAAATGACGCTACAACAAAATAACAACAACGAAAAACAACAGCAAAACAAAACAAAACACAATACAAAAAGTCGAATGGCAAAAAGTTAGTCCTGTGCGGCCGCAGTTTGCATGAACGGGTGGGCGTGGGCGTGGCAATGTGGGCGGCCGCAATGTCAACTACAAGAAAATTGTCACTAATGAGTGGTAAAAAGGCCGAGTCGAGTGACCAACGTTGTTTGCATAGAGACAGAGGCTTTCCCTGCTCGGGAAAATGGTCACGGAAATGAGAACTCTGGTCTCTAAAGCAACAAGGCGCATGTGGGCGTGGGCATGGCCGTGGCACTGGCAGTGGCATAGTCAATATTGGCAAATGTGTCAGCTGCAGTCGAGTTCGTGGCAGAGGGGGAGAGGGGAGGGGGGGGAAAGGCGGCTTATGAGCAGCCAAAAGCCAAACGAAAGGGATAATGAAAACCACGACAAAAGCACACAAGGACAGTGAAAGCTGTGCATAGGGATAAAGAGCAATAGCAACAGCAATAGAACAGCAATTGGTCAGAAAAGGACAGAGAGAGAGAGAGTGCGACAAAAAAATATGAAATAAAGTCTGAAGTTTGGTCTGAACTTTTGTGTGTTCGTGTTAATGAGATAAGCATGCAAATGGGCTAATAGAATGGCAGCCAGTAAGGACTAACAGGAAGTACTCAATTAACAGTCAAGCAAGCCGTAGAGAGAGAAACAGTCAGAGAGAGAGAGAGGGAGAGAGAGAGAGAGAGAGAGAGAAGTCTGGCTTAGCTGCCGTTCATCATCGTTTATCTTAATAAACCGCGCACTCAGTCAGACATTAAACCGAAAAAGCAGCGAAAAGTCCTTTGGAAAATTGCTTAATTTGCAGTTGCCGTAAGAAGGTGCATGGAAAAGGAGGGAAAGGGGTGGTGTGGGGGCTTGGAAATCAGAGCCTGACAAAGCGAATGGCAACGTGTTTGCTGAACGTTGCAAGCGGCACACGTAAAAATGTTGATAAAACGCACAAAAGCCCGCTGATGATTTCAATTTATATATCCAAGTGAAGCTCATCTTCAGTTGTGCACACGTAGTGGGACGCCAGCCAGGACACTGCCACTGCCACCACCTTTCTCACTCACACATTACTGCAGCGAATTTGCTGAAGCATCTCACGTGCAACATAATTTTTCCGAGCGACTTGCCGGCGACGAAACGCGTTACATGAATGCTTCACATAGAGCTTCGCCCCCTTACCAGCAGCCCCGCTTGCCACTTGCCATTTACCCGAGTCTGTGTGTGTGTGTGTGTAGGATGTGTGGCATTATGAGCGTGAAGTAGACTAAATAAATTACATTTAAGCGCAAAGGTGTTACGCATTGCATGCCACATGCCCCCTCCCTCTTTCCACAAACCCCTTTTCACTACATCTGATTTTCCTCTAGGTGGGCGTGTCTGTTTACTAGTTCTGTTACTTTCAACATAATTACGCCATGTCAAAGTGCAGTTGCTCATTAATTAACAAATTGAAAGCGATCTGGCAACGCTGCCATATCATTGGCAATGTTACAACAATTTAAGGGAAACCGCTTTTAAAAATTAAAATTCTTAATGCTTTAATAGATAATGGAACTAAATGACTTTAAACGCATGCTTAAGATCTGTTTGCTCTAAGATTACGTATAGATCTTATGTTATGGATGTCCGAAGATTTCGAAAAAGCATACAATATTAGGGTGCAGAATTATACTAGAGGTCAAACAATGATTCAAAACAAATTGCTCATCGAAATAGGATATTGTTTGAAAAAGTTATGACAGTTTCAAGTTTTTGAAAAACTCTGTGAGGGACCCCGTAAATGCCGCTTCAAAATCGGTTCAATTTTAACAAAGTTATGGCAGCTCAAAGTCTAAACTGCATTTTACTTTGAAGCGGTGCTTCTGTAAACTGTAAATTTCAAAACAAAGTTAAATTTTTAACAGTAGATAAAAATGTAGAAATATGTTAACAAACTTAACACATTTCTTGCCCTTCATTAAGATGTATTATATATGTATATAGGAAATATGTTAGTGTAGAGTTTTCACAATTTTCCGGGCCTTAACTATTGCCATTTACGCCTCAGTTTGATCACCAATAAAATTTGCTGTTTAAATATGAAAAGTTCAAATTGCTGCATAAAGATTCCAATGAAGTTTTCAATTTAGCGAGAGTGAGGGAGAGAGAGAGGGAGGCAAGATGGAAGAAAAGGAGAGGGAGGCAGCACACCTGGTCACCTTTGGCGGTCGTAAATAGTGAAAGTTAAGGCAACTAAACGCTAATATCATAAAATGTCAAGCCAAATGCGTTAAAACTGTTGGCGGTGTTGAGTGCGAATGAGTCGGGCTGGAGGGGAGTAGGGGAGAGGGAGGGGGCAGCTGGAAAATGACGTGAAAACTTTGCTGGCATAAAAATGGACCAACTTTATGCAGTTTTAAATGTTTTTTTCTACAGATATTTAAAGTGAATATCGAAGGCAGACGACACTCCCCCCGCAACAACCTCTTACCCACTCCACACTACTCCCCCTGCCACATTGGCAACTTCAAAATGCATTCGGGTTCTTGTAAAAGTTTCTGGCAAGCAAATGGAGCAGGAAACAGCTGTCCCTTCATATCTTTTGCATATCAAAAGTATCGACGACGATGAGGACAAGGACAAGGCATTAGAGCAGCGTGAAGGGCAAAGAGAAGCAGGCTCACATAACAGTAGTTACCCGCCATCTCGCTCTCCCACTCTCCCACTGTTACTGTCTCACTGTTAAAGTGAAATATATGCAAAGTTTTCTTATTGGGCACAGGGACACACCCAGAAAATTCTCGAAATTGCATTTGGCTTCCAAAATAGCTGTGTATGCCTGTATGTGTGTGTGTGTGTGTGTGTGTGCTTGTTTGCATAGATGAGTGCAAAGTTACATTCAATTTATATGCACTTGCAAAAGTTTACACCAAAAAAAGTTTTTACTCAACGAAAACTAAACATTTTGTTATCGCCATGATAATGGACCTCGGCACTGCAGCGATTGAGTCCCAAACACAAATACACGCAGACACACAGCCACACATATGCATGTACATATCTACATACAATATATAAAATATACACACACACATGCATACATACTTGCGTTCACTTGCAGACACATGTCTGCCAGCGTCTCAGCTCATGTCTCAGCTTCTTGGTCTGTAGTCAAAGTTTACTGCATGCGCAAATTTGTGCCAATTTCCAGCGTATTGAAAAGCAATTTCCACATTTTAAATGATAAGAAAACTGTTGCGTTTGTTATTAAAGGCAACAGCTAGAGATTTCTCACGTACATTGTGCCACAAAAATATTTAAACTTCGCCGCTCATTTATAATTTGATCACATTTATACTTTTTCACTTTTCCGAGAACTCCGAACACTCCTAACTTAATACAAACTTAATCAACCGATGCGAAATTACAATTTGATCGCGTTATTGCTTGTAGATCATTCTTACTTACATATCTTCTGTTATGTTACTTCCCATCTTTAACATTGTACATTATACATGAATATCGATAACTAGAGTTGGGCAATGTTGTGATTTTGTTGATACAGTCACATATCAGTGACTGTGAACATAATTACATACAGCGACAATAAATTAAATCGTGAAATCGACAGTGCAAATATATTAAATAGTGATTTGGCCGCTGTTACTTTTAATATATTGTCACTGCAGCTCATAATACTGTGAAATACTTGTGACAAGTAACAGTGGCATAAATATCGCGCAACTCTAATCGATACACATGATAGAAGAAAACGAAGAAGTGGAATTTTTTGCTCGCGGAAGTTAAAGGTTATGTGAAAAGTTCATAAATATGTGTTTTTTATTAAGTTTATTCGCGTTGAACAATTAACAAAGTTTGTTGAATAGCAAGTGCATGTTACAGAAGCTGCAAACAAACAGCTGTTCGGCAGGGGGCGAACGATCAAAGGAAACTTGACGCTACCCTTGACTTATTAACTTTGCCAGCGGCGTTAGCTGGCATTTTCAAAGAAATTAAACAACAGCTGCAGCACAAATGCATCGATTATGCCAAGTCAGTGCGGACAATGGACGGACAGACAGCGGACATCAAAATTAATATTCTCAGCTATGCAATGTAAAAATGCCAAGAAGCGGAGGCTGAAATAACGGAACGTTGGCAGAAGAAGAAGACAGATAAAAATGAGTTGCTTTGAAGTTTCAGCAACAAGATGCCTTCGGCCAATGGCAATAACAACAACATCGTCAACAACAACAACTACAGCAAAATAAGAAAATAAAACGAAACAAACGGATCAGTCGAGCGCGCGCGACTGTATAAAACCCGGTGCAGTTTTATAAGTTAAGTATTTTGATTATAATAGAAATAAGAACGTAGCAGGTGTTTATTGAAACTCTCATTTAGCATATGATTTCTCTGCTTACTTATTTCAGAAAGCTTTCACATATGTATACATATTCTTATAGTTGCTGAGATCGACGCGTTCATACAGACAGACGGACATGGCTCAATCGACTCGGCTGTTGATACTGATCAAGAATATATATACTTTACAGGGTCGGAGATGCCTCCTTCTGCCTGTTACATACTTTTGCACAAAATTATTATACCCTTCTTAGCCCATTTTTATAAAAATGCAAAAAGGAAACATGGCAAACGGCAGAGACTTCTCATCAACATCGTTCACAGCACCAGTAGCAGCAGCAGCAACGGCAACTGCAAAAGAAGCGCAGCTGAAGGAAAATCAAGTTGCGTTGCGTTGCGTTTGCTTCATCAATGCCAGAAATGGCTGAAGAGGAAGAGCAGTGAAAAAAGGAAGCACAACTGACTGGGTTGGCCCTAAAGGCAAAAGCAACTGCAGACTGCATGTAATTTCTTGAAATTCGCTGAAATCACAGCGCGAACTGCGAACTGAACTGAATCAGAGGGAATGTAATTTAAGTGCCATAACAATGGAGTTGAAAATTTTGTTATTGTATCAAATGCAGGGAAAGAGCTTAATAAGCTCTGACCGAAATGCGCAACCCACTAATACCTGCAGAGGGTCAGCATGAGGGAGCGAACATGGAAAGTGACAGAGAGAGAGAGAGAGAGAGAGCTAACGAAACAGCGAACAGAAGCCACAAAGAGAATGGCAAACAAAGTAACTGACGTTGCGTTTTTGTGGTTTTGCTTTTCGTTTGCACAAAGAAAACAAAAGCAGATGCAATGAAGATGCAGCAAGAAAACGAACAACAACAACAGAAACAGCAACAGCGGAAACATCAGCGATGTAAGGGGAAGACGCAATTGGATGCTCTGTTTGTGTGTGCTGCTTACGTACATATTACTCATGTGTGCCAGAGGCGTTTACGAAGAGACGGGTAAGTGCAAGAGTGTGAGCGTATGCGGTGTATACTTACATATGTGCGTGTGTGTTTGTGTGAGTGTGGCAGAGACGTGAGCTGCTTTTGTTCTGGAAATGGCGGGGTATGCACTGCTGCCCCGTGGCTTATAGTACACTTTTTTAATAAATTATAAATTGCTGCAAATATATTTGCAAGCAGGGATTACATTTATCCCCTCCTACACCGCGCTCCTTACCCACTCTTTCACCCACACGCTTGTTTGCATATCGCTAGTTCGGCTCATGTCCCAAGTGTGCGGTTCAGCTATTGCCCAACCCTTTATCCCCACAACCCCTCCACCCGCTTGCCCACCATCTAGTTGCATATGTGCTTTAGAATTTTGTATTCAAGCTCGAGTCACGTTTTGCACATTTGTTAAAAGTAGTTCTTAAGGCGATTGCCGCCTGCCATGTCCCCTCCCCTCCTCTCTTGCAGGCAGCGAAATAGTGTGAAACGTCTTAAATTAACTGCAAGTGGCAACTGCTGCAACTTGCAACTGCAACTTACAACTTCTGTTACATTTACCTGTCTGCAGTGTGTGCTTTGTCCCACGGCCAAAAGCAGTTTTTAATCAATCACACACATGTGCATATAATTCTTGTGGCGCCTCAAGGCGTCTGACGGACGGTCGCCCACATCAAATAACTGTAAAAATAAAGAGCCCTATAACTGTACATACAACTCATAAATATCTAAAGGCTTTCAAAGCTCTCCCTTGTCCGTGATAAAGGTTTCTCCTCCCCCCCACAACCCCATTTGCCCGCCGCTTTTAATGCCGAAATAAATTCATTAAATTTCAGCGCCTTTTGTACTTTTGCCATACAATAAAAATGTCATTTTACAATGATATATGGGCTCTACAAGGAACCCAGCTCCAGTTCCAGTCTTGGAAAATCACGTAGGAAATTTTGCGTAAACTTGAAAAAGCTGCCGTTTTCGATAATTCGTCGCGAAATGAAACATGTTCTTACAAAAGTTTTTACTGCGTTTACCCATTTCATTTTCTTGCTTTTCTTTCACTTTTTTTTTGCTCTGCTGCCTGCATATTAATTTGAAATTTGTAGCATTCTTTTATGCATAGGTGTATGTGTGTGTGTGTGCGTGCGTATGTGTATATGTGTGTGTGTGTGTGTGTGAGTGCGTTATGTTAACAAAGTCATAAATTTCCAGCATTGCTGACAGTTTTCATATTTGACTTTTCCTATGTTGCATGTTAAAAATTGCTCAAAATGTCTAGCAAATGGATTGGGGCCACATTCGTTGGTTTGACTTACCTACCTAACTTGTGGCAGGGTATCTGCAACATCCAGAGGTGTTGGCCACGATCCAGCTTGAGATTTAGGTTCGATGTACCTCCCTATAAAAGTATTTTTCATGTATTTGTTATGAGCTGATTGTAGCTGCCTTTTCTCATTTTGATTTATTGCACTTTTCCGCTTTTTATCTTAACTATTTATTCAACTTTTGTTTAACATTTTTTGAAGTAAAGTGGGATAAATTGGGTTAATGATCTAGGTGTATTTATAAATAATTATAATTATTATATTTGTAGAAAGATTCTTAAACGATATTCAATCTCTTGATTTGCACAACAATTAAACAAGTTACATTCTCTAACTTAAATACTTTCAATTAAGCATCGATGAATCATTTGTTCATTTGTTAACTACGTATACATGGGCTCTTCACTTTGTTGAAGGGGCAGGTCGCAATTAAGTTGATTCCAAGTGATGGAAAACTGTCGGGGAAACTGTCACAAAAGCGATGACAGACTTGATTGAAGCCTTTACAATACGCATCTCTCAATCAGCGGCACATTCAATCAAATGTTTCGGCACAATATTTTAGTGTAGTGTAAATACACACACACACACTCTTTCTCGCACATTTATTGTGCATTTGTTGTTGATATTTATTTACTTTTCTTTGGGTTGTGCACAACATGCGACAGCATTGAATTACATTTCCATGGAATTGCACGTGAACTCAAATCGACGGCACGCAGTGCAGAAAAGTTTTCAGCTGCACTCGGCGTAAAGTTTCCTCCTATTTCCGGTGGCAACGTCAACAACAACAACAAGGACGACGATTTTGGGCCAAATTGTGTGTGAAATTGAATTGCAATTGTCAATAATTCGTTTCCAAAAAAATATTTCCCAACGCTGCCAAGCAAACTGATTGAGTCAACGAGCATTGCTATAAAAAAAACTTTTCCACTGCATGCAATGCGATTATAAAGTTCCTCCAGCTACGATCAAATAAAAACTTTGCTTTACTTTTTGTATGGCCCTCAGGTAATAGCGTCTAATTAAAATGCGCTTCAACTTTGCCTTGATTGAATGTTAACATGGCTAAAATGACAATTGGCCAAGCATTGGACACGTTGCCTAAACTGTAAATCATTTGTGCTGCAGTCATAAAATCCAATGGGGCGCAGACAATTTATTTGTTTTTTATGTGCTTACAACTAATGTGAGGAGAGTCATCCGCCTCTGCAAACCCCTGTGCCCTACCCATCCCCTCTGCTCTAAATATATGCCTGGCAGCTGGCATCAGGCTCAAAGGATCTCCAATCGTGCTTGTCCAGAGCAGCACGTACCAAAAGTTCCGCAACGCAATTTTTGAGTTTTACTTACGTAAAATGTTCAAATCGAACTTAAAATTGTGTGTTGTATGTGTATGTGTGTGTGTCATATGTTACAGCAGTGTAGGGGTTGTGGCGCAGGGGAGTACTGACTTTGCCTTTTCTTTGGCCGCAACATTTGACACCTGCTACGCTTTTGTATTTTTTTTCTCTTTCTTCTTGCTGCAGTCAGAAGTGGGCAGGAGGGCTAGGCTGGTGCGGCATGCCACCCATTGTTTTCATTTTATTGTGTGCTTAAATATTTACACAATGAAAACGAAGCATTTCCTTACACACACACACACACACAGACACACACATGTATTTATGAGTGTCTGTTCCAACACATTGTTTTTGGGGCTCAGCATGTTTGATTTATGAACATTGTTGTTTGCGTTGTTGTTGTTGACCCCCTGTATGATATTTTATACTCGATTGCCAATTATGACCTGTTAAGGGTTTATGGCCATTGGCTTGTGTGTGTGTGTGTGTGTAATTGTTTGGCCTGAAGGGGCCAATCAATTGAACAAGCACTTAAGTGTCTCTCTATACAATGGCATAGCACAGTTGTTAATTGCATCTAATATATGTTGTTAGTATTCCAGTATGAATAAAAGTATGCGCACCATAAATATGCTGTAGGGTTGCTTAGTTGAGCACGTCGAATCTATCTAATCTATTTTATTTGCTTTAAATTTACAACCGTCAACTTTTATAGTACTATTAATTTACATAGTATAGCCAAAGTATACCCTGTAAGCTGCTTAAAAGTAGGGTAGATATAAGCTGTGATAGCACATATGAAAATAGCTTGAACTCAACTCGAATATATAAGAATATATACTTCAAATTAATGTTATACATTTACAGGGTATTTCTTATATGTCTAGAGTGATTTTGACTTAGGTTAGACAAGTTTATTCCTACATTAAACCTTTTTTTGAAGTAGGTAGCTTGTGGTACACAACTTACACAATTTACAGGATATCTATAACTCGACTGCTGCAATGAGTTTCTACTCGTTTAGAGTCGCTCTTAAGTGTTATTTCAGTTTGTCTGTTTAATGGAAATTCATAAACTACCTCACAACAATTTATTAAACGACAAGTGCCTCTTTAATTTTTAAGCCAAGCTCACCCTATCGTGTCAGAATATAAAAGCAAATTAATACTGTGCAAGTACAGAGTATCTACAAGTCGTATACTGGCGCTATGACTTTAATGAAGCCAGGCCATGAAAGATTTCCATTTATAAGTGAAAGTCCGCATTGTGGCAACTCCTATTCTAATGAAGGGTATCTGCTAGTTGTATATTGCCGTTCTTTTTATTAACTAAGTGAATTTACTTCATAGTTATGCTTTAAATGCAATTTTCCATTCATATTTTCATGTATTTACATGCAAATTCTAAAACTCTGTTGCTGTGGAGATGAATGGCTAAAAGTGTTTGTTTGGCTAGAACTGAGGAGTCACTTTTCGGCTTTCATGGCTGATGTTGGCCAATTGAATATTTCATGACATTTGTCACTTTGCATGCAACAGACATTCGTTTCCTGTTTACAGCAGAAACAGATCTAACTTCTCTGCCCCCTTGACTCCAACCCCAACACAGAGATGACTCTTGACTAACTTTAGAGTCGTTTTCTCAGTGTGTCGCGCATTTCCCCATCCCCTTACCCCGCCCCTCCTTTCGCCCTTTCCATTTCTCCTCTGTGGAAAATGCTTTTTTGCGTATTCAGCATGTCAACTGAGGAAACTCAATTTGCCTAAGTAAATAAACGGAATATGAATGTTTAATTTATTTTACGAGCATAGATATTACACAAAACACACACAAGTCAGAGTCAGTTTGTGTAGTATAGTGTAAGTTTTTCCATGTGTCGTACAAAGAAAAGTTTCCCAGACGCAAAAATTCATGCGTTATTTGTGGAAAACCGCCAAAAATATTTGCAATTCGAAAAGTTGATCCATTTAAGCGCATTTATATCGCATTTTACATCGATTTCTCAGTCTTCCCCAAAAGAAGTTTAATTAAATCGAAACGAGCGAGTGAAAGGCAGTGAGAGAAATGGCGAAAGAGAGAGAGAGAAGGCGGCAGGCAAACATTTTCATTCAGTTTATTTTTCTTTCTTATCCAAATAAACTCTTCAATTAATAGAAATCTCATCACATGCATTGCCTGTGGTTAATTAATTTTATAACAATTTTCTTGTTCGCTTTTCGTCTAAAAAAAAAAAAGAAAACAAAAAGAAAATGTCAAGCAAAATGTAGGGCAGGTAAATAGAAAATGACAGAGAAAGAGACATAGTGAATGTAATGTCCTGCGGCTAATTTAAACGTGTATTTACATTTCTCATTTAATTTAAAAAAATCTCATTTCAATATTTTCAACGCTTTTATTTTAATTAAGTCACAATTTTCTGTGCTTGCTCTCGTCACACGATGCGTATACGCAACGCGTTAAACTTTACTCGGCTTCAATCTTCAATCAACGAGCAGTCCATAAAATTGTTGTTGCGTGACTCATAATTTGTTGTCGACTTGTTTACACCGCTCCCTCGCCGCTCCACACCGCTGTGACAACTCCCCTACCCCTCACTCATGCTCATAATGCTGCGCGTCTTTTATGAATATGAATGCTGCGTTCTGGGTGAAAGATTGACTTGAATTCGTGTATCTTCCATCTTCTGCACTCATAAAAAGCCAAAACGTTAAATTTGTGAGCTTCCTGTTTTATATGAGCAGATCGTGTGTGCATTACAAGTTGTAATCGCACTTGTTTAATGCTCTTTGTTGGGCATGTTAAGTGGATGGATTTTGTGCTCGCTTAGCAAATGTTATGTCTGATGAGCTGCACTTCAATTTACAATCAAAGTTGCCAACAAATTATTAACCTTTATGATTGGTTTGGTGTATAAAACGAGAAACTGGAACTTGTTGAAGAGCTATTAATTTAATTATGATTCTCTGTTAAGCTTTTGAGCAAGTGAGAGGGGAAGAAATATAGAGCGGGAGAGAGAGGCGTAAGAGAGTTAGTTTATCCGAACTTATTGATCAGAAAACTTATTCAACTTATTATCCTTTATAATCTGCATGAAGTTTATCAGAAATATACTTCTGTATTATTTTATTCTATATTAAATTCATAATATTACCTGGTTTATCCAGTAATGTAAATTACAATTTATTAAAGCCGAAAGTGTACATAATCTATTAAATAGATCAACTCAAAGCATTATCTTCATTATAAGTTTGATATAGATTTGCAGTCACGCCCTCATGCCCCAATTATTAATTGTTTACACACTAAGTAAACTGAAGTACTTTTTGAATTATTGTTGCTTGGGTTCTTGTTGAAATCAAAAGACAAAGAAACATTTCACCTTAATGTTAATTTGCTTGACAACAGCTGTCACCTTGATGCGTCTCAAGTCGAATGTTAAATGTTTGTTTAATGTTACCTTTGTTAGAAGTTTGGCAAAATTCTTTTGTACACTTGTTGTAACATTATTTAGCTTAGGGTTTCTTTGTACTATAAAAGAGCTGATCTACATGCAGAAAGTACAGTTCGAGTTGTGACTTGTAGCCAGTTAAACCAGCCATGCATATCGTATCAGTTGTTACGCTGCTTTTGGGCAGCTTCTTTGCCTGCTCACTGGCAGCTCCTCAAGCCGATGAGGGGTACCAAGTGTTGAGCGCAGCTCTGGCAAATTTGGCTTCAGAGCTTGCGGCCCAGAAAAATACGACAGTGACAGTTGGCAACAGTTCTACCATTGTGTCGGGTATATCCAGTTCAATAGCCAATGCTCATATCCATGGTGATCAGCGACCTGGACATGGTCATGGACATGGACCTAGACCAGGACATGGTCATGGACACGGCCCTAGACCTGGACATGGTCATGGACCCGGATATGGTCATGGGCATCATCATCATCATATTGGCTGGAACAATGGCTGGGGCTACTGGCGTGGTGTTCCCGAGGAGGAATACGTGCTCGAGGCTGATGATGCTGATTTAGGCGATGATTATCAGGCAGCTGATTATCAGGAGGGTGATGATATTGACTCCAAAGATGACGAGCAGACACCGGACTTGTAATTTTAATCGAAAATCATTTCAAAACTAACCAAATTCTAATTCACTTACAAAATTTGTTCAACTAGTTACAATAATAAAATAATAAATACATTTTGTCAATCAAAACAATTTGCGAGTGTCATGAAATCGATCGATAAACATTTTTAGATACATAATCCTTTCAGACAAACAATCAGACAGAGAGAAGGAGAGAGAGAAGCAAAGAGAGGGAGAGAGAGAGTAGGCGCAAAAGAGTTAGTTCGTCCGACCTTATTGATCAGTAAACTTATTCAACTTAGTATTAAAAAGAATTCAACAATATTGTTTGTATTTTCAATACTGTCCAGTATTGTAAAGTATAAAATGATGATTAATTGCACCAATAAATCCTTTATAACAAGCGCTTGTTCTGCATGAAGATTATCAGAAATATTCTATACTTCTGTATTATTTTATTCTATATTAAATTCATAATATTACCTGGTTTATCCAGTAATGTAAATTACAATTTATTAAAGGCGAAAGTGTACATAATCTATTAAATAGATCAACTCATACCATTACCTTCATTATAAGTTTGATATAGATTTGCAGTCACGCTCTCATGCCCCCAATTATTAATTGTTTACACACTAAGTAAACTGAAGTACTTTTTGAATTATTGTTGCTTGGGTTCTTGTTGAAATCAAAAGACAAACAAACATTTCACCTTATTGTTAATTTGCTTGACAACAGCTGTCACCTTGATGCGTCTCAAGTCGAATGTTAAATGTTTGTTTAATGTTACCTTTGCTAGAAGTTTGGTAATATTCTTTGGTACACTTGTTGTAATATTATTTAGCTTAGGGTTTTTTTGTACTATAAAAGAGCTGATCTGCATGCAGAAAGTACAGTTCGAGTTGTGACTTGTAGCCAGTTAAACCAGCCATGCATATCGTATCAGTTGTTACGCTGCTTTTGGGCAGCTTCTTTGCCTGCTCACTGGCAGCTCCTCAAGCCGATGAAGGCTACAAAGTGTTGACCGCAGCTCTAGCAAATTTAGCTTCAGAGCTTGCGGCCCAGAAAAATACGACAGTGGCAGTTGGCAACAGTTCTGCAATTGTGTCTGGCATATCCAGTTCAATTGCCAATGCCCATATTCATGGTGATGGACCTAGACCAGGACATGGTCATGGACACGGACCTAGACCTGGACATGGTCATGGACCTGGATATGGTCATGGACATCATCATCATCATATTGGCTGGAACAATGGCTGGAACAATGGCTGGAACAATGGCTGGAACAATGGCTGGGGCTACTGGCGTGGTGTTCCTGAGGAGGAATACGTGCTCGAGGCTGATGATGCTGATTTGGGCGATGATTATCAGGCAGCTGATTATCAGGAGGGTGATGATAATGACTCCAAAGATGACGAGCAGACACCGGATTTGTAATTCTAAATGAACACCATTCCAAAACTAACCGAATTCCAATTCACTTTCAAAATTTGTTCAAATAGTTACAATAATCAAATAATAAATACATTTTGTCAATCAAAACAGTTAGCGAGTGTCATGATATCGATCGATAAACATTTTTAGATACATAATCCTTTCAGACAAACAAACAGACAGAGAGCGAGAGAGAGAGAGAGAGACATAGAGCGAGTGAGCAAGCGAATGATTTAGAGTTCAAAAGTTTCCAGCTCGTCCATTTGATTTAATTTTCATAAATTCATAAAAGCATTCGTTCGGTTTTAGGGTTTTGTTTGTTTATTGCATGCAGCAAAGGCTTTTATGGAATTTACTTAAATGCAAATATTGTTACGAGTTTTCCAGTTTTTAGCTATGCATTTTTATTTGCCAACTACCATTTAATACACATACAAAAGTATACTCTTCTATTTTATGAGCCAAATAACTGCACTGAATTCAACTGAACTGAACTCAACTGAACTGAGCTCAACTTTCAGTGTCTATCTGTTGCGAAACATAACAAATTCTCGCGGGTGGCATAAAATACACTGTACATTTTACATAAATGAATGGAATTGCACATTAATATTTGCAGCAAAAGTTTCATAAACTCACTGGTCTGGCAACGTGGGGATGGAGGCGGCAATGAAGGGATGTAGAAACTGTAGAAACAACTCATATGTAAAATGTCGAAAGCTGTGCTAATTGTTAGTTACAACTAATGCATATTGGGTCTAAAAGGAAATTAGGGGATTTGCCAAAAACTGTTCTCAGCTGTCGTAATAAAAAATGGCATAAATTCATTGGCAATTCGAGAGGATTTGAAGTTAAAGTTAATTTTAAAATGTTTAAGCACACTTTTTCACTGCCCAGATGCATGCGCAATGTTGTGATTAAGCATACGCCAAGTGTGACATTTATGAGTTTGGCTCAATGCCCAGCAAAGCGGCTAAAACGGCTAAATCGACTTAAAACGGGCAACAGTTTTTGGCAGCACTTTCAACTTGGCCGCGTGTCAACTAAGGCAATATAAATGTGAAAGCAAATTGTTTTTTCATAGCCAAGTTTGAAGTTGTGCACACAAATGCCCATTGCCCCAACAATTTATGGTTGTCAACAGCGAAAGAGAGAGAGACTGAGAGGGAGAGGGAGAGATAGAGAGGGAGTCGAAGAGAATTGTTGCTTGAGACAGTTACTTCAAACACTTAAGGATATTCACTTTTCTCTAGGGACTCAACAAATCTCTTTCGAATCGCAATGCGTGTCTATCGTTTGTATTGCGACAAATGGAACGCATTAAGTTAACATTATTGCCAAACAATTTGCTCTGAATGTGTTTATTTCGCATCCTTGTTGTTGTCGCCTTGTTCGACACAACAACAACAACACTCCCTCGACCCCCTCCCTCTCTGCTACTAACATAATTCCTTAGCCAATTGTGCCAACCCGGAATCTGATTAGGTTGTTGTTGAGGAGGTGTCTGGGGGGTGTAGCACTAGCAAAATCAAACAACGATAAATTGCTAAAACTTGTAAACGATATTACACCAAGTACGACTTCAATTTGCTGTTCTCTTGTTAGCCTGTTGCTAAATCAGAGTCCTGACTGTGGGGCTTCCTTCTTGTCCCTTTTCTTATTGCTGTGTCGCGAGCCTCATTCTTTCTTTTTCTTTCCACCTAATGACAAACAGTTTGTGGCCAAATGGTTTGAATGTTAAGTGGTAAATTATCTTTCTACTTTGTGTCGTAGCTGCCTTAAAAGGGTTTACTTGTAATTGATACCAGTGCTGAGGCCTTACGTGTGTCTCACTTAAATGGATTTGCATTTGTGCATTTAGTCGATTGATTTGGCAAGTGAGGGGGAAACCATTTATGCCATTTGGCTAACAAATACTTTTAGATCACATGCATGAAATGTTAAAAATTAACGCAGTTTACAGTTACTAAAGAAATTGCCAACTTTAACTCAATTTTATATAATTCTTTTATTAAAGATATAATAAATCCTTTGAAATTAATTTATATTATTAACATAATTCCAAAGTTAGAGAGTTTGGTTCGATTTCCTGAAACTCCCTTTAGATACACGAATCAACTCCCTCGGCGGTGCATTCTAGTTGCTTTGGATCGAACACAGTGCCTTCCTCACAGACCACAGCATATGGTATGGGATAATCACAGACCACATATCTATTGCAATCTGTGGGATATGGTAGAATCGTGCCAAGCTGAACTCCACAACAAATATTGGGTGTATTGGGATGTATTGTTGTTGTGGTTTCTGGTGTCGTTGATGTTGACGCCTCGGTTGTTGTTGATTCGGTTGTTGAATCGGTAGTTGAATCAGTTGTAGTAACAGTGGAATCGGTTATTGTTGAGGTAGAATCGTTTTCCGTTGTTGAGGGAGTTGTAGTATCTATTATAGTTGTTGTAGAATCAGTTATTGTAGGTGTAGATGTACAAGGTTCTTGTGTAGTGGAATCGGTTGTTGAATATGGTGGCAGTGGAGTCGTTGATCCTGGTGTTGGTTTAGGATTACAATTGGCCAAATCCGGACGCATGCACTCTAATTCCGTGGGACTAAACTCCAAACCCTCTGGACAATCATAGCCAATGGGAATGGGTTCATCACAGATGATATACTTGCCGCAATTATTGGGATATGGCACGAGAGATCCAAGAGGCTTACCCCCACAAATGCCGCTAGATGGCGCTGCTGTTGAAGTGATCTCAGTTGTTGTGGTATCTCTTTCAGTTGTGGAAGTTTCTCCTGTGGAACTTGTCTCTGTTGTGGAAATTTCCTGCGTTGTAGAAGGAGTTGTTTCCGTTGTAGAAATATCCGAAGTTGTTGAAGTCGCGTCAGTGGTAGTTGACTGCGTGGTTGGATTCTCATCCGTTGTAGAGATCTCTGTAGATGCAGTTGAGCTGGTGGTTGGTTCACTTGGCAAAATGGGTGTAGTACCCGTGGAAGGTCCAGTTGGACCAGGATTACAGTTGGCCAGTGAAGCTTCCACGCACTTGCGCAATTCCGAACTGAACTCTTCGCCCTCGTCACAGTCAAAGGCAGAGGCAATGGGACGATCGCATTTTATGTACTTGGAGCAATCGTTGGGATATGGAACCAATTCTCCATTCGCTGCATCGTCACAAGGACCCTTTTGTGGCGGTGGCCGTGTGACAGCTGTGGTGGGTGGTGCGGTGGTGGTTGTCGTGTAATCCCAGCGACAGGCATCGTGTGGCACATGCGGACCACAGACTCCTTCAATAGGATCGTAATACTCCCCGCAGTTACAGACATCCATCATGTAGATGTAATCATCCACGCAGCGTATAAACCATTGACAGTTCTCCGGATACGGGAAAGTGTCTCGACTGCTGTTCGTGCAGATAGTTGGCTCGGGGGGAGGAGATGTGTAACCAGGTGTTGTACTGATATCCTGATCACAATCACTTTCCTTCCGACTCACGCATTGTTGTCGCTTCGCACTGAAGTAGAAACCCTCGATGCAGTAGAAGGCAACCGGAATGGGGGAAACACAAACAATGTATTTGCTGCAATCCCCCGGATAGGCAATCATTTCCCCTTCATCTTTGCCACCACAAATGCCAGCGGGTTCCTCCGGTTTCGGTCTCGTTGTCGTTGAAGTGACAGCTTCTGTTGTCGTTGTCGTTGTTGCCACAGTTGTAGTTGTCGTTGTCGTTGTCTCCTTTTCCTTGCAGGCTGTCGGCGAAACATTGGGACCGCAGGCCTTCGACTGCGGATCGTAGTAACCTCCAGCACAGGGCGCTATATAGAATTTACCATCTCCCAGACATAGTATATACTTGGTACAGTCCTCCACATAGGGAAAGGAGGCGCCTACATCCTGATCTTCACATAGTTCGCCTGGTCCTGGCGTTGCTGTGGTTGGAATAGTTACCGTTGTGGGCAGTGGTGTGGTGCTGGTGGTGCTAGTGGTGCTGGTGGTGCGATCGCCATAACAAAGCACATCGTCGGCTTCGTCGCAGATGAGGAAATCGGGATTGAAGAGCAGTCCATTGGTGCATTGACCAAGCAACACCTCGTTATCCTTGCACAACAAATACTGTGAACAGTTGCCTGCATAGGGAATGAGTGTGTTGTTGGGCAAATCCTTGCAAGCATTGGGATTCACATCGGTGGGCAGTGGTGTTGGTGTAGTGGTAGTTGGTACAGTGGTGCTTTCAGTGGTGCTGTCAATTGCTGTAGTGCTTGTTTCCCACGTGGAACCTGGCGTTGTTTCGACTGTTGTTGTTGGATAAGGTTCGGGGTTGCACTGCACCGAGTTGGGAGTGTCGCAGATATGAAGTAGAGGATTGAAGAGCTTGTTGGGTATGCAATAGGCCAAGTTAGTGCAGCCATTGCGACAACTGAGATAGGCACTGCAATCATAGGGATAAACATAGAATCCATTACCCAAAAGCCAACAGAAGTCCTCCTCAATGCCCACAGGAGGCGCAGCACATTCACCATCATCGGGTGGCGTTGTTGTTGTGGGTGCAACAGTGGTTGTTGTGCTTGGCATTGGAAGTGGTTCACACTCGGCAGTTTCGGGCGTATCGCAAATGCGAAGCATATCATTGAAGACCTTATCAGGATCACAATAATTCAACACTGGCCAGCCATGGGTACAATTGATGTACGCATTGCAATCGTAGGGATAACGATGCACCGTTCCATCTCCAAAGTCCTTGCAAAATGATTCAGCAATGCCCGGTGGTGGCGGCGGTGGATCATAGCTTGAAGTGGGCCAATTCTCGGTTGTGGAACTCCAAATTGTAGATGTTGTCGTTGTTGGCCAATAAGTTGTGTTATCTTCTGGTTTATTTGTCGTCCAAGTCGGCACTTCAGTTGGTTCAGGAGTTGTGAACGTATAGTGAAAGCACTTTGTGTTCTGTGGATAGTTGCAGACTTGCGAGCTATTGTCCCACCACAAATTAGCAGGACACAGTTTGACCGTTGGGTAGATGCAATCGCAGACCAAGAACAAACTGCAATTATCCGGATAAGGCACCTGGCAACCAAACTCTTTGCCCACACACATCAGCCGGTTCTCGTAACGTTCCTCATTGTCGCATGTGGCATGCCGCAACTCGCTCTGCAGCGCCACAGCAATTGCTGCCAGCAACAACAGCAATGGCAGCCAATCACAGCTTTTGCCTTGAAATATAATCAATAGCAACAATAAGTTTATTATTTTGAAAAGTTTGATAAGAAAGTAAATTAGTTTTGTTATTTTTATGACAAATTAATTAGTTTATTTTCTATTTATATAATTACTTTTATTATTCGTTTTGTTAAATACAATTTTTATTATTTGCTTCACTTTTAAATAAATGTTTGTGAATTTTCTCGATAATTTAATTAATTTAATAATTTAAAATAAATTATAATTAATAATTATAAATATAAATGACATTATACGTTTTTTTATACGTTCTTTTCATTTTCTTTAGTTCATTAATTCATATTAATTTTGCACCCAATTTAGTATTGTTTTATTAGCAAATCTTCACTCTTCTTAATCAATTTTATCATATTTTCTTTTCACTTTTTCGTAGCATTTAAATTGAGGAAGCCAATTTAATGACAATTTTACCATTCATAATGAAATTTTCTTGTATTTTCCTGTTGTGCTCTTCAGTTTTTCACAGCATTTAAATGTAAGAAAATATTTCTATTATTTATTATTATTATTATTATTATTATATTACTATTATTTTTCCTTCTTTTCAATACTATTATTTATGTGCACTGTTTTACAATCTGTTCGAGACTAAAGTCGCTGCCTCTACGACACTCGGTTTATGAAGTTGTGATTAGCCAGAAAGTTGACTACTGAATTGATAAGATTTTAAGGTTATTATAATTATTATTTTCGAGTATCTATTAAATTTTTAAATTGATAATGCTCGCACGAGTAAATGAATGATGTTCCCCAGTTTTAATTCTTATCTAAACTCACGTTATCTGGGAGCATTTCCAAGAACGAAGTCTAATATGAGCTAATATCTGGTAAATAATACGTATATGCACGCGTTGTCAGTTATTATCTATTTAGAATAGCTAAGTGAGTGTTTCCTTCAGTATTATCATCTTAGATAATTATTTCTAAATATAATTAATTATTTATTAATATATGAGTCAGAGGGAGAGTTAAAAATGGTTTACTTAAAATTTTGTTAGAAATATAAATATATAATATATATAAATATTATTTTGCGAGTTCTGAGAGTAAGTCTTTGTTTTCCAGACAACTTTAAGTCTTTTTAAAATATACTTTTAGCTGAAATTATTCAGTCAAAACTCCAAAGTTAGAGACGATTGTGTTTTGACATGTGGGGCTCTCTTATTGCTGTTGTTATTACACTTATTGCTGTTGTTGTTTTAATGAGACAACGTGACCTCTCAACAACTCGCGGACTCGACGACACGGTGAGAATTTATGTGCACCACTCGACGCTTAAATTACAGAAATAAAAGTATAAAAAAAGAAATAAGAGCATAAACATAAATGAAGCCAGAACTCTAACGCGTCGTCCATTAAAATAAAGCGACAAAACATGAGCAGTAAACAGAAATTGGCACAAAACTCGGTTGCCAATAAAAGGCTTTGGTTATTATATTTAAAAAGAAAAAAGTAAAGAAAGCAGCCAAATTGTTGAGAGCGCAGAGAATGTGTTGAGGAAGAGAAAAGTGCAAGAGCACTCGAAGCGACACAAATAACTTAGAAGCATAAATCTATTTACCGAATTGCTTTCAACTCGAAAAAGTAGCTTTTTGTTGAAGCACTCCACACCCGGAGCAAACGGGGAAACAAAAAAATAGAATTCAAAAAGAGAAAACATTAAAATAAATATGGAATTTTTATAAGAAAACTAAATAAAAAAAACAAATACATTAAGAAATAGTTTTCTCAGGTGTTTTCTCTCTGCCTGAATCCAACTGGCAATTGCATTTTACCACTTCAATTTCAACAAATGCCACAAAATGCTAAGAAAATTCCACTTAAAACTGTTGCTGCATTGCGCTTAGTTCAATTTGAAAGTAAATAGTTAAAGTAGTCCACAAACTCAGAATATTATATTAATAATAATTTAGAATTATAGTTATTACTTTCCTAGTGTTGGAAAATGTTGAATACATTAAGGAAAACTGATTTATTGAATCGATATTCAGATCAAAGTTTGAATATATTTTGAGTAAACATTTTTAATGCAATTTTTATCATAATTAAAGTGTTGGAAAATGTTTGAATATTTATAAATTTATATTTATAGTCAAAGCTGAGTTGAGTTTAATTTAATTTGAGGGGTTTAGAGCTTAATAACTAGCCAAGTTCGCATATTGCTTAAGTAAAAGTGTTTTATTATTACTCTACGATTGCAAAAGTGTTGGAAAATACTTAAAATAGTGTGGAATTGCTATTAAGAGTGTGTGTCGAGTAGTGTTTTAGACCAAACATTCATACTAAATTTTATATAATAATATTACTTTGATCCTAAATGCATTACAAATATTGTTAGATTACAGCTTAGACTTTCTTATAGCCAAACTGGCTTTAATGGCCATCTAACATTACCAATTGCACGATGAGGGCAATTTTTCAGCTTGATCTGTTGGCCGCTGTCAAGCGTTTGATCTGCAACAGATTGAACTATCAATTATGGTTGGGCGGACGTGACTGTCTAACATGGTCTGCCTCTCGACATGGTTGATGTGGATGAGTCCTGGCACACACACACCCACACACACAGTCTCAGATAGATAGAGAGCGAGCGAGAGGGTGATAGGTGGGAAGGGAGACACTTGAAAGCTGGAACGGACGTTTAGTTACAGCTGAGAACCTGTCGTGCTGCATCAAAAGAAAAGCGAGCGTCTGAACCGAGCAAAGGTGTACGTGTCCTACATGCAACTATGTAGCAGCAGGAGTTTCCACATAGTTTTCCTTGTTGTTGTTGTTGTTGTTGTTGTTTTCGGTGTGCTGCATGAAATTGACCTCGTCCTGATGCGTGTGTCGCTGACGAGAATTGAACTAGCCGTCCTTATCCTTAGTCCCTTCTGCTTGCTCTGGTTGGGTGTGTATTTGTTTCACACGGCTTACGTGAGCGCTTGATTCATGTGGGGGCAACGTTTACTCGACTTACTTCTTGCCTGCTTCTTGCATCTTGGCTAAGACAAAGCGCCACAAATCAAGCTGTACATGTTGCTGGCATAAAGAAATTACACACAAACACTCAAAAAGTGTAGCAAAATCAAAGTTACATTCAATAAACTCTCAAAGCAAACTTACAAAATCAAAGGCAACTCTTAGTTTGGACATAGAGGACATGTGCTTCTCCACTTCTCCCTCTTCTCTCTCCCACTCTCTCTCGTATGTTGTGTTGTGCTTTTGTTGTCTTTGCCATTTCTGTTAATTAAAATCCAATGAATCTCTGCTGGTGAATTTGCATTTTTAGTAACTCCCCCATTCCTTCCATCTGCCTGCCACTTTCAATATCTCTTTGCTTTCCTTTTTTATTCTGTCTCTTCTTTTGTTGTGTATTTTTGTTTCCAGCTATTTTAATTGCATACATTTTTGCAAAATTACAATCTACAGCCTGTTTTCATAAGGTTTTTCATCGTGTTTGCCAACTGCATGTTGCCTGTTTTTAAAATATTCCCTTTTTTTGCATTTTGTTTCAGTAAATATGCAGATTGATGACAATTTGCCTGTAAAATTGATAGCTGAGATATAGATACACTCATATATACTCATGCATACTCATATATACTCATAAATATATTCATATTCCATTGTAGTTGCATGTTCGAATCTTTCAATTCATAATATTTGGGATCTGAGAAGGCGGAAATGTTTGTACTGCCCTTTAGTTTATTAGAAATTTATACAATTCTGTTTATTTATTGCATATTTGTGTGAGAATATTGTATTTCATACAAAAATACCCTGTAAATTTGAAAAACATGTATTTTGTAAGCCCAAAAATATAAAATTCATGTATTATCTTATAAAATGTGGTATAGAGTGGATATGCTCTAAAAAATACCCTGTAAACATAGAAATTTAGGCATTGTGATTAGCTGATGGATGTTATATCTAAAATATAGCTCCATCTACCATAAGAAGCATCAAATAGTCTAGCTAATAAAGCTAGGGAAGAAAATTCTATATAGTTTCTTAAATGTACTCTATTACTCATACAGACATAGAAATTTAGGCATTGTGATTAGCTGATGGATGTTATATCTAAAATATAGCTCCATCTACCATAAGAAGCATCAAATAGTCTAGCTAATAAAGCTAGGGAAGAAAATTCTATATAGTTTCTTAAATGTACTCTATTACTCATACAGACCCTGTAGTCATAGAAAATGGGGTAGTCTAATTATGAAAAGGACTTTCCCATTAGCGTAATGTGGTTTTAATCAGCCCTGCAGTCTCTACAGCTGTGTGTGCAGGGCAGGGCATTTCAAAGTCGAGTATAGCAATCTTCAGCGCACTTAGTTATTTAGCTATGAATCTTTGTCTAGTTACAAACTCAAGTAAAACTCTTATAAAAACTCTGGTTAACTGCCAAATTGGACTTGTTTCGAAGAACTTTGAAACTCATTTGAAAATATTTCGAAGTTTTTCACTGCGCCGACGCAGGAAACTCTTCTTTCTGTGAGAGTTTTTCTCTCTCGTTTGCTTGAGTTTTTTCTCGTGAAAATTCGTTTGAGTTTCGAGTGCGAAAGTAAATAGCGAAAGTGAAGTTAAATTTGAGGACAGTTGCGTTTCAGCTGATGCCGAAAGCAAAAGCCTGCGGAACAAAACGATACGTTGCGTTGCTCTATACGGATTTTCCCGCTAAAGGAATTTCCACGGCAGAATTTGGCGTAAATATGCTAAGAGGGGAATGAAAATTGGATGTAATAAATATTATCTAAATGGGCATAAACAGTGTTGTCTGCATTGATTTCTGTATCGTTGTCTGTTGGAGAGTCTGACCCCAATTCGGGGAAGGTAGGAAAATGCAAGAATAACAGGAAAAACAGGAAAAAGCTGGAAAAACTTTGCATATATTTATATAGGTGTGAAAATCAACACAGCGTACAAACAAAATTGCTGCATTTCGTGTGGAAATGCAATTAAAAATGCCTTTGAACAAGAACAAATTAATTGCCAAAGGAAACATTCCTCCTCCTCCTTAACCCATCCTCCCCGTGTCCAGAAAACAAATGCTATTTTTTAATTGAGCCAAAGAAGCAAGAAGTGTGGGGAAAGAGCAGCAGAAGTGCATGCAAAGCAAACAAAAGCGTACAAAGCTGCACTTGCCGGGCTGGCAGAAGGACAACGGGGATAGCCCGAAGATTAGCCGCAAGTGAGAAGGGAGCGAATGCATAGTGAGCGGAACAGAAGGAGATGGACGAGGAGCAGCAGAAGAAGAGCTGAGCGAGGAGGTTCAACATGCAAATGCAGTGATTTATGCCAGGCTGCCGCACAGTGGCAACATGCCTGGGGCAGCCGTTATGCACTTGAGGCATTTGTTGCATGCAGTAGCTGCAGGCAGCGAGTAACCAGCGGAAGAGTGGGTGCAAGGGGGAGGAGAGAGTGTGCACTAAGGAGGGCACAAGCAGGAGGTGTGGCTGTTGCAGGAAACGGCGTGTCGGATGTGGCATTCTTTGGCCTGGGCTGATGATTGCCAGGCGGCTACTTTGGCAGCATATAACAAAAAGCAGAGCAATGCACTGCACCACACACACACACACACACACACACACCACACACTCTCTCTCTCTCTCTCTCTCTCTCTCGCTGTCTATCTTGCTCTCTTTGTCTCCCTTCCTCTCTGTTTTTATTAGTGAAACATCGTTACTATCACCTCTCAGTCATTCATCAGCGTTGGAAAATGAAAAACTTCTGAGAGAGAAAAAAAAAAAAAAAAAATACGCGCCTGAAGTTTTCTTCTTGCTGCTGTTGCACGTTGACAAAATTGCAAAATGGCAGCGTGTTGAGGCAAAAAGGCAAAGCCAAATGGAGCATTTGCAAAAACACACGCCAAACGCGGCAAAATGCGCTGTGGGAAATGTGTGAAATTTAACAGCTGCAGTTGAAAAAAAAAGAAGAAAACAGAAGAAAACTGTTGAACAACTTTTTGGCACGACGAAGTTGCTTAAAAATTTAAATTTTCATTTTCTGCTGGAAATTGGAGAAAAAGCACAACACAACACTCGACGCGAATGTTAAACTTTTGTTGTTTTAACCACAAAGCGTCTACTTTTTTGCTCTTATTCGTTGTTGTAGTTGTTGTTGTTGTTGCTGTTGTTGTTGCTGTTGTTGCTGCTGCCTTCAGTTTCAAGTGCGAATTGCATTCTGCTTTTGTCGCATTTGCGGTTTACGTTGAGGCAACAAGAACAACATTTTCTACCAGAGACTGAGCCACCTGCTCGACGGCTAAACTGGCAAACTCTAACCCTGTGTGCATGTGTGTGTGTGTTTGTGTGTTTGTGTGTTTGTCAGGCTGTAGGCAGCTTGTTTCCAAGTGCACTTCAAGCAGCTCGCTTCCCTCTTTCGCTGCTTCTCCGCTTTAAGCGAATTTTTCGGTTTGAATTTATGAGGGGAAACGAAATGAAGTGCACTTGGCGCCTCTACCTCTCTCTTTCTCCATCTCTCCCACCCTCTCGCTCTCTCTTTCACTTGCCTTGCTTTCTTTGCCACTTCACATGCCACTTGACTCACTCGACGCGACGCTGCAGCACCACAGCGCCACAGCACCACAACACAGGGAATGTCGTGTCATTTGCAGTTTTTCACCGTCTGTGTCTGTAAATGTTTTATTTGAGTATTATTACTTCGACTCTTTAGCCAGCGACTGAAGAGCACAAAATATATAACGAAGAGTTGGAAATTTGTGTGCAAAGCGGAAAGGGAAATACGTAAAGAAAAGCGTAAAGCATAAGCATGAGTTGTTCAAGTTGTGCAAATAAACGATATCTTGTTTGTTATTGTTGTTGCTATTGCTTTTCAATTGAGCTGTTGATAAATAAGCGTATTATTTGATTAACTGTTGAGTTGCGTATTAATGTGCTGGGCTGAGTTAATCGGGTCAGTGGGTCAGCGGGTTAGCTGAGGTCAATAGCCCGCTGGCTGTTAATAAACAGCATCTAAATGTTTGGGGCACACGTATCTTTATCTAATGCTTGTTAGCTTGTCCGCTTTGGGCCACAATTGAGGTTTTTGCCGGAAATGCCCCGCATATATGTATGTGTCCAAGCACATGCCACAAAAACCGCGCCCCTGCACTTGCCACACCGCCCTTAACCATGCACAAACACACACACACACACACACACACACACACACACACCTACCCCCCATTCATGATGTTGCTGGCGTTGAACCATGATGAGTGCTGTTGTGGTTTGTTGGCACTTCTATTTAAACTTTTATTGCTGCTCAGTTTGCCAAAAAGGTCAGTAAGCTGTCGGTGAGGAATAGGGTGTACATAGGTGTGGGTGAGGGAAGGGAATTGGATAGAGGGCGTCACCTAGACTCTAGGTGTGGCAGGCCAGAGCAGATCATTGCTCGCAGAGCGTTTCAGGCATGAATATTAATGTTAAATGTATTTATATTATTTATGCTTTATGGTATTTAGTTTTAATACCCTGTAAAGTGCAGAGCGAGCGTATGAGCATTACTGTTTATATATTATAAGCTTCTATTGCATTTTTAAATTTCCCTTTTAGTTGTTTTCTCAATTGTTTTTCTACATTTTCTCACTTCCGTTTATATTTTAAATAATTCATTTCATTTCAATTTGTTGTTTGCTTTACACTTAAATTGCATACATAATATTTGAAATGTTTATTGTGTTTGCAGAGATATTTATATATATATCTATAAATTATATATATTTTCATCTTTTTCATTTTGTCTTGTTTGCAAAGTCAATTAAAATCTGAACATCCATGTAAACAACATTGCAGTGCAAGCAACAACAACAATAATAATGACAACAACACTTGTAAGCCATGGCTTGCACTTGCTGTACTTTTTCCTTGTTCCGCATATGTCACAGAAATCTCTATAAAATAATAAAAATAAAAAAAAAAAAATTATTTTTAATTAAACATTTATTTGTGTGCATTGAATTTTTAATCAGATTCCATTTGGACTCTGAATTGTTTGCTTAACACGTGGAATGGGATTAATGCATTTTTTGCCGGTGGTTTGAGTGGTTTTCGGTTGGTTTGGGCCAAGTTTTGTTGTAAGCCTTAACCGAAATCAATTAAATGCTGTAGTTTTATTGCTCACGCAACGGCAATTGCCAAATGGGTAAAATGGGAATGAAATTGGGAATGGCAAGGTGACATTTTACGGCCAAGTTAATGCAACATTTTAATGACGCGACACAAAATGTTATTTGGTAAATTATAATTACGTTTTAAATGCGCATAAATGTAGACATAAATTTCCACAAATATACTACATAAAACATATCAAATTTATGGCCTCAAAAGCATTAATGCATTAAATTAAACTTCTCCATACTTTGATATTGCATTGCGTATTTAATTGATTTTAATAGGCCGCACTCGGCATTGGTCAACGAGTTTTGGTATCGACAACGGTGTCAGTTGCAGTTGCAGTTTCAGTTGCCTGCATCGGATTCCAATTTCAGTTTCTGTTTCAGTTTCAGTTTCAGTTTCTGTTTTGCAGGGCGTCATTAATCGGCTTACAGCTGACATAAATACATTTTCCAATTGGAATTTATGCCAATGTGCAACGTCGCGTCGCGTCGCACGTCGACTGCAGCTCGTGTTAATTGGAATGCAAACTGTGTTGCGGCACCTGGTAAATAAATAATTCATTGCATTCATAAATTTTGTTCAAACATTTATCAAATGTAAATACAGCTCAAAAATTGCAGTAAAACAAAAACAATTTAATTGAAATAAAATACAAGCATTAAAAAATGCAAATTTCTAAAAATTCATCACATTTTGTTGCCTTGATTAAGTATTGCTAACGTTTCATTCATTGAAAATATATATTTATATAGTATATCTCATATTTTGCTTAATGAATCGCAAATGTTGTCATACTCATTAATGAGTTAATTGAATTAATTTCCACAATATAATGTCTGCCACACGTAACATCCATTTGGCTAATTAGCTAGACAGCATTTTGCTCATGATTTTGCAGGCTCATCATCTCTTTTGAGATTTATGCAAATATGACTTAAAGACAAACTTAAAAGGCTAATAAATTATGCTGAGTTCCAACTAGCCAAGAGCTTGGCAATGTTTTGGATATAAATATAAATTAATATAATTATTAATTGATTGAATTTAACACAATTTACTGCGTTAAGCTGCGTTCACACTAACCACATTTATTGCAGAATAATATTAACTAATAATGAATATTTTTACCAAACCTTGAGGACGTTTAAATCTCTTAAAATTAAATTTATAAATTGTGTAAAAATCGATAAAATATTACGCTAAATATTTGGGTATCTGAACTAAATAATTATTTTAAATTAAATGAAATAATATATAAATAAATAAATAATAAGAAATAGATATTAAATTTCAAATTATAATAAATTATAAAGCGTATATAATTAAACATATAGTGTAAAATTAATAATAAATCATAGGTAATAAATAAATTTAAATTGTTAACACTTTAATTAATACATTGTTTCCTTTTTGATGATAAATTTCTGACTTCCAAAATTTAAAAAAAAGAATGATAAAATGTGAAATTTAAATTCAAAAATATATTTAAATTCCTTTTTTTGAACATTTAAAAATTTGATTTTATTTTAACCACATATCTGGCAGGTGTGAACACAGCATAATAATATTAATTCAAGCCAGATTTGATTGAAAAAGGGCATTTATATTTATGTTAATATGAAAAGTGGACAAAGTTTAACTTTTGCCTGCTTAAATGGCGCTTAATATAATATGAAAAGGCTTAAACCGTACTAAATATAAATGCGTTAAAATGTTGCCACATTACAACTTTCAACACGCATTAATTATTAATTGTGTCGGGAGAACCGACATTTAGCTCAATGGGTCATTAACAACAAGAGTGGGAGACATGTGTGTGTGTGTGCGTGTGTGATGAGTTAAAAACCATAAAGCGAGGCCTAATGACTTGAGGACTAAGTTTAAGGTTGCAAATGATTTGTGGCAAGTGTAGATTACATTTAGATATTGAGATAGAACATAAGCCTGATTAACATACGAGCCATTATACAGTCGATGATGTGCTCAGCTCAGTGAAGCTAAGACATGTGGTAAATGTAAGCTGTAAGCAGCACTGCTCAGCTCAGCTCACATGCATTTGCTATTTACACTGACCTGCATGTTGCCAAGTTTCCACTTGTTTATCAACATGTAATTTGATAAGGGAGCATGTAAGCGTCCTTTCCCATGTCCACACAACTTGTCCTCATGCCAATGCAAATGCCAATGCCAATGCTCATCTGTATGCAGTTGCATGCTGTTGGATTTTAAACTTAACTGAAAGTACGTGTGTGTGTGTGTGTGTTTGAGGGGCAGAGTCGTCGTTCCTTGTCGTCGTAGTATGTGTAAATGGCGAAATTTAGTTCAAATATTATTTGATATCCTGCGGTGGCCTGGCGACATTCATTGTTTGCATTGCTTTTCTCGGATTCTACTTTTGATTTCTGAGTGTGTCGCAAAAGGGAAAATGCCTGCAACAGAGAGAGAGAGAGAGGGAGATAGAGAGGGATAGAGAGAGAGAGAGAGAGAGGGCGTCTGTCAACAGCTCTCCAGCCTGTCTGTCACTTACATTGTCACACTTGGGTATTGTTGTAGGTTGCTCCCCTTCTGTCCTTCACTCAGTAGGTTTCTACTAACACGACATTTCTCTCTATCTGGCAAATGTGTGTGCTTGTGTGTGTGTGTGTGGGTGTGTAATCCACAAGTGTGCGCTTGTTTTGAATGTTAATATTTGCACTTACAATTCAAGCAGGCCAAGTGACAATTTATTCACTTTGTTGTTGCTCTCAATTTCATTGAATTTTGCGCTTTTGTTGCATGAAGTGCAAACTAAAAAGTATTTGCGCTTTTTATGCCCCTCCACAAAATCTCAAGAGGCCAAGTGACAAATAAAAAGCTTTAAAACACAAGTTTCAACCTTAGCAAATTCTAAAAATACATCTGCTTTAGTTTTCATATAGTTTAGAAATGTAAAAACATTGTGAAGTGAGCTCTGCTTGAATTAAACTTGCTGTAACTTGATAGACATGCTGCTCATCAGTCCGATCAGCTTAATATATCTCTATAGTTTTCTCATGTCATGTCATTAAATTAAATTTGCTAGACAAACTCTTAAGCTGCCAAATTAAATGACCATTTAGCTCAATTGAAGTTCTCTGTGTCTTATTAGTATTTAAATGGCCAACAACAATTGCAATAACAATGTCCTAACTGACAAGTGCAACAATTGTGTGGTTTAAGCCAGTTTCAAGTTTCAATACCAAAAAGTACAGAAAATGTCTCTAAATTGCTAAAGCAATTCGTCGAAGGGTTTAATACAACCAGCACCACTGGCTTTAGCACTTGAGAGCAGCACCTACTGAGTGATTCATTCATTCATTCATTCAGTGTCTCACTCACTCCGTCACTCATTCAGTTACCCACTTAGGTGGCCCATTCAAGCTGTCATTCATTCATGCCTTAATTGCGTACAAAAGTTGCCGCTTAAGTGTTGCTCGCTCAAGTTGACATTTGTTCGTTAATTAAACCTTTTTGTTGTTGCCAACTGTGCACAGCAAGCAAATTGATTTATCTTTACAACACCTCAATTGCGCTTCGTGCTAGAGATGGGCATGCGTACTTGCGATAGTTATCGAGCAATTTACTAGAAAATACTGCAAAATACTCTACTCTTTAACAATATTCATCATACTTCTGTCTATAGCATATGTTGTAAAAATTTTACACAGTTTACAGTATTTTCTTAAACAGTGTGACCATACATCGATCAAAAATGTTAGAAAATACTAAAATAAATGCTAGTCTTTGTGTATTAAATATAATTTGTAGCTTGTTGGCTCAGTTTTTATAAAGCTGGTATATAAATTAGTATAGAAAAATACTAAAAAAAAATTATTTGTACATAAATTAGTTTAAAAAAATACTAGAAAAAAAATAATAGACCATTCTATTGTCTATTTATTTCTGAATTTTGAATATTTTCGCTTTTAACAGTTATATTTACAGTTTGTACAAAATAGTATGACCATATAATACTTAAAAAAAATACTGAAAAGAAAATTAAAACTAATATTAATTATTTCAATCGCCTTTTGTAAAATTTAAACAATTATTTTGAGCAGAGGTAGATTAAGAAAATCACTAGAATATACCATAAAATACTAGACAAAAGTAATGGTTACTTAAATTATATCACGCACCCATCTCTGCAAATTCGCATAAGTTTGAAACCTTGGCTTTGAGACAGACTTACAATTTTACTTGAACCACCTACGACGACAGCTACTAGACCAAGTTAATTTCTGGCTGACACAAAACACAAAACTCACCCCTTTTCACCTTTAGCTGCCTTTTAATGGCAAAACTTTTTCACTTAACATTTACTCATAAATTGATTTTTACTTTTTAACGAGCTGCCTCTTTGACTTTGGCTCTGCTAATGGTGTGGCCTTGGGCCTTGGCCCGCTTCATGCATGTCTGCCAACACAGTCAACGCAACTTGTTGGCTCTTTTATGGGAGTGTGTAGAATACACACACACACATATTCCAACACATAGACACGTTGTAGGCAAATTAGTTGGGTGTTCACATTATCAGGCTCGCAGTTGGAATTTTCAATTAGTGTGCGTTGAAAAGTGGTCAAGTTTTTTGGCCGTGTCAAACGTGTTTGGTAAACAAATTATGTGTTAATTTTACTTATGGCCAAGGCTAGAAAACTTTTGAGTCCTTCGCTTATGTCCTTTGATGTTGTGTGTTTAATTATGACTTCCGGCAAGTAATCAATGTGCAAATTTGCGCCATCGCCATTGCCTGGCATGCTAATGTTGCCATGCTTGGCCAAGAAAGCTGGAGTCGTGAGCGAGCGTGCTGCCAAAGTTTTTGGCCGTGGCAACCATAAATTTATGCAAGCATCTTCTTGTTCTTTCTATCTTCCTCTGTCTCTGTCTCTGTCGCTCGCTTCCCTTCTTTGCCCACACTCGCTGGCAAGTTGTGCGCAATTACATGAGCATTTTGTGGCTGCACATATGAAATATGCATGCAATTTTGAATTTGCCATTCATTTAAATGTTTTCTTGATTACATTCTCTGCTCTGCACGCCGCCGTGCCGTGCTGCCGCCGCCTCATGCCACAGCCGCAGCAGAAGCTGTTGCAACAGCAACGGCAACAGCAACGGCAACAGCAACAAACGGCACACAAATAATTCCATGCAACGTTATCATTGTCTAACGTCTTCTGTGCGTATGTGGTTAAGTTTGCCAGGCAGCGTTTAAATGAGCCACAATGCAGACAATGCCATTTGCTTTAGGCACACAATGAACGACATTGAGATACCCTTCACATAATTTCAATTTTATTAAGGTAAATCATTAAATGAACTCTCTTAACATAGCTACCATTTAATCTACCCATTTTAAGAATTTCAGATTAGTAAATGCTAAGCTAGCAATTAAGGTACTCCGCTTCACTGGGTATACAAATTGAATAAGCTCAATCTGTGCTTAGTTCTATGGCCAAACTACTCGTTATCTACACTCTACAGCATATTTTCCTTGCCTAATCCCAATCTGAGTTCAATTCTATGTCAGCTAATAACCTATATACCCCTTCGGTGTACTTTCAACAGCGTATGCACGCAAATCTCCAGCTACAAAGGCTCAAAGCTAAACACTAATTACATTTGTTTCTTGCATATGTGCACTCTCAATGGCATTCTCAATGTTGTGCCTACAATTTGTCAGTCAATCAATTTATTGTTCTCAAGACTTTTGGTCAACTTTCTTAGCCAGCAAGTAAAAACCGTCTAAACACAACTTTGCCGTCAACTTGAAAAGAAAGAAAAATTCATATAAACTGCTTGAAAATTGAAAGTTTTGATTTATAATCTGTGAAACTTTTACATTATCTGCGCTTTCACTCGCTCATCTTTTTATCCTTGTCTCGCTTCTAAACTGTCTTATATATAGATTTTTTAGCTGCCTGCCAAGTTTGTGACCGCCAATGCAATCAGATTAAAAGCATTTTGGCCTGGCCATAACTAAGGCTATGTCATGTTAGCGGCCACGCCCCTTAACTTGCTGTATCCCCCATTGCAAGAGCATTATTATTATCGTTGGGGCAATCAATAAATTTGTAATAATCGCTGACTGTGAAACTATCTGGTAAGTTCCTGACTTCATATTTATGACTCGAAACTTTCGCCTCTGGCGGCTTTTGATGTTGATGTGCAGCTTTATGGGGCAGCTTTAAGTGCCTTGCCTTGCCACCCAGCAGCTGCCACTGCAACTGCAACTGGCAGCGAATTGTGTCATAAACTATTTGCGATCTCCCTGTCACAGCACCCTCTTTCTCTCTCTCTAACTCTCTCACTCTCTCTCTCTCTCTCTCTCTGTCCCTCCTTGCCTCTGACACTTTTGCCAGAGTTTGTGTCACAAAATCGATAGTTTAGACATCATGTGAAGCCTCATTATTCTGCATGTTCTATAAATCACGCAGTTATTGTTAAATTGTGCAACGTATCTGCAACTTGCATTGCCAAGCATTTAAAGTTAAGCCAAAAGTTGAGTAATGAAGCTTAGCTAAATATAAAAACCATATTACGCATACGCAGTGTTGGCAGTGCTTCAAAAATTGGATATGACAGTTGCAACTAAACATTTCCTGCTTCATTTCACCTGCCATAAAATAAATCTCTTTCGCACTAATTTCACATTTGTGTCGTTCGATTTTTGAGCGAATTTAGCTTTATATCCCAGCAAAAATATTTGAACTTATGACGTATTTCAGACAGTTCGAAACACAAATGCCGCTTTAATGTCAATAAATTAATTTATATTTAATTTTACCAATTTAACTCACTGCAATAACTTGAATAAACTGAACAAAGTTCGCTTTGAAGTTGCTTAAATATATGAAAAGACAAATATGAAAAGTGCATTCAAATGACAGTTGCAGTTGCTGTTGTTGTGGTTGCTCTTATCTTATCTTGTGTTGTCAGAAAATATTCAAAATATTTATAAAAATCATTTGTTGGTTTTAGTCAAGATAATAAATCATGGCAGCGACACTTTTGGCCATAAATGCCACACAAAAAACAAACTGAGGAAGAGAAGAGAAAGAGAGAGAGTTACAACAACAACAACAACATCTATAAACTTTCGATTTAAATGTCTTCATTCTTCGCTTCAAATTATGCGTAACAAAATAGTTTGTTAGGGATTTTTATGTCTGAGAACTTTTGCAGCTTGCACTTGGCCACATTTGTTAAACATTTTCATAAGGCTAAAGGGGGAGCAAGGGAGGCGAGAGAACGAGGAAGCAGTGGAGACTATCAAAATATGTTTAGAAGCACACTGAAGTTCTCCCAGTTGATGTTGCTGTTGCTGTTGATGTTGATGTGGCCATAAATCTCAGTGTTTACCTTCTCAGTCAGCCAAACAATGAAATTAAAAACATGTTTTCTCCTCTATTTCGTGTCAGACACAGCAGGATTTAGATTCAATTAAACTGTCAGCGGGACAAGATGTCCTTGTGCCCCATACTCCCCCTCGTTGTCCCTTGCTCCCTGGTCGTCTTGCCCCGCTCACTCGATGCCTTCTACAATATTTGTCATGCCGTGCAGCGAGCATTAAATTCGAATTAGCAAAAAATAAAAGCGTGGGAATCTCCTCTCTCACTCGCTCTATCTCTCACTCTCTCTTCTGCCCTCTATCTCCTACTCTCTCTTTCCATCGATTCAGCCAGCCAATGATTATGCTAAACACAAAGCGAAAGATTCGATTTTAAATGCGCCCAAGATTTATCGCTATCGACGCTATCATTTTTCATGCCCCTCCAACTCAAGAGGTGACTGAGAGGGGCTACAGGGGAGGTCGGGAGGTAGGTGAAGAAGGCTGGCAGGTGGCAGGCGAGCTGTCAACAGTGTCAGAGCCGAAAACCGCAAAGGACACGCGAAGTTCGAACTAAGCGGCCATTGAGGCCATTGAAGGACAACAAAGTGGAAACTGAAACTGAAATCCGCGAAGGCAACCACAATGTCAGTCCGTCTGTCTGTCTCTCTGTCTCTCTGTCTGTCAGTCTGTCAACAGGGGACAACTGACAACTTGGAGTACAAATATTGGAATTGGTAGTTGGAGAGATGGACACCTGTGGCTTCAATTTACCTGACGTCTTGACATTACCACTAATCACAGGGGACTCTCGACTTGAGTCACAACTTCAGCATGCATAAAGGGGGAGGGAAGAGGGAATTACTATAATAAGTAAACTCTTTAAAGTTCTCTGTCCTCAAATCCCAGCTGAATCTAACCACAGATATTTGCATTGTTTCCCTTTAAAGTTGCCAACAAATCCCTTGCCTCGTTGAGGAGCCATTGAATTGGAATCCGTTCAATAGAATTGCCCTCTGAGTGGTGTGTGGGCGTGTCTGGTTGCGTTTGTGGTTCTTTTCATTTGTTGTTGTTGTTGTTGTTGTTTCTGTTATTGTTGAACTTTCACTTGAATCAAGACAAACCAAGCAGATCGTTCACTTTGCTCCCAGTCAAAGTCAAAGTATAAAATGTAGAAAAAGTTTGGTTGACAATAAAATGAAATGCTGTGTGGGAGGATTGTCTGGTTGTCAGATAATTGACAAGTTTCTCAAAGTATTCAGCTTACATTCATTTGCAATTTGCAATTTATGAATATGAGTGCGTGTACAACATCATCATCATCAACATCATCATCATCATCATATTCAATGAATGCCACAAACAGGCGTCATTTGACTGCAGACAGAATGTGAATTGAAGTGCGCACTTCGGTACTTCGGCACTTTGGCATTAGCCTGCGTCGATTTATGACCTCACTCGACCCCAGTCGATGGTCATCGAGAGGACACTGCATAACGATGACCGAATCCTGGCAATAATCCTGCAATTGTTTGCATTTCCACCTCCAAACAGAGCGGGGGACTCCCATAGACTGGTGACTGGCGGATCGGCTGGTCCTTTCTATAGAAATTATGCTCAATCCTGTCTGTGCTTCCGCTCTGTCCTGCTGTTGCTTCTGTTTAACTCGGGTGCATTTTGGGCGCTTTGAGGCGGAGTTGAGCTTTGAATCGCCCACGGTTTAATGCAAATCCAAGGGTGATAAGAGAGGAAGGGAGGGAGCAGAGAGAGGAAGTCCTCCGCTGTGCAATTGACATTTATCGCTGTTGCGTACTGAGGACTCTCTGGAACAACTTAACAACTCATTAACACGTTCAGGAGTAGGAGGAGAACAACCAGCAATTGTTGTTGTTGTTAACGTTTTAAATGCTGTAATTCACATGCAACTCACAATTATTCACCTTCATTCATTCACTTAACCATTTGTGGGAATTACCCTTGTCAAATTAATTGAATCGCAGTTGAAGTTAATGTCAGCTGAAGACTCTCATTGCGAGTATAAAGAAGCATCCCCTGTGCTAATCATAAACAGGATATCTTCTATTCATGCATTCCCCAACAGCCCGAGTCTAATTTGATTACAGGATAACTTTGTCTGCTTTAAAGAAACACCTTTAAATAGGAGTGAAAGGACATTGGCTACTTGAGCACACGTAGCTGCGACTCTGCTCGCCTTCATCAGTCATCAGCTGCCTCAGCTCTTACCCGTCTATAGTACTCACGTCTCACCTCTCTCTGCCCTCAACTCTGTTCACATGTGCGCTTGCCGCTGGGCCTAAGACAACCCGAGTACTTCTGACATAATTCCAGTTGTGTTTCTCCTCCTTCTACTGCTTCCCCTGCTCGACCTCGACAATTTTTGAATAACTAATGAAGGTGCCAGAAAAACAGAAAAACAACAACTTAAACAATAACAGAGAAACAACAAGGCGAGTGAGAGAGAGGGGAGCAGAGAGAAGAGGAGGGTTAGACTAGAGTGCTTGGCCTGAATATGAAATTTGGATATTCATCGCATCCAACTGTCGACATTCATCTTGCCAACTGTCTGTTCAACTGGTTGGCATTAGGAATGCCTGTCCTTTGTCCAGGACTTATGCGTCATTGTCAAAATATTAACAGCTGGCACATTCCGAGTCTCTCAAGTGAGAGAGAGTGAGTGAGAGATAGAGAGAGACAGAGAGAGAGGCAGAGAGATCATGTGAGAACTTAAGCCTCGGCTGATGGTGAAAAATAGGAATTTAACTATTGTGAAATATATTTTGGCAAATAAATTTGTGAGTGGCAAGTGTCGGGAATGAATGTGGGTCAAGGCGGTCAGGATAAATCCTTTTTGATTCGCACTCCTTTACGTCGGAAAAAGAGACAGAACACTTGCATCCTTGTCTTGCCTTGCCTTGCTTTGCCTTTGCCTCATAAATCTATGAGAAGACTGAGTAAAGCTGAGACTTGAGACTGTTTAAAGCATTGAATGCCTATGTATATAAATTAAAACTGAGTTTATAACTCAACACAAAAGGATTCAAGTGATTAGATAGAAGGATACGCTGACAGAGACAAGAAAGGACACTCATCCCTGCATCCCTTCATCCAATCACTCGCTGCAGTTGCAGTTGCAACTTCAATGAGGAGTGTCACAGTATCGATTTCAATGAGAGACAGGCAGGGAATGAGAGGCAGCAACTCGCTTGGGGTGCCCTCTGCTTCATGTGGGGGAAAATCTAAATAAATTTGCTTTTGAGTAAATGAAAAACAAACAGGGAAATCAAATATTAATGTGCTGTAACGCGATTCAGTCGAACAACTCAATGGGATATCGAAAGGATGCTTCAGTTGAATCATTGTGGACAAGTGGAGTCCTTTTGCTATTCGTGATTTGTGATTCGTGATTCAGAAATTGATTCGTTTGTCGACTCTCTCGTTAAGTAAACAGCGGCATTTAGGAAAATCAATGCGATTTCCCGCCCCTTTATTTGTCTATCAAATGAAACAACATACAAAATTGTCATTTAGTCACTTGCAAATGAAGATATACTCAAACGAGTAACGAGTACCCGTACTTCCACTCACTCTTGCACTCGTTGCATATTTCTATTTTTTTGGGCAGTTCTCCATCCTCGAAATGTCACCAGGCAAATGCCCGGAATAGCTGTGGATCTAAATGGAGACGTCTCCATCAACATTCACATCTGTCTCATCCTCTTTCCCCTCCTGAATCCCCTCCTCATTCCCCTCCTCCTTCTCGTTAGTCTGACGTGGCACAAAAACCTTTTTTGGTATTCAAATGTTATTTTTGGCGCAACATTTGTGGCATTTTCTCTACTGCCCCAACAAACACAAGGAAAACGTGTGAAATGCGGAAGTGTTTTCCTCTCTTGCTGTTGTTGTTGTTGCTGTTGTTATTGCTGTTGTTGTGGGAAAACGCTTTGAGCGACCACAGCTACGAAACGCCTTCAAACTTTTCGCTAAATTGTTTGGTTTTTATTGTGGCATTGAAACCGGAAAAGGATTCGTGTTTGGGGTCATCGTCAACGGGTTAAAAAGAGGAAACTCCAAGCCGGAAAAGTGGCTGCTAAGCCACTTGAGGGTTTTCCTACTACCCATAAAAGGAGAAAGGAAGGAAACTGGAATATGATTATTTAGTAGGACAGGTCAAATGAGAATAGATTGTTCAGTCTTCTGTGTCTTCTGAGGTGTCCCTATGCAAAGGTGATTGCATCTCTATTGAATGCATCGATACATTGTAAACTCAGGTGCCTGTGTGTGCGTGTGGGTGTATTGTGTGTGTTGCTGCCATCAGCAAGATTCGAGAGGCAGACAAACATTCGGACTGTTCGAGTTTATGGACCAACTCAACTGTAGCCTGAAGAGACGCAAACAATAATTTCGATTAGAGAATCTGAGAGGCAGAAATTTGTGCAGCAGCCGCAGGTGCAATTAAATGTTAATCGATTGTGTTTCTAGTTGAAAATGGGCAACGGCACGCCCACAGAATGCGATAGAGTGTGTGTGTTTGTATGTGTGAGTGGATGTGGATGAGGCTAAGCATTTTACAGTTGCCTACTTTTATAGGTTGCATTGGTCAAGGGTTAGGTTTGAGTCTCTTGTCTGTGACTTTGGCAATTTGAGGGTCTGTTAAAAGAGAGAGTGAGACAGAGAGAGGGAGAGAGAAAGAGATAGGTAGAAGGGCAGTTAAGAGGCAGAGGAATATTGTGTGTGTGTCAAATGCTTAATTAATTGCAAATAATTGCGCAATTGTCAATTGCAATTTATTAATTCGACAAAGTCAAAGTGAATGAGTGGAATTCGCAATGAAAATAGTTAAATCTTAAGCAACTTTAATATGATAATGATAATAGAAATCAAGCATACGCCACGTTGTGCTGGACAATTATAATTGCCAGTTAGCATCTGCCTCAACTTGTTTATCAATATTTACATGTCAAAGGCGCTGTAATTTTATATTACTGCGACACTTGCTCCCGTTGCTCCCCTTGCCATATTCCCCCTCTCTCTCTCCATCGCCCTCTGCTCTCGCATAGGTCGAACGCATTATTTATGACTTGTACGTTTTCTGTGTTATTTTATAAACATTTTTCAAAATATGCTACAACTCAGAGACAGAGAGAGAGTGGAAGAGAGGAGAGCGGAGAGGGGGAGGCTGCAACTGCTTGCCGACATCATAAAAAAGGAATTCTACGCGCCGACGCCTTTATGTTTTATTTATGAGCTGCTCACACACAAAAAAGTTAACATGGAGGGGACTGAGGGGCCACAATGCGTGTCCTGTTTTAATGTGAGAAGAGACTGCAAAGGAGCAGCAAGAGGAAGTAGGAGGAAGTGTCCTGTCTAGAGAGCAGGTTGTGCCACAAGATACCAACTTTTATAGAGGTAATTACTGAGCAGGATATGTGGGAAATGTATTTGAAATCGATTTTCTTGCTATGCAGATTAAGCATTATCTGCACTCATAAATATACAGCAAAGGGTCAAAGGTTAACTGGAGTTAAGTGCAGTTACCCAGTGGCTCCTGAGTCGTTTTCTGCTTGTGCTCCTTGAGGAAGAGAGGAGAGGAGCAGCCACAAATCGCCGTTTAAATATTAATACATCAATCCACTTAATATGCGAGTTTACAGCAGCGAGTGATGCAATAAATATAAAAAAGGGAAAGCAGACAGATAACAGATAAGAACAGATGAAAGAAGAGAGAGATGTAAATATGTAAAGATGATGAGCATATGCTCCACTTGTGAATCCAAACTGAGCAAAAGTCTCTTCAGTTTATGATGTGTTTCACATATCATAAACGAGAATGTACAACAAATGTGCATTAAATTCAACTCCAAGTCATATTTTTTCCTTTCTCAATCTTCAATCTGGCCACAAAGCAAACAAGATGTAAGACAAAACAAATTTTGTTATAAGCGCGCACTTCCTGCTGTCTTCAACTTGCCTCTTTGCCCTTGCAACAGTGGAAGTGGCACAAAGGAAGTGCGCTGTTTGTTTATTTCTTCAACTTGCAATACAAACAAAAACTTGTTATGCCAAAAAAGCCGCCACAACCAAAAATAATAACAGAGACAGACCCAAAATATCAGACTACAATTTGCATTACATTTCCCAAACTTCGTGCGGTGGTAGGAGCGGTGGGAGGGGGGGGGTACTGCTTTGGTAGGAAATTTAGCTGTCCAGCGAATTTGTGACTCTTGAAAGTTGCCAGTCAAAGATTGTGCAAAACTGTTCTGTTCGCTTGTGCGTTATGATTGCGCAAGCTGCAAAAGAAATATACATAAATATGCTACAGATATTGTCCCAGCTCCTACCCCCCCCGTACCCCTCGACACGCCCACAAAACTTAACTGCAACTGACATAATTACGTATGCAGAATATTTAAGTGCAATGTGTAGCTGCAACTTGCCTCAGAAAGTGACAAGAGGAGTGGCAGCCAGAGGCGGAAAGGCAGCACAAGCTGTAGCTTCAAGTTTGCTTTATGGTTTTAGCCATTGCATAAAATTGGTAGAGCATAAAAATTGCATTTAAAAATTAGTTTATAAGCAAGTAATATAATTCTGCATACTTTTTAAATAACTTCAAATTGCTGAGACGAAATTGTCGGCAATTAAAAATGATTTAATTATTTAATTCAATTTAAAATTGAGCTCAGAAAATTATTATTTCTTAATTTTATATTTGCTAAATATTTTAAAGAAATTTATTTAACTTATATTTATTTTAATAAAGTAAAACGTGTTTGAGAATTGAATTTAAACAAATTCTAATATATTTTATTTGGGTAACAATTAATAATAATTGACTTAATAAAAATGCAAAAACTACATAAAATAATTTAATTATTTACAATAATGTTTTTATTTGTATGCAATTGCTGGCAGATATAATTAATAAATAAAAAATAATATGAATGTTAATCAGTTTAAAAATTATTATTATCTCTGTAATATAATTGATAAAATGAAGATAATTCATTCACATTTAGCCGCAATTGTTGCGTTAACTTTAGCGTTTGTTTGTGGCTCGGAAACACCTCCCCTCTCCCCGCCAAACGCACTGACTGTATTCACAAATCCAATTCAAGTTCAAGGGGGTGACTTGTCGTAGGCCTAATGCCGCACTCAGAGACCCAGCCCAGTGGACGACCAACAACAACGCAGGGAACGGCGCTCTTTGTATTAATTTGTGCACACATTCTTGGCCAATGAGATTTATGCGCTGTGTATTACATTTTTTTTGTGCTGTTTACTTGCTCTTGTTGTTATTGTTGTTGTTGTTGCTGCTTCGCTTTTGTTATTGTTGTTGTTGGGACACCCACAAGGCGAGCGAAGTTCGAAAAAGGCGCGAAGCCAAAGCAAAATATTGTTTTGTTTTGTTTTTGTTTCGTCGTCTTTTTTTTTCTTCTTCTGCTTTTTATTCTCCTTTGAGGAACGCACGTGTTTCGTTCGAAAGCTGCGACGCAGGCGCAACAACAATTCGAAACTTAACGAAAGTCATGCGAACTGTTGCCGAATCCGCAGCCGAAGGTCGTGTTCGGCTGACGAGCCGCCAGTTCGGCTGGGTGGCAAGCGAAGGCGAAGGCTGCCAATGAAGCGAAGCGTTGAGGCTTCAGTTCGACTCGAAACTGCGCCGGAAGTGGACGCTAAATGTCGCCGTGTTGAACAACGACCAAAGAAATAATTCAAAGTTCCGTTTTGCTGAAGGTGTGTGTGTGTGAGTGCTTCGTGTGTGTTTCTACGTCAAATAATAATTAGATTAATTACAATTTAATTAAAACAAATTAAATAAAATACAAAATATTTGTTGTGACAACTTTACACGGCTTGCCAGTGCCTGACAGCGGCTAACATCAATGTGGCTAAAACGTAAATACCGTTTTGTTAATGTTACCTGATATCCTGAGATACCCATTGCAATTTGCATGCTAGCAAATTCATTTAAAGAAAAATGTAAATCCTGCTTCCTCTGCCGCTGCCGCCGCCGCTGCTGCTGCTTCAGTCACTCGCTCCCCGAACACATAAATTTCACGGCAATCAGGCAAACACGCTGCAAGTCATCCGAACTTCATTTGTTGCGCTGCGGCTGCTCCTTATGCTCCTTAGTAGACTCCACTTTGTTTCATCCTGGCTGAAATATTGCTTCCATTATTTATGTTAAGTTTATGCAACGTTGCTGCCACAACGTTGCCTCCATTGCTGTTGCCTCTGTTGTTGCCGTTGCTGCTGTTGTTGCTGTTGTTGCTGTTGTTGTTGCTGTTGCACTTGGCGCACTTGTTTTTAATATCCTTCAGCTTGTAAAGGAATTACAGCTGCTGCTGCCCGTAAACTTCTACGGTAACTAAAGTCACAACACTGATCCAAATTACGCGGCAATGGTTTTTCTATCATTCGCCTCGTTATTGCCGTCTCCTCTTTTGGTTCAATGCGCACTCGAAGCTCAGTCAAGTTGACTCGAGTTATTGATGGCTAAAGCACTGCATAAATGCAACAAACAATCAGTGAGTTGCTTTGCCACTGCTTTTCCTATTGCTTCAAAAAAAAAAAAGAAGATAAAAAAGCAGAAAACTTTAAGATCAATTTCTACAAAGTTCAATCAATTAATTGCTTTGTAACTTTATATGTTTTAATTATTGCCCTCTTTCTTTCTCTCTGGTTTGTTCAATTGAACCTCAAGTCTGTGTGTCTTGTTAAGCTCATTATGGCCTGGCCTAAACAAGGTTCTACTTGTTCCAACAGCCAAAGGGCGCTGCTGTGTATTATGTACTATGTTTTGCATGTCCTCCATTTGAACAAAAGATATAATAACAACCCAAAATGAACTAATTAGCGCTTCAAGGCGCATTTGTAGAAAATGAGAAAAATATATATATATTTTCTTTGTTTTGTGTTTTCTTTTCATTTTTGTATTTTTTTTATTTGGAGGTGCCAGCAATTATAATGTTGAATGGGTTTTCTTTTATGAAAATGGATAGAGTTGGTGGCTGCTAGTGCCGCATATAAATGAAGCTTTTAATATTCATTAAGATTGTCAAATATTCTCATGTTCGTTGTTGCTGTTTGCTCGACAATTTCGTCGTTTGGACAAACTTAATGCGTTTTCGTGTTGTGGCTGCAGCTGGCGCTCTTAACTTGCAACTTGCAACTGCCAACTGCCTTTGCACCATTATCCATTCTCTCTGACATCCTGTCAAGCAATTCCATTTGCGCTGGCGGCTGTCAGACTGCCTGGTTGCCAGGCTGCCTGACTGCCTGACTGCCACTCAAGATGCAGTCGGGGAGATGACAGCCCTGGATGCCATTGCCATTTCTTTGCCACCTTCGAGCATAATTTACATTGTCGTGAAGGGAATTGAAAATTCTTATGTCATCTGCTCTCTTCTATGTCTTTCTGTGTGTGTGTGTGTGTGTGTGTGTGTTAAAATATACAGTAAAGTTATCCTTGACTGAATGTTGACTGTTTGCCTGTTGAGTTGTGATTTTTGTTGGCCTTGTTCATTTGTTTTCAAACTGATTGCATCATAATTACCCCCCGCCTTTGCTCCTAAGTGTTTTTTAACGAGCTCTACTGCTCCTCTCCTGCTTCCCCCGGCTACCCACCAACAACCGTCCAACTCCTCTCATGTCCATTTGGAAATTTGCCTTTTCAACGACAAACAAATGCTGTAATTTCCAGTCATATGCGTTTCTCTGATTTTGTCGCTATAATCTGGTACATGAACCCATAATTTGTAATTTCAACCTAATTACTTTGACTATATGGGGGGTAGACGGTGGGTGTGTGGGGGGAAGTGGGCGTGACGGAGGCAAAAACATTGTCGTCAACCATAAAATGTCAGCAGCAAGCAACAAAACGCCCATTTCGACAGAAGCCTTCACTTACACACACGCATACACATTAACACACTGCCACGCCCACATAGTCAGTCAGTCAGTGAGTCCGTGTGTGTGTGCGTGTGTGTGTGTGCGTGTGTGTGTGTGTGCGTGTGTGGGTCATGCACATGTTGTATGACTCGTATTTGTGACTGCCACATTCCTCTTTGTGGTGCGACATATGTAAATTTCTGACAGCTGTTTGGTGGTCATTCAGATTGATTTTTAGTCCGTTTCGAATTGTGAGGAAACACAAATAAAGCCCTAAAATAGTGACGCTATATATAAGAAGTAGATTAACAATTGACCTATTAAAAGTAGATAAAGGATAGCGACAGAGTTACATATTGATGAAGGCAAACATTGTACATTGTTCAAAATATGTGTTATTTATTCAGAAATTCAGCATTATTAATTAAGGCTAATAATAGAGATGACAGGGAGCTTAGAATGTTGAGAAATAGATGCAAGAATTGTAAATTTGTTAGATAAATATAATTAGTTTGATTTAAAATAGAGAGAGTAAATATAATATAATATATTATAGAAATAGAGATTTTTATTTATTTATTTATTATTATATAGATAAATATAAGTAGTTTGAAATAAAATAGACATCAATTAATGAGCGTAATAACAGCTATAGAAATCATAGTATATTTTAAATAAAATAATGTAAAATATTTTGAATAATTGATAAAATATATAATGGAGAGTTTAGAATGTTTTGAAATGGCTGAAAGGTTTCCTTAATAGATAGATGAATATAATTAGTTTGATAACTAAAAAGAGTTTCAAAAGATAAGGGTTATACTAGCTGTAGAAAAGATAGAATACTTTTAAACAAATTATATATATATTAATATAATTAAATGCTTTTATTGATGTATGAGCCTAGATTAATATGATATGAAAGAATTGAATTATGAATAAAAGAGTTAAATTTGAAATAGGCATTTACAAGTTGGAAATATTAACAAATCGTTTCCAGATTTACCTATAAATATAGTGGAATATATATTTATCTACATATTTATAAGAACGTTTTTCAACTAAAAATGGAATTTTTTGAAATCCTAAATCAATTTAATATAGAGCCGCTTAGTACAGTTTCTAAATACAAAGATAATACCTCTAGAAGATTGCTAGTTACAAGCACAAATGATATATGTGATATGAATCGAATGAAACATGAATTTAAATAACAATAGTTGAATAGTTCTGAGAAACATTGAGCTACAAATTTATTTATGTGCGCTTTGCACGCGCAATTAAACAATTTGCGACACATTTTATTGCCGCTGCTAAAGTTTGAATAAATGATTGCACGTTTGAAAAATGTATAAATATTTAAAATATCTTAATGATTTTTTTAACATTTAAATTGTTGAATACACGCCAATCGAGAATAAACGGGATTGGGCTGGATTAACGATGGAAATCATCCGCAGAAGCCAATAAATATTGGGGCTATACATTGTTCATTATATTTAACAGCTGCAGTTGCTGTTATATGATTTTTGATTGTAAATAAAAAATGGGTAAAATGTGCAAAAAGTATTAAACAAAAACGAGGTATAAAAAGTCAGATGAACTCAACGGACAGACAGATGGACAGACGGAAGGACAGGCTTGTTTACATTTTATTTTACTATGTAAATATGAGGCCAGTCGCAGTTTTTAAATACAGACAAATAATACAAATAAGAATGTAAATAAACGATGATGCGTTTTATTATTAAATGCATGCACAGAAATATTTAAGCCAAGCGAAACTGGCGACAAAAACGCGACAGTTAAATCAAAAATTAATGTCTTGATGCGGCAACTGGAGTAGCGAGTTGGAGTTGACTGTGGATGGGGTAGGGGGAGAAGGAAAACAACCGGGGACAAGGCACATACGGGCACAGGAAGCTGATATGTCATGTGCATTCATAAATCATTTCACAAAATTGAACTGGCCAAGTCACAGGGCACCGCAAACCCAAGCGAATCATTCGGTTAAAGTGTATTTACAGCACAATCAGCTAAAGAAAGTATGAAATACCCTAACAAATGTCCTTTAACTTGTCTCGTAAGACTTGTCTTTCTTTCTAGCATTAATATAAGAGTTTGTTATACAATACAATTACCTTGGTCAGAGTAGTTCGCTTTTTCCTTATATCTTCTTTTTATAGAGTATTAAACTTGTACAGCAAATTGTTTAATAGTTGTCTTAGATAACCCTTAACTCGTCTCTATTATTGTAGCAGAGAGACTCCTAATTACAAATTATATATAATAATAATATAAATACCTGAATTACTAGTTTGTACATCAGCTGTGCATACTTTCATCATATAAAGTCAAACTGCCTGACATATGCGATGGGCTCAGCACAAACGTTGAAGTAGACAATTGTGAAAGATGGCAACGAAATGAAACGAAATGTAACAATTGAAGCGCAATGAAAATGTGGCCATGTTATGACAACGATAGCAACAGCAACAGCAACAACTACAACTACAATAACAGCAGCAACTACAATAACAGTAATAAAAGCAACAACAATAACAACTACGATGCGTAGAGTGGCCATAAAATAGCAACATCAATGCAGCGCGTTCATTTGTATACACAACTGACCGGAATACAGTGCTATTAATAATAAATGTAGCAATGGTAACATACACATGCACACACACACACACACGCACACACACACACACGCACACACAGACACACACACAGTGACATACAGAAACAGTCAAATGAACTTTGCAAACCGAAAATCCCCACAAACAACAACAACGAGCAACGTTGAAACGCAGCCTATAAGAGCTGCAATGCGTATGACATTATTGTTGTTGTTGTTGTTGTCAGCCACACATACACACACACACTTGCACTACACGCAACCTACAACATTGTAAAGCCCACGCAACAACAAATGAACATGAGAGTGCCATAATAATAATAAATGCCATAATCCCTTGAATCGGCGCGCCTCTGCGTTAGCCCTACACCTTCCCCAATTCCAACAGTACTCTTAACCCCTCTGCCACATGGTTTTACAATTTTTATTTTCAATTTGCATTGTTTCATCTGCAGCAGCAACAACAACAGCAACAACAGTAACAACAACAAGAAGAACGACAACAATGCAAAGCGGCGCGTCAAGTGAATTAAGCGATTTTTAAAGCTTCACGCTAAATGAAATTTGAATTGCCATTTTCTGGAAATTGGAAAAGTGGAAAGTGTTCACTTGTGTGTGCAAATTAAATTACGCAAATCAAATAAATGTAAAATATATCCCCCCGAAACAAACAGCAACAACAAAAACACAATAAATATATAAAAAAAAAAAAAGAATAAAAATAACAACAAAACGAGAAATGCATGAAAAATCAAAGTAAAATTGCGAAAATCCAAATGCAAATGGAATGGAAAACGCTGTGAAAAACTAAACACACAAAATAAATACAATAAAGTGTAATTAAAATAAGCATAGTGTGTGTGAGAGTGTGGCTGTGTGTACTTGTGTATGCGTAGATTACAAATTCTGATTAAACACACATAACGGTGAAAAAACAACGCACAACAACAAAATGTTTATCATTACGGTAATTAAACTCTTGCTAATTGCGCTCAACATATTTCCAAGCCGTTTCACAAATCGACGGGTCATGTTTCTCATCTACATGACGAATCTAGTGACACATGGTAAGCAAATATGAATATATGAATATAAATATATATACTAAAGAGAATTTAAATTATTAATGCAGCTATTTTAAAGTATAATAATTATTTTGTCCCTTTATGAATAGCATACTATTTTGGGGAATACTTTTTTAAAGATACTTAGTATCTTACAGTATCTCTTAGTAAAGAATTGTTGAGAAGAAAGAGAACTGATGTCTTAAATATAGTTAACAGTTAAAGAGTCAAAAATGTCAATCAATTTGTTGTATTTATTATTCTTAGCTAATAAAATATTTTGAAGTGTCAGTGCAGCACACAATTCTGAAATTCGATAGGCTGCTTGAGGCTGCATAACTTTCCCTTGATTACCCCAAAGCAGTTCTCTACTTTGAAACGATATTGACTGTATTTTTTAAGTAACCGCAGTTGCTTAATACGGTTGTTTCAGTAGCCAAATGGAGTAACAAGAAGCCTCTCATTAAACTATAAATTACTTGATTTTGCTCATATAAAAACTAATTTGTTATAGCTCCAATTCAATTGAAATTTGATCAGAGAATCTGTTTTATACTACTCTCTGCAGTTTCTTAAGTTAGTCAAGCATATCAGCTAATGCAGTAAATCTGTCCATTCAAAAACCTTCTTGTCATTCGAACTTAGCTTGGTGAACTGTTACATGTTAAAGTTCTGTATTTTGTAATAACTAGCGCTAGATTATGTAATCTGTCCTTCAACTTGCCAACATTTCCTTAATACTTAAATAAATAATCATTATTATAAATTCTCCCTTACTTATTAGCAAATATTTCGTAAATTGCAAACAAAGCTTCTAGTTTCTTCAACACCTTCAACTCAATTTAGATTAGAGATTAAGATTGGCAACCTTTGCAAGTTAATCTACTTGAATATTAAACTGAAACTTGAAAATGTTCCATCCCCAGCAACTAACTAATTGTAGTTGCAGTTGAGGAGCTGCTTTAAAATTGCAGAAAATTCACCCTCAGTTGTTGTTGGGTCTTGGCTTCTTTGGTGCCGAACAAAAGGATGGCAACAGACAGTTTGGAGGTGTTGGGTGTTCGGTGTCGAAACTGTTGAGAGTCGCGTCATAATTTAATTAGTAAAATGAGACCTCAAATTGTCGGGCGACGACGGTGCTGGCTGGCTTGCATTCAATTTCAATGCCAGCTCTGCCGTATCCGCATCCGTGTCGATGTTGTTGCCTGTGTCTGTGTGTGTGTGTGTGTGTGTGTCGATGTTGCTGCTGCTGGTCGAAATGTAGTCGTGAAGCAAGTGCGGCAGGTGCGTCGTGTTGGTATGCGGGACACCAACTGCGTGTTGCAGATAACAAGCACGCCCCCACTCCACTTCCAGTTTGCTTGCAACACATTGCCAAATAGATGCAACCGCTGTGGCATCCACTTGCCGTGCTGCCTTCGTGTTTTAACAGCCACTGCCTCGTGTTTTGCTTTTGTGCAACATTTCCGCGGCACAAAATGAATGCATAGAAAAAAAAACAAAAGTGCCATTGCCAGCAGCAACAACAACAACTGCAACACCAGCAACAACAACGTCGACAACAACACCAAGGACGTCCGCAATGCCTCAACAGGCTGCGGTTGTCTACTACGGCAACAGCTCCCCGGCTCTCCAACTGCCGGCTAGATAAAAAATTGCTTTGTTAAATTATTTCATAATGACACTAACGCTGCCGTTGATTATATTTCGCCTGCGGGTCATGCACATCCGGCAACAGCGGCAGCAACAGCAGTTGCAACTCCAACTTCTCATTTAAATATGCTTTGCAATAAATTATAACGCTTTCTCCAGCAGCTTTGACGCGCTGGCTCTGTGAAGATTTAGTAATTAATTTCATTTATAATTAAGAGAATTCAAATTAATTAATTTGTTTCCTCTAAGTTATAAATTTGATTATTAATTAATATAAATATATTTAATTAATTAATAAGTAATCAAATCAAATTGGGTGATATAAATGGTGCGCATAAAAGTATGCTATAGTTTTTAACACAAAATATATTAATTACATTCCACAGTATTTTTAGCAAAGCAAATATATGTTTGACCAATTATTTTGATTATATTAACTTAACATTAATTTCTCAGCGCGGCTTACACTTCTATATAACTATGCTTTTAATTTTAGCATTATTCATTTGTCATTTGCTAAAGTGTGTATTATAATTTGTAGCACAATTATTATATTACGTGCCCGTAAAAGTATGCTACACTTATTTGCCCACCCAACTTTTCAGTTGCCTAGATAAGTATGCTACGTTTGTATCTCAGATAGTTTACAGTCTACGTCTATCTGTTATAGAGTATAACCAATTGCGACTAGTCGCCTAGCCTTTTTAGCTTATTATTTAGGTCCTTGTTGTAGTCATGGTGCTCATTAACTAACCGACTTGTTTATGCCCCTCTTTATTCGCAGTTATGATGGATGAGCCACGCTTTGCACAGCCCATACCAAATGTCACCGTTGCCGTTGGCCGTGATGCGAATCTGCCCTGTGTGGTCGAGCATTTGGGTGGCTATAAGGTGAGTCACATTGCAATCTAGTTATCTGGAGGGGAATGGATAAGAGGGAATTGTCATAAATCGTGTGTACTGTGAACGTCGACATTATTCAATGGAGTTTCTAGCTGGTGACACTGTCTAAAATCAATTTTGTGAATTGCACACAGACAGGCATTGGCTCTCATTCTCTCTCAGTGTGTGTGTGTGTGTGTGTGTGTGTATGAGTGAATTGACAGCTATAGATAAAAGCAGACGTGATGTTGTGCCTATGACAAGTTGTGGCCTTTAGGCAAAGTGACAAGAGAACTGTCTATTCGAAGCTTTGGGAAATTGATAGACTCCAAGACAGATAAAGACAAGAAAGCAAAGTAATAATTTGTTTAACTGTTTGCACTTTAAAGCTTTAAACCACACAAAATAGCCAACTCTTAATGCCAACTAAGGCCATGGTCTGGCTTGGAAGCCAGCAAAGTGACTAGAAAATCACTTATCATTTATCACAGTGGCTGGCACTGCGCGTTCATAACAAATCACAAATATTTACTCACCATATCAACTTCATATAAAACTGTGTAGAAGAAGGACTCCTTGTCGTTGTCACTGGGACAGAGTCTCCTCTTATTGGACTTCCATCAACATTGTTGGTGAAGCCAAAGAGAGATGGAGATGGAGATGCGAGATGTGAGAAGTGTGAGCGGTAGTGCGAGCTATTGTTGGAAGCTGAAAACGAGAAACTCATTGCTGTCACTGGACAGAAAGTAAATTTGAAAAGTTTGCTGCAGAAAATCCTTGCCCAGGCAGGACATGCCCTGCCCATGTCCTTATGTCACACGCAATGTAAGCAAACGAAGCCCCAAGAAAGTCTGGTGCGTTTAGCAGGCAAAAAAAAAGTGTATTAAAAAAGCGGAAACAGCTGTCAACTTGGCTTTTTCTTCATCTTCTGCTCGGGCGTCACAACATGTCGTTCATTTATTACAACAGTGTGTGTGTGTGTGTGTGTGTGTGAGTGAGTGTGTGTGTGTGTGTGTGTGTGTCTCTGTGACCCTAGTTTCTATACATGTATTTGTAGTTGTGCTGAAAATCATTTTGACTTTACATTTTAGGTGGCCTGGATACACATAGATCGCCAGATGATACTCACCATACATCGTCATGTTATATCTCGCATACCCAGGTACAGTATTACCTACACGGACAACACATGGCTGCTGCACGTCAATCAGGCGCATCAGGATGATCGCGGCTATTACATGTGCCAGGTGAACACCAATCCCATGATTAGCCAGGTTGGCTATCTGCAGGTGGTCGGTAAGTAACGCCCATTTCCCCATTCCTCATTTAACTCAATGCTCCATCTGATGGTCGTTATTTTGCCTTTTCGCCATGCACAGTGCCACCCAATATACTGGACATTGAGAGCACACCATCTTCGGTGGCGGTGCGTGAAAACCAAAACATCAACATGACTTGTCGCGCCGATGGTTTCCCTACACCCAAAATCATTTGGCGTCGTGAGGATGGTGAGGAAATTGCTGTAGAGAAGAAGAAGAAAGGTATATTGAGTGTAGTATGTGGGGGAATACATGCACAGAGGGTGGTTTCAATAGTTATAGAGTAAAGCAAACCGCTGCTGAGATTGATGATACTTCTGTGCTTATGTATAAATTAAGCAAGTGAAGCAACTCTATTTCAACAAATACTACAATAGCTTTAATTAATAATTTCAACAGTTATCTACATAAATAACTCCTAGAGTTGTAGCAGTTGGCAATACGCAACTATTGAAACCGCCCTCGTCTGTATAGTTACCCATTTGACGCTTTCTGTTGTCTCATTGAAAATTCTCTATGCTCTGCACGTTTATTTCCATGGTGCGGACACTTCCTTCCGGCAAACATCAACCGTAACACATACACACACACACACACACACTCGCACACACACACACATGCAGTGCTAGTGTATGATGGCGATGTGCTGCCGCTGACCAAAGTGAGCCGCAACGAGATGGGCGCCTATCTGTGCATAGCCACCAATGGAGTGCCGCCCTCAGTGTCCAAGCGTATCATATTGGATGTGGAATGTAAGTAGAATCAAAAGCCAAAGGACTTAAAGTGCCAGGACTAAACTAACTAGCGATGCGACTTAACCCAAACCAAGCCAACTCAACTCAACTCAACTCGAATCGACGCGACTCGACTCGTAGGATATGTATGAGCGAGCTGGGCGCATTATTATGGCCATGGCTGTAACACGCGCGTGCACTTAACGAGCACAACGACAACAACGACGACGACGATGAGCAGACGTTAGCTGGGAGTTGAGAGGGATATAGCATGGGTTAGCAGCGGGGGAGCGAGGGATATATCTATGCGGCAATTCATCCATCTATAGAACTATACATACAGCGTACCTGCTGCTCATCAATTTAACTGCATGCGTTCCCCCGTCCCTCGTGACAAACGCAGATCCTGTCGTGGTTCTTGCTAATGCAGCTGATATACTGCTACGCTTATACTATATATATCTATATATATATATACCTATATATATACGTATGTGTGTATGTATGTATGTATGTATGTGTGCATGAAGCGCGGCTGTTGCACGCCGTTTGCCCAAGTAAACGCTTGTTAATCCTAACGAGTTTCTACGCTCCCTCCTCAATCCCCCTCCTCCCATCCCTCTGCACATTGACAATAATTCACGTCACGTACCTGCAATAAAGTCACTTGCCGGCATTGCACGTATGACTTTGACAGCGCTGCCGCTCCCTCTCCCCCTCTCTCTCTATCGCACTCCCACTGTCTCTCTCCTTTTTTCTATTTTATTATGAACGGTTTTGTGCGTGTGTACATCATAGGGGGGATCGTAGCATCAGCGGGGGGTGTATTACTACCACAGGTAGGCATTGTTGAAACGCGTTTAAACTCCCTCCCTCTCAACACCCCCCTCCCCCCTCCCACACCCCATCCCACACTACAATAAGCCATACGCTGTTTCAATTTCGTGTTCATAGGAAAACTGTAGCAAACTATTGAAAATGAGAAAACTGTCTGACAGACAAGGAAGGGGCTGAGCGACAGGGAAATCTGTGCACATTGAGAAGGCAAGCGTGTTCATTGACAGCGTGAAGTGTGAAGAAGATTTTGCGAATGCAATTAAATTGATAGAAATTTATATTGCAGCTCATAATTGTGCGTTGTCAAAGAGCTTGAAATTAATAACAATATTTTAGGAATTGCAATTAAATAAGTTTCAAAATTATAGCATGGATAATTTCCCGAAAAGCAATAATAAAATATGATAAAAAGAGTCAAATTTTTGCCTTAACTTTTAACAGTTTTATTTACTACATTTTAAACATTTAAAAGAGTTGTAAATCATTAAAATAAAGCTGTGACTTACTGACTGAATTGCCCGAAATATTGATAATATTTATTGAATTTAATTTATTAAATTTGTGTGTTGATGCAAAATGTGGGAGAAGTAAAAACAAAATAGCATAAATAGAATATGGCTAGTTTTTCACTTAAGCTTTAACAGTTTTGTATAGAAATATTTAATATAAATAATTAAATAGTCTTTTATTAATAAATACTAATTTAAACCCTTAAATTTTCATAATTTTTGTCAACTTCAATTAACGATGTTTCTAAATTGATTGAAATTTGTTTCTTCATTTATGGAAGTTGTAATACTGTGTAAAGAAGTAGTTGACAATTCATAGATTTGATTTGATTTCTTTTCAAATTGTAACTTGCTTCTAATTCCCAACTCGTTTAAGCTCATTTACTTGTTAAACTGATTGAGCTGCCTTGAAAACTTAGATACATATATATGTTTGAAGAGAATATTCAACTCGTTACTCGATATTGACAGAGCATTGGCAAACTTTTCTTTGCTGCTGCATGTCTCCATGTCTCTATGTCTCTGTGTCTCTGCTATGATGTAATAATCCCAAAAACCCATAGCACGTACTTCCTCTGCTAAACTTTACATTTCTTTTTCGATTTTTGTTTAAAGAACTCGGCCTGGTAACGTGTGTTGTGGCAGCCATGTCTCGCATAAGTTTTTCAGCTTTGTCATTGCACTTTCATTTTAAGCTTGGCAGACAGACAGTCGAACAGTCGAACAGTCGAGCAGACAGACAGTTGGAGAGGCGACAGACACACATTGAACATACGTAATGTTGCAGCTTATGCGTACTTTGGCCAAACGCTTAAAATGCAATGCTACCTTGTCACACACACCCACACACACTCACACAGAAACATATATATCTGGTATTTTCCCTGTGGTATCATTTACTTTACTGAAATTTCTCCACTTCTCTCGCTCTCTCTCTCTCTCTCTCTCTAGTCTCGCCAATGATTTGGGTGCCGAATCAACTTGTTGGCGCACCAGCTGGCACAGATGTAACCATCGATTGCCACACGGAGGCGCATCCCAAGTGAGTTTGCCTTTTTTTTTTGTTTTCAATATTTTAAGCGCATCTCAATTTGCAATTTGCCTTGATTTCATCCATCCCCCTCCCCTTCTATGCCTCTCATGCCCCATGTTTGTGGCCATTAATGTGATGAAATGTTGTTGCATTTTTTGCAGAGCCATCATCTATTGGGTGTACAACTCCGTTATGGTATTGCCGAGCAAGAAGTATAAAACCGACTACACGGAGAACTCATATCGGTAAGTTGAATGCACTATAAAAGCCCCCCCCCACCATACCCTGCCGCTCCGCTAACCCTTTGCCGAAAACAGTGTTGTTAAATATTTATTATGCATTTGCACTTGCCAGCAACCTGGCAGCTGTGTCAAATGTGTTCCCAAATGCGATTTCGCTTACCTTTTCCTTTCCTATTTATTTATTTATTATTTATATACAATTATATAATTTTAGAATTTATAAATTCATAAAAATATAATTAATTAGTTATAATTACTTAACGCCAGTATCTTATTTTTTTGATTTAAGTTTCTTTAAAATATTCAGAGCGAAAACGTCTGCAGGAACATCTTTACCATTTCTTAGTTTTGCCCCATTCGAAACACTCAGTAGCTGTATATATTTTATAATGAAATATTTATAAATACAAAAAGGAAAGATGAATAATTTATAAAGTCAAGTTAAGCATTGCGTTAAGTTCCTTTTAAATTTAAGAAGCGAAAACGATTGCTGGAACACCATTGCCCTTACTGTATATTCTGACACTCTGTATCTATTTTATATTATAATATTCATAAATTCTTAAAGCAAAGATTAATAATTTATAAAGACAAGTTAAGCTTTGTTTTAAGCGCCTTTTAAATGTAAAAAGCGAAAACATTTGCTGGAACTCGTTTGCCATTATTATATCTTGTCTCATTTGAAACACTCTGTGTCTGTGTATCTATTCCGTACAGTGCTCACATGAAACTGACGATAAGAAACCTACAATATGGTGACTTTGGCAACTATCGATGCATCTCAAAGAATTCGCTGGGGGAAACGGAAGGCTCCATACGTGTTTATGGTAAGTGCATTTGTATTGGTAGCTTAAGTGCACTAGTTGCAGCAAACAAACACGCACACACACACACACACACACACACATACTCAGACACTCATACACATGCACAGCTATGAGCAATGCAATATCGAGCGCCCTTTGTGCCACAATTTTGCCAAAAGCTTTTACCTATGTGCCGCTCCAGCGCGCCCACATGCAACCCCCCAACCGTATCGAGATGGGGCAGAGTGAATGCGATGGAGCCCATGTCTAGCTAGGAGACGACTCCTACGATATGTGCACTGTGTTCTGAAGCGTAAAACTAAACGAGCGGCCACCAACGAAGCTGAACTGCGTCTGACTCTCGCTCTATCGCTCTCGCTCTCTCTCTCTGACTCTAACTATGACTATGATTCTGACTTCGTCTAGGTTTCAGTTGGAATTTCACGTGCAGATACATTCCCTATAAATGTAAACGTAAACGTTAACGTTAACGTAAACGTATACCTAAAATAGAAGTGCATTCCGAGTTTGTTTGACTTTGTATCGCAGTTGTATCAACTGCCCATGTTGTCCATCACTTTGTTGCCCTCTTTGGGTCCCATCATTTCATCTGGTTTTTTGCCTTTTCCCTTTTTTTTCTTTTTATTTTTATGTGGTTACGATTTATTTTTTATATGCACTCGGTTGTAGTATTTCGAACGCATTTGCTTAGCCTCTGCCATTTGCCGTTTAAATGAAAAAGTTTCCCATTGCCAAAAACTGTAGAAGGTCGTTGCTATTTTGATTGCGACCTCAGAAGGTCGAGTTCGAAAGTGTTTTCCATGTGAGTTGCCTTTCCTACATGTTTCTTATTTTTTCTTTCTTTTTCTTTCCTTTTTTTTGGCAATTATGCAGTTAGCTGACTTTGTGTGTTAGCAATCACATATAAAATATATTAAAGAAACTCCATGGCAAACAATTTGAATTTACTCAGGAAATTATATGAATTGTACATAGCATAAATTTCAGAGTTGGAAAGTAAACTTTGGTAGAAAATATAATTGTTTAATGGCGTTTATTATTTATATATTAACAATGATTTACTATGATTTAAAAATAAAACTTCATTCAACGATTTTCTTTCCTCTTTTGGGGGTAATATTTTAAATTATTTGTCGTTTCTTTTGTCTTAACTGAAAACTACAGAATATAAATGAACTTTCGCACTTAGCATCTGATATGATTTATTATTGTGTATTATTGTTAATAAATAAAATACAGTTTTAGTTTTTCTCACCTCTTTTAGGGTTGTAAATTACCTCTTGATTCTCTTGATTTTATCACACATAAAAACCTACAGAAAATAATAGAACTTTTGCTCTTAGAATTTGATATTATTTATTATTGTTTATTTATTTTTGTACATTGAATTGAACTTTCGCTTTTCGCATTTAAACTGCAGACAACAAATATTGTTTGTGAGTTAATCAATCAAGCGGTCAATCAATCAATCAATTGACTATTTACCTTAAATATGCGCAGGTATTTATGAATTTTGTAGCATACTTTGCAGCGCAATGGAATTTTTCTCTTCTGCTGTAGCAGCGGCAACTTGTTGACCCACATTGGATTGAAATTATAATGTGGCTAATCATGAAAAAGCCAGTCCAAGGTTGAACTGGCTTAAGTTGCATGCAACTTGACCGCTGTGGCAGCAGCTGCGAGCTGTTGGCGGCAACATGAGGCGACCTTTTCAATTTGAAACTACTTGACATAGAAAACCAAAGAGCAGCCAGCGTTGGCACACATTTACCACAAGCAAAAACATCCATACACACACACACACACACGCAGACACACACACAGACACACACACATGTAGAGAGTGAAATTAAAAACTCATTTGGTTTATTTAACGATAATTAATTATGCGCTGGTTATTCGATTTCATGTTGTTTGTTTGTCTTGTTGCAGAAATACCTTTGCCATCAACACCATCCAAGCAAGTAACGCACACCACCGTCGAATCCAGGGAGAGTAAGTATAGTATCAGACAAGCTGATGGCACTGATATGTGTGCTTAAAGGTGCACAAAGAGATGCGGGAGGGTAAAGATAGAGATAGTGAGAAAGATAGTGGAGAGTGCGGGCAGTGGGGGAGGAGAGGAGGAGGGTGCCTTAACACATGCCGTTGAGCGTTGAGCGAGGAGCGTTGCATAAACTGTGAAAGTCACACCGACAAACCCGACACTTACTCACACTCACTGGGATACAGCGGGATACAGGCGAGCCACAAACAAAACGGCAAAAGTAGCAGCTAAGCCAGACAGAGCCACAAGCAACAAGAGAGAGACAGATAAAGAGAGAGAGAGAGAGTGATAGAGGGGGACTATGAAACAGGAACACGCCCACAAAAAGAGATAAAGTAAAGCAAAGCACTTTTGACTATTTCAACGTGGGGCTTTTCGAAACTCAAGTCGAGCAGAAAAGTACACACACTTTCAAGTTGTACGTGTGTGTGTGTGTGTGTGAGTGTGTGTGCCTGGCTTCAAGTCCAGGGCAAAGCAATATGCTGCGGATTATGCTGCAAGGGGATTTTCGGGGGCATTAGGTTGGAAACACATTTGAAACACTGCCGCTGCTGGCAACAACAACAATAACAACAACAACTACAACAGCAGCAGCAACAAAGCAAGAAGAACACTAACAACAACAGCAAGAACAACAATGACAACTTCAGTGAAAGAAAGAACCAAACATATTTTATTTAAAGTGAGTGGCGCGGCGAGTTTCTCTTGCAACGTAACGTGAACGTAATCCATGGTGAAGCAACAAAAGGATATGTGTTCTATCTACACATATATATATATATATATATATATATATATATATTATATATGAGTGTGTAAGCGGGTCTATCTCTATCTGTCTCTCTCTCTCTCTCGCTCTCTCTCTTTCTGTGTGTGCCAAGTGGCTGGCACAAGATTTCCACACAATTTAACTTGAAAACGATGTCAGCAAAGGTTGCCAGCGCAGAGTTGAAGAATTGTTTGCAGCAAGAGTTGAACTCGCTGCTTATTGAGTTATTAGCTGTGTGATAAACAAGTCAAAACAAAACAGTTAACAATCAGCTGTGCTCAATCATAAATCACTTGAACATTTGAACATTTGACAATTGCTTGGTTGGTGTTTCTCAAATGTCAGACATTTGCCATTTCCCGCTGACCAGCAATTTATTAACAGTTGCGCACTTAATTAATAATTTTAATTAAATTCATATGCAACAAATTAATTCATTTAAAATGTCTTTTATATCTTCTCACTTTGTTCTTAAAGTAATTAAATTCAATTCAATTAAATCATATAGTTTAAAGTGGTTCAGTATTTTTTTAAATCTGTATAAAATATTTAAATTAATTATTTTAAATTGATTTATCATAAAATGAAAATATCAAATTTAAGCATAAACCATATTAATTGTTGTTAAGCATTTCAGAAGTTTTTTAATTATTTTATTAATTTACCTAAATTCCATACGAACTTTTGCAAGAAGCTTATTGCATTCAGCTGTATATTAATCGTATTCTCTTTGCTTTCAGGCAACATCATACCCGCTCTACGCAACGATACAACAAAATCGCTACAAACGGATGTGTATGGCATGAAAAACGATTTGTTCACTGGCAGTGGCTCCTCTTTGTCGGGATCCGGCTCCTCATCGGCCGCCTCATCGAGTTCATCGTCATCGATGCAAACCTCTTTGCTGCCCGGTGGTGCCGCAGGCAACAGCCTATCAGCATTAAGCGGCGGCGGCGGCGGTGGCCTAGGCGGTGCGGGCAGCAAAGGCTCATTGGCGATAGGCAAAAGCATATTTCACACCGAAAGTCCACCGAATGCAAGTGCAGCTGGTAAGTGAAGTGAAAGAACTTAAATGTACATATGTTATATGGCTAATCTATGAATTGATAACATTTCTATTATTCCTATTGTGCTGCATTCCGCATTCTGCATTTGTTATTGTTTTTTTTTTTTTTTTAATTGGGAATTTGCAGCTGGATTTGTGCATAGGCTGAGTTGGCTGGGCGCAGGCTTAATGCTGCTCTATGCTGCGCTTTGAAATCAATAATTTTGAGAAACTCGAGTAAAGCATTTGTGAAATGCAGCCAAAGGGGGGTACAAGGGGTAGAATTTAGGGGACAGCTGAGAAGCAGAAGAAGAAGAAGGAGAAACACAAGTAAACTGATGAAACTAAGGAAATGGATTTGTTTATAAGAAAAAAAAAACAATAATAATATATTTAATTGCGTTCGCTTAGCTCTCGACATAGTAAAAGAGAAACAAAAGTATTTTTCTTTTTATTTTTGCATTGTGTTCATGTCAACAATAAATGCTCATTCAATGTACAATATGAAAACTTAAGCATAAGTAAACGTATTTATAACAACAACAACAAAAAACACTCACACAAACAGACAGATATATATACATATTTATATATATAGAGTATAACTTTAGTTGATTTATATGTATAATAAAATGTAGTATGAAATTGTTGAGTCTTTGTGTTTAGTCGAGTGTCAGTTTTAGGGCTTAACATATTATTTTCTTATTCAAAAGACAGACACAGAACTAGTTTTAGCTAACAGCTAAACGATAATTGTATCTATGCTTTCATTTCATATTATTTTCTTCAATGCAAATGCAAATTTAGAATTTAATTCATAATAAACAATAATAATAATAATGTTTCGGTTTAAGTTGAGCAAAAGTATTGCATATCTAAGGTTAATAAAAGAAACTACCATATCTTAATGTTACTTATACATATGACGATATGATATATAATTACGTATAATATTTATACTCTTTATGCCATTAACTTTATTACTTTTTAACTTTGTTTTATTTTTTTTTATATATATATTTTTGTTATCGCTTTTCACATGCAACACTTTCACTTGCCTGCAGTCAACTAATTGGGGTCATTCTTATTTAATCATATGCACAATTAAACGTATGCATTATAATGTGAAGAACCTATTTTTATAACACTTTGTATACCCTATAATTTTGTCAAAAGAAAGCGTTGTCATTAGTGCTATCATTCAAGGTATTTAATTGATATATGAACCAATCAAAAATCAAATTATATATCTATATATACCATGTGAACAGTCTCTAAAGAGTATACCCTATTCGGCTAGCCATAGCTATCTACTCTTTCCTGCTGAATTTTCTTCATTTACTGCTTCGCTTCAAGCGAATTTACAGATAATTTTGCTGCTCAGCTGCAAAAGCCGCTCACAGTGTAAAATCGTGCTGTTGTGTGTATGTGTGTCTGGGTGTGCGGTGTACACTGTGCAACATGCAGAAAATGCAATTTATTTAATGAAAATGCAACGTGCGAGCTTGCAGAAAGCCCTGCCACACCCAACAAAGCACAGCGCCCCCCTCTGCTCCCACTTCCCGACACTTGGAAGAGTTTTACAGTTGTTGCCATGTGTCGATGTTGGTCGAGACATTAAAACGCCTTAAAAATGTCATTAATTTTTACTTGCCAGCCTACTTTACTTATCCCCTCCGCAACAGCTCTTCAAGCAAATAATAATAATCTACTTAATAGTGATGGACTAACAAATACGCTGTATTTTCTGCTTACTTTAGCTTTTCCCTTCTCAATGTTCTCAATTTTCTTTGTGGCACTTCAACAGAGTTTAACATTTGGTCTTTTAGCTTCTTTGTCAGCAAGCTGGCATACCCTTTAACTGTTTGCAGGGTATAACAAAAAAGGAATTGCAATAATAATATTAAAACGGCGACAATTTTTGCCTTGATTTCTTTTTGCATATATAGTGCGCAAATTGTTGCTTGTTTCCTTCGTCGTATGCGGCTTTTGTGCGCTTTCATCATTTTTTATTTTGTTTTTTGATTTTTATTTTTAATAAATGTACATGCTAATTATATTATTACTCATACGAACCGTGCCACGCGACGACACGACGCGACGTATCGTTGCAAAAGGTTGAAGCGTTGTCTGCGCGAAACGCTTGCAATTAATTTCAGCATAAAATTACGTTGCCTGTGGTGGCCCTAGGCCCCGCTCAATGACACACAGTTAACATGTCCAATTTATTGGTCATAACTCATGCAGACCCCAAAAGGCGGCCTACAGCCAAGAGAGGGAGATAGAGTGAGAGAGAGAGAGAGGGCAGGCAGACAGACAGACAGACGCTATCGACAGCAGCGTCGGCAAGAAAAATGACATTAAGAGCGGAAGATATATGACACATTTGCATATACAAGCAGTGTGAAAAAGAGCGAGTGAGCGAGATAGAGAGAGAGAGAGAGAGAGAGGGAGAGCGAGTGTGTGTGTGTGTGTGTGTGTATATGCGTTGGGGTTAAAGGGCTGCCAATTTGCTGTATTTATGTCAGGCATGTTGTATATATGCTATTCAATAATTTAAAGCTGCAGCGTGTATGGCAATTGGCCAGGTCAAGATGCAACAGCAACAGCAACAACAAAGGCCAACAGCATAGATAACTGAGTGCATGTATCGTCAAATGTAATGCGAACAATTAACAATGCCACAAAAGTGAATGCATTTTATTTAACATTTATTTTTTTTTGTGTTTTCATTGTTCATATTTACTCATGATTGCATTGTTGTTGCTCTTGTTGTTGTTGTTGTTGTGTGTGTGTGTGTGTGTGTGTGTGCAAGGACATGCGCATGTTGACTTACTACATGCATTGTCGCTTCTGTCTGTTATCTTGCCTGCATACAACAATGCAGCTAATTAAGTATTATAAATGCAAGCAGAAGGCCAAAAGGAATGAAGCCAAAAAGAAAATGCTGAATTTATGGCCAATATGGCCAAAAAATAAAATACACAGTAACCTGACATAAATAAAAGCCACATTAATTTATGAGCTCGTAATTTATACGCTAAGCAGTTCATGCAGCAATTACATAATTATGCTTTTATTATTTTTATTTTTATACAGAATTTTTACCGCTTTTCATTTGGCATAAATTGCATAAAGAACTAACAGAATGAACTATGTATGTAAATAACAATTTATTAAAGCTGTATATAATGAAGCCTTTTTTGTAAATAGCAAATATATATAATATTATTATAAATATAATTAACTATTGCCCAAAATTGAATTACAATACAAATACATGCGCAATGATATAACAAATAATTAAACGTAATTAGCAAGTTCTGAAAATGGAAAAATGGTTAAAACAAAATGGTAACAAGTAAATGTAATGCCTATTTAACTAAATATATAAATAAAAATATTTAATTGTAATTAAAAATATTAATAAATAATATATATATATATATATATATATATATATATATGAAAAGTAATAAATAATTATGTTGTTTGTTGCCTGTAAAACTCGTTAACCTTAAGCTCAATAACAACTCAATAATAGTATTCTAATTGTCGCAAACGAATCAATTTTCCTAAACATTTTGTTACTTTGCAAATGAAATAAACAAAGAAAATGCATTTAATTGAGCGGTTTAAATGAAAATAAAAGAAGAAATGCAACAACAATTCGCTTTAAGTGAATTCGTTAAATTGCAATTTAATTTCGAAATACAATTTTCTTATATTGATTTTAAATAATTTTGTGTGCAATCAAAAAATGTAAAATTAGGCAATTAAATTTTGCATTTAGAACAATAATTCCAGCTTTGGCATCGCTCTTTGCTGCTGCCTCTTGTAAATTGAATTCAATGTTTAAAATTTGCTTAAATTTACATAATAAAATATTAAATTGATTGATTTGAATTTGTTTTTTTTGAGGCCGCTCAATTAAATTGCTTATGCTATTGTAAAATAAACAAATTAACTACGTAAAAATCATAAATAAATAAAATCAACACAGACACACACACACACACATATACACACTCACACATATACACACTCACACAACAAACTGTATTTAAGATTGAGATTAATTGTAAGCAGTTATTATAACGCGATAATAAGCATAATAAAACTTAGGTTGATTGATACCAAGCAAAATGTACAAAATTCTGGCGAAAGCGCGAGTGAAAGCACAACATGAAATGATGGGAAAACAAACAAAAGTAACGTGCATAAATAACTGTTGTTTTATTCAGCAATTTGCATCTAATTCAGCGCTCAATTACATGCAGCGCTGTCAGCGTTGGCGTCGCCGCCGCCGTCGCAGTCGCAGTTGTATTTATGCAAATGCCTTTGGCTTCAACATTGGCTTTGGCTTTTTCGGTTTTGGCTTTTGCTGGGGTTTGACATTTGGCTGTTTTGGCTTTTAGGCCAAAAAACGTTAATGAGGCGCGTTTATTTTGCAGCAACAACAAGCGATGTGTGTGTGTGTGCGTTATGTGTTTGTTTGCTAATTGTTTGAGACACGCAAACAAATTTAACACAAAATATGCTAAATATATTTGCAAGGCAAAAGAAAACGGTTTAATAATTTAATGTTATTTGCATAGATTTCAGTTGACGCGTTGACGTTGCCCAATTAAGCTCGACACGCAGCCACCACGAAGAAAACCCACGCAGCCACACAGCCAGCACCCACCACAGGCCACAACCACAACCACTTGAATGGCAAGCGCATAATTTGTTTGTTTTAATGATGGCCAGACGAAGTTATTTCGTTTTTGGGCGACAAAACGTTTCACTTGGCACGCACACGCTGCGTATACGCAATCTGCACGCTTCAATTTCGAGCTGCAAAACTTTCGCTTAGAGCTCTCATGTAAAACCACTTGGGCGCACTAACATTATCATAATTATAACATATATGGGAGGGGGAGAGTGGCAATGAGAGAGAGGGAGGGAGACAGCAAGCTATAGACACCTTTTTTTTATGTTTATCTCGTTGTTACGCTGGCGCCACTTGAGCAACTTTTCAAAAGTCATTTAAATTATGCGCACAAAAGCGCGAAAATTATGCCACAACGTGAATTCAGACGCCACTTACAGCCAGCACACTTACACACACACACAAACACACACACACACACACACACACACGCACACTCACAATGACAGACACTGAGAGCAGCGGAAACCACATTTGTCGGCAAAGTTTTGCCTACAGACTGAGCATGAGTCGAAGCTAAAGAAATAGTTGAGTGCAAAGCGTGCGCACACTTAAGATAAGCTGCAAGCACAAAACTTTCATCTTACAAATTCGCGGTGGCGTGAGTGGCAACCCAGCAGCCCCCAACCTCCCCACACCCGTGCCACAACCCTAACAAACGCTCGCTGACACATTCAACAAATTAATTCTGTGCCGATGTCTGACTGTCTGTCTGTCTGTGTGTCCGTCTGTCTGTGTGCCTGTCTCTGCTTTGCTGCTGCAGGAAATATGTTTAATTTCATTTAAATGTAGTAAGTGCAACACTTTGGTTAGCTTTTGCCAACGCATTGGCGTCTGCTGGCGGGTTGCAAGGCGGTTTTGGGTTTCTGGTTTACATTTGTGCGGGCTTTAGTTTGTTTGCTCTGGCTTCTCCCTCTCCCTATCTCTCTTTCCCTCTCTCCCTCACTGTTAGTGTCGCTTCTCGCTTCGTGGCGCAGACTGCAAATGCAGTGTGTGTGTGTGTGTGTGCTTTGCCCCATTTTACACATGTATTTGTATAAAGTGAATGGGTATGTGTGTGTGTGTGTGTGTCGCAGCTCAAAGGATACATTTGGGCTTGTTAATGAGCCAGACTAGTGAGTGGCATTAACAGCAGCTCGTCTTTGATTACGAATCTTAAAAGCCATTTCACATATCACATTGCTTTAATTAACTTAGCTTTCACTTTCATCACTTTGTCATTAATTATTATATTGATTGCCAAACTAAATTTTGGCTACAATTTTATTTTTTTTTAATTTTATGTGCTTATAAATTATTTGCTTGCTTTTAAATTAAATTATTCATTTTTAAATCATTTAAGTTTATGCACTTAGATCAATAATATTAAACTTAGTTAATTTTATATAATTTAAATTCACATTTAATCAAATACATTTTTTTGCTTTCCAATTAACTAATTTATTTCAGCTATATAGTATTTTTTAGACTCTGTACTCATTGTTGGTTAGATTCACTTTATTTAATTTTGATATCAATTTAAAGCATTTGATTATTACTATTTTTAATAATATGCCTATAATTTATAATTATTTATTTATATTTCTGTATTTTGATTTATATAAATTAATTGCTCTTAAAGCATTTACCATTAAATTAACATATTTACAATTTATTATATTTTACTTTTTACTACTCTTTCATTATTATTTATGCTGTTTCAAACAAATTATTATACAGAAAGTATATAAATTTGTACTTCATTTCATGAATTCAAATTAATTAAATATTACAGCTTTTCAACTGAAAACTTTTTAGAAACCTTATAATTTATTTCTGTTTTTACTTTTAGTTATATTTATATGCTTTCAAACAATTTAATTTTCGTTTTGTCTACATATTATATATCAAATTCTACATTTGCTTTTACTAAAAAATTTCTTAAGCCTTTAAATGCATTTATATTTGACAGCAGTGCGGGGAACATCATTATAAACATTTTCTAAATCAAATAAAACTTATAAATTATGCAATAACAGTAACAACAATAACAAGCAGAAGAGCATAAGAGCAACAACAACCACAACAACAATGACAATAGCAGTAAACAATAATAATAACAACAAGAACTCTTACAGCCAACGGGGATTTATAAACTTTGTGAGCATTTTTTAAACAGACGCCGCAAATTGCAGCCAAAACTTGTCGAGCAGTTAAATTTTTGTTGCCACATGCATACAATGTTTGCTATCTGTTGTTGTTGTTGTTGTTGTTGTTGCAGTTGTTGTTGCAGTTCGTCCCGTCATCACCATAGATTTTGTTGCTTTTATTTGTGTGGAAACTCATCTGTCAGTTTTACATAGTGCACCCCAGAGAAATTTGTGTTTGTTGCATAAAAATTACAGCGAGCATTGTTCGCTAGCGGACTTTGATGGCAAATGACTGGCCCACACACTCACACACACACACACTAAAACACACACACTCACACACAGTTGTGTCGATGCCTTTGGCATTTGTTAAAACCATCACAGCAGCTGCAAGTCACCGCGGGGACTCATTGATGCGACTGTGACAACAAGCGAGCGAGAAACTTTGCTGTCATTTTGGGGTGCAATGACATCATTGTCGATTTTACGTTCTTATGTGAACAGTTTTTCTACTTTTTCTTTATTTTCATTTTTGGCAACGCAGCTACACCGCCACAATGCCACTGAATGTCATTTAGGCCAAGTCAACTTTAACAAATTGCTAACAGACAAACTGCCAATTGATTCGCACAATCAATGCAGCTTCAGTTCAACTGTTGTGCAATTGTTTAAATTGTAGAGAAATGTTTGCTTTAAAAGAGAGAGAGAGAGAGAGAGAGAGTAAAGAAAAGCACCTTAAGACAGTTCTCTTTTCTCTCTTTTCTTTTAATTTGAACGTTTACTGCCAAAATGAGACTGGCTGCCTATAGATCAAGTGCTTCATATGTACTTGGTTATATTTTTTCAACTCTTGTAAAAGCCCTACAGTTAAATAAGTACTTCCACGCTCAAATCTTAATATAAAGAAATCATTTATTCGCTGCTTTAAACATTTCTGCACTTCAATTGAATTGAAAGTAATGTGTATGAGCTGCAAATCGCAACTTCCACTGCAGAAAGTAAGACAAAGTTCCACTTTAAACAATCGTTTCAAAGCTTAGACCACAATGTGCTTGTCATTTTGACTGTTCTTTAAGGAGCAGCAGTAGCTACTGTATATGTGTGTGTATGTCCTTTGTAGCAAGTCCTTTGGCCCGGGTTTGCCACATTTTAGACGTCGCGCATATTTGTTTGACTTTATTTTTTAATTTTCACAACTTTTGACAGCTTTGCTGTTGGTCACGTAGATGCGCGCTCTCTCCCTGCCCTGTGTCTGGACATATCTATATATATTGACTATGTGCTGTGTGTGTGCATGTGTATGCTGTGTGTGTGTGTTTGTGCTGGCCACTGCATGCCACTTGGCTAGCAGCTGCGTTTGACGCACGTGCGGTGGCAGCCACGTTGTCTCATCCCTTTTTCCAGCAGGATTTGTGCCCCTCTCGCCATGCAGCTGTTGCCATGGTCAATTTTAATCAAGTTTTCTCGCCTTTCTCTCTATTTAATTGTCAATTTGCTTGGCGCGTGTCTCTGTTGCTGGTCTGATAAATTATGTGCGAGCCCAACACAAATACCACAAAGACAAAAATAAAATGCAATCACAGGCAAAACACACATACCATCTTAGACAGAATGCAATTTGTGTAGATATGTGTGTGTGAGTGTGCCTGTGTGTGTGTATCTTGGATTTATGCAAACTCTGGCTTGGCTTTTGGGGCATTTTATAGTGTGGTGGTGGGGGGGGGGCAAAGTTCAGTCAGACGTCCTTATCAGTGGCCTGCAGCCGGTTTAGGTTATCTTCTCTTAATGATTCCATTGTCAAACTCATTGCTCCGGAAATTGTGTACACAATTTAAATATTCAACAGGATATTGCATGAAATATACATAAGTATATGGCACACACACACACAGATAGACAAGCAGACAGACAGAGATACACCCTAGCATCCCTAATGTTTTGGTCAAGTCAAGTTGGTAACTTGACCAGTCAACACTGCGGGCGACAAAATCTTGTTGTACCTAAATGTCCTTTACTTTATGTGCACAACAAATACAACTTTCCTAGAGATTTTCTTCTATTTCTTTTTGCGCTCTCTGCACGTGTGTATATCCATGTTGTTGTTGTCTAACTAATCTGAGATTTTGTGTCATTTTATATATAGATATATATATATTTGTACCTAGATGATTGTGGATGCTGCAAATTAGTTACAAATTTGATTTCAGTTAGAATTTAGTTAGTTGGCAAATGACTTTATAAATACTTAGGTGTGTCTGCTGTTTTGCTGAGACACTAACTTGATTTTGTTTAAACTATTTGTTTAGCAAATCACAGTCGACAACAACTTTATGTTGCAACACAACCAGAGTTGGGTAATTTTTGCAGCAGTCAAAAGTATTCATATAAATTGTTGTTCTAAATTTTAATTAAATTTCAAGTGCAGCAAACTATTTTCAAGCTAGTTTATTATAATATTTAAATATTTATAGCATATGTTTGATGATTAAACTCTAATTAAATAAATTATAAATAAGGAATTTCCTTACCCTTAAAAGTATGCAACATATTTTGGAATCTTATTTTATGCATTCAATATAAAAAAATAATTATATATTATTATTTAAATGTATCTTAAATTGCAGCAAATTATTTAGAAATAACTCTAATTACGTTGCCTTATATGTTAATCATTTATAATGCACACATATTTGTTTCAATTATTCCAATTACTTTATGAAAATGTTTCGTAAATTTAAGCAGTTTGTTTGCATTTAGTAATCCTTTTATTTCTTGCTCCCAATAGTGTGTATGAAACTTGAAGATAATTTACAAAATGCCTGAACGCATTTGTTTTCATATATATATTCATATATATGTATATATTCGAGAAACATTTGCTGCTCTTGCTCTGGCTTCATTGTCTAATTTTGGCTGGCATTGATTAGCAAAGGAATTGTATTTTCCTAAGCCTGTCACTTGGGGCACAACGGCCAGGCAGATTCATGTCCAAGCACTGCCACGTGCCCCTTGGAGAGTACGCCTTGCGCATCCCCGGAGAGCGAGGGGGATGGGGGGATCAGAGCCTTGGCTGGCATGCAGTGTCGTGTCAGTAACAAATGCCATTCATTTCCGATGCCAAGCTGCACGTCGTTGTGCCACAGTTGCGCTGGGCTGGGCTGCAGAGCCTGTGGGCTGGGCGTAGGTGGGGGCGTGCCGCAAGTAGTCAGAGCCCAGTTGGTAGCTTGTGTCTTAATCTTGAGATAGACAACAGCTGGTTATTGTTTATTGTATTTGGCTGGAGTCAAACTCAAGCCTCAGTTGTAGCTGGAGCAGTGACTTTGACAAGTTTGCTGCTATAACATTAGTTTGTGTTAATCTTTTACTTGCTACGGTCACGAGGGGATACACAAGACTAAGAGAGAGAGAGAGAAAGAGAGTGAGTGAGAAGGTTAGAGAAAGTGGCATAAACAATTGAAACGGGGCATAGATTTGATGGACTTTCTGGTAAAGTTTTCTAATGCAACTTGAAAACTTTTTGATAGCCAAACAAAAGCAGAAAGCAAATCACTTGATGCTGCTCAGCCTTCGGATGCCACAGGATGCCTCGTAAACTTTTACGCGCTCATTTACCCGGCAAAAAAATGAAACGGTGGAGAGAGAGAGAGGGGAAGAGCGACAGACAGTTAGAGTGAGATGAAGTTGGACTTTAGATTGTTGCGTTGCTCAGTTGCAGGTTTTGGGTTTTTGTCGCACAAACACTCTTGTGAGCAGCCCTCCACCCCTCCTGCTTGTTGCCGAAATGTAAGGAAAATAGCTTTTCATTGTCTGTTAGTTCAGCTAAGGTGAGGTTAGAAAACCGGGAGGAAGGAGTGGGGAAAGGAAATGTCAATAAAATAAATACTGTTGACGCAGCGCGGTTATTTTCCAACACAATCTCCATTACGACATTTACATTTGTGTCTCTGTGTGTTGGAGTGTTTGTTGTGTTTGTCTGTGCGTCTGTCTGTGTGTGTGTGTGTGTGTGTGTGTTAAACACGTCTGCCTCTTGGCTGAGTGGCTGTATTTGACTTTAAGCGGCGTTAACGGCAACAAAGATAAAGACATGAAGCCAGACATGCTCCAAGCATAAGCGTTGACAACACCGTGGTGGCTGTAGTCAAAGGGGGGGATGCTAGCGGCCGCTGCCTGCCACTCGTAGATACAACGTCAATTGACGGTCATTGTCATTAAGTCGCACAGAATGAAGATGAGTTTTTCGCTTTTATTTGGACTCTGCGCTGCCTCGACTTCGCTTGTGTCTTGTGTTTTTTTCACGCCTCGCTAGACGTTTAGTTCATTTGCCTTATCAGCGGCGGAAAGTGCTGACACTGCGTATACGTAATATTGTTAGAGTGAATGCATTGTATAATTGGCAAGAACTGTTGAAATATACTTTGTATTTATCAATAATAAAAAAATAAAACTTGAGCGTGTTGCTGCTGCTGCTGTTGCTGCAAACTTGTGGCAAAGTTAACTTTGAATCGCTTTCGCATTGCGTTCTGGCCACACACTGCTAAGCCACGTGCCAGGCCACACTTTTGCCCACTTTGTGTTGGTTTATCTACTACTTTATTACTGTAAATCCTCAGATAATTTATTTGATTTGTACGCGCAGCAGCCCCCCAGCTTTCCCTCCCCTTTTCTATCCGCTCTCAGCCACTTGATGGAAAGTAGCAACAGCTGCGCTCATGGGATACACAAGAGTTTCAGCTTCGTGTGTGTGTGTGTGTGTGTGTGCGTGTGTGTGTGAGTTTGTTGTTTGGTTTGTCTGCTTATGTGTGGGTGCTGATTTGTATCTGCAGACTGCAAAGTGTATCGCATTACAATCAGATTAACTTAAAGCCACCAGCTGCATGTGTGTCTATCTACATATGTGTGAGTGTATGTGCGTGTGTGTGTGTGTGTGTTTTACGCTTAAATTGAATTTAAAACTTGTTGTATATTGAAAGAAAATTGAAAAAGAATTTGCATGGCCTGTAACTGTATCTGTATCTGCATCTGTTGTGTATCTTAAGTAAATTAAGCTGCGTCCTTCAAAAGTGGCCTTAAGGCCTCTTGTATAGATCCCACTTTAAAGGCCTATAAATATTTATTTACAACAACAACAACAAACAACAGCAACAAAAAAAGAAGAGAAATGTCTGGCAGACTGGCTTTTCTCTTTGTTGGTTGCGGTTAACCAAACACTTACCCTGCCCCCGTCTGAAAAGCCAAACTGGTTTGGGGGGCGTAAGTGGAAATTTATGGCCAGTCCTTGAGCAAAATATGCAATTGAGTAGTCAGACAGATGGACAGAGAGACGGACAGAGAGTCGAACAGGATTCTCTGAATGTGCTCGGCATGTCCATTTATATTCAAAAGGACATTGAAGCAGCAATTGATGAAGCGAGCATAAAAAATGTTGTAAATGCAAAAAGGATACAATTGTCTGTGTCTCTGACTCACATTCGGTGTGAATGCCAGGTTTGTCTGTCTGTCCGTCTGCCTGCCTGTCTGTGTCTGCGTGGGAGTGTATCTGTGTGTTGGTATTTGGCTAATGTGATAAATCAATTTTATGCGTAAATCCAAGTGCATAAATTCGCTTAACTAACGCATTTGTCAAATGGAAAGAACGAGAGAATGATAGAGAGGAAGGCAAATGCATTCGAATTAAGTTGGCAATAAATTGGTGGCAGTTCACAGAAATTCCTGTTCTGCGTCAGCAACGTTTACGAATGTAGCGTTAAGTGGAATTGCAAAAAGCGCATTTAGCTAAGAAAGATGGAGAGTGGGAAAAGCTGCTCCATCAATTATTTGATTATAAATTTATGTATATAGCTAAAATAATTGCAGTTCTGTCTTCGAAACGTTTACGAATGGCAGCACAAAACGGAATTGCAGAAAATGTTCTGAAAAGAACAATATAAATGGGTAAATAAACATCGCCTATTGAATGAACTCCATAACTAACTATAAATTGCTTGAAGCCAAATGAAGTTTAAGCTGAATAACGTTAACGAACGAACGTACAAAGCAAAATTAGTAAAAATGTTCTAAAGAGAGTAACGTTTCCAATGAGAAATTGAGAATGAGATTGCTTAAATTCAAAGTGAATTTCAGTTTCTCATTTGGCAACATTTACGAATTGCTCACAAAGAGAAACTGAAGTATCAATATGCTCTTGAGGTAGTCCGAGTGGACAAATGGTATTCATAACTGTTCGTATTAACGCCTAGCTATTCAAGCCATTCACTTGTTCGGTCATTGCTTTTGGTATTTTGCAATAACCACACGGTTAGCGACAGTTTTCAGGAGCTGTAACAAAGCACATGGCCAAATCAAATCCAATAATAGCTGTTCCATTCTCCCACACACACACGCACACACATACACACACACACACACACACACAATGGCCTGTTTGGTTGACTGTTATTTGATTGCCATTGCCGCAGGCTAAAGTCTCCACAATCGAAAACCACAAAATGTCAGGGGTAGCTTTCTTTGCCACTATGTACGAGATTTGTAGGGCAGGGTATCAGGATAGGGACGGGACTAGTACTGCAACTGGGCATGGCAATGGAAAACGGAAAGGGTATGGGATTTGATTTTCTTTTGTGCAGTTAGCGCTACGGCTAATGCCCCAATAGCTGACAGCCTGTGTTTTTGTTTGCCTTTCGACGGCTGTTGACCAATTTGTCGACCATCATCAAGTGTGAAATTTCCAATTTCCGTCATGGAGAGCAACCAATAAAAACAACGAGTAGGAGACAGGCAGCGGGAAACGGAGATGGGGGAGAAGCTTGATCTATCAACCCCCTAGTCGCCTCTTCCTTCTATGTCTGTGGCAAATGCAAATGCAAATGCAACGTTTCGTTTAATGTTTGTGCAACGGTTTTGTGCCTGTTTGTGCAATACAAATTCAACGCACTGCAAAACGATCTGTTTGTAGAGCTAAGCGCATAAAAAAGAAACAGATTAAACAGTGTCGAACAACGTCAAATAGATATCAAATCAAGCTGTCAAATATTTAAATGAATAAAGTTAAATAATTAACAACATTTGAGTTGATATTCTATTCAATGTCAGGAAATTGAAAAACGAACTGTTTAATAAACTTTTACGCACCCTAAAAGTATATGAATTATAAATTGAACAGTGTTGAACAACGTCAATTCTAAAGAATTGTTTGAAAACTTTCAGTTTATTTACAATGTAGCTTCATGAAATTAATATAACTGTTTGTTTAATAGAAAACTTTCATGTTAATTTCTTGCTATAGAAAAGATTGCATAGTGTTGATTAACGTCAATATTTTAATTAGTTTTCAAATCAATTTAAGAAAAATATAAAGCAAACTCTTTAACAAAGTTAAATTATCTGTCTCAAAATGTGTAATAGAGGGTATATAGAATAGTGTTGGAAAACGTCAGAGCTAATTAATTGGTTAACATAATTTTCAGTATAATTTTAGTTCAATGACCTGTCCGTAAGAATATAAATATTTATATTTATGAAGAACCTAAAAATATTAATATTAAATAGTGTTGAACAACATCAAAAAAGATATGATTACTCCGAATTATATTCCGGGAATATATCACTCAAACTCCTTAGTAAATAAAGAACATATTCACTTCTTAATAGTATGCTATTAAATTGATTAGAAAGTATCTTCCGGTAGAGTTAATTTAGTTAGAATAGATTATATAGACTTCTACTCGATTTTAGCTGAAAATTGCAGTAATTAGCCAAGTGAATAATAAGAATTCCACACGAACACCTTGGCTTCAACGCATTCTGAACTTCAAAGCGTCAAAGTTTAATTGAATTTAATTAAAAGCCGACAAATTGATTTGCAAAAGTTTGAGGAGCAACTCGGCTAGAGAGAGAGATCATTAGCTGTGCAGAGGTCAAAGTTTGTGTCAAAATATCTATGCTGAAGCATAAACGCGGCTTAAAGCGATTTGCCTCAATTAATTGCATTGAAGCGAAAGTTTAATTGAAGTGCGAGCTGATACGCTAAAAGATACTTACACAGACAGACAGGCAAACAACGCCTACACGACCATAATTACACCTGTCCAAAAGTTTTAGCTATTGCTATTTGTTCAGCGCTTTTACTGTGGATATTTGGATGTTTGGGGTTTCGTTTAATTTCACGACTGATAAAACACAAAGATTGCTTTACTGCTGCTTAAAGAAATTTTCATTCGCAAAAAGCAACTTTAGTTGAGTCTTGGTCAATTATTGATAGGTATCTCTATGCTTGGCACATTATCAATAGCTGATTACCAGTTTGCTGGCCTCTTGAAGCCACAAAAAAATAGAAGGGCAATACAATGAAAATGCAATATAATAAAATAAATAGGGTTGAGTTTGAGCTAAAATAAAAAGCATAAGGGAAAGATGCGCACCGCAGCGAGGCAATCAAACAGAAAGGCTGCTGCTTTATTTCCAATGTGCCTCAGTCTGCGTCTGTGTGTGCGTGTGTGTGTGTGTTAGAGCAAAATGGCTGCCGGTTAAATTGGCAACACTTTATCAAAAAATATAAAAAGCACTAAAAGTCAAACGGTTTGAGAGGCGGCTGCAAAAAAAAAAAAATAATAAAAAGGGAAACAGGGACGAGACCTAGACGAGCAGGGGACAGAGGCTTGCATATAGATTGGCAATAAGGGCAACTTGAATCATCATAAGGACAGACACACAACGTACACACACACACACACACACACACACATACATACACATATATATATGTATATACACACAGACAGACAGATACAGAGAAAATATGCAAATGTCGCTGGTCTCGCATAATTCATATGATTTTCCCATTTATGAAATGCTACAAAAATTGACAGACAGTTGCATAGCAATACGAACCGCAATTTTGTGGGCAAGTTCAAAGCAATTTTAAGCACAATTTATGTATTCTAACTATAAACAAAATGTGTATGTATGTGTGCTATACGTAGGAGTATTTTTGTATGTGTGTGTGTGTAAAATACAAATACAGCATCAACTTTACAGCTTCATTAAAAATATGCAAACTACGTATACTACGCAAGATATGGCAAATGCCACCGAGTTTTCCAGCTTTTCCTTGTGTATTTATGGTTGCAAATTTTCTTTGCTTCAACAGAAATTGTTGAAATATTTGATTGATTTGGCTTAGAGATTTTATTATTAAATTAAATTTATGCTGATGAGCTGTCTTATCACAGGATAGTGGGATGAATATATGTCAATGATAATGCTAATGCTAATGACGACAATAATAATCATATAATAATGATGACATTAAAAATTCTAATGTCAATGCAAACGCTGAAAATAATGCAATAATAATGAAACTGACAATAAAAATTCTAATGCATATGCTAATGCTAATGAAAATGATAAAAATAATGAGAATAATAATGATTGCACTGATAATCACAATAATATAATAATCGTAATAACAATTCAAATAATGACAATAAAAATTGCCAATGCAAACGGTATTAATGCAATATTAATGTAAATCACAATACTAATTCTAATGCTAATGCAAAGGATAATGAAAATGATTAAGTTAATAACAATAACAATGTTAAAGGTAATAATACAAATAATGTTGACAATAACAATTATAATGCCAATGGTAATGCTAATTCTAATGATACTGATATTATTTTAATAAATTCCCTCGTTTTCTCTGTGCTCCACACTAAGTTTCCCCTAAACAGTGTTTAATAAATGCTGTATATTTATTTATTATTTAATTTGGTAACGGTTTTTGTCATTAATTGAATGTGTTTATTCACTTTATTGCTGTTTATATGAAATATTTCGTGTTTTAAGACCCTTTGGCTGCAATTGTTGAGCCACTTAAGCTGAAACAATACTCGTATTGTGTCAACTAATCTGTTCAATCAGCTGTCAATTAACAACCAATTGAAAACGTGTTTGTTGTGAACACACGCACACACACGCACACACATACTCATACTCGAACATAATTTATTCAATTTGAGCGCTGTTTTATGACACAAAACACAAATCGTTTCATAGCAAATTGATGCGATAAGCAAATGCGGCGAACTGAAACGAACTCAACTCAACTGAACCGATACTCTGGCAGCTAATGTCGTTTTAATCAGACGCCTGCCCAAAACAAAAAAAAAAAAGAAAATAAAGTATAATTTCAATAAATCGAAAATAAACAAGATGTGGGGGAGGGAGGGGGGCGTGTAGAGTGCGGCAGGTGGCAACTAATGTTGTCAGTTGACCGAGGGTAATTAGGTTGAAATTACAAATTATTATGGGAGCAGTGTTGTGTGTTGTGTGCTGTGGCAAATGAAAAACAGAGATATACAGAGAATTAGCCGCATGAACTGTACAATTTTTGTGTAATGCCACATCAGATGGTGGAGCTCGTTATGGTGGCACTTAAAAGGGGATTACAAGTGGTTGGAAATCGTTGTTGAAAATCAGTTTTGCAAGTGCACAAGCCAATGTTGCAAAGTGCATGAATTGCAATTAACTTTTATTTTGCGGCATGCTGCACACTGAAAAGGCAACTAGAGACACAGTCACAGTCGCACAGTCCAACTCAGAGACATAGACGGAGACAGAGACACAGTCGGACTTGGACTCGGATGCCGTAGAGGCTGACAGTTGAACGCTGAAATGCTAAGAGCTGAAAGGCGAAATAGAATCACAAAAGATGCCAAATCTCCAGACAATGCCAAGTACAATGTAAATTATTCAAAAGGTAGCTGAAAATACGAGTATTACGCGATGGATGTCATTTACATTGCGGTTGCCTCAGCGTCCTCCAGCAGACAAACCACCGAATGGAAATGGAATTGTTTGTGGGCAAAAAAAAAAATAGAATATATATGTATAAAATAAAAAAAGGGAATAAAACGCAGACAAGGGTTGTGTGCGGTATGGGCTTGAAAAGTGCCTGGCAAATGCATTAAATTCAGTTTCGTGCAACTGAGACAACAGTTGAGTAAATTATGGCGAAAAAGTAGTAGAAGTAGCAGTCGAAGAGGAAGCCGGCGAAATGCAGAGATAGAGAGAGAGACTGAGGGAGAGGGAGAGGGAGATGGAGCCTGTCGACTCCATGCTCTATTGCCAGACCGGAGTCTGGTCTGTTGAAATTTTTATGAAGCGACAGCAGGAGGTCGCAGCAAATTTGAATTTTCTGCTGCAAATTCTTTTGGGGCAACTTTAAGTGCCACAAAAGTACGTCACAAGTGCGTCCACCAACAACTAACACTTAAGCTTACTTTGAGCTACGTAACGGCAACTTTTGTAATAAGTAGTAGTACTCTTTCTCTCACAGTGCCAAATGCCATCATAACAAGCAAAACCGAGCACAGTGGAAGCGGACGGGGCGTATGCGTAATATTCGTAGACAACTGCAACAGACGGCTGACTGTAGCATCGTCTGCCCGTCAGCCAGTAAAATGTTGCATACATTTAACATAAATAATGGCCAGCATATTTTAGCAACAAGCCGCCGCACATCTTGGCCAGAAAAATGCTGCAATTTGAGTAGAAAATGCCAGCCAAGCAACCAAGCAAGCAACCAAGCAAGCAGGCAGCCAGCCAGCCAGGTAACGGTATAACTGTAGAGCAGCTCGGCCAAAAACCTTGCTCAATTTTTAATGAATGCCAAGACGGCATTGCCCTTCGAATGCCATACAGCTTGCAATAAAAACGAACATTTAATGTCCAACAAAAATATAAAAACAAGTTAAAAATCAACAGTAATTCCCCTCTGGTTCGAACAGCATCAAAAGCAAGATATCAACTCGCTGCTGACTTGGCCAGAGCACAGTTTTCATGGCCACATTAATTGCCAAAATTCTTTAGTAAATATGCTCATTAATTACGCTTATAAAATTTTAATTATGCAACTCTAAAAATATTCTAATATTAGTAAAGGAAACAATTGCTTAGCTTTTGCAGGGGGGAAAACCAATTTATTTGATTGTCCAAATGCAACTGAATTCGTTGTCGGCTCACTTTGCGTTGCTTCGGCTGACTTTCGTTCAGTTTTGTGAGTTTTCGAAAGAGTTTTCATTATAAGAGAGTAAGATAAACAGAGAGAGAGAGAGATAGGGAGAGGCAGAAGCACCTACGCTCTTCAGACTTTTGCGGTTGCGCATTGCAAATAACAAAATGTTTAGCAGAGAACGTGGCACTTGAAACAGCTCCAACTGCATAGGCTGAAAGCTGTTAGCTCAAAATGAAAAACTCAAATTTCATTGGCCGCAAATTTGCTAAGAGAAACCAAGCGCAGTTAAGTGTTAATAAAGATACAATTTTCAGTTAATAACTAAATACAAATTTTGAAATTTAAATTTAATTTTACAAATATTTTCTTCATTTTGTTTATTACAAAATTTATATTTTTCTCTTATTTTTTGAAGTAGTTACAAGTTTTTATTTGTGTTTGCAAGTTGTAGAAATAAACAAACAGCGCACTTCCTTTGTGCCACTTCCACTGTTGCAAGGAGCAGAGAGGCAAAGAGGCAAGTTGAAGACAGCAGGAAGTGCGCGCTTATAACAAAATTTGTTTTGTCTTACATCTTGTTTGCTTTGTGGCCAGATTGAAGATTGAGAAAGGCAAAAATATGACTTGGAGTTGAATTTAATGCACATTTGTTGTACATTCTCGTTTATGATATGTGAAACACATCATAAACTGAAGAGACTTTTGCTCAGTTTGGATTCACAAGTCGAGCATATGCTCATCATCTTTACATATTTACATCTCTCTCTTCTTTCATCTGTTCTTATCTGTTATCTGTCTGCTTTCCCTTTTTTATATTTATTGCATCACTCGCTGCTGTAAACTCGCATATTAAGTGGATTGATGTATTAATATTTAAACGGCGATTCGTGGCTGCTCCTCTCCTCTCTTCCTCAGGGAGCACAAGCAGAAAACGACTCAGGAGCCACTGGGTAACTGCACTTAACTCCAGTTAACCTTTGACCCTTTGCTGTATATTTATGAGTGCAGATAATGCTTAATCTGCATAGCAAGAAAATCGATTTCAAATACATTTCCCACATATCCTGCTCAGTAATTACCTCTATAAAAGTTGGTATCTTGTGGCACAACCTGCTCTCTAGACAGGACACTTCCTCCTACTTCCTCTTGCTGCTCCTTTGCAGTCTCTTCTCACATTAAAACAGGACACGCATTGTGGCCCCTCAGTCCCCCTCCATGTTAACTTTTTTGTGTGTGAGCAGCTCATAAATAAAACATAAAGGCGTCGGCGCGTAGAATTCCTTTTTTATGATGTCGGCAAGCAGTTGCAGCCTCCCCCTCTCCGCTCTCCTCTCTTCCACTCTCTCTCTGTCTCTGAGTTGTAGCATATTTTGAAAAATGTTTATAAAATAACACAGAAAACGTACAAGTCATAAATAATGCGTTCGACCTATGCGAGAGCAGAGGGTGATGGAGAGAGAGAGGGGGAATATGGCAAGGGGAGCAACGGGAGCAAGTGTCGCAGTAATATAAAATTACAGCGCCTTTGACATGTAAATATTGATAAACAAGTTGAGGCAGATGCTAACTGGCAATTATAATTGTCCAGCACAACGTGGCGTATGCTTGATTTCTATTATCATTATCATATTAAAGTTGCTTAAGATTTAACTATTTTCATTGCGAATTCCACTCATTCACTTTGACTTTGTCGAATTAATAAATTGCAATTGACAATTGCGCAATTATTTGCAATTAATTAAGCATTTGACACACACACAATATTCCTCTGCCTCTTAACTGCCCTTCTGCCTATCTCTTTCTCTCTCCCTCTCTCTGTCTCACTCTCTCTTTTAACAAACCCTCAAATTGCCAAAGTCACAGACAAGAGACTCAAACCTAACCCTTGACCAATGCAACCTATAAAAGAAGGCAACTGTAAAAAGCTCAGCCTCATCTACATCCACTCACACATACAAACACACACACTCTATCGCATTCTGTGGGCGTGCCGTTGCCCATTTTCAACTAGAAACACAATCGATTAACATTTAATTGCACCTGCGGCTGCTGCACAAATTTCTGCCTCTCAGATTCTCTAATCGAAATTATTGTTTGCGTCTCTTCAGGCTACAGTTGAGTTGGTCCATAAACTCGAACAGTCCGAATGTTTGTCTGCCTCTCGAATCTTGCTGATGGCAGCAACACACACAATACACACACTCACACACACAATACACCCACATACCCTGAGTTTACAATGTATCGATGCATTCAATAGAGATGCAATCACCTTTGCATAGGGACAGCTCAGAAGACAGAGAAGACGGCACAATCTATTCTCATTTGACCTGTCCTACTAAATAATCATATTCCAGTTTCCTTCCTCTCTCCTTTTATGGACAGTAGGAAAACCCTCAAGTGGCTTAGCAGCCAAAGGGCACATCAAGTTGACGATTTTCCGGCTTGGAGTTTCCTCTTTTTAACCCGTTGACGATGACCCCAAACACGAATCCTTTTCCGGTTTCAATGCCACAATAAAAACCAAACAATTTAGCGAAAAGTTTGAAGGCGTTTCGTAGCTGTGGTCGCTCAAAGCGTTTTCCCACAACAACAGCAATAACAACAGCAACAACAACAACAGCAAGAGAGGAAAACACTTCCGCATTTCACACGTTTTCCTTGTGTTTGTTGGGGCAGTAGAGAAAATGCCACAAATGTTGCGCCAAAAATAACATTTGAATACCAAAAAAGGTTTTTGTGCCACGTCAGACTAACGAGAAGGAGGAGGGGAATGAGGAGGGGATTCAGGAGGGGAAAGAGGATGAGACAGATGTGAATGTTGATGGAGACGTCTCCATTTAGATCCACAGCTATTCCGGGCATTTGCCTGGTGACATTTCGAGGATGGAGAACTGCCCAAAAAAATAGAAATATGCAACGAGTGCAAGAGTGAGTGGAAGTACGGGTACTCGTTACTCGTTTGAGTATATCTTCATTTGCAAGTGACTAAATGACAATTTTGTATGTTGTTTCATTTGATAGACAAATAAAGGGGCGGGAAATCGCATTGATTTTCCTAAATGCCGCTGTTTACTTAACGAGAGAGTCGACAAACGAATCAATTTCTGAATCACGAATCACAAATCACGAATAGCAAAAGGACTCCACTTGTCCACAATGATTCAACTGAAGCATCCTTTCGATATCCCATTGAGTTGTTCGACTGAATCGCGTTACAGCACATTAATATTTGATTTCCCTGTTTGTTTTTCATTTACTCAAAAGCAAATTTATTTAGATTTTCCCCCACATGAAGCAGAGGGCACCCCAAGCGAGTTGCTGCCTCTCATTCCCTGCCTGTCTCTCATTGAAATCGATACTGTGACACTCCTCATTGAAGTTGCAACTGCAACTGCAGCGAGTGATTGGATGAAGGGATGTAGGGATGAGTGTCCTTTCTTGTCTCTGTCAGCGTATCCTTCTATCTAATCACTTGAATCCTTTTGTGTTGAATTATAAACTCAGTTTTAATTTATATACATTCAATGCTTTAAACAATCTCAAGTCTCAGCTTTACTCAGTCTTCTCATAGATTTATGAGGCAAAGGCAAAGCAAGGCAAGACAAGGATGCAAGTGTTCTGTCTCTTTTTCCGACGTAAAGGAGTGCGAATCAAAAAGGATTTATCCTGACCGCCTTGACCCACATTCATTCCCGACACTTGCCACTCACAAATTTATTTGCCAAAATATATTTCACAATAGTTAAATTCCTATTTTTCACCATCAGCCGAGGCTTAAGTTCTCACATGATCTCTCTGCCTCTCTCTCTCTCTCTCTGTCTATCTCCCTCTCTCTCACTTGAGAGACTCGGAATGTGCCAGCTGTTAATATTTTGACAATGACGCATAAGTCCTGGACAAAGGACAGGCATTCCTAATGCCAACCAGTTGAACAGACAGTTGGCAAGATGAATGTCGACAGTTGGATGCGATGAATATCCAAATTTCATATTCAGGCCAAGCACTCTAGTCTAACCCTCCTTTTCTCTCTGCTCCCCTCTCTCTCACTCGCCTTGTTGTTTCTCTGTTATTGTTTAAGTTGTTGTTTTTCTGTTTTTCTGGCACCTTCATTAGTTATTCAAAAATTGTCGAGGTCGAGCAGGGGAAGCAGTAGAAGGAGGTGAAACACAACTGGAATTATGTCAGAAGTACTCGGGTTGTCTTAGGCCCAGCGGCAAGCGCACATGTGAACAGAGTTGAGGGCAGAGAGAGGTGAGAGGTGAGTGCTAGAGAGGGGTAAGAGCTGAGGCAGCTGATGACTGATGAAGGCAACCAGAGTCGCAGCTACGTGTGCTCAAGTAGCCAATGTCCTTTCACTCCTATTTAAAGGTGTTTCTTTAAAGCAGACAAAGTTATCCTGTAATCAAATTAGACTCGGGCTGTTGGGCAATGCATGAATAGAAGATATCCTGTTTATGATTAGCACAGGGGATGCTTCTTTATACTCGCAATGAGAGTCTTCAGCTGACATTAACTTCAACTGCGATTCAATTAATTTGACAAGGGTAATTCCCACAAATGGTTAAGTGAATGAATGAAGGTGAATAATTGTGAGTTGCAAGTGAATTACAGCATTTAAAACGTTAACAACAACAACAATTGCTGGTTGTTCTCCTCCTACTCCTGAACGTGTTAATGAGTTGTTAAGCTGTTCCAGAGAGTCCTCAGTACGCGACAGCGATAAATGTCAATTGCACAGCAGAGGACTTCCTCTCTCTTCTCCCTCCCTTTCTCTCTTATCACCCTCGTATTTGCATTAAACCGTGGGCGATTCAAAGCTCAACTCCGCCTCAAAGCGCCCAAAATGCAGCCAAGTTAAACAGAAGCAACAGACAGCAGGACAGAGCGGAAGCACAGACAGGATTGAGCATAATTTCTATAGAAAGGACCAGCCGATCCGCCAGTCACCAGTCTATGGGAGTCCCCCGCTCTGTTTGGAGGTGGAAATGCAAACAATTGCAGGATTATTGCCAGGATTCGGTCATCGTTATGCAGTGTCCTCTCGATGACCATCGACTGGGGTCGAGTGAGGTCATAAATCGACGCAGGCTAATGCCAAAGTGCCGAAGTACCGAAGTGCGCACTTCAATTCACATTCTGTCTGCAGTCAAATGACGCCTGTTTGTGGCATTCATTGAATATGATGATGATGATGATGTTGATGATGATGATGTTGTACACGCACTCATATTCATAAATTGCAAATTGCAAATGAATGTAAGCTGAATACTTTGAGAAACTTGTCAATTATCTGACAACCAGACAATCCTCCCACACAGCATTTCATTTTATTGTCAACCAAACTTTTTCTACATTTTATACTTTGACTTTGACTGGGAGCAAAGTGAACGATCTGCTTGGTTTGTCTTGATTCAAGTGAAAGTTCAACAATAACAGAAAGAACAACAACAACAACAACAAATGAAAAGAGCCACAAACGCAACCAGACACGCCCACACACCACTCAGAGGGCAATTCTATTGAACGGATTCCATTTCAATGGCTCCTCAACGAGGCAAGGGATTTGTTGGCAACTTTAAAGGGAAACAATGCAAATATCTGTGGTCAGATTCAGCTGGGATTTGAGGACAGAGAACTTTAAAGAGTTTACTTATTATAGCAATTCCCTCTTCCCTCCCCCCTTTATGCATGCTGAAGTTGTGGCTCAAGTCGAGAGTCCCCTGTGATTAGAGGTAATGTCAAGACGTCAGGTAAATTGATTTATTGCTCGGCAAAAGCCACAGGTGTCCATCTCTCCAACTACCAATTCCAATATTTGTACTCCAAGTTGTCAGTTGTCCCCTGTTGACAGACTGACAGACAGAGAGACAGACAGACAGACAGACGGACTGACATTGTGGTTGCCTTCGCGGATTTCAGTTTCAGTTTCCACTTTGTTGTCCTTCAATGGCCTCAATGGCCGCTTAGTTCGAACTTCGCGTGTCCTTTGCGGTTTTCGGCTCTGACACTGTTGACAGCTCGCCTGCCACCTGCCAGCCTGCTTCACCTACCTTCCGCCCTCCCTTGAAGCCCCACACAGTCACCTCTTGAGTTGGAGGGGCATGAAAAATGATAGCGTCGATAGCGATAAATCTTGGGCGCATTTAAAATCGAATCTTTCGCTTTGTGTTTAGCATAATCATTGGCTGGCTGAATCGATGGAAAGAGAGAGTAGGAGATAGAGGGCAGAAGAGAGAGAGAGAGCGAGTGAGAGAGGAGATTCCCACGCTTTTATTTTTTGCTAATTCGAATTTAATGCTCGCTGCACGGCATGACAAATATTGTAGAAGGCATCGAGTGAGCGAGGCAAGACGACCAGGGAGCAAGGGACAATGAGGGGGAGTATGGGGCACAAGGACATCTTGTCCCGCTGACAGTTTAATTGAATCTAAATCCTGCTGTGTCTGACACGAAATAGAGGAGAAAACATGTTTTTAATTTCATTGTTTGGCTGACTGAGAAGGTAAACACTGAGATTTATGGCCACATCAACATCAACAGCAACAGCAACATCAACTGGGAGAACTTCAGTGTGCTTCTAAACATATTTTGATAGTCTCCACTGCTTCCTCGTTCTCTCGCCTCCCTTGCTCCCCTTTAGCCTTATGAAAATGTTTAACAAATGTGGCCAAGTGCAAGCTGCAAAAGTTCTCAGACATAAAAATCCCTAACAAACTATTTTGTTACGCATAATTTGAAGCGAAGAATGAAGACATTTAAATCGAAAGTTTATAGATGTTGTTGTTGTTGTTGTAACTCTCTCTCTTTCTCTTCTCTTCCTCAGTTTGTTTTTTGTGTGGCATTTATGGCCAAAAGTGTCGCTGCCATGATTTATTATCTTGACTAAAACCAACAAATGATTTTTATAAATATTTTGAATATTTTCTGACAACACAAGATAAGATAAGAGCAACCACAACAACAGCAACTGCAACTGTCATTTAAATGCACTTTTCATATTTGTCTTTTCATATACATATTTAAGCAACTTCAAAGCGAACTTTGTTCAGTTTATTCAAGTTATTGCAGCGAGTTAAATTTGTAAAATTAAATATAAATTAATTTATTGACATTAAAGCGGCATTTGTCTTTCGAACTGTCTGAAATATGTCAAAAGTTCAAATATATTTGCTGGGAAATAAATCTAAATTCGCCCAAAAGGCACGACGCATATGTGAAATCAACGCGTAAGAGATTTATCGCCCTTTAAGTCGCATCGAGCAGATGTCCAGGCGGCGGTAGATAAAAAACTGTATCTGTGTGTGTGTGTCTGTGGTTTATTTATAGGTATTGAGTGTGGTTTGCATATGCGCATATGTATATTTATATATATAGGTATATATATATATATATATATATATGTGTGTGTGTGTGTGTGTGTAAGTTGTATGTACTTGCAGAGTCGTAAGCAAAGATTTAAAAGCTGTGGGGCAGACGCTGCGTATGAGCAATATTAATTAATATGCGAACTCTGTTGTTTTCTTGCTTCTTCTTGTGCTTTTTATGGCTTGGAATCCATATGAATTATTGTTTGCCTTTTGCCTTTCGCACTCGCATGCCACCTGCACTTCCCCCCTTTCTTCCCTTCTCTTACTCGCCCATCCTCTCTTCGTTGCGTTGGCAATTCATTAACAAAATGAATGAAGAGCTGCAGCTGGCAAAGAATTGACGGCTTGTACTTCCTTCTGACATGTAAATGTATATGATGCTCTGCCTCTTGTTGATGTTTATTGATGTATGAAGTATCGAGTAGTATGTTTGCCAACAATACCAACAACAACGACAACAACAGTAATAACAACCATTGCAATCTCATTGCCACTTCATCTGCTTAAATGAAATTTAATACCATTATGTATTGTTAATTTCGTATTTGGTATTTCCCCCAAAAGATACTTATACACCCGATCATTATGGCCAGTAAATGCAAATGCATTTAGGCCTATCAATTTCGCATTGCAAAATACTTCTGGCTGCCCCCCGCATGCGCCTTCTCCATCCCCTTCTATTCAGCTTAGTGCGTCTAATGAGCACAAGGCGCATTAAATTTGATTTCATGTGTAAACTTGAAAACTTAGTAAGCAACTTAAAGTTCAACTGTTAACGCATTGCAGTTGTAGTTATGCTTAGCCTTTAAGCCAAAACTCAGCTGAGAACAGAAGAAGCCAATGTTTTTCTTTTTACCCCCCCAGAACACAACACAACTCAACACAACAAAACATTTCTTATATCAACACAGAACATTGTAGTTTTCTTTTTTTGCCCCAAAAAATGTAAGCTAGTTTCATTTTAATTAACAGTTTGTTTGTGCAGCTTCTGTGTGTTACCTTAAAGCTTATGTATCAACAAGTAAAAATGGCCTTAAGCGTTGCGATACCCTGTAAAAGGTCGTGGTTGTGTGTGGTTGGGCATGACTTAAAAACTATACTGTTTGCAAGCAAGTGAGAAAAATGAAGAAAAGCGTGCAAGGAAAAGACTTTTTAGAGTGAGCTCGGCTAACAGATACCCTGTAATCAGTGGTAGATTGTGTTTTCGGATAACTTTGAAGTGATTTTTCCCGAAAAAAGTAAGATAGATAAAGGAAATTTACAAGCAGAGGATTTTTATGAGTATGCACTGCTGACATGTACCCTGTAATCAGTCACAGATTGTGTTTTCGGATAACTTAGTTGTACTTTTGTGGGAAATAAAGAGAGAGATGAATAGGGAACTAAAAGCGGAAGAGTTTTCAGAGTGTGGTCGACTAATAGATATCCTATAATCAGTCACAAATTGTAATATGACGGTTTACCAGTACTTTTGTCGGGAATAAAGTAAAAGGATTATGGGAAAGTACAAGTAGAAGAGCTTTCGGAGTCTGCTCTACCGGAAGATACCCTGTAATCTATTGTTACCATAACTACTTCTTCTTTAACTACTTTTACTTGCACTGTTGTAGATAATGTGAGAGAGTGCTTGGAAAATGACTTTAAAAGTAAGTTAGACTCAGAGTTACCCTGTAAAACAGAGTCTACTACGATTTCTCATAGCTTACAACTGCTTTTTACTGATTGCAATGCATTACCCTAGCTTAATCATCGCCTATTTAACATATTCATTGCTACAGGGTATATGTTGTTTATGTTGTAGCCCAGAAGTTGGTGAAAAGTATTACATAATTTGTCACTAACACTTTTGACTTTCAATTTTGAAACTGTAAATACGGCAAAAAGTCAAAGTTGCAGGAAGTTCATGAAGGCAGCTTAGCCCCGAGTCGCAACATCACAACGTAGCAAGTGTGGCAGCCACAGATGTGCAACAGACTTCTTATATTACTTTGCGAGAGACATGTGTACAAAACGAAACAGAGACAGAGTAACAGAGAGAGAGAGAGAGAAAGAGAAAGCACACACATAACTCATCATATGGCAGACGCTCGCATGCAAAGTCATTACTCAAGCAAAAAGTCGTTAAAAGCGAAAGAAATCAATTCAGCTGAAGGTTAAGTGAAAAAGTTTTACCATTAAAACTGACAAGGTAAGGTTGCCTCTAATGCCTGCTGTCAGTACAGGCACAAGAAGGTGAGACAACTGACTGCACTGGGTCAATAAACTGTTAACTGATAACTGATTGTAACTTCATCTACATCAAGCACATAAATCATGTTTGTGAAGATGTTGACTCCGAAAGGCTTAAGCAGCTGTAGAACAAGTTATTAAATTGTTCAAATGCTACACACATTTAGTAAACAGAATGTAGAAAGTTCTGAAACAATTGTCATAAGTTGCCAGTCATTTCCATTAGAGTAGAAGCTTTTTGTCTTGAGCCGGACTCGTAAATATGAGAGAACGGCTCAAGCAACTGTCTCCATTGCTTGGCAAAAGTCTCTTTGCCTCAGTTGGTGCCCGGGAAATGTGGAAAATGGCAGCAGCATGTGGAAATTGCAGGCAGTGCAAACATTGAACACCACCGCAGGACATCGAAGTACAAGTATTTCACCAAAAATATTTCATTTTACAACGACGAGTAAGTTTTCAGTTTTCGGTTTCCATAAATCTCTTTGTGGCATGAACATTTGCATGGCAAAGTTAATTAAAAGAAAATTCCATACAACATACAAAATACTAACACATTTTTCTGTATTTCTCCTTATGCAATTTCATGTTCGTTTTGAAATATCGATTTGACTTACCTTCTGCAATTGATATTAAAAGCCCCCAACACGTTGAATCGAAAATAAACATCAGAATTTCTTTGAACTCTCAATGCAATTAAGTAACATAAGACTATCATATTATGAGAATCGAGTATGTTTTATGCAAGCATTGCAAAATATATATTAATAAGAATACAAGCATTCATCAGACTGCAGTTAAACAACATTACAGCAATCCCTCAGTCGGCTCTTTAAGCCATACAATTAATGTATTAACCAAACGCGTGTTTTCCAGTTGTTTACAGCACAGCAAATGCAGGCATATTTTTAATGCACTCTCTGCACATTATTTTCAAGGGTATATGCCCTGCTTATGTAAGAGCATTATAGTGTTTACTTTTGTATTTACATATAGTCTTGGTCTACAGAAATACTTTGAATTGCGCGAATGTAAAAATCAAGATAAATGTGTCCAAATAAAAAGAGCTTCTCATATTTTAGTACATATTATCGATTCCAACTTCAACTATATATTTCCTTCCTTGACTTAAATATTTTTAAATTAAGTAAATATTTAACTAATCAGATGCAGTTGCAAGCAATAGATTTACATATATTTTACTACTTTAAATATTCAATTTATATAAAATGAATGCACTAATATGCCTCACTCATGTTAAATGTCATCTTTGAGTTTTTAATTACATACATAATTACATTACATCTTGCATCCAATTGCCTTCCTCTGAGAGTGCTTTTAGTGCAATAATTTATCACCATTGCAGCTCATAACTTCCTGTGACTTGGTGAGAATGAATAAATGTATAATAAATAATATAATAATTTATAAGACATACACGCATTTTCTCGTTTTGGGGAAAGTATCTTGCAATATTTTATTTAAAACAAAAACATAACATTTAGAAGGTAACTGCTAAGTCACTAACAACTCTTACATATTTATTTTTCTTTTACTACATTTATTTCACTTTATTTGATGTATTTATATCAATTTGGAAATTTATGTAGCTTGTTTATATGCGCACAACATCCCATTAAATATGATTTAAAGTGCACTCGCAACACGAACAATGGCATAAATGAACTCTGGACAAGCTTTTAAATCGATTGCATTTATCGATTTTATGCTTAATGCGAGTGTAAACATTATTACCAAAGCAAGGCAAACGCAATTTGTAAGTAAACTGTGAGAGAGAGAGGGAGAGAGAGATGTTAGAGTGGGGAGAGTAAAGGCAAAGAGGAAACATTGTTTAAGGCATAGGAGGAAAAGCATGGCAACTGTCTGGCTGAACTGGCGGAAAATCCGTGCAGCGGAACAACAGCAACGAGGGAGCAAGACATCAATAACAGTGGCAGGAACTTTAAGCTGGCCAAAACACAAACAAGGCAGGGTGAGAGATGGAGATGGAGAGTGAGAGGAAAGAGAGGAAAGAGAGGTAGCGCTTTCCTACACGTATTTATCAGATTAAGATATTAGAAACACATGATCGCTCAGCACTAGACAACTGCAAGAAGGAGGGAACACACGAACAGGGGAACAACGTGGCAGAGGGGCAAAGTTACAAACAGACAGCTTCTAAATTTGTGGTTGCAGCAACTTTGAACTGGAGATGGTAGCACTGCCGCACTGTTTTGCCTCTTGCTGTTGCTGCCACACCCCCTGCTGACTGAGTAAATGCCTCTGCGGTTTTGATGTGCCGCCCTCTTGCCACCCCACCACAAATTTGCTGTGGCGACTGCCTAATGAACGGCGACATTAAATAAAATGTCGGTCAATTGTCGTTGTGGCTTATCAGCGCCAGACAAGACACCACAAATGAGGGTGGAGTGTGAGTAAGAGAGGGGAGGGACAACTGCTTGCGTGTGGTAATTGATTTTCCAGCTAAAGCTGTGCTTTTTCCCACCGCATAAAAGTTTTTGTAGCCATTTGAGGCTTTTTTCGAAGCTGTCGTCTGATGCGCTTGGTAATGTTGTGAAAAAATGAAGTTGCAACAGCGTGTGGGGCAGCCACAACCACTGGCATTATGCCAAACTGCAAAAACTTGTTAGCCTAATGTTGCAAGGCGAAGCTGGCTAACAAAAATATATATATAAGTCAATATTTGACAGACGTTTAAGGCTTTAAAGCGCTGCGCTACATAAATAGCGACAAAGCTATTGAAATTGACACAGAAAGAGCATAGACAGACATAGAAAGAGACAGGCAGGCAGACAGACAGATAGAGAGAGAGCAAGAGAGTGAGTGCGACAGAAAGATAGATAGAAAAATAATTCAAAGCGACGCGCACATTAAATATTAACACTTTAATCTAGTCAATGGTACTATGTGTGTGTGCTTGTGTGTGTGTTCCATAAAAACAGCAACTTATATAGCGGCTTTTGTGCTGTGCCACGCCCACGCCCACGCCTAACTCCCATGTCGTGAGCCGCATGTTAAACAGTTTTTCAGTGCGCACAAAACTTGCCAATTGAAAAGTAAAACAAGCTAAGACATAAAACTTGCCGGCAAGTCGAAGTGCCGAAGAGCCAGAGAGCTATGCCTGCGAAGCACGCAAAGCGGTAGACCATAAATTGCCACACACACACACACACACACACACACACACACATACGCACATACACAGTGCTGGCAAATAATTATACGGCTAAAAAGCGTGATGGGGCCAGAACCGCGACCACAAATAAAATCAACATGAAACGCCTCGAAGTTGGCGAAAATATGAGTCATTAATATTCACGCCCACGTTAAAAGCACATAAATAGGCGTGGCCTAGCACCACTGACCCAAGGCACAAAAAGCATAGGCAAAGCGCAACAACAACAACAATAACAGAAACAGCAGCAGCAGCAGCAACTGAGGCAGCAACAAGAAGACAACAAAAGGTGCAGCGCTTTGTGTAGCATTTCCGGTTGCCGCCTAAATTATGCTACAAAATGTGGCGCAGACATGGAAATAACAATAACAACAACAGCAACAACTGGAGCAACAAACAACAACTCGTACATCTAGTAAATCACCGTAAAAGCAATGAGACAGCTCAACAAAGTGTTGCATCTGACACGCCCACAACAAGTGCAGCGCCCACTAAAGAAAACATATAGCAGACTCGTATAATTGAATACACTGTATCCTCTTACACTTCAGCCGCTTCAGCACATAATTATACATGTGAATTTGCTTAACTAAATCACTTCAAGTAACATTTACTTCAGTTTACTGTGCACACAAAACTTGAAAAGTTCTCGACGAAGCAGGCAGACATAGAGAATTATGAGTTAATAGAGGACTGAACTAAACCAAATCTTAGACAGTTCAAATCAATTAACTTGTTATGAGATTTAAGTGAAATTAAAACTTGGCATGCGAATTGGTCAATGCAGACAGAATGGAACTATGAGATGAAAACTATGAGATGAATGTAGTAATCAAATTATTATGTTGGAAACTGCAAGAAGGAACAGCTAAAGAGAAGTGAAATAAAATAAGTAGAACAGGTCTACAAAACTGTTAGCAACAATTAGGAAACATTCGTATAAATAATGATAGAACATATTTAGCTAAACAATTGATGTATGTCTGAATTTGTTTTATTTATTTCATAATTGTATATATAGAGAATGATATATTCTTTATCAATATAAACAGCCAAGATCGCTTCAGAAATATTAAAACTATTCAGCAAAATAAGAAAGAAATATAAATTTAGCATATGCTGTATGAATTTTAATATTATTAAGATTTTATTTTTGTTTTCCATTTCGCATTCCAGAATATCATGAAAATGTACTTCATCAATTAGTGAACAAGCGGATCAGTCGAGGCGCATGCGACAGTTTAGTACCCTGCATCAGTATTTACAACTGAAAGAAGCTAAGGCTACAGTCGACCGCAGTCGACAGTGGGAGACTCTGTACTTTTCGTGAGAAGCAAAAAAAGAAGGAGGCGGAATACGCGGACGGAGTAGTTTCGATTTGCGGAGGCGGAAGAGGGCGTGGCAAAAGTCTAAAACAAACTTGATCTGCCTGCACACTATAAAAGTGTTGACACCAAATTTGGTAACTCTAGCTCTTATAGTCTCTGAGATCTAGGTGTTCATACGGACGGACAGACGGGCATGGCTATATCGTCTCGGCTGTTGATGCTGATCAAGAATATATATACTTTATATGCTCGGAGATGACTCCTTCTGCCTGTTACGCACAAATCGCTTTCGTCAAACTTAGAAGACTATGTACTTTTTTAAAGTACAGAGTCTAATAAAACACACTAAAGCTTCAATAAGAGACTACGACACAGGTGAGTGGGAATCTTATACACAAACGATTACAATCTGAATAAATGTGATAATAGGTCTTATTTCATATTAGGAATTACACATTACTCTTGTCACTCTATTTGTACAAACAGTGCGTACACATATAAATACCCTATAAAGCATTTATATTCTAGGGCATTTGATTTTATTATTTCTCTTAAGCTTCAGGTTTTAAAGCCTCTAGATGTTTAAGCCTTTGACTATTATTATAAAAAGTTTAAGCCAATATTTAATGGAATGCTTTTGACTGTTTTGTTTATTGTTGCGTGTGTGTGTGTGTTTGTGTGTGTGTCTTGTAATGGCCCAGCTTAACTTACAATGTTGATCTTTGTTAAACTGACCCACAACTAATAAATTTGCAACAACAAAAGCGACTGAAAGAGATTGCAATTGAAAGGCTTTTACATTAAAGTGAAGTCTTAAAACGCTTGTGTGTGTGTGTGTGCGTGTGTGTGTGTGACATACTTTGGACCAACAATTTTATAGATTATGCAATAAAATGTACAACGCTTTGCGGTCTGTTGGCAAATAAAACAAAACTTTAGCATATTTAATGCCATACACGTATACTGCTACTCAATGTATCAGTGTAAGTTTTGACCAGTTACAAACACACACACACACATACATACTTCGGGCCAAAAGCAAACATTAAATATTTACCACACTTGCCCGCATTTACACACACACATAGCGTAACAGCTGTGATAATGGGCAGCTGTGTGTGAGTGTGTGTGTGTCGTCTGTTTCCCAAGGCAGCAGGATGAGCATTTTCTATCATTTTTGCTTAAATATTGTTAAATATATATAAATTATATTATGCTTATGCAATCTCATCTGTTCGAGTCTAATTCCTATGCTTAATTTCACATTACCGTAATTGCTGTGTGTCGTCGTCGTCGTCGTTGTCGTCTCATAATAACGGTTCAATTACATCATTTTCCTGTTGCCCGGAAAATGTCAAAAAGTTACCACACTTCATGTTGATTAATTATGGAACATACATCAATTGTTTTCATGCCAACGCCATTCAATATTCATTTTAAGCTGATAACAATAATTGCAATTTGCTGAAGAGCCGCTTAAAAGTTGCCATTGCCTTATGGGTATTTAGAGAATACCCTGTAAATATATAAAGTCGAACGAATAATGGAATGAAAAATATAAATAAATAAAATAAATTAATCTCTGCTTAGAGTATTTACATTTAATTTAATAAAAGTAGTATCTTGACTGCTATATACCCTGTAAAAAGTTAAATGCGAACTAATAAGGGAAAGACAGATATAAATATATATATATAAATTAATCGCTGCTTCATTTATCTATTTTGAATAACTTAAAATTACTGTCTTGACTGCGCTATACCCTGTAAATATATAAAGTTCAACAATGCAAAGAAAGTTTTAAATAAATACAATTTAATTAATCTCTGCTTGATATACCTATTTTAAACTTATTTAAAGCAGTGTCTCTGACTGTTCTATTCCCTGTAAAAACATTAAAGTAAAGAAATGCTTGAATCTTTAGCAGAGAACGACAACAAACTGGTTAACCGGCGGCTGTAAAGACAATGCTTAAAGGTTATTATATATTTTGTGTGTCAGATACCCTGTAAAATGTGTGTATACATATTACACTTGTGCATATGGGCAGCAAAGAGATAATACTTGTCTATCTTTAACAATATCAAAGCCAACTTCAAATCTAAACACAGTTGGGTTGCTTCAGGATATTTACAGGGTATTCTCTGCTATTGTGGTGTTAACCAAATTAAGCTTAGGCCCATTGCATTGAATGACTGTTTGACTGCTTGACTGTTTGGGCCAACTGAAGTGCTTCGTAAGTTTTGGCTGTGTTGTGGCACAAGGCGTCAATGTTGTACACTGGTTCCCTGGCGACACTTGCAACACACACACACACACGCACAGCATACAGGACTCAATTACATGTAAAGTGATGCGCAAATTAGGACAACGCTTTGCCAATTGCCAAGCACGATAATTTAACAGGTTATCCGACTAGGGGGTTAGCTGTATAGGAGTGTGTTGGAGGGGGGAGGGAGGGGAGGGGGGCGTGGAATTGGGGAATAATCCCCTTGACAAACGCATGATAAATCGCAGCTGGGCTGAGTTTGATTTTGTTTGCTTAACTCAATGAGATGGCGATATGCTGCGACGTGCAAATATTTTCACAGTTAAACTGAATTTGTAGAGTGTGTATACATGTGTACTTGTGTATGTCTGTGTGTATGTGCGTGTGTGTGTGAATGTGGCATCAAAGGAAGGCATCATATTACACATAAATTTCCTCCCACTGTTCTTGTTGTTGTTATTTCCTAACCGTCAACAGCGAGGCATGCCACAAAAATGCGAAACGGATGTGAGTTATGTGTAGGAAGCAGCCCAAAACGATTCGTTTCCCCATAGTCCCTTGTGTTGTGTGTGTGTATGTGTATGTGTGTGTGAAGTGGTTGAAATGACAACAACAAATAACACAAATAAACACGATTAGAGTGAAATTGTTTGGCAATAATGTTAACTTAATGCGTTATATTTGTCGCACTTCAGACACGATAAACACGCACTCAATTGTGCCTCGAGCGAATGACAAGTGATTCGTAATGCTTATTGGTAATACAAGTGCGAACAAGTACGAACATGCACACACAAGTCCACTACTAACCTTAGCTGTCATTATCGCAGAGCTACTTCTTGTTTTCTTTTGTTGGCTCAACAAGTTGCTTGAGTTTTGCTTGCAGCTAAAATAGATAAACCCGCTAATGAGCTACCAGAAACCGTCTAAACAAGAGCCTTAAGGCCCGGAAAGAATTTTGTTTCTATCTGTGTTAATTGAGAGGTTATTTTACTTGTCGATGCCGCAGTCGATGAAGTTAGAAAGACTTTAATTTGTTGTTTTTTTGGCGAAAAGATTACACAAGTTAAGCTGCAAATCTGTTGCTGGCCAAGAGATTTCCCAATGATTTTGTTAGTTGGAAAAGACTTAAGAACTGTTGCGTTGTTGTCGCAAGAAACGCTTAAGTGTTACAATGCTGTTGCTTAGATTGTTTTGTCATGGTCCGTGCAACGGGCAAAACTTTATAATTTCATCAAATTCACAACCGAAATTGCGTGCATAATTTTATTATTTTGAAAGCACTTCAACGAAACTTTATCTAAACATGCAGACGCGCTTGCTCGATAGAAACGCCGAAGAGGGGTGGACAGAATTGGAGAGAGGTAAGTAGAGAGACAGAGAGAGCTCGCTCAGTTTGAACACCCTCGATGGTTGTAGAGATTTTGAGGCTTTTGGGCAGAAAACTTGTTTCAAACAGCAATTAAAATAAATTACATTTTGCGATTTTAATTGCGTCTAATTGCAGGTAAAAGCCATCAAATAAGTTGAAACACATAAAGTTCACAATGCTCCAACGCGTTCAAGTGCAGCACAAGCGCGGAGAAAGCGGGGGAAAGCGGGGCGTAGAGGTGCGTGTTTGCCAAATTAATTTTATCCATTGTCAGTTATGAGTGCACGAGGTGTACAAATAGAAAAGGGGAATTGCAAATGGACAGCAACAACAACAGCAACAGAAACTTTCGATAGCACACTCGACAATGGACATGAGCAGAAAATGTAAAAATCATTATACAAATGGACAAAATGCACAAAATGAACAAATAAATGTTGCACGCGCTGCGTATACGTAATTTGCAGCTTGCAACTTTTATGAGTGACAATTTGAACAGTTTGCGTGCAATTTGTTTTGATTGACAGTCGCATTTCCCTCAACAATTGTTAGACAATGCTTGTCAAAATGGTGAATGCAATATTAAGTGCCGAATATTAAAGCAAATTATATGCTATGCTCATTTACATGGAATCAATTTAATTAATTCCTCAATACGTTTCCTCATTTTTATACCCTGCTATATTTACTTTATGCACAAATTGTGTAACAGGCAGCAGGAGGCGTCGCAGACACTATAAAGTATATATGTTCTTCATCAGTATCCGTCCATGCGCACCCTAGGCACTTGCAACTTAACAGTTGTAGGAGGAATACTCTTTTAAAACACAGCTGAAAGTTTCATGAAGATCGGTCCAGAAAGAAGAAAGATATTCAGAAAAGAAAGAAGACAACAGTTTGCCTTGAATCGCTTTGCTGTGTCAACGTGTGTGCGAGCGAGACATAAATAAAAAGCATGAGGATATCAGCAGTTTAGTAATAATAATTATCAATATACTTTGATTATAGAGAGCCATACAGGGTATTATACTGTCGTGTGTGCTCAGCTGATTTGCTTTTTCTTCACTTCGATATTAAATAAATTTCAAACAAATTAAACATATGTAATGTTGTGAACTCACGACGCTTGTCGCTTATTTGCTTAGGCAAATTGAGTTTTCACATTTGACATGTTTGTGGCAGAGCAGCGAAAGCAACAACTCCTCCAGCGAATCATCATCAGCACGTAAGCAGACACATGTCATGAAATATTCAGAATGACAGAAACAATTTACACTCAGCTGGTTTTTGTTAGGGCCACAAAAAGTTGGCCCACAATTGAATTTGCCGAAGATTGCTTTAAAGGGCAAACGCATTGCCATTGGCCTAATTAGTTTACTTGGCCGCCAGTGCAAGTGGCACTTATGCGACAGCTGACAAAGCGATGCCACAGCCAAGTAGACAGAGAAGCTGCTGCAGCTGCAACTGTGCACCAGAATTTTAAAGCATTACAAAACTTTAAAATGAAATCTTCGCACACACAAAGGCAACAGAGTTGTGCACAAAAAAAGAATTCATTTTCTTTGTCTTAGAGCATGTTTAGGTGTGTGTGTGTGCGTGTGTGTGTGTGTGTGTGTGTGTGTGTGTGTGTGTATGTTTGGCATAAAGCAGACAGATTATTTTCAGTTTTGGCCGCAGGTAAAATGAAAAGTGCTGCAGCAAGAAAAACTTCATCAAAGCTAGCTAGAGAGTAACATTTCAAAACAAGCCGACCAGTCGAGCCCACGCGACTGCATAATACCCTGTACAGCTGTCTATAATAAAAGTAAACTATAATCAATTAAACTAAACTGCAAATAACTCGATTTGCGGGGAAGGACTCAATTGTTAATACTGATCAAGAATAAATATACTTTATAGGGGGTCTGACTGCTGCCTGTTACATACATTTGCACAAAGGTTGATAATTCCATATGCAGGGTATAATTACTTGCTCTACAAACAGTGACGAAAGAAAAGATTACAAAAAAATGTATATAGTATAGCAAAGGCAAACCGACAAACCAACTGAGAATGATAATTTCATTCGCATTTCTTTTTTTTTTTTCTGGTAGCAAAAGCAGTAAAGCAGCTGGACATTGCTGTGGATAGCAATCTCATCAGCAAAAGGATAAACGATTTACAGTCACCTGAGCACATAAAACAAGCCATTGCCATCGCCATCGCCATTGTCTTTACAATTCCTCTCTGTCTCTGTCTCTCTCTCTCTAAATTGCAGTCCATTTAGTGTACGTACTGTGAGAAATTCCCTAACATTTGTATGCCACACTTGAGCGTGGTGTAAGCCCATTAAAAATCGAGTATAGAGCAACGACCATTGAGCATCGAACATAGAACATCGTGAAGCGCACAATGATGTTATAGCTGCATTGCGCATACGCCGTGTGTGTGCGTGTGTGTGTGTGGCAGCGCTAAACATTGGGCAGCTTCAGTTCTCAGCATGAATTATAAATTGAAGTAAATATATATTCTGCGGTTGGGATTACTTTGCACACACACACAATTGTCGGCTGCAGCCTTGTAACTTCAACTTGAGCTCAAGTTATGGAAAATTTGTCGATTGCGCTTTTAGTCACGTTTCCAGCCACTGCTGCATAGCTTCAATTATATTCTGTATATTCTGTATATTCCACTGCTACGGCTCTTGTTGAATTTCTTTATTTAAGTTTTGTAAAACAATTACTACAACTTCTTAATGCCTTAGCCAACCAGTTGAAATAGCCAAGTTTATGGCTTATTTGTTCTAGTCTAAAAATGCTGTGCACTGTCTGCTGTCTGCTGTTATGCCTGTTATCCTATAGTTTTGCCTCTTGTTGGCTCTTCATGTTTTTCAAATAAAAACAAAACGCAAAAATATGCAGTGGAAAAAAAAAAACGCTTGAATTTACATAATTTCCGGTTCACGTAACTGATGCGAGCTCGCAAAGAGGAAAAATGCCGCTAGCGAAGTGCTGCCAGTTGCCCACTTTGCCTGGCTCCCTATGTTTGGCTAGTTGCTTTTAGCTTTTTAAAGTGCTGAATGTGGCAGCAGGTGTTGTCTGCTTCATTTTCTTCTTGTTTTTTTTTTTCTATTGGCTGTTGTCATTTTTCAATGCCTTTGGCATGCATATTAACAGGTGACTAAAGACCAGAGGCCATTATATTTACCAGCTGCTGCAGCATTGCTTGTTGCTTACGTTTTTCTATGCGCCGTTGACGTTGCGTATACGCGCCATTGGCTGACCCAACTTTCAGCCTTACACAAATATTTACAAAATGTGTCAAGTGCAGCGCAACTGAACTTGGTCGTCAAGCTAAAAGCTAGAAACATCCACTTCTCTTGCCTCTGCAACATTTGCATGCAAATGCTGTGCTGCAAGTGGAACTCCATCTGCAAGTGGCATGGCAATATCAACGGCAACGGCAACGACAACCGGAGACGTGCTGCTCCCTTTTGGCTGGCAAATGAACTTGTTTGGCAGCTAATGAGATAAGCATGCAAATGTTGGCCGTATTACATGCCGGGCAACAAGCTGCCACGACGAGAGTCAATTAACTTGCAATCCGGAAATTGTCAAGTCACTTTTTAAATGGCCTGACTTCCTAAACAGATTGGCTGTGAGCGGATCTTAGTATTGGTGGCTGTATCGCGTTATAGAATGCTTAGATTATTATTATATTGTAGATTTACTTTTAAAGAGAAGTGAGATCTAAGTAACTTTATGAATAATACAATAAGCATCAATATCTGCAACTTACCTCATTAACTAATTTCATATCTAGGTATCTAAGTACCAGATCTAACTCTCTAGCTCTACAACTCACAGTATTAAACGCTATATTTCCCGCTTTAAACAGTCTTCACCCAGCAAACAATTGCTCTGCCATCAGATCTAAGTAACTGTAACCTAATCGCATAATACAATAAGTATTATAATGCAGTTTTAGGCCCTTGGGCCTTCTAACTAAACAACACACTACATGTGAAAAGTTTTCATGACTTTTGACTGAATTTTGCGTTTAGTTCTGAGGCAGAGTAGGCAAAACTTTTAATATATTTGTTTTATCTGCCATAGTTTTTGGCTAGGCAAAACTTTTGCCTCTTGTTGTGCAGCGAGAGACATGTATGTATGTTTGCATGAATATTAGAGAGATATATAAATATATATCTATGACATTTATTCATTAATATTATGATTAAAGTTTTGGCTGCATTTATGTTAAGTAAATTTAATTACTTAACATTGAGCCAATGACTTCATATTGCTTCAATCTGTGCATTGCATGTTGGCAGCTCATAAGAAATGCTGCGACCATTAATTGTTAAGTGAAAGCGTAATTACGCACATTTGCTGACAGCTATGAGATTAAATTAGAACTGGGATGAAATTGCCAGTCCCCCCTCAGTGTGTCAACTAATTTTATGACGTGCGGTTGATTTAATTACTTGCCACATGCAACACATTCACGTACATGCTACATTCTCCTAACTGGGGGCTGGCTAGCATCGTCTCACACAATTTCAATACAATGCAATGTTTTACATAATGAAGACAGGCAAGAAGGAGGAAAGAAGGAAGAAAGAATGAGAGCCAGAAAGAAAGAAAGTAGAAAAGTGAGTAGGAAATTGTATAACAAAGTGGCCTGACAACACTGCGTATGGGTAATCTTACACTCGTTTCGCTTCGCACATAAACATGTAAACACATTTCGTTATTTCTTTCCATGTGTGCGTATGTGTGTGTGTGTGTTTGTGTGTCAGCAGCTTCTTTTTATGACAAGCAAATGCATGCAAATCTCGAATTTTACAAACGATAAACGCCTTGAGGCAAGCTGCTGCTGTTGCCGCTTTCCCTGCGAGGTACGAGCTTCCTTTCTGTCTCTGCTACAATTTATGCCACTTGCTACTTGAGTGTGAATGTGTGTGTGCTTCTGTGTGTGCTTGTATGTGTGCTTGTGTGTTTGTCAGGGACAAATCCTACTAATGCCCAAATGCGTATGTGCACGCATTCTATGCTCATTTTTCTTTTGCCACACAAAATCCGCTTTTTATGCACAAATCAAACAGAAAACATTAGGCAAATCGCAAACAGCAACAACAATCACAACAACAAAGTAGAAAATATGCAAAATTCTAACATTTGTTGCATACAGTTTGCTTATTTTTTATTATGTTTGCAACTCACAAATAGCTGATAGTTTCTAGTTCTAGATTATAGCTTTAAATTCATTATGTTTTTTCCTTTGTTTCCTTTGTTTGCTTTCCAAATGATGCAACATTTATTTGCTGGATTTATTTATTTCATTTTAGTGAATGTTTTGTCGTTCTCTTTTTGATCAAATCTAAATTAATTAATTAGTTATACTCTTGTTATGTTATGTGTAACATGAAAGTGCAAAGTTGTATATCGCTTTGTGCAGAGCAGAGATCTATTATATAATAAACAAGCCAGTGAAAAGAGAGAAAACGCATAACTAGATGCTTTAAATCTTGAATAATGCTTCAATAGTTATAAAATAGATGAAAAGCAGCAGAGATATGAAAAGCTTATTTAAAGAAAATAAAAAGAAAATTTAAAGAAAATACCATTGAAATAATAACTTTTCTTCAATTATTCCTCGTCTTCAATCATCGCTTCTTTATGCTCCTCTCTTAACTCCTATGGCACATTTGTTTAAGTAACGTACTTGTAGTTTCTTAAGACAGCTCCCATTGTAATTGATATAAAGCCGCACAATTAGCGACTTAAAAAATGGTTATTTGCTGTGGAGCTCTTTGACAAATATGTAAACTCATTTAGAACCTAATATGAAACTAATGCCACAAACCACAAAATGTCATTCGTGCTGCTTCACATTCCGCACAGACAACCCCAATCTGCAGCGAAACTCAACTCAAAAGAATCCAAGATACATTACGTTATTCAACACTAAGCGACACAAGCTGCCGCACTCAAAACATCTGTTGTCCTTCAGGCAGCTATGTGTCTTGTTGTTGCTGTTGTTGTTGTGGTTGTTGTTGTGCGCTAGTGAAAAGGATAAGAAACATGGGCCCCCGGGGGTAACCAAGCAACAGCTGCATTTGAAATGAAAAGCATTTGTTTCTGACACAACTCGTCCTTGCCTCGTTCTTGTCGACGTCGTCGTCTTCGTCTTGTCTTAAGCTCACAGACCCACCAACACACACACAGTTCACTATAGTAGTTGTGTGGTCCTGCAGTCCTGTACTGTATCCTGGCTGGTTATACAAAGGCGCAGTCCATTGAGATAGCTCGCTCCAATGCGCTCCACTCATTATGTTGATTATCCCAAGCGGCCGGCCGAGCTCTCAAGCATTTCTCAAAAAACTAAGAATAAAATATGAATTGAAATAAATGCGCTTACTTTTCCCCTTCTCCCCTCCCTTCACCACTCGTCTTCTCGTTCAACCCGCTTCCACTGTGCTTTGCTTCCTTGCTGTTTTATATATTTATCTCAGAAATTTCATTAGAATCGTTATAAATTCTACAGCTGCAAAAAAATACCGCACCATTAACCCTTCTTTGCGGTGGCTTAACCCATGTTATATGCCATTTTTTTTTTTACTTGTGACCTCATAGAATTTATGGCCTTCTCTTTGGGTCATCTAATGCAATTTCATATGGCCACTTCCATTACCAACACAGAGAGAGAGAGCGAATGAATATTGTCAAAGCCTTCGACTCGGGCAATTGATGAGCCAAAAAGCCAACGAGCATGAAATGATAGCCAACAGTTGCCCTACAGTTGGCTATCTGCCCCCCTCTCTCACGCTCTCCCTCTCTTAACGTAGTCGACTCGACTCGTGTCTCTGTTGCTTATGTGGTTAATGTGATAAATCAATTTTATGCGAAAATCACAGAGCATAAATTTATTTAACTAGCACATAACTCATGTGGACCTTTGTACATTTGTTTGTATGCTTAACTACTCGAATTTGTATTGCGTTACTCTGTTAAAGCCAAATCTCATTGTTCTGGCCTGGTCTGCTTAACTGTCTGTCTGCCTGTCTGTCTGTCTGCCTGTCTTTTGGCCAGAACTGAATGCTTGCTCTGGGTCATTTGACACTCTCGTTTAGCCCCTTTATGACAGCAGTGGGTAAAACACACACACACACACACACACACACACTCTCTCTCACACACTCGCACACCCACTGGGGAAATCAAAGAACACGGCGTCAATCAGCTGCCCAACTGAAATCAAACTCTAGCTGCGGGTTTGGTGTCCTTCCAGCCAAAACCCTAGAAATCCTGCATTGAGCTGACTGGCCCACTGAAAGTTGTCCACAAAGCGGACAAAGAACACTTTCATATAATACATTTCCCTTTGGCTCCAGCTGCGTGTGTACTTTGTCTGCACTTGTGAGTTGCAATCTGAGTGCGTCAGGTGAGAAGAAATTCCAATTGCTGGCTCAAAATGTTACAAATTGGCCAACAAACGGTCAAGTTGACACTGTGAGCCCTTTTCTTTGTAACCAGTCTTGTCACTACTTTAGCTAAAATAGATGAATTTTCCAATAAGCCTTCAAATAACATTTTAGAGAATTTTGTTTGTTAAAGTTTATTTTGTTTTGTAAATTTGGCTTGTAAATTTATTTAAAGTATTACTTGAATTTTATAAACTATTTAGTTTAGAAAGTATTTATCAAGTCAAATTTGCTGCACATTTTGTTTAAAATTATGAACAATATATTTATAGTCTTCTTTATTTATATTTGTTTTAATTCTCACACATTCTTAAATTGTTTTATTTATTTTACATTTACAACTGATATTTGCTTAAGTTTTTTATATTTTTAAATATTTTCTAAAATACATAAAATAATTAACGCAATTTTTAATAATATTTTCTTGAATTTTAATTGAAGCTTAACTCTTTATTTTCTTAATTTTTGTGTGCCTTATATGAGTCTCTTTTTGACCTGCTGCTAATTCGCATTAAAATTCATTTAGATTTTTCACCTTTTATCTTTATATGCACAATGAATAAAATTAAAATAATCCGCGGCCAAGTGACTGTAAAGGCGGCAAGTTGTTAAATTTTTTTGTGTTTTGTTTTTTATTTTTTTGTATTTTTTTCTTTTGTATTTGACTGACTCTGGTGGTGCTGGTTCATTTGAATAACTGAATTGTTAAGTGAGCGCCGTGTGACTGATGAAGCTGGGCAGCTAAAAAGTGATGGGAAAGCAGGTGGTGGAGGAGGGGAAGGTGCAGATGAAGTAGAAGGAACCTCAACTCAGCTTCAGTTGGCATTTATCTGCCTGGCGCTGGAATGTGCGCTGACTTTTAATTAAATTTAATTACAAATGCCAACAGGCGAAGTCAGGCAGCGTCCGCCGTTGACTTTGATAAAGTCATTTGCTCGTAATTTGCATATTTAATGTGCAGCTCAATTGATATGTAACACCAGCAAAAATACAGAGGCAATGAAGACATGTTAAGTAACTAACCTGGCAAATGTCAAATGTGCATGTAACTGAGACCAAAAAAGAAGCAGCTTTCTGCAGTTGTGAAATATTGCAAGCATGCTTTGCGGCGCACCCAACACACAGGCAGTGAGATAGATAGACAGACACAAAGACAGACAGACAGTGAGTCCTTTATAGCATGTGTCGCACTCAAGTCACGTTTGCCAACTGGCAAAAGCTTCAGCAAATGTTAAGCTCAAGATTTATTGAGCTACTTAAGCTGCCGTTGATGATGTTCACTTTTCCTTTCCCTTTTCTTTTGCTTTTTCTCTTTCTTTTGCTACAGCTCATTTCATTTCCACGCATTACGCATACGTCTCATATTTTATGGGACTTCAAGAGTGAGAGAGAGAGAGAGAGAGAGGGAGGCAGAGCGAGACAACTTTAAAAGTCTTTGTTGCTATTTAAAAAGATCATTAGTAGTAGCAGAGCCACTCTGCACTCTGCAGTTGCTCATAAATAAAACATAAGAAAATATATATTTATATTTATTTTTATTATTATTTTTATGTTGCAACTTTGAACTTTGTTGTTTGTGGCAACACACAAGCACACACACACACACACATCCATACACTGGGGAAAAACCCCGTAACGTACAAGCCATAAATAATGCGTTCGAGACTCAAAATGTTGCGTGCTGAAAATGTTTAAAATGCGCTCAAGGTAGCTCAACGCACAGTATCTTAAGCAGACAGACAGACAGTCAGACAGAGAGAGAGAGAAAGAGAGATAGACAGCGAGAGAGCTCAATATTATGGCCAACGTGTGCCACGCATGGCTCAAAGCGTTGGCCACATAAATGTTTAACGTGTTTCATATGCAAATAAAAAAATATATAAAAATATACAAAATATACCAAAGCCAATGCTTATCATTTTGATGACCTGTCTGTCTCTCTGTCTCTGCGTCTGTCGGCCTGCCTGTTTTCTCGACCACACGGCGTATGCGCAATATTGCACATATGTTGCCAAATTTTTGTAACCACAGCCACCAAAAATAGTTTCGTCTTTCTCTTTTTACTTTTCTATTTTATATTGAGTTTTTACATATTCTTAAATTTTTTTAAAATTGTTCTTACATTTTTGTTACTTGATTTTTTTTTTTTTTTGATAATTCAATTGAATTGTTGCAAAGTGTCCAACAAAATATGTAGCATGGCCTGAAGCAAAATTCGAATTGTCAAAAATATAACGAGGTTTTCCCAACAAACTCGTTTTGTCCGCTCTTCGCTCCGCTCTCTGCTCCCCTCTCTCTGCCCGGCAGTCTTCTGGCTAGCATTGCTGCCTTGTTTGGCCCTTGGTTCGTTTCGCTGACATAAACTGCATTGAAATGTCATAAAAATTGAAACACGTTTCTCTATGTCTACCTCTTTCGCTCTCTACCACGCTCTCACTCTCTCTCCCTCTTTCTCCCTTTTGCTATCTCTCTCTCTCCCCTGTTGGTTAGCCAGCTGCCTCATCGTTTGTCCTGCTGCTGCTGCTCCTGGCTGACTTTGAATGGCAGTTGGCTTGTGTCGCTGCAGTGTCGCATCATGTTGTTGTTGTTGTTGTTGTTGTTGTTGTTATTGCTGTTGCTGTTGCAGTTGTTGTTGTCGGTTTTGGGCTGCTGCTTTGCATACAAATAACGGTAATCTTTAGCTTGCCCCGACAACTGTTTGGCCCTCGTCTAGCCCGCTTCTACTGGCCAGGTTTGCTCCCACTGTTCCCTGTTAACCCATTTCGCTGATGTTGCGCTTTTGCACTTTACACATGGCCTGGCCCCAATCGCTGTGGGCGTGGCTCATGGCCCATGGCCATGCCCATGTGTGGGCGCTTGTTGCAATGGCTATTATGCAAATTTATTGCTTTACATGCGAATAATTCTTTTATGGCCAAAATATTATTTTTGAGCAACTGCCAAAAGTCGCCGGTAAGAGCTTTAAGCCCGGCTGGCAGCTGCAGCTGCTGCTTGAGAGTTTCGTATTAATAAATTGACCATGACATGTGCATAATTATTTTCAATTAATTATGCGAATTAGATTACAAAACGCGAACAGAAGTCGAGGTGCTATCAACTGCAGAAGCTGGAGAGTGGGAGAAGTAGTAGGAGTAGTAGTAGGAGAGACTGGCTACAACAAGAGGCGAGCATGGCAGAGCAGTTGATTGTGTAAACATACAAATACACTCACACACAGCACACACATACACACACACATAGTATGCACAATCGATTTACATTTAATTGTGGCATCAGCTCGCAAATTCTGTATTTGAAATTATTGTTTGGCATATAATGGAACTGTCATATAACACACACACACACACAGAGATACACACACACACACACACATAGAACGGATGCTCGCACTCATAGTGAATGTATTTATTAGTTAAGCCCACTGGCAGCAGCTTCATTCATTCCCTGCTTGTCTTTTGTTAACAAATGACAATGCAAATACGACACAGAGAGAGGCAAAGATAGAGAGATATAGAGAGCGAGAGAGAGAGAGAATGAGAGAGCGAGTGATGAAGCTTTGTGTTTGGACTCTCGTATTATACACTCATTACCATGGGGGCGTATACGTGTTAAATGCGTCTGACAAATATTTTAGCTACAACAATATTTACACAGCAGCTAGGCCCCTCCACTTGCTGCCCTTCTCTCTCTCTCCTCCCTCTTCCCCTCTCTCTCTCTCAGCACTTGTATACGTGACAGTGCAAAAACGTAATCGTAGCATTATTACAAACAGCTTTCACATTTCAGATTTCAGCTACAGATTTGCAGTTATATTCAAGTCGCATTGAGAGTTGAGTTGTTTTCAGCTTTTGTTTTTGCATTTGCTATTCCCATTGGTCAGCCAGCGTGGAAAACTCTGTCAGAGCGCGTGCTGCGGCTTTTCTTTTGCCTTTTTGTGTGCATATTTCCTGTATATTTTCTATCATATTTACGTTTAGTTACCAAGTTGATATTTCAATTCCCTGGCGTCGCATTACATTCGCAAAAAGTTTTTTCGACACATTTATTGAAGCTCCAAAGAGACTGCGACTTGCCTACAACTAAGAGCGGCTTTTCTTAGGCTTCCCCTGCTGCCTTTACTTATCAACATTTTCTTTTTGTTGCTCTTGGTTGTCTTTTAAATATTTGAAAAGGCAAAAATAATAATCCTAATGCATGGCGAGCTTTTGTTACATTTGTCTCACTGAAAGTTATAACAACTTAAAGTTGTCTTCTCTCTGTTTCTTCTATTTTTTTTTTTGGCAACGCATATAGCCAACTTTGATTTTAGCGGCTAAAACGTGAGGCTACTGCCGCTGTTGCTGCGGAGCCAAAGCCAAAAAGACTCAATGATAATTGCAGTCGTTTGTAGTATGAAAGTCGAGTGCAGTCTTTGATTGATTGAATTTGCAAGTAGATTACAATAATTCGCAATCGATGTGCCACTTTTTTTTAATACGAAGAGAGAGAGAGAGAGAGATATAGGCTGTGTAAGAGACAGATAGAAAGAGTGGCAGATTGAAAAGAGAGCTGGCTAAATTAGTGCGCTTTGTGTCATTAAGTTGCGCTTCACTTGGCAACCATTTGCTGTTCCGGCTGCAATCAAGTGTATGCACTTAACAAAACCCCCTTACTTCCTCTACACCTCGCTTTACCAGAACTCCAACTGAGGCCTGAGCACTTTTCAATTTTCGAACATTTTACGCAGCACACACACAGTTTTTGCATTTGCCTTTGTGGGCTTAGCAAAAGTACGCCGTCGTCGCATAAAATAACGAAAAGGCCAAAAAAAAGAAACAGTTTTTAAGCCCTTAACGCACTTGTGGCTACGCTGCCCAAAGTGAGAACAGACAAAATAGAAAAGTAAAAGTAAAAATATATAAACATAGACACACACACAGAACTTTAACTGAGATTTAGCTGAGTTACTTACGCTGCCCAGGCGGATCACAAGTGTGTGATAACTTTTTCAATTTGTTTAATACACATATTACAATTCATTTTCCATGCATTTTCCTTTGCAGCATTTTCTATTCATTGGCGTTAAGTCAAATTTCCGGCTGCTGGCGATTGATTGATGGCCAAACAACGACAGCAGCAGCCACAGGTGTGTGCGTGCGTGTGTGTGTGTGTGTGTGTGTGTGCGTGTGTGTGGGCGGGTCTGTGTGTGTTCAAGTATTAACTTGTCTTGCGTGTGTGCATGATGAATTACTCAGCTCCTGCCCTAACTTGCTGCCCCTCCCCTCCCTTCCTTTGACTTGCTCTATTATTCTATTACATTTTCTGTCTTGTCACGCTGTGTGTATGTGTGTGTGCGTGTTTGTGTGTGTGTGCCAAGCTGTCAATAAGCAAATGGCCGCGATAAATCTGATATTTAAATATCTTACAACAATATGTTGTCCTTATATATATTTATACAGTCTGTGGCAACAGTAAACGTACGCATTGTTGTCCGTGTGCTTTAAATAAAAGTCGTTGATATTAGTGACAGATTGTGTGTCCAACGTTGGCCTCCACATTGTGGACATATTGCGGCTTGTTTTTCGCGCTCTGGCAATTTAATTGAATTGCTTTCCGTCCCTCCGCAACCCCCACCGCATTGACATACAAAAGAAAACCTGTTTTACCCGTATTTTGTCATTTGCAGTTGATTAACTGCACAGTGCGTATACGTAATATTACTTCTGAACAAACTTTCAATGCGCTTCCTTTGATAATTCGTTTTGAATACCATAGATATTCTCTTTTTTTGTATTTACAAAAACTCGCAGCTGACAAAGTTTACCACTTTCTTAATATCTTGACAATTGTATGCGACGAATACTCAATGCAAAAGCTGTAAAAGTTCCGCAAACTGTTTCATAAAGAGCGACAGTTTGAGCAGAGCCCAAATAAGATATGCCAACTGCAAGGCAAAGCATCAACAATATATGTATAAATCTCTATAAATAGAAAAGGCGAGTGTAATACTCTAAGAAATAGCAGAAGCTACGCTTTGCCCTTGCTCACATTTACATTTACAAAATACCCTTGGCAAAGTGTACTTTATGAAGCGCAAAAACTTTCGCGATTATAAATCAAAAAACTTTCAATATTCTTTAGTTTATTTTTTTTATTTCTGTTCCCCTTCGTTTGCTGCTTGCAAAAAACTTCCGGCGCCAGCGGCTAGACCATTCAAATGGCAGAAACTTTTGCTGTGCTCGTCCTGGCAGCGCTACGATAAAAGTGAAACTTGAAAGTGAATAACGAGAATTGATCGAATTTGAGTTTGAATACTCACTGAATGCCCAATACGAATAATGATCAAGTTATGCTACACCAGCGAGTCCAGTGTCTGCATGCATTTAAAGTGCTCTACAACTGTTGTCAAACAATTTAAATGTTACACAAAATGCTTTTTATCATATGGCAAATATAATTTACTATCATAAAGTGGGAAGAGTGGAGAGGGGGGGGGATGTGGGGTACCCGTATCTGTATCTAATGTTTTTATGCATTAGACATCAGTTTCATGCTTTCAAAACTACCTGCAAAAGTTGATAACATTTTTAATAGTTGGCACTTTGCCAGCGCAAAAATACGAATAATAATAATAATAATAAATTACAGTTGCAAACTATGTTTGAACAGCAACAACAAAAACAAAAAGACACGGCAAAAAAAAAACAACAAGGAAACACATGTAAATAAATACATTTAGTAGAAGTGCAAATGGTGGATATTATAGTTTAAATGGCACAAAAAATGAACCTTTTTTAATGCACAACACGCGCTGAACAACACACACACACTCACACACACACACACACACTGGCTGACTAAACTGTGCTTAAACTATTACCAACGCTCAATTATACATAATTGAGCCTCCAATATGAATTATTTATGACTATATAAATATATATATTTATGTGTGTGTCTGTGTGTGTGTGTGTGTGTGTGTGTGTGTCACGCCCTGACCAAAATGGCAGACCTAAATATTAATAATGTCAAGGCACATACACAACCACAGAACAAGTCACAGACCAACACTGAGCGAGAGAGAGAGAGGGAGAGTGAGAGAGGAAGCAAGCCAGAGCAGGACACATAATTGTTTTGGTAGCCTCATTAAGGGTCAGAACTTGTGGCCAAGTTAGCAAGAAACCATACATATGGCCACAGCACACAGCATGAGATTATTATGATTATTAACTTTAATGGAAATTACACACACACACATTACACACACATTACACACACACACACAAGCTAAATTGTGCCATTCCAGCGCCAATTTATGACTTTAATTTTAATGCAATTAGAATCGTTTTGCTGTTGTCTTTGTTCCATCAATACAAATGGCTAGAATTCAATACAGTTTTTGGTTTCTATCTGCTTGGCATTTTAATGAGTGTTTTGCTGCTATTCCTAGACATTCATTTAGCCTCCGATTATGGCAGCTATAAGAGCTGCAGATCACAATTATGGTAAAAGGCTTTTTGTCCCACGAAATACTGATTAAAAATAGCAATCTCGATTAAAAGTTTTGAAGAATATCTGTAATCTATGAAGCTCTCTAACTAGTCTGCAAATTGTAGCATAATTCTATAATAAATAGAAGAAACTTATGCACATAACGCTCGCAGCTGGCAAACTCTTATGTTCTCAATGCGTGTTTAACGCGATTGATGAACTTAATATATTTTAATTGATTTTAATAAATATTTAAATACCTTTAACATTAAACTTAAACATATACAGTTTTGTATTAACATAGTTTATTGTTCTAAAATTAAATCAATTAATTTGCGTGACTTTTTTAATTGTTTAATTTACAAAGTTAATTTCCATATGAAGATAGTTGGAATGACTCATAAATTTAATTTTAATATATTATAATATGTATTATTTTAAATATTTATATTTAATTATATTTGCTTAAGCTATAATAGTTTGAATTTAATTTAGTTTCGTCATACCACATAGTATATATTAATTAACTTTAGATAGTACATTTTATTTATACTTTCATATTATTTAATTAACTCTTTTAATAAAACATAAATATTATATATCAAATTTATATTTCTCTCAGTTTATTTAAGCTTAAATAATATTTTCAAAATGTATTTAGATTAAGTTTTAAATATTTCATTTAAGTCTCAATTTATTGTATTAACGCTTGAAAATAACATTAGAAAATATATTTAAATTAAACTTGAATATCATTTAATGTACCTACAAAATATTTATTATTCCGAATTTACCTTAACTTCCTTAAGCCTGAATAATAATTCGAAAAAGCCAAGTTAGTGCATAAGCTTTATTATAGCCACTCAATGAACGCGAAGTTATATCAAATTAGTTGACTTAAATTTAAGTAGAGTTCTCTCTCTCGCTCTCTCTCTCTCTCTTTCTCTCTCTCTCGCTCTCTCTCTCTCTCCCTCTTTAACTCTCTTGGCTACATTTCCTTTCTCATGTGCAGCTGTCACTTTTAAAAAGTTGCCATCACCTCACGCTGCAAAATTTTGGCGCATAATTCGTAGCTCTGTATAAAATTTAATTAAGACGCTCAAAGTTTTTCACACTTTGACACAAGCCCCAAGCATATGCGCGCTCCTACCCCCCCACACTTTCCCCCATTCACCCCATTCGCCCCATCTTTATGGTCTGCTCGCTTAGGTCTCACTTGGCTTGCTCCAGGGGCGTTAAGGCAACTACTTTACATTGGCTTTGGCCAAAACTTTCCATTTGGCCAGACCGTGCAGCAGAAGATTGCAAACTGTGAACTGGCAACTGGCAACTGCAACTGCAACGGCAACGGCAACGAGCAAAATTATGCGCCCTGCTGAGCGCTTTGTTAATTATGCTGCAGCTCCCGGTTGCTGGCGCTTCTTGCTGCCACTTCTTGCCACTGCTTGCTGCAACTTGCTGCCACTTCCTGCCATTGTTGTTAGCTGCTTTCTTGGCAACCGCAAAAGTTTTGTTGCACAATTTGCGCTTAAACAAAGCCAAAACAATTTAATTGTCGCTGCAAAAGAGACCTCAACGTCGCATCGTTTCCCCAGCATTGCTCTCAGTCTCCCCATAGTGTATAGATTATGCCATCTAAAGCTTCATCGAACCCTTGACACACCCAGCAGCAAACTAAACCCACAACAAGTATGTCCAAAAATGCAATCTCTCTACAAAGCAAACTGAGAGAGAGGAAGAGAGAGAGTGAAGAAAATAACACTATCGAACATGGAAACCCGCAAATTCACTCTGCATCCCATGTTTTCTCGACTTTATAGGATACTTTTTTTGCTGCCTCCACTCGGTTGTTGTCCGTTGTTGTTTACGAGCTCTTTGAGCTGAATGAGCGTGTGGTTGCCGCTGCTGGACATCGATGTATGCCACGGCTGGCTAATGAGCAAGGACATTAAATAAGGGACAGCAACAGGAGCAACTTTTGATGCAGGTTTCTTGTACAAAAAAAAAAAAAAAAAAAACAAAAATTGCACTTGTAATTGATTTCTAGGCTTGTTGCGGCTTTTGCTTTGCTTAACGCTAATGTTTTAACAAGGACATTTTGCTTCTTTTGCTTTTATATCCTAGCACTTTCCCAGGACTTGTCCATGTACGCAGACTGCGAAATAAAAGTCTTTTCAAATTTAAAAATGCCTAAGAGCGTCACTTTGGCATCGCGCCAAGGCCCAAGACGTTGGTCTGGGCCACAACTTTGTTGTACGCTGACAAGCAGCAGCCTCCTGCTAAAAGCCACTAAAAAGGCAGAAAAATGCCTGTTTGTGGAGCAGCAGAGTGAAGATGGGGAGGGGGAAATGTTACAACTACTGAAAAACTTGTTATCTTAATGGATATTTTGTACTTCGTTTGTAGCTTAAATTGACTCACTCGGCCACAGTGAGAGCGCTCTCTCTCTCTCTCTCTCTGCCTCCCTCTCTGTTTGCCGTCGGCGCAAAAATTGCAAAAAGAAGGAAAAACTATTTTTTATTTGCCCTCTATTTTGACAACTCAACATAAGTAAATTCAATATTATTTTGGGACTCTTATTTACTACGGAAAGTAGTAAACTTCTCTCTCACCGTGTGCCACACGTCGTATACGCAATCTACACAAATCAAGCTTAAGCTACTTGAGCCGCAGTTTAATTTAACTAAAATCAATTAAATAATCGTAATTGGATTACACTGTCTTTGCGATGACTACGTAATTTAATTATGCGCAAATGTGGGAAAGTTAATTTAATTAAACTTTCACCTCTTGTCGAATAATCGAAATATTTGCGCGAAGATGAAAATCAATTTCGCTTTTGTCCAAATTGAAATGGTAAATGCAGAAAGTGCAAATCAAATGTGTGTGTAAAATCCAGGGAAATGAGTTTGTGAAAATTGTTCAATTATTTAAAAATACAGCAAAAATACAGGCAACAGTGTAAGATCAATCTGTGAAAGCATTCAGCTAATTGCAACTGTTGCTCAAGGCTATACATATAAATAACATTAGAGTAATATTAAAAATATTAATGATGGATAAATATAGTCTAAATAATTTAATTCATCAGCAGTTTGCTGCACTGGAGCATCAGGTTATCTTCTTATAAATTCCATTACTTGACAATTTGTAGAGTAGCTCCAGAAGCAAGTGGACTGCTCTATTCAATTACTTATAAATTAAAGCAACTGCAGCTAATAATAGTTGCAATGCAATTGTGTTACTTAATTAAACATTCCTTCTACATCAAGTTTATCTACGACTTCTGATTCCCAAACTCTGCCTCAATTCAGTTTAATAACAATGCGATCTTTCCACTTGGAGTAAACTATCTCAATGCCCAACACCAATAAAGCAATGCCATAGCTCAGCAGCAGTATCATCAAAGCCGAGCTGACAGTGTCCATATCAACCTGAAAGTAAGACAACTTTAGCTGTAATCCATCTCACAAGTTAAGCTTATAAACCCAAAACTCACATGCAAATCAGAGGTTTCAATTTTCTTCACACAAGGCGGCTTTCTCGAGTGCCAAATGTTGAATTGATACGAGAAGATGCCCGTTTCGGTGACGCGTCGCAAACTTTGTTATAAATAAATTCCAATTATTAAATAATATGTACTCCTAAGCACTTTAGTCTTCGGTTTACCCATATGATATCACCTTACGCATTGGCGAGTTCTTCTGGGTGATGGACACAGTTTTCTGCGGTGCAAACATGCTGACCTCCGTGAGATCGCAGATTTCACGTTCGGTGAATGTCTCAGCAATTATCTTGTAGGCAGCAGCAACATCCACATGGAAAGCAAAACCTTATAGGGTGTAACACACACTTCACACACCTCGCCATCAATATAGACTTACGTTCGTGTTTGACGCGTAGTAAACCCGTATCGGGATCCAGCCAATTGCTAGCCACATTATCCTTGGCATGGGCACCCACCTCATGACTGTGGACAATATCGCGATAGGCTTTGGCGGCATCTTCATTGCCGGACTCTGGTTCCTCCTCGGCGACAGTGGGCGACTCGTTTTCCTTGACAGTTGGAATGCTGGTGATTTTCTTGGCATACAACTCCATGGAAACCGGATCCTTGGTGTTCTGTGAATGAAGCAAGAAGATGATTGAAGTAGGATTAAGATTGGAAATGAAGTACTCGATAGACTTACCAGAAAGTAGTCACGATTGTAGACAATATCCTCGACGCCCACCTGCAGTGAGCTGTGGACCAGATCGCTGAGTGTCTTGATGGTCTTGGGCTTCTCCATAAGCAGCGTGCCCACAATACTCGCCGAGTAGAACTGATAGATGCTGAAGGAGAACAGCAGGCAGGTGATGACAATGGTGCGGCCAGAGATGAAGCTGGTGGAGAAGCCCAAGCCCTGTTGGCAAATGATGCCCACAAAGAACAGCACCGATTCCAAGAAGAGACCAACGCGTTTCGGAGATTTTCTATTTGCCTGGCGCTTCTTGATGTGGTTGCTCAATTTAGCATAGCAGCGTTGCAAGCAGCCTCCCTGCACTGGCAACAGCTGCACGGATGCCACAGACTTGGCATCGTCGTCCAGTGCCGTTGCCTCCTGCTGTGGCAATGGCATCTGTTGCTGATGACATGGTGGTGCGCCTCCCTTGGGTTTGATCAACGCTGCCCCTTCATGTGGCACCAGTTTCCACTCGATGGTGGTAAGCAGCCAGAGTATAACCACAGTGAGAACACCACAGACCAATATCAATATCCAAACATCATTGCTAAACGGTTGTAGGAACACAATGCGATCCTTTTGTGTATTCCGGGGATGGCGAAAGATGAAACATGGACGACTGGACCAACTGCGTCCGGCGGCATCGATCCACTTGTGCCGCTCCAGCCAATAGAAAATTGGTGCACCACCAATATCCGTCTCATTGCGTATGAGTGCTCCAATCATGCCATCATAGCGGCCATTCTTCATATAGCCCCAGGTGGAGGTTCTTGACAGCACGAATGTCCAGTTGAACATGTCGCGCACGACCATCAGAAGATTGAAATTGAAACGGTTCATCGTATCGATGTGACTCGATACCGTATGCGTTAGATAATACATCAGTGTGCCCGTCATGTTCTTGTTGGTCACCTGACAATGGTAGGGAGAGAAAGAGAGATAGAAAGAGAGAGAAAGAGAGAGATAGCGTGGTTATAGTTTACCCTGCCTCCCCTCTCTCTAGCTACCTACCACAACCATGCAACGCACTTGGGCATGCTGCATATCCAGGCGCCGCAACAGCGTCGACGTTGTGCGATACCATCGCTGTATCTCGAGTCCGCCCGTCAAACTGTACCTGCCAATTTCCGTTATGTTGACCCGACCTCCAAAGTTTAGTCCCGGGTTCCTAAAAGTGTGTTCAAAATGCTATTAAGTTTTCGATTGCAGTGTGTTGTGTGGTTTACATGAAGTCAAAGCAGTTGAAAATGTTTGGGAAATATTGTTTGACCAACAGAACAGCGTTTAAAACTTAATTACTTGAGTCATCTTTCAATTCTTTTGCATTTAACTAAGCAATTGCAATTTATTAATATAACTATTTGTTTATTTTTATTTCATGATCACTATTATTATTTTATTATAAATAATTAAGTAACCACAAGTTTTTCATACAATATACGCATGCAATTTATATTTAATTGTATACTAACTTCTGGTGAAGTTACTTAAGTTATATCTCATTTTTAAGGCAATTATTTTAGTTGTTTTATGATTATTATATTGTATATTATTTTCCAATAAAAAAATATTATGTTAGTATAGAAATACTTTACTTCAGCACTTTTTACACATTTTTGAATTTACGTAAACTGACAACAAATTTACATTTCTTATTGATATATTAAATAAATATCATAATAATAATGATAATTATTTTTGTTAGAATAATTTGATTAATTGTTCACTTTCTTTCAAACACATATTTAAGTTATTATTAATAAGTAATGAAATTAAATAAATTAAAGGGAGATAAATAATTTTCCCAAGCAAATGCTTAAGTAATAATTAATTTTAATTGTGAATATTAGTCACAAACTCTTTGTTTATTTATTTATTTAATAATTTCTGTTCACTTAACTTGGGTAATTTTTAGTTCTCCATTGCAAATTCAATACGAAATTTAATTAAAATTGTTCAATGCAATTGGATAAGTAATTATGTTATGTAGGATTTATTTACTTATTTAGTTGATCATTTGTGTTAGCATAACTTCAATAAATTCCCTTATAATTACTTAAGTAATTAATGATTTCCACAACAATTACTTAAGCAATTGCACTAGTAATTCATGCTGGCTGAGAGTGTCTAGCTGTGTGTGTTAAATAACTGGAAATATCAGTGAGGCAACTGTGTGAATGCAATGTAATTAAATATCCTTTTCGATTGAATGCAAATGCATCCACTACTGCTAGCACTCACTGACGATAGCAACAAGTAAATAGCAAGGACAACTGACAACCTGTCTCCAGCAGAACGAAGAGAAGAAGTAAGAGGGAAGAAGAGGAAGGAAGAGGGAACACTCGTTGTAACATACCAGATATCGTACAGAGCATAGCTGTCGTCTTGCGGCGTTCGCTTGGCCAACGTTAGTTCGGTGTTCATGTAGAAGTTCAGGGTCTCCATTAAGCACTCAATGGGCTCGAGTTCATCCGTATTCGTAGCCTTATCCTTATCCTCTTGCTCAGCCGTCAGTTGCAGCCGTGGATGCTGCTGCGCCATGAAGGAGACGCCTGCACTTACGTGCAGCGAATAATCCTCAATCAATAGCCAGTGATATTTATCGTTGTAGAGCATCTTGGCTGAAGCCTTTCAAATAGTTGCAGCTGAGCACTCAATATATATGCATAAGGACATGCCACCCTGGCACTCTGCCACTCTGCCACACTGCCACTCTGCCACTCTGCCACTTACCATTTGCAGGAAACGACGACTTAGCATGCCGCATGCCAAATCCACGACCACAATTTGCCGCAGGGCTTCCATCGTCATCACATTGTCCAACCACTCGGCGTTGTGCTGCATGTTGAGTCCTGTAGCGCTGTTGCCACTGCCAGTGGCACCACCACCTCCTCTGCCACGTGCCTGTCCCCTGCCCTTGCCCATCTTGCTGTTGTCCCTCTGACTCAGCACATCGAGCTGCACAATCCGCACAAAGGCTCCACTGGCCTCATAGAGGCTCTCAATCAGCTGCAAATTCTTGGCATCGAATGCCACGCGCAGTTGTTGCAAGTTGGCGCGATTGGCGCGCACATTGCCCGTGTCATTGTTGGCGGGATTGCGGCAGGTGAAGTAAGTTAACCTTGGTATTTGTTTGTGCCGCTGCACAAACTCCAGCATCATGCGATGCTGCAACAGCGCCATGCTACGTGCCTCCGCCTGCAGCTCCAGCTCCAGCTCCAGCGACTGCGCGCCTGCCATGAGGCTGAGCACTAACAACACTATGTGGCACATTCTAACCAATGCTGTGGCTCTGTGCGGTCGACGTCCTTTATAAGGATGTGCCACATGTCATATTGCGTGTCGCTGTCAAAAATGTTGAGATATGTTTAATTCCACAACCATAAATCGCTCATTGGAATTTCACTTTTCTTGTCATTATTCAATTTCATTCAATTAGCCTACATAATTCATAAGCCACGCCCACCGCCCGCCGCCCACTGCCCACTTTCACATGCATTTGCATGTGAATATTTCGCTTGCCTTTGCAAATTACTCGTCTGTCCTTTTGGGTATTCATTTGGTTTTGTCCTGCGTCGTCCCATGTCATAAATTTTGACAGTTTGTCACTTTAATTGAATTTCTATGCAAAGGTCGTAGTTCACTTTATCAAACCGTTTGCGCTTAACTGAAATTCTTTGTTACATTTAATATACATGTTATATTTTGTACTTTCTCTAATTAGTTTTTAAAGTAGAATTGCGTAAGTTATGTTCCAAGTTTAGCTACGAATTTGGTCTTGTCTTCACTTATTTGGCTTATTTCGATTAGCCTGGCTTAATAGTTTGCTGGTTTGTAGAGCGATTAAATGTTGCTTTTCCATTTAACTCTTAGGCTTATAAGTGAGGTTTCTCTTTAATTTTAAATGTTTTCTTTTATCAAAGAAAATAACTTAAATTACTTGTAGATGTTACGAAGTTGCCTCGAGCCATTTTATATATTTGAAGCTTTGTCCTTGAAATCCAATTATATTTAAAACAGCATTTCCTGCCCACTTAAGGTATATAAGCGTATTACACATCAGGTCAGTAAACTGAATCAATATTCTTTCAGTTTTTAAAGTAGCTTAAATATATTTAATATATATATTTTATATTTAATATAAAAGCAACTAAAATCTATTTTATTTTATTTATTATTCATTTCTTTAACTTAAACAATTCTTGTCAAACTTTAGCAATTTTTTGTTAGTTAAATTTATAATTCATTTAATTGTACTTAAAATTTTAACCATAAAATGCTATTTTAAGTTAAGCACTTCTTTATAACTTAAATTTAATAGTAACTTAAATTTATTTAAAATATATATACAACGCATTAAAGTTTCCATAAATCCCTTGCAAACTACTTTCTAGTTTTCATTTAAAATTCGCTTTAATTTAAACAAACTTTTAGATTACATGACTTTAATCAATTTTAGATTGAATTGTTTGGTTCCGTAATTAGAGTAGCAAATCCAAGTGTAATACTCCATTTTAAATAGAAAACTTGAAGCTAATCGACAGACCTTAAAACATATTAAACGTTATGCTTCTTCAACGCATTTTCCGGCTCGTACCTTGCTGTTGTTGTTTTGCCATTATTTAATTCCATTTTTGTGGTGCAATTTGCGAGCTTAAAGCAAAGCAAGGCAAAGGTCAGGTCAAGTCAAGACAAGTCAGGCCAGGCCACAGTGTCCACACAGACTTGGCCACAGAATGTCATATTTCCTTATTATCTAGAGGGGAGGCAGGGAAAAGCTTGGCTAGCATCCTTATAATGCGAAAAAAAGAAGCGAAATGGAATTATTAATGGCGCTGTCCATTTGCTGCTAAGTGGCGCAAATTACATTTTTGTTTATTTTGCTTGAGGTTTTCCCTGTTGTTTTATTTATTTATGTTTTATTTTGCTGCTGCTCCAACTTGACTCCATGGCCTTGGGGCGCTTTGGCTTCTGTGGACTGTATTCTCTGCTTTTTTAAATTTTATTTCATACTTTGTGTGTGTGGCTTTTGGCGTTCGCCGAAATTCTTAATTGTTCTTGGTAGCAAACGGAGCGAGAAGACTTTGCCAAGCGCTTGCCGAGCGCGTCGAAGCGCAACGCTTTAATGACTCCAACGATGCCTCAATAACATTTTGTGCGTTATTTATTTGCCCTCCAGCAGCAGCAGCAGCAGCTTACAGTGCGTATGCGTAATATTTTAGCATGTAAGCCGATTTGAAGCCTGCCAAAAGACGAAACTAGAAACTTTTCACTGGCTCCAACAAGTTGTGCAGCCTAACAACACAATTGGCGATGTGAGCGTGTCGTGCCGTGTCACGAGAAACTCTTGTTTATGACAGTTTAAGGGCGCATCCAACAACTGTAACTAAACTGTCTCTAATGAGTGGTTAAGTGCACATTTGCAACTACAACGAGCAGTCGTCAGCCAATAAAAAGCAACAAACACAAAAAAACTTGTCCAGCAAGAAGAAACTTTTCATAAAAGCCTGCTAAAAGCTTTGGCCCTTGCCCCTTGCAGAGTCGCCGCCCCGCTTGTCGCTGCTGCAGCTGCTGCGTGCCTGGCATATTGGCCTGGGAAGTGACAACGGCAGTTGCAACTGTCGGCGCTTTTGGGCTTGCTTTATGAGCTCCGTTAGCCCGTTGCTAACAGTGACTGCGGCTTAAAGGCAAGTCAAAAGCAGGACTAAACCACAACAAAGGCGTGCAAAAGCGCAAAATGAACAGCGTGTGTGGGGTGGTGAAAGAAAAGAAGAAAAGCAGCGTCACGAACCGACACAGGCAGCACAGTAGAGTGTGGAGGGAGTGAAGGGAGTGAAGGAGGTGTTGGATGGCGGGGAGAAACTAAAAGTGCCAAACGACATTTGCATGCAAATGATGCAGGCAAGCAGTCAGTGGCAAGTAGCAAGCGGCAAGTGGCAAGTGGCAAGTGCAAGCGTAGAGCGTAGAGCGAACTATGCTTCCCAATAGGTACTTCAATGGCCCGGACGTGTAAGGTATTGGCCATGTACCACTCGTAGTATGCAGAGCATAAGGCGACATCAGATGAACTTGCTTCGTGCTAATGAGATCAGCATGCAAATGGGCAAGGGCCAACTGGCCGTAGAAGAACTTCAGTCAATAAGCCAGGAAATTGCAATGAAAGTAAGCCATCATTATACAGTTACATTAGAGCCAAGCCTGAAATGCCTTAAGTGACTTTCAGCATTCATCAGCAACAGAATCAGAGGCCATATTATGACAAGCCACATTAATCAGCACACAGCTCACAGCTCATAGCTTACAACACAGTCAAAGGGCAAAAGTGCTCTGCTACTGCTACTGCTACTGCTTCTGATGATGATGATGATTTCAATTTGGTTGCTTCAACTGTGAAAATGTTGCAGTCAGAGCCAAAATGTAAAAAATAAAGCAGAAAAATGCGACTCTCTGGCACAAAACACGAGCAATGGTAATTTTTCCAGTTGAGCTGCTGCTGCCCGACACGAAAAGCAGCTCAGCTCAAGCCTGTAGCTAAATTTCTTATTATTATATTATGTTGCACGTATTATTTTAGATATGGGTCAAAGTGCTACATGCTACATGCTACATGCCACACCTGTGCTTACACAGTTCACTGCAAATGGCCGCTTGTGGCATGTGGACTCATCAATCAGCGCAGCTTGCAAAGCAGCTGAACTTGAGCTCAAACAGGACTTAAATCAAGCAGCTAGACATGAAATCTCTAACACAATTGCTGCAACCAACCGTAATTTCTATTGAAATATATATCACAGTGGGTAAATCATGTTTGATTCACTTTGAGCTGAAACTTGCAATGACACGAGAAACCGCAACTTTTGTGCCTGAAACTCTTTGCCAAGCTGTCTTATTTATATAAAAAGCAATGCTTGTTAGTGTGGGTTATAGGGGTGGAGAGGGCGGCACTATACTAACTTTTTAATGAAAGGCATTTGAGCAAGAATTTTCACTTTCTGCTGGCCAAGTTTATGATCGTACTTTCGCCTTTTACTTTTGCATTAATAAACTCGACTGTCATGTGCCATTTTTCATCATTATGCAGATGCCGCAACTTGACAAATTTCCATGACATTTTCTGCTGCTTGTTGCTGTGGCAGCAACAGCAACAGTAACCACAACAGCAACAGCAACAGCTCTAAGAAAAGTATGAAAAGTGCTCAACACTTTTATCCCAGAAAGAAATTTGCATCTTACGCAAGTAAAAACGCAGCTGTCTGACAGTTCTGACATTTGTTACGCAACACAGTCAAATGCAAAACCAAAGCGTACTTACTTTTGTCTTATGGCGAAGCCGAATAAATATATATTAATTAAAATACACTTTAAATTATTTAAAAATACTGTAGATGTTTAATCAAACATATTGAATGAACAATTTAATATGAGCACGGCAGTAAACAGAGTATTTCACATTTTTGTAGCATACTTTCGCAAGAGGAAAATCAACAATGCGCTAAATTTGTATTTATGCGCAGCTAAAAAATCTTCTCTATTGTAATGTAATAATAATAATAAATAATAGTAAAATAATAATAATAATAAATTATGAATACTTTTTTTTATTAAATGCTTTAATATTTCCTCTAGCTATTATCATTACATACCCCTTACTACTACTACTACTCTTCTATTCGGGTAATTTACATTTCAAGCAAATCTGCCGCCATTGGGCTCCGTCTTAAGTCATAACTTAAATGCCATAAAAGAAATCGCAGTGCAATCTTTTAGCTGCTATGCTCCGCTTTTGGGCTGCTCGGTAAAAGTTGCCACGTCAGCTGAAAGTTGTGCTGAGTGCATTTTGTTGATTTATAATAAAAATAATGTTAAAAACATATTACAATATAATGAATGCGCACAACGGGGTAGCTGCTGCAGAAGAGCAAACGGCGTCAACAGATACGAGCATATAAAAAATATACATATAAAAAAAATAAAAATAAATAAAATGTAATAAGATATAAAAGAAAGCAAAAAAAAATATATAAATATGTATAAGAGGCAGCGGGGTAAGGCGTCGTAAACAACTTTTGAGTGAAATAATAAAATGCGCTTTTTATGCATTTCACAAGGCGACAGAGAGTGGTAGAGGGGGGAATCAAAGGATAGCTGAGCTGTACACCTCACGCTACCGACTTGCTTCTTTGTATAATGCGTGTTATGTAATAGTTTTCCTTCTGCCACGCCCCCCAGCCACCTGTCGCCGCTCGTTTCACACCCCTCTCCTTTGGCATGGCATTATTACGGCAAGCTGTCGTGACGTCCTTGCAACTTTGCAGTATATTTCAACGCTGTGGCAAAAATGTGCAAAACTTTCGCTCGAGACGACGCTCCCTGACTGCTGCACTCAACAACTAACAACAACAATAACAAAAAACAACAGAAATAACAGCAACAACAAGTGCTGCACTGAGCTAACAATAGCTAAAGAATAACATGAATAACCTGCACATGAAACGCACACAAAAATAAGCGTGTCCGTAAAAGAAGCCGCAAATTTTCACCCCACAATTTTTGACACCTGAACCATTTGCCGTGTTGACAACGACCCGGCATGTTAATCCGGGCTCAACAGCAGCAGCAGCAGCAGCAGCAGCAGCAGCAACGGCAACAACGACAACAACAAAGGCAGCAACAACTTGCCAACAGCAGCCATTGCCCAAAGTGTAACAAAGGTTGCCAAAAACAATCAAAACCTGTAGAAGAAACAAAAAGAAAGCAGCAACAGACGCAGAAACATGCGCTATTTGCGGGTCAACGTGGCGTATGTGCAATGAGAGAGCAGCTTAAAATTTAAATAAATAATTTCAACTGCTTGCCAGTCTCGTTTGAGTTTTACTCAAAATGCGAATCCTTTGAGAGTTCGCTTGATAGATTAAACTCATACTATACTTTGTGCAACAGCTGACCGTGCTCATAATCTACTGTTCACTTATTAAATTCTCGACTTTAAAGCAGTGCTAAAAATAAACTGAAGACAATGCCTGTACAGTCTGCTTTCATTTGTTCATAATGTTTCCCTTACTCTGCGTCTAACTTCCAAACGAAAAACTTCTTAACAAAAAATCTTTAATCAAACATTCAACGTGTGTGTGCGTGTGAGTGTGTGTTTTGTGCGTTCTACTTTTTATTACACACAGAGCTCGCTTTCACTAGACGCTCTTCAATCAAAAGCTGCCGGCACATATGTAATGCTGAATTGTTATGGAAATCCATAAATAAGAGCGCACAGACACATGTTTACACGCTCATCAATTTGGCTCGCAAGCCAAGGCAGCCACTTGCAGGGCGACAGGCGCAAGCCAGGCAGCAGACATAGCGTCAGGGGAGTAGGTGAAAAAGACAGTCTGACTGGCAGTCAAACGTCAGGCGTGAACATTTGTTAATCTTGGCAACGTTGACAATAATTCACAGCACGTACCTGCAATAAACTTGGGCGCCAGCGGAACGTGCAATATAGCTGAGGGGGTGTAAAGTGATCTGGAGAGGGAAGCGAATAAGAGAGAATAGTGTGGCTGACTGAGCAGCGAATGCGACATATTCTAAAACTACTAATTTTAAACAAGAAGTAGAAAACCATGCATATTTTCTGTGGCCTACTTTCTTGCGCTGTGTTAATTTCCTTGAGAATTTCCTTTTTATCTCTATTTTTAATCAAAACAAATACTGTCAAATTGTGGTAGCCTGCACTTAGCAGGCAAAAGAGAAAGCAGTCTAGCAATCAAGAAAATCATTATGAATTTATTAAACAACAAATGTTTAGGCCAGAAACTAAGCAAGCACTTAAGCTATTTTTGGCCAAATTTGTATTGTTTGCTCTCAAGGCGTCATGGCGGAGACACGCAGAGTTTGCCATGGGCTGTGGGCTGTGTGCGTGTCGTGGGCTCATACAAATTTCAGGGGCGCGCTTCGTGTTGACATTTGGGCTAGATTAAGTTATAAACAAATACGAGTATGAGTGCTAATGAAGTGTTTGTTTAACTCTCATGCGCATGGCCCCTGCTACGAGTCAATCAAAAAGAAAATGTCAACAACTTTTATTGTGTGAAGCTGTTTATGGCACAACAACGAACGGCACGCGACGCAAATTAAGTCATGAAAACGCAGATAGGCTAAGGCCTAAGCATTTAATGAAGGCAACAAAAAAAAAAAAAAGGCAAAAAGGACAGATGCGGACAATGGACAAGGACAATCGGAGGAGCAGAAACAATCCTGCCAAAACATCTGTGCATTTCATTTGCATAATTTGTCAAAACAAACATAATACACAACCTAATACAAAGTGCTGTGCTATGCTGTTGTATATGAGACCCAAGCACACATTGCGTATGCGTAATCTTGCAACACACTGTACCCAAACGCCCCAGCAATAAACACATATACAAAGTGCAAGAATATTTTGCCATTTTTTTCCTTCTTTCAGGGCAAACACAAAATACATGCAAATCGAATACAGCAGAATGAGAAAAGAACGAAGTGAGAAACCGATAAGCGCCTGTAGGACAAGGCAACAACAATTGGAGCATGGAAACGAAGAAGGAGAATGAATGGGGATGGGGGAGGAGCGTGCAGAGTGGGAGTGGGGAGAATAGCAAATCCCACTAATACCCAAAAACCAAATGGATGCCGTTTGTTTGGCAAATCCGTCCTTTATGCTAAAATCAAACAACAATAAAAAGCGAAAACCCAGCAGGGAATGAAATTGGAATAGGTATGCAAGTCTATCGAATGGGGAAATACATAGAGCACCAGCGAACCTTTATGGTTATCGCCAGGATGTGGGTTTATGTTTTATGACCCAGTAAAGGATTTCACGTTGTTGATAGGGTCATGCATATTCCAAGTGGTTTCCTGTTCATTTCCTTTAATTAACTGTGAGATAAATATATATTGCACGCTTAATGATGTTTCCATCAGCGTTTGCGCTTTGACTTAATGACAATTATCATCAAGCGTGTCGCACTTGATGACCACACACAGACAGTTTCACTCAACGTCAAAGAGAATCTCTACACAACAACAACAACAACAACAACAACAACAACGATAACAACATAGTCAAGGATACTGTAACGCTTCACTTTGTGTACAACAAAAAAAAATAAATAAACGCGCTGCATCAACAGCATTCGCATTTATTTTTATTGACATTTCCTACACCCAAAATAAAAAAGAAGGAAAACAACGAGGGAAAACCCTCAATGCGAGTGCCAACAACAACAAAAAAATAACCGCTAACCAGCAGCAAGAGGAAGAACGGCAGCCGGAAAACAGTCAACGACGGCGAGAGAGCGATTTACGTGACGAGACCGCGACGGGCATTTAATACCATCGCCAGCGCCAACGCTAGCGCCAACGCCAACGCTAGCGCCAGCCATGCCTCCATGAAAAGGCGAAACAGGAAAAACGGGACAGGCACAAAGAAAATGCCATTTTCCGGGTGGCCATAATGAATGCGTAAAAGTTTATTGCAGCAGCTGAAGTTGCGGAAATGGGCAAATGCGAAATACCAAAGGTATTATGATGGGAAGGAAAGGGAGAGGGGACCCCAGGTAGACTGTGTTGATTTATTTGTCGGTGGAAAACTACAGGGAGTAACTGTCAATTGCAAGCAGGATCAACATACAAAGTGCTCGTAATATCAAAGGAAGCATTGATTGAATTTGATTGAGATATTGATAGAAATGAAATTGGGGAATTTTCTTCTTCTTTTTTTTTAATATAATTCACATCATTAAAATCCAATTAGACTGTGCATTTCGTACAACATATTTGTGTCTCTCTATATCTCTCTAATCTTTCCTCCTTTTGCATTTCTCCCCGCAAAATAATTCATTGCATTCCATCCTTCAGCATTCATCAAATAACATTCGTTAAACAATTTCCATTATTTAGGCAAAGGTCAAAAGTTACACTAAAGTTGAAGCCAGAGTTAGCAGCGGCGTATTCAAGTCATGGCAAAAAGTTGCATTTAACAAATAATCACACAATTGGCCCAAAGGGCATTGACTTTTGTGCAAGCAACCGATGCCAAGGGGCAAAACAATTAGCAGACCTACAAAAAAAAAGTCAGCAAATAATTAAACTACATAGAAATTCAAACGGTAGTTGTACATGTACAAGCTACAGCTATAGCTGCGAGGGTAGCTTTAAAAGTAATGGAAATCAGAACATTGTCGAAAGTTAGTAATAAAATATGTAAAAAATATTAAAATTTGTGTAAAGTTGCTATCAGCAAATACAAATAAAATATGCAAACAATATATTCTACAATCATTAAGAAAACATTCGATATTCAATTGAAAAACCATTTTGCTAGCCCAAGGAATATATTTTCCGAAATTTTAATACATTAATTTGATTAATTAAATGTTGAATTCAAACATTGTCAGATCTGTAGAGTTTTAGAAACTTTAAACTGCTCTTGCCTATTTAAGCTTGAGCTTTTCCTTTTTAAATAAACAGAAACCACTGTTGTTTTCTTTTATGCAAAAGCTTGAAGCAGTTTGACTAAGTACTAAGTGACTTTTATATCAAAATTGCTTACAAATAGAGTAGAGTAGAGGCACAAAATGCATCTGTAGTTATCTTAAGCACTTCCGATTCGAGCTGTGCCAATCAGAACTCAGTGTTGACTCACTGACTGTGTGCATTGTGTTGTAGCAACCCTCGTTGTTGTACAATATCTACAGGTAACTATCCTATGGCTATTGACAAACATTGTGCACCGAATCTTTCCACCTGTCCAAACGCAATTGGAGTAACAAATTGCAGCACTGGCAAATAATAAAATGCCTCGCTAAATGTAAATAACAATGAGGGGAGAAGTGGACAACAACGTGAGGCAACTTCGAGACGGCACAATGTGGAAGCAAAGCAAGGCCAATAGAAACAAGTAGTTGTAGTTGTTGTTACTGTTGTTGTTGTTGTGATAGTTGTAACTGTTGAGCAGGCAAACAAATTTGCACAAATATCTGGGAAATATCCATGACAGTTGTTGTGGTTGATTTGATGCTGCTGCGGGCCGTTTTGTCCCATTTTGTGCCGTTTCGTCCCGTTTGTTGGCCCATTGAACATTTCGGAAATTGGAAATTTCGCACTTGATGATGGTCCACAAATTGGGGCCGGACAATGAAGACAAGTTGCCCGCTCCAGCTGCAATCGTGCGTGAGTCGAGTGAGAGATTCTGGGCAAAATCAAACAACTGTTTTTTTTTTTTGTGGGATTGAGGTTGAGGTTTTAGCCTTTGGCTAAACTTTGCGCTACGTTTTGGGGCCCGCAGTTGGCACTGTAACAGAGTAGAGAGAGAGATAGTTAGAGTGTGAGAGAGAGAGAGCGCAAGCAAGCAAGCGACATTGAGTGAAACAGTTGGATTTCATTGTCACAATGTTGCCGCCTGTGTTTGTGGTGGTGGAGGTAGAGACACGTCTGATTGATGCCACATCGTTTGATTTCCCAAGTGTGAGCAGCCGGATGGACATAAACCCCGTTGGCTCTCTCATAAAGTGTTTATGAGTTCTGTCTGTCTAACTATTTGTCTGTTTTGTCCTTTTGTGCAATGCAATTTACGAAGAACTTTTTATATGCTGCTCGCTGCTGGCTCACACTTAGCCTTAACTTTGCCTTCAACTCATATTTTACAAGGTGTTAACCGACAATTTGTGGCACATCAAGGCGCTTAACTTGCACTGCCGCATAATGAGTTTTCTTCCGCTTTTATTTCCACAGCTAAGCCCACAATTTCTCTTACAATTGCTGTCACCCTCAAGTGGCAACTTATGTATGTGCATTTATGTGCTCACACATTCATAATACGCTTAATGAAAATAATGAACTTAGATGCTTACTTGCGAATTAAGCTATGTTGTTACTCATTTTTATTAGCCATTTTGTGAGAGATTCGCTAACAACTTTGTTATCAGCTCGTGAAACGTTTTCAAAGCATTCGTTGAGCTGCAAAACCATTGTCAATTGACAATGTCCGTTTTTTATTTCCTGCTCAAAAAATCATTTCACTTTCCCCTTTCCCTTTCCCTTTTCCCCATTCACCATTCCCCTTTCCTTGTCAATAAAACTTGTCCGGCGAGAAATCGTGCTCACTGGGGAAATCCTTGTGAAAGGTTTCACTCCACAAACGCAACTGACTTTCTTGCGTTAAGGTTGATAATGTTGTTTCCTGGAAATTGTTAGGACTGCTCTAGTTCTTTCCAGACTTGCTTCAATACAGCTTGTAATACCTTTGTGCACTTTCTACCTTTCCAAAACTCTCAAGTAACTTGCTATATATAGAAAAGCTGAACTGACTTTGATTTGGGTAAAGGTTTTGCCTGAACTTTCTCCCGATTTCATTAAAACTCAAATTGTTTGCAACTTTCATTCCCGCATAGATCTATATATAGTCAATGCTTTAACTAGAGTTTTAAGTATCCTTTGGGGTTTAAGAAAGACTACATCAACTGCAGCTAAGGCAGGAATTCAATTAACATTGGCAAAGCGAAAAAATGCGAATTGCAGGTGATTAAATTAAATTGAAATCGTTAAGAAAAGCTTCGCAACGAGTTGGCTGATTAATTAGATGCATACGCTGAATCACTTTTGTCTGGGTATGTGAATTTGTACGATATTCAAGCAGCAGCTAGATATGTAGGGTGCAGAGCGGGTCACAGAGAGGGGCAGAGTAGGGTAGAGTTGTCATGGTAATAGGAACATTGAACATTGAAGAAGCAGCCACTTAGACGGCGTTAGATGCTTCACATAGCGCACAAAACATGCCACAAACATAACAAGCATATAAACAGCTCACGCGCTTTTACCTGGCGTGAGGTGAGAGAGAGAGAGAGAAAGAGGGGGGAAGGGAGAGAGCGAGAGAGAATGGTGGAAGGAGGAGGGAGTGGAGAACGTTTGCGCCTTACAACAGCATTCGCAGCGCGAATTGCGCATCGTTGGCTTTTGAGGTGACACAAGGTGGCCTGTGTGTGTGTGTGTGCGTGTGTGTGTGCTGAGTGTGTTGAGAGCTAAGCTCTCAGCTGAGGTGTAAGATGTGAGATGTAAGCTGAAGGTGGCAAGCAGGCAAACATTCAGTGCCGGAAATCGTCAACACATAGCACAACAACATGTACAATACACACACACACACACACACACACAGAGAGAGAGCACCACAATGTCTAAGGAGCGTGAATTTGCCGCTGGTTCTAATCGTACGTGTGGCAATGTGTCAGGCAGCTGCAACAACAACAACAACAGTTGTTGTACACGCGTATGTGAAGCATGTTTAGCATTTGCCAGCGCAATTCTTGGTCTCCTGACAGACATTTGGTCATATGTCTGGCAGATTTAAGCAGTTCTACGCAAAATTTATGCAAAATGTTTGCTATTGCTGGCAAAGAGAGACAGAGAAAGAGACAGAGAGAGTAAGTGAAAGAGACAGAGGTAGGAAATTTGCACACATGCGTTGCACTGTTTTTCCGATTCGCTTTCATTGTTGTGTTGCCTCGCCTTGGCATGGAAATTCAATTAAAGTGACAAACTGTCCAAATTTTTGACATGGGCGCACAACAATAAAACAAAAACAACAACAGAAACAAAACAGAAATAAAAATGAAACCAAAACAGAGCACAAAATGGAACTAAAAAGATTTCAAATGAATGCCCAATGGACAAGCAACAACACAAACACAATCACAGTAACAATGAAGCAGCAAGCGCAACAGTCGGGCGCACGCAACAGCAAAATACCCTGTACAGCTCACTATATTAAAAGTAGGTGGACGCGGCTGTTGTTACTGATCAGGATTATACTGTATATACTTTATAATGTCTGCCACATCCCCTGCGGCCTGTTATCTATATTTGCACTAAAGTTAATATACCCCTGTACAGGGTATCAAATGTAAAATACACATACATATATGCATATGCATTGTATTTGAGTACTTGAGTGTATAGGTGAATACACACAGCAGCGGCCACTCATGAATTATGAGTTGCAATTGAATCTGTGTCCAGTTGAACAGTTGAACAGTTGAACATTGGAGCAGACAAGCTAAAAACACAAGTGCACAAGTTTTTTGTTGTTTATTTTTGGCTTGAATATCTTTCAACGATTCAAGCAGTCATTCAAAAGGCTTAAGTTCCCCCCCCACTCCCCTGTCCACTCTCTACCGCAATCCTACAGTCCCCAGACGTTGTCATCAAATAACTGTATGTGTGTGTGTCCAAGTGTAGACAAGGCTCAGCAGGCAAAGGATTTGGCGCATCAGCAGTCTGCCATATCGATTTTGGATTAGCTGCTTCGCTCTGACCTGCAACAGCAAGGCAAGCAAAGCTCTTAAATACGAGTCAATATGCAGTTCATAAACATTGACTGCATTTAAAGTCAAGTTCATTCATGTTGATTAGTTTTGTAATAAAGCAATGAGAGTGGTGAGAGTGGTGAGAGTGCCTTGCTTTCTGTTGTTGAATAAACATAACACAGTGCGTATACTTAATATGCTTGTTATAAATTTCAATTCAACTCTCAATGAGCTTCGAGCATGAAACTTGGCACAACTTAAGCTAACTTATAGCTTGAAGCAATCTAAATCGAACTACTATAACTCATAGCTATGATAGCAACAATCGGTTAAGCATTGAGTTCCTTGAATATGTAAAGAATAATATATTAATTATAAGAAAATATATTAAATAGGAATGAATATATAATATCAAATAGCTGCGAAGTCAATGTGCAGTTGCCTAATTTCACTGAAATTCACATAGAAATTCAACTATGCCAAGCCAATAAATGTGCATGCAAATTGCAAATTGATTTTTGTATAACGCAAATCAAATAATAATTTCAACTGCTAATGCAAACTGTATCGCTTAACTTGACGTACAAAATAATAATAGTAAAATCAACATTAAGTAGACGCCAGTTGAGCCATTCCAAGTGAGTTATGTGAGCAATTGAGGAAAAACGGCAAACGATTGTCATTTGATATTGGAAATGACATGCAAAATAGATTTGGCTGCCTTGGCCCTTTGCCCAGTTGTAGACAATATGCTGCAAGTGATTTGGCCAAAACGAAGAGCAACACAACACATTTGAAGTTGTCTTTTATACGCTGCACATTTGGCAGCTGCTCGCAGCTGGCTAACAAACAAAATGTTGGCATAAAACTTGTGATTTAGTGGCCATTTTTGGAGAGCAATCAGCGACAGCTGCATTGACCGAATGACTTTTAAATAACGTATCTTGGCAATCAGCATTTATTATTGGCCAAATTGTCAGGCTCTGGCAGCATACAAATTAGAGTACTTCATTAGGCCACAACAAATACAAGGCACATTGCGATTGAGACACTTTAAGGCGACAACAAGCGGCAACTTAAAGCGAAGTCGTGCGTTGCAAAAGATTTTGTCTCAATGTTCATTGGATTCAATCAGTTGAGTGCCCAAAAAACAGCTCACAGTTCATTTAAACTGGAGTGAAAGTAGCAGCAGCACAAGAAGAAGAAGAATAACAAGCAGGAGGAGGAGTAGAAGGAGTAGAAGAAGGAAGCGGCAGGGGCGTGGCTTGGTCGTTTTTAGATACCGCTACGCATAGCAATTTCTTAGTGCGCAGCGGTGTCAAACGTTTGATCTGGAACAGATTGAACAATCAATTACGTGCTGCCAGCCACGCCCACAAGTTCGCCCACTGTTAGGCGTTGCACACACAACGACAAACTGCCAAAAGGTGGCACACACAGGGATAGCAGTGAAAGAGTGTGAGTAAGATGCATAACACGTATACGTGCCATTGTCCAGGTTGTACAAGTGGGCGGGCCGGCGAGGGGGAGAAGTAGGGAGTCGAGTCCGTTGCCGTTGCATGAAATTGACCCGCGATGTTGGAGTTTATAAATGCATGTGTGCACTTGTGATGCATGTGACTCAACTCCAGCAGGTGTGTGTGTGTGTGTGTGAGTGTGTGTGTGTGGGTGTGTGTGTATGCTGAAGGTGTAGGGTTATGAGAAATGCAAGAAATCAACCAAAAGCGAACGTGCGAAGCATGCAAAAGCTGCCTGCGAACGGATTGTTTTCTTATACGAGTATGAAATCGTAGTTGCAGCGTCTGAAAAATGCAATCAACTTGAGGCGAAAAACTTGCACATGTAAACGAGTATGCATGCGAGTGTGTGTGGGTGAGTGTGTGTGTGTTTATATGTATGTGATATTGCTAAGGCAAGCGGAACAACACACACTTCCACACCTGTAGGGCATGCCACAGCAACAGCAGCAACAACAGCAACTACTTCAGCAACTACACCCAACAGCAGCTTCACAGCTTCAACGATTTTAATAATATGAAAATATTCAAGTGGAAACGTTTTTATAGCCAAGCAGATAACAACGATGCGCTCAACCAAAGGCAAATGAGTGTCCTGAAACTGCTTGGGCTACAAAAACGGATCACCGCGTTGTAAACGTAAAGCGAGAGCAAAGTGTGCCCCAATTGCTAAATTGATCTGAACTTTTTTAACATAACAATATTTAATTTAAATTAAAATAAAAATTTAAATTACTTCAAAACATTTACAATATATATATTCAAATAAATTTAAAAGAGAATTAGAATGACTTACATTGATTCCCAGCTTAAAATCAGCTCTTAACTCTTAACTTAACTACAACTTAGTTTGATCTGTACAATTGATTTAATGCTTGATCTACACAACTAAATATGATTATTGCAAATATTTCTAAGGCTAAGAAGTTTAAAAAATCAAGAGTTTTATATATTTTCAATGCTTAAACAGCTCCAACTTGTCTTGGATTGCAACTCAATTTTAACTATTGATCCAATCCAATTGAAACTATTGTTTAACAAATTCAGTGGTTCCAGAGTAAAATATTAAAATAAACAACCTCAGTTGAATTAAGCTTAATAAATACATTTACAAGCTGTATTTAACACTGAACACGTTCTAATCTACTAAACTACAGTCTCTAACAAGTCTCTAAACGAGGCAGATGTCTCCTTCTGCGTGTTTCGCACATTTTTCTTCCGATAAACTTAACATACTCATGCAATTCGTAAGTACAGGGCCTAACCAACTAAGCTTTAACGTGTGCATTGATTTGCCCAAGACTAAAGCAGTAAAATAAATTATATAAACATTAAATTATTAAGAGAGAATTTGTGAGATACTCAACTTAAACAATTTGCTAAAACTCTAACAAATTAAGCCAATAAACAGTTAATTAATTATAAAATATAACTATTCAATTGAAAAGCAACAAACAAATCACGAAAACTGTTGAAATGATTCAGGCGATAGGCGATGGACATAGTTAAGCAGGCTGAAAACCGACGAGAGGGGGAAGCGTCATGTAAATACCTGTATATCATATTATTTATCCCCCCAGGAGGGACAGGCGACTGTCTCTGTGGTTGTCCAACTGTCTGACTGTCCTATTTCCGCATGTCTCTCTCTCTCTCTCTCTCTCTTTATCCACCTGTCCGCTTGTCCCTCTGTTTTGTGGCATTTAAACTGCAAGGACAGCGCTTTGTACAAGCGACTGAGCAGCTGACATTCGTTTTTTTTTTTTTTTTGGCCACGTTCAGAATGCCTGGACAGCTGGCTAATAAAATGCGTGGCCAGCAGAAAATGTGTATTATGAAATTTGTGCATTTGATTTGAATATTAATTTAAACAATATAAAAATCAAGAGGCAAGCTTTGAATCAAACTGTATTTAATGTTTTCAATTAGCTGCCAGAAATCGTTTCAATCGAGCCCAAACTGAATAACAAAAGCAACAGAAGCTGGCCAACAAGAGGAAAGTTAAAGGCAGCGGCAAAGCGAAAGGGCTGGGAATTGTGTGGGGTTTGTTGATTGTATTGGTGGTGTCTGTGAATAATTTTGGCATTATTGCCTGTGCTTAATTCAAATGAAATTAATTTCAGCAGGTAAACTTTGTGACGTGCCCTGTGGAAGGAAGTAGGCGGAAGTAGGTGGAAGCGGGCGGAAGCAGAAACACGGAGCCTACCAGCAGCGGGGCCCAGCTCATTGTTTTTGGTGATTTAATGGCAGTGTGTAAGTGCATATGTGTGTGTGTGTGTGTGTGTGTGTGTGTGCTGGCAGCATGTGCATGTGTGTGCGTGTTTTGTTTGCTTGTGTTTGTTGGGTCTGCTTTTAGTCAGAGGCCGCTTGTGTGTGCCGTAAATGAATTCATCCCTTGGGCAACATTTTATGGCATAATTTGAGGCGTCAGGAAGTGCGGCCATGCCAAAAGGTCAGTGCCTGTCTGATGTGTGGCATGCTTCGTGCCCATTTCATGTGTTATGCCACCTCTCCCTCTCTAACCCCTCCTCTCTGCTATCTCAGGTGGGCGTGAATATTAATGCTTCATATTTTATTTTCAACGCTATTTCCATGCTGTTTAGCTTTTAATATTGTACATCGAATTCATTTTTGGCAAAAGGCGTCGCTTGTTGATTTTCTACCCTTTATCAACTCCAACTCTCAACGCCTTGTTTCCTGCCAGCCCCTGCCCCTGCCCCTGCTCCAGCCTCACACTCAACTGTAATTATTTCGAGCTGTGCTTCAATGAAGTGCTGATTCAGTGCAAGTATCTCAATGATGCCCCTAAGCCTTTGCCAGACAAGTTGCCACGAACGCTACAACTCCAACTCCAACTCGAACTTCAACTTCAATTTAAGCCAAACAAGGGCAGCGCATTTACCTGGGTTTTTGCACCTTTCGAAAGCAGAATATTCTGCTCGCATTTAGCTGGCAGCACGTTTTTAACATTCACTTCAAGTATTTGAATCCTGGCCGCTGCTTTGCCTTTGTGCTGCTGCTGGGGAAAAATGCCAGCGCGTCTCTGTCTCTCTGTCTGTCCAACTGTCTGACAGTCGGACTGTCGCTGTGTCTGATTTGTAAGATATTTTGCTATTTTTTATTGCCACACCATTTGGCTGGGCCACGGAATGCGGCGTCGTCTGGCTTTGGCGGCTTTGCTGCCTGCCATTGAGTGGATTAAAGTGTAAATATTTAATGCACGCGATTTGTGCGGCTTACGTTTTGTCGGTCTGAGTTATTATTATGTATATTTGTATATATATACATATATATACATATGTAGTGTATCTACTTTTCGTTTATATAACCACTTTAAAGCACACACAAGCTGCTGGCTTAAAGTCTCCCTCTCTCTCTCTCTCTGTGTCTTCCTCCTTTGACCACATTCCTTACACATCATTGCTCATTAGTAAGCCAAAAAGTAAGCAATAAATAAAACCTCAAAGCTCATAACTGGCCAACAACGACGACGACTATGCCATGTCAGAGCTGAAGTGCAGAAGAGTGAAAAGAAGTGCAACAAATAATGTTCAACGTATCTATCGAAAGTTCATAATGCTGCTTGCATGGCTAGATAATGTGGCATGCCAGTTCAATGGCTGCAACGTTTTTATGTTGCCACTGGCAAGTTGGCAACTAACGTATACAAGATACTTGCACAAACATGCAACAAACAACAACAAGCAGCTTGTTGTTGCCTCGACTTTTCTTCGACTCACTCGATTCTTCGTTTTGGTTGAGGCTTTTGTATTATTTATGACGCTGCTAAGTATGCTATAGATTTGCGACTCTGAAAGTGACGTTACAGAGAGCTAGTAAGAGTGAGTGAGAGAGAGAGAGAGAGAGAGAGAGAGAGAGAGAGAGAGAGAGAGAGAGAGAGAGAGAGGTGGCAGAGCAGGCTGTCTACAGCAAGAGATACATACATGCATCTCAATTTCGACATGTGCAATTATTAATTGAATGCTTTATGCATTTGAAATGTTAGTTTTTTATACAATTTCGCTTTGCTGATTAAATGCAAGTAAATCATTTAACACAACGTTAATGTGCAAACAAAGAGACGCAATATTACTTTACGTAAGCCGAAGCTGAAATACTCTACCAAAATGTTCCTTGAGACACTATATTTATGAATTATTAATTGCACAAGTTCAAAGAAATTATAAACTAATATTTAATTTTTTTTCTCTAATTAGCTTAAGTGAAATATTTATTTAAAGAAAATTAAACTATTTTATTTAGCTTAAACTAATTTTAATTTAAGCGAAACATGAATTTGAAGAATTTTGAAGTAATTCTTCACAAAAATCAATTTTTGTTTTGCTTTACTTAATTTTAGTTTATTTTGCTAAATGAAAGATGATTTTAAATATTTTTTTAAAGTTCTTCGATCACGACGAACTACTATATATAAAACCAGTTCATATAATACTTAATAGAGTCGGACAGAAGAAGAGAATAGTTTACAAATTTATACAAATAACATTAAATTCGCCATAAACAGAAATAACTAAAGCCGAATTTTAAACACACTTTTGCATACAAATTTAAATGATTAGTTCATATAGTAAACTGCTCCAACTCGGCCAAGTTTTATCAATTGAACTGGCAAAACAACTTAAATAAAAAATGAGTTAAAACTATTTACAACATTAAAGCGAGTGGCAAAATTAATAATCGTAATGTAATACCCTTTCAAAAGACAAAATGCAAATATTCACTTCAGCAATTAAAATGAATAATGCACATTTAAAATATAATATAATCATTTAATTTGCACAAATGTTGAAATTAAATTCTAGACAATAAATTGTTGAGTGCTTTGGTCTCAAATTAAATTAATTAAAATGTTGAAACTATTCAAATAACTGTATAATGACAAGTGTGAAAGTAAATACCGTTAATTGATTATTTTGAATTGAATTGTTGCAACTTTAAACGAAATAAATGGCATGAATGAGAGAGAGAGAGAGAGAGAGAGAGAGAGAGAGAGAGCGAGAGATTGCTATATTTTTTTATGAGCAATTATTGAAGAACAAAAGTAGGCGCTCCACAAATTATAGAGCACACAATCCATGCAATTTGATGCCAGCGCTTGCCACGCCTCTATTGGCCATATGCGCCCTAATACTAATTAACTTTGAACGTGTGTTTAACGACAGCTAAATGAACTACCAAAAACAGACAAGAGGCACAAAATAGAAAAGATAACGACACACTCATTATCATTCCATGCACACACACACACACATACACACACACACTCACACACATGTCACATGCCACATGGGGCAGGACAGTGCGGCAGACACGACACGTTTCACACGCAAAAGACAAAGATTTCTGGATTGCACAGATTGACATAATGACAACGAAACGCCCAAATGATTGGCCTTGACTACAGTCAGAAGGGGGTGTATTAGAGAGAGAGGGGGAGAGGGAGAGAACGGAACATAGAGACAGTTCGAGAGATAAGAGGAGAGAGGAGGCAACTATGCAATTATAGAACCTGCCCGGATAATTCCAAACAGAAGCCAAATTTGCAATCATTTTATGTGGCTTTAAAGAGTCAACCGAAAATGTTGGAAATCTCTGCCATTCCAAGTTAATAATCATCATAATCCCCCCCTGCTGTGTTACCGAGAGTATTCATTCCTAGAACGCATACACACACACACACACGCACACGCACACACACACTCAAAGACTCACACGTATAGTCACACTTGTGCTAAAGTTCTGGCATTTAATGAGGCTTTCAAAACAATTATGTGTTATGCCAATGTGTGTGTGTGCGAGAGAGTGTATGCGTGTGTGTGTGTGTGTGTGCGTGTGTGTGTGCATTTGACATTATTAATATTTAAGACTTGCTGGCTCGAACTTAATAGAGATTTCCTGTTTATTTTAGTTGGTGAATCAACCCAAACACAAATGAGTATGCAGCAGTTGAGTCTCAACGACTGTTAAGTTTCCTGTAAGCAGCTCTGAAATAAATAAAACTCATGCCAAAACTATGGGCTATATTCGAACAAATAGTTTTGGTATTTGTAAAGCTCTTTGAGATCTAGCAACTTAAGCATATCATATACATTTAGCAGAAGAATTAATATAAATCTACACTTATTTATTAATCTTAATTATTTATTTATTATTTATTCTTCATTTAATGCTAATTTAGTTCTCTGTCCGTCACAAACGCTTACGCAAAGCTATGACACTCTACTTCGCTCATTTGCAAATGGTTACAGAGTATATAAGCAGCATTTGTGACTAGCTAAATGTCACCTGAGCATAGTCTAAATTTAATTAAAGTTTCGCCACTATACAGTTCACAATAGTTCAGTTGAGTTTAGTTTAGTTCAGTTTAGTTTGGTTTAACCAAAGCTGTGCATATGTCTAAGCATACTCGAGTCATTGTTGGCTCAACTCGACTTTGGTCTGGTGTCTGGTGTCGGTTGGCGTCAGTCTGTCTCGCTGTCTGTCTAGTTGCTCTGACAACTCGTCGGCAGCTGATGGAGTGTGCGTGGACATGACCTGTTGATGTTGGCCAAGGGAAACAAGGGGGCGTCGGAGGCGGAGGCGGAGGCGGAGACGGCGGCAAAGGCGGAGGTTGATGCCACAAGTGTGTGTGCTTGCCTTGAATGTTAATATTTGCGCTTTCAATTCGCAGTCGCTTCAAGTGACAATTTATCATCGTGAACTAACTGTCCGCCTCGCACACTAACCATCCATCTCTGTCTGCCATTCTCACTCTCCCTTTCCCTCTGCCTTTCTCTCTCTCTTTAAAATGCGCAACGTGGCAACAGTTGCAGCCACAATTGTGTGGCATGTAATTGAAGCATACCCCATTCAACATTTGGCAGCCTGCAATTATTTAAACATTTCTCTTGCATTTCCTGCCATTTAATATGAATTAAATCTGAAATTCTTATGCATTTGTATGTTTTGCCAACAACAAAAGGCAACCCAAATGCATTTGTTGTCCATTGTCCTCAAAAATTGCTCAGCATGTCCATACATACATACATATATACATATATGTGTGTGTGTGTGCTCATACATATATCCTTTCTGCTTTGTCAGCAACAATGCGAGAAATCCAAATAAAAATGTTCGCTTTGCCTTTTGTCTTGCTTGTCTTTTTTTTTGTGCGGTATCAATTTTAAGACCTTCATAAATTTTTGGTATTTATTTTAAGTGCTTCAATGAAAATTGCTGACTTCATTCAAAATGCTCGCCCACTCCCCCAACAATTATGTTAACTAAACTGCAAACTGAGACGATATTCCATTATCCTGCTTAGACAACAATTGTCGTCGTTTGTGTGTTTTGCTGTGAAATGTTTTTTTGTTTTCTTTTTCTTCATTTACCTATCACGAAAACAATTCATCAACAAGTGCAGGCAAAACAGGATGTGTTTCATTTGCCAGAGCGTTGAAAACATCCTGTCTAATGAATTATGGAAAAATAACTATACCCTGTAATAAAGAAAGCAGCAAGAAGAGGTCAAGGCAGCCAAACTATGTCAATTGAAAAGATTTTCGTATCTCTTATCATATTAATAGGCATCAACTCTACAGTGTAGTCAAAGTCGTTTCGTTTCTTGTTAATTATTCTATATAAATTAACAATATTATAAACATTCCATATATTAAATTATGCAATTTTATAAATTCCCTGTAATACAGAAAGCAACTAGAAGAAGTCAAGACAATCGAAACTGCTAATTGAGGATATTTATATATTATTCAACTTCATCATCATTATTCTATATCTGATTCTAGGGTATTCTGCGTCGATTCCTCTCCCGTCTATTATGCCCTATGAATTATGAATATATTAAAAAATAAATGTACTTATTTTCATTGACTTGTCACACAAATATTTGCCTTTAAATTGAATACAAAAACTTATCTTATGCTTAGTTTATGGCCAACAGCTGCTGAAAGATTTTTGTTAAATGAAATATTTAAATAGGCCATCTCAATGCGAAGACCCTTTGCAAAGTGTCCTTAAAGTTTGCACATGGATTATGTTTGAGGGGGGCGAGGAGGGGTGAGTAGGGGGCTGGGATTTGTGTGCTTACAAACACTACAACAACTGGAATAACAACAATAACCTTTAGGCCCGGTTTTAGACATGTTTTCATAAAGCCTTTTCCCTTCCACAATTTCTTCTTTTTTTTGTATTTTGCTCTCCTGTTTCCTGTTTCTGTTTCTGTTGCTGTTTTCGAAGGGAGTCGTTTAAGGGTCTCTGTAAGCATTTGTGTATCTTTTAGGGTTTGTTGTTGGTTTTACGGCTAACCGAGCAAATCGTTTGAGTTGGTCATGCAAAGTGCCAAAGTTTTTACACCCCAAAAGAGTTGGCATTGTGGTTCGACTAGAGAGAGGTTAACCGAGGCAGCGAGGAAACGTAGATTCTCAAATGGATGCTTAAGTAAAAACATATTAATAATAGACATGATGCCATAGTGCGTTAAAGTTTTAGTTTTATTGCTTGGGAATTGTCTGTTTTCCCTCTCACACACACACGGTCTCCGTTGCAACTCTGTCTCCTTCTAAGCCTGAGCTCAGGGACACTCAAATCCATGCTGAACAGCAATTAGCAGAATTACTGCAATTGATAGGTCTACATAGTTGTAGTTAACACTTTACAGCGAAGTTTTTGATTTTATTGTAATTGCAAATAAACAAATATTTACAATAAATTAAGGAGAATATGTTGGGAAATTTTGAAGATAGGAAAAACAATAGAAAATGTGTTGAAAATTGATTTGAATAGTGTTTCATCTGGCAGAAACTTTAGTTATATTTGAACTTACAACTTGTTAGCTAGTGTAACTTCGGCTATTGCATAAACTTCTCTTTTCGTTTTAACTGACCAACAATGGAAGTAATATGCAAGTAGTTGAGGTATTCGGTTGCAGCCTTTAATTGAACTGAATTGAATGGCAAAGACAATGGCAAAGGCAGCTCAGCAACGTAAAGAGGATTTGTAAGGCAGCAAGTCGATAAAATTTGCAGTACAGCAAGCCTGACATTTGTAGGTTGTTGCATGAAGGTTGTAGAGTTGGTCTGTGGGGGGGGGGAGATGGAACTAGTCACTTCATTGAGCCGCTGGGGCGGACTGTCTGCCCCTGATGCAACAGCAGCTGCAATTGGGGTTGTGTTTTGGGTGCGAGAGAAAGGGAATGTGCTGCTTTCAATGTATGTGTTGATTTAATTTATGGTCGCTTTGCGTTGTGCCAATAGCAGCAGCAGGCAGCAGAGGCTGTCCGCCATTTCAGATAAATGTGTCTGTACATCGACAATGGTTACATTGGCCAGAACAGTGAATGTGAACACAATGTTCTTCCCAAAACAAAAATGACGCCCAACCTCGCTTCTATGCTCAAAGTTTGCGGTTACATTTTGACCACAGCTGACCGACCGACCACAAGGTAAACTGCACTCCCGATGACGAAGTAGATAAGAATAATTTATGTTGATGCCGCATGAATTGTGTGTGTGCAACATGCGCAAATTAGACATGCAGACAAATTTATTGATCCAACAAATCTTCATTCTTTTACCACACCAAACAGTCGCTTCAAATTGCTTGAAAAAGAAGTTAATACAGCTGCGATAAGTGGAGGTAACCAAATATATTGATAAGGCAATTAATATTCTGTGCTACTTTAAACGAATTACATAACATAATAATTAAATGAATTATGAATTAAATAATCCAACGTCAAAACTTCAAGCTCTCATTACTTAATCAAAGCTTTGCTAATTTCAATCAATTTAATCTGTTTAGTTAGTGTTTCACAACATAATTTATGTTATTATTTTAGAAAATTTTCTAATTTGTTCTATACTTCAAATAAATAAGATACTCATAACTCTATAAAAAGTTAAATGATTTATATTTCTGCTGTCTTTCTAAATATTGTTTGACATCTTAATTAATACTGCATTTAAAAATAAGTTCAATTTTTTGCTATATTTTTCATACTTAACCCTTAACAGTTTTTTCCAAACTTCAAACTCTCATAACTTTGTGCTGGCTTTTTCGATTTTAATACGAATTTCTTTATTAATTATTATTTTTCTGCATTTGAAATATTGTGCAGCTTTCCAGTTTTCTTCTAAACTTTAAACTCTCTTAGCTTTAAGAAAACTTAGCTTGATTTGATAAGTATTGTCATTATAAACCCAGCTTAACCTCTTCATTTATGCAGAGTCTAAATCATATGTATTTATTTGTATAACTTACCTTATTTTGAAGATTTTATATAACATTTATGAGACTCTTGCTGCGCGGAAACCTTGTTATACTAGTTAATTGAATTTATTTTAGTCATTTCAATTTATCTGACAGAGCAAGTTATTGTTATTATTTCCACATTTTCCCCTTCATAAATGTTGATGTAGCAGGCAACAACAGTTAAGCACTTCATGGCTGTCAGCAAACGCCTCAGCAGCCCCCTTTTGCCCCCCCACCCATTTACTTAAGTTTATATTTAGTTTCAAATGTGTTTTGCAGAGCTATGAAAATAATTTTAATGGCATTTAATGTACGCAAATGCAATAGTTAAAAGCTTTTCACTTTACAGTATTCAGCAAGCCAAATCAGATTATAAAATGCTTTGTTTTGCATTTTATGTTTCGTTGAAGGCAAGAATTATAATTGTTTAGTCAGCTGTTGTTTCGATGCGACTTTTGTAGTCGAGTGCAAAGGTGTAAAACCCAGTGATAAACGCAATTAGTACAAGTTGAGTTGAAGCCATCTGATGTTGCCATTGCAATCACACAAAGCAAATTATTAATGTGCAACTAAAAACAGAAAACAGAGAACAGAAAACAGAAAACAGAGAATAGAGAACACAAACTTTCAAATCCGACAAAGTGTTTTGGGGCACATGCAAAGGACACACGGTTGAGTAATGAGTCCTTGGGTCCATAACCCAACCACAGACGCGGCAAAAACCTTCTCTACTCTATGTGGTTTGGGCCAGTACCCAATAGTAAAAGCTTTGTGCTGCTCCCCAACTCTTAGTTCGCATTCCAAATGAGGAAACATTACAAATGTGCGGTTGGCTTTAATGGAGTTGAAGTCGAGACAAAACTTGACCAAGTACCAACTGCATATATGACTAACACATTCATTTCCGGCCAATTCTAAACTTCATAGGATCACATGCACATGCACATACGTGACCAATCCAAATGCATTATGCTTTATCCAATCTCAACTAAATAAATTTGCTGCAGCGCAAATTGAAAACAAACAACAATATCAAACACTATAATGTATGCCAATCTCAAAATCACACACACACTCGTGTCTATATATATATATTACTCTCTTCATTCTTTTTATCTTTTTGCAACTGACCAAAGTATAATTGAAAAGTGTTTACTATTAAATTGCATTTATGGTATGCAAATTGTAAACGCTGCTCTGCATAGACTCAAAGCAAAATTATATAAATTCAATGAAAACAAAAAAACACAAATAACAAGAATTTATGGTAATAATTCTGCGAAAGGAAGCGCAAGTGCACTTACATAGCTGTAAATAGATTTATAAATAAAGAATAGCTTAATACACTTATTGTTTGTTGCTTTTATAAATATATTATTTATCTATGTAAAATATTTTATATAATATAAATATAATAATTTAAGAAATATACATAAATATATTATTACATTAATTGTATTGCAATTGAAATATATAGAAAATATATTTCGATTTGAAATATTATAGTCTTTAGACAGCAGTTTTTGATAAGTGTATTAAAAGAAATGGAGAAAGAGCAGCGAGTGAACTGAAAATAAGAGAGTTTTTCATGCAAGAAATCAGTTTTTTAATTAAGTTGCTTTTCAAAACATGAGCAAATAGATAAAACTGTGGCAAACACAAAGCTTTAAAACTGAGCAACTGAGAGATCAAGAATATATTGCCTTAAATTTGTATTACTAATTTTTTAAACAAAAAAGTATGCTTTGCTTTTTGAATTTAATAGAACTATATTAAATATATTAAACTTAATTTTCATCAAATACTCATCAACGATTTTAAATATATAAACATTTGATATAAAAAACAATTACGCTGCCTTACAGCTAAACATATTATGCTGCATTCATTAAGTGTTGATATAAAGAGAATTGAATGTGGCAAACTTCATTGTTTCTAATTCAGAAAACGTTTTCGCTTGCACTTATCGAAATGGCTTGCTAAACAGCTTATAAAATAAATGTGAAATGAAAGCAGAATTCTAAGCCTTTTATGTGTCCCTTTTTGGCCATTCAAGCGCTTAACTGTTTCACGTCATTAAGCACTTGAGTTGATTGTTAGCAAATTGCTTAAAGCGTTTTCACTAACCAAAAAAGCGCACTAATTCAGCGTTTTACAAGCGAATGCCAAGAGCAATTTCGTATTATTGTAATCCAGCTGAAATTCAATCAAAACTCTGTCACGCTTCCCTCTCACTCACTCACTATCTCCCTTTCTATCCCACTCTCTTATATGCCCTCTGCCAACGCCGTTATTCTCGCTAGTTTTTTTGTCAGTTCGCCAAAAATCAAAGACGACGACAAAAGCAAAGGCAAAGTCATGGAAATCGCAGCAATTATCTGCCAGCGACAGCGCCCACAACCAGCTAGAGCTAGAGAGCAATCACACACACATACATAAACACACACACACACACACACACACACACACACACACACATACATACATATATACACTTTCAATTGGCAATACGCCGTTGGAGCAAAAATGTAACAAAAATCATTGAACGACAGCAGCCAAAAAAAAAAAAAAAAAAAGAGAAGAGAATGAAAAAAATAATATTTACTTTTACCATGACAATGTCTCTGCTGTTGCCCCTACCCAGCCCCCCTCCCCTCGCCCCGCATGTCCCGGCTTCCTCTTCCACCCATTGGCTGAAACTTTGATGGCGTGCAAGTTGTAGCAGATTAGCAAGGGTATGAGTTTGCTGGCAGTGGAGCAGTGGAGCAGTGGAGTGCCGAGTAGTCTCGGGGTATTATTGGCTTCTGATTGGGGATTATGTTTTTAATTGACAAACTTGAATAGATAACGACGTTGTCAGCAGGAGAAAGTCGCATAAAAAGTGCCAACAAACGAATGCATAACAAGCAAAAGTTGTTGTTGTTTGCCTTGTTGTTATACTTGTTGTTATACTTGTTGTTATCCTTGTTGTTATCCTTGTTGTTCTTGTCCTTGATTTTGTCGTTGTCGTTGTCGTTCTCATTCTCGTTGACAGAAAATGGAAATTGATACGCAGCTTATTGCAGCCATTGAAAGCTGCCCCTGCCTCAGACAAGTTGTCGCCGCCTCTGCGTCCCTGCGCCTCTTTGTGGCAGCAACCTAACGAGCTGCCGCTTTGCAAACAGAAACATTTCAACAACCTGTTCTATTAATATACCCAAAGGTGGCAACCCTACTACTGCTAAGGACCCATGCCTAATGCCCTTTTTGTGGCTAAGTAAAAGCAGCTTTAGCCTATAAGAAAAACTAATATGAATTAGCAAATCAAAGGAAATTGACTGAAATATAAATATATGTCTCGGTCAAGCTGAACTGTTAAGTAACAATTAAAGACACTTTTGTCTTTGATTAGAAACTAACTTAAAGTGCTTCTAAAACTGTTAATTATAAAGTGCTAAAGAATTTAGTTTTTATAAGCATATCTGCTCATCTAAGTAAAGCAGCTTCTGCTAGAAGTCAGCTTCATATAAAACAAGCGGATCAGTCGAGCATACGCGACTGTATAATACCCTGTCAAGGGTAGAACTTTTGCTGGCTTTTTCCTATTCAAATGGTCACATTGGCTATTCAGCTGGCTATGATCATTAGTCTAGATATTTGTCTGCCAAAATGTATTCAATTTAATCCACGCTAAGAACTCTAAGCTGAAAACAAACAAAACAGTTAATTGCTGTACGAATGCAGCTTAAACATATTTATTATAAACGAGTAAAATTCCTTTGTGCATAAACTATCTAATCACACATTGAGGGCCATTAGGAATGTGTGTTAAGCTGTGGCCCACAAACATATAGTATTGGCAATAAAGTGTACAAACGATGGTATTCTTATGCAAATATTAAGCATACGCCCAGTTGGTAATTACGTAATAAACAATTGGTGTGCACGAAAACACTTAACACTCTCATGCGAATATGCACATAAAATATACAGCACAAATTCGAATTGGAGTTCTCAACAAACACACAATCGCACACACACACACACATTTGTATAGTACAAACTTTGAGCAAATTAAACCAACAAACAAAACAAATGTGTAAACATTACAACAATGTGAACAATAATTTCGATTACAGAATTTGTGAGCCTCAAATTTGTGTAGCCGCAGTTGCAATTAAATGCAAATCGATTGTGCTTGTTATTCGGGTGTATAACACGCCCCCATCCAACTGGTAATCTCTATGTGTGTGTGTGTGTGTGTCTGTGGGTGTGATTCAACTGTCGTGTTACCTGCAGTTAATGACCTTTTCTTGTAGCTGCTTTGCTTTGCCTTGTCTATCGCCACAGCTGATGTTCGCATAATTAATTGCAATTAATTGTGCATATTTTATGCATCTAAGCCAATAACTAAATCCAGCCAAATGTGCATTTTGTGTTCAGTTCAAATGGATTTTTAGTTCTTCAAGCTAAACGAACTTTAAAAATACTTCAAAAATTATTAGCACGTAAAACAATAAATTTTCATAATAGCCTTTATAACTGACGCCCACACATGGCCATGGCCATGCCCACAGCGATTGGGGCCAGGCCATGTGTAATGTGCAAAAGCGCAACATCAGCGAAATGGGTTAACAGGGAAACAGTGGGAGAAAACCTGGCCAGTAGAAGCGGGCTAGACGAGGGCCAAACAGTTGTCGGGGCAAGCTAAAGATTACCGTTATTTGTATGCAAAGCAGCAGCCCAAAACCGACAACAACAACTGCAACAGCAACAGCAATAACAAGAACAACAACAACAACAACAACAACATGATGCGACACTGCAGCGACACAAGCCAACTGCCATTCAAAGTCAGCCAGGAGCAGCAGCAGCAGCAGGACAAACGATGAGGCAGCTGGCTAACCAACAGGGAGAGAGAGAGAGATAGGATTGCTAGGGAGAGAAAGTGAGAGAGAGAGAAAGAGTCGGAGCGTGGTAGAGAGCGAAAGAGGTAGACATAGAGAAACGTGTTTCAATTTTTATGACATTTCAATGCAGTTTATGTCAGCGAAACGAACCAAGGGCCAAACAAGGCAGCAATGCTAGCCAGAAGACTGCCGGGCAGAGAGAGGGGTGCAGAGAGGGGAGCAGAGCGAAGCCTGTTTGTTGGAAAACCTCGTTATATTTTTGACAATTCAAATTTTAGCTTGAGGCCATGCAACATATTCGGTTGGACACTTTGCAACAATTCAATTGAATAGTAAAGCAAGCAGATGAGCACATAAGCTGTCAATCTATACACATATGGCATGCACATATAGAACTATATAGAGTACAGTTATATCAGCAATATCAGGATAACAACAGATCTTGATCTGAGCAAATATTCAATTATCCGATTGCGCAGAGTTTTGTGTTGCTGTTCAACTGTTTAGTGTTGTCAGGCACACGCAACTTTGTGTTTATAATTTAAAGTGATTACACACACACACACACAGACAGAGAGAGAAAGAGAGAGAGAGAGAGAGAGAGAGAGATACCAACAATTAGCTTTTGTCATGTCCTTAATTGAGTTCAAGTCTGCACTCAATGGTTTGTTATGAATCCACTCGGTTTATTTATTATGTTACCCCCTTTGTGATTGTGGCAATGTCGTTAGCAGCATTTCAAATGATTCCCCCGTTCAATTTGTCATAATTAATCAAGCAAACATAATTCAAATGCTTAACTTGCGTTTTATATGCGTGCTATGCGGCATTGTCCGTGCTGCTCACATTAAAAGTAAACGAAACTAAAATGAATTTCAATTTTCATATTTATATTAAAATTTTTGACAAAGCTTTTCCAACTCGTTTTTACTTGCGAATGATTGCCCGATATTAGAGGGAGTTAGAGAGCTAAGAACAAATATATATATATATATATATATATATATATATATATATATATATATATTTATATAAAATTAGAATCATCAAGGGCAACTTAAGTGTTGCCATAAATCTAGAGCTTAACATGTGCTGAGGCTGTCTGGCAAACGTGACTAACATAAAGACACGCAAGTTACACTGCACTACACATACCTTGTTCAGCTGGTGATAAATTAACGCATTAAAAGGCGAATGGAAAAAATGAGAATGCGGCCATGTTTCAGCATTTAATAACACAAATTGCAATCGAATATGCGACGCAGAAAAGCAAAGGCGAAAAAAATAAACGAAAGCAGAATGCCAAATGAGTAGCAACAGCAGAGGAAGTGAAGTGAAGTGAAGTGAATTGGGACAAGCAGGGAAAGTAGAAAGTAGGAAGTAGGAAGTAGGAAGTAGCTAAAGAGATGCATAACTCAATTTGTGTTCTATGTAAATGTTGTTAACTGGCTGAGCAATTGTTAAAAGCATAATTAACTAGAATTAAGAAGAACGCATTGAAAGCTCAACAGCAGAGGCAATTGATATGTTATCTACAGAGAGACAGAGACAGGCAAGCAAACAAACAAAATACATAAACAAAGTGCACATATTTACACAAGAGGAGCACAACTATTTTCGATAGAGATACAAAGATATATAGATATATTATGGATACAAATGGCAGCCTTATTCAAACAGCATTTAGAGAGTTGCCTGCAGATTGTGACACTGTTGCTGCTGCTGCTGCTGCTGCTGCCAAATATTGTGCAACAGCAACAACATCAAAGGCAAACTCATGCCTCGACTGGTCAGCAAAATGGCAAATAATAAAATAGCTCGACAAGTGTAAATAAATGTGCCTTCTCATGCCAACATACCATTGCCATTTCAACACTCTCTCTCTCTCTCTCATAGTAGCTAAAGCACCAACTATGCCGTATCTATGACAATAACTGTTCTCATGCCAGTTGTTGCACGTTGCTCGTGTGCCACATTTCGGAAATTGGAAATTTCGCACACAAATCGAAGACAGCATGCAGCACACACCGAATTGCTGTGGCCCAACAACACAACACTCAACGCATGCGGCAAGTGCTTTTGCTCTAGGCTTTAGGTTTTGTTTCTTTTTTTTTTTTTTTTTTTTTGTGCTGTGTACTAAACGCAGCACCCGCAGCTTAACTGTGGCACAAATGCTCGCCTGCCACTTGAGGCTGGTTGTCATTGATTGACGTCGAGTCTTTTGATTTCCCAAGTGTGAACAAATGCCCTGTTGATGCCACATGCAATGCAATTGCAGTTGCCACACATTTAAGGATGTTAAATAGTTAACTGAATTTGTTATAAATGGCCTAATCGCGTGGGGTTGACCAACAATCCAATCAGCGTTGCCTCAATACAATTTACAATATTAGCTTTAAATGCATTTAAACTGCTAAACTGATTTGCTAAAGTTATTGGCAAAAAAACTATTTTTAAAAATTGTTTACGATTTATTTGGCAAACATATTGTAAATGCTGACAATTGACAAATCATTTTTGGCAACAATTTGCATGCCAAATAGAATGTTAGTCTCAATTGCAAACAAGCCCAGATAAACATATATAACTACTATGTGTGTTTCTCTGAGTGTGTGCATAATTTGATTGTAATGTTAAACTGATAAAGTGATGCAATTTTCCGATACAAATCAACGCCCAACTGTTGCACGTTGCGCTCGATGAGCGCGCAAATTCAATAAATTATGTTTCAATCTACAGGCCCCCAGTGTGAAAGTGTGGCAAAAGAAAGTGTGCAACGATACAATGCAATGAGGAGCAGCAGTAAGTGTAGCAAACTGTTAGCAAACTGATAGTAAAGAAGAACCACTTCATGTTAAACAGTTACAATGAAGAGAAAAATAATTCAATTGAAATTGCAATTTAAGCTTCTTAACGAACAGTTCAATGCAAATATTTTCTTTAATTTTCTTCAAATGTGCTCGCCTGGTCCATAGGAGCCAAATAAAATCCCTGTATACTTAAAGACTAAGTCAAGAAACTTGGCATTAACACACTTTTGTAAATGTTATATTCCGTCTAATTGCATTTGCATATTTTGATTATATTTAGGGGAAATGAAAGTGCCAAATGCATTGAGCTTAGCTTGCCATTTCAGTTCGTAAGCGACTGTGGGGGAGAGGTTGGGTGGTATCCTTTGCCCAAAAGCTCAAACAGGAAATTTGAGTGCAACGGAAGTGAGTGTCAAGACATGAACGAAATTCAATTGAAAGGAATCTCTTGCTAATTGTTGATTAATACTTTTAATTAACATGCTTAACTTTGCTGACATATGGTAGCAATTAATCCACAATGACGAGAAAGCAAAAGTTCATATAATTATCAGCAATTCATAACAAATAGTTCATAATTTAACTTCACATAATTAACGTAAGCTTCTCCGTTTGTCCTTACACAATTAATTGACGGCATCTACCAGTTGACAGAAGTACCAGCTGAAAAAGCGCCATCTAACAGTTGCAAGAAGTAATAATAAGTACTTTTTAACAGACTGCTCTGCACTGGCAACTAACAGTTTTCTGGAGCTGTAAAAGCGCCATCTATCAGTTTACAGGATTTAGAGCTGTAACAGCGCCTTCTGTGCATATACCATGCCAACAGACTGCTCTGCGCTGGAAACTAACAGTTTACCGGAGCTGTAAAGGCGCCATCTGGGTATTTAGCATGTTAACACACAGTTAAGCTGTTATCTAACAGTCCGCTTGTTATGTTAAGCAAGTATATTAAGCGCAGACTGCGCAGCTTTCAAACTTTGACTTGAAGTACATAAATAAATACGTTTTGATTCGGTTTGTTAACTAAAAATAGTTATTGATTGTATTTATAAGACATGCGCGACATTTGTACAACTATGACTATGAGATGATGCAGCTTACTAACTAATTAATACATATTACAATCAACGTAATATTAAGAGAAAACAAACACAGGCGACTGAAAAGTTCACATGTATGACAATAATTGCGTACATCTGTGTGTGTGTGTGTGTGTGTGTGTGCTGGCATACGTATATGTATATGTATTTGTATATAGTTCGCTTCGTTTAGGCTTAAAAACAATAGACAAAAGTCCAGTAAAGCGCATTGAAAGCCAAGAACATGCCAGGAAATAAGAGACGAGATCGTCTATCGATCCACATGGCAATCTCCTGTGGCGTCATGGTTGTAAACGTTGGCGGATCCTTCTCGGACTTCTTATCCTTATCAATGTCCACAATGTGATCATTTGTCGAGCGTCCGCTGCAAACGGAAACATTGTCTGCACACTCAGTTCTTATGATGGGCAGATTGGGCTGCAAACAATCAATAATTAGTTGATGATTCAAGATTCTGCTTGATATCTAAACTTACATGCACTGTGAGATAATTGTTAAAGGCGGGATTGACAGTGCCATTGCCATTGCGTACGCTCTCTGTGCTGGACACAATGTTGTCCAGGCTGGAACAGGAACGTGCTCTCGAATCATTGCTCAAACTACCGCCCAATTGACGACGGGAAGGGCGTGGCGTTAACGTGGACTTTATAATGTATTTGCTGTTGACCTTCTTTAGCTCAATGTTCTCCTTGCGTCGCCATATCGTATTCACAAAGGCAAACTCCACCAGGCTGCCAAAGATGAAGAAAGTGCAGCCAATGAACCACACCTCCGACACCTTAATATAGCTGACCTTGGGCAGAGTCTTGCTCTGGGACGAGGACAGCGTAATAAACGACAACATGGTGCTGGTACCTGCATCAGATCACAGATAAAAGAGATTATAAACTTGCTTCTAGTAATTATCAGTAATAACTTACCCAGCATAATGCGCGGCGGGGAGGCATCCGCTTGCAGCCAGAAGGATACCCAGGAGATGGCCACAATCATCATGGAGGGCAGATAGTAATCCAACAGATAGAAACCAATCTCACGCTGCAAACTGACCGTAAAGCTCAATGAGCTGTAGTTGCCTTCTAAAAAGATTAATATAACTTAGTTGGAAGACTACAAAGTTTATAGAAGACTTACGAAAGGCGCCGTGTCGCATATTGATTTCATCGGAATGCACAACGGTTGTGTTATGCCAGAACTGTGCGAGATTATACTCTGTAAGCCGCATGTCCGGATCAAAGGAGATGGGTGCATGATCCTCCCATTCAAGCAGTAAATCAGAAGTATTGTACATCCCTAAGGAAGAGTGTATATAATTAAGTCATATACAATTGAGGATCTATTGATAGACTTACAGCTCTCCAGCACCGTGGAGCAGTATTGCTGATCGAAGGGAAACTTCTTGAAGTTCATCCAACAATAGAGCGATGCTTGCAGTCTTGTTGAGATAATCACATTGCCATCGCGTGATATGGAGGTCAGCACATCCTTCTCGTCGGTGCCCAAGATACTCGACTCTCGCTCATTGGCAAAGAAGATGTGCGGCAACCAGAGACGTTCACTCAAATGTTTTTGTCCCAAAATCGTCTCACGTCGCTCTGGCGCAAACTCCTTGTAGGCCAAACGCTTATCCTGAAAGCTGAGCTGCAACAATGCATGTGTTTTGAACTGCAGCAGATCCGAGTTTAGATTCTGCAGCAAGTAGACATAGATGCGTGTCTTCACCACGATCGGCAGACGCTTCTTTGTCTGATTATCGTATTCGATGGGTCGCTCCAGGCGATCGTAGCGACAGACATGGGTCATCCTCTGTATGAGTTCCGTGTACTGTAGGCTATCTGCATTGGCCAGCGATGGGCAGTTCTCGTCCACGATGGTGTCATTGATAGCGCTGCAAAGACAACGTTGCGTATGAGTAATGTATGGAAGAAATAATGCATTATTAACGGGTAATAGAAAGTATTTTAGTGCGAAAGGGAAATGGCAGTTAAGGAGTTTTAAAAATATTTTAAAAATGTATACACATTATACTAGCCATACGTTGCGTATGAGTGATATGCGAAATTCAAATAGAAATCAAGTTTAAACAGAAACTTATCGGCACAACAAAGCGAAGAGTTTTAGATTGTGTGGGAGTGTTCTGATATTTCAGCCTAATCTATAATGTATAAATGGATATTTGAAGCGAGTTCGGCACTACAAAGAATGAAAGTTAACGTTGCGTATGAGTAATAGTTGAAAATTGCACAATACGTACTTAAAGCTATTGTTTAATAGCAGTTAATTCATATTTAAATGCAGCTGGCAGTAAGCAGAAGCACGTTCTCCATTCATAAGATGCATAAGATGCATAAGATTTGGCAATGCACGAGAAGCTCAACTCCAATTTGGAATGAGCCTGCAGTTTATGGCATTAGCAACTGTTATTGGTTTACGGTACATTTACAGTCAATTATTAAAGTATTTGTACATCAGTTGAGAGTTTGAAAAGGTGTAAAGGTGTTGGAGGGGGTGGGCAAACGGGGAAAAGAGGTGTTAGCCTTTGTGCAGCTGTGCAAGCTCATTTGGAGCTAAGCTGAGAGAGATATTTGCGAACGCTGCTCTATTATTATTAAATAATATAAATATTATTATTTGCAATGTACTTTTGTTGTTACACAAGTAGCAGCAACAGTAGCAGCAGCAGCAGCAATAACAACAAACAAACCAATTCAATTAGTGCAGTTGCGTTGGGCTGATCCCTAACCAGAAATCCCATAAATAAACTCCATTGACTCGTTCATTTCTGGTTTTGTTTTTCAAATATTTACCTATTGACATTGCATTTAAATGGCAGATAATAATTTTACTCAGCTCTCTAACCTTTACGTACACACACACACACACACACATGAAAGCCGAAAGACGGGATAATTAATTAATTACATTTTTACCGCCTTCAAATTATGGAAATATTTCAGCGGGCGTCGGCGGCGTATACTTAATAAACTGATTCGCTTCAGAAATATGCTTACAATTTCTAGAATTCATCACATTTCCGAATGAATTGCCTACGTTATCAACTGCTGAAATAATGTATCTTCTACCTATGTATATATATATATATATATTATTTATATACAGATTGATAAACCTTGCGCCTTTCGTTTATCAAAAGAATTGTACAGGGAAATGCGTACGTTACATCTTGTTGCCACAATTTTCTTATCAGTTTTATCAGTTGTGTAACTGTCACGTCAAATTGTATAAAAATACAGAAAAATCATTTAACATTGCTAACTGAATAATTTGTAAAGCAAATTTGGTTTTGCCCCAAAAAGACAGAAATGTTGCCAAGTATATTTTGTTGTTCTTTTTTTGTTAACATTTTGTGGTATCCAAGAAGTGCAAAAATATCACAAAATGTTTTATCAGTCGCAGTTCTTTTGTGCTCCTTCTCTCGCTGCCTTTGTGATTTGTACCATTTTGTAAATACCCAAAAAAGAAATTGCAAATTATAATCATTATCAGCGTCTAGCGTTTCTTTGTGCCAGAGACAACGTCGAGTTGAGTGAATGAATGAAGCATAAAATGTTTTAAAAATGTTTAATTAAACTCACCTAATTGGCATCTGCATTAAACAGCATATGATTGTTATTAATAATACTTTGGGTGTGTGCACGAAATATGTATTGCTCATTTTGTATGATCACTGTAGAACTGGTTTGTATGTTTATTTAGTTTTTTATATCAATTTCTTGATTAATGCATTAAGTTTTCACAATGCTCATGTTTTTATTTTATTTCTTTTTGTTTTTGATTTTTTTTTTTTACACACTCAAACACTTGTTCTTGTCAAACACTTGTCTCGTCGCTTCGATTTGCATTCACTTTTACGAATTTTGTTAATAAATATTAATATGGTTTAAATTGAAATTAGTTCAAGTTGTGTTCTATTGACGAGGACGTGGATCTGTTGCTTCTCGTTGTCGTTGGCGCTTTGAGCTCGCGTCGCGTTTGCGCCTCGCAGAAATACCTGAACTCTCTATCTCTACCTGCCCGTTTGACGCTGCTGCTGCTGCGGTTGCGGCGGCGGCTGCGGCTGCGGCTGCCTCTGCTGCGGCGACTGCTGCCTCTGCTGCTGACGATGACGATGCCGCAAAGAACACTGAGCCAAAACACTGAGCAACTGACAAGCGGCAGCGACTATAAGTCTATTTAGTTGTCACAGTCTCAGTGGCCGTTGCCGTTGCCAAAAACAAAAGGTATTGTTCGCTTTTGCTGATAAGCCAAATAGTAACAACAACAACAACAACAGCAACAAGCGTAACACAGTAACAACGATAACAACAAACACAGCTCGGCTCGTCGGCTTTTGAAGGTGTTTCGGTGTTTCAGTGCGTCGGTCTTAGCAGTTGAACAGCAACAGCGCAGGGTCGCTGGAGATCGCCTCGCTTTATAACTGGCCACAGCATCAGCAGCTGCAACAACTCTCGCAAGCAACGACTATAAGATACCCCCTAAACGAATAATAAACTTTACTTAAAGCGCAAAGGCTTAGCTAACTAAGTTAGCTAGCTATGTAATTTAAGCATTATTTAAAGAGATGCATACCCTTTATGTTGGAAGTGGTAGGGTATATTAGCAGTTGAGTAGCCTCATAGAAATAACTTATAAATATTACTAAATATACTAAATAATTGCCTAAAAGATGATATTTGAACATTTCTTATAGCATGATATACCCTGTATGTAGGTAATAGTGGGGTATATTAGCAGTTAAGTGGCTTTGCATTATTGCTTATAGAAATAACTCTAAATATATTAAATAATTTCCTAAGAGATGTTATTTAAACATTTCTGACAGACACCTATACCTTATAACTTTGTAATAGTAGGGTATATTAGCACATAATAAAAATAGCTCATAAATATAACTATTTATACTAAATAACTATTGGAGAGTTGTAAGTTAAACTGTAATTCCTTAGTCAAGGATATACTCTACATTTTGAAAAAAAGCATAGGGTATATGAGCTTGTCAGAAGCTTTCATAAAGCCAGCTCATAAAAAATAACTATAAATATTAATTATCTGACTCTAGCAAAGATAGCGTTGCACTTGTTACAAACGCTGCTTGAATTGCAATACACCCAATTGGCTTAGTTTATAGGGTATACTTACAAATGACATACACAATGTGGTTAATAAACTATAGGCATTACTTATTTATCGGAAGCATTACGCAGCTGCTGGAACCGGTATCGAAAGACTAGGGAATGCGTTCTAAAGCAACGAAACAGAGTGAAATAAATAGAATAATTCATAAATAAATAAAGTAATAAATGCATATCAACAATTATGAATGTGCAAATGGATTGCAGCATTAACATATATGTCAGACACTAGCGAAAGAGGCGGGGATGGGGGGATGCTGTGTGTGGTGTGTTGTGGTGTGTTCAAGTGTTTTTATTTTTCTGCCAATCGTAATTAAGCGTTTGCCGGCTTCAGTTTGTAATATTTAACCAAGGCACACGCTTTGATCGCTGTTTAAACACATGATTTAAGCAAATTAATTATGAAGTACAGCACATAAATAATTATATAACACGTCTTTGTTCTCAGCCAGTTCAATAAACTGACAAACTTTGAAAACAGTTTAATGCTTATCAGCTTACAATTATGATGAACAATCATTGATTATGCATCCATCGATTTATTGGTTGAACAAACTTTACGCTTACGAAGGGGATTATGCTTAAAGGTCGCCCTCTTAAAGTTTAACAACTAAAATTAATCAAAAATACAAAAAAAATACAATAGCAACAATATAAATTAAACAAAAACTCGCGCTGAACGTGACATAGAGAGATGTGTGACAATAATTGGCAATAACAAATAAATGAGTTAATAATAATATAACACATTGATCAATTGAAACAATGTTGTGATGCGATTTGACGGTAGCTGAAAGCCCTCAGATCATGCCTTGTTTGTATAATTAAGTGTGACTTTTATACCCTACTTAATAACTGCTGCAAGGGTAGCTTAAAAGGTTATGAAAAATAGATCTGAGTCTTGGTTTGGTGAAGGTAGTTGATAGGCTATGAAAGAATGATCTCTAAGTTTAGTTAAAGTGCTTAATAGGCAATGAAAGTGGGAGCTAACTCATAGCTTAGTAAAGTTAGTGAAAAGGTTATCTGTAAGCTGCCAACAGGGTATTTGCCAGTCAAGCACTGCCCATTTGCTACTCTAATGCCTACTCAGTTATTAAATTAAATGGCATAACTAAACGGTGTGTTAATTGATTTATATTTAAAATGCGATAGCTTCAATTATGATACAATCAAACAATTCACAGCAGCTAAGAGTTTTTATAATATTTAAACAAATTCCATAACAAATTTAATAAAGCCACCAAGTTGAGGCTGTTTTGAAGTGTTTCAGCTTTAATTAGACCATGAAATGCACGTCAATTAGATAAGATTCATAGCTCAAATAGTAGCTACAAATCTTGTAGTTTGCTTAAGAATCATTAAGTTGGTTATCAGCACTTGGAATAGCAGGCATAAGCTGTAGATTTGTCTGCACAGCACTCACACAAATATGTGAGACAAATATTTGCTTCGGAAGTTCGTAAAAAATATTTATGTATTGATTTTAATTGAACTTTGAAACTGCGTCAATTTGCATGTTGACCAAGTTAAAGGAATTTCAGACGTATTTTTTGTTTTTGCTCTTATCAATACGAGTATGTACTTTAATTAAATAACTCGAGCAGCGATAAACTAAACAAGAAATCATTTTTTTAATTAATGCTCGCGTATGTCAAATAAACAAATTGCTTTGTTTTAATATCATACGCTTTCTTCTGTCGTCAGACGCGGCGTATGCGCAATGTCGAAAAGAAATTTGCTTAACAGCTACTGTAAGGGTGTGTGTGCGTATGTGTGTGGCGTTGTGTATGCTCATACAACATTTGCTCTCCTTGCGGCCTCGAGATCGCAGCGAGGTGTTGCTCGTTGTGTCTGCTCAAGGGGCCACACACCACACGTCGTATGCGTGTTTTCACCCATTTAGAGGTTAAGCATTTATTTATTTGCATTTTTTATGGGTCGCCGAAAATGTGATTTCATATTTGTTGCCAAATATTGACTATTTACTGTTGGCCAAAACCACAAAACTTAATGAAAAACCGTTTAAACACGTGATATACTTCGATGTAAGCCAAGAGCTTTGTACTTTTGCCGACAATCAGAGAAAGAGAGAGAGAGAGAGAGAGAGAGAGAGAGATGCTGCTGTAGTAAGATCTTGCTATTATCTTTGCCATAACATGAGTCACAGCCAACCCCTTGCTTTTTGCCAGGGTGTGGCACTTTGGGGACAGAGTGTGGAGTAGTAAATTTTTATCTGACAGCGCCAAGATGATGATGACAACTTTGAGGCAGACAGTTGCTTGTATTTGGTGGGCTGCTTAACTGGGTCAATAAACAAGCAGAGAGCGTAAGAAAAAAAAAGTTTAATTAATTAAATTGTGATTGCACTTGACTCTCGCAAAGCAATCTGGACAAGGGGATATACTAAATGTGAATAGGCAAATATCATAAATAGACATGACAAATACTTGAAAATTAAAAATAAAATTCATATTTGAACGCGACGTCCGTCAAATGATAATCAGAGTCCAAGTCAATTGATTGCGGCTAAAATTAAAAGCATGACAGTTACAGAAATTGCTACTAACGATTGCAATTGTCCTAACTGGTTTATCGCTCTATTGAATATTGAATATTGATTTGAGTGTGTATTTCGGGTAGCACTCGAGTGGTCTACAATTAGGGATACGACTGTGTCCAGAGTCAACAGTTGGCAGCACTCTTATCAGTGTTTCCAGTCGCACGTTTACCTCTTTCTCTGTCTCTTTCTCACACTCACTCAGTGACGTCTGTTCAGCTATTTATATATTTATATCTATATCTGTTAGCATTGTTTTATTTAGCCGACAAGGCGTAGACAAATCTGTTTTATGTGTGATATTTTAAAGTCTCTTTTATGCGACTATCGGGCGTATGCGTAATATCTTCTCACTGGACCCCAAATCCCCGCAATTACAAATGTTTGTAATCTATTAATGTCAACTGGTCGTCAACCTTCAGCTCTTCTCTCGCTTTACAAGTCGCTTACAATCAATGACTCAGTTGTCGCGTGCGACGAGATGAGTGACGTCTCAAGCAGCCTGCCGCAATATTTTTATATACAATATTATCAGAGCACATAGTCTTCGCTCTCTTCTTGTTTTGCTTGTTTAACAACAATCTGCCATTTTATAGTGATTGGCAAAACAACAATAGCATTAATAATATCTTGCTATCATAACATAAATGCTCGCACTTCCTATGTTGTCGTTTTTCATAAATATGCATGAAGTGCGGCAACATTGCAATGAATATTTAAAGATCCTTTTCTTGGTAGTATATATTAACGTTTTACTCTAGAAATCATTTAGTTGTTTATACTTTCAGCAAAGTAAACTCTTTTTACTCTAGAAGTCAATAGGTAGTTTTACTTAATAGTTTCAACAGTAAAAATCATTAGTGTGATCTCATTTCCTCTGTTGTCATCTTTCATAAATATGCATGAAGTGCGGCAGCATTGCAATGAGTATTTAAAGATCCTTTTCGTGGGAATATCTGTCAATTGTTTGCTCTAGAAATCATTTAGTTGTTTATACTATCTGATCATAAAAATATAATCTGGTAATCATTTAGTTGTTTACACTTACTGATTGGCCGCTTCTCCGTTAAAGGTTTCAGCCAACAAATCAGTTATTTGCACTCTGAATTATCTATTTGCTCTGCTTGATGAGTCATTTAATTCTACAAGGGATTTACCCAATTCTGCATATAATATCTTTAACATTTTATCAAAGTTAAAACAAACAGCGACACTTTAAATGTTGCCGCATTTCATATATCTGAAAATTGGCAACATTGCGAGGCGTATTTAAAGACGATTTGCTTAAGACTATTATTCATTTATTTTGTTGTTTTTCATGAGTCAATTTATACCTAGGGAAGTTAACTCATTTCTCTATTTAACATCTATTACATCTTATCATCGTGAATTGTGTATTTCTTGGCCAAATATGCAGTTTAAGCCATATTTACTTCGTCTGCGCTACAAATCAAATGTTGTGACATGTTTTGGATGTTGTTTGTGATGATGATGAGAAGTGAACTGTTTAAATAATACAAGCACAACTTGAGCCCTCAGAGCAATCGCAATGATTTACAAGTGGAAACAGTATCTCTCAATAAAATGATTATATTATTAATAAGTTTTGCAAGGCGGCTTTCACGCTTAAGACATAATTGTAGTTTATTGCTAGCATTGAAGATCGAGCACAATACGCTTAAATCTTTCACAACGAGAGGTTAAGCATCTGCTGCTCCTGACATCTTTTGACAGCGACTCCGCCCTTAAAGCTGTTCGACAGAGTGGGGGGTTAGTTGCTAATTGGGGGACGTGGTACATTAACATAGCATTCAATAGAACTAACTATGAACTAACATGAAAACAGCCTTCTATTGAATATACATTTCTCTACTTCGTCGTCGTCGCCTCGCCTCCAGCGATCGCTGGTGATTTGGCAAAGTCTTCGAATGTGTCTTTCACCTTCTTGAGGCCTCGGCCCGCATAGCAGGGCAGCATGTGAACGAACCGGAATGAGCTCTTCACGCCCTCATTGTAGTAGTGTTTGGCCAGGAAGCGCATTTCCCCCACCCTGGGAAGCTTGGGTACATCGAAGGGCAGTTTCTTCTGCGCCTGCTGCACATACGGGCAGAGCTCTGACTTCACTTTGTTGTACAGTTTATCCGTCTCCTCCGCACTGCCCCAGATGCCAACTTTGCGGGTGTAATACACAGTTCCAGCGACCAGACCTCCGCGCACCAAGAGTCTAGCAAACAAAAGTTTAGGTTACGTAATTTTAGCTTGCAAATTTGCTTCCAACTTACCCAAATACCATTTTGTTTCGTTTGTTTATAAGCTACGTAAGGGGGTGTGTGTTCGGCAGACAATAATCCAAACTTTGGCAAGTCTGGTCGTAGGTCGTTAGTTGATATTATCTAAAAATCCGCACAAAGTGTGTATATTTGCGGATTAACAACAACAAGCTAGTGATGCAAAAAACATTGCGCTTAACATAGCGCTGTTAGATAACAGAATTGCTCCACACTGAACGAAACTGCTCCACGCGCAGCAAGCTTGCAATCACTTAACGAAAGCAAATGCAATCTTAACATTTCAATTCAATTTGGAATAAAAACAATTTAAATTTTAACACACATATAATTTCATTTATTAATATAAATATTGTTTGCATTGCTAATGGATATGGATTTCTCATGCAATAAACAGTAATATAAAACTCTTTGCACATCAATAATGAGTACATATAACATTTGTTGGGTTTATCTGATTTTTTTATATCATAAGTACAAATTCCTTCATATGGTTTTTAGTTTTTTGTTAGTAACAATGCCTGATTGCACTAAATTTTGTTAAATACATTTTTTTCGTTTTTTTTTAACACATTTATAAGAAACATGGATTAAGAAACATTTCGCTCGTTTTTATAAATTAACACTCAGATATAAAATACATAATTTATGTGTACAATTCTTTATATGATTATCAATATCTTTGTTGCGGTGAACTTATTAATTATGTAGATTTTAATTGATTGAAAACAATGTTGAGTTAAGTATAGAATTGTTTTCAGTGTGAACATAATATTAATTATGGCACTCTTTCTATAAGTAATTTTAGTTTCATATTGCTTTTCATTGTATTTAAACAAAAATTGACATACAATTAAATGTATATTATTTTAGAACTCTTTTTATAGTGCACACAATTCATTAAATATAGAACATCAGTCTTCGCTTGTAAGCTGATTGTATTACATCTTCTTTTTTTTTATTTATAGTATTACATATTTTGTACAATTTGGAAAAGTTGGAAACAGTTTTTCATGGTGGAAAATCGAAACTTGGAATTAGAGAGCGCTTAATTGTTAAAAGCTCGTCTTATATATGGTAACATTTGATTGCTATTATTGCGTTTTGAATTATTAACAACAATTAAACAATTTAACGATAGGAAGACTACATTTTGAAAGACATAAATATAGGTAATTTATATAAAACAGTTTTCAATACATCAATAAATGTGCCTAGGGCAACACAGACAACGAGTCGGAGAAGCGAATAGACTTTGAGATCGACCTTAGACGGTATACTATATATATTCTATATACTTTGTAAACCTAAATTCAAATTCGGTGTACCAATTCTGCAATTCTTTGAATAGATCTAACTGTGTTAAAGTAACTGTCGTTGGTTCTATCGTTTACTACAGATTCCAAACACTTGCATTAACTACAGGGTATTCTATTTTCTTAGACTTCTTCTTTCACTTCTTTCACTTCTTGAGCTTTTCCTTTTGCTTCCTTTTGTACTTCTGCCTCTGTTCGGGGTGGCTCCTCTATGTCTATAGAGTTCTCACGCTCCGTTATATCCGGCATTTTCAGTGAGAAACTGCTCAACTTGCGCTCGGCAGATCCCAGCGAACTCTGGGAATCTGCTTTGAGCAATGTGGTACGACGCTCATTGATGACCTTCAACGAGTCGTACATATGATCATCGCCACTTGCGGAGCTGGCACCTCGCTCCAGGGAGCGTATATAGAACACAGAGTCATCCCGATCATTGGCTATGCCCGGTTTGGGCCTATAGAACTGCCTGGAACTGTTGCTTCTGTAGAGCGTGGCAGGGATTACCTTTTGCTGATGTAGATGTTCCGTTAATTGTGGCTGATCGGCGCTGCTGCCAAGTGGCAAGAAGTCGGGACGTGGTTTCTTTGGCGGCAGGCTGCTTGTATGATGCGCCAGCTCAGTTATCTCATTGTAGGAGACATTGCACTCGACGTTGACGTTGTTACGCTCATCGATTATTTCGATGCTCTCCTCCGGCACCGCCGGCTCCATGCTCGACTGTCCCGACAATTGACGCATGGGTGGTGGCGGCTCTGAGCACACCGACAATTGGCTGCTGCTCAAGGACATTGTTGACAGTCAGCTTCCATTTGTATAATAATAGAATTCGAAGGCACACTTACCGGAACTCCTTCTCAACGGATGGCGTTGCCGAGGGACCGGAACTGTAGCGCTTCGGTGAGCGCAGTATTGACTTGGGCATCACTTCCGGACTATGCAGATCCACCTGCACCCTCCGCGAATCGATGCTTGAGGTGCGACTCGCAACCGAGGCACAACGTGCCGTCCAGCGGCCGCTATACGATGAGTCTGACATTGTTGAGTTGCTGCAAATGGGTCAAAGTGCGTCATTAGACAAAGTTCATTTGAATAATTGATTAAATGTGTATTAAGACACAGTTTTCTGGGCAGAATAGAAGTAATCTGAAATAGTTAAACAACGTTTAAGGGTAAATTCTACTCAGCGAAAACATTAATGTGCTTTAAAAGCTCAAAACGATAATCGAAAGGGGCAAAGTAGTTGAAGCAAAGCGTTTAAACACGGATTAGTTCAGCTTTTAGGTACTTCTACTGCTTAAAAGCTTCGGCGAGCTTTAAAAGTTCAAAGTAAAGCGCCAAGACATTGATTAAAGTCTATTAAGATTCTATTTGTTAGTTAAGCTTTGAATTAAATAATCTGTACGAACGCTTTAATGCACTTTTAATGCAATTCACTGGGTGCAAAGTGACTAAACACTGATTAATACTTAATTAAGCGTCAACGTTTTATGTAAGCTTTTTAACAATTAATGTGTATGCAAGTTTGAATGTTCAAATGCTTAACTTAGTTTCCAAGTATTAGCCAAGCTTTAATGTGCTTTTAAAGCGTCAATTGGAACTTGTTATAGCTTTCGCAAGAACTTAACTTATGTGATGTCAAAGCTCACAAAACGTTTCGCAAGTATTAAACTTTAAAGTATAATGTGCTTTCAAAGCTCTTTGTCGTGTGTTTTAGTGCTGCAAACAAGTAAAACATGCAGTGTTGAAAAACGTGCGTATGACAGACTTTAAGCTGGTGTCACTAGCAGTGCTGCCGCGTTACTTACCGCCTGTGCCCCAGCGGACTGCAACGTTCCCGATCACGTGCCGCTGCCGCTGCCGCTGCCGCTGCCGCTGCCTCCTCCTGCTCGATGGGTCGCTGACGTGCCAGCACGTGTCTCTTGGCCGTGTCCGAGCGTTTGTTGCGCTCAGCGCGTTTCTCGCTGACAGCAGCGCCGTGAGCCACGCCCCCCATGCCAGCATCAAAGGATGAGGCTTGCCAGTAAACGCGACTCGCTGCCGGCGGTTGCAACAGGGTGCAAGTGGCATATTCACGCGTTGCACGCTGTATCAAGCTGGAGGAGTTGCTGATGATGCGTGTACTGGAACCACCAGCACCACCAGCAGCAACACCACCAGCGCCAGCACCGCCTGACCGTGTGGTGCGCACACGTCGCACGCTGCTGCTCGACGACGGTTGTTGTTGTTGTTTGCGTTGTTTGTGTTGATGATGACGATGATGATGGTGACGTTTACAGCACATTTGTTGTGGTTGTTGTAGTTGTTGCAGTTGTTGTAGTTGTTCCAGCGGTGTTTTGTGGTGCAGCGAGAACAGATTGGATGGATTAGTGTCGATGCAGGCAGATGGATGAGCATTTGCAATGATGGTGGACAGATTGGGCACGGAACCAGTGAAGGTGAGACGACGCAGCTGTGGCGAGAAGCGTGTGGATGCGCTAATGTTTGATGCAAAGCATATGCGAAACAGAGACAGAGAGAACGAGAGAGCGCAAGCGAAAGTGTGTATGTGAGCGAGAGAGAGAGAGAGAGACATAAAGTAAAATGAAGCCAATTTGCGAGTATATAAATTTACAGTATGCGATGCTTATGTGGGACAAAATGCATAAAAGAACATAATAAGTACTAGAGATGGACTTCCCTCAAGTGCCATCTCTAATGAGTTGCCTATCTGTCATCTCTAGTACCCATGCTAGAGCTGGAATTGCCCTCTCTTTCACTGCCATCTCTAATATTAGAGATGAACTCTTTGAGTGCAATGCAAGTAATACACGTGCTAGAGATGGACTGACCATGCCTATACCTGTGATCTAAAATAGTTGAGGCATACCTTCCCCATTTATGGAATGGACTCTTCAACTTTCATCTTTATAAGTAGAGTTGAATCTGCATGATTGATACAACATCTCTAATACCCCATGACATCCCTACATCTCTTATAACCATGCTAGAGAATAACCTCCTCAATCATTCCTAATACTAGAGATAGACTCTCCAACTGATGAACCTACCACATCTGCCATCTCTTGTATTAGAGATGTACAATCGCCATTTATCAACTCGATTAATATTAGAGATGGACTCTTCAACTGCTATCTCTAATAAACATGCTAGAGAATAACCTCCTCTATCATTCCTAATCCAACTCCAACTGATGAACCTACCACATCTGCCATCTCTTGTATTAGAGATGTACAATCGCCATTTATCAACTCGATTAATATTAGAGATGGACTCTTCAACTGCTATCTCTAATAAACATGCTAGAGAATAACCTCCTCTATCATTCCTAATCCAACTCCAACTGATGAACCTACCACATCTGCCATCTCTTGTATTAGAGATGTACAATCGCCATTTATCAACTCGATTAATATTAGAGATGGACTCTTCAACTGCTATCTCTAATAAACATGCTAGAGAATAACCTCCTCTATCATTCCTAATCCAACTCCAACTGATGAACCTTCCACATCTGCCATCTCTTGTATTAGAGATGTACCATCGCCATTTATAAACTCGATTAATATTAGAGATGGACTGATATCTCTAATAAACATGCTAGTGCTGAACTTCCTTTGACATTCCTCATATTTGAGATAGATGAATCTCCCACATCTGCCATCTCTTATATCAGAGATGAACCCATCCCATCTCCATCTCTCATACCCTCGATAAGTACCTGAGCGACTTGGAGAACTTGACGAGCTCCGCGGTGAGGGCCTCCCGATCGAAGGGCTGCTGCTGTTGATGTTCACCTGTTGCACCTGCCACCGCCTGCAGCTGCTGATGTGCGTCTCCCGGCGAGGAGCGAAAGACGCCGAAATGCTGATCCCAGCGCGTCGACTGATACTGTGCGCCTGCAGAGAAATATACAGGGTATAGGCTAGCAGTAAACGCTCAGTTGACTACAACAACTTACCCATGCCACGTCGCTGGGAGGCGGAACTTCCTTGATTGCTGCGTGTCGCAGTTTTGTTGCAACTGCCACCGCCAGCACGCAGACGAGCCGGCACCACTTTGGCGGCAGAGTCACGTGCCTCGAAGGTCATCACACAGGAGGCGACCACAATGAAGCCACCAAAGCCCATGACAATGGGTCCCACATAGGAGAAGTTATTCAAATGGAAGCCCTTCAGATCGTTCTTCACATGCACCGTGACATTGCCACGCAGCTCGGAGCCCATCGACAGATGATCCGCATAGTAGCCCAAGGTGGCCATGCCAGCACCCACCAGCATCAGCGTCAGGCCGAGTATCAAGGCGCGACAGGCGTGCCACAAGCATTTCGACGACATCTTGCCGCGCACCACCTGCACATTCCATGTGGCACCCGACGCCGGATGCGCTCGCCTCAAATTGCCCACCGAGTGTTTGCGTCGTGTGGTGCCCACACCACCGCTGCGACGTGACGGCATTACAACCACATCGACGTCTGACTCTCCCTCTGTGCGGTATCTATAGTTCAATCCCAAGAGCGGCTCATCAACGGCGGATGCGCTGTGGGGCAATGCAAACAAAGGGGCAGATAGTAGAAGCAGAAGGACTCGAAGAATATGAATAATCAGCTGAATATGTGCATTCATTCACTCTTCATTAATGAACAGTTTACAATTAGAAGTCACTAGAAGTATACGATGCTTAAAAGTATAGCCTTACCACAGTGGAACCTCTCTTTAATGCATACTCAATTGAATATATTCATACATTCACTCTTCATTAATGAATAGTTAGCAATTAGATGAAGTTATGCTCCAGTTAAGATAGGAAACATTCAAGATCTTTAAGTGTTAGTATGATGATACTACAGTGGAACCTCTCTTTAACGAATACTCAGCTGAATTTATTCATTATTCATTCTACAAAAATGAATAATTAGATAAGTAAGCTAGGAATATGGAAGAGGTATTCAAATTTTAGCTGAAAGGTATTCAAATTTTATGACTTTACTACATACTACAGTGAAACCTGCCTATGATGAATACACCTTTATTCTTTTTGAAATTGATATGTAGAGTTGGTTTGTTATAGCGTAGCTTAACTATACTTATGGAACAGTATTGCTTCTTATCTTATAATTTTTTTTTCTTTAGAATAATTTTATAGATTAAAGTAGTTCTTTGTAGCTAAGTACGCCTGTAGGTTCTTCCTTTGCTAAGAATATGTTTTTTTCTTGTAAAAACTGCAGCTTATACAATATTAATCTATTCATTATAACGTGGGCCAACTGTACTTGTATCTTTCTTAGAAATTTGCTTGTTAGTCTCTTCTTAACTTAAGTCTTTATCAAACTATTCGTCGTTATTCCATTTGATCTTAACAAATCATATTTTTAGCTTTCACTAATGAACATTTTGCACCTGAGTCTGCTGCAGAATTGTGGTTGCTCTAACAAAAGGATGTAATTGCGATGTGTAACAATAGTTAAGGACTCGCTGTCTGCCCCAATAGCTTGCCATGCCTGCATCCACCTGTTGTTGTTGTTTCGCGTATTGCAAGTAAGGTCATTCCATGCAACGCCTGGGGCATGTTTAGACAGAGACCAGTTCAAGTAGACAATGCTGCAGCTACAGTTGTTGTTGTTATTGTTGTGCGAACAATTAGTTGAACAGCAAGAACAACAAGAACAACAAGAACAACATTAACAATGTCAGTGCCAAGAATAGCAACAACTGTCTTGGTGGCACTTGTAAGCCACCGCAGAAGACAACGGCATCCGCACAATTAGCAAGAAAAGTACGCACAAGAAGAAGACGAAGAGGAAGAGAGGAAGCTGCAGAGAAAGCGGAGAAAGCAGAACAGCGGGTGACAGCTGAAGGATCTGATAACAAGCAGCTGCCGTGTGACATTTTGCAAGCATACAAGATACAGAAACAGGTGTGCAAAGCAGTGAGGGGAGGCAGCGGGGGAAGCCAACTAGACTCGTATATTATTTATGTAACTAAACTCAAACACACACACACACACACGCACACACTTAGTTACTCACGCATACTTTGCCTAATTAATTACTTACGCGTCTCAACTTTAATTGATCCTTAATTTGTTGTCAGATGCTGCTGCGCTTTAATTGTTTTTCATTATCATTTTCAATGCAGTTTTTCTTGCAGAGTTTTTCATTTGATTTTCTTTTTTGATTTTAGCTTAGTTTTTTGTTTGACCTAAAACAACTTTTCCTTTGTCTGTGTATGTGTATGTGTGTGTGTGTCTGTACGTGTGTGTGTGTGTGTATGTGTGTGTGTATACTTAGGTATTCATTAGCAGTCCACAGTTGTCCTTTCCGTCGCGAACGTTGAGGCATTGTCTTTATTATAACAAAAAGCGAAGCACATCATCTTGATTGCTTTATGTGAAAAGAGTGTGTCTGTGTGCGTGTGTGTGTGTGTGTGTGTATATGTTAAACAGCAGCAGCAAGAAAAAAAAACAACAAAAACTTCAGATTTTCACTCAGCCAAGACGTTTTCGCACTTTAAACTATTTGCAGCTGAACTTTAATTCAGAGTGAAACACGGTCAACACGGTCACAAAACGTTAGGCGAAGGACGTCTGCACCCGACCAGCATCCAAGCGTTTCTGATAAGGACACCAGTCACAACACTTGCAGATGATGTCTGGCAGTGAGAGCGGGAGAGCTAATGTCCAAGGGAGTGGGCACGAGCGCGCGAGAGAGAGAGCAGCTGTTGGCGCTCTGAGAATTCTGTTTACTCATGGGTATAAAACTTAGAAGTGGCGCCATCTATGCGCGTTTTATTGCTGCATGCAAAGTTTGAAACGTCTAACAGTTGCTGTATAACTAATATTTATGCTATCAAAACTGACATACGCGTACTGACAACTGCGCGTGTGAACTATAATACGTATGAGAGTCCTTGCCTAACTTATAATTATGCTTATAAAAGTGACATACGCAGACTTGAAGATGCGCATGTAAATTACGCAAACTACTTATAAGAGTTATTTTCTAACTAATAATTATATATGTTAAATGGACTTAAGCGTTTGTAAGCTCTAAGTAAACAGCCTACAAAACTGGCATAAGAAGTGTAAACTCTAATACGTAGTAGAGTTAATTTTGTGACTAATAAGTATGCTTATAAAACTGGCATACACAGACTTTAAACAGTTGAGATTTGAAATTTAACAGTTGAATAGGCTTTTATATCATAATATATTAATCTAAAAAAATAATTATAATTTGTATTAATTCCTTATATTTGCAGTAATGGAAAGTCACTTAAGAAACAAATCCAGCCTGAGCAGCAATATTACCAGGTAAAGAAAGGAAAGGAAAGGAAACGAAAATACCAGAAAAGGTAAGTAAAATATCTTAAATACTTTGCCAAGTGAAAACTGTTTGGTTGAAGGCAAACTCAACACAGCAACCCCTGCAAGTGCACTGCTTAACCGACACTTCGACCTAAACGAACCGCTAAGAAAACTCGGAGTCCGAAACATCAGAAACTAAACGACGAAAGCTCGGTTCGCCACACATTTCCCCAGTTGATGCCGAATCTGTAAACGAGGCAGAGATTTCGTTGTTTTGACGTGTTCGGCAAGAGTCAACAACAATTCAAATTCAACAATATACTGATTTGGATGCCTTCAGAAGGACAGTCATAAACGAAGTGTAACGGCGTGTTGACGTTTCTCAAATGTGAACCGGTAGAACGCACCTAACAGCCATCCTAACCATTTAACCATCTAACGTCTAACGTCGATTCTAACAGTCTTCGTAACCGACAAAGAAAACAAGCAAAAAATAGAAGAAACTTGCGTGTTTAGATGTGAAATCACAACTATTTTGATTTCGTATTCAAACAGAAAAGTTTTCGCAGTGAAAGTAATGCTAATTTTCTTATTGGAAAACTAATGCTAAACATATTCTTCTAGTTGTCTAGTTGTCAAGTGCTGTTACCAAGTTCAAAATCGCAACGCTTCAATTTAAAGAGCTTGAAGAACCTCGAATAGAACAGGGCGTAGCTGCTCATTTTGGTTTAATGGCAAAAGATGAATAAGAAATTGTGTGGCGTTAGTGAAATTGTATACTCAAGATACTTAACCGCGTATGTAACTAGATACAAATATAAAATTGAAGTGTTCTGAATTAAGTTACACATACAAAGAGAATTATTTCTTTTTTCTTTCTTTTTTTTTTTGCTTTTTGTTTTATTGTTTTTATGGCGTTAATTTACATTTTTATTTTTATTTTTATTACATATTCAGTTCGGTCGGTTTGTGTTTCTGATTGAATGGACAGCGGCCTGATGTATGTTGACTTTTATAATCCAACAAATCTGAATATGCGTGGTGTGTGGTGCCTGGTGAGAGGAGGGAGGGAATTCATTATGAATGCAACAAAATAACAACAGCAACATCGTTGTTTGTTGCCCCAGTAATGGCAAGCCATACATTGTACATAAATGCGAGGCAGTAAAATAGCGAAAAAAGAAAAACGAAAGCTGCCAAAAAAGTAGTTTATGCAAAGAGGTTTAGCTGTCATATTGAGTCGAACACATGTCTGTCTGTTGCACCTACAACGGTTATTTGGGGCACTACACAATGGCAAATCCAATGTGAATTGTCGAAGATTTAATACCCTGTCATAACAGGCTAAACAATGTTGTATAAAATGTATGTAACTAACTTAGTTTTTACATACAGAGGCAACAGCAAAATGAAAGTCAGCTTGAAATGTGGGTTTATGGGCTCGTAAATGTTTCCTGCAATGCGTGACAAAATTATTATAGCTTCCACAGGGCTATAAAAACAAACTTAAGTCAGCTTTAACGGGGTTTTATTAAATAAGTAATAGATTTGTTAACAATTGTAGATAATTGCGAGCTGAGGGCATTTAAAACAATGCATTGCCTACTTTCAGGCTGTGACATTTAATGGGATGCATTACAACAGCTAGGGAATGTGCATTATTTATTTATTATTGCTTACATTTCAGCTGTGGCCAAATCAAACTGCCCTAAGCGAATAATTAAATTAAAAATGAACAATAAATACAAATAATTTAACTAAAAGCGTAAAATAAACATCAAATAAGCCTAATTCATTTAGTGTGTGTGACATGAAATGCTAATGGAAAACCAAACAAATGCAATTAAGAGCGAACATCTAACCAACAAGCAATTATCAATAGAGCAATAAATGAAACAGGGCAAACAGAAAAAATATAAAATTATTAAGCATTAACAAATATAACAAGTGATAAGCGTGATTGTGGGATTGCTGAATAAACAAGCTCAATGCAGTTAGTGAAATGTGTTTTAGTTAAAGCAAATTCCACGCAGGAATTCACAATTGCAAAATGCGTTTAAATGCCACAGCAGCAGCAGCAACAACAACGCGTATTAAAACAATAACAATAACAAAAACAAAAGCTAAAAGCAAAAGCAAAAGCAAAAGCAAACAAACGCTTGAAGCAACAACAACAACAACAACAACAAGAACACGAAGAAGATCGACAACGTTACACAAAATTGAATATTTTATATGCAATTTAATACAATTATTTGTACTAACAATAACAATTATTTGCACTGCTAGTGCTATTGACAGCGTAGTGCTGCAGGCTCGGGCACAGACAGTGTCAGGGGGCGGGAGCAGGGGAAGTGTTACAGGGCAGCAGCATGGACGCGTTTAGTGGTCAATTTGATGAGCTGCCACCGCAGTCGGACTACGCCTCATCAATGTTAGCTGCGTCTGCGACAGCAACAGCAACAGCAACAGCCACAGCCACAGCAACAACTACAGCATCATTTCAATTTTCAACTAGTGTGCCACACCAACACATGCGTGCACACGCACACGCACACACACACACACATACACACACGCGCACACGGACACACATGCAGTCGGCGACAACGTTACGTGTTAGTTACGGTAAGTGCCAACGTACCTCAATTGTGCGGTTATCTGACTGATAGAAGAATGTGAATTGTAATTGGGCAACCAACCAGCCACGCCCCAAGCCCATCCCATGCCCACAAGCACGCCCACGTCCCCATTTGGTGTACGTGCGCCCTTGAACTAACTTTCCAATGCGACAGACAACTCAAGAGCGCCTTTGCTCTTGCCAATTGGAATGCCTTCCAAGTTAAGCAAAAACCTTACAAAAATTCCTTTAAAATTAAATTTTGTCAGCTTCCCTTTTAACCCAATCGCGAGAAACTTTATCCTCAGCGTCTCTTGACACGGAATTCTTAAGGAATCCTTTTGTTGGGCCACACAATCTGCGTAGTTTATAAATAAGTTGCTTGCATTGCTTGCTGTGCCGAAATTAAAGTACTTAATATCATGTGTTAAACACAACAAAAAAATGAGATCATTGATGTGTGCCATGTTATTTATAGACTCATTAATCTAAAGTCATTTCTAAAGCTTGAGATATTTCTTTTGTCGTTTTGCTTTTGCAACAAAAATCGAAACAGCTTTAACCTAACACGAACACAGTGTTGACCCCCAGAATGAAACAAAAAATATAACGAAAAGCGAAAAACGACCCGTCAATGTTGTTACTTTATTACAACATATTAATCACAAGGCTGTTAGCAGAGGAAAGCAGCTAAAGTCGATGACTAAATACCCTAGAGAGAGAGTATTATAATCAAATCAAAGTATTGCCATATACTACTTTCATAATTCCTAATTTAATATATTGAAAGTATTTCTTATATCATGTAAATCTAATCCAATTATATTCTGATTATATAAAAAGTATTTCCTTGGTAATTTCAAACTATTATACAGAATTCTCCAACATTATTTCTGTAAGAAATTTCTTATTAAATAAAATACCAATGCAATCAACTTCCATTTGCTTCAAAAAGTATTCACCCTAGTGTTATTGCAACGTATTCAATTATCTCTTAAATTACCTAAGTCTAATCGCATCACAAAGTAATTTCTTTGCATTAATTACACTCATCAATTGGATTTCCTTCAACACATCTAATTAATCAATTTGTCTAGAAACTGTCCTTGCATCCATTTCAATATTTGTAGCATACTTTTGTGCGCGTCGCCAAATTGAATTCTAAGTAGCCCTGAAAAGTATGCTATGAAATGTAGTACTAGCCAGGATATAAGCACGAGACTGAACTGACATATATATTTTATACAATGTATGTAGTAGAGTGTGTCCTTATGATTGCGAGTATCACGCCAATGTCCTCAAACTCAATTTACTGTTGTCTTTCATTATGCGACATAGATTCGAATGAAATCGATAATTCCTATGCCGTCGCGGGAGCAGCAGCAGCAGCAGCTGCTGATGGCGATGCCGATGCCGATGGCGATGCTGATGCCAATGCTGATGACGTTGAAACAGTCGCCAATGATTACGTCATGGCATTGGGGCAGCAAGTGAACACAACGAACAAGAAAAATGACAAAGCAGCAGCAGCAGCAGCAGCAGCAGCAACAACAACAACACTAGCCACAACAGCAACAGCAACAGCTACAACAATTGTTACAACAGCAGCAGCAGCGAATGAAAAGCAACTAATGAATGCAAAAACACAAGATTTATTATCCTTATCCCAGCTGAGCTCATACCAAACATCAACTGCGCCACACGACAAGCACGCATCAAGTCAGAAAAACTCTCTAGGCGTCGCCTCAGCTGCTGGCAACTTTCAGCAAATTGGTTCGCAACGCGTCAATGGCAATGTCTTGCCAACATCTGCGTCGCCAGCTCACAATATTAGCGCAAACAGTCAACAAGTTGCGACCAACGGTAGTTCTTCAATAGCGCCCACCTTATCAACATCCTCCGGCACGGATAAACACGTTGTACGCAACTCGGCCAAAAAGGTGGAAAGCAAATTTGTGCTGCCCAAACCGCAAAAAACTGATGCACCCATGCTGAACTACATCTTCGATACGTTCTCGGCGGCCAACAAGCATCATCATCATGATCAGAGGTAGGTAACAAGTCTTCTTTTAAGTTGTTTATTTATTGATTCAATTCTAACTATACTATACTATACTCATCAGTCTATAATTACCCAACAATTACTTATTTCATTTAAATATTTAAGAAACTCTAACATCAATTGTCGCAATAATAACAGTTCACTTACTATCATTACTTTTACGCATATTGAACTTTACATTTTTAAGGGCAACTTAAATATTCTTTGGAGAATCCTTTATCCAGCTGACTATATTTAGTTATAACCTCACTTCATTTACCAGTTTATCATTATAATAAATACAGTATTTTGTTATTCTCCTTATTCTCCTATTCATTTAGTCTATAATCATTTAACAAATACTTCAAATATTTAAGTAACCTTTGAACTTTATCAGTTTTTATATAATATGCACATTTACTTAGTCTGTTGTTATTAAATTTCTTAAACCCAAACTGAGTCTCGAGGCGGCTAAACTTAATTTCATTAGCAAGTAAAAGGTCACCAAAACAAATAAACAATCAGCAAATACTTGAAATACTTAAGTAATCTGTTACCTATGAACTTTAACTTTGTACTTACAAATATGTATTTTATTTTTTATGAACTTTAAAATTCTTTTATACGTATTTTCATACTCAGTTTATATCTATCTCAAGTTACATCTAAGCAACTCCCACTGCAATTGTTATTGCCCAAAATTTTCCATATTTATTTAATGTACCATGTGCCCACCCCAGCTCAGTATCCTTGTTTGTTTCCCAACCAGCTAACAAGCTGCTTTAAACCTTATCATTATTATAAATATAGTGCCTATCCATTGTATTCCCAACCCCCCCTATTAATCAAACTCTTTAGTCTGTTATTATTTATGAAATACTTGCATAATAACCATCAAAAATACAACTGTTAAAAATTGAATGAATATTTAAGTAACAGTTACTTCAATTGTGTGGTCTGCCTTCAAATTGTGGCAATCATAACAGTTTACCCGGGGTCCTTTGTACGCTTGCAACTTAAGTTTTTTAAGACTTTCGTTGGCTGTAATAAACATTAAGCATAAAGGGAAACAATATCCGACTACACACAACATGCTCATGCCTACACTTACACACACACACACACACACACACACACACACTATAACATATTAAGCACACCTGCTGACCAATAAAACTGCATACCATATGTATGTGTGTGTGTGCTTATTCGTTTTTCATCTGCTTTTTCCCTTGCAGATATGGGCCACACTTTGAGGACGTGCAACGCGTTGGACAACCCACAAATATGACTGTTCAGGCGGGCAGCAGCATTCATTTAAATTGCAGAATTTCATTGCTGCAAGATAAGACTGTAAGCATTCATATATTCCTATATATATATATATATATAGTATAAGTATTCTGTGACTAGTTAAGTAAATATTACGACTGCTTATAAGAAGCGGGAGAAACAGATACTATTTTTCGATTTATATGTAATGAAATACCCAGTATTCTTAAAGTAGATTACTTACTTCAGTTTTGAGTAATTACTTTAACAATTTCATATTTTTTTAAACTAAACTTTTGTTAGTAATGAAGGTAGTTATTGCTGGAGCTAAGAGCAATCAGTTGAGCCAGAGCTGGGAAATATGTATATAGTATGAGTAGTTCTAGACTAGTTCTAGACTGTTTACTTTAATATAGCAAAGTTATAGGTTATTACTTAGGCGATCTCTGTGAAATTTACATAATAATGAGTTGATGTAATTAACTATAGCCAAGAATGATATGATAATCATGTTATAAGACCACAATTATATAAATTATATGCTAAGGAAAACATTGCCTATATTACCTCATTCTAAACCAGAAACATTTAATGAATTATTAATATTTTCCCCCTAGGTCTCCTGGGTGCGACGTAATGCGCAAAATGAGGAGAACGCATTGGATCTGCTCACGGTGGGGCTGCACGCCTATACGGGTGATAAGCGCTACAAGATGGAGTTTCAATATCCCAACAATTGGCGACTGAAAATTATTAATGTTAAGAAAGATGATGAGGCGACTTATGAATGCCAAATCTCAACGCATCCGCCCCGCGTTATACAAATTAATTTGCATGTGAATGGTAAGCAGTGGGAATACCCTTTCTATTCGTTAAACAAGATGATAACTCTATGGTTCCTCATAGCTCCCAAAGTGATGATTGTGGATGAGTATGGAGATCCCCTGCAGGAGAAGTACTATGAGATTGATTCCACATTGCAATTGTCCTGTGTGGTGCGAAATGTGGCCATGAGCAGCTCGGTGGTGTTCTGGAAGCACAGCGAAACTGTGCTCAACTATGATGTGACACGTGGCGGTGTTAGGTAAGTTACTTGATGCTCCTTATCAGGGATATATTCTTATCAAGTCTACACTTTCCTTCAAGTGTTAAAACCGAACTGATGGAGGATGGCGCCAATTCGACTTTGTCCATTGCTAAAATCCACAAGGCTGACTCCGGGAATTATACGTGCGCCATTAGCGAGTTCCAGAACTTTACAATTGTGGTGCACATATTGAATGGTAAGCCAGAACTACTCGCTGTATCTATTTATGTATCTCTGCTACGTTTTGTGGACACCGTTTGCATCAATGCGCTCACTGTGGATGCTAAGCTCGGCGAGTTTGCGTACACACGGACGCTGTGCGCTATCACTGCAACTGCTCACACATACATGCATGCTAACTGCAGAGAGATTGCCTTACTGCTGAGAGTATATTGCTGTGAGCAAACACTGCAAATGCCCGCTCTTACATGGATGTTAACTGTAGAGAGCTTGCCTTTCTGATCCCACATACACCCACACAATGCGTTCGCTTAATGCAGCAGGCTCGCTCACACTCATAGCAACAACTCGTGGGAGGCAATAGAATACGAAAATAAACAGCGGCAGCGCTTTCTCTCCTTCGCTCTTTCACATTTGATGAGAGCTTGCCGTTAAAATGTTGTTGTTTTGTGCAAATGCAAGAAATGTTCTCAATATTCAATTACTATTATATTTTTATTATTTTATTAAATATCAGTATAAATAGAAATTCAAACATAATTTCATTTAATTAATTGAGTAATTCAAATTGTATTTAAATATACTTTTGTTTAGTCTCTCTACTAACTACATTCTCTCTGTAATTGCAGGCGAAAGCTTTGCTGAGCTACATCATGGCGGGGCAGGGGCAGTTGCACATGCCTCGTGGCAATATCTAATCGGATTGTATCTTCTCCAGCTGCTGCTACGATGGATACGCTGGAGTTGTAGGTAAAGGTTAATTAACTGAGCACAAGACGCCTAACTTTATCTAAGTTACATGAATAATAAAATGATGATAAACATTTATATATATATATATTAACAACTAATTATATAATAATTATACGAGTAATAGGCATAAACTATTATCCTGGTATTGAGTAGTCTTCTTATGTACATTTTTGTTAATTAATTGTAAAGATTTTGGATAGGCACAATACGAGAAATCGTAGCAACAACAACAAGTTATTAGAAATAACTAAAAACTAAATGAAATAAGTTCAAAAATAAACTGAATTGCTATCACATAAGCAACTACTTTAAGTAAAATGCATATAGATATGATAAAAGCAAACAAAAACAGGCAAATTCTCGATTAAACATTCGCTGCAATTATGTGTGAATGTGAAACTCAGAACAGCCTAAAAGTTTAATATTCGTTAGCATCAATTTGTACATGTCAAAGCACACATAAAGTTAATAATAAATTAAGTCAAAATATATGCAAAAGATGCCAACGAATTTCCATAGAACAATTTTGAAATAAATATAATTATTAACAAATTAAAAACTTAAAAAAAGAAAAGGACATTGCATATGAGAGTTAAAAGTATTAATAAATAAATACAGGAATGTAAGATAACAACATATGAACAAATGTGGGCTGGCTTTTATAAGTATATAAACAAATTGAAAAAATAATAAATATTGTAAGCCCCTCACACACACAAACACACACATACTCACACACACACAATCACAGTACTATTTCAAGCAACCGCAGCGTAAAAATGTGTAATTTAATGCTTACAATATCTAGTATATAAGCCGAGATATGATTAATAAATAAAACTACACAATGATATCCTTTATCCTTTTTATCAACAGCCAGCTCGACTAAGAGTTACCCTGCAAGCAGCCCCTTCCCATAAATGTCTTTTCCTTCAACGAAAACAACATCAAAGCTTGCTTATGTCCTTGCGCTTTCCGGCAGGACATGTCGCCTTAGGTTCGGCAGGACGAACTCTATGGATTGGCATCAAAAAATAATCTAATTATCTAAAAATCAACTTTTAAGAATACAATAATCGCAACAGTTTTCAGTAATTGATTTAATATGCAAACAATAATATAATAGAGAACTGGTTTACAACTTCAACGTTACACTTTCAGTGCTTATAGCATTATAGATAAAGGTATTATCAATAGGTTTGTATTGTTTGGTAATGATCTTGATAACCTCCTGGGCAGCACAGCCTCCTGTAAGCAAAAACAAAAACCTGGTCAATATGCAATTGGCAAGTAGACTGTAAATACTTACCAATAAACGCCGAGACCGCATGCAGTTCGGCGCCTCCATAGCGACAGATCTCGTGAAGGACATCATCACTGATGGACACATGCAAGCCCAAATCGTTCAGCATTTTGCTGGCAATGCTCTTGAGACGACCGATGTCCTGTTCGACGGCACACTCGCCGGGAATGCTGCCGCATTCGCTTAGGAAACGTTCATAGGCGCGTAGGGCAAAGTTGTAGGCGGTTAAAGTACCCTGAAGTTCATTGTCCTCCACTGTAAGTTAATAAGACATAAGAAACATAGAGCTGTTACTCAATTCGTTCATTCACTTACCCAAGGGCAGCAGGCGGCAACTCTTCTCATACTCATCGGCAATGCGAGTGCCACGTAAGATCGCCAAGCCGGCAGCCTCACGGCACAACAAACGCACAGTGCGCTCGTCTATGCTATCCGCGGGCAGAGATAACTGCTTGAGGTAATCCTGGCACTTGTGATACACCTGGTCAGCATCGTGCATCGCCTGCTGACGGTAGATATGCTGTAGGGCAACGTATGAGTCCGTATTGGCCGTCATATCGGGCAGCACACCCGGCAGCGGCAAATATCCCTTGTTCTCCTCCACCACAAAGTGCTTCAGCGCCTTGGCCATAATCCAGAAGACATCACTCTGTTGCATATGCCAAATTGTATAACAAACTATAATTAGGAAAATTCTATAGATTACCTTTTTATGCAGCTGCTCACAGGCATCATCCTCGAATATAATCTTGAGGGAAGTCGGCACCAGGCCAGCACCAAATGCTGTGTTTACTGCCTTGATTGCTTCCTCGTAGTTTTCTTCATCCGATTCCATGCCTGCTTTGATAGCTTCGCGTAGCTTTGACTTCTCCATGTAATTGCCAGGCGCCTGCCGTCCAGCTCCATGCTCTTGCTGCCAAACTTTCAAGTATTTGTACAAAACCAACAGCCAAGGCACCTTGTTGGTTACTTCTGTGGTTTCTAAATGCTCTCGCAAAGCCTCAAAGGGTTGTTCCAAACGCAAGTCGAACTGGCGATTGTCGGGATGAGCCTCTACAACGCAATGCTCCTTCAACTGCAGACGAATGGTACCTATCATGCCCAGGGAACGACAATAGACAAGGGGCACATTGGACTCCCACAGGCGATTGGCAAGCAGCAGCAACGATTGCTCGTTGAGATTCGAGGCAATAACTAAGTTAAAGCTTTCAAAGAAATTTGGCCGATTCGCCAAAATGTAATCAACGCTCTCGTCCACATAGTCCCCATTCACATCCGGATTTAACTCCTGCAGCAATTGCTTGCAGGCAAGCGCCTTGGGCTTGCCTAGGTAACTACTATCTAAAAAGAAGCTGATTGCAAGCTTTTAATCATTACAATTAAGCTGAGTATAAATAAATATTGTTCACCTACTTGTTGCCCAGATCCTCCTCCTTTACTGTGCTGCCATCGGCTATTGTAAAGCCACCAATGCCAGGAAGTACGAGTCCCTTTGCGACCTCGCAGCCCACAGCCGTCACGTTGACCACACAAATTGTGGCCGCCTCCAGCAATGTCTGTCCGTGCTCGCCCCACAGTCTATGGGGACACGTTAGGCTTTCCAATGATTATTGATTTTATTTCAATATTTACCTGATTTGTCTATCATATTTCTTGCTTTTATCTGATAATTCAGGTGACTTAGGAGGCGCAGGCGAAGACATTTTACAAGCCGGTTGCAAAAATAAATTGCAATTGCAATCAAGTGTTGCAAAATGTACCTCATTATCGTGAAGTATGCTATCGATAAGTACAATATATCTGCAATCTATCGCTTAGAAACACGACTGAAAGGTTATATTCAAAACATTTATTAAATAATACGTATTACATTTCACATCGTTCACATGGGTTTAGCTTCTGCTTTAAAATTTATTACGTTCAACTTTTAGATCTTACTCAACTACATACAAGAAATCAGTCTTTACAAACAAATTGTATTAACTTATAGTTTTTTAACATAACGGTAAAAATAATACCAAGTTTTGAGCAAAACCATAATTGTTTGGAGGGCACTAAATATTATTCTCATTTACTATTGTACAAAATCATGCTACAGTTGTAATGTATTTTGTTAGTACATTCAACTAGATAAATTAATGTTATAATACCTCATCTCTAATTTTTATCATGGGCAAAGTCTGCAGTTCGTTTTTCAACACTTGCTCCAAGAGGGCACATATGTTTTACAATTACGCTTTGGTACATCGTTCGCGTTGTAATTTCACAACGACTTGCATTTGTTGGCTACATTTTTTCTTTTTTGCTATTAAACGGAAAACAGTATTAAATTAAATACAAATTAAAATTATCACCGAAAGAATGCCAGCCAGAAGAAGTACTGCACGGTCGTCAGGGAACAGCGGCAGCGAGACAAGTCCACAGTCAGAGGATCCCGCATACAAGTTGAAAAGAAAGAAGAATAATGAGGTAAGTGTAAACAAATGATCCACAATGTTGCCAGCCTAGCCATGCGATACCAAAAATAGCATCACGGAAATTGCTCAAAATCTGTTTAATATCTGTTACGTTTTCTATTTTCTTATAGGCAGTGCAGCGCACGCGTGAGAAGACAAGGCAAACAGCAGCGGACCGGAAGGAGCGCATAGAAAAGTTGAAAGTCGAGAATATTAAGCTAACGCAAGAGATTAAGTCGGAGAAGAGTCACATTAGTTCGCTGCGGAATATGATTATAAATGGACGGACGAACGAAGATCAGGATCGCCTAATAGATGAAATTTTGAACAACCCTGATTACTCCAATCAGAGCAACGAGGCCAACGACGACACAAAATGACGAATGAACAATTATTCCTTATATACTTAATATTATTCACATATTTTTAAGCATGAAATCTATACTAACCATCGTACACATCGAGCTTTTCCATGTGCAATGAGAAAACCTCATCCATTTTTTTAAATTGTTGTAAGTCAAAAACAAACAAAATGTAATAAAATTATCTTATTGGTGTCACCAATGTCCCGTTACTTTCTGCTCAGTCTTGTGTTCTTTGTTGTAGTTTCTGTTTTGGTCACTTCCGCCTTCTCGCAGCTGGGCATTGATTTATTGCACTTCTCATGAGTATGTATGCATCCGTGTGTGTGTGCGTGTATTAGTAAACGTTAAATTTAGTTTGCACTATTTCTTGCTAAATTACCGGGTATATATTATGTATAATTCGGTTAGCTATCAAAGCGGTGATTTTTAACTGGAGTTTTAACAATCTAATTTACACCGCCGGCGTGATTTTGCAGCAATTTAATAGTTGCTTTGAGTATAGAACGTCACATGCCAAAACCACAATGCCAAATGCCAGCTCTACTATTATCTAAATGGCAACTTTAATTGACGCTGAGTGTGCGATTACAGCAAATTCTCTGATTCACGATTCAGACTGTTGCCCATGTCATATACTATGTTTTATTCTTATTTCCATTTATATTTCACGTAACTTTTTTGTTTTGTTGTTTTATTGTTGCCCCATGGCCAGTTTACAGATTTGGACGACCACAGCTGTTACTTAACAGCGTGCTTAACATTACATTACAGCTATCGCAGAATCAATCGATAATTATAAAGAAGGTTAAAATAAATAAAAACAATAAATGTTAATGAAATTTTACTACAATTTTGTCATGTTATATATGTTATTGCTTTTGGAAAATAGCGTGATTTTAGTAGTATACAGTTTTTAGAAAGTTGCAAAACGTGTTAGGCTATTTTAACTGATCAGGGCTGCATTGAACTAAAGATCGAGGAATTTTCAGTGCTCTGTCTAACGGCACTTTAAACGTTTCCAATTTGTGTTTTTAGATAATGTTACAAAATTTATAAAAATAAATAATAATTATGCTGCCGCCTTCACAAAATTTTGTTCCCAATTTGCACACTAACTCCACTATCTACTTGCTGAAGCGTCAAATAGCTGAGCATGGAACAACATCGCAAACAAAGCTCTTCCAAGCGTTCAGAAATGATGTCCACAGCCGACAGCATTCAGTCGCAATCGGCCTCCAGCCAAGGAGGAATCAGTAGTAGCTTTAATGGCTCCCAAGTTTCCAGTCACAATACGATATGCATTGAAAAGTCCCAAGGTATCCGCGGATTCTTAAAACTTCTGCCTTTTATGCCCAGATTCAGGCACAAATTATTTTCAAGTAAACAGAATAATGAACGTAAACAGACATCGCTAAGCAGGATTAGAATCTCCCCTACATCATCTCTAGAAGAGTGTGATATACGAAAGCTAATCAGACTCTATCAAAGCTATGACAATCTATACAATCCCAGTGACCCGGATTATGGAAATAGGAAAATCGAGGAAATATGCTACGCCAAGATGACTTCTTGCTTTCCCAACAAGACAAGCCTGGAGCTGCAAAATCTTCTCTATGAGTTGCGACTACTCTTTGAGCGGGAATACACCATCGTTGAGAACGCACAGCGGCGATTCGGTGAAATTCTATTGCCTACGATAAAATACTACAATGAGTTTCTGTTTTTAGTGCCCTACCTGAGGATCAATTGGAATAGCGGATCATGTATTCCCCCCAGGATACCGCTTATAGAAGAAAGTTTCTCGGCCAATAGTTGCACATCGGATGGCACTAATCGCAGCATGACAAACTCCTTATACTTGACTGACGAACTGAACATGGAAACGAGACAGGAATCCTCCATGGAACAGTTGGATGAGCAATCGAAACAAGCAGAGAACTCACAGCCAATTCCGACCGGAGTCCCTTATCACCGTCCAGCAGCGGGTAAAGGTATTTTTAATCCTTGCGGATGTGGAAACCAATTTAAGTGTTTCTATCGGAAAAAGAAAGCGAAGGAGAAAGAGGAAACGTTGGAGGAAGAGTCTGTTGCTGCTGCTTCTCTAAAGGAACCATCAAGTGAGCACGAATCACCAGCTACACAACCATCCACACCGACTGTGCGAACAGAGGCGTCTTCTCAAGCAGATGTCATGGATGTTCCACCTGCAAAACGACTATCAAGGCAGATGAAGGAAGTAACTAGTTCAGCAGCGACTCCTCCACAAGAGCAACTAACTGAAGGGCCTCCGACTGAGGACAAAGCTGAAGACGATGCCCCAACGCCTCAGGAGACTTTGTCGAACACACCATGTCAAGGTAATGGAGATCGGGAGCCTTGTCAGGCTTACTGTAATCAAGATCGCGAGCACAGACCTACCACATCTCAGAACTCTCCAGCAGCAGCAATTCCCAGCGAAAATACTAAAAGGTTATCCCAATCGGTAGGCAATCAGGAGCAGCTACAAATGCTGTGCGAAATGATTAAAATGGAGCTCAGTTCGTCTCCAGATTTCATCTACTACGATGCCAAGTGGCGCATCATTGAAATACTGCGGGAAGTGCAGAAACGCAACTTGATTCACAACAAATCAAATCCGCAAAATCGAGCAACTGCATCCCTCAAGCCAAAAAACTGCAATTGTCCCTTGAATGCCATTTGTAGAAACCGCGAGGTTGCAACGAATGGTGGCATGCCAAGGAATCGCATACATTATCCAATGAAAGCCACACAGTGTCCCTACTGCTGCAAGCGTTGAGAGCATTGATTAATCCCGCTTATCAGTCAGCTGATTGTCGGCCCTGACCAAGTTTCAAAGAGATAAGCGAAAGTATTGCCTGGCACGCTTATCGCTTGACAGTTTCCCCGCAGCGACGAGCCAAGATGGAAGCATTGCTGAGCAATTCCAAGGTGATGAAGCATTGGCCTAGCATATTGCTGGGATTACTTCTTGCTTTTGTCATTAAGTATATCAAGGGAAGGAAACGTTTGCAGTCTGAAAAGTTGGCTGGCGAAGAAGATGTTGCAGGTATTTAGCCTACATTTGGTTTTGTTATGCTTTCAATAATCAAACGCCTTGTCCAGTTGAATTCACGCTCGCGAATCCGAATGATAGCCAGCCCGCTTTGGAAGAGAAGCCACATGTGCCCTTTGTGCAGGGACAGAATCTCAATCCCGATGGTGCCAGACGTTTCTATGAACTGGTGCGCGGTCGTCGCAGTGTGCGTGCGTTTAATGGCCACAGAAAACCACCCATGCATGTAATAGAGGATTGCATACGTGCTGCGGGAACGGCTCCAAGCGGAGCACACACAGAACCTTGGACATATTGTGTTGTGGAACAGTTGACAGTCAAACAGGCCGTACGACAGATAGTGGAGCATGAAGAGCACATCAACTACAGCACACGCATGCACGCCCAGTGGGTGACTGACCTTCGGCCCTTGCAAACAAATGCAATGAAGCCATATCTTAGTGAGGCGCCCTATCTCATTCTGATCTTCAAGCAAACGCATGGCACAACTTCGGATGGTCGCAAAAAGCTGCATTACTACAATGAAATATCAACATCTATTGCCACTGGAGTCCTTCTGTGTGCTCTGCAAGCAGCTGGACTCTGTTCCCTAGTCACAACGCCCCTAAATTGTGGACCTGCGTTGCGGCGTTTGCTCGATCGGCCAGCGAATGAGAAACTACTGATTTTACTTGCTGTAGGTTATGCGACGGAAGATTGTCAGGTGCCGGATTTGGAACGCAAGAGCCTTCAAGATATTATGGTTAAATATTAAATAGTTTGTGATAAAACAATTCAAAAAACATTTAGAACAATTTAAAATCAGTTTAATAAATAGTCAGAGCTGCATACCTAGCTAAACAAAGTATCTCACTAAATTGTGGTGGCTTGCCGATTAAACATTTCAACGATATCTCAATATTATTGTGAATGTAAGAAAATCAGCTGTGAATGCCATTTACAATATTTGGTGTACGATAGTCACTCCCAGTGCTATCGAAGTGATTATATTGTCGCTATTCTTTCGTCATTTTTTCGAGAAGCATAACAAAAAAAGCAGAAAATTAAAAAAACATGTACGCAAAGTTTAGCATTTTGATCATAGCCATTTCTTAGTAATCAATAGATGTTGATTCGATCGTGCAAGAATTATTAGTCGAATCATCGATACATATATGGTAAGAATAAAATATCGATTGCAGCACGTACCAAGTCATTTTATAAATAACTTCAATGTGTTCGGTTGCGCCGTCGGGGTATTATCGAAATTGCCAAAGACCCGAGTGAATAAATAAGTATATATAATAATTTGGTTAAAAGTAAATGTAGTCGCAACTGATTGTGAAAAATGCGGGCTTGCAAATACATTTTTAATAATTATAAACGTGTGCTATACTGTCGATGCAACAGCAAATAAGTGGGAAAGAATGAGAGCGCAAAGCAGATGGCAAAGAGCGTCGCGCCGCATTGGTGTTGGTTTGTGTGTGTGTATGTGAAGTAGAAAGCGGCGGTAAAAACTTGTAAAAACCACACATATACATATATATTTATTCATTAAATATATGGTTTTCAATTCCGCCGAGATCGATTTTATAGTCAATTGGAATTAAAAATAAATCGGACTTATTGCACTGTAGAATCTGCAAGTCAAAACAAAACAAACGTGAAACGTAGCCGAAAAAGCCTGAGTGCGTAAGTGTGTGTGAGCGTAATAAGAAAGAGCCACAGCAAAAAGGCAAAAAAAATAGTGCATACGAAGAGCAAGCGCAAAACGCAATTGATGAAGTTTGTGATAATCACAAATTTTTATTAACAAATGGTTGAATAATATTTAAGCCAGGGCTTTGAAACAGAAAACAAAATATAAGTTATATTTAAATAACGCCTAACATCTTGAAAGGTATTATTGAAACGTATGCAAACACAATTGTGCTAAATTGTTATTGCCGACACATTTGCGCCTTTTGTTGCCTTGAGGTGAGTTTTAATTGTTGTAGTTGTTTCTAAAGAGTTTTCAGTCGGTGCTTGTGTCCAAACTGTACTAGAGATGAGCGCGTGGCGTATTCGTGCTTACGTCTAAAACAAAAATGCTTCGATTGAACGTGACAATTTATATAAAATATAGTTAAATAAATTAAAGTATCTATATGATGTTATAATATCTTGACTTATTGGAGAAATATAGGCATGCCATACATTGCTTGCAAGTTCGATCCCTATAAGTCAGTTTTAAAAGTTTTTCTAGTAAGAAATATATTTTATAATCAGAATTTGAATTCGATTACAGTAATATACGAATGTATAAATAATTAAGTTGTGAAATATCGGTGGTTACAATTTGTTAGATTAAACACGCGCTCATCTCTAGTCCAAACTGTACCATATTGTTTGATGGCTGGCCCAACAGAGAAAGAGAGAGAGCGCATAAAAACTTACGCTTGCTCTCTTTGTAGCTCTCTTTCTCTATCGACTCATAATGCGACATGATAATCAGCTGCTGCCAATCGACCTAAACAGTTATATCAATTAACAGCTACGATTTACTACGTAAGGCTTAATACGTAGTTGAGATTCCGTCACGCAACAATAAACAAACTGGAACAATATGAGTCGTCTACAGAAACAACAACAGCAACAGCGCAATCAGTGTGAAATAATAAGTGGCAGCACAAACAACGCGAGGAGCAGACGCAAACCTCCGCCGCCTCCTCCGCCAGAGGACAATGAAATGATGGGGCGTCCAGCGCAACACATCAATGGCCACGCGACGACGACCAATGGAAACGGCAAATCGACGAAGCGACGTCGACAGAGCGACGATGACGCGCAACAGCACTTGACCAATGGAATTAGTAGCAAAAATGTCAAGCTGAAGCATCAACAAAATGCGACGGAAATGACAACAACATCCAGTTCCACTTCCTCGAGTGGGCAGCGTCACAATAACAACAGCAAAACTGTTAACTATAATAACAACAACAATAAGAAGACCAACAATAACGTAAGCAATGCCAATGGACGAAAATACAACAATAACAATAAGAAAAAGCAGAGCGCCAATACGAATACAGCAACAACAACAAATATTGAATACAGTTACGGTAATAACATATCCACAATACCAACACCGCCCTCGCCCGGCTCACCGGCTTACCCACCGCTCGCATCGCCGGATGTCGTATGCATTTCGGAGAGTGAGAGTGAGGAGAATGAATGCGTCGAATATTATGACCAGGAAACGGAGGAGGATAGCGACCTGGAAATCAATGAATCAGCAACAGCCACCACCACCAGCAACATTAGGCAACCAAACAGCAGCAACAACAACAATGCTGCTGCGGCGGCAGCGGCTGCAGCAGCGGCAGCAGCAGCAGCTGCCACACCACCCACAACATATCCGATGCCCACTAGCAACAGCACCCCATTGGATCTCGACAACGAGGCCCATCAAAGGGATTTGGAATACGTGACTGACCTGCGTTCCTATGGTGAGTAAATGGTTTACTGTCTAGACTTGTATTTGAAAATTATGGTAGGCTATTGATAGGCGGGTAGGGGAGTTGGTGTGGCGAGTGAGTGGTCAATGCAACGACAACGACCTCTCCCTCTTCAACTCTCTTACAATCCTTTCAAATGTGGGGCACATGCATTCAACCTTGACATACTTTGGCAAACAAACGTGTATGAATGCTGCTATTTGGGTGTTTGTGCGTTTGCCCGCTGCAGTTCACCTCACCACAAAGTAAACTCAACTCACCTTAACTCACCACAGAGCAGCACCAACAACATTCGACAATCGGACATGACGTTGACTCTCTATGCGTGCATGTGTTTATGTGTGTGTGTGTGTGTGCGAGTACATAGGCAATTGATTTACTTGAACTTGGCACTACAATTGGCTCAGCAACAACTATGTATGCATATATATCTACATATAATCTGTATATATGTGCAAGTATAACATGTTAGCCTTTGCGCCTAATTGACAATTTGTTATTTAACTTTGAGCATAAGTAAACCTTCAGTTGAAACTTGACACGACAACAAGTCTGTTGCCAACACTCCTTTGCGTTGCATTTCTGTTATCATACGTGCTGCAGATCTTGCCCTAACTCTCTCTCGTTCATTTGATAGTCACAGAGAGAGGGAGCACACTTACTCTCTCAAATCGTCACATATGTCTGTGTGCGTGCAATGGCCTGTGGCACAGCTGTGCGCTGTCTGTTGAGTGTACAGCACCGCACACGATTTGACAATCTTCTAACAGACGAACTTTTTTTTTGACAGTATTAACAGCTCATTAACATATTACTGAAGAGCGTATGCAACCAACTTAGCGGGTTTTCAGATAATTAAGGAAATTAGCTTATCAAAAGTAAAATGATACAAGAACAGAAACCGCAAGTTGTGGTTCAACAATATAAAAGTTTATCAATGCCAAATAATTGTTTGTTGTATGTTTTGCAGTTTAAAAATAAAGTTCACTAATCAACAATTATTAAATTTACTGATGAAAACCATTTATATTGTTATATATGGAATTTTTTTGATGGTCACTTTGATAGCAATTATATATACAACAAAACGAAACAAGTTTACATACACATATAGTTGTTGGGGTTGTCATTGCAGTTTATTTCTGTTCAGCATTGCATTTATTTTAGTAGTTGTTTGGTTGGTAAACAGATATATAAAAAGCTGACTAGAGAGCGAGAAAGAGAGAGAAAAAGCACTAATAAACAAAGCCTATATCAGCCATCTCTGTATTTCAGTCTTAGCAAATGCTGATAAGAGTTCTCGTTAATTGTTTAATCCGCGCCTTTGAAGTTTATAATATAGCTAGCTTCTTTTGCAGTTGAGAATTGGAATAGACTTCAGTTAGAAGTACGTACAATCACAATTTCTTTAGTTTTAGTTTTCGTTCCATTTGCTTGCTGTGTTGATTGTTGGATCAATAAATTCAAAAACATTTTTACTTTCTTTTTATTTTTTGTTTTTTAATTTTTATGCCTCTCACTCATTCACCTCATCCAGCTAGGAGGAAAGAGCTGTCAATACTCAGTTCATTGCACCGTTTTTAAAATGAATTCGCACAAACAAATTTGCAACGCGTGCGAGCAACTTGTATTTTAAAATAAAATACATATTAAAATAAAATACATATTAAAATTAAAATATGTAACTGGTTTATTGCAACAACAATTAGCGAGCAAGGTGATTTCATTAACCTTTTGGTGTGTGTCAATGCGCTAAGAACAAACATTTCACAACAAGTTAAAATTTTGATTTGAAACAAACGTAGAAAAGTTGAATGCACGCATCTGTCGACAATTGTATTATTACTCACTTGTTTCAATTCTAAATGATATGATATAGATTCACAAATACATACATACATACATCAGTTCTTTGTACAAGTATATTTCCTTTGAAATGAGTAAGAAACACAAATGAAATTCGTTAAAGAAAAAGCAAAATGCCACAGGTTCAAGGACAAATGTCCAGCAATGGCATTCAACTCTCTCCCACTCCCACTCTAATTCCTTCACTTGCTGTCGCTCTCTTCTCTGCCAGACTGCCAAATACTGTTGTTATACGTCAATTGCTAGTGGGTGAAAGACACCAAGTGTGGGGGAAGGTCATAAAAATATTAGTCACTTGGAAAATTTTTATTAAATGTTCACGAGTTTGATTGGCCACAATGTATTTTTTTTCTGTTGAGAGAGAAGGAATATTCCATGCATAATATGCAAATGTCGTCTATAATGTAAATAGTCAAAGTGCTAGACAGGGCCAATGAACCGTTAAGGCTGCAGGCATCATTCGTACGAAGGGTGAGAGAGAAAGAGAGAGCTGGTTGACAGCTCTATTTCATTGGCTGCTGCGCACTCTTTTGCTCTTGCACACACTCACCCGCTCTCTCAGTGGGTCAGCCACCTGCTGCAATGGCGCCCAATGCCAGTTGTTGTTGTTTTTCTTAAGCATTGCATGATTGGATTGCACATATGTATTGCAAGTATGTATGTTGATAACAGAGACTAAATATATACCATTTTATTGTGAAGAATCGCACGTGTTGCATTGCTATTTAATGGCGATAATGCTAATCACATGTGTCAACTATAGAGCAAACAATCGTATAGTTTTATGGCGCGCTTATCTTTATTTCTCCCTGCTGTCAGCGTGAGTGCGTGTTTGTTTGTGTATTGATTATAGTTGCTCTCGGTTTTCAATTAAGCTCTTGTATTTTATTTTTATGTTTTCTTCTTTTGCAGTCAAACTGTACAGCGATGAGCGTGTGAGCTTAAATGATTTTAAAATCATTCGCGTGCTTGGCACAGGCGGTAAGTATCTACAACAAAAGAAAAACTTTAGATTTCAACTAAATGCGTTTATTAATCATAACTTTTCATTTGCTTTAAGCGTATGGACGCGTTTTTCTGGTACGCAAGCTGACCAGACATGATGCTGGCAAACTGTATGCCATGAAGGTACTCAATAAGATAACGGTAGTGCAAAAGCGTAAAACGGCTGAGCATACAAAAACCGAACGTGTGGTAAGTGAAAATAAATAAAATCAAGTGTAGAGAGTAAGAGACAAGAAGTAATAAAACCCTTTCAATGACACGAAACGTATGCAAGTCAAAAGCTTGCTTGCCATTTCATTTTCCGTTACTTTTTACTCGATCAACAAAAGCGCAGCTAATTGAAATTAAACCTTCAGTTGCTGCACGTACAAAATGAGAAGAAGTGGAAAGATACGAAAGGCAGAAGTGGCCAAAAAAACAACGTTGTGAGAATCAAAACGTGCTCGTGACACATATACATGCATACATACATACTACATGCAGAGCGTAAGCTCACTCAACTTGTTGCACCGGCAAAAAAAAGGTAACGGGATAGCAAGAAGAGAAAGATTGGATGAGAGAGAGCGCGAGAGGCCAGGCTGATCTACGTGAACATTTGTATGTATATATTTATGTTTGCATGTATGTGTGTGCAATCACAACCGGTTCGCGGCATTGAAAATAGAAAAGCTAATGCAAAACTTGGTTAAATAACTGCAAGCAGGTGTAGCTGGCCTAGCAATAGCAGGAGTGAGAGTGTTAGCCAGATAACAAGGGCATAATTTGGCTGAATCATTTGAAAAATTTGAACAGTGTGCGTAAGTTTGTTGTTGTCTTGGCTTTCTCTCTCTCTCTCCGTCTTACACGCTTGTAATACTTATTTCATTATGTACATAACGGTGACTATGACGCTTGTGCTACTAACCTAGATTGAGGCACAGTGAAGCAAGCCAGCGGTGAACGCATAAGTGAGGGGGTAGCTGATTGCCGGCTCTTTGTTGTACATGAATTCCCTGCTTACGCATGTTGTTGTTGTGCATCTGCCAAAAAATTGAAAGGAATAAAGACGTAAAATGTGAAAGTTGTACAACAACAAGAGATGTTCAAATACAATTGTCTATGTGCACAAAAAAAGCAAAAAGAGAAAGATGAAGCACAAAATTTCAATAAGAAATTAAATGGCACCAAGATGATCTTTTCACTTTTACAAACTTGCAAAGTGCTAAAAACCCATTTCTATGCTGGGGTAATTTGCAGTGTTTTGGGACTTTTATTGTGCAAATCGGGAAATTTCCCAACAGCTGTTTGGTGCCAGTGTGCAGTTGGTTGCTCAATCAAAGCAGCCTAGCAACATCAACAACAAAAACAAAGCGAACGACTAACGAATGCTGCCGCAAACATTATAAATAAACAAAGAAAGCATGATGAGAAAGCATAATGAAAACAAGAAATGAGCAGCAAAGCAAACTAGCAATGAGTTATCGATAGACTCACCCGCATTTAGCTGTCGACATTGAGCCAGTTTAATATAATTTTTAAGTAATTAAAGTGTTTTATAAAATGAACTATTGTTTAGTACTTGGCAGCAACAACAATTGCCCCACGAGCCATCAAGATAATAAATAAACAAATAAAACATAATGAAGACACGAACAGCCAATGAGAAAGAGGCAGCAAAGCAAACTAGCAATAAGTTATCGATAGACTCGCGCGTGTTTAGCTATCGACATTGAGGCAGTTAAATGCAATTTTAGTGTAATTAAAGTTGTTTATAAATTGAACAATTATTAATGACATTCTCTTTTAATCTTTCAGGTGCTGGAGGCAGTGCAACGCAGTCCGTTTCTGGTCGGTTTGCATTACGCATTTCAGTCATCTTCGAAGTTGTATCTAGTGCTGGGTAAGCTTAAGGATTACCTCGATTTCTTTATATATATATTATTAACATTTTAACTCTTTGTAGACTTTGCCAATGGCGGGGAGCTGTTCATCCATCTGTACCATGCGGAGCATTTCGAGGAGGCACGTGTGCGTGTTTATATAGCCGAGGTGGTGCTGGCCCTGGAGCAGCTGCATCAACTTGGGATTATATACCGCGACATTAAGCTGGAGAATATTCTGCTTGATGGCGATGGACACATTGTGTTGTCCGACTTTGGCTTGTCCAAGATACTCAGTGCCGAGAATGAATATCGTGCGCACAGCTTTTGCGGCACCTTGGAGTACATGGCGCCGGAGATTATACGCACAGGACCGCCGGGTCATGACAGTGCTGTGGATTGGTGGTCGGTGGGTGTCCTCACATTTGAACTGTTGACGGGCGCCTCGCCGTTTGCCACCTCGGATGGACAGAGTCAACAGTCGGAGATCTCACGACGCATACAGAAGGAACAGCCGTTGATACCATCGTCATTTAGTGCACATGCCCGTGACTTTGTGCTCAAGATGCTGGAGAAGAATCCAAGGCGTCGATTGGGCGGCAATCATCGCGATGCCAGCGAGATCAAGGATCATCCATTCTTCAATGGCATCAACTGGCAGGAGCTGCGTGCCAAACGTCGCAAGGCGCCCTATAAGCCCCCCCTCTGAATGCCGAGGATGATGTGCAGAACTTTAGCACTGAGTTCACCGATCAATTGCCAGAGGATCCAGAATGTGATGCGCCTCCGTCACGCATCCGACTGTTCAGGGGATACACCTATGTGGCACCCGAGCACTTGGAGCAAATGCGACGCGACAATCTCTGCCAGATTGAGTACTGCAATCCGGATCTGCAGGTGAGTAAACCCTTTGAGAAACTTCTCGACAGCTGCTTTAACTCGTTTCTCTCCTTGACCAGAACATACCATCGCGTCCAGATGATCTGCAGCTGGGCACGAGCACCGTGAAAGGCTCCTATGGCACCTGTTATTTTGTGGTGGACGTCACCATGGAGATTGTGTTTATGGCCAAGGTAATACCATTGTCCAAGTTTCGTGCCTCCGAGGTGGATGCCCTCACATCGTGTGCTCTGGACAGGCACAGTCATCGTAACATTGTCAACTATCATAGCACGTTCCGGGACAAGTGTGAGGTGTGGATTATCATGGAGTATCTGTGCGGTGAGGAGCTTACCAGCTACCTGCAAGGCAAAAGGCTCGATGAGCAAATCTGCCGCGAGATCTTCCATCAGCTGGTGCAGGCGGTGCAGCATATTCACTCCAAGCATTTCATACACGGTGACCTTAAGCCCGAGAACATCATGTTTGTCAGCCGGGATGGCATGGATGTCAAGCTGGTGGACTTTGGCAATGCCTGGTGAGACAATCAATCAATCCTTTCAAGAATTCAAACAACTAAACGGTAATTCTTGCAGTTACAACAGTCGCTTCGTTAGCTGGAAGGATAAGCCGCGCTACACGCTTGATTATGCGCCGCCTGAGCTGCTCAAGGATCCAAATGTAGTCACCTATTCACCAGCCGTGGATATCTATGGTCTGGGGGCAACGGCCTATACGATGCTGGTGGGGCATGCACCATATCGCCTCTACCGGGGTGACTGTGAACATGGCCCGGAGGTGCATCACAAGCTGCGCAAGCGCATGGAGAAGGAGAACTTCAATCAGACCTCCGATCGCTGGCTAAATGCGAGTCCGCAGTTCAAACGTTTGGTCAGCTGGTGCCTGCAGAGGGATCCGGCCAAACGGCCGCAATTAAGCGATATTCTGGATCACGAATGGCTGCAACAGAGTCCCGATCCTGATGTGGACATTGTGCCGCTGCCCGAGCAGGTTGTTGTCGACTTAAGTGAGGACACCATGGAGCAGGCTGCAATGCAGCCACAATTGGCAGTTGTCAACGATCATCTGGTGCAACTGCCAGCCAAGGAAGAGGAGGAGGAAGAAGACTTTGTTGTACAAGAGATCTTTGATCCCGACTTTGAGGCACTCACCGATTTCCTAGGCTTTGATGAAAATGCACCGCCATTGCGACTCCCTGATGAATACTACTCGGAGTTGCCGCTACCAGCGTCAATGGAGTGCAATGATCCCACTGTGGCAGAGCCGCCAACACAGATGCTGCCACCAGCTGTGCCGCCACTGCGAATTGCTGATGAAGCTGTCAAGCGTCCACGCACGCGACAGCAGCGACGCACAGAACTGCGCCAGACGGCGGGCACACCGCCAGAGCCGGAGGACACCAAGGCAGGTCTCTATCTGTTGATGCAACAGTTGGCGCCGCCCGAGGATGTCGTGTTGCCGGTATTGCACAAGGTACGCAGAGTGCCCGCTCGGCCACGCTCACCGCGTCCACTTGATAATCTCTGCGGATTTGGCAAAACAAAGAGCACATGGCAAAAGTCCAGAGCAAGCTGGCGTCACTTCTGTCTGCTGCTCAATGGCGTCCAGCAGGTGCTCAAGCATCGCTTCAAGAAGCAGCGACGCGTGTATTGCGGACCCACCATCAAATCCGAGCTGATCGACGAGGCATACGAGAAGCCGCTGATATTCCCAAGACCAAGGCCGCCGGCACAACGCAAAGCGAAGCGGCCGCCCAAGGTGGCACGCCCGCCCACACGTGTGCAGCCGGAGAGGGCGCGTGCACTGCGCCAGCGTTATGTGTTTGAATGACAGCTGTTAACGGAGGCAGCAGACGTTGTAGATCTGCTGGAGGCCAAGGAGGAGGAGGTGGATGAGTATGTAGAGGAGGAGGAGAAGCAGGACGTGGAGCAACGGCAACTGCAATCGGTGCTCGCGGCAACAAGTGGGCGTTGGGCGGGGCTGCAGCTGCAACTGAGCAGCTGACGGCAGACAGATGAAATGACATTGACCAGGACAAGGAGAGGCATGAGAGCGCGACGTGGCCAGCTGTCAAGCATATAGTAAATACACACACACACACACACACACACACACAGACACACAAATGTGCATAGTATATAGATATACATATATATAGTTTATAGCGATGAAAGATGTTGAAAGTGGGCCTAAAATGGATCATTGAGCAGCACCAAAGATCCTGTCAATAGAGATTTAGAAATTTGTTATTTTGTAAAGTTTAAGCTTAAGTTGAATTCTGACACACACCCACACACACCCACACACACACACACACACACACATACACACACGCGACGTTGTTGTTACCTTGCGTTGATTTAGTAAATTTTGTTTTTTTATTATTATATATTTTAATTTAGCGTATTTTGTAAAAAGTTCAGGAAAAAGAAACAACAACAAAAGAAGAAGAAGAAAAAAACACACTTTAAACATTTCTAAAAAGTGCAAAATATTTTTTAAATATTTTTGAAACAAAAATAATTGCAAAAGAAGAAGAAATTGCATTAAATATTTGAAAATTAGTTAAGTGCAAAGTTAGTTAGTTAAGTTAATTAACAGCTGGCGTTTATTAATACAAATTGTTAGGCTTAAACACACACACACACCCACACACATATAAATATATATATATATATTAATAATTATTCATAAGACACTTTAAGTTGTGCTCTATGTTAAGTTTACAACTAATTGTTAAGCAACAACAACAACAAGCATAACAAACAGCAATTAATTATTAATTTAATGAGCATTGTTTACACAAATTATTACTAAATCTCCTAGCTATCACACACACACACATATATATATATATAATTTAATTTTCCTATTGTTAACTTGTTTTTTTCCCTTATGTGTTGTTAGCCAAAAAAAAAAAAACTATGAAATGAATGAAACTTTTGCCCCCTTCCTGCTTTTCCCCTACGAACCACATTGTATGAATTGAATTGAAATAAATATTTAAATATATCAAATATATACATTATGTATTCTATTATGATTTCTATTAACAACAAAAGTAACAACAACAACAACAACAGACACATATCTGCAAAGTCCCAACATAAACAAATGAATTGTGTTTAGTGTAAAAAGCGGAATAACATTAAATATATTAAAGTTGCCTTTTAACAAGTTGCCTTAGAAAAAACATTAACAAATATTTAACCAAAACTCCAACAGAAATTAATAAACATATGAATTACAGTTAAGCAGAAGCCAAAATACAAAATGCTGGGTTAATAATATTAATGAATTAATTAACTAATTGATACGCAGAGAGAAACCGACAAAGTTTTTACAAAGGAAAGCAATAGACTCTTAAGATTGCCCCTTAAATATCGAATAATACACACACACACACACACACACACACATATGTTATAAGCAACACACACACACAACATGGGGACTTAAGAACATAAGTATAACATAAAAAAACAATCAAATTAAATAACTTTTTATCGGCATGCGATATCATGGATGCATATGTATGATAGCTATGATAGAACTATTAAGATTATGTATATATACATAATATTATCTAAGTTATGCCAGCCCAAAGGATTTACGGGTTGCTGCAACAGTTGGGCAAGCGTTGTTTTTTAGATCTAAACAAATAAAATAGTTTAAAAAATAACGATAAAACAGAACACACATTAATTTGCTAGCAATTAAGTCACCAAAGTTTGTATATAAAGTTTAAATAAAATATTTCAAATAATATCAAACAATTAATGTGTTTAGAATCTCTTGTTTCCCTCTTTATAGAGAGTGTAATTGTTAAACTATTAAACTATTCAATTGCATTTTAGTGGCTGTTAATTTCAGTCTTCTAACTAACTTGGGCTTTGGATTAATATTTTAAATATTTCAAATATTAAATATTATTATTTAAATATTTTCAATATTCAATTAATTATAATTGAATAATCTATTCAAAGAATTATTAAAATATTTGAGAATTGCTTGCTGATCTAAGTAATACTTCAATTTCTTCTGGAGTCAAACTTAAACTAAAATCTTAGATTATTCTTTTAAATATTTTGTCAACTATTCAAATATTTAAAACTGATTAATTGTTAGTTAGAAATTCTCTTACTTAAGTTTTACTTAAATTTCAACTCATTTCTTTCTTTTCATAACTTTGAGAAGGTTTTCTCCGCAGTTATAAACAAATGTTACCCTTAAATACCCTTTATAATTATAATTATTAGTTAATTATAATCAATTTATAATTGCTTGTTTTAGTTATTACAAACATCAAACTGCGAACTATTAAAACCATTAGTTAATTACTCGAATTATTTAGAATTCAATCTTAATTGAAGTTCTGTTTATTACAACTCATTTCTCTCCTTCGAAAACTCTTTGTTAAAGTTTTCCCTTTCTACATTATTTATAACTATTACTTCTATTATCTTACAATAACAATTACTAAAAAGTTCATCAACTTCTCCCAGCATTGAGTGTCCCTGCAATTTCTGTTCATCTATCACTTCCAACGCCCTCAAAGATTTCCCTCGAATATTTAAAGCATTATGCAGTTTATAATTGTTTATATTATTTATTGCAAAGTGCATAAAACAATTGTTAACTCTATTATTTATAATGGACATTCAACTAATGCTTCCGCTTCTTGCCACCTCCGGCTTTTGCCGCCTTGTTAAACTTTTTGCTTGTGTAGTTTTTGCTATTTGAGCGACGCTTCTCCTCCCATTTGAGTTGCTTGTCGGAGGATTTGTCCTTGTTGAAGAGCGCATTGCTGGTGCCTTGGCCCTTCGACTTGCCCGTCTCCTCTAGCAAGGCGGAGAAGTCATCCGCAGCGGCAAAGAGTGAACTCATATCTAAAATGAACAATAATTGAATAATTAGAAATAGAAATCAATATTAAAATAAATATAACGTATACGCACCGTTGCTGTGCTTCAGTTTCTGTGCAAAGCCGCGTTCATTGAGCAACGCATCCTTGCGTGATTTCTTTGTCTTCGGCTCATCGTCATCATCATCATCATCATCATCATCATCGTTGTCTTCATTAGGACTCTCTGAATCGCTATCGTCGCCATCCATAGACACAGAACCCGCATCATCATCATCATCCTCATCATCGTCATCATCATCTTCCAATGGTTCCAAGTCAATAGATCCCGTCTCATCGTCAGATTGCTCATCTGCGCCAGACAATTCACCCATCTCCTCATCCTCTGGCCCCGCATCAGCGTCATCATCCCATTCATCATCCATATCTTCCATATCATCATCATCATCTGCTTGTTTCTTCTTCTTTTGCTTCTTTTTGGACTTGTCCGCCTGCAGTTCACCACCCAGTTCCTGCAGATAGTTCAGCTCATCCTCATCCTGCTCCTCATCGCCGCCAGCTTTCATCTTCTTGCCAAAGAAGTTATCCAAATAGCTTTCAAACTCATCGTCATTCACCTCGCCTTCCTTCAAATCCTCATCATCAGCAGCTTCCTCCGCCTCAGGCTCAACTTTCGGCTCCTTCTTGGTCTGCTGCTCCATGGCCTCGGCATGCTTACGCTTCTGCTCCAGATAATTGAAGATGAACATTTCATCCTCCGTGCAATTGGCCTTGGTCAGCGATCTGACGGGCTTGCCACGTGCCCCAAAGGACGTGTAACGTTTGTGCGCAACACCTTCGCTTGCTGCCGGCTGATAGTCCAGCTTCTTGGGATTCTTAAAGGCAAAGCGCTCCAGGAAATGCGGCAGTGCGAAATCTCTCAGTGGATCACCATAGTAGTCAATGCGTTTCTCTGTCAAAAGAGGGGAAAAGATGTGCATGAGCAGCTGGTCAATGCAAGGCTTAAGTTCACTTACCCAACAGGATCTGCTCGGCAAAGACCTGCACCGTGGGATGGTAATGTTGTCGCAGCAGGAGCAGCTCGTTGCGCAGCGCATAGCCGGCGCCAGCAAAGGCGGGCACTCGATGGTAGGGATCGTACTTGCAGCCATCAATGTCGCGCACCTTGGCGTCTGTGGCCAACAGCTTGACATGATGCCACGAGGAGGAGGTTGAGGAGGCAGGCTGCTTCTTCTCATCAACTGTTTCCTCCTTCAGCTGCTGCTTCTCATCAACTGTTTCCTCCTCCTTATCCGCATCCTTGTACACCTCCTCGCTATCGCTGCCAAACTTGTCCAGATCCTCAGCAGTAGCAGTTGGCAGCAATGTCTTGGCACTCTCCGCCAGGTCGCTGTCCCCCAGGCCACCAATCAGCTCCTTGCGCATGCGCAACAGCTTGTGCAACACAATGAGGCAACCGGCGGAGATGTGAGGTGGCGCATACAATGCCAGTTGGAGCAGACGCTTCACAAACGCCTGGGCACGCGCCACATGCTTGTCAATGTGGATGGCACGATGGACAATGTGCAGCAGCTGGGCCGCCGTCTTGGAGCCAATGTTGATTAGATTCAAATCCAAGAGTTTGATATACAACGCATTGTAGAATCTATCGCATTTCTCCGTCTTCACCGAGATCAACTGCAGCAGCAAGCCCAAAGTTTGCACCGAGACACGTATGTCCGCCAAGTGGACCAGACGATAGATGGTATCCTGCATCTCCTTTGTCAACAACTCAGTGCTGCCCTTGGCCGGCTGTGCCTCCGTTATGGCCTTCTGCAGGCAGCGTAGAATCGCCTGCATGGTGCGATTGTTGACGGCGCCCTTCTGCACGAGCACCTTGAACAGGGCAAAGCATATGTTCACCAGCTTGGTGCACACCTCGGGGCGTCCCGATGGCGCAATGCTGGCAAGGAAACACAACGCAAAGTGCTGGGCTCGCTCCGAGATGTTGTTGCGGAACAGTAGCTTCTCTGCCTCGGCGACAATGACGCCGCACATGTTGGGATGCCGTTGGGCCACCTCGCTGAGATGATGCAGCGCTTTGGAGGCAATCTTGGCCACCGGATCACCCAGCTTATTGATCAACATTGTCAGCAGCATCTGCTCCTTCTCTGGCGCATAGGCCAACAGTCTGGCAGCTGCCACAATGGATGACGTCTTGTTGTGCTCCTGGCCTGTTTGCAGGCCTTGCATTAGATTCTTTAGGTACTCATGGTACTGATCCTTTAGCTCATTCTCAAAGTACCAATAGGCAAAGATGCGACGTGACTGTTCCTTGTGCAGCTCCTGCTTCTTCAATTGCTTCCAGTCGGCGCCACGTGTGTGTATCGCCAACAGTTTACGCTGTGGCGGCAACAACACCTGCTGCCACAGATCTGTGAGCACGGCAATGACATCGTTGCTACTCTTATTGGATATCTTGCAGAAGCCAATCAAGGTGGACAAGGCTTCCAGATTGCCCAATGGATTGCTGGTCACAAGCAGCGCGCCCGCATTGGCACGATCCTTGGCTGTGCCCTTGTGAAGAGCCGTCTGCAGCCAGCGTGCATCACTGGGATTACCTGAAATATGTACGATTAATAGCTAATCCTCTAAAGAAATGCCGCTGGCTTAACCTACGTTTGTTGTACGTGGTTTTCTCCGCTTCGAAGGCGTTTTTACACAGATTGAACAGCTCCAGCTGCTCGTTCTCCTTCATGTCCAGCACCTCATCGCTGCAGGGATACTCCGAGTGCTATGCACAAATGCTCTAGAGGATTAATCATCTCATCTTAATCATTTCGCCTTCACTTACCACTTGATACCATTTCTTCTGCGCATCGTCTTCCTCTGTTTGGCCTTGGTATTTGTTGCGCTTCTTGGTCGTGTGCATGTCCACTTCCCCCTCATCATCGCTGTCATCTGTCGCATCAGCTGCTTCCGTCTTCTCCCCGCCATCGTCATCAAACTTTATGCGTTGCGGTTTCTTCACTTTGCCCGACGCGTCAACGATTAATTTGTTGTTATTCTTTGCTGGCTGCTGCTGTGTTGCAGGGTTTGGCACCTCCTCCACTTCATCGTCGTCTTCAAATTTAATTCTTTGTGGCTTCTTCACCTTTTCATGTCCATTTGCAGCAGCTTTAAAATTTGGTCGCTTTGGAAATTCTGCTTTTTTGTTGTGCCGTTCTTTAACTTGTTTTGTTTGTGCTTCGCCGTCGTCATTGAACAGAATCTTTTTGTAGCCTGAATCTGTAGCCACTGCTGCCGGCATGTTTTTAGTTAATTTAAAGCAATTTTAGCATTAAATCGAGTGCAGTAACAAAATCAAACTCGCTGCACGTGTATTCAACAAAACTTGCTATTCACTGCGAAACGTTGCGTTGGGTGACCATCATTTTAGACGCAAATCTGAGCAAACGCAGTTTGGAGACGGCATATCGATTATGTACATATCGTTATCGCCAGTCGTGCATTCGAGTATTTGTACAACCAACAGCTAGCGGTTGTGCGTCGCACGGTTTTTCGCCAGTCAATTTAATTTTATTAAGCGCTCGCTAGTGCTTCGTTTATTCGTGAGCTTGCTGGTCAACAACAAGCTTAAACGTGACTCGACTTTAAGCTTGGTAAACAGCACCTTTGCGCAGTGCTTGTTAACGCAAAGGCAGCAGCAGCAGCAACAACAACAGCAGCAGCAGCAGCTGAAGCTTCGTTTCGTGCATTCGCCCCTCAATTTTTGCTACCTTTTTTTGTGGTTGTCTTTCGTGCGCGCATTTCCATGAAAAACGTTAATTTTTTGTTTAATTTATGCGAAATTACACGTAGTAAATGTGAGGAATATGTAACAAAATAAACGCTCACACGCACACAATCAACAACAATTACAACGAAAGGGGTAAAATCGCAGAAAAATTGTGCAAAAAAGTGTGACGACAGCAGCAGTAGCAGCGGGGCGCTGAAAGAGCATTTGCGAGACTGTGTGTGTGTGTGTGTGTACTAGTGTCTGTGTCTTGTTTGTATGGGGGGCTCAGCCGCAGCAACTAAATTAATATTAAGCGGCCTCCTCCTGCTCCTCCATTCGCCATTATGACAATGATGATGGCCAATTTCCATGTACAAACCCAGCAATGATGGCATATTCAAAGCCAGCTGCTCTTTCAGCGAGTGTAAACAAAGCAGCGCACACACACAAACGCACACATACGCAGCGAGACGACAGCGACGTCCTTCACCTTGCGCCTCCTGCTGTTGCCGCTGCTTAAGCTGTGCACACACATATTGAGTTTCAGTTTCATCTTCACAAACCAACCTGTTCAAAAAGACAGGAAGTTTCGCAAAGTGCAGCAGCCGACACAACAACAACAACAACAACAGCAGCAACAAATACTACAACAATAACAACAACAGCGAAGTCGACGACAACGGAAGCGTGAACGCTTCGCTGAGCCGCTGCAGCTGTTCCCAAAAGCCAAAACCACTTGCCTGGAGCTCGCCCAAGGGGGTAAGTGTCCTCTGGGAGTTGTCGCAACTGTCAACATTATTCTTGGTCTTTTGTTATTGCAACTGCTACAAATTTTGGGTATTGTGTAGTTGATTCTGATTAGTTTTGAGAACAATCCCTCTCTCTCTCTCTCTTGCTCTCTCTCTTTGAGGTATTTTTGTTGCCCAGCCTCAATTAGTAACCGCTTTTCAATACAAATTGTTTCCGGCTGAGTAATTGCTCAATGGCAGACACAAGTGCTTTGTCCGTTAAACATTTAGCAGAATTAGTCGAGCTTTTACTAAAGCTTCTCATTGAAATTAATATTGACTCAAGCTTTAAAAATACGTGCTGCATTCATTGCAGCAGTTTGGAATGCTAGCTCTCTGGCTCCCTCACCCCTCTTTCAAACGAATCATGACTAGAGTGTGTACTTCTCTCACTCAACTTGCTCTCTCGCTTCCTCTTCTTTCCTTTATTCATCCTCTCCCTTCCTCTTCTCTCCTTTATTCATCCTCTCCTTCTTCGTCTCTTCCACTTTAACTTCCTCTACTCATTCCCTCCCTTCTACTCTTCTTCTCCTCTCTTTTGTGTATCAACTCTTATCTCTTGAGTCCATAAAATAACAATTTTAGCACGCGTCAAGAATTTTTTTCTGATGTGACGTCATGATTACTGTTGCAGCTGCGCTCTTTGGCATTCGAGCAGTCTGTCTCCCTGTCTCGCTCTCTCACACACACATGTACAGCCTCTGCGTGGCCCACTTGCATGCATGCGCAGCAGCGCAGTCGCAGTCAGCGTCGTCAGCGCTGTCTCCGTTTTAAGCTGACGTAATACTGCGGTGCGTCGCAGTCGTTGTCGCTGCTGCTGCTGCTGCTGATAATAATAAAGCAGCGACGCAACGGCAATATGAATTTACCATTTAATTTGTTTTATTATATGGTAACTATAAACTGTCGTATGGCACTTTCGCTTATTAAGTACCTCAAGTCTATAAAAAGTATGTGTGTCCCCACTGCTTGAGTTCAAGTTCGCTGCGTCTTATCAAAAAGAAAACAAAAACAAGCAAAAAGAAGAAGAAGAGGGAGGGGAGCAACGATAGCAACAAGTTTGTTAAAACACTCGAACAAAAACCCCATTTTAACATCTTCGAAGTGAGTAAGCAGACAGTTTTTTTAGTTTTAGCTGGAAAAAAAAAATGGTAACACAAGCGACGTGATCGGCATGCAAATACAATTTCTCAAATTGTTGAGAGCGTGGGAAGTCTCCAAGAGACAAAACACAACTATGGAGAGCATTCCCAGCTGTGAAATCGCTGTAAACAAATTGTGAAAGAGTTGTTGAATCAATTGTTAATTAATTGTGGGGAAGTGAACTAATAAGCGATAAGTTAACGTTCAATAAAGCTGGGAATTATTTATGTAAGCTTATCGAAGAAATAACTGACCTATGTTGCGGTGGCTTATCGGAAATTATCTTGCGCAATTTTGTTTCTTGCTGACACAAGCTGAAATATCGCAATTATCGCAGTAATTATATGGCCAATATTTAGGCCAATTTCCCTGTGGCCAAGGAAATTTCCGAATACGATTATTTGGTTTACTTTGATTGATTATAGCAAAAAAAAAAAAACATGACATGCCAGGAAATCTATCGCTTATTTAGGATATTTGTTGAAATGTCCCAATGAGAGAAAATAACTTGATAATAAAGTGGGATATGGAAGTAAGGGAATTTACGTGCCGTATTATTTGGGCTATTTGGTGAAATGCACCAATGAAACTAATTACCGATCATTTCCCTCTTTGAAAGGAAATTTGCCTGTGGGACTATTTTGATTGAACGAACCAAACGTAAATTTCCCTCTGAGCAAAGGAACTTTTACCTGGGACTTTTAAAACTAATTGCTAAAATGTACCAAGATGGAAACTATATAACTATCGATAATTTCCCTATAATGATTGATTTGAAATTAGAAAAGATATAATTGTTTTATCGGATCCGTATGACCAAGTTACTATATTAGTTAGCAACCCCGCATATAAACAGCAATAAATAAAATAAAACTACAGTATATTTGATATGAAATAGATCTTTCGATAGATTCGACGGTTCGTTGTGTTTCAGTTCCCAAAGGAACCTCAATTATTTATGTTAAAATTTTATAGATTCATGAAATCGTTATTTTCAGGTGGTGATCAAACCGAAATGGGTTCACCGGCTGGAGGGGATGGCGGTCTGAGCGAGACCGCCTGGCTGGAGGATCTGTTGCGTGAGGTGCAATTGGAGCAGTTCCTGGAGCGCATACGCGATGATCTTCAGGTGACGCGACTGGCTCACTTCGATTACGTCCTGCCCGATGATCTGGAACGCTGTGGCCTGGGCAAGCCGGCCATACGCCGTCTGATGGAGGCGGTGCGCAAGAAGAAGGCCCATCAATGGCGCAAGAATATACTCTCCAAGTTGATTGGCGGGGGCAAGCAACCCTCATCCAAGAAGCAACACCAACAACAGCAGCAACAACCGCAACATGCCCAACCAGGTGCATTGACCTGCCTAATCCATGAGAAGGACATCACGCTGGGACTGAAGCTGGGCGATGGTTCCTTTGGCGTGGTGCGACGTGGCGAATGGAGCGCCTCGCCAGCGGGAAAGGTGCTTCCAGTGGCTGTTAAGGTGCTCAAGTCGGATAATCTAACACAGCCCGGCATCATTGATGACTTCTTTCGCGAGGTGCAGGCGATGCACGCCTTGGATCACTCGAATCTGGTGCGTCTCTATGGCGTGGTGCTGTCGCAGCCGATGATGATGATCACGGAGCTGGCGGAGCGTGGTTCACTGCTGGATACGCTGCGCAAACAATGTCGCCACACCTCACTCACCCACATCTGGAACTGGTCCGTTCAGATTGTGACGGGCATGGCTTACCTGGAGCAGAAACGCTTCCTCCATCGTGATCTTGCCTGTCGCAATGTGCTGCTGACCGCTGCTAATAAGATTAAGATTGGTGACTTTGGTCTGATGCGTGCCCTGCCCCAGGAGGATGATTGCTATGTGATGTCCGAGCACAAGAAGGTGCCGTTCCCCTGGTGTGCGCCCGAATCCCTGCGCTTTCGTCAATTCTCTCATGCCTCGGACACCTGGATGTTTGGGGTGACGCTCTGGGAAATGTTTAGCTTCGGCGAGGATCCCTGGGTGGGCTTAAACGGATCACAGATATTGCGTAAGATCGATCGTGAGGGGGAGCGACTGCATCAACCGGATGCCTGTCCGCCAGATGTGTATGCCATGATGCTGCAATGCTGGGACAAGACGCCCGCTGAGCGACCCACCATGGCGGCCCTCAAGTGAGTGAACATTTCGTTTGTATGCTTTGATCCATGCTAATCCTCTGCTGCTCTTTCTCACAGGGAATACCTGGCCAGCATGTCGCCGCCCGTGCTGAGGGCAGCCCGCAACTACCACGATGCGAAGGGGCTGCAAATTGAGGCGGGTGATGCGATTGCCATCATCGATGGACGCTCGGAGCTGAAGCTGATCAAGGGACAGAATCAACGTACCTATGACATTGGCGTCTTTCCACGTGGTCTGCTCGAGCAGCGTCGCCTCGGCGATGTCCCCATGCGCAGCAATGCGGCACAGTTTGGCTTCTGTTGGGGTGGTGCGGGTGGTGCCACCGCTCCCATGGGCAATGGGAGTGAAGAGCGGCAGCGCAAGTGCGTCAGCCTGACGGCCAAGGCAACAGCTGGCCATGCCAAGGAGTCCAAGAACAATACCAGCAAGCAGTTTGCCTACAACAAGTTGATCAACGAGGCGGCTGGACTCCAGCGTCGCAATGCCGTCAAGCAGAAGTTGACGGGCGGACCACAGCGTCCACCGCCGCCACAGCAGCAGCAGCAGCAACAGCAGGAGGGGATTCTCATTGACATCTCGCCAGAGATGCGTCCACTGGCAACGTTGGCGGCAGGGGACAGCGCCTCCCTGCAGCTGGACAGTTCCTTTTGCCTGCTGGATGCGCCCATTGATGTGCCCACGTTCAATGATGTCGCCGGAGCACCTGCCTCGGGTCCCAGCACGCCCACCTACTTCAACGAGCAGCCGCAGTTTGACTTTGCCACAGATGCCTCACCAGCACGCCTCCAGCCGCCGCCTTATCAGATGCCGCCCACATACTCCAACACGATGGAGTTTGCCCAGAAGCGTGAGAACCTGACGCCCCAACCAGATCCCTTTGACACCAGCAGCCTCGAGTCGCCATCGAATGCCCTCATGCTCTATTCCAATGCGCCGGCCACAGTGCGCAAGAGTCTCTTTGGTGGTGCCAGCGATGCCCTGACCAATGGCAATGCCAACAAAGAGAATATCCCTGCCCTGGAGTCCGCTGCGATGCAGTTCAATCTGAGCAATCTATCGCTGGAACGGCAGGAGGCTGCCGGTCTGGAGCAGAGTGGGGCTGCGGAGAGCGTGCTGCTGGACAAGTCATTTATAGCCGAGCTGGAGAAGGACATGTACAGTGGCAGCAACAAGGCCCAGGAGGATTATCAGCGCAACTCCTCGCAGATGTATGCCAACAAGGAGATTGTCTACAAACAGAATCTCACGCCCCTCAAGCATGGCAATCAATCGAATCACTCGAGTCCCACATCGAACGCCAGCGAGGCATCGCCCACGCCCAAGCAGTCGCAGCACTCCCAGCAGTCGCAGCACTCCCAGCAGCCCAATGTGGAGGCCAGCACACAGAGTGTAGTGAATCGCATCTGGTATGAACGTGTGGCAGCCACGCCCTCGGAGTACTACGCCCAACCGCCGCCAGAGCAGCCGCTGGAGCAATTGTATCAGAATCATCAGCAGCCCGAGACATCACACTCGTTTGTGGCCATCTCCAATCGTGTGGTGGCTCCCAACAGCAACACCAGCGTCTATGCCTCCGCCGCTTCGCTCTATGGGAGCGTGGCAGGTGAACGCTATGATGCTGTGGCCGCCAGCACAGCAGGATCAAGCTACTATGGCCAGGTGCCCAATGGTGGCGCTGCACTGTACGATGAGGTCACCCTGGATGACTATCTGCGTCCACATCGTCCAGCCCCGTTGGCGCCACCGCCGCTCTCCGCCCAGCAGATCCAGCGACGTCTGGACAAGATGCGCCAGCAGCAGCAGCAACAGCTGGAGGGAGCCCATCAGCTGTACGCGCCCATACCGGCGGATGCACAGCGGGAGCAGGAGAAGCTGCAGCAGTTGCTGCAGGAGCTGGGCAGCTCAGCTGTGGAGCAGGATGTGCGCAATGCTCTGCGTGCCGCCAGCGGCGATGTCCAGCTGGCCATGCGGCACTACAAGATCGATCAGCTGACGCGTCTCGGCGTCGCGGGCAGAGCACAATGTGAGCAGGCGCTGCAACAAACGGGCTGGAGTCTCGAACTGGGCGCAGAGCTGTTGCTGCAATCCACAGTGGGTTAACTGCATCCACACAGCCGAGCGGGGGCGACACAATATTATAGTTAAGTTTACACGGAAGAGTATTGGCTGGTGCGGCGTGACGGAGCGTCTCCCTGTAGTCCTTAGTTCATAGCTTTCTCATTTAAGTCTCAACAATATCTCGAATTCTATTTGCAAAATAACAAATACTCGGCAAAGATTGCTTGAATTTCAGTAGCGAACGACTGTACAACAACATATATACAAACACACACCCACACACACACACATATATATAGCTATATATACACATATATATATTTTAATTTAAGCAAGCAACCGATTTGAATTGAATTTTTATGTAATTGTTATTGCATTACTGTATATAGCTGAATGCAACGCTATGTCACACAACGTCTGCTAACAATGCCCTATTTAGTTAGTTATTAAATCAATAAATTATATGTAATTGTTACAAAAACCTACCGCGCTTCATTTGAATTTAACGTTTTTTGATTCCGTGACTCGACTCGTTACTCGCCCACTCGCTAACAACACTGGCTGCCATCGGTTGCTCTGCTCTATTGGCACTTGTTCAACACTGGCGTATTTTTGCCACCGAAGAATTTTTTAAAAAAGGGCGTCCTGGAAAAACGCCTGGATCTCGGCAACTAGCAGAGCTAGAGACGCCAATTTTGGAATGGAGGTTCCTGAATACCCTCCCCACATCCAGTTTGTGTTACATTTTTGATACCCCACCCTCCTGCTACGCAAATCGCACCTAAACAGAAAACTTATACCGCCCACACCGCCCAACGTAGACACTTCTTACTTGGCAGGTGTATGGAGGGCACCATATGGAAGCTATGCTGAAAGTTTCAGCCAGATCGGTCCACAAATAAGGAAGAAATTGGAAAAAGAAAAGTGAAAAAAACTTCCGTTACTCGTTTTTTTTTTCCCGCCTTTTTTCAAAAGTTGCTCCTTTTTTAGCGCTTTTTGTTCAGTTTGAAGAGGCGATTCGAACGGTACAAAAAAAAATATTCTAGACGACGCCTGGTTTTTGAAAAAAACGCGAAAATAAAAAAAAAATTGGCAATTTGAAAAGCGCGCGAACAGTATTAAAGTGACCGTTTTTCTTTGAAAATTGTCGAATATACCAGGACGGTTAGCCGACAGTATGTGCCAACGGCGAAATAAGGTGCCAGTTTTGGTACTAAACCAAGTGTGGCAACCGCGGCCACACTGTTTGGCTTTACTGCAGTTGCAAACGAATCGCCGAAGGTAGGGCACGCATGGTCGGGTGGCACGCCGATTGTTTTTCGCACGAAAAAGAGAAAAAAAACAACAATTAATTGTGGTCGGGCGTGTGTGTGTGAGTGCAAATGTCGCTTAAATTATGACGCATACTAAATGCAAGCGCATATCAGTGCGATAAAATATTGTGCAACACTTGAACAACGGCTAAAATAAATATTGAGAATTGCCAAATGCTGCATTTCATTTATTCGATCCGCGAAAAAAAAGAAGAAACAGCAACGAAGTGTAGAAGAAGCAGAGTGCGTGCACTCGGCCTACGTTCGTGTTGCTGTGTGTGCGTGAGAGCTTGTGTATATGACAGCGTGCGAGAGTGTGTGTGTGTGTGTGCGAAATTATGTAAAAACAACAATAGCCACATTTGCCTATTGTGATCTGGCGTCGCATGGTTGTTGTAGTTGTAGTTAAATTGAAATGAAAATTCAAACTAATGGCAATTGCAATTAAGACGTGAACGCGCGCGCGATGCCAAATGTGTTTAATATTTTAATGTATCGACAGCCATAAATAAATGATTGCTTATAAATTCCAATTGTCTTTTGCTTGCTGCTCGCGCTCGCCCAATTACGAAACGCAGCTTCGCTCTCACTAGCGCGCTATCTCTGTCTCTCTGTTACTCGCGCGACTGCAACGTATGTCAGTGCACAAAAATTTTCTTGACGTCAGCAGCGACTGAGACAGCGGCAGCGGCATCGTCAGTAGCTGAAGTTGGCCGGTTTTATTTGTTGTTTTTGTGTGATTGGAAGCACTTGCGAGTATCCCTATACTCGTTGCCCGTTCCCATTCCAAATTCCAAATTCCTTACCCATTTCCCCCATTTCTTCACACGCATTTTTATCGGTCTACCTGCCGCTGCCAATGCCGGCCTGCGTCATTTTGAGCCTGGACACGTCTGCATTTTACCTGCGATGCGCCGTGTATTTCGTTTAATGTAAACGCAGCTATTGGAATTGCTCTCTTTATTTTGTTTATACACAGACACAATTAAGCAAAGGAAACGAAAACGAAACAAACGAAATTCTCAGTTTTAATTCTTGTCTTGTTCTTTTGTTTTTGCTTCATGTTCCGCTCTTGCGTTAATGAACAACAACAACAACCACAACAAACTCGACGATAACAGTGGCAAACGGATCAAGCAGAAAAGCAGCAGCAGCAGCGGCAGCAGCAGAAACTGGCAGAGTCAGACAACGCAGCAGCAGCAGCGCAAAACTCCAACAACAAAATGAGTTGGGGTACTGAGCTATGGGTAAGTTGTTGTTTTTTTTTTCTTACTGATTTTGTTTTTGTTTTTACTTCTGTTACCGAGTATATTTTTATTATGCGCTCTCTTGTTGTCGTTGTTGCTGTACACAAACAGAGCTTAAAATGCAAGCATATTATAACGTTTTCTTCTCGTCGTTTCGCTCTCTCTGCTTCTTTTTCTCTCTACGTCTGTCCGCTTGTCTCCATTCCCCAATGATTTGACCAACAGAACATCGTGTGCTGCGACTTTAAAAAAATATATATAAAATCTACTAAAAACTGGTTTTGCGTGTTTTATGTAAATTGCGGCTCGCCATATGAGAATGCTCCAAGCGATGAATTCCTTTTGTTGTTGTCGTTCTCATTGTTGTTGCTGTTGTTGTATTCTACATTTTTGTATGTGTGTATGTGTGCTTTGAACCGTTTTCAGAGGCAACCGTAAACTTATATTTTAACTGCTTTTCCATAGCCTCCTGTCGCAGCTGTTTTTCAGTTGTGCTGCTGACACGCCCGAAATTGGCGTTTTACCTGATCCCTGTACTCTCTCATTCTCTCTCTACCCCCCGCCTTGCTTACGCCTCACGCGCTATGCTTGCAAATTTCGCTGTTTCAGCTGTTGCGAAAAGGTGGTAGGTGTGAGCGGGAGGTGCTGAGGGGTTTGTAGATTTTAGTGCTTATTTTTTGTCATTTAGTTCAATGTGATTTTTATTTGTTTTTCGATTTCAATTCAATTTCGGGGGTAGTTTTGTCAGCCGCAGACGTCAGCACACCCTCAAACTCTGTGTGTGTGTGTGTGTGTGTGTGTATACGGACATGCATGTGTAGGTGTGTCTGTGTGCAGCTGGTAAAGTTGCTTCCGCAGCAGCTTCGCATGTCTAGACAGAGCCTGTCATCTATTAGCATTTATCCTCTTCCTTTATTTCAGTCGTCGTTGGCGGATTTCGATAGTTGTGTAGAGCTTTAAAGCTTGCAAATGTGAGCAAATTTGTTTGGTTTGCGGATTTGCAAATACACTATGATATATATTTGAAGAGAATGAGACAGAGATAGACAGATTGATAGTGGCAAGCGTTGGCTCTCTTTCTTATAGCTTTTTATAAGGAAGCAAGGAGATTTCAACAAGAGATAGTTGTTATGTTTAGTAAAATAAATTCTGTAATTGTAAACCTTTCGTTTGCTTTAATTAATTAATTTATATTTATATTATCTGTAACACTCTTTTATTTGCCTTAATCTTTTACTTCCTCTCGAAATTTCTATATCTTTCTTACAATTTCTCTCATGGTCAATGGCTGCCTATTGTTTAAGCCCGGCCAATATCAGTAGCCACAATGCGCGATTATTGTTTATTTCGAAAAGCGTTAAACATTTACATAAATACGAGTAATTTGCACGCCAATTTCAAAGCCAAAATATAGTGTTTTTGTTTTTATTGTAGTTGTTGTTGTTTAGGGAATAGAAAATGAAAATAGACGCAACAAGCGGAGCAAAGAAAGTGCAAACGAAGTTGTAAATTCGGTTAATGGATATTAACACGTAACGTTAACGTTAAAGAAAAGGCATTATGTTTTTTTCTATTATTATTTCTAATGCAAATTCCAAGCTTAAAGCCGAATCGGAGCGAACCGGGCTAATAAGCGGGTCAATTGCGAGGCCTGCATAAAAATGGAATTAGAAATAAAATAAAAACCTGGCCAAGTGGAGCCAAAGCCATAGCCAATTTCCAAGTGGCGTCAGTCAACTACAAAAATAACAACAAAACTTTCTTTGCATTTTTTGTTTTGCCGCTTTGCTTCTTTGTGAGCAAAGATTTTCACTTTAATTTAATTTAAAGCATGCGCCAACGTCTTAGAGTCCATTAAAACTTGGCTCGTTGCATATGCAAAAAGCCAGAAAAATTGAAAATCAAATCAAATAATATAAAAATAGTAATAAAAACTGTTTTTACTATTTGTTTTTTTTTTCTTTTGGTTTTTGTTTTTCTTTTTCTCTCTCTTCTTTACACTGTTCCGCCCTCTTGTCGCCACCTTTTCATTTTCATTTTCTTATTCATTCTTTGCTAAAAATAGTCGCCTGTCATTTCGAATCTCGTAATGCAATTGTGCGTGAGTGTGCGTGTGTGTGTGTGTGTGTGAGAGTGTGGGTGTCTGGGAGGGGAAGCGTGTGTTGCACACGCAACGTGTTGTGTGTATTTTATGTGGTCTATGTTGAGTATTTTGATTGGGAAGCTGCTGCTGCAGTCATAATCTGCATAAATTACCGATTAGTGCCAGGAATTCCATATCGATAAACATGCTGCGATTCTGTTAATCGAGTTAAGATTACTCACAGTTAACCAACTGTGCGCTTGGCTATTAAATCAAAGCATATGCTCAAACTTTTATTGTCTTTTGTTCTACTTGTGGAGTTATAAACACTTTTTATAGTTATAGCAGTATTTTCTGAAAAGAGAAGCTGTACTGGCATCTGTTTGCAGTCCTTAGCTGTGGATAAAGAAGCTATCATATGGTCACACTTTTGTTGCTTTTATTCTAAATATTAGAATTGTTTAAAGTAGTAACTAACTTTAGTAGTTATAGGTTGCGAATTTCTTAAGGAAAGTCTGTATTTGTATTTGTTTATAGTCTTTATTTGCCAATTAATCAAATTATTATTAAACATCTGGTCACACTTTTAGTATGACATTATTTATATTGAAATTTGTTGTACTCGGTCTTTATTTACCCACTTTGCAGATAAACTAAAATGTTTTCAGTCTTTGTTGACCAAATACACGAACGATTCTCAATTATCTGGTTACAATTTTAGTTGTTTACTATTTATTGAGCATATTTTAAAGAGAAGAACTCACAGTTTCGACAGTTTGCAGTCGTAATACATCGATTTAATGCGGAACACACGTTTGCTACCTGACTAATCAGCTGTTTCCGCATGCACATCTATTACAGCTGTTGATTGTCTGTGAGTGGATGACTGAGTAAACAAGAAGATAATATCGTACCACACTCCAAATAATAACTGTTATTATTATTGCAATCTATTCTAATTGTAGCTCTTTCTTTCACTCTTTATTCATTCTCCGTCTCCCTCTCTGTCTTACTCGACTTTACTTGCTTTGTAATGCAATTTGTCTAGATTAATCTATCTTTGGAATGGTTTCTGATTTGTATCTTTGTATCTTGTTGCTTGTTGCTGGCTAGATCAGCTGTTTGATCATCGTTGTTTGTCCATCTATCTATCCAACACAATCAGGCACTTGTCTCTGTCTCTGTCTCTCTGTCTGTCTGTCTCTCTCTATCTGCTTCGAGGTCTCTGTCGCTGTTTTAGCTCCTTCACACTCTCCAATCATCCACTCGACGGCATTCAATGCCATCGCCATCGTCGACGTCGTCGTCGTCATGAAGTGCAGCTGTTTTATGTTTTTTAGAGCACTCTGTAAATTATTTTTTATGTACTTGTTGTTGCTATTGTTGTAGTTGTTGTTGTTATTGTTGTTGCTGCAGTTTTTCGATAACTTTTCATGACATTGAAATTCCGTCTCAATTTGCCAACACACTACAAAAAACCTAACTTAACCAATTATGTGGTAAGTTGTTGCTGATTTTAGTGGCAGCTAAAAATAAACACAACAACATGCTGCAGTCTCTTTTTTTATGGTCTTTATGAGTGACATGCAACGTTGCAAGACTTGCAATCAAATAAAAAGCGACACCAACTTCTTGTGCTCATATATCTTTCATCAGCTCTAATTACTGTCTACAAAAGGGTCGTTTAGACTTTATGCTTTAGTCTTTCGCCTTCTGGCTAACGTGTGTGCCATGATTACAATGCTGGCACACCCCAAAAAGCCAACTTCATCGCCAGTTTCCAATTAAATCAAAAAAGAGAAAAAGAAATGAAGGAAAGTGGAGGATTTATGTGCTCAAGGCCAAGAAATGATGCTTCTTCTGCTTTGGGGTCGCACCCTAACTGAGAAATCGCACTTGCTTCAACTCAACTCATCTTATTGATTTTGCAGACCTTCAGTTTGCTGAGATGGCGCCAGGAGTTTCGCCTTGGGATTTACAAGGATTTCCCTGCATGTGGCAGCAACACAACGGGTGGTTGCATAAAATTGTCGCTGATTTTTCGTCTTATTTTTATTGCATCCGGCAAATCTTTGGCAACATTTCCCTTACAGTGGCATTTGTGCTGGTCAAGGGGTAGAAATACATGCGTACTTAGGCAGGCTTCACTGTAGGCAAGACTCTTTTGTGCGCTCTCTCTCTCTCTCTCTCTCTCTCTCTCTCTCTCTCTCTCTTGATGACAATCTTGCTGCGCAAAGATAATTGCAAATTCCATTCACATGGTGTCCAAGTGCATTGTACAATAAACTTTTGTTGTTATTGTTGCTGTTGTTGTTGTTGTTGCGGTCGTGCCTGGTTTTGTTGTCTGGCCTGGCGTCTATTGATTTGCGTAGCCTTCAGCCTGCGTTGCATGCATATTAAGCAGCATACCTGCCTCGACATCCATCACGTTTTCATATGCAAATTGTTGACCGTTGCGGTTCAAAATTGCGGCGCCTCTTTTACCATTAGAAATCACAACATTTATCTTTATGGTCATATAGTTTGCTATATAGTACACACATACATATCTCAACTATATTTTTATGGCACTGATAAGCCGAGACCTTAAGCAAAGTATGCACTCACTTCCTTTTCTTGTGTCGCCTCCCTTATCATTTGACCAACTTTTTGCGGCTGCGATAAAAATAAAATGCTTAGCCAATTGAAACACATCACAGAAAATATGTAGATAAATAGAAAAATATGTAAATAAATAGAACAAAATATATAAATAAATAAAAAAAAGAAAATATATGTAGAAAAAAATGAAAGAAAAAGTAAAAAAGTGAAAAATATATAAAGAAAAATTTGTAAGCAATTTGTTTTGGCATTTGCATTCAATAAACAGACAATTAAAGTGCAAAGAATTTTGTTTTCTTTGTTTGCTGTTTGTATGATTAACACCTAAGCAGATATATGGTCATGCCACGCCCCTGCAGCGCCTCTGCTCAGACTGTTTAAACTGCGTCATAGCAAAGCTTTTTCTGCTCTTTTTGGTCAGCTTCTTGAGTTGATTCACAGTTTTCTATGATTGTTTTTTATTTAATATTATTATAAGATTTGTTATTGGAATTTATAAGGTATGTCGCCATAGGCAAATACATTACACATATTTCCGCTCTGATATGACGATGTGTGTGTGTTCAGTTTGTTGTGCATGCGTCAGAGAAGAGGTTTGGTTGTGTGTGTGTGTGTGTGTGAACAAGTTATCAGCAAATCCATTGGGGCATTTGTGGACTGTGACTAAATTAAATGAACCTGTTGTTGTTCATAGAAAATAATACGTGCTATGTATGTGTGTGTGTGTGTGTGTGTGTGTGGATGTGCACAGGTGTAAAGCTGTGTGAGTTTATTAATATTTTTTTATCGTAAATTAGTTCTTATCAATGTACAAACTATGACAGTATTCAATTTGTTATAATGTTGTGCAGAGACATTAACAGGTCTTAAACTAGTTGGGAATTACTAGGCAAAGAAGCTAGAGTTGATACTCTTAGGATTATGTAACTGTAGAACTCTTGTTTTTCCAAACAAAACTCAATTACAAACCTGCAGAACATTTTGTAGGATTATTCTGTTTTAGCCAAGCAAAAGGTCGAAGTATTTACCTACCTTAAATTTATCAATGTCTGGTATCTTTCCACACACACACACACACACACACACACACAAACAAACGCCATGTGGACAAAGGTTAATAAGCAAATATTAGTTGGATATTAGATACAGAATGTGACAGGTAACTTAGAGAACATTTTTCATTGTTTGCTTAATTTTCTTGTTGTTGTTTCTTGTTTTTGGCCAGCAAACAAAGCCAATTAATGTTGGCCATAATGGGTGCGGTTGTCGGGCAACCGACGAGCATATAATACAAGATGAGCCATGAATTTGCTTCTTTTTTTTCCTTCCACAAATAATTAAAAATTCCACAATGATTTATGAGCGGCAAAGCAAAAAAAAAAAAAAAAAATAAAAAAGGAATAAGATATGTTTTCCATAATTGTGAACTTATGTTAATTATTTGTTGTATTGAGTGTGTGGCATGCTGATAAAAAATTGCTTGTATTTATAAATGAAATGTTTAATAATTATTAAAATAGTAGACCACAACGATAAGAGTTCACAGCGGAGGTTAACAGGGTCAGGCGGAGGCATTATCAACAAGTTCCTTTGTCGCCTGCTTAACCCTGTGATGACAGACCTATAAATATATATATATATACATATATATATATATAGATTTATTACGTTTCCAACTTATGACTCCTCTTTTTATTTTGAGAAGTGCATAATTCATTTACGCCTCGCTGCGCCACATGTGGCTGCCACAAAATGTTTTCGCAAATCGCCCGCAAATCACTTGAAATGTCGTCAGCGGGAACAACCCTCGATGCAAGTAATTTCCATTTCAACTTGACACGATGTGGACGAGTGCCAGGCATAGCATTGTTGGAATCATGGCAACCAGTTGGTTACCAGTTACCAGTTGCCAGTTGCCAGTTCTTTGTTTATACACAATCTTCCCCACCTCTTTCTCCTTTTAAACTCCATTCAAGTGTGAGTTGTGTGTTTGCTCTAATTTCAGTTAGTATCACATTTTAGCTGTTGTTGATTACACAGCAACACGTTCCTTTATCTGCTTTGACAGTTGACGAAAAGCTTTTCCTTTTTGAGTCATTTCCCCAGTTTTGTCGCTGACTCATCTCATCCAAAGCGCGGGGGCGGGCAGTTGAGCAAGCAGGCTGAGCCACCCTCACAGTGTGATGCAGGCAAACCACCAACTAAACAGCTGTTGGCTCTATGACTCACACAGGGTCAGCTGTGCTGGCTAAGGGAAGACAACACGCTTCCCTCTTGGCAGAGTCGCTCTGTCGCTCTGTCCGTCTGTCGCTCTGTGTGGGTGGCTTTGTGTATCCAACCCCTGTGTGCCCTTCCCACGCTTAGACCCTTGTCACTAACATTGCGGCAAAATGCTTGATTATGATGTTTGTTTAATGCTCGAAAGTGGAAAAATAATTCAGTGCGTGCTACACTGCGACAAATTAGCTGTAGTGAGGAAAGAGCAACGATAGAAGCAGCAGAAGCAGAGAAGAAAGTATTTATTATTAACTAAAAGTAAAGCATATTAAACAATGAATAAATATAAAGTTTCTTTACTGTAGATTTTTCTCTCAGTGCAGTCAAAGTTAATCCAATTACGAAACTTGAAATATTATATAGAACTTTAACAAACTTTTTGCACAGTGCATTGGAAGCTCATAGAAAAAAGCTTTTAGATGCCCAAGGCAAGTTCAAAGGCAACGCAAAGCAAAGAGAGAGAGAGAGAGAGAGAGAGAGAGAAAGAGGAGAAAGTGAGAGAGGGAGCAGTTGCATGGGGTTAGAGAGGAGTTTGAGAGGCTGAAGGAAATTTCCTTTGTTGTGTTTGCTCTGTATGTGTGCTGAGTGCTTGTGTGTGTGTGTACATTGTGTGTGTGTGTGTGTGTACATTGTGTGTGTGCGTGTGTATGTCCCGTGTCGTCTCATCATAAAATGTTATGCGCTTTTATACAACAGCCATAAAGGCTGAATGTGAATATGAGGACACAGCCTGCGTTTGCCTTGGCCTGGCTTTGGCTTTGGCTCTGGTTCTGGCTCTGGTGCTGTCTGCCTTTGTGTCCGTGCCTCTTTTTTGGCCAAACAGCTGCCACACCCCGCCAACAAATTAGCTTCATTTCCTGTCACATGACAGGCCCGAGGTTTTAACCCTACCAAACAAAAATTCAGTTTCTGTTGCTGTTATGCATAAAATATGTTTGGCCATCTTTTTTGTATTATTATTTTTATTTTGTCATGGTGTGGCTTGCAAAAACTAAACTCAAATTATTTATTTATCAACTGGCGCATACCCTGCAAACGTATTTAGAAGCTAAAGCGAGTAACACAAGTTGTAACTGACTTAACAGTGGAAAGCATTGAATTATTCATGGACTGTGCTGTATATTTCACATGAATCGCCTGAGAAACACAGCAGTTATTTACTAGATGGCAGCATTTACAGGGTATATGTACGTCGTGCACACCGCCTTAAAGCTTTTGTTGTTTTCTGCTTGCGTGGGCAACTTGTGAAGGAGTCGAGAGTGAGCGTCGCCTGCACAACTAACGGAAATCGTTAAATGCTTTTGAGAGCAACAGCGGAGATAAGCAGAGGCAGCTTTTGTGGCAACATGGCGCATGTTGCTGCAACATGTTGCCAGCTAGTCATATTTTTGCAACGAACCGATGCCAACGAACCCATTTGCTGTGTATAAAGCAATCGATTCTTTGCTTCCCTTCCGGCCCAACAACAACAACAATAACAGCAAGCAGTGTGTAAGGCAGCTACAAAGATGTGGTGGAGGAGGGGAAGGGAGGGAAGCGTAGCAGCAGCATGGATCGCTCACGTATCTGGCTACTGGGCACGATCCCCAGAGTGCTTGACTCATTCGACTGTACGTGGTGGCAAATGCACAAAATGGGGTCGCTTTCAGTTTCTGCACAAAGCTGAAAAACTGCCAAACTGACAAACTGCCAAACTGCCAATTTGACCAACTGATAAACTGAATATTTCGTTCACAAAGTGGCAATAGAATCACATGCCACATGGACAAGAGGGGTAAGATTAGGGATGGAGTAAGCAGAGCAACGTTTTGTGGACTTTGATGTTTATGACAATTTGTAATAAAATGCATCAATCATTCAGTGCAAAAAAATGAATACACTCATGCACTCATATCATTCATTCATTCATTGGCTTTGTTTAATCGTGAGAAATTGCATTGATATGTAGTTGGATCATCAGTGAGTCTGCGTTGCAAGTTCGCGTTGCAAGTCCGAGTTTGAGTTGATCATCTAGCGGCACACTTTTTTGTGAGTGTGTGTATGACTGTGTGTGTGTGGCACACAGTCGAAATAAGTCAAGAGTCTGAGACGTGTCTCGCTAACTTTGTTGCCACTCAACGTGGCATAATAATATTAAAACTCCACTCGGTTCATAAAAAAGCAGGCAGCGGCAACAACAACAACAACAACAACAACAACAACAACAACAACAACAACAACAACAACAACAACAACAACAACAATGTTGTCGACAGGCATAAAAGTTGCGCGTTGTTTGCTGCCAGTCGAGCAGAAGTAGAAGCAGAAGCAGAGCAACGAGTTGAAGTTGCAATCATCGGGCGGTGGCAGGCAGCAAGAAGTTGTTGCACAGTTGTTGCCGGTGCAATGCACTCCCCATACGACGCTGTCATTGTGGCAGCTGAGGCAGCTGCCAACTATTTTGCATCACACACACACACACACACACATGGTCCAACTAATGAGTGTTGCAAGTATACGTGTGTGTGTTGCATGTTGCATCTATGTGTTGGGTCGTGTCATGCTAGTCGCTGCACACGTCGTTGTTGTCGTCTTCATCGTGTTGTCGCCTTCTGATAATGCTATTATGGTATGATGGTAGCGTTGATTTCAAACAAGTAGACGAAGAAGAAGAAGAAGACGATGGTAACCAACTAGAAGAAGAAGCAATCGCAGCAGCAGCAGCAGCTAAGAACGTTGACTTTGATGTTGCCCCCATTGGGCAACAGAAATGTCTGCAGTTGCCCCAAGCGGCACAACCAAGTTTGTGGTTGTGCCGTCGCCTGGAATGTAATTAAAATATGTTAATCCATGCAGAAAAGGAGTTAAATCAATCGATTAATCAAACCATCGATAATGTTTAATCTACTTTGATGTGCTGCTCTTGCAATCTGTTTAATAAGATCATAAATTATCAGTTGATATTAATGCAAATCTATTAGCGGCTAAATTGTGCCATTATTATTAATGTACTTAATCATTTGAGATTCTTATCTATGGTTGGAGTGTTATCGATAATGTTATCGGTACGAATTCTATCAGATGCTATAGTATAATAAATCATTTGTTAATGGAAAAGAGATTGTTATCTACGGTTGGAGTGTTATCGATATTGTTATCGATACGAATTAAAAAGATAAGTTAATGCAATTCTATTAGCGGTTATAATGTGCAATTATTATTAATATACTAAATCATATACTAAAAGGATAGCTATCAAGAGCTAAAATGTTATCGATATTGTTATCGAAAAAACTAAATAGATATATTTATGCAATTCTTTTAGATTATATAATATGCAATTATTATGAGTATAATCAATCATTTCTTGACGTGTAAAAGATAGATTGCAATTGCGTATTATCGGCAATGTTATCGAAACTAATTAATAAGATAATAAGCTATCTAGTAAATCAATTTTTGGTAGTTTGGTATAACAAAAAGATAACTATTAATAGAAACCTTTTTCAGATACATTTATAAAGGTTTTTGCTATGAAATCAAGTGAAGCTAGTAGAGCTGTAAAGTTATCGATAGTTGTTTAATATGATAATCAATGAATGATTGCAAAAAATGCAATAGAGTAGCACTATAGATACAGACATAGATTATATGCAACTCCTTTGTAATTTTCTCAAATAATCAATTATTTACAATTTTTGTGATAGCTTAATTAATTAATTGTTAATTTAAGCACACAATTTTCATATGCATTTTCACTAACTTTCTTTCTCTATGTTTCCATTTTTTTCAGGTAAGTTCAATGCACAATTAATCAAGCCACGTGAGTTGAAGTCTATCAAATGCCATACTATAAACACATTTGCCATTTACACTTTATAAACAAAAGGTGCACCAAGTCGTAGAGTGTGAAGATGGGTAGGGAGGGGGGATGAAGAGGAGGATGGTGGGGAGGAGGTGGAGGTCTGTTGCCGACATTGCAATTGATGCGTTTATTTTTATAAGCCTTGTGCATTTATTATAAACAAAATATATTTTCAAGCGTTGGAAATTGTGCGCTGTTTATAGAGTTGTTGCTGTTGTGTTTATGTTAATGCTTACATTGACTGCTAGCGAGAAGTAGCAAGAAGCAGCAGCACAATGAGGCACAATCCACCCACCCAATGGAAACTCATCTTGACGCATTTCCTTGGCATTCTTTGCATGATTTTCTTTCTTTCTGTTTAGTAAACAGCACGTCGAACGGTATTCCAGACCCCCAGACCACACCCAGTCTTATAGTGAGGGATGGGGCCGGGGCGTGGCGGGGCGGGACAGTTGTTAACTTTTACTTTTGGATATGGCATCGTATTGAATTGAAAAACGAATCGATTTCTGTTTGATACGCAAAATGCGTTCATAATTCTCATTATTCCATTTGTATTTCCAAAGTATTTCCGCATTTCATTTTGGCACTTTCGGTTTTCATATATGCCAGCCTCTATCTCGCTGTATACATATACATATATATATATATATATGTATATATTTCATATATAACTGAATATATAAACATGCTTATTGTCTCCTCTCAACTTGTTGTGCTGACTAATGAAGTTGCTTCCTCCCTTTGCCATATCTTTCCCTAACATTATTCATCAGCATAATTAACATTACAAATCATAAAAATAAAAAAACATCAGATAATTTGCATTTCCATTGTTTACATTAGCAACAATAACAAACAAGTGAGTGCACTGCTGCAGTTGAGAGACTACAACATACCCTATGTGACTTTTAAAATTCTCTGTGCTGTATTAGAATCTTTACACCTACCATAACTTTGCCCTATTTAAACAAATTTCAGCTGCTGCCTTTTTGTAGTTGCTGCACTAGTTCATTATACCCTATTTGTGCGCATTTTCATTGGTATATCAAGTCACATTTTTGACGTCTTGAAGTTAAGAGCTGTTGTTGATTTGTCTTATTTGTTTAGAAAATTATTTATGCATTCTTCTGCGCCTCTTTCATAATTTCACACACAAGCGAAGTGGAGACAGGTGTTAACCGGTTTATAAGGTCTTCCAGTCTTGGCTTACCCTCTCTTTCATTTCTTTTGCCACATTTCTTGTCATTCCATGCGACTGCATAATTTGATTTGATTTTGTTTGACATTTGTGTGCATTTCCATAGGAAAGTGTGTTTGGTATGTGTGTGTGTGTGTGTGTGTGTGTGTTGTTAATTCTTTTGTTAATTTGCGAAAGTGAAAACAACTTTTTTATTGCTCTACACAACAACAACAACAACAACATCAACAAAACAAGAGGGGGATAAAAAACAAAGAGCAACTGTTGAATCATCAACTTTTTTAATGGAATTGGAACTTTGAAAATTAACATACTCGCATTATCATCATAATGTTTGTTTGTTCAGCTTTCCAGAATCCCCAACTAACGGTAGCTGAAATGCATTCTAACTGTTGTTGCAACTGTTGTCGTTGGCACAAAACTTCTTAGAAGCGCCGGCAACATTATGATTCAACCACGATTAACATGATAATGACAGTTATATGCTGAGTTTGAAGAATTGTTGTTTCAAGCGCTTAAAGGGCACAAAGAACACAACAATTTATTTATAACAAACAACAAAAAGTATACACAATAATAATAAATAAATATATATATATATATATATATATATATTTGCTCTGCGCTGACTAAAAATATAAACCACAAAATTTCCTCTCGCTGTTGCGTTGGTACACACAATATTTATGTCTACATTGCAAATGGCCACTTGGGAAATGTTTTTCTCATAGGAAAATAAGCAAAAATCGCCCACGCCAACGTGCAGTGCCAACAGCCGGCGAAAATAAAGAAAAACACTTGAGAAAAAAAAACAAAACGAATTCAAAAACAAAAAAACAAATGTATAAAAATGATTTTAGGATCGGATCGTTCATAAATCGTTTGCCTTATTGTTATAAGGCAAAGGCAATGGGTGAGGGGGGGCGACAATAGACATTTGGCAATAATTGTTATGAAATCAGCGGCTCACTTAGCTCCCCCCAACCACACACCCATCCCCCCCACACTCCTCTTGGCTGGCCTAATCAGGTTTTCTATGCAGACGTTTTCATTGTGTTGATCATTTTCAATTTTTCCAAAAGGCGTTGTTCGACTCCAAACTGAAATTGAACCAGGCCAAAAACAATGGAATAATCCCAGACTGACTGGCACTTGGCGCTAAAAACTCGTTTAGCTATTTGATGATAGAGTTGCACACTCTCTTCCCCCCCTCTTACTCTTACCACTTTATCAGAGCTCTCTCTGTGTGTATGAGTGTGTGTGTGTGTGTGTGTGTGTGTGTGTGTGTGTGTGTGTGTGTGTGTGTCTGTGCTTAACGTCGTCAAGCAGCTGGAACAAACAGCAAATCTCGGCTAAACAATGGCAAAGTCCATCTTGCCACTGCCACAGCCACAGCCAGAGTCGCAGTCGCCGTCGCCGTCGCAGTCACCGTCGCAGTCGCAGCGTGCTGCACTCAACCATAGTAAACTAAGTATAACAACCGCGAGCAATTGAAACCAGAATTTCATTTGGTTTAGATTTTCACTTTTGCGGGCTGTCGGTCAACATCCAGCACCCTACAGCTGTCCCTCTCCCCCCTGCCCCCCCACACTCATTACACACAGCTCGTTTTGCCAATCATGAGCGTCGTCAGTGCCCTGTCGCTGGTTTGGGCCGCCATTTGGGTCTGGGCCAGGCACGTGTTGCAGCAGCAGCAGCAGTTGAAGAGCCAATTTTCTTTTTGTTCTAAGGCGCATATTTCCTGCTTTTCACTCGCTTAATTGAAAACGTTCTTCTCCCTCTCCCTCCAGCCAATTGTCCACAATGATTAGGAGGCAGCTGCTCAATTGTTGACTTTGAAATTGTTTTAGCTGTGCAAAGAAAAGTGTTGAAACTGCATTCAAATGACGCTTAAATGGAGCTGATTTGTTGGGGTTGCTTAGTCATTGTATTTATAATATTTAAAATATATTTTTAATACATTTTAAATACGTTTTATTTCGTACTTATTTATTGTATTATTTATTATTATTATTATTGCGAAACCAAGCAAGATCTGGCGTTTTCTTCGTCTTTAGCTTTTTTTTTCCAAAGAAATGAAATGAATCTTTTGTTTAAACTTATCTACATTAGTTCAAAGATAAGCAACAGCACCTTAAATTTATATATTTAATATTTTCTAGTCAAATTTTCACAACTTATCTGCAGAATTTTATTATTTTGACATTTTAAGTACAACTTCAAAGAACCTAAAACATTATTTGAAGCACTTAAATTGTGCAAAAGTAAACTATTTATAGTGTCTAAGCAACTCTACAGCATGGTCGTCTCATTTCTTGATAAATTTACATGTTTTTTATGACCATTTTCTCTTCTTTCACAAAGAAGAAAGAGATTCTTTTGTCCAATTTGGCAGCTTCTGCTGAAATTCTTGTATTCCGTTTCTCATGCAGCTTAATTATCTCGTTTAAGTCTTCTTCGTTTTGGTCATGTCTTTTGTTTTTAGACATAATTTAAAGTTAAGCTGAGTTATTTTCAGTTTTAGACGAAACTCTCTCACGTTCATGCAGCTGGCTCAAAAGTCGAAGGCAATTTAACCTTTTGAACTGACCACAAGAGCACAGCTGAGGCAATGTTGTGACGTCAGTTGTGTGCTGTGCTGTGTTGCTTGCTGTGGCATGTCTCAAGTGTCTTCTGTTGTTGTTGTTGTTGTTGTTGTTGTTGTTGTTGCCGCTTGTAATTAATTGACTTTTGAGTTGACTTGCTGGGCGAAATGACAGCGTTTAATTTATTGCGCATACGCCCCGTTGTCTATGGCAGCGAATAGCACCCACAAGATTCGTGTTGTTATTGCTGTTGCTGCGGAAGCTGCTGCTTAAGGAAGTTGTGGAAAATTGAAAACGGAAAACTGCAGCCAATTGTCGAGGTGTGAGTCGCATCGTCTTGCCGTCTGCCAGGCAGGAACTCGAATTGCATTTTCATGGCTCATAAATTTGACATTATGTCATACAGTTGTTCACACTGTCATCTGTTCTCCGTTAGCCCAGACCTAAGCATATACCCTGTAGTTATTTATTGTAGATTGGGCATGTCTCTAAAAGGCGCATTGGAGCTTAAGTAATTTTTTAAAAGTTATATGCTATGCCGTCTTTTGTTTACTAATAATATACTCTTCTTCTCTGCTTTTCTAAGGGGTATATAAACAATGCAGCGCAAGCTATAAAAGATTGCAATATACTATAATAAAAATTGCAGCGAAAGTTGCGCTCATTTCCGCCAGGCTCAACTTCTTCTTCTTCTCAGTTGAATTCTCGCATAAAATATTTCATTAGCTTTTGTTTATTTACTTTGAGTAGCTTGTGGCATGTGAGAACAAGCTGTCTGCTCTCTCTCTCTCTCTCTCTCATCCACTCTCTCTGTCTGTCTATCTGCCTGTCTGTCTCACTCTTTTCGCAGTAATCGTATTCACTTCTTAGTTCTTTTTGCCTAGTGAGTCGCAACGCGTTTCGCTTTTACTTGTATAATTGCCACCTTGTTTTCCACGAATCAGTTGCGCTATCCAAACGAATCACAAGCGTATGTAAATATATATGTACATGTATATGAATATGAATCTGTATATATGTGTGTGAGTATTTTAATTACAGACTCAGACAACAACAACAACTAATTATTTACATAGATACATCGTAAGTATATGAATGTTTCTGTCTCTCTCTGTCTGTCTCTGTCTCTTTTGCCGCAGATTAATGATAAGTTGAGTTAAGAGCAGCGAAGAATAAGTCGAGTGCATGGGAAATTACTTACTTGGAATTGTTGTTGCTCTAGTTAAAGACAAAAAACAACAACAACAACAGCAACACTATAATAATAACATTGCATTTCTTGTCGTACAAGCAACGGAAATGCAACAAATTTTTGATGTTGTCTTGTGGCTTGTGGAAAAGTCAAAACACGCTTGGAAAAGCGAAACTATGGCAAGTCCTGTCCACATGTCTATTTATAGTTAGCTCTTCTCCCTCCCTCTCTCTCTCTCTCTCTCTCTCTCTCTCTCTCTCTCTCTCTCTGTCTCTCACACACTCTGTCTCTATGTGTGTGTGTGGAGATTCTAGCATGTCCGGGCTGAGTTGTTGCATTGGGCAATGCACATGCGCCACACGACCAACAACAACAATAGCAACAACAACAACAACAACCACAAAGTAGTTCAACCTGTTCGGCGACTTCTGAGCCGACCAAAAGAATGTGGCTGCGAATTTATAGCTCTTTTGCTTTCAACTTTACAGCCGGCTACAATGAAGACTTCTTCAACACACATTCATACATACATACACACACATTCATACATACACACATACACATTCAAATACATACCTAGAAAATGCATGTATTTATCTAAGCAACAGCAGCTAGAAAACAAATTTATTATTTAAACTTTCCTAGCAATTTACGTGTAAGATTTACGCAAAACTGTTGCAGCAAATGTTCATGCCACATAAAGATGCACACAGACAGCTTACTCAGCAGAGGGGTGGAAGGAACTGAGGGGGCTTAAGATCTAATCAAGTCATAGAACCTAGGCAAAAGGTTGATTGTACAGGTTGCTAAGCCTTGAGTGTAGTTAGCTGTCAATGGAATGGAAAGAGAGTTTTCCGATGAAGTTGAATAATGAATAAGATTTGAAATAATAGCTTAATAGGGAATGTATCGTAAAACAGGAAAATTTAATAATATAATAATAATAAGATATCTAAAGTACTTTCCCTTGATATTTAAAGAATAGATCTACAACATAACTAGGCAACAACATTACTAAGATATCTCTTAAAAATAAATAATAAATTAAAATATAAATATGAACCGCGCATTTCTTATAAGAAAAGCTGCAGAAATTTGTGTTTTATAAGAGAAAACTCTTTATAAAGACATCTTTAGTAATATGCTGAAACAATGCGGCGTCCTTTGAGTCTTTTGAGGGGGGTATTTCTTAGAAGAAAGGAACCTATAGCAATATCTAAGTAATTCCCCGAAACAATGCAGTGTATCTGTGCTTCGTCTTTGGAGAATAGAAGCTGATTTTGCATATGAAGTGAACTTAACTACGCTTAAGAGTTAAGTGTCAGTTAAGTTAAGATTCGTTGTCATTCAATCATTGAATCATTCAGTCATTCAGTCATTCCTTCATTCATTTATATAGTGCAGCATCTGCTGGGGCTTTTGTCTTTAGTTTCGTTTTGTTTCTTTTGGTTTCTCTGCAGCTTCTTCTCAGTTTCCTCTCAACTTCTTCTCAGTCTTCTCTCATCTTCTTCTCAATTAAGTTTAATGAGCACATGAGCATTTTCATAATTGGAGCAAATTAACTTGATGGCGCTTCAGTGCTTGGACAAAACTATAGGGTATATACATATATAATATATATATATATATGTGTGTGGATCAGCATGATGCGAGTACTTAAGCAGCCGGAAGTAACTGTTGGCCAACTGCTGTTTGCTTGACCAACTTGGCGCATTTAACAATTGAATCATGCGTATTTAATGTGTCTCAATTGTTGTTTAGTCATTTCGCTTACAAATCTCTCTGTGTGTGTGTGTCTGTCTGTGTCTGTGCAGCCTAATGAGACTCAATTGTCAACTGGCCAACTGGTTGTTCTTTTCGGGCCTGGCCAAAGAGCACAGCAATCGCGCGTTTTATGGTCACGTTTCGAGGTCACTTGGCCAACGCGCACAATCAGCACAGCGAAAAGAAAAAAAATCTGAAATAAATATGAGAATTACAATAAAATTGTTAAGCAGCCAGCACACTTTGGTATCTTCTTCTGGTGCTTCTTCTTATTTAAGCCAATGGCTGATACACTTATGTTTATTGAAATTCTTGGCTTATCGACACACAAAATGTCACTTGTGGGCCACTTTAGCATTGAGATGCTGCCACTTGGCCAATTAGTTTGCAGTTGGCTTTCAACATGAGCTGCCTGTTTGGCCATTTGACTGTTGCTGTTACACATTTCAGCCACAAGGATTGGCATGTGGAATTTTTGGTGAGTGCCACAACAACAACAACAACAACAACGTTAACAACTAGAACTGCACCACAGGTGGTTAACTGGCTGCTAAAAACGTTGACGGCTTACATTAACGTGGCCAACCAGTTTGCAATTAAATGTCGCCGTTTAAATGTGCTTTGATTTTTGCATAACCAACTGCATGTAGCACCACCTAGTGGTGCGCTGTGGTGCCACACTGGTCAAATGGTTTTGAATGCCAGCTGTGTGAAAGTACAGTCCAACCCAAGGAACTAAAAGAAAAGTGTTGAAAGGCAGTGAAAAGCGCTATGAAAAGTGAACTCCAAAGTGAGAAGTGATGAATAGTTTTAGTGTATATAGAAGTTATATATTTAATATTAATTTATTATTAATTTATTTATCTTTAATTAAATTGGTATTAATTTATTTATTTTGAATAAATTTATAATTTAAATTTAAATTATTATATATTTATACTTAGTTATTTATTTAACTATTTATATATTTATTTCAAGTATTTATTTAATATTTAAATTTTGATTATATATTTATAATTAGTTATTTATTTATTTATTTAATTATTTATTTAAATATTTATTTAATTATTTATTTATTTAATTCATTATTAATTATTTACTTTATACATTTTCGTTCTTTCTTATTATTTCTTTATTAATATTCATTTACATATCAACAACTCAAAGCTTCTTTAAAGCAATTATCGTGCTCTTGTTAGTAGAGCGTGTAAGCTGATCACGTGCACATCTCTAGGCCATATGCATTAGCCACATTCGCTACCAAGTTGACCAACTTGCTTTGGCTTTGGCCAGCAGCGTTTAAAGTTAAAGTTCAAATAAACGACGTTGTTCAAGTATTTTTATGATTATTACTTGACTTGACGCTGTCTACTAACGGTTTCACACACACACACACACACACACACATATACGCACATACCAATACATTTATATATGTATATATGGGATATGATATATGTATGCTTATTATATACTTTTGTAGATTTTTTGGCTGCTGCTTTTGTGCTTCCTGTTTGGTTTTCTTGCTTTTGGCTTTTATCAGTTGGTCATCGTCATCATTACGAGCATGAGCTTCTTCTGGCCAAGATCATGTAGCTGTAGCTGTTGTTAATGTTGCTGTTATTATTGTTGTGGTTGTTGCTATCTAGCGTGCTTGGGGTTTAAGTTGATTCTTGAGATTGAGATTTGTTTTTGTTTGCCAACGGCTTTGGCTTTGCCTCCAGTCATAACTGTGAAAAGGCGTCGCTTGATTTATTCATTTATTCATTCAGCTGCTGTATATTATCTATATGTATATATCTGTATATACAGTATACATTATGTACACTTGCACATGCATGTAAATACATACATAAAGACTCTTGTACATATTTCTAATTAATAAAGCTTGTAAGACGGCAATTTGTTGTTTGCAAGTTATTGTACACATGTTTCTGGGCTGTGAGACTGCGAGTCGGGCAACTGTACCTATTCATATACCCTGTAATTGTGAAATGTGTTAAAAGGGCATGATAAGGACAAGAGACTATGAAAGTGAAGTCGAATACTCTCAAATTAATTGCTTTGATTCCCTAAATGAATAACTTTATGTATCTTTGCTTAAAAGTAAATAAGTTATTCGTGAAACTATTTGCCATAGTACGTCAAATGTGCAACTGGCGCCATCTAGCGTTCGTTTGCAAGCTACAGTGCTTACTTCTGAATGATTTAAGCTGCACATTGTTGATCAACTTCAGGAATGAACTACAGGGTATCTCATAGTTGAGCACTCACTTGTTGCTTGATTTTTATTCAATTTTTTCATTAGGTATCTGTAGTTTGTATCTTGTCTATGGTTTATAATTGGATAAAGGCGCGTTGCTTTTGATGTTGCTGCCGTTTGCTCTTGTTATTTTTGTTGTTGCTCAACGTAATATCGATATTTGTATCGATTTATGTGCGCGCAGTGCAAACTTATTTAATCAATAGCAGCAACAACAACAACTACAAACGTGACACACAAAAGTGGCAACACAAAAACTGGCGCTGACAGCAAACGGCAGCCAACAACGGGTTAATGTGCTAATTTTTGGTACGCTGCTCAACAACGACAACAACAACAACAGCATATGCCTGGAAAAATAGGTAGAAAACTAAGAGAGCAGCCCCAAAGGGGCAACACACACAACTCACATATAAATAGCATTTGACATAGAGAGAGGGGCCAAGTAGGGGTTAAGAGTGTGGCAAGAGGGGTTTAACAAGTGGCATGCCGATATTCACACAATGTTTGCCCACAAGGGCTTCGTCTCTGGTGTCATTTGTTGTCGTTGTTGTTGCTGTTGTTGTTGCTGTTGTTGTTGCTGTCGCTGTTGATGCGGAAAATCGTTACAACAAATTAACTGAAAATGTGCAACAACAACGACAACAACAACAATACGAGCAACAAGAAAAGTGGCTTATAAATAGCAAAAGAAACGGGTCAGGAGTTGTCTATTGTTGTTATTTTCTCCTGAGGTTTTGCCTCGAATCAAAGCAAATTAGTGGAAAATTGTGGAAAATCGTATGAGACAGCTGGCCAAATTGTTAGTTTAACTTTTTCCTTCAGCTTGTATTTGATTGCAAATACATTTACGCGTGCTGGTTCATTGAACTTGCCCAGCACAACGAAAGCAACAACAACAACAATAACAACAACAGGGGCAACAAAAAATGAGGCAACAACAAGGAAAGTTACAAAAAATAATGCACTTCATGATGAGTTTGACAGTTTATAGTCAAAACAAAGGCGCCGCCGTTTGTTAAATAAATTGTAAAAAATACACACACATATACAGGCCACACATAGGCAGGCACACTCATATGGTCACTTCAGAGTGCCAGAGGGGGGCGTGACGCCAGCATGAATACGCAGCCAATGTCAATTTGCGAGGCCCAAGGCCCCGACGACCAAACAGTCATCTAAATGTCAACTGGGTGCAGCAGCAACAACAACAGCAACAACAACAACAACAACAACAACAACAACAACAACAACAACAACAACAACAACAACAACAGCAACAACAACAGCAGCAGCAACTCATGCAACAACAACTCATGTAGCAGCAACAACGAGGGGCGAAACATGCAACACGCTGTAGCGCTCAACTGAGTCGAGAGTTGCAATGCTTATCAGCTACAACAGTTGTTGTTGCTGCTGTACTGTACTGCCTGTTGTTCTTCTTCGTGTTGCTGCTGCTGCTGATGTTCCTCTTGTTGCTGTGACATTTCTTCATAAGTTTCTTGTTTTTCGTTCCACGTCCGTTGCAGATAAAACGCGTGCTCCGGAACTTCCATACCGAGTCATCCGCCAGTTACATATTTTAAAACATTTTTCTTTTACTTATTGTTGCAATCATTTGTTGTACTCTTTTCAATATATATTATATGCATTATGGCAATGAATCTGTTGGAGATTCTACTGTATTTAGCAGAGGAACAGACAAGGTTTGAACAGGAAGGCAATTTGATGATATAAGGAAAGCAAACTAGAGGAAGCAGAGAGAGCAGTGAAAGAGAGGAGAGCATATAGAGAGGTAAAAGAAGAGAAAGAAAGAGAAGATCGGGAAAGAGGAGATGAGAGAATTCAAAGAAATGTTCTATTTGGTTTATTTCGAATGATATCCAGGTATTATATATTAAAAGTTATTTGATCATAATAATTATAAACATTAATAAAGCAAAATATCTATAGATATATCGATTCGAAATGCTATCGATAGCATTGGAAAATATATACAATTATAACTAAATATTTACATAAACAATCAATCGATAATTTCGATAACGCTATTATACGCATGTTCGATAATAATAACTATCGATAACAATAGCGCATAACTACAAGTTTTAGCTTGAATTATAACTAAAACTTCATCTAAATATCCCTTGTTGTTATACTTGTATGTGTTTTGTCTCTTGTATAGTTTCTCACTTCAAAGTGTATAACAAATAGTTGGTTTTTCGCTTGTAATCCTGTTGCAGAGTGTAATTATTGTGGCATGCCTCAAGCTGACAAGTCTAAGCTCAACCAACCCGACTCCACCCCCTCATTACCCAGCTGCCTATGGCTTCCAACCGCAATGCGAATTGCTTGGTAGTAGCTGGCTGTTGTTGTTATTACTGTTTGCAATTGGTAACCAAATCGTTGTCGCTGCACCTGTTACCCAGTTTTTTGTTAGCCATCATCGTTTGCCTGGCCGGGTTAGCAGCCAAAGCTTGGTTAGTCGGTCGTCCAAACTGGGTCTAAAAATGGAAAAAACTGAAAACAAAAGCAAATACAAAGCCAAAGCCAAAGCCAAAAAGGAAGCCAATGTTTCTGGTCGAGTGAATCCGTCGACAATTGTAATGTTAAACAGGAACCATAATGTACGCTTACCAGACGGTTATGGCATTACAATGCGTGCGAGCGAGACGAGCATATGCTAGTTATTGTAGTTGCTGTCGCTTTCTGCTTCAATTGACACCCTTCAGTTGCAGTTGCAGTTGCAGTGGCAGTTGCAGCTACAGTTGTTGCAGCGTTGCAACGTTGCAGCTAGCAGTCATTACATAAAGACAAACATTGACAGAGCGACGACTTACAGCTCATTTAGCGGCCATCTCGTTGTTGTTGCTGTTGCTGTTGTTGTTGTTATTGTTGTCTTGGTGGTGGGTTTCCCCTTCACCTCTTGCACAATATTTGATTTGGCTTTAACTATGCTGCTTGTGGCGTTAGTGTCTCATATACCTGCTGTGGTTTACCATTCGATTAGATAAGCCAGCGGCCTGCCCCTCCTCCGCCCTCCAGCTGCCATTAGAATTGAATTTACGAGAGGCCCCAAAGCAACAACAATAAATTGCTGCAATTGTGACTAAGTCTAAAAGCATTCATGTTAGACTTACCAAACAGGTGACATTTGGGTTTCTACAAAAGCTTTACAGCTCAGGAGAGCGCATTTGAACGTTCATAAACGTTTTACAGGCTTTAAAGCTCGCTTTCATTTAATGTTTACTCTCAGAAGAGAGCGCTGCGCGTATTCGATTGTAATGTTTAAGCTCAAGAGAGAGCATTAGTGTTTTCGTAAAGTTTTTACTGGCAGCAATGTTCTCTTATTAGGCAGAGAGTATTATCAAGCTTTGAAAGCTTAGGCTTATGCTCACGAGTGAATAATTGAGCTTTCAGCAACTTTTTAGGGGCACAATTGTTACCTTTGAGCTTAGATTTATCAATCAGATAACATTTATATTTAAGCAACACCTCTAAACATCTCGAGAGGCTTTGCGCTTTCATAAACGTTTCACTGGCTGCATTACAACAAAGAGTATTTACTTGTAATAACAATTTGTACAGTTTACAGTTTACAATATACGTAATTCGACTCGGCACTTCCTCAGCTTGTGTACTGCACTTTATCTGCTTTCTTGGGCATTGATCAACTGTCACGAATCGAATCGAATCGAAACAAAACATAACGAAACGAAACGAATTGAAGCAAAGACACGATTAATATAATGAACTTCCAGCGACTGTGAGTGCTTTAATCAATCGCTCAAATTACAATCTTGACCCAGTGGTGCGAGTGGTGTCAGGCCTCAAAATCTTTGAGGTCTCTGGCGAGAATGGGGCCCCCTATAGATGATATGTGGTTGAATTGATGGAATGCGGGGACTCTTCGATGCCATTTGCACTTTGATTGCTCGCACAATCGATGACAATCTTCTATTGAATTTAACACTTTTCGTTTTATTATTGGTGTGCTTTGTGTGTATGAGTGTGTGTGTGTGTGTGTGTGTTTTCCTTGTCGTGTTTCCACTTTTCGTATTTGTTATTGTTATTGGTCTTCGTTTGTTAATTTCTTTATTGGTTTTTATTGTCATTGTTTCTATTTCTATTTGTTTGTCGTGGAAAGTGTTTAGTTATTGTGGTTGTCATTAGATTCTTATTGTTACATTTACTTGATTGTCTTTAGTGTTAAGTGTGTGTGTGTTTGCGTGTGTGCGTGTGTATGGCACATATCAGTGAAAGCTTGTTTTGGGATTGGCGCTAACTTATAGTCTCAACTCGATGGATTTGAGGCATATGCTTGATGACATTTGTTGCCCCCTTGTCTTGTCTAACTTTCGCCATGATTTATTGGCCAACTTGTTAGCCAGCTGTTAAGCCATTTTTGGCCATTTTGTGGCATTAATCTTGTGACGCTCTCAACTAAATAAATAAATAAATATTATTTAAATGTTTATCTTTTTGATAATCTGCAATATCGCAAAAACGCAGGTTATTAACCTACTCAACAAGTTTGCAACTTTGTTGCGATCTTCTTTAATTCGCTCCTCATTTGGCATCGCCTGCGCTGCTACATGCTACATGCCACATGCCACACAGGGGAGTCTCTCTCCAGCTGCCAGTTGCCAGTTGTGACAGCAGCTGGGGGACTCTGGCATGCCAGTTTTTAAAACCCTTGCCCCAATGCTGTTTGCTCCTTATATGTTTTCTGTGTCCGCCTTTTATAGTCGACGCGCGACTCATTTGCTCTGCTTGCCTCCCAGCCTGGTCAAGGTTAACAATGTGATCCGATCCAATGCGATTCGATTCGATTGCAATGCGATGCGATGCGATGAGACTGGCAAATAACCTCCAGAGTCGTCTGTCAATGTCAGCCATGGACTCGCAACGCGCATAGAAACGAACTCTTGTCGCTCATTCAGTCGAGCATAACTTGAGCAGCATTTTAATCTGTTGATCAGTCGACAGTTGAACAAAAGAGGCTACAAGACTCTTATGTAACTGCAAAGAGGTTACAAATATCATTTAAATGATTTGCAATAAATATTAATCAAATTAATCGCAGTTTCTGTCCTTCAGTTAATCAACAAATGAGTTTTACTTATCATTAATTATTGTTACAATATGCAAATCTAGGTTGTCTTCTTTAGTAATTACTCAACAGAGCTGCCACTTTTAGTTAAAGCCCTGCCAACTTATCCACAGAAAGTGCATTGAGTTCATTCGCATCTTTACGACTTATAAAATATTGTTGTAGAAAGCGAATTAAATGATCTTCTCTTCTGTTTAAGTGCACAGATACAGGTTATATACTTGCCTAGTGTTGCCACTCTTTCAATGAGCTCTGCCAACTTGCTTTATCGACAGGAAGTGCAGTGAGTTCCTTCAATTCGTTATCTTGCGGTTGAGAAAGCGTGCAGACAATTTAACTGCACGACACTCACTTAACATGAACAATAACATAAAATGAGCTTTAGTATGTGGAAATGCGATTAAATCACAATTTAATATTGCTCACAAGTGTGTAATAAAGTTGGCTTTCCTCAACGCTGTTCTCTCGCTCGTGATTTGAATGCAAACTAATTATTAAGTTTGCCGCTCACCTGTTATTAGCTCTTTATATAAATCAATAGCGTTAATGGCAACTTTCCTGCCCAAGACACAATTGGCCATTTAATTAATAAATTGAAATATAAAAAGATAAATAACTGGCACAGCGTCAAATCAAATGGAAAAACTATTTCCCGCTGGCAAAGGATGTTGCGCAAGCGTCGAGAGAAATACGAATATGTAACTCGCAATTTGGGCTTGCACTCTAGTTGCCAGATCTAGTTGTGTCCGAGTCCCTCGGGCATTATGTAAACGCGAGCAGTGACAGGCCACCCACATGGCATCCACATGCCGCCCACATGCCATCCACAAGCCAAGCACAATGCATGCCACAGTGGCAGCCGCAACATTCGCAACTCAATTACCTCGCGTGTGTATGAGTGTGTTTGTCTGTGTGTGTGTGTGGCAGCATTTTACAAACGCATTTGCCTGATTAGTTTTTGTTTAGCCACAAAAATGCCACACCCACATATACACAGACACACACACAATCGCACACTTCAGCTGGGTGAAAGTTGTGCGACAAAACATTCTACAAATGCCACTTTAAATTATTTATTATACACTTACCATATAATTATAATTTGGTTACAGAATGTGCAGCGCCTTAAAGCAGGTCGCTTTCCAACATTATAAAGATATACATATATATAAATATATCTATAGATATATATATTCTTGATCAGTAAGAGTAAGTTTTATAGAGCAAAGGTCTCTCAGCCGTCTGCTTTTTCCCTATATTAACTTGTCAGTTAACTTTGACACTACTTAAACTTATCCCAGCTGCTTATCTTTATATATGTCCAGATATATATAAATATATATAAATAAAGTAAGATTAAATTAATAAACGTTCTTGATTTTGCCGATATTTTCATTAAACTCAACGAACTCCAGTTATACAATTTTTGTACATACTCTGACCTTGTCTTATTAAAAAGGAACAACTGCAATATACAGCTGTCATAATCGCTTGATAACTTCCTTATTTATTTGTAATATACATAGCTCTGTAAAGCTTTAATAATTTAAATAATAAGACTTCTAATATACAATGACTGATTATTATTTAAATTGATTGACTTTATCAGAAAGTTGCCATAGCAACAAGCGGTCGAATATTGAGTTGCTGGTTTAAGAGCTTTCTTCTTATAATATTGTATAATATATATTATAGATTATTGCTTATGCCGACAAAGTTTAAGGCAAATCTTATAACAATATCAGTTAGTTGTCTTAAGAAAGAACGCTTCATTTAAGCAAAAATCAATTGGTAATCAAATACTAAAGCTGCAAGAATATTAACAAACTGTTAGAGCATTTAAATTTCGGCACTCTGAAGTTGGCTATTATTACACGTTTATTTTTATTTAATTAATTGCGTGCACGTTGCTTTTGCCGTTGCCGTTGCCTTCAATATCAAGTGAAAATCAAACTCGATGGCGACATTGCCAAATTTCACAGATTGAACAAAAAATTTAAATTCGCTACACATTAAACACTAAAGAGCTGCAAAAGAGAGGGAGGGTGAATGGAAGTAAAAGAAGAGACCCAAATAACGTAAATTGATGGCCTAAATAGTTGTTGTCTTTTTTTCTTTGGTGGAGATAGAGACGATAGAGTAGAGTTCATGTTGATCGTGATGGCGACGCATTAACTGTTATTTTAGTTAAGTTTATTATGTAATTGTTGTTAATTTTTGTGCGGTTTATGCAAATTTGCATGTTTGAGGCTAAAGCTAGAGATGTTGTCTATGAGTATTTTGGCCATTTTGTTGTGCTGTTTTGTTAACTGCTTTGAATTCAGCTTGTTTGCTGTTGACGCGTTGCTGTTTGTTGTTGTCTTTTGTGGGCGTGATTGGCACAACGGCAACGTCTCTTGATGTTACGTATTTTGTTTCTTTATTTTAAGCATATTATGTATTTTTACTTTTTCTGTTGCGTGCAAAATGTATATATAAAATAAAAAATAAAAATAAGTGGAGCGCCGTTTGTTTGTTTGTTTGTCTTGTCTATTGACAAACTGTATTGAATGCCGCATTGCAAATTGGCATAGCATAACTCAAACATTATGTCACACGGCAATTTCTGTTGAGGAAGTTGCACAGTTGCCACTTCCATATTTGCGGCAACGCTTAATGGCAAATGTTTAGCATCAAATCGAATGTAAATCGTTTGCAGTAGCCAAGTTAATGAGAGGAGGCCCAGTTTCAGTCTCTTTATGGTACTTTAATCGTTAATATTTGCCGTCTCTCTCTCTCTGTCTCTCTCGTTTCCAATTTGATGATAGCATTTATCGAATTTAACAAAAATATAACATACATCATACATACTTATAGATACATTTGTATCTCATTTATGTATAAATAATTGAATTGAATTTCATTTGGTTGGCTGACGCAGCTGCTGCCTTTTGCTCTAATTAAATACAAAATTCGATTAATTTCAAGAGATTTGCTGCTCAGATACAAATCTATACACATATACACGTACATATATAGATATATCTATATGTATGTTGCTACACAGATACTTGGAACACGCAATTCCGTTTCGCTTTGTTCACTCAATGTCAAGTTTGAAAAATTTCTTTTACTTGTTTTTGCGTCTCACAAAAACTCGCTCATAATCCGCTTCATGTGTCGTCTTATTTTTATACAACAATTTTATTAATATTATTATTATTTTCGTTTTTTTTTTTTTTGCAGGATCAGTACGATAATCTGTCAATACACACAAACAAAGGCATTGATGTGCTCGATAAATATGCCAATTTCCTACGCGATCGAGTGGCCATAGAAACCGAATATGCCGGCAAATTAAGGTGAGTCTTAAATATAATTTAGTTGAATTTATATTATAAATAAGCTGTGATTAAAATGTATAATAAATTTATTGTTATAATTAGTTTATATGCAAACTGTGAAGAGAAGAATTAGTTGGAGTTAAAGCTGCAGCTGCTAACTTGTTGTGAGACTTGAATTGATACTGAAATATAGACAAGAGTTTGGTCTTTGAATGTGAACAAGATTTACTGTAGATGATATAATAGAATATATATTTTAGAGATAGAGACAGAGATTGAAAGTTAAAGGTGATTAGAAGTTATAAGTTCATTTGCATTTACTGAATACAAGTATTAGTCATTAATTTAGCTGCAGATGCTGACTGAGTTGAACACTGAAATTGATAGTAAAATACAGACTAATATACAATCTTCAATTTGTACATTAAATTTGAACAAGATTCACTTCAGATTCATCTCTTGAATTTACATTTGTATTTAGACTCAGGCAGCTAATTTATGGGTACCGAGAAGTCTACCAAAATGTGTTCTACACACAGTTGCTTCCCAAACTTATGAACACAACTGCGAGAGAATATTAAGAAATACATTTAAATAAGCCACGAGTGTACGACTATGAGATACCCTACTGATTAGAAATTCCACTTTGCAAACCAACTTTAAATGTAATTGGTAAACAAAAGTCCACATTTGCTCTCTGTAGTCTCTGACTGTCTTGCTTGTACAGGGTATGAACAAATCTTAAGCCAGAATAATGTAAACACTGTCAGACTCAGAGGCAACTTAACTAAGTGCTGATTCGCAGCTTTGTTATTAAAAATATTTTGTAAAATAATTACAAAAGCTTTTAAAGGCTCCGAAAAATGTGTAAATCATTTGGCGCCACTTAATGGTCATGTTTGTAAGCCAATTAAATGATTTTTTGTGTGTAAATTTATGCGATTGCATCGATTGGTGCCACCGGCCGCGCCCGTTAAGCGGCCTATGACAGCCACAAAGCAACAAGCAACAAGCAACAATTCCTAACAAGAAACAAGACACATTAAACTAAACACAAGTGCACTTTTCATTAATGTTAAATCTTTTTTTATATTTATATATATATATATATACATATATATTTGTAGTTAAAACAATAAATAAGCACAAGGTCAGCCAGTTGTGGAGATTGTGCTCCATTGGCCATTCCTGGGCAGTAAAATCAATTTATATATAGATACGGAGATTAGTGCGACAGAGAGAGGGAGAGAGAGATAGAGAGAGGGGGGCAAGTAGAGTGTAGCTAATCGTGCGCCTTGTGGCAAGCTCATAAAATATATTTATGCTTATTTTATACTGTGTCGCACTTCAATTGTTGCCCTTTAGAAGCGGCTGTTGTGGGGTCACTTGGCGAGAATGTTGAGCCGCACCTCCGCTCGCCGCGGCAAGGGGAGATGTGTGTGGGGAGAAGGGGGGCTGCACTGGTGACCCACCCCATTAATATACTCATGTCTCTGTGTCCATTCGTTGGCTAAATTGCGCAATGGAATGACAACTGAATAAACAAGAATCGACCGCGACCTGCCCCACGCAAGTGACACGCGACGCTGCGCGTAGAATGAGTTTTAAATTGTCAGCGGAGGAGCAGCAGTGGAGGGGAGTAGCAGCAGTATGGTGTAGAATACTTGGCGTAATTATATCCATTTGATATGATTGAGCTTGGGTTACAAGCGGGCAAACTGACTAACTGACAGACAGCCGAGCCCATCCATGGCTCTACTTGCAACTGGGCGTCATAATTGTTTAATTTGCTTCATCATTATATTGCTGGCCTCTGCTGTCGCCCTGCCTAAGGTGTTTCAGCACTTGGGAACGCTGCTCATCGTTAGACTGCATACCCTGTAAACAAAGCGTGCCTACAATGGGTGTATAACACATAAAAGAAGACAGCTTTCATATTTATTTATTCATTAATTTATTAATTTAAATATAATTATTATTGTTAATGTTAATATTTATTAAAATATATTATTTTTATTATATATTTATTACTTATTTCATAAACACAATAAACAACAGAAAGACAAATTATTACTGAGCCTATCAATTTTATCGATTAAACACTTATAACAATAGTTTATTATTCAGTAAAAACTTGCAATTTAATTATAAACTATATGTTTATAATAATAACTTTTATATTGCACATTGGGTATCCTTAAGTTGAGCATACTCTGCTTACTTGTTTACTCTTCTTTGAGTCTTCATTCAAATTTTCATTTCTTCCCACAATTTGAATGCCGTAAAATGAGTCGAGAGTTGGTTTGGCTTGATGACTGACTGAACTGAACTGAACTGGGCTGAACTGTGGACAGCAGCCTTAAGCAGCTACTGTTGGGAGTTGGGTTGGCAGCAGCAGTAATGACATTATCATTGCGGGAACAGGGTTGGCGTCTTCCCAGGCATCCAACTAAACCACATGAAATGGAAAACTCGTACACTGTGTATTAAATACGCAACCCAGTGAAATCTGTAGACTGAAGACTGTAGACCGTAGACCGTAGACTGTAGACTGAAGACTGCTTTGCGTGTCTTGCAATGCCAAAATGAAAAGTCTCGTGTTAATGCAAATACTTTAACTAGTTGCTGTTGCTGTTGTTGTAGTTGTAATTGTTGTTACTATTTCTTTGTATGCATAAACAAAATTTCACTAATGCCATGTTTTTTGTTGATTTTCTTTTTACAGGCGCTTAGTGAAAAATTATCAGCCCAAAAAGAAGGAGGAGGAAGACAATGAGTAAGCATAAAAAAATAACAATAATAAACACAATAATCATATAATAGGAGCAGCGAGAGAGCTGCTAATTGCAACTGCTCAACTGTGAGCTACCCTGTAGTTAAGTGTGTGTGAAATTACAGCCACAAAAGTGGCAGCTGTGTAATCATCAACTACACGTATATCAGTAAAAAATGTGCTTGTATTGGTGAGCTTTCATAACAAAAGCTCTGCTTGCATTTACTGACATATGCAGAGCTTTAAGCTGACTAACTGTTTATAGCTGTTGACAGTTGATAAAGAAAACTCTTTCAGAACTTTAAACAGGGTATTATAAAGTTTTTGAATGCTTTTTGGTTTACACAAAATTCTGCTAAATCTTTTGGAAAATTATCTATAATTTGTTTGGCAAATTTGTTAGCACAGTGCTAAATGGATTTTCAACACTGCTCATATGACCAAACAAACAGGGTATATACGAGTTTACTTATGCGTGAGATGTGACAGATGATTGTAGCTATTTGTACTTCAAGTGTGTATATCATATCTGTGTGGTCGGTCTGAGAATGTTTGCGGCCTAGCACTCAGTTTTAATTACATGCGAGAGGCAATCTCTTCATTCTTATTCCTATTCCTATTCTTGAGAGGCCTGACATCATTGCCCGCAAATACCAAAAAGCAAATAACAAATTGCAAAATGCGAAATGCGGCGCAAATTTGCTGGCATTTGTAATACGCATAGTCGTAAAATAACAGCGAAGCCATTGAGCCTCAATGGCCTCCACTGGCCAACTTGAAGCGTTGGTAATGAAATGCCAGCGCGCTCGATGTGGTTGCCATATACAGTTGTAAAAACTATAAATTTATTCATGATTGCCTGACAGACTGACAAACCGACGACAAACTGAGTGTGGCGTGGGCGACTTGAGGCTTTTGAAGGGACAAACTTGGACAGGCGCGAAAAGGTGTGGGCCGTTTTGTAAAACTGTAAAACCGTAAATTGATTGACTTGGCTTTGACTTTAACTTTGATTTTGACTTGGCTACTTACAGATTTACGTCGAGGCAAGCGTTTCGTAATCTGCTCAAGGAGGTGGGCGATTTGGCGGGACAGCGTGAGGTTGTGTCCGAGACCCTGCAGTTACAAATAATACAGGGTGTGACGCTGCTATCAAAAACACTGCGTGAGGATCGTAAGGTAAGTGATTTCAATTAAGAATTAGTATATCTATCAGCTGTGTTTCTACAAAGTTAGTCTTGAGTTCAATTTATATAAATACAAGTGGATTATGTCTACCCTATACCCTGCATATTAACGGATCAGCTTGTTTTTGCAGCGTGAGTGTGTACGGCAAGCTTGCCGAACTTAGCATCCACAGTGAGCGCTGTGAACCAAACAGTATCCACAGCAATGAGTTCTGCATCCCACAGAATTCAACAACTTACTGTACAATTTATTATATATATTGTATATAAATAATATAAATATAGCTAGACGACTGCAGTTAGAACACAGCTGATATAAAGTATAGCTGAGTCAGTTAGTTAATTTCCTCTATCTTTCTCTCTCTCTCGTTCTCTAGAAATGCCTCAACGATGGCACGATGTTGCAACAAACCCTAAGCACACAGTTGTCATCATTGGAGCGGGCCAAGCGCAACTATGACAAAGCCTATCGGGACTCCGAGAAGGCCGTAGATAATCACAAGAAGGCCGACATGGATTTCAATCTGAGTCGTGCCGAAGTCGAGCGTTACAAGAACATTATGACATCGAAGATACAACAGTCGGACGATGCCAAGAACGAGTACGCCAATCAATTGCAGAAGACAAACAATCTACAGCAACAACACTATGGTATACTCTTGCCCGCCGTCTTCAATCGATTGCAGGAGCTGGACGAGAAGCGTACGCGTGGCATACGTGAGTTCATCATTGGCGCTGCGGATGTTGAATCTTCAGTGGCGCCGATCATCGCACGTTGCATGGAGGGCATTGTTAAGGCCGGAGAATCCATCAACGAACAGGAAGACTCATTAAAAGTGATCGAAAGGTAAGATGATCAGTCAAGTGGTTTTCAAGTTGAGACACCAATGAGTCTGTTTTTCTGTTGCTTTCTGCTGCATTCCAGATACCAATCGGGCTTCACACCACCAACGGACATACCATTTGAGGATCTATCAAAGTTGGATTCATCGAGTGCGCCGCAATCGAACTTCAGCAATGTCACCTACAATCACATGACCATTAAGGGCACGATCAACGGTGCCAAGATGAAGAAACCACGCGGCATCTTGAACAGCATCTTTGGCAGCAACAAGGTAAGAGAATCCGTTGACGATTCCCGGTTCTGGTTAAACATCAACTTAGTTTGCAAGTTCTTCTACAACGTTTAACTCGTTTTTCCTTAAATGGCCCCAATCCATCTCTGTCTGTCCCATCATTGCCTGGCACCTTTGCTCTCTCACTCTCTTTCTTTGTTTGTGTGAGAGTGTTGGTCACATACAATTCGTCAGTCAGTCAGTCAATCAATCAATCAACCAATCAATCAATCGCTTCTTGTGTTTAGATGCTTTTTTTGTTTAGTTTTAAGTTAATTCTTAAGTCGTAGGCATTCCTTGTTCCTCTTGTTCTTATAGTTTTACTCATGCCGTCTCTCTCTCTCTCTCTTTCTCTTTTTTTCTGTTTCTTCATTTATATCGATAAATCGTTATGCCATTTGTCTTTTATTTATGTAACGAAACGAACGGACGTTGTTACCAACTTTGCTGTAAGTACCAAGTGTCAAACTCGGCTCACATCTCAGCTCCGTTATCGTAATCGTTATCGTTATCGTATCGTATCGTCTCGTATCGTCTCGTCTTTTAACGCCTCCTTCTCTCATGTCTTCTTCAAAATGTTAACTAAAACCGATAAAAGATCGTTGCAGTCTTTTCATAAACCATAAACTCTATCTCTCTACTCGTACTCCTACTCGTACTCTTACTTACATTACATAACATGCTTTTTATAAAAGAAAAAAGAAAAAAACAAACTCCATTGCTTGCTTACGCTTTTCACTCATTGCAAATCACGAATTCAATTAATAATTGTGTTTAATTCTTGAATTCTTCTTTTATGCATAAACTATTTGTTGCTGTCACACACAAATTTCTAACACAATTGCTTTTACTTACACACACACCCACACACACACACAACATACACTTACATCCGGGAAAAAACAACAACATGTGATACGTTATCAATAAACAAAAAATAAACATAAACATGTACAAATAATAATATAAACAATTAACAAATCAATTCGCTGCCCATAGCAAAGGCAGATAATTGAAGCCTGTATCACAATGAAGGTATGATGTATGATATTCCTCCAGCTCAATTAACTAACTAACTAATGCCTCCTAACACAACATCTACTAATAATATCTAAGCTACTAACTACTAGCTAAGTCGACAACTAAATACTAATCACAATTGCTAAACTTAAACGACACTAGCATAAGCATATAAGTTCTATTCTCGTTTCCTCTTTGTTTATCTCGCTCTCTGTTCATTGAGTCACCTTTCACTCACGATTTCTCAACTAAAATATGCTAAGCAAATCATTAACTACTTAGTTAATTAATTAGTTAGTCAGCAAGCCAACAACAAGCCACAAAGCAGCACACTCACACAACGCAACAAACAATTATTAATTAAATTTATAAACAAATTACAAGCATGTTAATTAATTTCTCATAAAGTTTATCAATTTCTTTTCCGCTTTTTTTTTTTTTGTCAATTTGTTTATTATTATTTAAATTGTGTTTAGGCTCAGCTTATCTTATCTATAATTATTTATGTATTTCGATATTTGTTGTGAATGTGTTTGTTATTAAAGTGTTTGTTGTTGTTCCGCCTTGTAAACTACTCATTGCACATAGTTCCCATATAAGAAAGTATCTCTCCACATTTCGACAATCTCAACTAATGTTAACTTATGCGAATCTCCATAGAATTCCCCTAACGGCGGATGGACAAAAGGAGGACTTTAGTGATCTGGCACCGAATCAGCAGCGTAAGAAATTGCAGGCAAAGATCGCAGAGCTGCAGCATAAGGTCGATCAGGAGACGAATACGCGGGATGGGCTAATGAAGATGAAGGTTGTCTATGAGGCGAACTCTTCGCTGGGCAATCCCATGACCGTTGAGGGTCAACTTAACGAATCCGAGCATGAATTGGAAAAACTAAAAATTGATTTAAAAAAATATCAAGGCTATTTGGACAAGGCCAATCAGCTGCAGGTGGCCAACAATAGTCCGCAATCGAATCGCAATCAACTGCAAAACGGACACCGAACATCAAGGTTTGTTATATCTATATATATATATATATTATCTAACTATATATTTATGAGTTGCTTATTAACTTATATCATTTCATCTCTTTTTCATAGACATTCCAATGGCAGCGCCAGCGCTGATGATCATAACGATGGCGATGATCAGCCCGATGATGCTGGCAGCTTAAGCAGGTCAGATTCTGAGGATAATGTGGCGCAAATACAAAATGGGCATAATAATAACAATAACGGGTACACTCATAAGTCTACGTTCAATGTTTATATATCGACAACACACACACTCCCACATACACACAGAGAGAGACATCTACACACAGAGACATACATACATCTAGATACACCTCCATCATTACCTACATTATTATCTATCGTATTGCGCTTATGATTTGGCTCGTTTAACTCATTTTGTATAAACTTCTTTCCCTTTACCCATTACTCTTCCCTCTCACTGCTCTCTCTTTACTCTCCCCTCTCTTTCATTGTACATTGTTTCTCATGTTTGTTGGCATTTTTCGGTGTTGGTTCTTTTGGTTTGTTTGCCTTCATTTTCGTTAAGCTCATCAGCGAAATTGTTAATTAAATAAGTAAAACATCTATGAAAAAAAAAGCCCAGCAAAAAGTCCACAATATGCCAAAGAAATGTAAACAAAATTTGAAATTATTTTATATAATTTGTTATATATATTATTGTATAATTATATATATTTATTGATTTTTTTAATTGCTTTTACAACATATACATTTAACACGTAATTAATATTCGAATTGCAACTTCTTTCAAATATTTCGTTTCATTTTGCCTTTTCCATGGTGAAATCCAGCAGTTCGGCAAGTCCCGAAAGCGGTCTGGGCACCTCGCATACCTCATTGCCCGGCTCCGGACAGGGTAGCGCCAATGAGAATGCAATTGGCGAGGAAGCGTGCTATGAAACGGAGGTGGAGCTGCTGCAACCCCTTGGCACATGTCGTGCGCTTTATCCCTTCGAAGGTGAGTACTATTCTTAACTCTGTTAACAAAATCTAATTTGGTTTTGCTTGTTTTGTAGCCACCAGCGAAGGCAGCATACCCATGAATGAGGGCGAGGAGCTGCAGGTGATTGAGAATGATCAGGGCGATGGCTGGACGCGAGTGCGACGGGCGAACAACTCAAATGGCTGGGACGAGGGCTTTGTGCCCACGAGTTACATCAATTGCACACTCTTTGCTTAGACTATGGGACAGTAAATCATAGGATCATCTAAGGAGTATAACAGCAGGACAACAACGGTGGGGACAGCAGAAGGCAGTTTCAAAATGTTAACTACTTAAGAGCATTTTGCATATGTTCCATAAATTTGTGTACTTTTGTCATAACTTTGCGTTACTCTGGACAGCCATAACATATATAAATTACATCAAAATACACACACTCACACACACGCACAACCATGTACATTCGTGTTAAGATAAGCTAAAAAATTGCGTTTTCTATACAAATGTTGTATACTATTTACTATGATTTTAAATGGCATTGATTATGTAGTAGTTATATCATAAACACTAAACGTAGTTAATATACTATATGCACTATATATATATATATAGTACGTATATATATATATATATATATATAGCATATAGTATATGCACCCCACGAGCAGACCTCACCTAAATGTAAGCAAAACGCAAATGCAAACGTTTCCCTCTTCACATCAAATCAAATCAGAACAAATCAACAACAATTAAAACAATCATGTATTAACTATTTATATATAAATAACTATTTATATATATACATATATATAAATTGATAAACATTGTAATTGTAAATGGCACCTCAAGCATATTTTTCCACACATTCATCATAAAAAATAAAAAATAAACTGGTAAACGTATTGAAGGCACTCCAAACTATCGAAATGCACTTTGCAATATGCTTACTACATTTATTTTTTATAATCGCATTTCATATTCGAAATATACACATATACATATATATATATACACATATATATTTAATAGCACCTGCTACTTTTCGAGCTGACCAAGAAAAGCGACAGAACCTGTGGCTATTAGATCGTAGAGCACACTTAAAATCATTGATAAATATACTACTTAAATGCGAAAAGTGAACTAAACTCATTTGAACTAAAAGTTGAAAGAGCAACAACAATTGTAGGACGATCGCATCGTATGGCAAAAGTTATGACAATGTGGCATATGCAAATTGGCAAATCGGAAAGCAAAAAACGCGCTAGCTTGTTATATATGGAATAGCAACAATTGTACATTTTACTTTATAAACTTAATTATAATTTTATACCTAATAACTTTTTGTATTGCTTTTTGCCTTGTACATTTTCACACACCTACACACACTCACACACACACATACATACACACATTTATATGTATTTAAAGAATGAAATGGAAATGATTTCATGAAATTTCGAAGTTAATTTCGTTATAATAGGAGCTGAATCCTTAGTTATTTAAGTTAACAACATTTAAGGCTTAAGTCAACGCAAAGCCGGGCGGCGCTACCTTTTGTTATGTGTTGAACGCCACTTTGCAATACATTTATTTATACTTTACATATATAAATATATATATATATATGTATACATAATGCTATATAAACAAACATTTATATATATATTAATAACCGAAATCAAAAGTTATAAGTCTGCGGCAAAGCGCACGTTTAGCAGGTCAGGCGAGTGAATTTAGCAGTTTAGTTAGTTTCTTCTCTATATTTTTTTATACCAATCTCCGATATGTCTGCTTGTCTGCAGTCTGGGAGTATTACGTTGTACATGTATTACTCTACTATATTATATATTTAAGCAGGTTGTAAATATGTCGGAGGCGACGCTGTCATTTTGATCAAATTTTTGCTAATTTTTTTCTATTTGATTTTCATAAAATGCAAACGAATGAAAAACTGAACTAAGTGCGAGCGCAAAGGTATATATATATATACATATATAAATACGAGTAATTCCAAAATTCTTAAATTTATATAATTTATATTGAAAGAAAATGCCGATAACAGACACTTCTTGATGAGAACTGAGTTAAAGTTTTACATAAAGTGTGGAATCAGTAATGAAATTAAGTGGCGAATGGTGTCATATGTGAGAGTGGTCAATTTTAAATGAACATGACAACATATGTAATAAAGAATAATGAAAATAAAATGAAGATTGATTAAAATAAACATTGCTATTTGAATTAACGACTTTGGGGGCTTGCTGCCAAGAGCTGCCTGCTATGACTGCGTAAGTGAATAGGAAACTGCTTTATCGTTGCTGTTTGAACTGCTTACAACTGCTTTGCAATGTGTATATGTTATTACTTACATCTATCAGAAGCTGCTAGCTATGTCAGTGATTCAGCTAGCGTCATCTTGAGTTAAGCAGTTACACTTACTGCACAGCGCCATCCTTTGTTAATGTTATTTAATGATTTGTTTAACTATGTAATTAAAACACAGTTGTCCAAATTAATATTGTATGTTTATTGAAACTCAATTTGATATACATATTGTTGTGGATGTTGCATTTTGTTTTGTTTTTCTGTTTCTTGCTACATTTAAATATAATAATATTTGTATATGGTATGTATATGTATGTGTATATATATATATATATATGTATGTATATTCATATTGTTCACATCTGTCTTTATAGAATAGTTGACTAATTTTTAACAAAATTGTTAAAGTTAAGTTATCATACTACATGCTCGTGTCATCGTAAGCCTTGCTACACACACAAACACACGCATACCAACACTCACACACACAAACGGCACTTTTAAAGCGCTCTGTCCTTAACCCTTAACCCATGCTAACCCTTGTCCTCAACGCTACACGTTGATATGGTGTTACATTTCTTTATTTTTTACAGTGTATAGATTACTCGTTGCAATTAGAATTAACGTTTCAACCAGTAATAAATATCATTATAGTAATAAATAGTAGTAATAAGTAGTTAAAGTAGAGATCAAATAGACTTAAGTTTCAGTTACAGCAATAGTTGGTAGTACTCATAATATTAATGATAGTACCTTAGTTTAGCCTTAAGAGCCGAAAATAGAGTTTCTCAACAGTGATTATAATAGTTTTCTCTCATAGCACAACCATTTTGTTTTTAGTTATCGATTTCGTTATCGTTATCGTTTATCGATTACATTTCATATCATTTCGAAAAGAGTTTCGGCTTTAGTTTAACAGCCAAAGTGTGAAGAGTAATTAGTATTTAGTAATTATAATATAGTTTCAACCAAAATTTAACAGTTAGACACCTCACTATCTCCTAGGTCTTTCTCGATCTCTTTTACCCTGGTTACCCTGGACACTTTACAGACACACTCGCACATTAAGCAGTTGCGTTTCGCAGGTTACAACAATGTTAATGTTAATGCATTAAAGGATTAGTTCTTAATTAGTTTGAATATTCTTTGTTTTGAAGTAAGCAACATCTAAGATTAATCTGGAAAGTTGAATTTTGATAGCGTAGTTGGCTTGAGGTCCTTTTTGCTAACTAACGGTAAATAGTCATCGCAAAGTGGTAGAAACAGTTAACCGAGTTTGCAGCTCGTTCGCAGTTCGCAGTTTGCAAGTAGTTCGCAGCTTGTAGTAAAAAGTTTTGGCTTAAAAAGTACTCTAGCTTCGTATTTATAATATGACACAAGTACGAATAAATGTATGAATGTATGTGTGTGTGTGTGTGTGTGTGTGTGAGTGTGTGTGTGTAATGTGTATAAGTATGTTGTGCAATTTGATTTGATTCGTTTTTCAAACAACTTGCTGCTCTGATTTTCACATACAAATTTGAAACTCCACGTCAATAAGTTGAATAAGTTTGTTTTGCTTTGTTTGTTTTTCACTTTTCTCAATCTTTCGTTTAAGTTTAGTACTTATATTTTTGTTTTGTTTAACATTACAAGAGATTGTCCTATTGAAAGTCAAAACAGGGGGGGGTTCAGAAGGCGGGGTTTGACTAAAAAGATGCTAAAAGTTTAAACTGTTTTACCAAGAAATGACTACAGTAAATTCGTCTTAATCACACTTTAGTCGCACTCACACACACACACACACACGCATACAGAAGAAGATTGTCATATTAATTAAGTTTCATTTTCTTTTTTTTTTTGTTTTTTTGTACACTGAGAAAAGTTTAGCTTGAGTTTGCTTGCAGTTTGGTGAAACCTTTTGCGGTTTTGTTGGCTGCTTCGCTTTTAGACTGTGTTTAAAACTGTTCAAGTGGTTTGCTTAGTTTGGTTGCCTTTTTGGCTTAAATAGTGTGGTTAATTTGCGCAACATTTAGTTATACATAACGGTATATATATATATATATATATTTATTTATAGTTTACTATAGTTTGAACTATGTAATTTGTTTAACTGCCTTTCGTTGCCTCACATTTTCTTTGGACTTTCAACTTTTCCAATTTTTTTTATTGTTACTTTCCTGGTACAAACACAACAACAACAAAAACACAACAGCAATAAGCGTTAAACACAACAATGACAACAACAAGCAAAATAAATATATGTATGTATATATTTATATATGCTTTGTATTGTTTATGTTTCTGGTACTTTCGATTTCTCCTTATTATTGTGCTCTTACCTTAGTCAAACAAAGCTCACTCTCTCCCTCTCCCTCTCTATATCTCCATCTCTCTCAAGCTCTTTGAACTATAACTATATATATCTTTCTGTCTGGAAATGAGAGGGTTGGGGTGGTATTATTATTTTTCTTCTTTTTTTTTTTTTAAACCAACTTATGAACTAACAAATTGAGCTTTAAGTTGTAAGTAGTATTCGCATATCGTTAAATTTTGGTGTTATGCATTTCATCTTTATTGTATTTGTTGTCGGACGCATTCGCGTGTTCGGTCAAGGAGAATTATCGGAGTCCGAGCCACCGTAGCTGTGCATGGGAAATAGCGGATACCATCCATTGATGTGCTGTCCAATGTTCACCTTGTCCAGGTTCACCTCCGTGCCGCCAAGGCCCTGATTGTGCTCAAAGCCAACGCAACGCTGCCACACCATGATGACAATATTCCGGCCAAACACATCGGCGCTCTGTTGGTGCAAGAGAAACAGATAAAGAGAGAGAGAGAGAGAGAAAGAGAGAGAGAGAAGGATATTGGCGAATGCGAGAGCGAGAGAAAGAAAGTGTGTAAGTTTATTTGCATACAAATTGTGTTAATTTTACTCTGTGTGCGTAATTACTTGGCAACATATAAGTAAATGCATGACAGTGTGAGGCTACCAGGTTGACCAGAGCCAGTGGCTGCTTCCTCTGTGTACTATGGTACAATTGAACCATAAACTGGTACATTTATTTATTTATATTCGATTGGTACATTGAAGCAAATGCTACTATATCAAATATATAAGTTAAGAAAACAAAACAAACTAGAAAGAAAGAAAGACAACTATGCTACGAAAAATATAATATAATATAATATGAAACGAAAGCAATGGGAACATATATATAGAAAAAGCATAAGCCCCTGTACCCTTTGGGTACCGGGTCTAAATATAATAAAGCTGCCATTGTAATGCGTTGCATGAATTGCAAATTGGCCGCTTGCCTCATTTAATCGCATTACAAACGCGAAAACATGAAGTACATCAACCAAATGCCTGTTGTCGCCATTTGTATCAACATCATCTCACCTGATATTTAATAGTCTGCTTGTACAAAGGCTCTGCGGCATGCCGCACCACCCGCGTCTTCTTCTTGTGCCGCAGTCGATCGCCATCCTTGATGTAGCACTTCACATACGTATCCGGTGGAGTCTCGCAGTCGGCATTGACAATGTTTCGTGCACAAATCAACTGAGAATTTAATTTATAATTTATAATTAAATTATTATAATTAATATATATATTTATATTAATTATAAATAAATGTTTATAATTATTAAATGTATTATTAAATTGATTTGATTAATTTATATATTATCTAGTTATGCTTTAATATTTTAGAAGATAGTAAATACTCTAAAATTCATTAAATTATACCAATTAAATTAATTAATTAAATTTATATTAATAATAAAATAAAATAAATTTAAATGAAATCAATTAAATAAATAATATTACTCTAAATTTAATGAACCTAAATTAAATTAATAATAATTAAATTACTTTAAATTATATAAAATTACATTAAATTAAAATAAAAGTAAAATAAATTAAATTTAATTAAATGAAATTTAATTTTAAATAAATTATTAAAAGTAAATTAAATTTAAGCAAATTAAAGTAAATAAAAGTAAAATTAATTTAATCAAACTAAAACTAAGAATCATTTATTGCTGCTTACCTCCACCTCGACATTCCCTTTGATTTTGACAAATCCCATTTTAAGCTCGCCGTAGCGGGCCGTGGTCAGGCGATAGCCCTTCGGATGGATCTGTGAGGGTCCCAGCTTGAGGCCATAGCTGGACTCGCTGCCCGTGATGGCAGCGATGTTGACATAGCTGCTACTGACCACGCTCTGCTTACGTTGTGGACTCTCGTTGCTGTCGGTGCTGGTGCGTTGATAGATGCTGCCCTTGCGCTGTGGACTCTCAGTGCTGCTGTCCACACTGGGACGCTGATAGACGCTGCCCTTGCGCGTGGGCGTGCCCATGGGAGGCGTTTCACTGGAGGAGTGCACATACATGCTGCCCTTGCGCTGCAGCGACTGTGACTGTGTCGGTGTTTGCGACTGTTGCTCTCCCAACTGGAACATGCTGCCCTTGCGCTGTGCGGCACTCAATGACTCCTGAGCCCTTAAGTTGATCATGCTGCCCTTGCGCAAATGCTGCTGTTGATTGCCATCGCCAAGGCTGCTGCCCAACAGCTGACTGTGCTTCTCCTGCGCCACATTCGAGACGGAGGCAGCCTGCTTGAGGCGTGACAATACCTGTTTGGCGCTCTGTGGCGGCAGCTGGTTGCCCGATCCCTTCCAGCGTGGGCGAAAGCGTTTATCTTCATCATCGGACGGTGGACTGGTCTCTGTGTTGCCAATGCTAATGGGCAACTGTTGTTGTTGTTGTTGTTGTTGCAATTGCTGCAGCTGCAGCTGTTGCAACTGCATTTGTTGTTGCTGCGACAGATCGAGTATGGAACTCTTGCGGCTATTGGGACCACTGGGCAGTCCAGCGCGACTAGCACCTGCATATGGGAAGGGAATCAAGACAATGTGGGAAACGTGGATCAGCAAACAGACAAACAAATATTTTCAATAAGGACAAATGTCGCTTCAACTGAATTCAAATCCAACTCAAAGTACCAAAGTTTTTACTGGTCGAAATATGAAGAAGAGTTACAAGTACACGAGTACACAATCTAAGTTCATGTTTAAGTCTACGAAGAAAGTAATGCTCTAAATTAGCACAGAAAAAAGAACATGCAAATTAACAAAATCACTAAAATGCCATACGTTGCGTATGCGTAATATTTGCATACCTTAAGAGAGTTGCAGGAATTGCTGTGTGGTTGTTAAGAGATCAATTGAAAAGTGTATAAAAGAAATATGTGAATACCTAGCTTAAAGGTATATAAGTACTACCCGACTTTGCGCGTGCTTCAAACTGTTTATATATAAATTAAACGTACTGCGTATACGTAATATTTGAATAACTTAATAGAATTGCAAGAAGATGTAGAGAAAACCATTGATGAGTGTATAAAAGAGTCATGTGATGCTTTAACCATATACCCAACACATAAATATGCAAGTATTACCCGACATTGCCCGTGCTTCATGTAGTTTACAATATGCTTTGCATTAAAAATGCCATGAAATACCAAATGAGTGAGACAAGGAAAATGTTAGTTAAGAAAACTCGTTCGATAACAGGCTGACAGCATAAAAATCTCGATAACTTTTAAAGCAACCGTGTGAATTTTATGTCTTTGATCAATCGATAGACCCGGCTTAAAGGTTTGAGTTGACACTAATTTACACAGGATTCTTCAAAGGACTTGCGTGTTATGGCTTTATTTCATTAATAGAAAAAAAAGAAAAAAAAATGAATTGGAATTAACTTCAAAAAAAGGGAGTTACGAGTATGTTGAAAGCGATAAAATAGAATATTCCAAGATATTCGAATAGCAGACTTAATAACCATGGCTGAATCAAATATTGATGACGTCTTGAATGCGCTTGGTAAGCATAATGTTAACTAATGTGTTGAGCTATTGTTTGATAGGGCTTGACAGGCTTTGGCCGGATGCAGTACATCATTTTCTTCAGCTGTGTAACGCAACAAATCTATGTGTCTAACGAACAATTTGGCATCGCACTGGTGGCGGTGGCAGCGAGCTGTGACTTCGATATCGACGATCATAGGATGTCTTGGCTGATGTCAGCTGCGTTCATTGCCCAGGTGGGCTCAAGTCATTTTATGGGCTATAAGACGGACGATATTGGAAGGCGTAAGCTGCTGCTTATCTCATCCATGCTGACCATGCTCACCTCATTCATATCGTCATTAATGCCAAATTTTTGGTCATTCCTTGTCATGCGATTCATTATGAGCTGCTTGTAAGCTTTCAATTCGTGTTCGCAATGTTGAATCACTCATTTGTCTGTCGCAGTCTCACAGGTCCTGGCATGGCCTCGCTCACCTATGCGAGTGAGTTTACAATGATCAAGCTGCGCCCCAAGATCATCAATTTCCTCAGCTATTCCGTGGGCATTAGCATGATCTATGTGCCACGTAAGCAATCCATTACAGATCTCTAGTATTATTTTTGTATTCCCCTTTTCCGTCTCAGTTATGGCCATGTGGTTGTTACCATTGGATCTACGCCTCATGGTAACAGGCAACTATGGCCTTAATAGCTGGCGCGCTCTCATGATATTCAATCTGTTGCCCGGCATTATATCCTGGATTGCGATCTATTGCATGCCAGAGAGTCCCAAGTATTATCTATCAATTAATCAGATGGAAAAGTGCATTGAGGTATTGGAAAAGTGCTGTCGTTACAACAAGGGTAAGGATGTCTCGCTTAAGAGTTTGGGCTTTGAAACTGTGTCCCAGCCACGACTGCGCGGTGATTCCATTGTGCAGGGTAAATTGTGAGTATGCTGGATCAATTTGCATCCTTGATTGCCCTTTCAAGCTGATCCTTCCACAGCCTGTTGGCCCGCATGTGGTATGAAACGAAGCCTCTGCTGCAAGGCATCTATTTGCGACAAATGATCGTCATTATTGCAATTGTGTTTTGCCTGTTTGCCACGTGGGTAGCAAGTCTTTATATGTAGTAAACCTCTTATAGAAGAGTTTAATTTTACAAATTGTACACAAAAGATAGAGCTAGAGCTACAGATACAGATGCTTCCTTAGTAAGTTAGCCAGCTGTACAAATAATCAAGCTGCTCTCTGACGTATTAAAGTCTTTTGAAAACCAAAATAGTAGAAGAGGCTACGGTCGAGTGAACTCGACTGTGAGAGACCCTGTACAGTTTCTGAAAATACAGTAACTCTTTCAATATACTTAATTCGTTATTAACTTTGAAACTATTATAATTATGACTATAACTATTACTCTGAGAGACGCTGCCCGTCTATCTTGCTGTCCGTCTGACACTCTGTCCGTCTGTAGACTGTTTGTCCATACAAACTGTTACAGGGTATTAAACGATCGCCTGTGCTCGACTGCTGTTCTGTGTAACTGAAGTTTTCTTCGTTTGTAGCGGCTTTGGTTTGACTTTCTGGCTGCCGCATGTGCTGAAAATGCAAAGCGATTTACCCGACCCGATGATACTCTGCGAATTGGTACACGCCAATGAAGTACTAAATAAAACGGCATCCTATTCACAGGTTTGTATTCATTGCGCCGTCATATTGTTTATTAAATTCAACTCTGTCTCAGTGCACTGTGCCCAGGGAGTCGCTGTCATTTAGCATATTTAATGGTTGCTGCTGCCTGGCCATGTTTATGTTGGTCAGTGTGCTCTTGGTATTCATGAGTCGTAAGATCATTCTATTTGCCTTTGCGATAGTTGCAAGCTTTGCGGGCTTCATGCTTAACTTTGTCGATACGCATATAATGGTTGTGGCATGCTTTGTCTTTTTCACTGTGCCACCATTGTGCAGTCTGCGCCTTGCCTTGAGTGTGCTAATCGATGTGATACCAACACATCTCAGGTGAGCTAACATTTCATATGATAATAAATTTCAATTTAAAATATATTTTAATTGCTCTTGTAGAAGTAAATCGATTGCAATGTCGATGATGATTGGACGCGTTGGTGTCTTGGCATCCAGTTTATATGTGGGCTACACGCTGGCGTGGAATTGCTTTGTCACATTCAATGCGTTCGTTGTTATAATGCTAAGTAGATGGACCACGCTGCGTATACTTGATATGCGAGAATATTTACAAAATGTCTTTTACAGTTGCTTGTGCTCTCATTACTCGTTTACCCTCGGACGCCGATGTTGTTGATATTGCCAACAACTAAATTGCTCATATTTTATATGATTTGTATTGTGTGTCAATAAAAAAAAAACCCAAAATCTATAACAAATATGTTCAAATCAAATTGTTTTTATACAAATTTCACGTAACATGTCCACAGACGTTGATGTCGTCTTGGATATGATTGGTAAGCATTGGCCAAGCACCAGCAATCATGGCAATCATGGCAATCATTCAGTTTGGAGTATTCCTTTAGGTTTTGGTTGGACACAGCTAATGATGCTGCTGGGTTCCTCGCTGACCATGATCTATGTCATCAATGAGACAATGGGCATTAGCATTGTGGCCATCTCGATCGCCTGTGAGTTCAGTTTGACTTACGGCGATCTCTTTATATTAACAAGTGTCGGATTTTTGGGCTTAATTCTATCCTCTCACTATGCTGGCTATAAGTCTGATCAAATTGGCAGACGTGCCTCGCTCTTATGCTCATTGTTGCTCTCATTGCTATCATCAGTCATTTCGTTAGCCATGCCCATATTTTATTGCTTTATCGTTTTCCGTTTCCTGAATGGCTTATTGTTGGTAAGTCAATGTCTATCAGTTAACTTATTAACCAACTACCCATTCTCCCCAGTCTCTCTGGCATCAATACGAGTGCAATCACCTATTTAATGGAATATACAAAGATTAAATATCGTCCCAAAATGGCCAACTTTCTCAACTATGCCATTGCCAGTTCCTACATTCTTGTGCCACGTGAGTAATCCTAATATTATCTCAGTCAAATGTTCATTTCCTTACTGCAGTCGCGATCCATTTCCTGAGTCCCTTGCATACGGTGCTGTGGAGCATGGGGAACTTTCATGTGTGTGTCTGGCGACTTTGCATGTTCCTCAACATTATTCCGGGCTTATTTGCTGTCCTGGTAATGTGGCTGCTACCAGAGACAGCCAAGTTTATGCTCGCCATCGGGGATCAAGAGCGTGCCTATGAGACACTGAATCGCCTCTGTTTAAGAAATCGCAAACAGAGCCTAGAGAGTCTGGGCGTGACGACAGTTACTCAACCGCATCTGCCAGTTGTGATTGATAAGAAAACAATTGTACTTATTCGCTTGTGGAACGATACGATGCCGCTGTTTAAGCCACCATATATGAAGGACTTTCTCCTCATTACCGGCATTATGTGCGGCTATTTCTTTGTGTACGCTGTGTTATTTAAACTTATTAGTTACTTATATTTCTCCATCTCTCTAACAGCGGCAATGGTCTTTCTATGTGGTTTACGAAGATTCGTCATCGTTTGTCCAATGATGAGCGCATCGTGTGCGATCATATGAAAGGCGCCGAGCATTCTCCCAGCGCCTCGGCATGTTCAACTAAACCTATTAATTATTTAGATAACATTTTCCTGGGCGTCTCCATACTTTGCGTTTGCATTTTCATAACCATACTATTTTGCTTTCTAAGTCGTCGCCGCATTATGTTTGTGAACGCAGTCATTACGGCCGTAAGTGGCCTAAGTCTAAATTTTATTACGAATCAGATACTGCAGTTAGTTGCCATGGTGTGCTTCATATCGATGTGCACCGGTAGCATGTCACTGGCTTCCTCTGCCATCGCGGATATTGTGCCAACACACTTGAGGTGAGAGTTCAGCAGCCATCAGCATTTCAATTGTAATTTTCCCCTCACTTTCTGCAGAGGCAAGGCCATCAGTTTGTGCCTAATGTTCGCACGTCTATCGGTGATTTTAGCCAATTGCATTATTGGCAACTTTCTGTACGATTACTGCTTGATTACGTTCAATTTGTTTTTGAGTGTAACAATTGGTAAGTTGCCCACAACGCGTATACTTAATATTTTAATATAAATATAAATATATATGTTTATTTATTTTTGCAGTTGTTGCTATACTGACATTAGTTCTACGCGTTTAATAGGCAGCCAGATGCGTCACAGCAATGTATTCTCTGGAATATACGATGCGTATACGTGATATGAGAGAGATATGCTTGATTAAAAGCCTTCCCAATTAGATTGCTCATATTCTCCGCTGGCAATCAGTCAATCAATCAGAGTCAGAGTCTGCTTCAAGAGAGCAGCATCAGCAAGTGATAAATTTGTATAAATATGTGTGTATATATTTCAGCTAACGCTTAAGTTGTAAATTGTACGAATATACAATAATTATGAAATCATTAACATGGTTAAATCTGAATCGATTGAGGCTTTTTAATATCTTTCAAAACACTCCATTTTTTTTTTCTTTTATTTTTTAAATTATGCCTAAGCATGAGCGAAGCTGAAATCGACGACGTCTTAGACCTCATAGGTGAGTGAACGCTTTAGCTTCATCTGCATTTTCATATATATGGAAGTTTTGCTCTACAGGATTTGGAAACATTCAGTTTCTAATGCTGTTCACCTGCGGCATGATCACTGTCTATCTGAACAACGAATTAATGGGCATCAGTCTTGTGTCAATATCAATTGACTGTGAGTTCTCGATGAATGATTCGGAGCTCTCACTGCTGTCTGTCGCCGCCTTTGTGGGCTTAATTCTATCCTCGCACTATGCTGGCTATAAGACGGATCATATTGGACGACGTGCTATGGTTATCTATTCGCTAATGTTCTCCTTGATATCATCGTTCTTTTCGGCAGTAATGCCCAACTTTTACTCGATACTCTTCTGGAGATTCATGACTGGACTGTGGTTTGTATTGTCATTCATATTTTTCTTTTTCTTTTCAATTTTTATTTCTTTTAAGTCTTTCTGGTGCCGGCCTCAACACTGTGACTTATATCACAGAGTACACCAAGATCGCATTGCGTCCTCGCATGGTCAACTTTATGTCTTATGCGATTACTCTTGGCTCGATCTATATGCCAGGTAAGTAAGTTCGTTGTTAAGTCTGCTTTCAACACTGACTCTGCCATGCTGCAGCTTTGGCTACATTCATGGAACCGCTGAACCGCGTGTTGTGGAGCATGGGAGACTATGATGTGCATGTTTGGCGTTTCAGTATGTTGGCCCATTGTCTGCCAGGTGTGGCTGCCTTTGTTGGCATGTGGGTGCTGCCAGAGACGGCCAAGTTTATGCTCTCTGTGGGCGACTATGAAGGCGCCTACAATGCGCTGGATCGCCTCTGTTTAAGCAATCGCAAGCAAGACTTGAAGAGCTTTGGCATAACCAGCATCACACAACCACATCTGCATGAAACAGTCTCAATAACAAATCATTTCTTTCCACGCATATGGAACGACACAAAGATGTTGTTCAGCAAGGAATATTTCAGAGACATTCTGCACATTACCATCATACTCAGTGGCTTTACCGCAGTGTGAGTTGGCTAAAAATAACTTCATTTGATGTGTACATAATTTACTTATTATCAGGGGAAATGGTTTCGGTTTGTGGTTTGCGAAAATGCGTCATTATATGTCCTCAGAGAATTTGATACTTTGCGAGTCGCTCGATTATTGTCAAGTGAGAAACTATTCAAGTCCACAATACCATTGCTTGGAGAAGACCATCCGCTATACAGATGGCATTATCCTGGGCTGCAGTGCACTTGGCTGTTGTATTATGATGGGCTTAATGCTGCTTTGGATCAGTCGTCGTGTTGTGCTCACTTGTAATGCACTCGTGGCTGCCCTGTTTGGTCTGAGTCTCAATTTCGTGAAGCTAAAGGCGCCCCAGCTGATTGCCATGGTGTTGTTCATAACGTTGTGCAGCAGCAGCATTTCATTAGCTGGCTCAGCTGTCACAGACACTGTGCCAACACATTTGAGGTAACTAAGAGATAATTATCTATTTGCCTTAAGCTTTAGCCTACACTTTTCCGCAGAGGTAAAGCAGCTGGTTTGACCTTTATGGTTGCACGATTGTCTATTATTGGGACCAGTCTCTTGCATGGACACTTCATGTGCACTCACTGTGTGATATTCATTAATTTCTTTGTAGATTTGCTATTTGGTGAGTCGCATCTGTGTATATGGCGTATATATTTATGCTCATAATTGGTTTTCCCATTGCAGTGGTCGCTATTCTGTCATTTCTTCTGCCCGTTTAATAAAGCGCTGCTGTCGTGTCAGAAAATTTCATAAAACTCTGTGAAATTTCATAAGTATTTTCGGGTACTGTGGCGTATACGTGATATGCGTAATTATTTGACAGGCGTGCTTCATTAAAACTTTTGCTAACCAGCAGAGAGAGAGAGAGAGAGAGAAAGAGACAGAGAGAGAGAGAGAGAGAGAGAGAGAGAGGGAGTGTGTGGGTAGCTGTATTATCAGCGGGCACAATCAGTCAATCAATCATTCAATCAATTGAGCGCACACACAGCACGCTGAGAACATTTTGTTTGACGCAAAAAGGATTATGGCAAAAGTTCAAATATTTCTCTCAAGGTCCATCAGCCAAAAATAAAATAAATGTCAAATAAACTTGGCAAGAGCTCTGTATACAAGTGTGTGTGTGTGTGTTTGTGTGTGTGTCAGCCGGATATGAATGTGCGTTAAATGCTAAAGCAGCAGGAGAGTCTAATAAAATTGAGCCAAGGCAAAAGCAGCTTAATGCGATGAAAGCAGAGGCGAAACATATTGAAAGCAATGTCAGCAAACTTGCACAACTGATGCTATAAGAAGGACACTCAATCTGTGGACAGACGCAGCTACAACGAGTCACGCGGTCAGCAAGGGATTGTGAGTGGGAATGGGAATGGGAATGGGAATGCGAATCGGAGTAGCAAAGGCAGCAGAAGTATGATAATGAATGAAAGTGGGAGTAAAAGTCGAAGTAGACAATGAAAAAGGCGCATGAATGGCAAAGCTAATAGTGAAGTGAAGTAGGATCACGAATAGGTGCTGTAGTAGTAGTTGGAGTAGTAGTAGCAATTGATATTAGGACTGGAAGTAGTAGGAGTAGTAGTAGAAATAGGAGTAGGTATTGAAGTAGAAAAGGCTTATAAGTAGAAAGAGGAATTGGATTCCTAGTTATGAGAATATGAACGGAAATAGTAGTACCGTTTACAATACAATTAGGATTAGCAGTAGAAAGCGGAGCAGCTGTGGGAATAAGGAGCAAGAAAAGTAGTAGAAAAAGTAGAAATAATAGAAATATAAGTAGAAGGTATAGGACTACCAATGGTAATTGGAATATGAATTGAAGTAGCAATACCATTGACAATAGATGTAGGATTAGCAGTAGAAAGCGGAGCAGCTGTGGGAATTAGACAAGGAGTAGAAGTAGAAATAGGAGTAGAAGGAATAGGAATACCAGTAGCAATTGGAATATGAATTGAAGTTGACAATAGAAGTAGGAATACTATTAACAATAGAAGTAGTAATAACAGGAGAAATAGGAGCAGCACTAGTACTAATAGGAGTAGAAATGGAAATAGGAGTAGATGAGGAATAGAAATAGAAGGAGAAAGAGGAATAGCAGTAGTAATTGGAATATGAATTGAGCTAGGAATATGATTAACAATAGAAGTACGCGTAGCTTTAGACAAAGCAACACCAGTAGCAATTGGTAGTAGAAAAAAAGCAGTAGAACTGGCAGTTAAGGCTGCTACGGATTTCCATATTTAACGACGTGTTTGTGGCACATCAGGCAATCCCCTCTGCGCTTTTTGACATCTTTTCGTAGCGTTTGTTCTTCTGCATTGTTTCGCTTACATTTTGCTTATGCTTGATGCGTCTTTTTCATATTTTAAAAGTTAATTTCAAGGTTGAGCTATTCTGGCAGAGTCGTCGCTGAAGGGTTTATGGCAGGCGTCAAGCAGTTGTCAGCCAACAGGTAATAAGGCGTGGCAGTTCATAAATGTGTGTGTGTGGGTGTGTGTGTGGCTTTGCATTTTAAATAAAATTTGTTGAGGCTGCTTTGTTGTGCTGTGCAAATAGCAGCAATAAGCTGATATAAGACCAACCAAATGATGGCATCAAAAGTTTTCAAGTGTCCTGGGACTTGACTTTTTCTACTTCTTCTTCTTTTGCACGCCGCGACACAGGATTAAGCTGTGTGGGTGTGTATGGCTTCATAAGATGGCAACAAATATAAAAGGGAAGTTGAGGTTCAGATAATTGAAGAGGCAAAAGAGATATTTTTGTTAGGCTCAGGCAGCGTGCATAATAAGTAAATTGTGTGTGTAAGTGTGTGTTAATTAAGTGGCATGCAACTAGAAGGCTAGCAATCTCTAACTGTAAGTGGCATGCCCCAAATATGTGTGGCAAGCATAACTGAGCAACACAAAACGCAAAACAAAAGTACATTTTGCATTCTTACCAGTGGGTGAGTTGGTTATATTGTGTGTTCTTAAATACTTTATACTTTGCTTTGTTGTTATTGTTGTTGGAATTTCTTGCTATTTGCTTTATAATATATATATATATATATGTATATATTTGCAATTACGTGTACATAAACATTGATGCGGCCAAGCTCAATTTGCGAGTGTGGTTTGCTTTTGTATAATTTACAAAATGGAAGTTTCTTGTGGTTTTTATTTGATTTTTCTGACTACTCGCAAATCATTTCAATGCGATTTACAGTCGTGCAAAGATATATATTTGTATGAATATATATATATATATATATATATATTTAATTAGTATTATTATAAATAATTGAAATTGAGTGTTTCTTTTTTTTGTTTGAGGTGCATTCGTTATTAACTTGTTGATATTTTATGTAGTTTTGATTTTTTTTGTTTGTTTGTTTTAAATTTTAGTTTAATTAATTGCAAATTGTGTGATTTAGTTGATTTTTTTTATTGCTGGCATTTCATTTATATGTGTGGTTTGTCCAGTTAGTGTAGGGTGTGTCAAAGCTTTGATAATGCGACACCGATATTGTGGCTAATAAGTGTGAGAGAGATGGGAGAGCAAAGAAATTAGATAGACAGTTGTATATATAGAAGGTCAAGGCAGTAGTTTAGTTTAGTTTAGTTGGAGCATAGTAAGTTAATATAGTTGCAATTGGGTTAATAAGGTGAGCCAGACACATAGCAAGGCAGGTTCAAGTGAGAGTGAGAGAGAGAGCGAGAGACAGAGACAGAGACAGAGAAAAAGACAGAGCAAGTGCTTGCTTTGACAGATAGAGAGAGAGTGAGTGAGAGTGAGTGAGAGTGAGTGAGTGACAGGGGGCACCTTTACTTTCATTAGGATCAACATCCCCTTCAGCACATTCAGCACATTCTGCACATTCGCAGCTTAAGCTGGCTTCATACTCACGTCGTGACCCCATGCGCTTGTTGTGCTGCTCGGTGCCGAGGCTCATGGTGCGTCCCAGTTCGCCGCGCACAGCTTTTAAGGACTTCAAGATCTCATCCGGATCGCGTCGCGCCACCGAGGATCGACGCCTGCCCACCAAATATGATGTGGGCGGTGTGGCCATCGCATCCTCCTCGAGCCGATGCTTTTCGGCATCTTGGAAGCTCGAGCGACGCGATCCCGGCAATGAACGCGAGAAGTCTTTACCCAGCTGATACACCTCCACCTCCATGGTCTCCGACTGCGATGAGCCACGTCGCGAGCCCGCAATCCACGCATGATCCGGATGCAGCAACGATGCACCATCCCCAATCGAATCCACCTCATCCGATATGGAACGCTGCATGTTATAATCGCGACGCAACAGACGTGACACATCGCCACAGTGCGCCCCAGCACCAGCTGCAATCGAACCACGTGGCGAGACACTTGGCGACTTGCTAATGCTAATGCCACGCAATCCCTTGGGATCCTCCAGACGGCACCAGATGGCCTGGTCATCGAGAAACGCCTGCTGCAGCTCAATGTTGCATTCCCCCAGGAAGATGGACTCCGTGTGCGGCACCAGATCCCACAGCTGTATGTCAATATAGCGATCCATCAGACTGTCGGCCTTCACATGGGCAAAGGTCAGGGTTGCATTCCAAATGGGATTCTGTGTGGGGCGACTGACCTCTGTCTGTTGCACGCTGCCATCACCGCTGCAGAGAGCGAGTAAGAGAGAGAGAGAGAGAGAGAGAGGAGAGAAGCAAAAGTAGTGGTTGATGTATAGTTTTGTTTTTGTTTAAGTTTCTTTAATTCTCCAGCCACATTAATTATTTTAAATTCAATTAATTATATTATAATTATAATTATATTTCTTTTCAAATATTTCATTTATTTATTTGGAGCAAAGTTTATTTAAATATTAAATAAATAAATAAATATTTCATTTACAAATTAAAACAAAGCATTTTAAATGCATAAAACTAAAGACTAATTAAATAATAATTTAAAATATTTAAATTGAAGAAGATACTAAAAAATATGTAAACATATAAAACAAAACTCTGTGATTATTCTAAAACATTCTTACACATTTATAGGTAATAAAATATATTTGAATTTAGTTTAATTTAATTTAGTAAATTAAGCTATAGAAAATACCATTTTAAAATTAAAATAATTTTTGATAATTATATTCAACAATTAGAAATTTATACAGTAGTTGGAAAGGAAAGAAAATATAAAATCTTTATGCAAATTAATCAAATTAAAATGAAGAATAGACGACATTGAAAATATATTAAATTAATTGTTTTCCATTTAATATATTTTGAAAAACTAAGACTTAAAGTCAATGCATAGATTAATTAGTTATTGTTAAAGTAATTTAGATTCCTTCACCTACCATTTGGGCAATATGCGGACCTTGGCATACGCCTCGGGCAGATGGCCATGACCATAGGCCTCGTCACGGTGGGCGAGATCATCGCCAGCCATCAGGGAGACAACCAACTCGCTCCGCTCCGCGTGATACCAAACCTGAATCTGTACACGTCCACTGACCAATTTCTCCCGTGCAATTTGCTCCTGCAGTTTTGTTTGAGAGATTCATTAGCAAAATTCAAATTGCAATGCAAATGCAAAATCAAATTAACCGCTGTACAGTTCTGAGTTAATTATTTAATTATTAATTAATTAGCCTAATGCCTACTGTCTATGATAGTTGTTTTTATATTTATTTTAATAAGTTATTGTTCAATTCGCATATATTTACAGCTGCTGTTCAAGTTGTTGTTTGTGGCTGTTGTTGTTGTTTTATTGTGTACATAACTGAACAACAAATTAAAGCAATATAAACATAAATGAAACTAATTAAACGAGTGAAAACAAGAGAAAACAAAGGGAGCGACAGAGAGAACTCGAGAGAGAGAGAGAGAGAGAAAGAGAAACAGACAGAGAGAGAGAGAGAGAGAGAAATGAGAGCATGCAAATCAACAGAGATGAAAAAAAAACATTGCACACCCGCAGGCGCTAGTCAAACACACACACACACACATGCAGAATTACATGTAAATGATGCTTAAATAAGCGCATGTTGTGAATATAGCACACACACAAACACACACAGAGAGTCACACACATGCGTTTGTTTTTGTAGTTTGACCACAGAGGGAACCGCAAATGCAATCTGCCGTGGGCGCTATCTGTTCTTTCTTTTTTTTTTTTGCGCAAGCAGGAATACCCCCCACTCCATGCCCCTCAGCCCGCTGAAACGGAAGTCATTGCTGCGCAGTTGCGCATAAGAGTCATTGTGGTAGTTGTTGTTGCTGCCATAGTGTTGTGTTTATTATACGTGTAGTGTGCTGAGCAATGAGGAGACGGCCTCATCACATATTCATAGCGTGTACATGCGCACAATAGCAACAACAGCATGAATAATAGCAACAACAATAACAACAATCATAACTCGTCGAATGAAATGACTGTCGAACTGTCTGACATTCAGTTTCATTTTCATTTTCAGTTGCTGCTGCTACTACTGCAATGGCAACGGAAGCCGCCATATTGCAATAACGTGTGCAAAAGCGGAAATGGACCAAAACACACACGCACACATGCACAACTGTTGCTCTATGTATGTGTGTGTGTGTGGCAACTCTTTATGCTTGTGCCAAAAAGTTTATTACATTACGAGACACATTTCTCATCTCTTGAGTGGGGACCGCACACGAAATCGAATTCGTGTTGGGACTTTATAAGGCACGCGCACTTATCTACAGGTACGCAGTTACACACACACACACACACATGTATGTACACATACAAATACGTTGCCGGATTATTGAAGTTTATCAAAATGGCAGGCTGGCAGGCAGCGATAAGTGCCTAAGCACTTGTAAAACTTTGCTGCAAACAGACAGAGAGAGAGAGAGAGAGCACTGGCGAGAGTGTGAGAAAGATAGCGCGCAGGCAGAGGGGGAAAGAGGGAAGTTAGTGAGTTGTGAGCTAAAATACGGCAGTTTGAAGTGGCTGCCTTTCACAAGCAATGCCGATAATAATGACGACGTTGCCTGCCTTAGTCTGCCTCAGTCTTTGCTGAATTGTTGTTAAAAGTTTTCTAATTTTCGACATTTCAAATATTTTATGCCTCCCAGCTGTCAATTAAAGGCGACAGCACCTGTTGCTGACACAGCTCCCAGCGCATAGCAAACTCAAAAACAAAACGCGCCGCACTGTGTGGCAAAAGTCAACTGTTGCCTGGTAATGAAAAACTCGCACGCCAACTTGACACCTGCACACCTGCACACCTGCAGAGCAGGCAAACGGCAGGAGACAACAGCAACAGCAGCAACTGTGCCCCAAAAGTTGTAGCTAGAATAAACCGCAACTAGGCGAAGTCCTGCGGTTGCTGCCACACCTTCCTCTGCTTCCTCGCCTCCCCCATCTTCGTGCCCAAGCAGCTCTAACCAATTTGACAGTTTGTCTGTGTGTGCGTGTGTGGCTTAAGTAACTAAATTTCATAGTAAACTTTGCGACTACGTTGCGTATGAATAATAAATGCAATGAGAAGAAAAGTGAAAACGAAATACAGACAACAAACAAACATATATACAAAAAAATACATACATACATACATACATATATATACAGATACAGTTGGTGGTTTTAAAATGGCAACATGTCGTATACGTAACATGCATAAATATGTAATTAGCTACACATACGATTGGGCAGGTGGGCTTCTGTAACAGTTAAACACTCGACGCGACTCACTCGACTTGTATATATGTACAAATTTGAAAGTCAATAATATTTAAAATTCAATTCATTATGCCTAAGAGATGTTTGTGTGTGTGTGTGTGTGTGCGTGTGTGATGTATGTATGCATATGTCAATGAAATCATTACATTGAATAAATCAATCAATCAATCATAAAGTCAGACGAGAAACAGCATAGCTCATCAAGTCAATCAATCAGCAATCAAATTGATGACAATAATTTTTGTGCTTCAGCTTCGGTTTCAGTTTCAGCTTCAGCTTCAGCTTCAGTTTCCGTTTGTCTTGCTCTCTTTGCTGTTGTAATTTAACATGATTATTATTTTGTTTTAATTTTATATATATATAATTATATAGATATATTTATATTTATATAGATATATTTATATATATATATATATATATATATAGAGTTTTGTTTATCGTTCAACTGTGCTGCAGTTTTATGGTATTTGATTATTAGATATTAAGTTCTTAGTTGATTGCCATAACTCGTGCCAGCTGGGGTTACAATTCTTTGTATAGGTGAAATCAAAATTGAGCTCATACAATTACTATACAATTAGCATAGGATTTTGTTTATATAATTATTTAAATAGTTGTTTGTTTGTTGGTATTTTTTTTTAAATTATTTTTTTTTTTGGGTGTTGTTGATTTTGTATTAGTTGCAAGTTGTTTAAGGAAATGCTAGTCAGCTTGTTAGTTGTTAGTTGGTAGATTAAAGAGCCACTAGTTAAATGCTAGTCAAAACAAATTCTGGAGGCTTTGCGTACAATTTATGCAAATTAAGCAAAATGCAATCAAGTTTAGGGAAATACTTTGAGTAAACTTTAAAGAAAACACAAATGGAAACCCAAATGAAAATGTAGAAATAATTCACATAAAGAACTTAGAGCATTTTAAGATTTGTTCTGTTTTTTTATCTGTTGTTTTTGTGTTTGGTTTTGTTTGTTGTTTTGTTGTCATTGCCAAGCGACCCTTTAAATGCCTCTAATTCTACGCTTACAGTTACGGATGGAGTGCTTAGAAAGTACGTGCTGCTGCTCCTGCTCATTCTGTTCATTCTGCCTTTAGCTAGTATATTACATTAAATGTTCTTGTTATTGTGGTTCAATTATGTATTTTAATATTTACAAACAAAATGGAAAATTGAAGATTGAATTTGAATAGTTAAGTGTAAGTGTATGCATATAATTAAGTATGTTACAGGGTGTCGCACTGTTGGACAGCTAAGGAAAGTGTTCAAAACGTATGCAACACTATGTACGTGTACAGATTGGACAGACAGAGAGACATGTAGACAGGTAGACTGAGAGAGGGGGCGGAAGCAAGAGAGATCATTAAAGAGTCAGGAATTATGCATAAATCAAATAGGAAGGGCTGGGGAGGGGGGTTTGGTGTGGGAAGGGCAGAGTAAGGTAAACATTTGCTAAGCGAAACGCAAACAAAAGCTCACAAATTGACAGAGAAATGGAAATTGTTTACAAGGACACAGCGCAGCGGCAAAAAACAGGGCGTATACGTAACGTAGTAACAGAAAATTGAAACAAAAAGAAATGTTTAAAAAATAGAAATAAAGAACGAAAGGAAACATAAGAAGAAAAAACAAATGATAAAGAAGAAAAGCGCACATTATATATATATATATATATTACAACATTTTTGTTGGGCATTACAATATGTATAAGTACAACTTATAGAACCTAGCTATATTACACTTTGGTTTATTTGGTTGTTGGTTACTGATTACTGGATTTTTCTAGTGGGCGTACAGGCGGGCTTTACTTAAAATCTGTTGGTTGCTTTTGGGCGTGCTAAAAACTGTACAAGTTATGTATATAGAAAGTATAAATTTATGTAGGGGATGCTTCAGTTACATAAGTATATGTTTATATATATATATATATATATATATATATATATATAAGTACGATACGTATAGAGTTGTTAGAGTTGCATTGTTCATTTACCATTTGGGCATCGATTGTGGCCATTGTGTGGTTGACTCTGGTTGACTTGGCGTTCGCTCAGCTGCTGTACAAAAATTGAGAAAGCCTAGTTTTCCTAGTTATTCGTATACGGCGACATATTATATAATTTTCTTTGGAGTTTTTCATTTGCAGTTAAATAGAGAGACTTTATTTTTCACGTTTCTTTCGGTTTAGCACATTTGGTACGCATTACGCATTACGTATACGCATTATTAGTGTTTGATTTCAAAATAACTGGGTGTATATAGATATCGCATAGAGTTGTAAAGTTATATGCTTACATTGGTATATATATGTGTATATACCTATATAAATAACTTTTTATATAGATAAGCGACTGACTTTCTGCTTTCAAATGACAATTAACTTGCAGCTCCACAATGTTTTTTTTTTTTTTTAATATTTCTCTTAATTTCACCCTTTTACTTTTCAAGTTTAAACATATACAAAAAATGTGTGAATGCAACACAGTTATAGTTACAGTTACAGTTACAGTTACAGTTACAGTTACGGTTACAGTTACAGTTACAGTTACGATTACAGTCATCAGTTTTCATGTTTCTCATAATTTCATTTTGTTTTTGTTTTGGTTTCTTTCTTGAAGATTTCATCGATTGTACTTAAGTCAATAGCTTTGTGGGCGGGGCGGGGGGGATTAAGTACTCGTATTACATATAAGTACAGTTCTATAAATACATACATGTGAGTGTGTATGTGTGTGAGTGTCTGTGTGTGTAGGCTATACAAAAGTGTTATGACAATAAATCAAAGTTTCAATTCATATCACCCATCTGACAGGAGTTACACAGCAGCTAAGCAGCAGCTTTAAGTTAGAAGTAGACTACGATTAGCGGCATTATATTTTGTTTAAGTTAAACTGTCTATAATTTAGAGCACTTTCGTTTTATTGTGTGTTTTCAGTTTATAGTAGGTGGGCTCCACGATCTCCTATGTATGTTTAACATTAACCAAACACAGCACTAACAATGACATACACAAATACAATGATACACGCATATATACTGGCGTCTGTATGTGTGTGTATACATATACATATACAAATACATAGTATAACTTATGATTGGGTCCAACAAATGCGCACAACTCTCTGCTCTTGCCAATACTATAATATATATATATATATATAGTATATATATGTGTATAATTTTTGGGGGATTTTTGTTTCGGTTAAAAAACATTTAAACATTTCAACAACAAGCTACTTTTATATTTGGTTTGTTTTTTGTTTTTTCTCATAACGCACTTGGCGTTGGCTACTTATTTGTTTAAGCTATAAAGTTAATAACATTTAAAACACACAAATATGTATTTATATATATATATTTAAATCTATTACTATTATATATATTTAAACTCTGCTACAATTTTGCACTAGTAACATTTATAAGATATATTTTTTGTTAGGTTCATTTGACGCTCTATATAACTATAAGAAAATGTTTAGCTTTCAATACACTTAGAGAAATGTAGTACTAATGCATCGAACTCGCTAACAATTGTTCTACAAAAGCTGCGTATGGAAATGTTTTAAAATTCGTTACTGTCTTAATCGAGAGAGACAGAGAGATGATGAAGATGGAAAGAAACAAACGACAACGATCACGACGACGACGACGACTAACAATTTAAAACACTTTATGTTCAGCTTATAACTCTATTGTTGGTGCTTTGTTCTTACTGTGTTCTTTTACACGGGCAATTCGATTGCCCTGAAGAGAAAGGATCATCTAACACAAAATGTATGTATGTATATGCATAGAGTAAAGGATGCTTTCGTTCATATATATATGTAGTATGTAGTTCTTGAGCATCCATAAGCTATAAGCTATACTCCTAGTCCTTAAGGTAAGTTTGTAGCCATTTAATCGTATCATATATATGTAGTTTGTATTGTTATTGTTGTTGTATCTTTAGTTCACTAACAATTAATTATATTTCTACCAACATCGAAAAATAAATATAGTAATTGTATAACTTTGTGTGTATTTGATTATATGACAAAATAGCAAAGAACACATTGATCCATTTGTTAATGGTTAGTTAATTAATTAATTAGTTAGTTAGTGGTAGTAAGTAGTTTAAACAATTAAATAAGAATTAAATAAAATCACATAGATAAAATCATATAGGAAATACTCAATTGATCTACTACAAATACAAATATGAGAACGATTACAACGCTCTCACATTTGAGGTAACAGAAATAGAAATGATTTGAATAATGTGAATCGAAACAAGGTGAGTTTTCATAGTACAATTGCTAAAGCTGCACTCAAATGATGATTTCTTAATTGTTTTCTTTGGTTTTTGTTGTTTGAGGAAAGCTGAAAATCGTGTGGGAAAAATCTGCGTATGCTTAAGCTGCATATTATTATAATTATTAAATTATTTGTTTTTTTTTTTTATAGCTAATTATTGCATTATAGCCCATTGTGTATTATATACTATATATATATACTAGTTGTAGTGTGTATATATATAGAGGGTATGTTCACGTTCTTAACTCTTAGCTCAAATTCAAATGAATAATACGAAATTGTTTTTTATACCGGAGTTTTTGGTAATTTCCGTCTAGTTGGCGATGCTGGTGATTTGTCTGTGTTGGTTTCGGGGTCTGTTAAGAATATATTGGAGTTGTAGTAGTAGTAGTGGTAGTTGTTGTTGTTGTTTTGGAAAAGAAGTAACAAGAAACGAGAACAACAAATGAAAATTATGTAAATGCTTTTTTCTATTCTCTTCTCTCATCAGATATACAACAAGAGGGAGAGAGACAGAGTGAGAGTGAGAGGGGCGCAGGTAGAAGGGAACAACAGTTTTAAGCAGCTCAGTGACAGACAGACTTACCCGCTATGAGTCCCAGTCCCACAGGACCATCGCCCGATCTTCGTGGTCCACTCTGACCACCGCTATTGCCCGGCGGCAGATTCTCATCAAATAGATCGCACATGCGAAAATCTGTGGCATGTTCCACCAGCAGCTCCACAATGTCTCCAGTGCGATCCATTATGGAGCAGACCTCCTCAAAGCTGCGATCGATCAGCGACATGCCATTCCACTCGAGTATCTACAAGTACAGAGATTTTGCAATTGTCATAAAAGTAAAGACTCAACTGTTGTTCATAAATTCATTTTGTTGAATTGCTGCAAAGCATTACAACAGCTGTCTATCAATTAGTTGCCAAAGAAAACATTAATTATTCTTGAAGTAAAAATTATTCACTAATTTGTACACAAAGTTCACTCACCTTGTCGCCCTGCTGCAGACCATTCTTCTCGGCCGGCCCGCCTGGCACTGTCCAGACAATGTAGGCAAACAGGCGACCATCAGTGCCAGTTTTGCCGCCAACAACTCGCATGCCAAAACCTCGTGCTGAAAACAGTAATAAAGTTAAATAAGACAAATAAGATAGGTTAGCTTTGGCAAGCCGAAGATTTGATACACTAAGATAACTCAAGAATACACAAAGTACCCCATGCTGATCGGCTCAATCTATGTGATCGATAACTTCAAAAGCTGAGCGATAAGTCTACTCTCTACTTGTCGAGCTGATCAGTAATATTTATATATAGTATCTGTAGTCTGCCCTGCCTGTCTTAGTGCCGGTCAAAATTAAAATACCCGCTGCAGAGTATATAAATATGCTGACTGATTATGGGACTACGAACAAAGAGGGACAGAGATAGAGAGAAAGAGAAAGAGAGAGCGAGAGGTAGCGAAAGAAAATCAATATTAAATCTTAGACTCGACACAGACGCAACGCACGTAGCAACAACAGATTCGGGCATGTGGCAACAATTTGTGTTGATTTCATTTGCAGTTTGCACTGTCTACACCGTACATTGCGTATACGCCCCGTGTTGTCCATAAACACTCGACAAGACTATTTGCCCTGTTGTTTGTCTGCCTCTCTGTCTGCTTGTGTGCTTATCTGTCTCTTTGGCAGTCTGTCCGCCTAAATTTTGTGCTTAGTCAAGTTTTTATCAGACTCAAACCACAATTTATTTATTGTGCACGAAACGAGCTTGACTTGTTGTGACCTGTGTCTTACCCTTGTCTAACAAATTAATCAACGCAAACTTGCTTAAAGTTCTTTGGCTGTGTCCTCACCTGTCCACATATATGTATAGCTTTAAGTTGAGTTTGCAGCTGCACTCTGAAGATTTCGCAACGAGAATCCAAACAATTTAATTCATTTAATTGCAATTTCAGTTGCCAGTTGGCAGCGCTCAGTTTCAAGTACTTATCATTGGGCGCAGAAAACTAATTTCAACAATTTGTGCACGAAAACTTACGAAAGCGGATTTCCGCTGACTCCCATCCCCCCCTGCACACCTCCTATCACTTGAAATTCCCTTGGCGTTGGCATTACCCTCGCGGCCAGACAGTTGAACGCTTGCTGCAGACAATAGCCAAGAAAGTTAACTAGAGACTTGGCTGCAGGACAGGCTACGAACAGAAAGGGGGCGAAGCAGAGAGAGAGAGAGAGCAGAGTTTGTCATTGACAATGAAATTTGCTGGCCTTCCCCTCCCCCCCACCGATCCCTAAGGTTTAGGTTGATATTTTTGGCTTGCAGTTGCCTTGATTTTCCAGCAGAATAATTCAAGGCAAGACAAGGCAGGTGGCTTCCGTTTGGCGAAAGTTTTTGTGAAAAGGAAAGCGCCGCGAAGTATGCAATAAAATGTTGCGCATCCGCTGTTGTTGCTGTTGATTTAGGCACATTGATACCCAATTAGGATAACGCGACATTTTCTCTCTTGAGTGTTTTAATCAAAAGTTGCGTTCTTCTTATTCTTTTCGTCCTTTGCTGTGTCGACAAGACGGCAATAAAAACCAAATAAATAAAACACAAATCCTTTGCTGTCAGCGCAGCCTTTGTAAAATGCGCAGATTATTCAAGCAATGGTCGAGCTAAGAGCACAAAGATGACACAGCAGCATTGAGAGTTAAAACTGATTTATGAGTTGCTGTGATAAGTCATTCATTCATTTCGAGGCAGGGTATTAACTAGTCGAGCAGCCTGCTCTGCTGGTTATCCCTTTTTAACATGCACGAAATGTGCTCGCTGAGTGAATTTTCGATACGTTCTCGTTCTCTACTTCGTCTGACCATAAAAGTTGGCCACATTAAAATCATGAGCCGACCCCGAACGACGCAGACCTCAGACCTACGAGGTGAGTTGTTTTGGGCTTTCTACGTTTTCACTGGCTATTTTTGGTAGCCTCTGTCTCATTGTTCGGTGTCCTTTCGTGTATATTTGTCATTCATTTAGGTTCTATTCTATATATTTTATGATACAATTTGTTGTGCTTTTTATATTTTTTTTATGTGGCTATCATTGGGATTTTAATAAGCCAAACACTGAGCATTGTTGTCTGCGGAGCAAAAGGTTGTTTTGTTATTTTTTCTGAGCAACTTTTTATGTGCAGGCTAGCGGGTTGACAATATACTAATTTTTAGAGCGCTTTTAAAGTGATCTATGTGCTGTCTGTTTAAGTTTCTAGTGCAAGTGTGCTGTGTGCTGTAAACTTTTGTAACTTGTGTGCCAGCAACTGCTCTGCATGCTAGAAGTAATGTCATTAACTGTGTAAACTTTTCGAACGACTTAATCGATGCACACAACAGATAGAAAGGGAAACAGAGTGAGAGAGAAAGAGAGAGAGAGAGTGTGTGATAGAGTTTGTGAGTAAGTTTAGTTTTAGTACCTGTTATCGGCAGCTATAAAAATTGATTCTTAATTAAACTAGCATAGCATAGAACATAGGTAGAACCAGCCCGAGTAGTTGAGGTTATCAACTTTAAGGCAAAAACTAATAAACAAACCCCAAGCGCATGAACGTGTGTGCATTGAAGTGCTACTTGGAAACACCTGCTCTAGCGCCAGGCAATTGCACGTTTATGTCAACAGATGAGCGGACACGGCAAGCAGGATACGGAAAGAAAGTGGGTAAGTAATGTGCTTAAGAGCACTAAAACTATGAATGCGAGGCAAGTCGAGGCAAGTAGAGGCAACTCGAGGCGTACCAAGATGAGGCTACTTGTTGCCAGAGCCCAGAGTGAGATGCCAGGCAAACGATTCAATCACACGCAAAAACAAGTTCACAGTTAACACAACATTGTGTGTATAAGAGTGTATGTCTGTGTATGTGTGCGTGTGTGTGTGTGTGTGCGTGTGTGTGTGTATGTGTGTGTGTGCTTGCCGTGATTTGCAGCAATAAATGTGTGTGGCTCATGAGGCTGCATAAAATTTGATTAGGCTTGTTAAGACGCCATTTGAGACATTTGCAACAGTAGCGCTAGTTGTCGTATTGTTGTATAACACTTAAGTTGTTGCATAATTGAAAGCGTATTTGACCATTCAATTACAATTACATTTTGTCGATCGATTACGAGTTGCGAGCTGCGAATTGCGATAGCGAATGTGCATTTCAGCTTAATTGAAAGCTTCCATTAGCTGCAAAGGCAGCTGCTAATTGCGTCGAGTTTAAAAGCAATGCACATAGTTGCTTTTAAATTATACGAGCACACACACACACACAGACACACACACACACACACACACACAGACACACACACACTTAAGCACACACATGCGAGTCAATATTTCAAGGCAAATTGCAACACAGCTGCCGCTGCCAGGTGGCACAACAGACGCCGCAACGTAGTACATCATGCGTGTGCTTGCGGTTAAGCCGCACAGCAAGTAGCAGCTAAGGATATGTGAGGCAAAGCCAGGCAAGACGAGTCAAGGCATGGCAAGCCAAGGATACGAGAGGATATTGCCAAGCAGCTCGTATAACAAAATGCCAGCAGCGCTAGCAAGCCAAGAAAATGGTTTAACACATTAAAATTCCACTTGCTTCGTTGCATATCAAATATGCCAAGCAGTTTGATGGCAACAGATAGACAGAGAAAGAGAGAGAGAGAGAGAGAGAGAGATAGAGGAGGAGAAATAAGAACTCATTCAGAGCTCAGCCAGGTAAGAGCATAGATAGCAAGCAACCAGCTGAGAGCATGCTTAACTCCTGATCCAAGACCACTTTCTCTCTCTCTTTCATTCTATTTTTTTTTATCATTGCAGCTGCGCTTATGCGTTATTTGTTGGGTATTGACATTTTTTTTATGATATGCAAATTGAAAATTTACTATATAAGCAACGCCGTGTGGCACAGCTGAGTGGCAGACAGGTGGGCAGGCAGGTGGGCAGGTGGTTGATGCATAGACATAGCTGAAGCCAACGGCTAGTTATTTTGATTGAAATTATCTGCGTTCGTGTCGTCTGAAGGCAGCTGCCAAGGCAGCTTAACATTTTAAGCCAATTACGTGTAGCATACTTTTCACTTAACTAATTTGAGTAGTTCCGGTATGCGAAAGCGCCAATAAAACGACACTTTAGATACTCCACAAAGCGGTAACTGTATTAGTAATTTGTCAATAGTTTTGTAACAGAATTTAAGTTGCATTCCGCTTAAACTAAGCTAAATTTTCGTATAAATTACAAAATTTGTTAAGTGCATTTTTGGTGGAATTGTGTAGCATGCGATTTGAGTATCAATTACGAGTGACTAACTGGCAAATCGATTTTCAATTTGCGCTGTTATATTTGCATAAACTTTGCACTCAACTCTTCGCTTGTATTGTCCCTCTTCTGCCCTTTCATTGCCCCTGCTGCTTACAAGAGTTACAACTTTTCGCATTTACAAGTTCTGCGCTGCAGTTTTTGTCAGTATTTCTTGTTTTTTTTTTTTTTTTTTTTATATATTTTATTTTGCCATTTAGCAAACTGTGTGTGTGAGTGTGTCTGTGGTTGTGTGTTGAGGCGAATGTTGTAGCTTCAGGCTATGGCGAGCGATAGCTTATAATAAGTGGAAGGAGAGTGCAAATAAAGCTGGACAAGCCGACTTGTATTTTATTTGATTTTTGGTGTGTGCAAACATGTGTTTGACAGCATGAAGGAACACGACAATTAGAAGTTGCGGTGGGTGTGGCATATCAATTTATTTGAGCAAAGCATTTACAAAGCTGACACTAAGCTGGAAAACTCAATTAAGAATTGAAGAAGATTTAATTTTATATATATTAACTTGATGAGGCTGATGCATCCTCCAGTTTCTTTAGAAATTGGACTATAGATTGCAGAGAGTCCTTTATACTTGTCTTTAAATAAGCTAAGAATTAAATATGATCTCATAATATAAATAAACATGAACAAGAGGGACTTAAAGCCGTGTAGCTATAACTTGATCTCGTAAAGGCTTATGATGATTAGATTGAAATATTAATCAGAAAACTGTATAAATTACAAGGCTGATATTAAGATATTGTAAATATCTTAAACAAACTTACTTCATTTATATCATAAACACCATAATCAATCTCAGTTTTTAAATGGAAACTCAATGTAATATTAAGTAATAAGTGGGTCAGCTCTGATAATAATTACATTTGTTTAAATAACAAGCTGCAGTGTATTTGAGCCTCGACTGTTTGCATTGCTTTCATGCTTTCAGTTCTTTCATTCTCTAATTTCAATTTTATGCAATTTCTTTGAAATCTAATACCGAGGCACGTTCTATGCTATTGATTTTCTTGCTGTGCAGATAATTAAAAATTCATTTGCACGGTCGTTTTATGCGCATCGTTTGTCGCTGTCGCAGTCGCTGTCGAAGTCGCCATCGCAGTCGCAGTTGCCCAGCGAAGTATGCAACAAAAAATGCATATAATTAAAATACTCACACAGAGATAAAATAAAAATGGCATTGGCCAACAATGGGGCAACCACAAGCCCAACAACTAACTGCTCTTTTGTAGATGTAGATGTGTGTGTGTGTGTGGGTGTGTGGGTGTGTTTATACTATAGCATATACTCATCTACTTAAAACTTGTCTAAAAGGTAGCCAGTAGTTGCTTCATTGTGGGCGGCTCTCTCTATGCGATGCAGTCACTACAACTTGGCCTTTATGTTGATGAAATCCTCTCAGCTGCTTAATCTGCTACCAGTTTTGCTTCCGCTCTGGGTTTCATTTGGGATCCACGGGGGACCACGTTCGACCACATTATCCCTAACGGTCGCCCCGTGCTCTGCGTTGGGGGACTTTAAGCAAAAGCGGCGGTCGAAGACTCCCCTTGGAACAGGAAATGTTGGCGGTATACCAAAGTTCTTTCGCTTGCTCTTTGGTTGCTTTGTTTGTTCGGTCGCTCGTTCGTTCGTTGAGTGGATCAGGGGAGGGATAGAAGGAAGTGCTGACGGAAGGAAGAACGGACGGGCGGACGGACGGACGGACGGTTGGTCGTTCTGTCGAATTAGCATAACCAAACGTTGTAATGAGTCTTATTTACTTGGCCATTTCCGGTGTGGCAAGCAGGCAGCGTGGCTACACTAAGCTTTCATCAAATGGAAAATTTGCTGTGTACACAAAACACACACAAGCACACACACATACACATATACACCCACTCTCAAATACACACACACACACAGATTGAGGTAAGTCCCTAAGCTCACTTACTGCGATGTGCCTTGTCCGTGGGATCCCGCCGTAAAATAATGCGTCGCGTTGATGCACAAATCGCTCCGGAATCAACGTCATGTATAACAATTCGTATGGCCTCGCCATCCATCGATGTTTGACGTCGTGGCGCCTCCAAGTCCTCCAAATTGGGACCTGTAAACGCGGCCATTGGCGGCGGTATCGATGCCGGGATACCCGTTGGCAACGCACCACGATTCTGCAATGCCGCAATATCCGGCCTAAAATTGTGCATAAAGTATGGTGTTAATATGCTTCGAGGGTGGTCTCTCAATTGGCGTCCACTTACAGCTGTGAGCCGCGGCGTCGCATGCGCCGATCATCGTCCACAGTTAGCACCGGGCTGCCCTTATCCGGCGAGCCAGGCGACTCATCGTTCTGCAGCTCTTCCGAGGCATGTGGCACACGGAATGAGGGTCGTCGCGAGCCTGGCAGCTGCATGGGTGGCATGATGCCACCGCCGCCCTCACCCGGTGAACGTTGCAGTTGCGTGGCTGCTGTGGCCGTTCCCTGCATCAAACCAGGCGCGAAAACATCATAGGCCGATTTTCTGCAACAGATAGAGCAAAAGAGAGAGAGAGAGAGAGAGAGAGAGAGAGAGATGAAAACAATTACATAAAAGGTGCTGTAAATCCCAATTGAACTGCGATTTTTAACACTGCATTTAAGCCTCAACACGGTTACACATAAATCGATGGATTGTGCAAGCGAAAACTTGACTTTGATTTGTTGATTTTTCATAGAAATATTCAAATATTTATGGCTAGTGCATAGTTGTTATAAGTTTACTTTTTCATATGTTCATAAAATAATCCTACCATTATTTTCTTTTTATTAGATTATTAAAGTGTAGAATCAGTACAACAGTATTAGTACCTTAACAACACATGAATAGTACTGTATAATAAAACAAAACCTGCTACCATTATTAACTTTGCTTTATTTAACTCTTGATTGCATTTTCATTTAATTTATATATTCTTTTATTTATGCTTTCTATTGTTATTCTTTTTCTTTATTTACTTATCTTTTTATAAATTCGTTTTTAAAGATTTATAATTTTATTTACATTTATATTGAATTATTTTTAATTTATTTTGTCTATTAGTTTCTTTAGAATTTTATTTATATTAATATTTTCTTATTTCCAATTAAGTTTATTAACTTCTTTTCTACTATTAATTTAATTAATTTAATTTTAATTTAATCTAAGGTTTTTTCGGTTTAATATTATTCTCAATTATTTTATTTATTTATATTTTTTCTATTAGTTTTAAAAAATTACAATTTTATAAAGTTTATTTAAAATAATTTTGATTAATTTTTCTTTTAAACTTTTATCAAAAATATATTTCTACAAAATTTTATAGTTTATTTATTATTAATTATTTACAACTAAGTGCATTATTAACTTTAGCTATAAGATTTTTAAGATTTATTTTAGTTTTAAATTTTTATTTATAATTTAATTAGATCACTTTTTTTTATTCTATTAAGTTAAATATTTGTAATTATTTTATATATATTTAAATTTAATTTTTTATTCAATTATTTCTATTATTTAAGATGCAACCAATTTAAATTTAAAGACCAGCAATCTGTTGACCATTTAGTGCAATTGCAGTTGTTGCTGCTACTGATGCTTACCTGCGCGGCATAGTGGGTATACCCAGACCAGAGCCATCCGCAGCCATGCCCAAAGCGGGTCCACCACCGCCCATGCTGCCACCGACGCCGCCCGTCTTCATGTCATCATCGTAGCTGTGCTGACGCGAGACACGTGAGCCGCGTCGTGATTGCATCCTGGAGAGCGGCGCACCGAATGCGGGCTCCAGTTCGCTGCCACGTGGCGGACTGTTGGAGCGACTGGGTGCCATGCTGCGGCCACCTTTCAGCTGCTGAAATTACATTGAATTGTAAAACAATGCCAAAGTGTCCTTGCTGTTGTCCTTGACAGGAAAGCGGAGAGCAACTTACACGCTCCAACTCCTTGAGCGATGCAGGTGAAACATCCGAATGCCGACGCAACTCTGGACTACGTGGCGGGGCCAAGGCGGCACCATTGCTCGGCGCCAGCGTCTGTGTGCTGCTACCAAGTTTCGCATCCGAGTGTCGTCGTTGCAATGCCTCAAGCACGGGCACATCGAGCGTGGAGTCTGTCGAATCCTGTGGTATACATACACGAGAGGCCATTTTGCGGCGACAGACGCTGCAGCGCCACATGTTCTATATCAGGGAGAGTGAGAGAGAGAATTAGTATGGGAAATGTGTGGGAAAATCAATGCAAGCTAATATCAAGTATACGCCACGTTAATTAAAATTACCAGCTAAACACACAAATTGTATTTGTGGCAGCAGCACATTTATTAGCTAGTTAAAGTTGTTCAACTGCAGTTGTTCTTCATGCTGTTGTTGTTGTTGTTGTTGTTATGTTTGTTGTTGTCGGCGAGTGAAAATAAATATTAATTACTTTCTGAACAAAAGTTGCGATGCTTTTCACTTTTCCTGCAACCGCCAGCAGAGCAAAAAATCTATGGCTCTGCGCACGTAAAAAGAACTGGACAAGGGAGCAGGGAGAATGCAGGGAACAGGGAAAAGGGAAAAGGAAAGCGAATCTAACTCACAGGGTGGGGGGGCGCGGTTGGTCTGCAGTAACATTGGCAACCACAGCGGGCACCGCAGCTAAGCTAAAACAATGCCCGCTACATTTTCACCTGCTCGTTGAGTCATTTCACCCGCAGCGTCATTAGGATGTGTGTATACGTGTGTGTGCGTGTGTGTGAGTGTGTGCATGGATGCTGCAGCGAAAGTTGCGCCATTTTAATTAAGTTGCCGCTAGTTTTGCAGCAAGTGTGTCTATAATCATGGCCCACGTTGTCGCTGGCTGCTTTTGGTTTATTGCTTTTGTTTTCCCCAGTTGCGTGAGCTATAATTACAGTTACACTGAAGCTGCAACTGCAACTGCAACAATTATTTTAAAGCTTACGCCAATGCAACAACTATAAAGTTGTGGGTTTGGTTTTCTATCTTTTTTTTTTTTGGCTTTGGCTTTGGCAAACTGCCAAATGAAAGACTTTTCAAGTTGATTTGAGCTGATTTGAAATGCATAACCAGGAAATCGATTTTGATGAATGTGTGAGAACGACAGAGCGTTAGACAGGCAGGAAGCTGTGAAGATTGAGTATATTGAATAGTAAACGAATTTCAGCTTAAAGCAAACGCTTGCACATTTGATTTCCAGCTAGAGACGAGCGACTAGGCAAAATGGGATGTAAAACAATCGATGTTTGCTGCAGCTATAAGTAAATCTATCGATAAGGAAAACTAAGATAATCAAATGCAGAAAGTTGCAATAAATTTATAAATTTCCTATTTATTATGAATTTTTGTTAATAGACTTTATTACTGCTTCGCTGTCTCGTTTATAGTTGATAATTTCATATGATGCCACAATTAGACATAGTTGTAATTCCCAATCAAAGTTCTTTAATTGTTTGCTATTACAATTAGATATTGCTACACCTAAGTATTCAATGATATGTGCATTCAATTATATCCTTTGGGCCTGGCCCAAAGACCTCAGAGCAGCGGTAGCTCATGGCTTATGTTGACAGCAGCTTGGGCCAGGTTGTGGTTTGGCTATGTTTGGTTTGAGAGCTATGTGCATGTCCAAATGTTGCCCATAATTACGCTGTTGTGGTCACACATATGAGCGTGAGTGTCTGTTTGAGATGGTGTGTGTGTGTGTGTTTGTGTGTGTGTGCGCGTGTGTGGAGGTGTGTATGTGAGCTGCCCACAAACATCAATTTCAATTAACCAAAGTGGCCAAAGTTGACGGACAAACGTTAAATTTTATGCGCAAGGCGTTGCCAAGGCACTATCAGTGGCAACCACCCAAAGGGGCAGCAAACTTGAAGACAATGTGCTGTTGGTGGTGCTTGTGGTGCTCTTGTCGCTGTTGTTGTTGTTGTTGTTGCTATACATTGTTATACAGTTACTTCTTGTTATTGTTGTCAATGGTTATTATGTGTGGCACTGAGTTGTGTTTGCAGATTGTTGGTGTGTACTTGTATATTGGCTTTGGGTGGTGCAACTGCACCACCAGCATGGTGGTTTATCTGCTGATATCCCCTCCTCCCCTCCTTGTTGTTGTGGCTGTCATTTAATCTCGTTAATCTGGCTTTTATGTTGTTAAGCGAGCTTGGCTTTGTCCAGGCAACCTGGCACCTAAATGTAATCTAATTTGTGGGCAGGCAACGGTTAATGTCTGCCCATGCCACGCCCACTGTCCAATATGAGGTGGCAACACGCCCACGCAATCATTGTCATAGTCATAGATGCCAGCGGCAGTAATGAAAACGGAAAGCGGAAAATGTTATTGTTCCTTTTGTTATTCTTATTAATTAAACTCGCCGCGGGATAATGTGTTTATTTATGCCACGCTCCACAAATGGGACACTGCCTAGTGGCATGGAAACATTTTGCCACTGCCACTGCATGTTGCAATAACAAGAGTGGCAAGTGGATGAACTTACCGCATCCTCATGCTCATCCAACTTGCTGTAGCTGGCACAATCCTCGCACACTCGCTGCTGGCACTCGAAGCACGTCTTGTGGTAATCGTCCGGCTTGAAGGACTTGAGGCACACGCGGCAAGCGCCTGCTCTGCGTCCTGGCTCCTGTTTGGCCGCAGCACCTGCCCCACTCCCGCCGCCTGTCGTATTATTATTGTTGTTATTGCTGCTGGACTCCTGCTGATGTTGCTGTTGATAGCTGGGTGAACCATAGCTGCCGCTTGTGTCCGCCTCTGTGGGCACCAGTGATGGGCGTGGCGACATTTTATTAACTGCAACAAGAAGTGGGCGGAAGAGACAGAAGAAGAAGAAGTGAAATGACATGAATGAATTCTGTCAACCGCGTTTTGTCATTGACCAACAAGACAACCGCAAATTGCATTTAAGCTTCCCCTGCTAGCTATCACTCTCTCTCTCTCTCTCTCTCTCTCTCTCTTTCTTTTACTCCCCCCTTGTCTCTCTTTTTGCCCCAATAATTAACTTGTTGCTTTCGCAAAACTGTGACCTGATTTCATAATTAATTCATACCCAAATTGCTAACGTGACGTTGAGCGGGCGACAAATGCAATAAATAAAATAAATGGGCGCGATTAGCGTTAGTCAAATCGGAAATTGCCGACAAGCCCATGCAAGCGACAAGTGGGCGTGGCTGTCACTCGCTCGCCTCCACCCAAACGAGGCAATTAACGCCAGGAATTGAAGCTAATGCGAAGCAGCAGCTGTTGATGGCACATTTCATATGTTCTTAAGCTCGCTAGATGTTTGTCTTTGTATTATTAAATTTGATGTACTATATTAGTTCCCATCCTCTCTCTCACTCTCTCTTTCTTGCTCTCTTTTATGTCAGCTTAGGTGGGTAAAAGAAAGGTCGCTCTGCTTTAGTTACAGTCGCGTAGCAAGCACAAAGCGCTTTTTTGTGTTCGACGCGTTGCGCATACGCACAGTTGCACAGCAGCAAGTGAAATTTTGCCTTTCCGCCTTTGGCAACCAAACGACACAAAGGTGAATGTGCCACATACATACATATATGTACATATTTGCTGACAACTTTTGACTGCACGTTATGAATATTTTTTATACATTTTTTAACTACATTCAAAAATTGTGTTAAAATGCAGCTTTAAGTTCTATACGATTAAATAAAGAATTTTTATTGAATTTGGCGTTGATTGTGGCTTAAGTGTTGGCCAGTTCAAGTATTAGTGAGCACAAGTTAAAAAGTGTTCAAATATTGTCACCAATTTTATGAACGAGCTGAGCAGACACTTGACTTGGGTTAGATGACAATCGTAGACTGTAGATTGTCGACTGTCAGCTGATGTTGAGTTCGTTTGAATCAACAACATAAAATATCATTTCATTTATTTCTAATAAATCTGATATGGTCGCAATAAAATCACAGCATAAGAGAGTAAAGAATGAAAGCCCCAACAGAGCTCTGGTTGCCAACTAAAATGCAATAAAAATACAACCCAAAAGTCAACACACTCGCATGTTCTCTCTCTCTCTCTCTCTCTGTGTGTGTGTGTGTGTGCGTGCTGTCTGTTGCTTCTGTGCGTCGTTTATTGACATTGGATTTATGCTGTGGACACTAGTAAAAATCTACAACTCTCGGTCACATTTATGGCACCATAACAATGACAATGATAATGCCAATGCCAATGGCTTGCTAATGCATTGGCTAGCTCTGACACTGACCCACTGTCCCCCCGCCTTCCACCTACAACCCAAGGGTTGACCCTTGCCTTGCATAATTCAATTTGCTGCGCTGAAGCATAAAGCAGAAAAAATATTGCGTATACGCACCGTTTGCTGCTTTGTGCAAGTTTAAAGTGCCTTAAACTAAGCTTGGCATGGTGTGACGAAGGGGGGAAGATAACATTGGCTTAGCGCAGCACTGTTGTCTCCCTTGCATTGTTATAAGTTGCGTGCACTTTGAGCGCTTACTTAGCTTTTGCCTTTTGTTTGTGCTACCGTTGCGTATACGTAATATTTTACAGCCACCGTCAGCTGACGTTGGCATTGCTTGAGAGAAAGTTAGCGCAAAAGTTTTCGAGCAGCAGCTTTATGAGCACTTTTATAAAAATTCATGCCATAAATTCACATGCACTTAACTGGCAAACATCCCGCACCCAAAAACCAAGCCCCAACCCACCTCCTCACTGCCAACTCGGGCCAATCCTTGGTAGCTACACTTACCTTTGTCTGTGACGGTTAACAGCGACGAGGAGAGCGTTGCCTTCATTTTGTTTAAGGCGCCCGTATTGGAGGCCCCGCCGCCCGAATCTGTTGCATGCTGTTGCCTATCGTTGGTCTGCTCATCGGTGGCCACCATCTGTGGAAGAAGCAGAAGAGGGAAGGGAGAAGGGTGAGGAGTTTTTAAGGACATAAATATTAACAGAATATTGAACTGGAATTTTCATTTGTGGCGGCTACAAAATATTTATTGTTACGAGCGCAGAATATTGAATTTTCATTTCAAAATTTGATCTCTTGTTTGTTCTTTCTCTCTCTATCTCTTATTCTCCTGAAATTGAATTCCAACAGCGCTTTACGAGCTTAGCCCAGCTGCTTACTCATACTTCAAGCGATTTGTTAATTTTATTGTTATATTGAGCTCATTTTGAGCCTCGTCATGGGGATGGAAAAAAACTCAGGCAGGTGAAAATAACTCATTGTTGTTCGTTTGTTTTTGTAGCTGGACCGGCTGTGCCGCTGTGCGCAACAAATTGCCAGGCAAATCGTAAAATGCGGCAAGCAATTTTTGTTTAAACTACGAAAAGAGCGCCAAGTTCAGTTTCAGTTTAGACGCTAACAAAAAAATTGCCGTCATTCTTTTTAATGCACAAACACCAAGCAGAGAGACAGAGAGAGAAAAAGATATATGTAGAGAAAGAGAGAGAGAGGGAGAGCAAGTGTGAGACCGTTAGCTACTGTAGAGGCGACCAAGCGAGCCTCTGGAAACATAAGTGCTCTGCGTTGTCAGCATTTTATGAAGTGGAAATTTTCTATTTGCCAAAGCGATGGCGGCGACGAAACCGGAACAAACAGCCGCTACACACACACACACATACACATGCACACGCACACACACATACACACACTCATATATATATATATAGTAACACTCTCTCTTTCTCTCACACTCTGAGAGATAGCGCAAATTACGCTAAGTGCTTTTGGCTGCAACGTTTTGTTGTACGCTTTGCCTACCTTAGCTAACGAAAGGGAAAGGGAAGACAGCAGTAGTGAAACGCAGGGAGGGGGGAAGAGCGGAACATCTTCAGCCTCAACTAAGCGCTGCCTAGTGTCAGATTATGGCCGCTTTGTGCCTCAGCTTGCGCTACATTTTTGATGATGTCATTTGAAGTCGGCCTCAAGGTAATATCCATGTTGTGGATTTATGTATGTTGTCAGTCTAGCATGCGTACCAAACAACTTGCCCCACGTTTACTATGAAGAGATCTTAGTGTAATATACATTTTACCTATACTCGTATATCTTTTGTTTCGTACGCCTTTGCTTCCTTTTAATTTATGCACTCACACTGCCGGCGCCATTATTCCTACCTCAGTGTCGTGTTGTTGGCAAACTACTCGTCTATGTCACGGTCTAGGGCCCGTTTCGTGTTGCCTCGCTCAAGCAATTATTGCCATGTTAATTCTGTCATTTATTATGATTTTTTTCCTCTCTTGTTCAGCCTCGCTTTAATGCCTCTCTTCCCCTCAAAAAATAGTTACGTGTTTAGTGCCCAAAAATTACGGCTCGTTCTGAATTTAAGTGTGAGCACTGTGAGCACTGATGTGGCCAAAAGACCGCAATAATCCACACATGGCGTATGTGCGCCCTTTATGGCCGTAAAGTATGCCACATAAAATGCAAGTCAATATGTAATAAGCGGGTTGCGAAGACGGGAATGGGGAAGCAAAGCTACCGCAACGAGAGCAACATCAGCAGCTTTTAACGTTCCCTCTGAATTGCAACTGCAAATGCATATGAAAATCAATAAAATAAAATTTGAAAAGCGGATACTACTGCCATATACTGCAACGAATGTGTAATACACTCACTGTCGATTAGAGATTTAACAACACAAACTGTGCCTTAATAGATTAAAGCTGAGCTGTGGTTTCAAAAAACTGTAGCATACTTTTATGGACAGCTTTTGCAGGTAAAAACAAATAACAGCATCTAGACATCATGTGGTTTTTGTGTGCACTTTTCTCCATGTGGTGCTTGCGCAACCACAAAACGTACTTTTCATACCCTGCACGAGAATGTATAGGGCATATAAGGTATATAAGTATAACTTTTATAACTTCTACTCATTTGAATTGGATCAAAGAGAGTTTAGTATAACTTTGGCTTGATCTTTAATAACAAAACTATATAAATTTATATGAACACTAATGGAAATTGGCAGCTGTTGTTATATTTGTCTGTCTCAGTGCCACTCTAGACCTTCGTTCCGTAGCAATGCAGAAATCCTTATACTCAGTTAAAGTTTTCCTTTCCTACTTTTCTACTTCCCTTTATCTAAGCATAAAGTTATGCTAGGGTATTTCAGCATTCTATCAAACACTCTGTCCAGTCTCTCTTCTGTCTGCTGATAAAGTCCAGGAAAACTATTAAGAAAATTACGGCATATAATTTGCAGTCTCTGTGTGTCTGCCTCTGTCTCGCCGTCTTCTCGGCTGCTCTACCTCTGCCATTGCTCAACTGTCTGCCTGCCACACATTCATGCTCCACTGATTGCCTTTGAAGTCAGCTGTTTTCTTTGTGCTCAGCACAAATTGCCAGCAACACAGGCAAAGTGGGAGCAAAAAGAGTAACATAAAGAAAAATACATAACAACAAAAATTGTGTTAGGCATTTAAATGGCAAAACAAATAGAAAAACTTTGTACAATCCTTTAGATTGTTGTTTTCTTGTTGGCTACGGCTATTTTCGTTTTGTTTTTTTTTTTTTTTTCAAAGAACTCTTGTGACAGTCTCAGTGCGTGAACTGCTTAACTCATTTTCTGATACTTTTACTTTAATTCGCCCTTTCTTATGCTTCCTTTTATAAACTTTGGCAAGTATTTTGTGTGTTGCGTGGGCCAAATAAGAATTTCAACAGAATTTACACTTTCTCTGTTTTTTTTTTCCTGTTTATTAACTTTCCTTTGGCATTAGCATTGTGTCTCTGTCTTTCGCTCTGTCTCATGTCTAATTTTATGCTGCCCTCAGGCAGGTGTTGCAGGACAATTGAAACGCTTTGATTGCTGTCCCTTTTCACGTATTTATGTATATATTTTTTCAAATTTATATACTAGCTTCTTGGAATGGGAAGGGTCAGCATTGAAAGAAAGAATCAGCGAAGCGTCCAAAGCATTTAACGGACTTTTTAATTAAAAAGTTTTGTTTGCATTTGGCGCAACGGAATACCCCTACTGTGCTGCGATTTAGCCTTGTTTATTTATGCCCTGATCCCTGTTTGAAAAGGCTTAAAAAGCATTGGCAGCTGGGGGTGCTGATATCACCAATATACCCTGTCAATATAAAGTGGGCAGATGCAGCTGAAATTTCACGTAAATTCATTTGTTTTTCTTGCATTTCATACAACAACAAAATGCTCATTAAATTTTCAGTGAAGGCTACGAATAATTAATTAAAAAATTCAGCACGAATTTTGAGAATAAGTGAATGAATGAATGAAGGAATGAATGAAAGTGGATATAAAAAAGAATGCATAAATTACGAGCTCGTAGTGTGAGCAGCTGTCAATGACAATGGACGTGACAAATGCGTGTAGAATGAGGAATTTCCACTGATTTATTGCGATTTCTCTTTCATTTAATAAGTCACTTACCTTCTTCATGAACGTCATCACATTTGTGGGCAACATTTTGGAGTCGAATCGCCTTTTTTTCTGTCTGTATTTAAAGTGCAATTAATCACGCATACGCCGTGTTGTGCGCCTGTCTCTTGAATTTTATGTCAATGCGGCTTTTGTTCTTATTTGTTTCTCTTTTTGTTGCTTTTCGTTTTATATTTTTTTTTTTTTTTTGCGTTTCTTTTTAAGCGGCTTTAAGTCAGTTCCATGCGCTCTGTTGTTGCAGAGTTGTCACTTGTGTTGCTGTTGCTGCTGTTGTTGCTGCTGCTGCTGTCCATTCTGTGCGCTTTCGCTTCAATTTGATTGAATACAAATGGCCATTTTTCATACGCCATGTAAATAGGCATTGACATGGTATTCGCAATTGTATAGTGAAGAGGTCCTTATAGCGCATGCAACATGTTTTTACTACATGTTGCTGCAATTGTTGTTGTTGCTGTGCTCAGTTTGATTGATTTACGAGTATTTTGTTTGCTGCAGCAGCTTACAGACTGCGAGTGAGTCGCACTTTCACTATTAATTACTTTTTAGCTGCAAGTAGAGTAGAGAAAAGAATGGAAAATTATAATTAGTCATCGGGCCTGGGCTGGAAAATTACAGGGAAATTGTTTTCCAACTGCGCGTCACACTTACAAATCTCAACAGGGCTTACAACGTGCTTTAACTCAGGCTCACAATTTACACAGCGATAAGCATCAACAGCGTTTGGGCTGGCTAACACACACACACACACACACACCAACATATATAAATATATACCTACTCTCACACACACACACACACACACAATCTGCTTGACGTGGCGCTGAAAAGTCAAGCGGCAAAACTTTATAAGGCGGAAATAATGTGTGGCGTTGCATGCAAAGTGGTTTAAGGACTATTGTGAATTGAAACTGACCTGCTATAATAATACCGTTATATATTGTAGCTTACAACTAGGTTAACACACTTAACACGCTTCAAGTTGCGTGTAAAACAAAACTAAAATGCTACAGCAAATTCTAAAGAAACGTTTCTTTCCTTTCGAGCATTCGAGCACCAAAGACGTGGAGAATTATTAGATGGCAAAGCGGCATTAGATGGGGCATTTAGTTTGCACCTGTCACAGTTTTGGGACACCAAAGCATGCAGCTTTAAGCTTTAAGTATCCCTCTTTTTCGTTATATTCTTGCTTGTGTGTGCCGTCCGTGTCAGGCATTGTCATCAGTTACTGTAGTTGGACAAATCCTTGGCATGCTCATAAGCTGCACACAGCCATTCACATCTCTCAGTGCTTTGTACAGCTTATGTCGAATTCTCAGAAAATCTCATTGCCTGAGCTATCCTATGCTCCCTTTTCACTTCTCTCTCTCTCTCTCTCTCTCTCTCTTGCTCGCTGTTAACTGCTTAGTTTGTAGCTGACTTTGCCTGGCTGCAGTATTATTAAATCAAATGACCCAAATAGCAATTGAATCGCTCGATTTGCAGGCAACTCAATAGCAATACGATCTTGCAACATTTGCAATTCCCCAACAGACACACACACACACACACATAGATACACACAGCCAGATTAAAGACTGTGCTTGACTATTTCTGGTTGAAAGTTCGCAACTTGCGTTAAAAGAAATTGCCAAAGAAATTTCATTTGAATGCATTCATTGTTGGGTTATTTCTATCTTTTTTTCTACTTCTCTCTCTCTCTTTCTCTTTCACTCTCTCTCTCTCTTGGCATTCTCAACATTGACAAAAGTTCATAAAAAGCCATCGAAGCGCAGTTCGAAAGTTCGTTGACAACTACATGAAATGAAAAGATAGAGAAATGTTTGGGGCATGTTTACGCTAAATGAAATTTTTGACTTGCTAAATGAGTTGAGTTTGCACAACTTTTAAAAAAACAAAGAAGAATGGAATTAGGCAGAAATTTCAGCAAATTAGTTGGCGCTTGAAACTGTCAACATGCCAGCAACAGGACAGCAGTTGCAGTCAAAAGAAAAGGGAAGACGTTTGCTGCAATGAACGACAAACGGACAAATTTTTTGGGGCGTTTGCCCCCAAAATGTAAAGCAAACTGTTACAAGTGTTTGTTTGCCACGCCCACCTCCCTACTCAGACACATACACACACACACACACACAGCAGGGGATGAAGCAAGGATGCTGATGCTGCTGCTGTTGCTGTTGCTTCTCCTGTTGCTGTTGCTTACACAAGCTTAACGCGCCAGCAGGATGTGCTCATAAATTGTAACTTTGCCGATGCTGCCAAAGGCAACAAGCATGAAATCAGACACACATACACACACAGAGAGAGAGAGAGAGAGAGAGAGAGTGAGAGAGAGTGAGAGAGGTGCACAGGCATACAAGGACAAGGCCTGGCAAAGTTCCAGCTAAAATTTTGGCATACCCTGGCTTGGCACATAGTTAATTAGCGCGAAATTGAGGGAACGAGCCTGCGGCTGTCTTCGGGCCAGCGGGTTTGAGTTCGATTTCATCCTTTGCATGTTAATAGGTAACTGATCAGCCTTGGCAATTGCGTTAAAGGTCAAAATGTGTGGAAATAATGCGTGCATTAGCTAAAATCAAACAAGATTTATAGCCAACCCACACACACACAAACACACATACAAACACAAACACAAAACACACACACGTAGTCGTGAAATTGTCACGCACATGCGAACTAAATCGAAATTGAAACGCACGATAAATACACAAGAAAAATGCTTTTTTCTGTGTTTTGTTTTCATTTGCGGCCATACAAACACCAACTCAATGGAGTGTCGAAATTGAATTGTAATTGGAAACTTTGGAAACGTGCAAGGGACACAAATTAACTGCTAAATATCATACCATAATAAATGGCCAACAAAAAGTCGAAATCAAGCAACGAGAACATCAACAAGAGCTCGAATTGCAGCTGAGAAATCGCAGTGCAGTTCATAAATAAATGCTGGTTGAGAAGGGGGCAAGTGCAATGAGGTGTCGAGAGTTGAGTGCAGAAGAGCGACAGAGAGAGAGAGAGAGAGAGAGAGAGAGACAGCGGGTGCACAGTCTCATGAATGGCATGAATGAAGCACTGTCAACAATGCCAAGCAACTGGGGGAACAAACACAACAACAGCAACTGGATCGAGTTGAGATTGGCAAGGGTCACCGAATGGAGAGCGGATGGGTTGGGGGCGTTGTATTGTTGGGGAATTTCAACTGCAACTGGTTGCCTGTTGTTTTGGCTTGTTAGCGCTGTGGATGCTGCCCCTTGTTGCCCCGTTGAATGCTGCATGCACCATGCTGCGTGGGAGTTGTTGTGGTCAAGCAACAAGATAAGATGAATGTTAAATTTCAGTTGAGCTCTGGCTGCTGTCAACTTAATGGCAACACTGGGAAAGATGAGAAGGAAATGCAGGGAAAATAACAATTTAACGGCATGTAAATCAAATTACGTTTTCCATTGACTTTTCCATGCTGATCAACTGCAATTTCTCTGTAGATAATAATTAAATTATAAATATTATTCTGAATCATTTAAATTACAAATTATTGTTTAGTCTGAATAATTGAAAATAAACTTCAAATGCTTTCCAATAATTTAATAGTTTATATTTTCTGTGTAACTAAAATTTCAATGTTTGCTTTATTTTGAATATAAAATAAATTTAATAGTTGTACTGAGTACTTTTTAAAATTTATTCAGTATAATTAATAATTAAATTATCCAATATTTCAACTAAAATTTTATTTAAATATTTAAAAACTCATTTAAAGTGTTGAGTAATTTAAATTTAAAGTTATATATTGTTCGTTGAAGCTAATCCGTTTAACTGTCTGCGCTAGGCAAGTGAATCAAGCTCATCAAAAATAGTAATTAAAACTATACTAAGTACGAGTACGTAAACTACTTAAAGCACAGCCTCACATGTGCACAGAATCAGGTTCAATGTTGGAGCAAACAGAGAGAGAGAGAGAGAGTGAGAAGTAGAGTGAGCAGAATGGAAAAGAGGCAGAGGCAGAGGCAAACACTGTCATTATTGCCTGACAGGATTTTTAATGAAGCCGATTGCGAGTTAAAGAAGCGGGAGGGAGCAGAGTCTGGGGCGGCCATGAGGTAAGCTGCTCTCATTGTCAACGTCGTTTGCCTAATACACAGTGCCATGTCGACCGCCTGGCTTACATGGCGAATACGTAATGTGTTGGCGCTTAAAAGTATGCAACAGAAATCAAGGCACGATTTAAAGCGAATGCAATTAAACATTTAATTGCAGAAAGTAAATAAAGTAAATTACAATGTGGCAGCAAGTGCGTAGCAAGCAGCCTGACCGAACAGATTGATGCTTGGCGAACAGCTGCCACTTGCCGCTTGATGTTTGCCGCTCGCCGCTTGCCACTTGCCGCTTGCCACATCACATTGCCGATGCGTAGCACGTACATGCCATCCAAATGAAATGAAACTACGCCCATTGGGACGATGGTTGCTGCGTGTTGCGTGTTGACAACAACATTTGGAGACTGTAACAAACAAAGCGTTTAAACTCAATGCTTGGCAATGGCAACGTCGAGTGCTGAAAGTCAAAGCTCTCAAACTGAAACTCAATTATTCAAATAACCGCCCGCCCCCCAACAAAATGCAGAATCTAACTGCGTAGGCGTGCCACATGTGGCACTCGTTCTGTGGCCGATACTCTGATACTTGTAATTTGACATTTAATCAACCCAGAATCAAGCTTAACCAACAATTCACTCTTCACTCTTCAAGCAATATTGAAAGGGACTCGACTTGAGTTTTGGACCGCAATGTGCAAGTGTTTTGTTGCGGTTTTCCCCCAAAAACAGTTGTCACTTGTTTGTGCTCTGGTGCGTTGCTGTTGCTTTCATCTTAATTGAAATCAAATCAGAGTGTTTTCACTCCCAGAATGTAATTGTGTGTGGCAAGCTTTGTTCTTGCCACGCACTGTTTGTCATTTACTCAATGGGAGTTCATATTTTTTTTGTGTTTTTTTTGGGGATTTTGTTAGTCCGTCTACTAATGACTTTCTATTGTTTCATGTGGTTGCTGTTATTGTTGCTGTTATTTTTCCCAATTTTACACTCAATTTACTAGCCGTTATTGTGGCTTATTGTTGCATCAATTATTTATGCAAGATTTATATTTGCGTTACACATGAGGGAATTGTGCGTTCAGCTTTCAGCATACAGATTTCACCTGCAAATGGTTTTTGTTAGTTCATTTGATTATGGGCTCAAAGGAGCTGCAATTACGAGCATAAATGTCAGCTTTTATTTCAGTCATTGTCATATTACGCACACGCACACGCACACGCATAGCATGAAAGTGCAGCATTAAGCATACGCAACTTTTACTGCTAGCTGAGCACAAATTACGCATACGCCGCATGTGCGCCGACTGAGTACACATAAAACATTTGAAGTCACACTTGCCGCACTCTGCAATGGCAATAAAACGAAAATCAACTGAATATGGGTAATAAAAAAAAAACGCTTAGAGCTCATTAACGCTGGGCAAAATGTGCAATGCGGTTGCCCATTTGCCTGCATGATGGCACGCAACAAACGAGCCGTGTATGCTCAAGGACTACTGCATGCGTCTGCTTGTGTGTCGCATTTATTGTGTCGCGCCATGAGAGCCACCATACACATTAGAAATGCGTGAAATTCCACAGCTAACAACGTTTGGCGGGGGAGGGGGGCAACAACTTTGGCAAATTTCAATTTGATTTATTTGATTTAATTAGAAGAAATTGATGCGGCATTAAGGCCAACGCTTGACTCCAGCAAAACGAAATCAAATTGCGTAAAAGGAGCTGGCAATGAAAATCTTAAAAGGGGTTTAAGTGCTGTCGCAAACCCGCTGGAATTTCTGCGTATACAAAGTGACCGCAATTAATTAACCACAAGAAGCGGCAATAAAAATAATGATAATGTCTTTGCGAAAGCCGAGGAGAAGATGGCAAAGATGCCTGCCTGTTGCTGAGACTGCAGCTGTTGTGTGCTGTTCTCTGTTGACTTTAAAATACTGGCAAAGGCAAAGGAGTTTAAACTCTCTAAGCTGTCACAGCATACATAACGAATTAAATATTCAGTTGTGTGCAAATATGTTTCTGCGGTTCTGGCAATTACAAAATACGAAATGTTGAATTGCGAGTGCTGAATGTCAATGTCAGACTCAATGTCAAGCTGTCGTTTAGCTAAACAAGCTAACAGAATTTGCCGCAGCTTGCCAGCTTGCCAGCTTGCCAGGCCTTTCCCTTTGTCAGCTCAATGGCCTCATGAACTTTTGCAGCGCATCTAATGCGAATTCAATGTCAGCCTGCTGCTGCTGGCAAGGACGCACTCGTGTCAGTTTGTCAGCTCGTCATCGCCTCCGCTAGCTTTTGATGCCAAAGTCAATTACAAATATGAACAACAACTAAATAAATTTTGCATTAATATGCAAGATACAGAGAGACACGCAAAGAGAGTTATAGAGAGAGAGAGAGAGAGAGAGTTGTAATGTATGCAAATGAAGGACATTGCAATTGCGGCCTCGTCCTTAACCGCTAGACAAGGCAAACGCTGCTGTAATCCACTTACTGAGCATGTTACAAATGCTAAATAAATATTTAATTAGTGTTTGCCACTAGTTAAATGTACTTGCATTTAATACATGTATTTAGTTTGTATCTGTCTTTAACTGTCGCGTGTCATTGACTAAAGAAATTCGTATTGAGTTGCCAAGCAAACCACTTTTGAGTGTCGCTATCTGTGAATCTATCTTATTATACTATGCACACACAATATGCATATTCACACACACACACACTCCCACACAAGCTTACACTTTGCTTCCTTCAATTCTCTTGGCGTGACTCTTTGTCTCCCTTGCGAACTGACAGAGTCACATCCTTGATGTTGTCTTCTCGCTCTGTTGTGGCCTCTGTCGCGCTGTTGTCATTATTGTTATTACTATTTCATTGTTGTTCTTGTTGTTGTTGTTGTTAGTGTTATTGCTGCTTTTGCTTACTTATCGTACACATTGCAACGTCACACATGTCGCGTCTGGCCTCGTGTCACACTCTCTGTGTCTCTTCAGTTACAGTTTTACTTCTTTCTTTTTTAAACCAAACGCCACAGCAAATACTCAAGCGTATAAATTGCATTTCATGATTGTTTCATTTGTTTATACCCTGTAATTTACAAATACAAGTTGTATATTTAATATGTAAGCTTTGTGGATTATTTGACTTCAATTCAAATAGTCTGCAGTCTGTCTTGAGTTGACTGTAGCTTTCTGCCTGCCAATCGCTTTGATTTGGTTTAAGACCCAGACCTAGGGTATCTGCTGAACGCCTTCATTTGTTTATACTTTTATACATGCAATATTTAGCCAATGCTTGTATTGTTTATACTATTTACTTGCAACGCGTAGACGACATAGACTCACTCTCTCTTTCTCTCGCTGGATGTGTGGCAGCGTACGAAGGTCAAATGTCAAATGCAGCTGGCAGACGGACAGTTAGACACATAGACAGACAACTTGACAGAGAAACCAACAAAGATACTATTGGACAGTCAGACAGTTAGCTAAAATGTTACTGTGTTTTATTGTGTTGGCCGCAGATTTTGACTTGTGCTATTTACACGAGTCAAATCCCATCCACTTTCCACTTTCCCATTCTCTTTCCCCCCTCTCACACTCTACACACTTTTTGCCAGGCAAAGCTGTCAGTTGCGCTTGGCTTAATCATTTAATACGTGTAATTCATAGCTGTCTCATAAAGAATTCAAGCGAAATCCAATATTTATAGCTTTTAATTCGATTGCTTACGAGTTGTGAAATAAATTTATGACTTTTTCCAACGAAATGACAGATTAGATAAGCTTAAAACGGTTGATTTTTAATTATAAATAATGGCTAGAATTCATTTAAATTGGCAAGTAATGCGGCCTGATGCCGATGTATGTACCAGCTCAATTATGCAAACTATTCATCGCATTTAACAGTTGCCATCAATTAGGCAATGTATTTTGCTTTTTTTGCAGCTAATTGTGATGATGTGACGCCATTAAAATCAACATCAATCATCATAATTTATGATGTTGTTACGAGAGGGCAACGCAGAGACACATGTACAGCAACTGATTGCTTTTGATGTTTGACGCACATACACAACGTGTCGTATACGTAATGCTGAAGCGTGGAAGCTCACATGTTGCGCATACGACGCGTGGGACGCCTTGAAGTGAGTTTGTCAAATCATTTTTCTTGTTAATGCAGTTAACATGGTTATTAATCAAACACAGACACAGAGACACACACACAGCTGTAGAGTCGACCAAAGTAATTTTGTTATTGAATCCGGCAATTTAAATGCTTCCGCAGGCAGTGGCAGTGGCAATGGCAATGGCAATGGCAATGGCCATGGCATTGCAAAAGCAATAATTGCTGTGGCTTGCCTTGGCACAAACCGCATAGACATTGCCATTACTCAGCCGCATTTGCCTGCGTTAGCCAAGTTAGTGTCTTTGGCCAGCTCTCAGTTCAACTTGTGGCTTTCGAACAGCCCGCGGCGTGTGTCAGGCTTAGTATGGGGTAGAGTAGTACAAGAGTCAAAGATTTGCAGAGTCTAATCCTTAACATTTATAATGCAAACGCACATATAGACAAAGCATGCCAATCCAATCCATTCCCTGCTACTTCTACTCCTCCTATATATACACATATATATATATTTCTACCTTTTGTGACAACAAATTACCTGTGCGATTTGATTTCATTTGCTTTCTGCTAAAGCCACCACCATCATCAACATCAACATCATCATCATCATCATCATCATCATCATCATCATCATTAAGCTGCTCGATTTGTTTCGGTTTATGCTCTCACTGGCTTCATTTGCTATCGGGAATTATACTCGCTTTTGGTATTTGGTGGCACTGCAGATGAAAAATGTGTATAGAGCTGATTGAATACACTCGTATTATTCGTTTATTCGCACAAGAGCGTCTGGCATTCGACAGCTGTCGTATTTGTAATGTACTCGTAAATCAAACATAAGATTCGATCAAGCGCAAATTTCACACACACACACACACACACTAAAATATGTGCAATTGCTGTCAAACTGCATTAAAACTTAATTAACTAAGTAATATTTCATAGCAAATACTAAATCAATATTCGGTTGGAAATATATTTGATAAACACGAGTATTTTCAACAACATAATGTTGAGAAAGAGTTGAAGTTAAGTGTTTGGCAAGTTGCCAAAAAGTTTGGACGAATTTCGAGTATTCTACAAGGGAAATATATTTGCATCGTTAATTTCTTGACTTAGTGGCAAAGTTTTAACTCTTGTAATTATGAAAGTTGGTCAACTGGGCTGCTCTCGACCAACTGAGACTGCGGTCGGCGGCCCATTGGGCAAACGCTTTCACAATGAAGACAGTCGCCTGTCGCCTGTCGCCTGTCGAGGCCTTTAAGTGTGCACTTGAAGAGCATTGTGGTTGTCAACTAATGATAGTGTTGGCACAATTTTGAGGCACTGTACATGCTCATTATGCTTGAAAGTGGCACAACAAAGTGCAAACAAACTTTTTGATTTAAATTAGTAAATTAGAAAATGCCCAACAGCTGCGGCTGCGAGTCAGGCTCACAGTCAGAGTCAGAGACAGAGACAGAGACAGAGACAGAGTCAGCAGTGAGAAGCTCACTTGACGTTCTCGCCGGAAGTTGTCAATGTCAATGGCAGCAACAGCAACAAGAACAGCACGACTTCCTTCTTGCCAAATTGCACACACAAAAACAAGAGCATAAATTACACAAAGGCAATGGAAAGTTTGTGCCATGTCTGAAGTTTCAGACTCGTATTCAAGCCCAAGTCCAAGTCCAAGTCAATTTTCGACAGCATCAAAGTCGTTGAAGCACACGAGCTGTAACTTTAGCTAACATGGCCAAAAGCATGATACGAGTATGCATATAAACCAGGCCCACAAAAAATTATGAAGCATTGCCAGACAGCCAACCAGACAGACTTCCTGTACGTGCACACAAGGCACAACTTGACTGACGAACTGACAAACTGATAAACTGATAAACTGACAGTCTGACAGTCTGACTCTGCGAGTAACAGAGCCACGTAACCACTTCACTTCACTTCACTTCCTCTACTAACTGGTTTTTGTTCAATCAACAATAAAGCTATAGCTATATATCTATTGCTATTTCCATTTGCTGTGTTGCTGTTGCCGTCCTCGTTCAGTCGCCTTGGTTGTTTGTTTAAGCTCAGTGAAGTGTGCCTAAGATATTTGCGCCCGATATGCGTGCCAGAAATTCGGGTTGAGTCCTGGCATGTCCTCGCTCGACTATATCAGTTAGACGAAGACAATGCGATTACTTTGACCTAATAGAGTAATAATCAAAACGTAGCAGTCAGGCTAAAGGACAACCTTTTGATTTACAATATTTCTGTTTTGCATCTATCCTAATGAGCTACTCCTGCTCCTATAGCTGACGCTGCTTCCTGGCAACGGAAGCAGAACCGGAGACACGTGTGTGCAAAGAAATTCATCAAGCAACAAGGAAAACGAAAAGATAACAAAAGAAAGTTAGCACTCTGAAATCTGAGCTGACACTTGGGGATTTAGGTGCGACTTTCTACACGCACACACACACAATGCTTTCGTTTTCTTTTGTACGAACCTTAAAGTATTTATGCGCAGCACAATAAAAAAATGCCAAATTAGTTGCGTGGCAAAGTTATTAAAAGCTCAGCAAACTCGTTGCTGCCGAGCACATGAGACAAAAAAGCGTGTGATGGCACAAAAGTTTTTAATCGAATGATAAGCTATTAGCACGTCCACGCGCAGAAAAATCTAGAGAATACACAGAGAAAGAGAAAGTGAAAGAGAGAGAGAGAGAGACAGAGAGTGAGAAAGAGGAATGGCTGCAGCTGCAGCTGTGCATATGCAACTAACTGTGGCAGAGAGCATAAAGCGAAGCAAACTCGCAAGCAATTTTCTCTTTATATCCTGTGCATAAAATATACAAAGGGTCCATTGAGTTTGTCGCAGGCGTGCCACATCCTATAAACTATATATATTCTTGATCAGAGATGCAAATCATTTTAACAGCAGCAAGCTAATTGAGCTAAATTGAACAATATTTAGTTCAACTCAATCGGGAAATATTTGAGCGTATGATAAATATAAATTTGTGTTATGAATATTCTTCTCTCTTAATTTTCTAAAATAATTTTGTTCTTCTGAGAATATTTGTTGTAGCTTTTGCTATTCTAATTGTAATAGTAATTATTGTAATTGAAATAATATTTATATTTACCTTTCGCTCAAGTATTAATTTATTAATTTATTAATTTATTTTTTAATTCAGTTACTTGTTGTGCGCCTGGTATTTTAGCTGGTGTGTTGATTTACTACTATTTATATATTTCTGTGAGTTGATTTAGACAATACCAAATAAAACATTATATTAAAATTCAATATATGTTATTTATTTCTTTCTTTCTTCATATTAGCACAAATATAGATTTCTTTCTTACGGAGTCATACAGGGCCTCTCACAGTTGAGTTTGCTTCTGCTAGTTTGCCTTTGCTTTTGCTTTTGATTCATGAACCCATTTTTTTTGGGCCGCTATGGACAATGGCCAGTTTTTTGCTGCTCACATGCTCGACTACTCGTAGAGTCGACTACTGGGGCTAGTCAGCGAGGCGTGTGTCATTTTTTTTATGTTATTTTTTGTTTTGGTCCTGTGGCTGCTGTGCGTTGAAGGCAAGTTTCACAAATGATTTCACATTTTTGCATAAATAAATGTCAAGTGTGCGTTGGGGCGCGTTGAGAGTTGCTGACAGCTTTCTAATAAACTCAGTGAGAAAAAAAAAGGATAATCAGCGCACAAGAAGGATGTGACGCACACACACAGCGAGCCCAAGCAACAAGTAGTCTGTGAGTGTGTGCGGGGGTCCACTTTGGCTTAGCAATAATAATAATAATAACCTTGGCTGCCATGACGCCTCGTATTTTTCAATGTGCGCCTCAAGAGGTTGGGAAATGAGACTTTTCTCATATGAAACTGACAATTTCCATTGCCACTACAAAGGCACTCGACAGCGGCCGCCACAAGGGCGACTCTCCCTCTAGCTATCTCGCTTGCTCTCTCTCTCTCGCTATCTCTCTCTTTTTGCTTCATTTTCTGTAGGTCTATGTGCGTTCTTCGGTTATTTTAGGATTGCCTGGCAACGGCGTTGGCAATTTTAATAATGTTTACTTAAGGCGCAGCAGCCTAGCTAAGTGTGTGTGTGGGTGTGTATGGCTATGCGTGTAAATAAATAAACCAGCAGCAGCAGCAGCAGCTACAGTGACAACGACAGCGGCAGTCAAGTGTAGCACAAAGGCGCCACAGAGAAAGCAATGCAAAAAAGTGTAGCATACTTATGCGGGCTAGACAAGGGCTCGCTTGGTAGTTGCAACTTGCTAGTTGCAAGGTGCAGGTGCAGTGAGGCATGCCAAATGACAGCTGCTTATATTTGTGGCATATTATAGTAAATGCCAGTAGGTCGTGCAGCCAAGCAATGCAGCGCAAAGTGACACTTAATGGCAGGCAACGCAAATGATGCTACCTGACCAACTACTATAAGCCTTTGTGTGTATGCCTGTGTGTGTGTGTGGGCGTCTCATAAAAATGATAATTCATAGCAAGAGAGCCAACTCTGGGCTGCCTTCAAAAGTCACATTATCCCTTTTTGCTGGCATTTATATAAAATATCACTTTAAGCTGCCACTTTTGCTGCAGCTGTTGCCTAATGAGCGGATTAAGTGGCCCAACTGCAATGGGCATTACTTTTCCTTTTCCGTTTCCGTTTCCGTTCTCGCTTCCGTTTTCGTTTTCCGTACAACCCTTTTGTTGACACAAAACCTTCGGGCAGTTTCTTTGACAAATGGCAGCCGCTGTTGTGTATGTAAATCGAATGATTTTCTTTATGAATACAGAGAATACTTTATGTTTTTTCGCTCTATGTTGCGTATACGTAATATGGCATGTCACAGACATGTATGTACTGACGAGAGCATTACATAACAACCAGCCATATGCTATATGCATTGCCAAATAAACCAAATAAACATATAAATGTGAGTGTAAAACAAAGCAGCATCCAAGCAAATCCAAGCGCATTTGACACGCATCCTGGCAAATGCAAAGTCCTGGCTGCTTTGTTTACCAAAAGGATTTGGCTTGCGAGATGAAACAAAACACAAAATATATATATATTGGAAATTATTGATTTACCTGCTATCAAAGACAGCTGGCACACGTTGATATTGTATTTTGCCCAAAAGCCTCCAACTGAGTACGAACATGGACTCGCACTTTGCCATTTACTTTTATGCTTCACACTCGAACGCAAAACACATAAACGCAATAATCAATAGAGATTTGTGGAAGCTTAGTTTGCTACTCTACAACGGTGGCGCATACTGCTAGCAGTGACTGTTAATGATGCCAATGGGCTACAACTGTCACACTGACTGTGGCTGAGATTGACGTTTTGTGGCATCGCACACAAGTTATGCTCAACAAGTGCAGTTAAGGCCACATCATTAACATTTGCCGCCAGTCTCAATGTCAAGGCAGCGTTGCCCTTTATGCGTCTATACTATATATGTAAATACTTGTACACTTATATATACACACACTTAAACATACATATACACAGCGCAAGCAATTTGAATGCTAGTTATGTGTCTGAGGTCGTCTCACGCACTCGACTCAACGAAATTACGCAAAATGTTGCAATGACTTGAGTACTTGCAGTCAGGTTGAATTGTGTGTGTGAGAAAGATATAGGACTTGAGTGCGAAATGCTTTTGCTGCTTTTGGCAACTTTTCTTAGTAGTGTTATATAAGATGAATATATTTATTAGTAGAATAAGTAGCCTAAGATCTATAATCAGACTCTACTTCTGATTCGCTCCCCTTTTGCTAGCTGCTTTGCACAGAATTTGAGAGGAGAATACTTTATTTAAGAGTAAGAGAAAACTTGTTTACAGAGCATAATGCAGTCGATCAGTAAACAACTTATATCTCTCTCTGTTCCTCTCTCACCTCTGTCTCTCACTCTTCTTAATCTCTTCTTTAAAACAATTGATAATAGCAAGAGACTTTCATTTAGAATAACAGAATACTTCTCTACAAAGCATTCGATTAGCCTCTCTATATGAATATATGATTGATTAGCAGAGATCTTTCACTAAGTATACTGAAAAACTTCTTTACAGTGCTTTACTTCATCGATTCTACAATAATTCCACTACTAGTAGAATCTCTACTTCTCTATCCGCCTTCCTTTCCCATTCTTTTCCTCTCTGTCTAGTTTCGTCAACTTCTGTATAACAGTTGAAGGCTTGATAGCAGTAGACTTTCACTGTGAATAAGTGAAGACTTCTTTACAGACCTTTAGCTAATATATTCTACTATAACTTCTCTCTCTCCCGCTCTTTCCCTCTCTCCCACTTTATCTCTTTCTCCCTGCCTCCCTTTGGCACCTGTTTCATAAGTATAAAAGCGCGTATTTTTAGCGCTGTCTCTCTGCATGCTACACTTAGACTTAATCATATGACAGCAGCAGTCAGTCAGTGCCACGCTTACACCCACTCACCCCCGTATACACACCTACATACAACTACATACAGCAAAAGAATTTAACCCATTCCATTGAGTGTCTGAGGAATTTGCTCGTGTTTCACATGTTGATTTTGTTGCGCCACGCAAGCAGCAGTATACAAACTTTTGTTTAGCGTAGCACAAAGGTTTCATATTGCGTTTTGCTAATTTAAGAAATTGGCAACATTACGCATACGCATACACGTTGGCAGCTGCCACATTAATTAGCATTTAAAATTGCAATTCTTGCTGTCAAATGTTGATGCTAAATGTAAGCAGATTTCATTGTATTTCACGCGTGTTAAATGCAAATGCCTTGCAATAACACAGCTCATAAAATCTACCAACTAATGCTAAAGCCATGACAGTTATGACACCTCCCATCTCTCCCCTCACGCCGTTTGCCACTTGCCACTTGCCACTTGCCACTTGGACTGCCTGTTGCGTGGCGTGGCCTGGTAGGTGGCCATCTGCTTGTGCAAAATGTTACTTTGCGCAAAATTATGCAAATTTGATGTGCGTTTTGTGAGCAAGAGAAATGCGTTTGCCTCTAGCTGGCTTCTGTCCTGTGGCCGTGGTTGCCCTCTGCTGTCATGTGTGTGTGTGTGTGTGTGTGTTTCTCTCTGTGTGTGTCTGTGTGCATGTGTGGTTACTGCACCACATGCCCAAGCACTGTGCTAACAATCCACTGGACCTGGCCCAACTGAGCTCGGCTTCTGCAAGTTTTTGGACAGCAACCAGAGTGCAGAGCAAACACAACAGTTACAAATAGTTAAAACAAACAAAACGCATCAAAAGTTGCCAAATAACACAAGTGCTGTCCTTTTCTCTTTTTCTTTCATTTGGTTACGTTTTTTGTAGTTAAAGTAGCTTGTTAGTAACGTGAAATATAAATACTTTCAAATATTTTATATATAAATATAAACAAAATATTATTAATTGCTTTTCATATTTGCAAAAATAATGAATAGGAATTGTAATAAATTTAAGCTTAAGCTTAGATTATTGAATAGAATTTTCAATAAATTTAATTAAGTGAAACTATATTATGTGAGAGTTTTTATGCAAATACAAAAATTTTTTGAGTTTAATTTATTATTTAGTAATTTTAGGCATTTGGGAATTTGAATTGTTTTGTTTATTAAAATTGCAAAAGTTAAGAAATATTTTTAATAATTAGACATTGCAATGGCATTTTTAATTCAATTTTTATATAGTTTCAAGTTTGCCTTCGCAATTCTAATATTATTAAAATTGGATTTCGTTTTGAACGACTGCGAAAAATACTTTAATATTCAAATCGAATTAAATTTCTTAATACACTTCTTGGGCAAATGCCAAACAAGTTTCTGAGGCAATAGTTGAAATAACTTAATTATGTAAATCTTTCTCGCTATTGTTATCAACAAATATTATGAAGCTTAACGTTTTTTCCATCACACTTATCGGCTCTAATCACTTTGGGAACAGAAATAAAGAAACGGGGAAAATACACAATTTATTTTAGCCACGCTATTTATAAGTTGGTTGTGTTATTTCTTTGTTTTTTGGCTGTTGCTCTAAGGGAGCTAACGAACAACACGATACTCGCAGTACTTTGGCGTGTTAATCTGATCAAAGTGCGGCAGCTAAGGAAACAACGCAACAATTTTGCGCCAAATGAAAGAAAAACACGAAATTTTGTGAAAACTTTTGGCCGTCGTCGTCGTCGTCGCTGTCGTTTGTTGTGGCTGCTTTGTGGTTCGAAGTAGGCAACCAGCTGCCGTTATGCACACACACACATACACACGGAGAGACATGCGATCCTTGAAAGCGGAAGCCAGACACACATACAGCTACACTCACATATGGAGCAAAATAAACTGCTCATTATTATGCAAAGTTTTCCTTCTTGCTGCTTTATCTGCCCGAGCGGAAGTTGAGCAAGAGCTGCAAGTCCGAGAAGCAACAGCCTGTCTCTGTTCCCGACTCTTCCGCCTCTCCTACTTCTCATGCCTCATCTGCTTTCCCTTTGCCACCCCCTCTACATATGGCTTAATTGCCGCACTGCGCATAAAAACTGTAAGCCAAAACGACTCCATATGACGATATATGAGTAATTTTGAAGGGAATGCGTTTAATATTTCACTCGTTTGGGGGGATTTTGATTTTGTTTTGCTGCACATAAAATTTATTTTGCATTCGCATAAAACATAAAATTTCAATTTTCACGCACAAAAACGGCGACTAAATTTTTGCAAGTCTAAAAAGAATACGAGAGAAATGTAAAAAAGGCGCTTAATGCGCCAAAACATTTGCCTTTGCCATGAAAAATGAGTTGAGTTGTTGCTGGCAAAATGGGAAAAAGGGAAAAAATACGTGTGTGTATATATATGATTTATGGGGGCAGCACACAAAAGCACACACAGCCTGGAGTTTGCCAAAGCGTAACGCTCGCTTTTCAGGTTTTTGCCAATTCTTTTTTAAAGCTCAACGATAAGGACGAGGCCTTGGCAATCAGCATATGCATGGCCTTGTTCTGTTACACACACACACACACATATATACAACTGTCTGCAGGCAACAAAGCGCCGTTAAACATGCCAGTAAAACACACCCAGAAAAACCACGCAACAACAACAATATATGTACTCGTAATTGCCTCGTTTCATTTTTAATAACTGTCAATCCTTTTGGCTTTTTGGGCGCGGCGATTGCCAAACTGACAAAACCGCTTGTAATTTGTGCACAGCATATGAGCAACAATACAACCACAGCAACAACAAATACCACAGCATAATATTACACATATTTTCTCATGTTTTCCAACAAAAACTCTGACACAAATTGTAGCAAATGACAAAATTACATTATACTCTACCAAACACAGAGGAATACTAGAATATGCTTTGCAGTTCGTTAAGCGAGGTAGGAAATAAGTACAAATAATAAACAATGAAATATTTCATAGGTATACACAGTTAATTTAATATGCATTTAATGCTTAAAGTGAATTCATAAATTAAATTAAAAGTTTTCTATTTCCATACATTTTTCTACCCTGCGGCAAATAAAATTGTGCAAAAAAGTGTATAATATATATTATATATATTATATTATATTATAAGGAGGTCTGCCAGATACTCTAAAGTATATATATACTTGATCAGTCTGTCTGTCCATCCATCCGTTTGACCGCTTACATCTGAGTAACTATAAGAGCTACAGACATAAAATTCGGCATGTAGATTCCTCTTTATCATATGTTGATTAAGATTATTTCAAATTTTGATTAACTACCTCTCCCCTTTACTCAAAAATAAATGAATTTGCGGCCAACACATAAGCAAAATATTATGTACAAGTTGTACATAAAATTCTTTAATAATCAAAATACCTTATTAAAGAGACTGGGATTACTGAGTATTAGGCTGTGCCGCGCGCTCGACTGATCCGCATGTTTTTTTGATATTAATTTAAAGTCAATTAAGTTTGCGTCCATGCAATATTAAAAAATTCCATAGCTAAGAGAAATGCTTTGTTATATATTTAACATTAATGTTTTCACTTAAAGTACCAAAAAAAAAAGTACAATAAATTTCAACGAAGCGTTTTTCCACTCATTTTTTTCGTTTATAGTTGTGGAATTTTCTCTTATATTCGCAGACAAACTGCCATTTTGTAATTTAATCAGGCACTCTGTCAGCACAAATAGTTGTCTTTATGAAAAATTTCTATGGAAAATATAAAAAAAATATGAATAAAAAATATTTGTATAGATATAACATATCACTTCAAGGGCATTCAAATGTTGTAATACTAGTATTAGAGACAGTTTCAGCATTTCAGAACATTTTTCTCTCATTTTTTGGGTTGTTTTTTTGTAGTTTTTCAGCGCTTGTGGTAAAAGTTTTCGGTTAGCTCGTTTGATAAATGTTTGTCTGAACTTTTCGCCAAACTGTTGCTCGGCTTAGACGCAGGTCTCAGTCGCAACTTTGGAGCTATGTAACCCAGCGATATCAGTGGACCACAGCGCTGGGGCTCAGCAGAAAAACAACTAGAGGTGAAGGGAGAGAGAAGGCGGAAGAAACGTAGAAATTTGCTTAAAACTTTAAGCAAACAAGCGCGGCCTTGCCCAAGGATTCCGTTGACTGTACTTATGTATTGAGGCAGCAGCCGAAAGGAGCTGCAACTAAAGCTGAGGAGCTGTCAGAACTTTGCTGTGCTGCCATCCATCTCAGTCTTTATTATTATTTCTTATTTTTATTTTGCTGTGCATGCTTAACTTTACATTTACTAAAAAGAGATTCCATTCATTCATTCATTCACAACGTGTTTAGCTTTAAATTTATGATTTCTTTTACTTTTTTTTTTTTTTACCAACTGTTTAAGTTTTTTTGTTCAGCCTGTTGCCAGCGACGTCGAGACGTTGCGACGTTGTGCAGTGCACACATTAATCATTTCAAGTGCACGGGATTGCAAGTTCAAAGTGCCAAATCATACCCTTGGGCGCCAATTACATTAATCAAAGTATGAAAAGGAAAAGCTCAGCTCAAATATTTCAGTAGAGTGCAAAATAACAACAACAACGAAAAACCCCAAATCCACTCGAACTATGACAAGACATAAAATGACAAAAAATATATTAAGGGGCTCGAAAAAGAAACCATTATCAGCTGCTTCCAAGAGATTACAGGCCAAGGCATTTGGACACGGGTCAGTGAGACACGTTTAACAAAATTGTAAACAGTCAGCGTGCTAGAAGCCTAGCATACCTTTGTCTTTGTCTTTGTTTTTGCCGTTGTCTGTGTAGGTTTGCCGGATATTACGGTTAGTCCGCGTAACGGTAATGGTAATGCCAACAGCCGGCGGCCATCCGAAACCAAATCCAAATCCAGCTGACACTCGCCTGCCACACGGAAATTGTAAAATTTGTTACATTTTCTGATGTGCTCTATCATGCCAAGCCGTGGCATGGATTTACCTTCACATTTATATGGAAATTAAGTGATTATGCTAAGTAAAGCAATAACAACAACACCAACTTGTACAAAAACTAACAAATATACATATATATATATTAAGTTTAAAGTTTGAACAAGAGTTGTTGCGCTGGTGAGAAAATTACAGGGCATTCGTTATGTGAAAACTCACATATCAACTGCGTATATGGTATGCAAATATGCCAGCAACCAGGGCTGCCAAGGCTGCCAGGGCTGCCAAGGCTGCCAGGGCTGCCACTTGCTGCTGCACGTGGGTTTGTTGAGCAAACATTTTAATTGAAAATTGCAGAGCCGCAGAAAGTAAATATAGAAGCGGCAACTGCAAACGACAAGTTGAACTGCAAAAACTGATTGCATGGCTGAGTTATGTGTGTCTGTGTCTGTATCTGTGTATGCCTGAGGGTGAGTAACTGCGTATATGTGTGTGTGTGTGTGTATCTACCAAACATTTAGAGCAGTTTGATTTTTGCATAAGCCTGCACTTTGTGAAGCATTCGAAATATTTCAGCATGAATAATAAACTGAAAAAGGCAGCTTGGCTGCTGCTTGGCTGGACCATGCCCTCCCTCCCCCCCAGACACATTTTTGCATAACCAACGTAAATTAAATTAATTAAATTCCTTTCTGTATGTGTGTATGCGTGTGTGTTCGACAGCCAAACAATTTGTATAAGTTCTTCATATATTCGTATATTCGAGTACACACAACAAAAAACCAGAAGAGACAAAAATGCGAGTTATTTAAAAATTGTAAAATAAATATTTGTGTCTGCGGTCGCAGTCGCAATCGAAAAAGCATTGCCAATGCCAGTAAAATTCGTTTTGTAACTCAGCTGCGGCTCAGCAACGCACTGTGCATTCGTTGAGCCCCAAAAAAGTATGCTATAAAAAATTGCGTCGTTGGTTTATTAAAAATTTGTGCAAATGAAGTGGCAATTTACAATTTGCAATTGAAGCGCTGCTCGCTGCTCGCTGGTCACTGGAGTGTCTTTATACACATATACACACACACACACACGCATACACACGCACATATATGCCAAGCGTGACCGCTAAAAAAGGGGCTGGCAGACAGGACAATTGTTGTAGCGTTTGAGTTAAAGTTAATTAATTTTTGCTGCTGATTAAAATACAAGGCAACAATAAAGGCAAAGGACGGGAAGGGATTAAGGAACCCACACACACACACACACACACATGTGCATATCAGCTGCCTAATCCAGCATCAAAATACAAGAATATGCCCCAAGCGTGTACAACATTTTAAACACTTTGACTTTGCAGACATTAATGAATATCAGTATATATATATACATATATATACAAGAGAATGAGATACAAAGAGACAAAGAGACAAAGAGAGGATGAGGGGAATCAGAGAAGATGAACGCACATCAGAGTAGTTTAAAATGCCATTAAATGTTGAGAGATGGGCAGCCTGTCAGACTGTATAGTGACATGTCGGATGGCATCAGCAACAGCTACTCCAACTGTATCTGTGTGTGTGTGTGTGTGTGTGTGTGTGTGTGGAGTGTGTGTGTAGGGGGGGTAGCTGTCAGCATGTATAACTGTTGCTGTCAGGATTATGGCTTGTCACATTATGTATTATGGTGTATTTTATTTGCATTCAATTAAAACGCACGTGTCACTCGCCTTCGCATATAAATTGCTAACAAAATGAGCCAAAAAATTATGCAAATGTTACCAAAAGGCTGTCAGTTCTATTTTATTTTATTTTTTTTTTTTAATACCAAATTGTAAATGTGTTTAGGGCCATAAAAACAGCTGAATCAACACAGCTTAGTTTGTGCTATAAATGTTTGAAAATTAAAGCACGGAAATTGCTTTAAGTATGTTTCAAAATTACGCATTTGCTTGTACATATGCCGAGCTTCGCATACAGACAAAATGTGGCAATCGCTTTGGTCATTACAATAATAATTTTAATGTCGCTGACCTTAATATCGAGCGTTTAGTTGAGCGCACAAAATGCTTATTACGAATTGATATGAATCTAAATTAAAATGGCATCATAAAAACACTTTGGCTCTAGACTTTCTGCTCTGGCCAATAATACAGGTGCGCGGCGAACTTTAATGACATTTGCCGTGAACGGCAAGAGGGAGATTAGGCCAAGAGTAATGACGGCCACAGAGCCAGCTAGTCGTAGACACCGTCTCTCACTCAGTTGGCTCGACAAATGTTACTCTGGGGAACGCTTTTTGGTCTGCCTGCATTGAGTTGTTTGGACATTGAAGCAACCTCACACTATCGTGTGGCCATCAATATGCCAAGCGAGTCACGTTCGGCAAGTCTTAATCGAAGCGAGGACAGCTGCAGGGCATCAGCTTAAAGCCCATTAATTTAAAGCCAACAAACAGTTTTCAAGTGGCATCAACATGCTTTTGGCCATCGTCTGCCTGGCTGAACAAATTACTAACTTAATTATAAATTAATTATCTAACAAAGCATAGAATGCCTGACAGTGTGGCCGCACATCAAAGTATCAATAATTAATCGCCTTGATAATGTTTTCAATTTCTTGCTTCATTAGCTTGTTTCATTCGGGACGTTGAGGGCGTCAGCAACGAGGCCTTTAGAGGCTTTTGTTTTGCTAATCCCAATGAGTAAATGTCCAGGGGAACTGACGACCAATCGGACTGAGAAAGTGAAAAGCTTCGTTAATACATATTAAATAAGTTGCTGGCGAAAGTACAAAAAAAATACTTGCCAATAGCAAATATCAAAAGTATTTTGCTAACGATCGCTAAACAGTTGAAGATGAGTTATGGTTACGTGTTGCAAGTATAACATTAAATAGATTTATATTCGGCACATGCCACAACGCATTGAGCATTGAGCACCAGAACGTGAGGCAGGCAGGAAACAGAACTGAAACCGGATGTACGCCTGACGACCATTGCCGGAAATTAAACTATTTGTTAGCCTTCTCTAGGTGCCCCCAATGGAGAGGGAGTCGCACCCAACATGCAACAGTTCATAACATAACAAACATAAATAAAAAAAGAAACGAAAACCAAAACCAAAAAAATTATAAATACTCTAACAATCGTTGACAGTTTTTGTGGACTCACCTGTGCTGAGTTGCAGCTCAATGATTATTTTCCTTTAGTTTGTAATGTATATGTGTGTGTGTGTGTGTGTTTGTGGTATATGCTTGAGTTTGAGTTAGGCGCGCTTGTTAAATTTCTAAATGGCGCATAATTCTCGAAAAATTTCGAAATCGCGTTTAATTTGCAACACTTGAAGTTGCCACTTGAAAGTTTGTTTTGTTGCGTTCGTCTCGTTTATTTTTGATTGCTTAGAAATAATTCTTGGCTCACACGCACACTCACAGTCACAGTTACGCTCACACACAGGCACACTCACATTCACACTCACACCCACACACACCTTGAGTGTTAGAAAACATTGCAGAACGCGGCGCTTGAACGCTGCTTTTGACTTGATTATTTTATTTTTGTTGACTTTAACTTGTTCCGCGTCTTGTGTCCTGTTCACGAAACGGCTCAACTCGAACTGTAACGAAGCTCAGCTGCTGCGGCGACAGCAAGTCAAGTCTATCAGGCAATCGTTTCAGCTCACTCTCTCTCTCTCTCTCTGGCGCTCTCTGCTACGCACCTTCGTGCGACTGGAAAGCTTTTGCTTATGTGTGCGTGAGAAAAACCAGCTGGCGCAGCATTAAAAAGTAATATCAATTTCCACCTTGCAAACAGCGAAGCAACAGCTAAGCGATTTCCCAGGATGCAGCAGCGTCTCTGTCCGTGTCCATGTCCCTGTCCCTGTCCATGTCCGTGTCTGTGTCTAGCTGTGGAGCCCCGCCTCCTTGCCTGCCCACGCCTTTGCGTTAGGTGCGCGTGCTCCTCATGTTCTGCTTACTCTACACACACACACACACACACATCACGAAGTGTAGACTTTTCCACAATTGTTGCATGCGATGATATTGCGAATGTTGCGTATACGCCAAGGTGAACAACTGTATTAACTTTTAATTACAAATTGTAGCTTTAAATAAATGATTTGCAAATTATAATTTAATATAATATATAAAGAAATAGATAAAACATATTCATTAAATAAAAGAAATATGAATAAAAATATTTCTGTATTATAAAAATGTATTTTAAATTAAACAATTATGTATAAATAAATTTTTTAAGTTTTATTCAATTAAATAAATTAGAAAAGAAAAATATACAAATTTAAAAACAAATCATTTAGGTATTAAAAATATATGTTTTAAATTTAAAATTCATGAACAAATAATTTATTTATTAAAATAAATAATAAGTTCAATATATTTATTAATTTAAGTAATAAATAAAGCAAAATTTGTTATAATAAAAAATTATCTTTCAGATATAAATATTGTATAAGAATACTTTATTTATATTGCATTTTTTAGATAAAATACTTCAATGTTTCCTTAAATATTTAATTAGTGTATTAAAATCTATTTTTATAAATACAATTATTTCAATAAAATAAAGAATTGCTTAAAGTAATTTAAAGAATTGCCAGAATATGATTGTTACTTACTTAAATTGCTTGCAATTAGAATATTGATAAGTGGGCAATTTGATTTGCGTTTGATAACTTCAAGTTGACTTTATAAACATTCGAAGCCACAAACTAAAGGACACCGTGGGACTCTCAAACACACAGACACATTGAAAAAAGCGCAACAGGACCAAAATAATTGCGCGTTAAACATGTGCCAACGTTACGAGGCGCAACAGACGAGCTGCTGCTCAATGGCAGCAAAGAAGAGAGAGAGAGAGCGAGACCGAGAGAGCGAGTGTATAATAGCAAGAGAGAGATAGGGCTAAAGCGAGAGAGAGAGAGAGAGCGAGCGCAAGAAGCCGAGTAAAGCCGAAGCGTGGAGAGCGTGACTGGAAATGTTCAACTGGTTGCGTTTTTGCAAGCAACAGGATATGTTGGAAGCCTGCAAAAACATAGAAAAACATCGCACGACAACAACAAGAACAGTTAGCACAGCAGGAAGGCACAAGCTGACTGGCTGGCAGAATGGTTGGCTGGCTGGTTGGGCTGGCAGCAGCACCGCAAGGTGGATAGCGGATAGAGGAGGAGGGGAGCACAGCCAGGACGGCCTACAAACAGTCGCGTGCTTAAAGCCTCAATACCAAAACAATTTGAGAGCGCACAATAAAATTGAATGGGCGCAAAGAAAAGGACGAAAGCAACAACAACAACAATAACAAAAAAAAACAAAAACAAAAACGAAAAAAAGTGAGGAGGCAGCAGAAAAATGTGCCAAATGGGGGAAAAAAAACGAAGAAGAAAGCAAAAGAAAAAAACAGTAGAATGTTGCGTGTGAAAGGAGCAGCGCCTGTTGAAGGACGAGCGGCCATTAGAAAGCTGCAAAAGTTGGCAATGTTTACAGGTAGCAGGAGGGTAAGAGGATTGGTTTGGGTGGGGGACGTTGGAGGGCCGGGCAGAGGGTGTGTTTGTCTACTACCTCCTGTGCGAAGGACACACCAAAAGGTACGCAGCGTGTGTCGATTAAGATGCCGAGCCATTGTTGTTGTTGCTGTTGTTGGGACTGGCGTTTCGGGTCGTGACAGACAGCGAGACGTTGAGCCTGAGTGCTGAGTCCTGTAGCTGAAAACCGGACCCACGCAGCGAGTGAAGAACTGTAGCTGCCTGTCAGCTTATCAATTTGTATGCCTGCAGATATTTATTTATGAATATCCTTTGGATGCTTAAGCGCTGGCTGCGCGATTGTGTTGTGGCAAGGGGGTAGATGGAAAAGGAGGAAAGGGGGTTAAGGGACACTCTCACGCCTTTTATGACGAATCCTGCCGCGTAATCCTGACGCATACCTGGGGGTCCGTGCGTCCAACCAAGCATCTTCTCTCGCTTCATTCGCCATTTCTCTTTGCACTTCTTCGTTTCCGTTGCTTTTGCCGCTTCGTTCGCTTGTCTGCCTTTTATGTCGAGTCCTTTCTTAATTTTATTTTTATTGCAGATTGATTTTTTCAGATTAAGTTTCTTCGCTCGCCCGCTGACTGCGCAGCATTCGCATTTAAGTCGCTTATAAAAATAAAGTCGCAAATAAAAAAAAGTGTTGCCTACTTTTCAGGGTCAGCACAATGAAATATGAGGCAGCTCAAGAGGAGAACTGTTTTTAAGCCAACTTCTGCTTCAATTAGCCAGCGAAAAAAACCAAAACCAACATGCAAACAGGAAACAAACTCTTTTTCCCCCTTATGCTCAATTTTCAATTCTCATTTCTCATGCCGCAGCTCAACCAACAACACACCATAAGCTCAAAGTAAAAGTAAAGCATTCTCATGCAAATGGTTTTGTTTAACCACGAAATATTTTCAGCATTCAACACACACACACGCACACACACACCTCAAACACACACATACACACATGCATACATGCATATATGCGTGAGAGTTCTGCGGCAAAAGTTTTTAGTACAAACAAAATCAAACCGAGCGCAACAAAGTACGCAAATATTTACCTACACTCACGCACACACGCTCATATATGTATGTATACGTGTACTTATGCATATACATATATACACACACATCTGGTCAGTTGGCAAAGTCATAAAGGTAACGGCTCAAATACAGTTGGCAGCAATAACAATGCGACAGATTGATGGAGTTAGCAAGCGTGAAGTGCTGCAAAGTAGAGAGCAATAATCTTGATGTGAGTCCCTTACAAACTGAGCAAGGATATGAAGCAGTCAAAAGAGGTAGAGACAGAATTACAATGAATTACACTTTGATAGTCACAGCAAGCAGAACTGCAGTTATACACGAATATGTGTTAAAGTACAAGTAAGTTTCAAAAAATAAACAACAATTCTAGAAATTTATTATACAGAAAAAATAATATAAATAAATAATTATAACTTCCAACAGATTTCTAAGTGAAATAGATCTATAATATCCGTGTCCCTCATGCTGATATCCTTAAGTAATTCTATTATCCCTTTATGTCATTTTACAATAAGATATAAGCTGCCAGCATTTAAACTATATTTACATATATTTATAGTGTTTGCTTACAACTAGAGAGTAAAATGATGTTAACTTAACTTAAAGCTGCCTATCACATATTTTTAATATCAAAAGAACATTCTACACAGTTAAGTGATGTTATCAATGTCATTGGCTGCTAATTGACTGTACTTAAGTCGGATTAAAATTCTATTAAAATGTCAGCAAAGGCCAAATGCAAGTGCAACGTAACTCAAGCGTGCAAAGCATAAGTTCAAAATGATTTGCCATTTGATTGGCCAAGTGAGGGCTTAAGATGATTTCTGCCATGAGAGAGAGAGAGAGAGAGAGAAATGCGATGACAAAGAGAGAGCCGAGTTTAATCCAAGCAAACGAGAGCTTAGGCAATAGCCATGTTCAATAGTTGGCCTAATCCTTTTGCATCAAAGACTTAATTAATGCAAAATCATAAAGAAAGATGCGCTAATGCTACTAATTTTGACAGCAAAATATTCAAAGCAAATGTTGTTATCAAGTTAAGTAATTCTGAAAATGAGAAAAACAAGCATGATAGACTAACAGACGCGCTGTAAGTAACTTTTTTTGTAAATTGCTTGTCAGACTCAACTCATTCAATCATTAAATGACTTAATGCTAAGTTTATACACTCCAAGTGTTTGTTACCTGTTTAGAGACAAAGACAACAACAAAAGTGCTTCATTACAATTTTAATTTGACATTTTAGCAAGCGGTTGCCGCTTACAGAGCTTAATTAGAGCAATTTGTGAGCAGGACAAGTGTGCTTAGTCCCAAGTCTCAGTCCGAGGCAGAGACTTGAGTCGGCTGCGAATTGTTGTTGTTGCGCAATGTTCAATGCAAATAGTTTGGCAAGAGTGGGAGTGAGACAAAGAGACAGATAGAGAGAGAGATAGAGAGAAAGAAGAAAAGTAGGCGTGTGCTTTTTTATTTTTGTATTTACAGCGCAAAGTTAATTGAATTTTCACACCGAAAAGCGGCGGACAACATTGAGCCTAAGGCTATTGGCATTGTGCCAGGGAGGCATAGAGATAGAGATAGAGACGTAGAAAGAGACAAGGACAAAGAGAGCACTCTCAGTAAATGCTTTATTTGACAAAGTAATTAAGTCGGAATAATGCGCATGGAAATTGCTGTCAAGTGGTTCATAATTTGTTAGGCAATGCGGCAGTCAGCTTCTTTATGGACTGCCAAAGGTAAAGGTAAATTCTTATTGTTAGCTGGCATCAAATCATTGAGTGTGTTATGTTGTTGAGAATGCGCAAGCCACGAGCTATGTTCAAGCAGTGGTACAAGTGGTTACAGCATCGTCCCACAAGAGGCATGGCCGTCACGCATCTGGAATTGCCCGATAAATCGGAGGGCGATAAGAAACTCTATCGTACATTGAGTCTATCGAATGGTGTGAAGGCCATGCTCATATCTGATCCCACCATGGGACAATCAAGTGCGGCTTCTATAACAAATGCATCCGTTGGCTCTGCCCCAGTGCCCAGTACACAGAGCTCCAGCTCATCTCTTGAACAATTCCACGGCAAGTTGGCCGCCTGTGCGGTATTAATGGGCGTGGGTTCGTTTAGTGAACCCCATGAGTTTCAAGGACTTGCCCATTTTCTCGAGCATATGATATTTATGGGCTCTGAAAAGTATCCAGAGGAGAACGCCTTTGATTCGTTTGTCACGAGGAGTGGAGGATTTAGCAATGCGCACACCGAGAACGAGGACACGTGTTTCTACTTTGAGGTGGAGGAGCAACATCTGGACAAAACAATGGACATGTTTATGCATCTAATGAAGGCACCGCTCATGTTGCCCGAGGCGATGGCACGAGAGCGTTCTGCCGTGCAATCGGAGTTCGAACAGACCCACATGGTGGATGAGGTGCGTCGTGATCAGATTCTGGCAAGTCTGGCCGGCGAAGGATTCCCACAACGTACCTTCAGTTGGGGCAACCTCAAGTCACTGAAGGAGCATGTTAATGACGAGGATCTGCACAGGGCACTCCACGAATTTCGGCGTAAACATTATGGTTCCAATCGTATGACAGTCTGCCTGCAGGCCACGCTTTCCTTGGATGAGCTGGAGGATCTGCTTGTGCGCCATTGCTCCAACATACCAGAGAGCGAAGAGCCCCCAATGGATATTTCCAAATTGAAATACAGTCAAGCATTCCAGGAGAAGTTCTTCAAGGAAGTGCTGCTCGTGCAGCCCGTGGAAGATATTTGTAAGCTAGAATTCACCTGGGTGCTGCCCCCCATGAGAAATTATTACAGATGCAAACCGGATTCATTTATCGCACATCTGCTGGGCTACGAGGGTGTCGGCAGTCTGTGTTCCTTCCTGCGACGTCGCCTCTGGTGCATGAGTGTCATGGCGGGTGTCGGGGCGGGTAGCTTTGATAACAACTCCATATACTCGCTCTTCAATATGTGCATACATTTAACAGACGAAGGATTCGAGCATCTGGATGAGGTAATGTCCGCCACCTTTGCCTGGATTCACTTGGTCAGTGATTGCAGCACGTTGCCAGTTGCCTACAGGGAACTGCAACAGATTGCTTCCAACAATTTTCGATTTCAAATCGAGATTCCCTCGATGGACAATGTACAGAGCATTGTGGAGGCACTGAGGTTTCTGCCGCCCAAGGATGCGCTCACCGGCACCCAGCTGTACTTCGAGTACGATGAAATGGCTCTCAAGATGATCCGACAGCATTTGACGGACTTCCGGTTCAATATCATGATCTCATCGCATATACCATATGAGACCTACGAGTATGATCGACGAGAGCCTTGGTTTGGCACAGAGTACACCAGCATTGGGATCCCCGAGAAGTGGGAACAAATGTGGCACAATCCTCAGCCCCATGACGAACTCAAGCTGCCCGAGGAGAATCCTTTTGTGACCACCGATTTTACACTACAATGGATAAAGGCGGGCAAACCTCACATCTCCCGACGTCCGAAGGCTTTGATCCGCAATGAGGTGTGTGAACTTTGGTTTCGCCAGGATGACACGTTTCTTCTGCCCGATGGCTTCATCAATCTGTACTTTATAACACCCCTAATGCGAAAAAGTCCTCGCGATTATGTGGCAGCGGTGCTGTTCACCTACTTGGTGGAGTTTTACATTGCCGAGCAGCTTTATCCGGCATTGATGGCGGGTCTGACATACGGATTGGATACGGCTGATAAGGGATTGGTGCTGCGGGTCAGTGGATACAATCAGAAGCTGCCATTGCTCGTCGATATCATCATCAATGTGATGAAAACGATGGAGGTAGATGTGGCCCAGCTAATGTCCTTCAAGGAACTGAAGAAGCGACAGCTCTTCAATGCGGTCATCAATGGTAAGTCCCTCAATCTGGACTTGCGTCTCACGGTGCTGGAGCACATGAGGTTCACCTTGCTGCAAAAGTATGAGGTAATCGATGAAATCACTGTGGAGGATATTGTGAAGTTTAAGGATAACTTCTATAAGAAAATGTATGTGCAGGCCCTGATCCAGGGCAACTTCACGGCCCAGCAGGCGATCGATGTCACACAAAAGGTGCTGGATACCTATCACAGTCAAAAGGTTGAGAATCTGGCGGAGCAACACAATCGGATGGTCCAATTGCCACTGGGCGAGCATTATTTGCGGGTGAAGAACCTTAACGAGGATGATCCCAATACGATAATCGTAAACTATTATCAGATTGGGCCAAGCACTCTCAAGATGGAGGCCATGTTGGATCTGGTAGATCTGATTGCGGAGGAACCCTTCTTCAATCAACTGCGCACCAAGGAGCAACTCTGCTACAGTCTGGGCATCTTTCAGCGCATTGGATATGGCATTATGGCCTATATGCTCATTATCAACACGCAGGAGACCAAATTTCCCGCCGACTATGTTGACAAACGTCTTGAGGCATATCGACTGCGAGTTCCTGTCATTATCAACGATATGGATGATCAGGAGTTTGAACAGATGCGGACAACTGTCATAAATAACAAGCGATTGGGAGATCACAGTCTCTTCGATGAAATGATGCGCAATTGGAGTGAGATTGCCAGCATGGATTATGTTTTCAATCGCAACGAAATTCATATACAACTGCTGTCCGATGTCTCGAAGAAGAGTATCCTGGACTTTCTATCGAACAACGAAAGGACCAATCTTCGCAAACTCTCCGTTCAGGTCATAGGAACATCCACGATAATAAGGCGATCACAAACCGAAACTCCCGATGCAATTTCCGATGCCATTGCCTCACGTCATAGCTCGACAACAGGGCTGTCCAGGCGGCCTGGTTCGCTGGCCGTGATCCTGGATGAAGTGCAGCGTAATATATCAGAGGAGCAGATGCTGTTCGAACAGATTGGCGATAAAATTACATTAGATTTCATTGGCGATAGCACCGATAGCTCTCACATAATGGATATCGACAATTTCAAGAAGAATCTGTATGTGTATCCTCTCATAACAGCCAATCCCAAGTATCACGGCTTGTAGACATCTAGTAAACGTTCAAGTCTCTGCCACTGTATAACATTATTATTTGTCGCGCTGGCAACCAAGTAAACATGTTAACACACACATACAGAGAGACAGAGAGAGATAGGGAGATGGGAGATGGGATAGGAGAGAGACAGCAATGTGAAGCTCTAATGGATGCTTGCTGTTGCTGAGGGGGAAGTTTTCGCTTTGGTAAGCAACTGACGCCATTTTAATAACGCAAATTACTGTCAGCTGTAGCAATTTTGTGGGTATGAGGGGAGCAAAGGGCGATGCAGGGAATGGCAATTGCTGGGCAACTGTTGCTGGCACATATTGCGGCTGCTGTTGCTTTCATTAACAACAACTACAACAATAAGTCAAAATAATTGTATGTATATATATATATATATATATATATATATGTCTATATATAAATATATATGCATATAAATAAGACAAATGCTAACATAAATTTTGTATGATTAACTATTTAATACTCTGTAAGAGTACATTTGATAAAATTGGACTAAATGAATTGTTACAAAATATGCGCAAAGTTAAATTTCGATGTCTGTACAATTAAAAATATATATATTTAAATAAATGCAAAATAAATACATAAATATGACTTGATAATATATATAATATATTTACTAATAATAGACATGGTAAGTTAATATTAAAAGCGTGACTAAATATTATTAAACAAAAACCAAACGAATGGTATTCGACTAAAATGTATAGCATACTTTTATGCGCAACTTTAAATTCGAATTGAAGGAATTCGTACAATGAATATTTGTAGGGCATATATGAAAATATTCTAAATAATTATATTTATGCATAGCAAAGACAAATGGCAAGTTCGAAATGTAAGCCTGACTGAACAATACTCTGTAAAACGCACAAATATGTCTTTCAAATACATCAATACAGATGTGCAACAAATTGAAGCATACTTTTAAGCGCAATACTAAATATAAATCCAAAATATTGTATTCAAACTTGTGCAGGAGACTGTGGAAGCAAACAAGGCTTTCCGAGAACTGGTCCAGGTTCTCATCTCACGGATGCCTAAATGACTCAACCAACCATAAAAATCGGATTGTGGAATGCACGAGGACTAACTAGGGGCTCTGAAGAGCTTCGGCTTTTCCTCAGTGTACATAATATAGATGTCATGCTTGTCACTGAGTCACACATGCGGGAGGGTCAGCGGATCTTTCTACCTGGATATTCCACGTATCACGTCTTCCATCCCAGCGGTAACAGCAGAGGTGGGGCCTCAGTCATTGTGCGCTCTAGCATTAGCCACAGTCCCCAGCCTCCCATCTCTACCAACGACAGGCAGATAGCATACATTCAGCTGCAGACAGCGGAGGGGCCTGTTGTTCTCGCGGCTGTGTATCTCCCACCTAGAGAGCGATGGATACGAGCTGAATTTGAGTCGCTATTTGCCGTGCTAGGCAACAAATTCATTGCAGGAGGAGACTACAATGCCAAGCACGCATGGTGGGGCAACTCAAGAGCCTGTGCAAGAGGCAAGGTATTGCAGGAAGTCGTTGCGAATGGACAGTACCAAATTTTAGCAACTGGAGAGCCGACCTTCTACTCCTACAATCCTCTAGTATCTCCGTCTGCGCTAGACTTCTTTGTCGTCAATGGGTACGACATGAGAAGGCTTAATGTACAAACGCTTCATGAGCTTTCATCAGACCACACTCCTCTTCTGGCTGATTTGCATGCAATGCCGATAAACAAGCCCCCCACGCTCCTGCTTACTCGCTCGAGGTGCTGATATAGAGAGATTCAAGGCTTATCTGACGCAACATATCGACCTAAGTGTAGGTATTCAAGGAACAGACGATATTGATAACGCCATCGACAGCTTTATGGATATCCTGAAGCGAGCAGCAATTCGATCGGCACCAAGTCACCAACAAAATGTGGAATCCTCTCGACAACTTCAGCTACCTCCCATTGTGGCTAGCCTCATCCGACTCAAACGTAAAGTCAGAAGAGAATATGCGAGAACTGGAGATGCCCGAATCCAGCAGATTCACAGTAGGCTTGCCAATCGACTACATAAAGTGCTGAATCGCAGAAAGCAGTCCCAAATTGATAATTTGTTGGAAAACTTGGACACTGATGGCTCCACAAATTTCTCTCTATGGCGTATCACAAAACGGTATAAGACCCAGGCTACACCGAACTCGGCTATAAGGAACCCGGCAGGAGGCTGGTGCCGCACATCACGGGAAAAAACAGAAGTGTTTGCGAACCATTTAGAGCAACGCTTCAAAGCGCTCGCCTTTGCGCCGGAGAGTCACAGCCGAATGGTTGCGGAGTCTCTTCAGACACCATTCCAAATGGCATTGCCCGCCGATCCTGTCACACTGGAGGAAGTAAAGGAGCTTGTATCAAAATTGAAGCCCAAGAAAGCTCCGGGTGAGGACCTTCTTGACAACAGGACAATACGGCTCCTTCCAGATCAGGCTCTGCTATATCTGGTGCTAATATTTAACAGCATCCTGCGAGTGGGATACTTTCCGAAAGTCTGGAAGACGGCAAGTATTATAATGATTCTAAAGCCAGGAAAGCAGCCATTAGATGTGGACTCATACAGGCCGATTAGCCTTCTACCTTCACTGGGCAAGATGCTGGAGAGATTAATCCTTAACAGGATTCTCACTAGCGAGGAGGTCACTCGGGCGATCCCAAAATTCCAATTTGGTTTCCGGCTGCAGCATGGCACGCCAGAACAACTGCATAGGGTTGTTAATTTCGCGCTAGAGGCCCTGGAAAAGAAGGAGTATGCGGTAGCTGCTTTTTTAGACATCCAGCAAGCTTTCGATAGAGTGTGGCACCCTGGTCTTCTTTACAAGGCCAAGAGCTTGCTATCTCCCCAGCTGTTCCAGCTTATAAAGAGCTTTTTGGAAGGGCGCAAGTTCAGCGTGACGGCCGATGGATGCAGATCCTCTGTAAAATTTATTGAAGCCGGCGTCCCCCAAGGCAGTGTTCTAGGCCCCACCCTGTACTCCATCTTCACTGCGGATATGCCTAACCAAAATGCAGTGACCGGACTCGCAGAAGGAGAGGTCCTAATCGCGACATATGCCGACGACACCGCAGTGCTCACTAAAAGCACCTGCATTGTCGAGGCTACGGATGCTCTACAGGAATACTTGGACGCATTCCAGGAATGGGCTGTGAAGTGGAACGTGAGCATCAATGCCGGCAAATGCGCAAACGTTACTTTTACAAACCGCATTCGCGACTGCCCCGGTGTCACGATCAATGGGAGCCTATTAAGCCTCACACATGAGTACAAATACCTTGGTGTCATCCTGGACAGAAGCCTGACCTTCAGAAGACATATTACGTCGTTGCAGCACTCATTCAGGACAAGGATAACAAAAATGAATTGGTTGCTTGCAGCACGCAATAAGCTGTCCTTGGACAACAAGGTAAAAATCTACAAATGCATAGTAGCTCCAGGGCTTTTCTATGCCATCCAAGTATATGGAATTGCGGCAAGGACTCACCTGAACAAAATCCGAGTTCTGCAAGCTAAAATGCTGAGGAAGATCTCTGGGGCTCCTTGGTACATGAGAACCAGGGACATCGAGCGCGATCTCAAGGTGCCAAAAATCGGTGACAAAATCCGTGAGGTTGCCAAGAAATATCACGAGAGACTGGATTCTCACCCAAACAGCCTGGCCAGGAGACTCGGTGTTGCAGCACAGAGGTCTGCCAGCCCCCGCTCTAGAGTTAGAAGAAGACTCAAACGTCACCACCCTCAAGACCTGCTGGACCGGGCCTTGACGTAAACTTGTTCCTATATTCCCAAAAGTAAAATTGTCTGTGATATCTACACCCCCAAATTCTTGTATCCCCTAAACTATGTATACTATGCCCGTTTCTTCCCATAGCCCTACATTATAAACTACCACCTTCCGATTAGATTAAGCTGCCTTAAAGGTAGCAGGGCACTAATCTGTACATATTTCCTTTAATAAAAAAAAAAAAAAAAAAAAAAAAAAAAAAAAAAAATATTGTAGGTAAATTGAAAAATGTTTTTGGATAAACAAGTAAAAGCAATTTTAAATAATAAATAAATAATAAAAATAAGCTAAATATTAAACTATTACCTTGTGCCTGGCTGTATAATGCTCTGTAGAACTCCAGTAACTAAGTGAAAATTCAATGGCATTCTCTTCTGCACAGTTTTAAAGCAGGAATTTCACTTTAATTAAAAGGAAGTTCTAAAATTTACTGCTTGGCCTGGTCCATAGCCAAATGAACTGCATAAACAACAAAGAGTGCGTTGGTTTAGAAGACGCTGCTGCTGTTGGCGTTGCTAAGCATTGAAAGCATCATTATACAAGCAAAACGACATTGTTTGCACTCGAACCGTTGTTGTGTGTGTGTGTGTGTTTGTATGAAAGTATGTTTCTCTGTTGGCAGCTTGGCAGTAGTCCAACTATGCAGCATTGTGACTGAAAATGTTTGGTATAGTCAGAGTTTGCTGCAATTTTGCGTCATATTGTTTGCTTATTTCGTTTCGGGTCTAAAAATAAACGCACAGCAGCACAAAACAGACAACAATAACTGCTCATTGAAGCACGCCCACATGCCGCCCAACAATCAGCCAATGAGCGCTTTTGCTAATGATAAGCCTTGTTTCCCAGCTTAACGTTGTTGTTACTTTCGTTTGTGGCCTGGCATTGCCATAAAATCATTATGATTGCTTTTTATTGTGCCATTGATTTAAGTTTTAATGCTGAATTTATCAAGCGAGCAGTTGTCTTAATGCGCTTAAATCCGAATTAATTATGCTTCGCAGGGCTCAAAACTCAGCAAACATAATGAGCATCAACTACATAATGAACTAGCTAATTATTAATTAAAACAGTTTAACATACTGAATGAATATTGTTTGTAAAATTGAGTACTCGAAATGCATTTGGAAAAATGAATAAAGTTTTTATTTACGCAATAATTTCTTGCACAGTTATGTGTATAAGTATATGTATATCACTTGTTATAATTAATTTATATAGTATATTTATTTATTTTTTCATTCATTCGTTTTCTTGATTGCCAACAAAATTTAAATTAAAAAAAAAAAAAGAAGAACAATACACAACTTTTATGACGTCAGAGAATTGATGCACTGCATTTTATTTATTGTAATGTATTGTATTTAAATTAAATTTTAAACGCAACACACAGAAAATGTTTAAGCCAACTTTAAAGTAGATAATATATATTTATATATATAAATCGTATTTATTAAATATATATAATTTGAATTAAGCATTAATAAAAACAATAAATTTAGTTATGGTAATTTAATTCTGTTGCGTCTGTCAGGCGCCTAACAATAAGTAAACTTTTAGCAAACTCTTTATATTTAATTTTTTTTTTTGTATTTTTTATCTTTTTTTATTTGTTTAAATTAATTAATGAATTTGTGAGATTAATGGAAACATTTTTAAAGCGCGTTGATGAGAATATGATATACTTATTAAGCATGCAATTCAATTGATTTTTGTTCCATAAACTTTGACATGGATTATTGCAAATGTAAACAAGTGTTAAGTTAATTGATGTTGTTGTCGTTCTGCTTCTTTCTTTCTTGTTGTTGTTGTTTTTCGGCGCATTTGAACGCCACCATGGCTAAAGCTACAATTAAATCAAGTATATCAAGTAATTTACTTATATAAAAATATATATATTTATATAAATATATATAATATTAATATTATAATTATAAAGTTTTTATGTTTCTTTTATTTTCTTTGTGAAATGTGTCAATTAACATATTGTTTCAGTTGTATTATTATATTTAATTTTAATTTTTGTGTAGAACACTCAAAATATGTCCGAATGCTAAGCATGCTCATCGATTTAAACTTACACATTTATTTAAAACGAAACTTTTGATTTATCAATAAGTTTTCATGAAAGTTTAACAGACTCTTGGCAAACTTGCGTTACGCCGAATGAAGTACTTGCCGCATTGAATTAAATTAAATTAATTTAAGTAACGGAATTCGCTCTATTAATTGGCTTAAGAAGGCATTAAATGAATTATTGATAATTGCTTTAATTTAATTTAGTTTTTCTTTTCATTTTTTTCTTTCGACTACTTTTAAAGGCTTTTTCTTTCCTTGCAGGAAATACTTCTCAAATTGTTTACTTTGTTTAATTTTAGTTGTAAATTTTTCGTTTGCTGCAATTGAATGAAGTTTGTCAGAAGTTATGGCTTAAATTTTAAATTAAATTTCATTTTAAATAGAACTTAAAACAAAATTCTTGAATGTGTTTTACTTGTTTCTCTCGCAATGACAAGACATATTTATTTTATTTTTTTTTTTTTTTGCATATGTTTTTTGTTTTTGTTTATCTCTGTTTCTCTCAACTCACTACAGGCTCAACCAATTCTCTCATTCACTACGCTCTCTCTCTCTCTCTCTCGCTCTTTCACACTCTCTCGCTCTTGCTCTCTGCTAGACTTTTAGTTTGATTTCACTCGCGATATTTTCAGATTGGAATGACCTTAATTAGAAACATGTACTTTTTTCTTTCGAGCTTTACAACATTATTTTGCGCTTATTATTTTTCTTTTTTGTTTTTTTTTTATATCTATGATTACTTTCTTCTGTTTTTTTTTTCTTTCTATGTTTTGGCTGTTGTTTTTGTTGTTGCTGTCGCTGCTTATAGGAAAGGGTGCGGAAATATAGTGGAGTGTGTTTGCTCCCGGCAATTTTGGCTTTAGTTGTGTTTTTTCATTTTCATTTTGTTTTTCGTTTTTTATTTTTGTTGCTTTTTTTTTTGGAAATAGTAAAGTTTTGTTTTAACTATATTGTTCAAATGTTTTAAATGCATTTAGAAAATAAATAGGACTTCTTTTTAGTTGTGTGTTTTGTATATTTTTGTTTTGCTTTCTATTTCGATACGAATTTTTCAGGAATATTTGAGAAAAGCGAGCACCTACACAAAGCAACTGCCTGTCGCAATTTCAACTGTGTGTATGTGTGTGTGTGTGTGTTTATGTGTTAAATTTTCACCTGCCTTTTTGTTTTTGTTTCTGTTCTTATTGTTATTTTGTTGCCTTATTGTTTAGACAGTAAAATCGCCAGCTGCCCAGGTCATCTTGTAGTCATCGATGTTGAACAGATCAAAGATGTCACCACTTGCCACATTGAAGGCATCCACTGCACCACCGCTGCTGCTGCTGTCCATGCCATTGACGACCCCAGTTGCCGCTGTGCTGTAGTCGGTATGACCAACAGTTGCTGGCTGTGAGACCGCCTGCATGATGGAGTTCAAGGTGCTCTCAAAGTCATCACAGACATCCATGGGCGTGCTGTTGTAATGGCCATTTGAGTTGCCGCACTCGACGCTGGCTCCCGATGGACTGACAATGCCATTGTTGCCATGATTGTGATTGTTGTTGTGCGTGTTGCTGCTGTTGCTGTTGCTGCTGACGCTGCTTGCGACATGTTGACTCAACTGGGCCACAAAACTGTCCGCATCGAAGTCAACGTCAGCACCGTGATTGTTGTTGAGGAGCACGCTGTCTGGACTGCTGGCATCGAGCAGCTCATTGATGCTCGGCTGCAGACTGGGATTGAGATCGCGCCGCATGTTGTTGCTGTTGCTGTTGCCGTTGTTGTTGCTGCCACTCTTGGCCCCACAATAGTTGTTCGAATCGTCGCCAATGTCCATTTCCAGCTGCTGTGACATCAACTCCAGCAATTCATACTCATCGAAATGATTGAGCTTGGCATCCGGACTGTTTGGCTTGTCCCCAATACTGTTGCTGCCAGCTCCGTTGACAACATTGCTGTTGCACTTGGCCGGATGCTCCAGGAATATGTCCAACGTCTTGACCACACTCTCCGCATCAATGGAGCCCGTTTCTGGCTGCAATGGAGAGGCCATATCGATGCTCTCAATGAAACTGTGTGCAGCTGCTTGTTGATTGCTGGATGCATAGCTAACGTGACTATCATTGGTGTCCATGGCCATGTCGAGATTGGGCAGAGATTGTGGTGTGGGTGGCGCCTCCAGCTTGGGCACCAACGGCACTATGCTCGCCCCACCCGCCGCTGTTGTCGGTGTCACGCCATTGAACATGGCCAACTCCGGCAGCGGCGTCAATGGCGTTATGGGTTCCAAGGCGGCGCTCTCTGGCAACTCTCCCTGCTTGATGAGTATGTCCAGCACATCGCTTACCTGCTCCGACTTGATGCCAGTTGGTTTGCGTTGAACTGTTGCTGCTGCTGTTGCTGGGGCTGGCGATGCCACTGGCTCCTCCTTGATCTTCATCAGCGGCATGTTGCCCATGGCAGCAGCTGCTTTGTTTGCCGCCAGCTGCTTGGTGGCCTCCTCATATTGCGGTGGTGGCGCTGTCGTCGGCTTAATGTCCAATTGTATAAGCTGTTGGCCAGGCTGAAAGTGTTGCTGCTGCTGATGTTGCAGTTGCAGCTGCTGCAGTTGCTGTTGTGTAATGATCGGCTTGGCATCAATGGGAAACACAATGCTGGGCAACGAATTGGTGCGTTGATGTCCATTCAGCAGTTTCTTTGTAGCAACTGTTGCTACCGATTGCTGTGTTGCAGCTGCTGTTGTTGTTGTTGTCGCTGTGAGACTTATGTTGGCCAGCGTGTGAGCCGTCATCTGTTGATCGTTGAGTCCCAACAGGAATATCGTTTGATTGCCCTCGTTCCACACAAGTCCCACATTATTCTGATGTGGCAGAGCAGCTGTTGCTGTTGTCAGTGGTTTGCTTGCATGCAATATTGTTGCCGTGTTGGCAGCAGCAACAACATTCGTTTGCTTTGTGGGCGTGGCTGGCAGCTTAGGTGCGCTAATTGTATTGTTGTTGGATGGAATGAGTACAGTTTGTGTCTTTTGCGTTAGCAAACGCATTTGCTGCTGCTGCTGTTGTTGTTGTTGTGCCTGTTGTTGCTGGTGTTGTTGTTGCTGCTGCTGCTGCTGCTGGTGTTGCTGTTGTTGCTGCATTGCTGCTGCAGCAGCGGCAGCCTTTTGCTTTTGTATTTTCGCTTCCAGCTGCTGTTTTACAACCATTTTCTGATTAATTGGCGGCGGCTGATTGTTGCTATGATTGCTGATGCTGCTGCTGTTGCTGTTGTTGGCGGGCTTCTTCGCTTGATTGCTGCTGCTGCCATTAAGCTTGGCTGCTGTGGCTGGCTTCACAGTCACCTTGGCAGGTATGCTCTTCTCCAGCTGCGGCAACACCGTCAACGTTTGCTGTGGCCCATTCGACGTTGTCGTGATCAACGTGATCTGCTGTGACGGCAATGCGTTGACAACTTGCGCTGTAACTGTTTGCTGTTGCTGCTGTCGTCGTATCTGCTGCAATTCCTGCTGCGAACGTTGCAATTGTCGCTGCAGCTCATCGATCTTACGCTGCTGACGTCGCAGCAACTCCTCGTTCTGTATGATGGTTGCTGTCTGTGGCTGTGGAGGAAGTATTGTCTGCAATGTCATTGCATGATTGTTGTCCAATTGCTGCACTACATCCATTTGCTCGTGCTCTTCCGCTACCAACATGGCCACTGGCTGTGGCTGCTGCTGTTGTTGCTGCTGCTGCTGTTGTGCCGCATCTGTTGCCCCACAATTGCTGGTGTCCATGGCATCGCTGATGGTAATCACTTCTGTGGCCGTTGCAGCTGCTGTTGCCGGCGTGCAACACTCGATGGGCTCCAGCGGCAAATAAGGCTTTAGGCGTTCAATCAACTGTGGCTTTGGTCCGGACACTGGCAGATTGCGACGCTTGAGATGTTGCTTCAGATCGGAGACCTTCATCTTCTCCAGTCGCGTCAGGTCCGTGATGGAGCTGGTGGACTCTGCATAGCTTGTTGCCGGGCTGGGCGGGATGGAGGAGCTAATGGACAATGCGGGCGATGGCAAAGGCGGCGGATGTTGTTGTTGCTGTTGTTGTTGCTGCAGCTGTTGTTGTTGCTGCAGCTGTTGTAATTGCTGCTGCTGTTGTTGTTGACTGGCAGCTGCAACTATTGTCGCTGGCTGTGCTGCATGTGTTATCAGCGACAGCGTGGGCGGTGTGGGCGTAGGTGTGGCTGTGGGCGTTGCCGTCAGCAATGTGTTGCTGCCATCCCCAAAGTTCAAAGGCGCAGTAGCATTGCTGCTGGTGATGGAAATCGTATTCGGCAGCGTAAGGGGGAGCTGGTGTTGCTGCTGTCGTCACCGATGTGGCCAACGCTGGCACCGTCTTGGTGGTCACTGTGATGCTATTGGTGGTGCTGATCGAGACATTGCTGGTGGAGGCAGCAGCAGCAGCTGCAGCAGCAGCAGCAGCCGCCGCAGCAGCTGCACTTGCTGACGGCAGTATGGATTGATTCTTATTGAGGTTCTCCAGAAACTTGAGCAGATAATTCTGTTGTTCCAACAGCAGCTGATACGACGTTGTCTGATCCGACTGCGCCTGATCCTGTGCTTGACCCGCTGCACTTGGTGGTCCCTTGTATTCATGGAATTTGATGGTGCGCGCCTTGGACACGGGCTTCGACTTGGACTTCTTGCGATTCTTGTCCTTGCCAGGTGCATCCGATTTCACAGCAACAGGTTGCAGTTGCAGACGCGTTGGCGGCGGTGGCGAGGCAATGGAAGACAACGGACTCAATGTGGAGGTGCTGGAGCCCAGGGAACAGGGAGAAGCGAGCATGGGCAGCATATGATTGCTGGCAGAACTTGGACCCGCGACACTCTGGCAGAGTTCCTCGAAGAGATTGGCCGTCTCCTGTTTCACCTTGATGCCGCTGGGAATTGCAGCCACCGGCATGGGTGGTGGTGGTGGCGGTGGTGCACTCACAATGTGTGTGCCACTCATTTGACAATCTGTATTCGTGTTCAGCAGCTGAATCGATGGCATCACGCTGAGCACTAATTGACCACAATTGCTGGGTGTTGCAGTGGGCGTGGTCAATGCCACCGTGACAATTCCCGCCGAGGCAGCAGCAGCTTGTAGCACATCCTTCGGTGTCGCTGGTAGCGGCTCCACTGTGGCTGGCACCACTGCACCAACACTGCTGCTGCTGCTAGCAACCGCTGTTGCCAGCGCCGGCATAAGCTCATCCAGACGTGGCGGCGTTTGCCTGGTGTCGCTCTCTGAGCTCTGTGAATCCTCCTCGTAGGTGACATAACTATGCGGATGCTGTGGACGCGTCAAGAGTCCCTCGCTGGTTGCCTTAAATGGCACCAGACCCTCTTTGACAATCTTCTCGATGGGCTTCTCCGTATGCAGAATGTTCTTCTTGATCAGCTCCAAGGGACCGGGTCGATGCTGAATCTGTGAGTTGAGCTGATCCGCCAGACGCGCCTTCTTCAGCATGCGCTGTTTCTCCGCCAGACTCGGATCAATGTGGCATTCATCCTCCTCCAGTATGTGAAGACGCTCCAGATCTTCTCGATTTGGCCGCTGTTGGATTTTGGCCTTCAGCAGATCGCTGGTCTTAGCCCGTTCCAGTTGCTTGCATTGTTCGTGGATGGCAGGCGAGGTTTTGAGAGCTGCAATCAGAATTCAGAGACAAACAGAGCGATAGAGAATGTTAATATGCAGAAAAGTTAGCATACTTTTCAGTGTTGAAGCTGTATGTGATGTGTGATGTGTGATATGCATATGTGATTCACAATGTTCTATATATGCTTGTTCAACACGATGACTCAGGTCATCTTGCTTGAGCTGTGTGCGCTTATTTCTATGCAAACTAGGCCCTTAGTTTTGAAGGTAGTATACAAATCTCTACATTGTATTAACTGATTTGGCGTTGTTTAAAGCTGAAAGCGGATATAGCCCTATATAAACGTATTAAATTTGTTATCCTATCATACATCATATCAGCCTAGAAAAGTTCCTTCGAAATTCAACATAAACTTCTAGAAAAATATTAAATCTTCAGCTTACTTTCTTCTTATTCATATTCATTTATGTAGAAACTTTTAGTGCAACAATAAATTTGGTATTTTACGTGTATTTATCTTAAAGCAGCTAAGGATTATTATTATATCATTTATATTGGCGCTCAACGCTCGCATTGCTGTCGAAAATTTGTCATTTAAATTCAAATTCAAATTGAAATTCACTTTCGGCTGCGTTGAGCACATTGAATTGGTTTGTAAATTCGCGTATTTTGTTGATTCTTTTCGGCTTTCTTCCGTTTGTGTTCGTTTCATTTTCATTCGCTATCCCTCGCTCTCCCTGTCTCTGTCTCTCTCTATCACATTCTCTGGCTCTCTTGCTGGGAACTTTTCCTGAAGCCCACGCATAAATTGCCAAAGCAAAAGAGACCATTGAAAATGCGCACGTATTTGCATATCCTTCTTTGACGGGCTTCTTTTTTTTCATTTTTGCATTTTACATTTGCCAAAACTCTCTACATCGCTGAAGCACATAAGTGCGGCTAATGTGTGCTTTTCAATACTATTTATCGATTCAGCTAGACTAATATCAAGTATACGCACCATGATACTCTCTACTTACATGGTATGATGCCCTGCTCGACGAGTTGCGAGTGCGGTCGTCTCACCATCAACTTCACTTTGAGCGCTGCAAAACAAAAAAAAAAAGAATTAAATATTATTATAAATTCGCGAAAACCATGCAACAAGTTTGCAAGCACAATAAATTCGACGGGTAACAAACATAAATTATTATAGCTGGTGAATAGCGGGGGGCAGACACAGATCAAAACATAAACATAGCTCATAAAAAATACTCTAAACAGCTGCCCAACAAAACATTCGAACGCAAAACTTTTCTGCGGGTTTTCATTTCTTTGCTCTTTCTTCTATTTTCCGTATTTTTGACAACGCAAAGCAATAAATGTCGAGCCCAACACAAAAAGCAGCTGCAAATGGAAATTTGAAAATGGAAAATGGAAAAACAAGGCAACAGAACGCACAAAAATATTACTGTAAAGCATAAGCAGCACAACAAAAAAGTAAAAGAGAAAAAAATACGAAAAACTTTTAATATGTTTATGTGCGGTCGACTATTGTTGTTGTTCTTGTTGTGCGAAACTTTTTTCTTTATTCATTTTTGTCTACTTAACGCCGCTGAGTGTAAAGTTGGCGCCCCAAAAATTAAATATTTAAGCCGAGCCGAGCGTCAAGAGAGTGCTCGCCTTTCCCACATGGCGCCACGGGGCGTATGCGTAATAATATGATTATGTGCCAACTGCCACTAAATGACAGATTGATGTCAATTAACTTGACATAAAGTCACCAAAGCCAGCTTACGATAGAGACAGCAACACAATCCTCGTAGGCAGCACCACCAGCGGGGAGTATAATCCCAGAGAGGGAGAGTGCGGCAGATAAGAAGAGGAAGCTGGATATTTAAATGAAGTTGATTGAATTTACACACAACTGCAGAAACTTGAATGCAAATTAATGCAAAAACTTTAAGCATAATTTAAGGCATTAAAAAATGTTTAATTTCATTGTAAATTAATTTTATAATATTAAGAATTAAATTCCAAATAAAAAATTATGTAATAAATAAATAAACAATTTATATAATTTAATTATTATAATTAAATATATAATGAATATAAATTTGATAAACTATTTTTATAAAATACGTTTATTTATTTTCTGTATATTAAACATATTTGTGTAGACTAGTGTAATTGCAACTTAAGCAGCAAGCACAACATATGTGTGTGCATACACAAATATGTGCATGATAGCTCTGTAATCTGTGTTATGTATACGACCTGTTGTCTTTAAGTGATTAACTCCAATTAAGCTCTGTTCATTATACATTAACTAGAGAGATAAGACAATTTAATGTAATTAAAACGAAATAATGCGCATTGAGGCAAGGACAAAAGGTAAATAAAGCCCACAAAACCGCAAATGAAATGAAAACACAAATCTTATAGCCTCCAGCAGAGCAGAGTAGAGGCCAGTGTACTGTGTTGATGGGGTTGTTTGGGTTTTTTTGGATAGATTTGCCCGCTGTGTGGTTACAGCTCTGCCAAACCGCATGATATGCCAAATGCAGCGTAGGTTTTTTTGGCATTTGGTTAATGCGGTTTGAGGCATATGCAAGAGTATTTATTTATTTTGCCAGCGCAACGCAAAATGACAAGACTTTGTTGGCCAAGCAAAACAAACGAGCAACACTTGACGCCACAACAAAGTCGCCCGAGGAGCAGAGAACGAGAGAGAACGACGACGACATCAAAGTCGAGACGCTGACGCTGACGATGACGTTATTAAAGTAATTTAGGCTCTTGGAAAATCATCATAAAAATAAAGAAAAATAAAATACAAAAACAAATGCAAATACAGCAGAAGGCGACTAAAAGAGCTGTCAAGGCGCGTAATTGTCTCGAGGGAGGCAAACTGACAGCGTTGGCAGCTGTTGGGCAAAGCGGTCGGCCCATTTTACGATTGAAGTGTGTGCACAACACAACAACAAAATGTGTAAAAAATTAAATTATCCCGCTCCCGTTCGCTTATGCTCATTGCTGTGTCTCTCTCTCTCTCTCCGGTTCTGGCTTAGATCTCTGCAAATATTTGGACTTGTAACACGGCTAAAAACAATTTTGGTGACGATGCCAACGATTGTGGCGTCTGCCAAATTAATTACGCGAACAATTTATATTTATGCTTCTTCTACAACTTTTCTCAATTTCTAAATGGACGCGCTGCTCTGTTTACGTGTCGATTTTACACCTACACACGCGATTGATAAAAACAATAACAAAAAATTCCAAATTAAACACATAAAAGTTTTTATGTGCTGGCAATAAAAGTGTAGACGTAGCCAAATCGTTCTACTTATTGTTGTTATTATGATTGTTGTTGTTGCTGTTGTCATTGTTGTTGTTGTTGTTGTAGTTTGGTGGGTGGCTGCCCTTCTGCATGAAGGCAACAGTTTCCCTGGCGAAGGTCAGGTAAACAAAAGCAAACCAAGAGAAGCAGAGAGAGTGAGAGTGAAAGAGAGAGAGAGTCAGCGATGACCAAAGCAGCGAGAGCGGCAACAGCTGGCTGACCAGCACCTGCACACACACACACACACCCACACACTCGCCTCAGCATACACATAAAAATGTATATAGGAAAATGTATTATAAAATCGATTACGTGATCAGTGGCAGCAGCGTTTAAAGCCAACCGCGTGGGCCAAAATCAATGAGCTAAACCACACATCCACACACCCACACATATACACACGCAACTGCAGCAGTAACGGCACAGTGGTATAGCCACCAGAAACTATTTAACAACACATAAATACCAATTGCAAACATTCCCCAAAGTATGCTATAAAATAATAGGAAATAACTAACAGCAGAACTTAAGAAACTTAAGAATAGTATTTGATTGAGTATTTATTTATTTAATTTTTGCTTCTTAATTTAAATAGTTTTTGGCGCTACCTTGAACCACTGTGCAGTGGCATTTTTACATGCGAGCAAAGACTGGCATGGCTGGCTGCTATTTCCGCCTTGGCGTTTGCCTGCAACATCCACAGAATGTTACAGCATCCAACCACCTCGCTACCCTCCCTGCCTGACCATGCTTAACTATTTTCCCCACTTTCCACTCTTCTCTAGCCGCTTTCCAAGTCGCGTGCAGCGTGTTTATTTGTCAAAATACCATTTTTTTTTTTCTTTTAGCCGCCTTCGCCTGTTTAGCCGCCATCTGTTTATAATAAATTTCAGTTGCAAATTGCAAAATGTTTACAGTGGGCCCAAAGCAGCCATTGCCGTTTGGCCTTTTTTTTATGTTGTTGTTGTTGTTCGTTACTCGCTTTTCTTGCTTCTTCTGGTTCAATTTCAATTCGCTAATATGCAGCCGATGTTTATTTGTTAGATAACAGTTTGCTCTAGTTGCCTGTATGCTATGTACGCCTGCCGGAAATTTTGACCGCCCAAATGATTTGCCTTTTGGCAGTTTATACGTCTTTTAATAATATTGCCAAAAAAATAATCCGACAAAATTAGTGCGAAAGCTACAAAGAATTGCATATTTTCAGCATGCGAAAGCTTGTATACACTTTCCAAGTTTTTCTCATAGCCATACAAAGAGTTTTAGCTTGATTTTGCTAAACTTCAACTTGTTTTTTATTTAAATAAATATTTTATTTGTCATACTTCCCAATTTTCTATTATATCTATATGATATTATCTTCAATCTAATAAATCGAAACACAATTTAACACAGACCTGATAAGTTCTATTAAAATATTTATATTTACAAAAGTTGTATATATAAAAACAATTCCTTAAGCGATCTTTGCTTGACATAGTCTTTAGATTATGTTGAAGTTCGTTCTGGATACATAGAACATAATACAACATAGATTAATCAAATATCTATAAAAACACAAACTTGTTTCTTTCATCATCCAGGTGATCCTTACTACAACAACTACATGTTATGGAGCTGCGATAGTTCTCATTTCAAAGCAAACTAAACAATTGAAACATTTCGACATGTTACATTTTGATTGACAAAATTATACTACCCTTTGTTAGAGTATAAACACGCGCATACTGCATTGCGAAATTGGGGGAAATGCATGCAAATAATTGGCGCCCCTTAGTCAGGGTCAGGGTGTGTGAACTTTTAGTTATGTGAAGCTAAAGATGTTGCTGCAGTTGTTTGTTGTTTGTTGCTATTGTTGTTGCTGTTTTTGTTGCTGCATTTGGCAGCCAACAAACACCGACAAAAATGTCAAAATGCCAGCCAAGCGCAGGCGACAAGAGCTGTCAAAACTATTAGCGACCAGCACAGTGAGACACAGATATTTAGACACACACACACACACACACACACACACTCACTCAGACCACATTCAGGCCATTCAAAAATGTAGAAGATTATTTCTATCTTCACTCGAAAATGCCAAGCAAATATGTAGGCCAACAAAAGAAGCCAAAAACGAAAAACTGTTGACAATTTACGTATGTGTGTGTGTGTGGGGGGTGGGGGGCATGAATGAGTTGGAGAATGGGGCGTGGCACATCAAGTGTACGCCTTAAGTGCCTATAGCGCACTGACAGCTTCATTAAGACTTTATGCGCCTGTAAAATCGCCTCCAAGTCGATAATGAGGCACAGATCTAGTTGCTGCCTAACGATGGATGATGATGCACATGAGATGATGATGCTGATGATGATGATGCTGCTTATGATGATGGTACGGTTGATGATGCGGCTGCTACTGTTGGTCAGCGTCAGATGTCACGGCTGTATGACTAAACAAAGCCAAGAAAGCCAACAAAGAAATGAAGCAGAGCAAAGCAAAGCAAAGCAAAACAACGAAATGAAACAAGTTGACAAATGTCAAACAGCCGCGAGATGGTCAAGATGATGTGGGCGTTTGTACCAAATTTGTAAACAAGGGCCAAACACAAAACGTTTACACACACCCAGCTGACAAAAAGGGCTACAAGCTTAGAGTTGACGACGACTAAACGACAAAATCATTGACATAAACATCATCAACATTATCACATCATTTAACATGCGAGTTAACAAGCAGTTTAACGGCCATTTGATTTCCAATGAAATATATTGCAAATTACAGGGTATCTCTTCTCACTCACATTCTTTATTCTTATCCATGGCCGGCTGCAGGGGACTAGAGTCGACAATGGCCTTTGGCGGCGATTGTCTGGCATCGTAGCAATCGGAATTGTTGCCATCATCGCTGCTGCCCAGAAACGTAGCGTGCAGACGCTGTTCACCTGCAATTAGAGTAATACAGAGAATATTGATTGATTGATTGGGTGAGTGGCTGATTGGTTGATTGGTAAATTGGTCAATCAATACGCACCCTCGGACATATCGTCGTAGGCCTCGTGCAGCAATATGATGTCCTGAAATGTATGCTCCAAGGTCTTGCCACTGAGCCGTGTGGCAAGCAGGCCGTTGCAAGTGGCGTTTGAGATGAACTCAACGGTGGTCAGCGGCGATGTGGAGATGGTGGCAAGCAGCGATGAGCCGCCGCTGCTGCCACTGCCACTGCCACTGGCGCTGCTGCCGCTGCTCAGACTATGCAACGATGCGGACTTGACCAATTGCCCAACCTTTGGGCTATTATTATTGTGCGTCTTTTGTGTGGCCTTAAGCGTGCGTGTCAAGCTCTTGTTGGGCGACGATGTCGATGATGTTGACGTTGATTTGTTTAACAAACGTTGCGCCGTTGCTGCACTAACGGATTTGTTGCTGCAGATGGAACTGTTGCTGCTGCAGCTGCTCACGCTGCTGCTGATGCTGCTGCTGCTGCAGCTGCTGTTGGATTTCTTTGAAGAATTTGAGCTTATGGATGATGCGGGCGAGGCTGATGAAGAGCAATTGCTCAATATTGTTGCTGTCTGTTGCTGTTGTTGTTGCTGCTGCTGCTGATGATGTTGCAGCTGTTGCTGCTGCTGTTGTTGTTGGAGTGTATTGTTGCTGCTGTTGGTTGTTTTGGTGTCAATGTTTATGGGTATGATGCTGTTGCTCACTAACTTCTGCTGCCGCTGCTGACTGACCAACTGTGGCTTGCTGACTGTATTTGCTGCTACCGCTGCTGCTGCTGCCGCTGCAGCACCTGATGTACCTTGAAACCAACTGGGAAAGTTGCCCTTGAGCGTGTCAATTAGATCCTGATCGAGCGTTAAACGCCACGATGCAGGGCCGCCGTCCACGCTGTGCGTAGACTCTGCAAAAAGAGAAAATCATAATTAGTATAAGTTAATAACTTGGCGTATACTTAATATTTAGTATAAATAAATCAAAGTGCTGCTTACTGCATGGACTTGATACTAGGCTACGTATACTTAATATTTTAATAAGGAGTTAAGCACATAAATCTAAGTATCATACGCTGCGTATACTTTATATTTAGTTTTCTTCTTAAGACTTTTTACTTAAGTAAAAAAATACACTTTGAGATTACTCAACTTTTGCAAAAGCGGATTCATTTTGCAGCACGGGGAAAAACTTTTAATCTAATTGGTTCTTTCACTTGTGAGCGGCATAGACTGTAAGAGAAGTACACTCAGGTTAATGCTGATAATCGCATGTAGTTCAGCATGATGCTCTACAATGTTTGATTAATAAACTGTAGCGTGAGAAGTCTTATAATAAATTACAAAGATTAATAACTGAAAAAGCATAACTGAAAAAAGCTGGAAAGGATTTTAAAAGCACTTCTTCATATATCAAAGAAGATGTTCTATTCTCCACCATGAATACCTATAAGCTCTTGCCATATTTCATAGTCCCATTTTCATTCCATTTTCTAGCATTTAAAGTGCAGTCTATCATTTGATTAAGCACTGTATTGTGGTCTAACTTGGCTTGGCATTCCAATTCCAATACCAACTCAATTTCCAAACACACATACATATATGCAACTGATGGCTGTGCTGGGTGCCCCGGTTGGTCATTAGCCATGACCCTTCAGTTGCAGCTTTGGGTGGCGCATGCAACAAGTGCTGCAGTTGCATTCAGAAAATTCATTAAGACCCACTCAACTGTGGGGCAAAGTCAACTCATTTACTTGGCATATAGACACAAAATGAATAACGAGTATATTTGTTTACTTATTTTATACTCTTTTCCTATTTATTTATTTATTTTTATTTCCCTTTTTTTTTGAGTTGAGTATTTTGCGCATTTATTTATTTTAATTTTCACCCTTTGGTGGCAAAGCCAATGACGCAGCTGCCACTGTGCTAGTTATTTATGCTAAGCACTGCCAAGTAACCTACTTAGTTCTGTTGGCAACCACCGCGTCTCCACATCTCCCTCCGCCCCTGCCACAGCTCACAACCCCCTCTCCACGGTGCCAGTGAAAACTTAGCAACGCGCGTACTTGGTATTTATTCTTTGATACTCTAACTGTGAGTATTAACATAATGTCTTCTAATGTGTAACGCATTTAGTATATATTTATTTATTATATTTATATTATTCTCAATACAACTTTCAGTTAAACATATTCAACTAATTTACTTGTCAACACAATACAGATAATTTCTGTAAGAGTATTTGCGCTTCGACTTGCCCAGTCTTTCATCTACGTTCCTGTTTAAATTCCCTCATTTCTCTTTTCACTCTGCACTCTTTACACACTTGTCGCTTTCCTCCATTACGTTTTGTGTTGCCTTGTGTTTATTTACGCATTTGTCAATAGTTTTTAATTTGGCTTTAAATATTGAATAAACTGTTTTTCTTTTTCTTGCTATCTACCCCATCACCTCCGCCCCATTACCCACAAGTGGGGGTGTATTAACTTGTTGTAACAGTGAAAATGTTGGCAGCATGCGCCATTGCATCATACATCGTTGTACGAGAGTGCGACATTCCCAGACACGCCTCAAGTTATGCAATAATTTGTGTACATTTTTAGCTTTGTCTGCAAATAGAAAACTAGTAAGAAGAACGAACCTTTTAATACCCTTTGCCAATAGACAGACAGACAGACTGACAAATAGAATGACATGAACATGTCAAATGCACATAGCACACTTGCCTCTTCTTAACAATTTTCTTTGTTATTTTTGGCAATTGTTTTATCTTTATCGTTGTTTTGCATCTAATTTTAGTTGGATGTGTTAAAGGTTTATTTACTTTGTCACTGAATGGAACTATTTATAGAGAGCTTAAAACAAAAAGAACTGTCAGCAGCTGCGTTAGTTTTCTTTTGCCTCAAGTCGTTTTGAATTTTCAATATTCCGACATTCTCAAATAATATTATGAAATACACAACTATAACTAGTTATGGTCGTTACGATGTCGCGACATTTATTGCTCATTAATGTGGGCGCCAAGTGGCAGCCACCGAGCAAACCAAACAATGCAGAAGCCATCGCTGCACCACTGCACCACTGCATCACAGCACCACAGCACCATCACCACGCGACCGCCTGTTTCCGCTTGGCAGTCACACCACAATCAACTGACTGCCTCCGCCCGCCTGCCCCGTCCTGCGTCCTATGCATTCGTGTATGCTGCAGCAGCATAGCTTTGATGGCGCGACATGTTGTCCACACGCAGCCAACACACAACAACACGTAACATCACAACACAACACAAAAGAGCAGAGCACAGCACAGCGCAGCAGAGCACAACACACGTTCACTTCGACACTCACAAAGCCATTGCCAATTCTATTTATACTCAACCCAGCCAGCCACTAGCCAAAATGCAAGTGGTTTTTTTTTTTTGGTCGCAAATGGCTCCAAGTTGGGCCCAACAGACGGGAACGAGACGCGGCTGCCATTGGCAACACCTTGCCGATAATAAAATGTGTCAATGAGGCGTATGCGCAATATTTTCAAAGAACTGAAAACAAGACTTCGTAGCGAAATATATCATTCAATGAAAACTAATATGATTAGCTTTTCTTGAGCAAATGTAAATGAAAGAATATTCTGGCTGTTGATTCAGATAGTTTATCTCTTCATTGAAAATATATTTTATTATAGCAGAGAGCTTTATACTTCATCAACTTTAAATGGAAGTTGAATCAATTAAAAAACTTAATTAAGCAATATTCTCTAAAACAAATCAAAGAATTTGTTCAACAATTCACAAATTAAATGTAATTATTTCTAATAAATACTTTCAACTGTGTATTGATAAAATAAAAAGGATGTAATACAGATACACTTGTAGACAGATGTGCTTTGATTGAATGAAAGACACTCTATACAAATAATTGATATATCAAATTTCAACAAATTTTATTGTTGTGAGTTTCTTGTCTAGAAAATAAATTCATTTCGACAGTTGAAAGCCCAAAGCAATAAGAATTCTTTTAGCTAGTTCAACACAATACTATTTGCATTTAAAATTTATAGAAAGGCACAATCACAATGGACGAGTCACCAGATCGACAGGCCAGCAAGGATAATTTGGACAGCAAGGAAGCCAGTCCGGAGCAGACGGTCAAGGAGAAACCAGCTGGCAAAGGCAAAGAGGGAAAGGATAAGAAGAACAAAGAGGATGATAAACGCACATCGATTGGCATGCCAGTTGGCCCAATGGTTGCACAGGCCAAGCCCGCGGCACGTTATGCGCCCACCTATCGCCTCGAGCCAAAGAATCCGTTGAGAAAGGAACGTCTGGAGATCATTGTCAAGGCTGAAATGGACAAGAACTATCATGAGGAGTATGCATTTCATCCAAAGTATTCTTTTGCATATGGCTGCACAGGTCAGCGAAGATATTAAGACTCGTATCAAGGCATTGAATTTCGATAGATATCGCTATATAGTATTGATAACAGTGGGCGAATACTTAATGCAGGGACTGTACTCTTTGGCCAACTTTCTCTGGGATGCCGAAAAGGATGGTTATGTGAACTATACCATTGAGACGCCCAAATTCTTTGCCGTTTGCTCCGTGTTCTACATATACTATGACTGACGATAGAAGGAGGATTTTAAATTGACTTTTACTTTAAGTTAGATCAATGTGTGTTCAATTTGCTGTGCAATAAAAAAAACCTATAGAAATTGTAAGGCAACTCAAAGTGACAGCCAAAGGCAACATGGAGTTGATTTTATGGCCAAAAGGCAACAGTCTTTACAACCAACAACGACGAACGTCTAACGTCCATGCGCCAAACTAATCATTCAGCGCGTAAAAGGAAGTTGCGGCGGAAGTTGTAGCAGCTGTTGGAGCGAGTCTCCTGACTCTGTGTCTCTATCTCTTTTACTCTCACCTTGCACTCTCTGTCTCGCTTTCTTTAGTTATGTTGTTGCTGCCGCTGCAGAGTAAACATCAATTATGTATGCTGCTGTTTACTCGTATGCCAGCAGCGATATACGATTCAACGCGCCGTAAAGTATGCTACGTCTGTTGTCTGTCTGTCTGTGTGTGTTTTGTGTGTGTGAGTGTGTGGGTCTGTCTGTCTGCCTGTGTATGAGTGTGGCTGGCACTTCCTTTGGCAACAGGAAACAGGATGCTGTAAATGTTACAATTCGACATAATCGATGCTTGTCGTACGAGACTCGCATTTAACCTGGCAATTTGTCGGCTGCATAAACATTAAGTTTTATTTGCAGTTCATCCAGCTGTGAGTTACCTGCCACATGCCACATATTAATCAAATTGTGGCGCAACTAACAACTTTAATGCCACATTTGCAACACTTTTTGGCCACATTAAAACCAACATCTACATAAACAACACAAATTTTGCTTAAAAAACAATGTACAAAACGTGCAAAGCGCTGACCTCTGTGAGGCAACATGACGTTGCAAATTGTTGGTGCCTTGGTTGAGAGTTTGCTGTAAAAGCAAATCTACGCGACGTTTACATATTCATTTGAATGCCAATGGCAGCGGTAGCGGCTGCAGCAAACGATGCTGCTGACAGCTACGACAAGCGAGGATTATGCAAGCGCCACAGCGCGTGAACAGAATCCGACAAAATAACAACAACACAAAAAATCAAAAGCACATATCGAATACAACAACAACAATAAGTATAGCAACAACAACAAACGGTACGCCATGTGTCGCTGTCTAACTGGGTTGGGTGTATCTATAGATACATATATATCTTGTAGTACAAGTCTATGGCTGCAAATTGAAATGTATATTTGTAAACAATACGCAGACGTCATAGACAAAACTCATTTAAATGGCCAACAACAGCAATAACAACAACAACAATAACTAATATAAATACTAACAATACAAATTAGAAAAAGTACAGAGCCAAAGAATCACACAGTTTCAGTACAATCTTTATATACCCTTACAAAGAGAATTATAAACTGCTTAAGAGAATCAGCCAAGTATTTAAAGCAACGTTTTTATTAGTATAAATTAATATTTTTATAATTCAAGAGGCATATAAAATTAAAATGGCTTATAACTAGCCACTTTTAGTAACTCAAGCTGACTAGGAATTGGCCGGCTTTATACGCGTCTATCACTAACTTATTGTTAGTTTGTATTGCAGTTTCATCAATTTAATTTTGTTGCCAATTAATTGAGTTAATTTTAATATTATTTGTCTTTATCTTAAGAACTCTCAAACATTCTTATTATAAAAGAATAATGCAGTTGTTGAAATTTGTGAATTTAAATAGTAAATTTCAACTGCAAAAGTTTGAAGAATTCCTCAATAATTTATTCCCTTCACAGCAAATTTAAACAAAACTCCAAAGCCAAAAAAAAAAACTGTACAATGTTGTGTAAAAAGCGACTAATATTTTTATTGCATAGTTGGGTAAACTTATTGATTTTATATTGAAACGAAAACAAATTAATTCAAATTTTCGATAGAGTATAAAATCTTTACGTGCTCAGGTTCAACTACGCTCTTGTTTAGTTTTGTATTTTTTTGGTCATACTGTTACAAACTTGTTTTTCTACTCGACAACGACAAAAACAACAACAACAACAACGACAACTACAATAGCAAGTTAAAAATGTATACATTTAATAAAAATTTATAGCAAATGTTATTTTGTTTATTTTTTTTTTTTTCATAGTTTTAATATGCAGTGAGCTGTGAGTTGTTTTGCCTTTTTGGTGCTTGGCAGAAATTTCGCATGTTATCGCAACTTGTCAAGTGTCAGCGATACGTAAAAAGTTTAATAAAAAAAAACATATATATAAAACATATTGAGACTAACAATTTGACAAAACGTGTTAGTTATAGACAAGAAAAACCAAAAATCCAAATAACATTTAATAATTAATGCAACAACATTGAGCAATGTTTCGTTTTGGCTCTTTATATGTTGCTTATCAGAGCTGTGAGTCACTTCACTCACTTATAGATAGTGAGATTAACTTACAATGAGTTCTGAGTTATTGTTTAAACTAAGTTGCACATTTTACTATTGTTTTATTTTATTGCATTTTATGTTTACTTTCGTTTAACATTTATCTTATCAAATTTGCAAACTTTCAGACGATTTGTTTATTGGTTTAACTGCTACAAGCATAATACTGTTGCAGATGACTCATTGAGGTGTATTGTTTTTTTTTTATTATCAATTGTGATTGCGATTGTGACGAGCGGAACGCGCGCAGCGTGAAAATTGTTGTCCAGCGTGTGGAGCGCGCACCGGCAAACTAAGTAAACTGTTTGAATGCTTCCAATGAACCGAACCGAACTGGATGAGAGCAGTGGAACACAGCTGATGACGTACACACAAAACGACTGACCAACTGACTGAGTGGCTGAGTGAATGAATGACTAGATGACGGAATGGTTAAGGTGACTGAAGTGACTGAGGTGGGCGTCGACTATCGACTTAACTGGCATTATGTGAGGTTCTCTTTGAATTTAAACAGCATTTTATGCTGTGTTGACATATTTTTGCGCTGATTGATGGGCAAACTCTCAGAGAAATGGAGAATGCCACAACAATGCCTGGTTAATAAGCGAACAACGACAGTTGGCTGCTGTGGCAGTTGCACTCAGTTGGCTGCTCAAATTGAATTAAAGCTCTTTTACTGCCTCTGTTGCATGCAAATGAGTTGAGGCAAACCGTCAACGCCAGCGGCGACTTTGCGTTTCAGCCGTCCAGTCTCTCTCTCTGTCTATCTCTCTCTCTCTCACTCTCTGCTACCTGACCAAACAATTGCAGCTCAGCAAAAGTCAATTGGACAGACACACACACGCACACACACACACACGGTCGGGACTACCGACCGGCTGTCTGACAACATGCTTTGCATACAAAGCAGCGCCAGTAATGACGTCGACTCCCCCATCCAGGATGTGCTGCCTTATTGTATCACTTCGGGCATAATGTGCATTGTGTATGCTTTGTGTATGGAATACTCTGTGTTCCTTCACGTCTGCGATGACTTTTCATTGGCAGCCGCAGGAATTAGCATCAGCTAGTTTTAAAAGCTTTGCATGTGGCGAGCTTTGAGGCTCAGCTCTACTTGTGGCAAGTTTTAATGTGCTTTGAGTGCTGAATTGTTTAATGAGCATGAGAATGTTAAACTAAAGTATAAATATAATTACAAATATAAGTATAAATATAAATGCGGTTCTACCTATTTCCAGCTTTAGTTGAGAGTGAAAAAATCAAATCAAATGATTTATTAAATGGAAACTTAGCTCAACTCAGAAATAAATTCAAATTAATATAAGGAAATGATTTTCTATAGAAACAAATTTATATTGGAAGTAAAAATGTTAAGTTTAAAGCCTGGATAATAGATAAAGAGAACTTTAATGTGCTCCCACAGTTCTTTTGCAAGCTGTGAGTTTACAATAGACTATTGTACATAATTTCCATAGCCTTATCAAGCTAATTTTATAATTATTTTGCACAATATGTCTTTTGGCAAGTATCAAGTGAACTTTGGTCAAACAAAATGTGTTTGGTTTCGACTTCCTTAATGAAAATGCGAATTTATAAATAGTTTATACCTTTTTATACGAATTAACCGCCTGACAGTTCATAAACAACATTTGCAATGCATAAACAAATCAAAAATTCATCAATTAGTTGCGCTTGCCAATAACAAATCACAATGGACGCCTTTGCTGTCACAAACAGTGGAAACACAACCAAAAACAAGAGTGGAAACATGGCTGTTAGTGACATTGTGGTAATCTTGTAATTGTCGGAGGATTTTGTGTGTATGGTTCGGCTCTCTCTTTATGTTCAGGGCCCGACAGGCGGGTGGCTACTGTTCCGGCTACCGAGCGCCATATAAATAGCCAAGTCGATGGCCGAACTGTGTTCTATGTGTCCTCAATTAAAATTAATTATGCCCAAACGATACGCTCAATAAAAATTTAATTTGCAAAAATATGAGTCAAGAAAATGAGACAACATTTAAATTATTTTCTTTTTTTTAATGACATTTAAGTGAACGCACAACAAAATACACACACATACACACACACGCTCGCTTACGGCTCGAATAATTGAAATTGAATTTTCAATGATAGAACAGAACACAAGAGACAATGACGATGGCATCTCATCTCATCTCATCTCAACTCATCTCATTTCAACGCATCCCATCTTCAAGCTAAAACCATTCCCATCTGAAATTCATAACGTTGTTGTTGCTAGCCACCCCCACAAGCATTTTGGCAAGAACTATTTTTAATCAAGTGCACACGTTGGTTTGCTTTTGGCAACTGCAATAGAACACACACAAGAACACACACACGCACACACACACACATGCATATTTATTTTGTGGGCCGGATGTTGTGGGCGAAGGAAGAGAAATGGGAGTGCGAGTGTGAGTGTGAGTGCGAGTGCGAGAGGGAAGACTGGCAACCCTTAGCACCAAGAGTTAACAAGCAAATGTCCAGAAGTGGACTTCAAGTGGGCGAAAGAACAATAAACACTTGGCCGGAATAAGCAGCGTATACGTTTGCTGCTTATGCTCTGTTCTGCATTTAGTTTTTATCCGATCGGGCGAGAAATGAAATTAAAAATAAATAGAAAATAAAATCAAAAGTGTAAAATTCAACTTGTTGGCTATTTGGCTAAGGCTCAGCAGCAGCAGCAGCAGCCGCAGTCGCTGTCGCTGCCACAGTCACAGTCGCAGTCGCTGCCGCAGTCGCAGCCTCTTGGCCATGTTGCGTGCCAAGTGGAAAATATTTCGCAAGTTTTTCTACATAGTATGTAGGTATCAACATTGTTGTTGTTGCCGCTCTACACATTTATTTATTGTGCGAAAAAAAAAAAAACAACAAAAACAAAAGCCAAGAAAAAGCAAAGAAAATAGAAATACTAGAGAGCAGATGGACGGACGGCTAGCCAGGCAGCCAGCCGGGCAGGCAGCCTGTTATGTTTAGTTTTTCTACATTTAATGTGGCATTGTTGTTGTTGTTATTGTTGTTGCTGTTGCTCCTTTTGTTGCCGGCTAAACAATAAAAAGCATAATAAGCAACAACAACAACAAGCAGCCGCAACCAAGCGTAGAATGAACATTTTTTGGCAAACAATTCAGGGCTAAATATTTTGTTTATGTGTTTTTTTTCACACGGCGGCAGCAGCAGCAGCAGCAGCAACCAAACAGCATCAAAAGTTTTCTTAAAACAAAATCAACGAGCAGAGCATTGAAATCAGCAACAGAATGATCAGCTGAGCCAATCCATATTTTAGTTGGCATTCCATTTGTGGGCGGGCATCACCTGATTAAACAAATCAAATCCAATCAAAAAGCATAATCATAAGAGCTAGCCATTCAATTTTCGAGTGTGTATAAACATTTAGATAGTGCAAATGTAGCTACTAAGTAGACAACTTGAAGTACAACATAGATTAGTGAGAGTAAAGTGAGAGCAAACAGAAACTTGTCTATCATATAAGTTTCCCATACTACAAAGCACTGCACAAACGATTATTCCTTCTAAATAAACGTATTCCATTTTAAATAAAACGCACTTTGATAGTCAGCAACAACTATTATATTTTCTTATGAAAAATTGTATATAATATAAATAAAATTATACAACTAAAAAATATTTTTAAATGTAAATATTTCCTTTAAAAGTTTTATACTTGGAGTACTCAAATAGTCTGCCTATATTTGTTATTAATTTCTTACTGATAAATGTATTATTTAGCTTTGCTTATCGACAATTCGTAAACCTTTAATTTGCCATGCATTACAAAAAATAAAATTCTTTGCTCTTTGCGACGAAAAACAAAGTAACTAAATCAAATAAAGTTAGTTTGAGTTTGAGTTTTGGGGTTTTACTTTGTTTGTTTGTTCGAGGCGCGGGACGGGGTAAAGGTGTCTCCCAACACACATACACACACACACACACATATACTTAATTGCAAAAATGCTTAATTATGCATGAAACATTGAAATAAGAAAAGAACGCATACTCACGCACACACACACACTCACACACGCAAGCAAGAGCTGAATAATTCATTTGGGCAACAGCAGGCGAAGCATTTGTTGATCGGCTTCGCTCTCTCCCTCTCTTACTCTCTCTCTCTCTCACACTCTCGCTCTCTTTTTGTCTTCCTTACGCTCATTTGTTCGCCGCTTTTTGATTGTATAGCGCGCGTTTGTAAAACAAACAAACAAACAACACGGCACACTGTGCACACAATAACAACAACAACAACCACAACAACATCGCTGAGGCCGCGCATTAGCAGCAAATAATTTGTGTGCCTAATGACGTCGACGTCGACGTTGACGCGCCTTTCCAGACGCCAACAACAAATTTTTTTGGCCTGGCCAACAACATTTCGTTTGCAATTTGCACAACACAACACACAACACACACACCTCACACAGCATATTCCTTTTGCACATTCTGACAGCAACGGTCAAGTTTGTTGTGCTATTGAAAACATGGCCTAGCATACCCTACAGCCCAGGGTATAACAGCTCATCTATCAACTGCGCCTGCCGCCACAGTAAAGCTCTAACTGCTGTATTAATAATTTGTCAGTAATTGATTACATGCGGCATACAGCGGCGCGTCGCTATAACGAATTGCGATTGCTCTATAAATATGTTTAAATAAAGTGAAATTTATTATTGAGAGGGTATTAATAATCATTTTTCCATTTATCAATATATTTATCGATAACTTCAATTATCTATAAATTTAACTCCTTGTTATTTAAGTTCTTAGTTATATCTATTCACAACCTAACTTAAGCAATTAATGAAGTATATTTTGTGGTTTTCATCTTCAACCTCTCGTTTCAACTGAACTCGAGGGTATTTAACTAGTCGAGATAGTCCTAGTTGCGTTTACCTTTTGTGTTATTGTTATGCACGCAAATTCACACGCAGACTTGTTTACATCTGGATAGACAAATACACTTACCAGCCGCATTTGTAGTCTTTTATGCTTACAATTTGCTTGCTTTAACTTGGCCAATGAATGAGGCGCTAAGAGCAACAATAACAACAACAACAACAATAACAAGTTGTTTAATGCATTCGCAACTTACCTGTAAAGATACAAACAGAGAGAAAGATTGATGGTTAGCATATATCAAATAAATAGAAAGAGTAGAAATATTAATAAGAACAAGAACAGCAACAACAGAAACATCAGCAACATCAATTTATCTAATTAGGCGCCCACATTGCGCATACGCCATGTTGCGCTTTCAGTTTGGTCAACGCACTCTCAAGGCTGTCGCCGGCTGCTTGGCAGCGAAAGCAGCTGCAAACATGTCGCTAATCATAATTTTTGATCTACAAATTAATTAACGGTACGCCCGAGTGTGATTGCAATTTATTGGACACCAATTGAGATGAGATTTTCATTCATAAACATTAGAAAGAGGAACCCGTATGTAAATTTATTAATTGCCAGCAAATGTTGCGCGTTTTCTAATGTTGTGTTGCGCGTGTGTCGTCAGTGGTGCAGTCGCCTCACCGCCCCCCGCCTGCACCACACCCACCACTGTCAGCCAAGCCATATTGCAGCTCTTAAAAAAAAGTTCAAAGTTGCAAAAATCTTGAGAACATAAAAGTTTTTCGCACGTTTTGAATATGTGTATGCGAGCCAAGGGGGAAGGGAAAGGGGACTGCGATTCGGTATTATTCATAGCGCATATTTCGACGGTTTGGCAATAACTGAGCTCCTCCCGACTGCAACGACAACTGCGCTGTCGATGTCGATGTCGACGTCGTGCACGACGCTGGCAAATTGAAATAAATAATTGCACATATTATTGGGCACTCAGAGCGCATGCCAAATGGCAACAACTACAACTACAACTATAACCACAACAATAATATTAATAATAATAATAATAATAACAGCAACAACAACAACAATAATGGCCAACAAAAATTCGACTCGCATAGTTTCGCAATAAATTTGCGATGACTCAAAATTGTGCAAAATGAAAATTATAACCATAAAAACAAATATATTACACGAGCTCGTATAAAATGTAAAATACAATAAAATGCGCAAAAGTGTATAAACAAATAATAGATAGATTATATTTTGACAGCGTAAATCGTTGAATTAGACACAATATTTATAGACTGTAATCGACTGTATAGCAACATGGCCAACAAAGGAGGATAAACGCAGCGAGTTCTAAGCTTGCAAATGTAAATAAAATAAAATAATAAAAACTCAGTTAATTAAATTTAAAAAAATTAAATTAGATAAAATACTTTACAAATATATTTTAAAAAAAAATACAACAACGTATTTATTATATTTATATTTTATAAAATAAAATAAAAACGAAACTTTTTTAAAATAAAACAAACTAGGAATATATTTCTAAAATATATTTAATTAATCTATTTATTGTATTTTACTATAACATAATATCTTTATATTTTCGGCAATCATTTTCAAACCATTCGCAGCAATTTGTTTGTTGTCCTATATTTGCCAACTATTTATCTATAAGACCCTTTATCTCATCTATTTATCTATGCTGTATTTTTGTCATGCTCCTTTGACACACACACACACACACACGTGTATGTGCCCTTGCCAAGATTTTCCAGGTACAACTACGAGTATTTGCACAATTGCATTGTTAAAAAGTATTTGTTGTGGAGCTTCTCAATGATCCTGCACTTCAATGGACATACATGCTCAGTGCATGTAGCTTTGATAGGAGCTCAGGTGGGGTCAGGTTGGGGTCTGCTTGGTATTTGTTCATTCAACAAGCAGTTGCTAAGCGCTCACCTCCTTTCACTTTGCGCCTTATTCCTACACAAAGCCAAAAGCAGCCACAACCGCACGTCACCAACACACAACCACACCCACAACCACCCACCCACACACACATAGTATATAGATGAGTGTAAACTTTATGACCAAAGCAAAAACTACAAACTACGCGTAAGTACAACAAAACTGCAGTTGTGGTCGCCCATTTCTTGGCAGCCACCAAGAGCAGAACCACCCGCAACCCGCAACGATGGTTGTGTGGGTCATTTGGATTGAATTTATGCGCCTCACGGCCGCCGTGAATTTGCAACGAATTGAATTACATTTAATTCGATTTTGAATTATTTATATTAAATTTACAAGCATTCAGGATGCGTCCTTGAATTGGGCGCCATTCGGATACGGATTTCGGATTTGGACTGCGGCTGTCGGAGGATAAGTTGGCTTTAATGCAGCGCATCTGCATTCTGCGACAGATTTAATTAAGAAACGTTGCCATAGCGCAACAAAAGCCCTGTGATTTATGGGCCCAAAAAGAGCAAAAGAAAAAAAAGGTGATCATCATTATTCCGTGCGCTAATTCCGTTCGTTGCCTGAAATTTGCATGCTAAATTTCACGTAATGGTAAAAATTTAGAAGATATTTTCATAATTTTCACACTTGAAAGCGCGACGATTGCGGCAGCGCACGTTATTTCTTAATTAAATTTATTAATTGCACACAGCATGAGCCAACGTACAACGGGGCGTATGTGCAACGCCCACAACACTCACACAAGAAATATGCGAAACACCCGCACCAAAAACAGCAAATAAAAAAAAAACAGAAATTAATAAAAAAAAAAAAAGGAAAGCAAAAACAACTTTAAATGATTTATTTGTGTGTTGATAACTTTATAACATATATTACATATGTTGGAAAGAGTTGTAAACTTGGCGACATTTATTCGTCAAACAATTAGTCGTAAGTGGAGCAAAGCTGCCTCTGTCTATGACACATACAATCTGAATGTTAATATGAATATATGTAAATATGAATATGAATAGTCTCAAAGAGACAAAACAAACAAACCACAGGGGTCCCTAATAGACAACAACAATGAGTATGCGGCCAAAAACTGTGACAAATGCCAAAGTAATTAAGTGGCCCCGCAATTGCAGGCAAAAATCTCTTGCCAAAATGTTCAACAACAACAGCAACAAGAACACAGACAGGTGAGGAGGGCTGGCAGGCAGCAGGCATTTGTGGGGGAACAGCAAGCCTTGGTAACATGTTTTCCATGACAATTTTCGACTTAATTTAATTAATTAGATGCGATTTTTAATGCAATAATTTGAGCGTTTAAGTCTGAAATGTTGTGAGTAATAAGAGCAAAGGAAGATCATAGAATTGATAGACATGGCAGATACCCTAATGTCTGTTTGAGTATGTTGCCTGCAAAAACAGTTGAATAAACTATATAATAGAGCAAAGTCAACAAAGTGCTAAGCTACCCGCTTAATATCACTTATAGGGTACGCAAGTATTTACATGATTTTAGGCGCTGCCAGCGCAACCGCCCACAACAAAATGGCGTCTTTTTAGCTGCTTTTAGCCATAGTACAGTGTAACAGATGAGAGGAAAGCCATCAAGCGATCAGCGCCACTTGACGCTTCGTTGCAACAACAACAACAAGGAACAGCTGTGTGCAACAATGTTGCATGTGGTTGACTGTGCCATTTTGCATACAACGTGAAGTGGCAAAGTGAAAGATGTGATTGGAAAATCGTTGCAAGTTGCAATTTATTCGCATTGCAGCATCTTGTGCTACAGGTGTTTGTCTAGTTATTCTATACGAAATTTACATAGCGACAAGGGACAGACGGAGAGGGAGAGTGAGAGGGAGCAGAAGATAGTGCAGAGTCTATTGAATGGCGTTAAAATATTTGCAAGCTGTTTTCAGCTTTTATTTTTGGCTATTTTGTTGCTGTCGCTTTGCTTTATTCGCAACACGAACAGTTTGAAAACGTTTGTCTTGTTTTTTCCTTTTTTCCTTTTGTTATTTTTATAACGTATGCATAATCTGTGTGATTATTTAACTTGCGCTAAATACAAATATTTAGAAATATTTTGTAGCAATTTTTATGCTATTTTTCTTGGCTCTATTCTATTCAATTCTTTTCATTTGCCTTTGGGGCCAACTTTGCGCTGACAAAAATGAGGGTCATTAAAGTATATATATATATCTATATATATATGTAGCGTTAAGTCTTTAAGATCTATATATTATGGTTTATATTTTACTTATTGTCAGACTTTGGCTTAGACATCAAAATTCCCGTTGTTATTTGTGAGCTACAGGTGGGTAAAAAACTGGCAACAAATATTTGCAGAAAACATTTCATATAATATAACAGAGATAGAAAATTTTTTTCTCTTTTCTAATTTCCATACTATTGCTATTATTATATCATAGCCTTGAAAATTTCAATGGGATTGTCTTGAAACGCCCACAGATCACAGATCTGCTGGCCTCATAAACTAATTTCTCAAAATTTTAACTAAAGACCGGCCGGCATATAAGTATTTAAGTAGAAAATAACTAAATACTTAACACGGCACAACATTCAACATTTTGTGCTGATAATGATTAATAAATTTTAAGCGCTGCTACAATAAAAGAAACAACAACAGCAACAACAACAACAACAACAAATCCAAACAGCTGCCGTCTGGCAAACTATTCGTATTTGTATTTAGATTTTGTATAATTAATGTTTTGACAATAGAATCACAGAAAACTATAAAGTGCTAAAAGGCAGACATTTCAAGTGTGTCTCAGCATCAAAACAATATTTATTTAGTCAACATAATAAATTGTAACAAGTAGCATATTTATTTATATGTGGAGGTCAGTGAACTTAATAGAAAATGTAATGGTAGAAGCAACTCTGCAATAGAGAGAGCATCAATTAACTGACTGAAAGAGAGAGAGAGGGGGTTTGCACAATTTAAGCCTTGGCACACTTATCACCTATGGAACGACCGATTTATATAGCTGCAGGCATCAATGCAGTCATTAAATCAGCTAATTCAACATTAAGCCAAAAGCAAAGTACAATTTAGCAGGCAACAGAAACATAAATTATAAACAACACATAAAAAACTCAATTAAGATGCGACGGCAACGCGTAAAATGTGAAACATGCCTAAAAAGTTGTCTGCAGCACAAAAATGCAATAAATAAACAAAGCACAAATAAAAATAAATATTAAAAACACAATTATAACAAAAATAAAACAAGAGGAAACAAAAACAAAGTAAATGGCAAATGATGTTAGCAAAATGTTGACAAAGATTGCGCGCCGGGAGGGCAAGCAAAGTGAGCCAAAGTGCAGCGCCATTTAACACATGCGGCAAATGAAAAGCATAAATATAAAAATAATATAAATACATAAATACAAATACAAGTAGAAAAATAAAAGAAAATCTATAGAAAAAGCAAATCACATCAAATGGGCCAATAATCAACGCGTCAAAGCGACCCACGCCTTGAGTTGCATATGGCAGCATTTTGGGGAAAACTGAACTGGACTGGAAAACGACGAAATGGAAAAACGAAAAGCAGGCGACAGTTTGTCAGTCAGTTGATAAATTTGTATGGAATGATATTAATTAAAAACCTGTAAATCTGCACGACAAGCACAACATTTATGAGATTCTTTTTGCAGGCTGTGCCATAAAGTTGTCAACTTACTGAACGTCTGACTGACTGACTGACAGACAGACCTACTGACTCATTGAATGACTGAAGATGGCCAGAGATTATGATGGATGTGTATGCGACATTTGCCAATTGTGCTTGTTTTTCAATTCTCAGTCGTACTTTGCCTTTGTTTCTTGCATTAACATTAATCATCATTGTTTATGCCAAACACAAGCCGAACCACAGTGACAACAAACGGCACAAAGACAACACAAAATATTGTCTATTTCATTTGCAATTTATTAGCATTTAATTTATTTATTGTATCTCTGCATTTATCTTGCTTCCAAAACATTCTTTTATTTCTCATCATAACTTTTAATTAATTTCACATTTTTCATCAACATTTTTCGTCTGTTCGTTGAACATTTTTGAAAGATTTTAAGCTGCGAAATTATGCACTCAAAAGTAGAAGATTTTTATATATAATTAATGAAAACTTTTGCAAAAAGTCAGACTGTATATTTGTGCTCACAATATGCAACAAATTATATACAAGAATTTAATTTATAAATCAATAAGTATTGCTCAGGGAAATCTAGTAAGTTTTGACCAAGTTCCACAGCTGCAACCTTTAGCCTTTATGGAACTGGAACTGGCAATAAAAACCTTTTTCAAAGTTTGTTTTGCCAGCAAACTTTTGAAAGAACGTATTAAAATGCCAGATTAGTAGATATTTGTCTGTAATGCTAAACTAAAATTGGGACACACAATCGCGCCCACTCGAAATGGTGCTGTAAAAGTCATCTAGCATTTTCCCAACATATTTTCCAAAGCACATATATATTTATATATATATGTATCTATAATTATTTGGTTTGCTACCTTTAAGCAGCGTCAAAGGTAAAAAAAAAAAGTTTTTCTTGTGCGCATAACATACGGAAAAGTGAAAATGGAACGCAACAAATCTTGTCCAAAAATAGAAGACGACAGCATTGGGACAGCGAGTTGACACTGTTGACTTTTGTGGCAGTCACAGGGGGCAGGCGATTGAGTGCAAAAGTTGCCAGCGAAACTTGTTCACGCATTGTAACTAAGTATCTAAGCTGGATTTTAAGCAGCAGGACTTGCCACACTGTCTGCCACTCACACCACACTCACGGTGTCTCCTCTTCAACTTTTGGCTTGTTCATTGGGAGTCATTGCACAAGGCCAAATGGAAATGGGCAACAGTTGTCTGCGTTTTTACCATCCCCTCTACTTTGCGTTACTTCAAATATTTACATGGCATGCGGTGTTGTGTTTGTGTACGTCTGTGTGTGTGTGTGTGTGTGTGTGTGTGTGTGCGTGGAAATTTTCCACGCTTTTCACCGGACAGCGTAAATCAAATGGGGGCGCTGCATTTGCTTTGAAGGCAACTGTCAAAGGCATTTGACAAGATTTTCAGTTATGTTTGAGTTTGGCTATCGTTTCCCCCTTTCTTCCTCTCTCTCTCTCTTTCTCTCTCTCACTCTCACTTCTTGACTTTAGCTCCTTCTGCTTCCTCAACTCATTCAGCTTTTGGCTTTCATATATAGCACATTCTTGGCCACCTTCAAGTTGTTGTATTTTATCACAAAATCAAAGTTACATTCTCAAATCTGCTCAAAGAGAAATCAACACACGCACACACACATACCAACTTCAACACACTCTCGAAAATACTTTTAGCCACAGGCTTTTTGTCGCTTTTTTTCCTTGTTCTTTATTTTTATTTTTATTTTTATTGTTTTTTCTTTTTGTTTTTTTCCTCTCGCTTTTCTTTTGTGAATGTTATTTACATGTGCTGCAGTTGCCTGACAATTGACAGCATGCCGTGCCCTGCCCTGCCACGCCCACCGCCCACACAGTTAAGGCAACTTTTTCTCTGCCAGCGGTTATTTGGCTCAGTCAGCTAGTCAGCGTTTTTATCAAACGTTTAAATTTGTTGACAACATGTTGCGGCTGATTGTTGAAATTCATCGCCCTCTCTTTCTCATTCTCTCTTTATCGCACTCATTCTCCCTCTCTTGCTACCATTGACGCTTTTTTTCTACCACTCAAACACTGGGCTATCTATCGTGTCTGTTACAGTTGAACAAATCGATTGATTGATTTCTCAGGTGTGTTCGATTGCGCGGACGCTTTGCAGAAGGCCGCAATGATTTTTATGCTGCGAACAGTGCTGGCATCTTAGCTGTTTTCAAGCTAAACTAAAACTTACAACAGCTATCGCTTAATCCATTTAAAGCTGTTTTTTTCATTTACAGGTCTAGACTTATAGAAGATTGTCGACAAGATTAATCCAGCAATTAACTTCAGAATCTTTGTGTTTTAAAATAGAAAAGCAAGCAGTGTACCTTTAGCTGTGCTTTCACTTAATCTGTTGTGCTTTAGAAAAGCTCTCTTTACGATTTTTTATAATTATACAAATAAAAAACATTGTAGACAAGATTAAACTTACAATTAACTTCATAATCTTTATGTTTTAAGGTAATAAAGCAGCATAAACTTAGTTGAGCTTTAAGCGCTCATTAAGCTTTAATGTGGCACTTAATCTAGTTATCAACTTTTAGTAGCAAGCACTCTAAGTTACTTTACCCAATATTTTTAGCTTATTTTATGCCTCATTTTCTAGCTACGCTCAACACTGTCTATTGTTAGCTTACACCGTTCAGTGTTGTGTAACGCCATTTTGTTTTTATGACACACACAGAAAGTCGTTGGTTCAGCTTGATTTAGCGGGGCTTTTAGTTGCTATTGTGGGGATTGTCAGATATTTGTGACTAGATATGAAATAGTTCTGTTGACAATGCAACTTGCACCTATTTGTGTGTCTGCCACAACAACAACAACAAGAACAAGAAGAACAACCACAACTAAGACCAACTGACTGATTGACTGTCTGACTGAGTGACTAACTGACTGACTGACTGCGTGTCTGGGCATTTTATAGAGCTTGGCAAACGTCAAAGTGATGCGCATTGAATGCGTTTGGTTGAAACGACCTAAAACCTAAATACGGCGCTATTTTCGAAAGTGCTTTCAAGTACGCAAAAAATGCGCCTTGTCGTTTGATGTGCATCAGAACAGAACACACAAAAAAAAAAAAAAAAAAAAAAATAAGAACAGAGCAACAGAAACACAACTGAATAGATCTGCGTAGATCGGAAGAACAACGCTGACCAAATGTGCAAATAAACAAGCCAAATCAAGTAAGAAAATGGCAAGGATTTTTGTGGCCAGAAAATTAATTGCAAGCAAGCAGCAGACAACGAGACTAACAGCAACCAACAAAAGAAAAGAAAGTCACAAAAATGATAATAAAAAAAAGAGATAAAACACGCAAGACGCAAGACAAGCAAAGAGAAGAAAAGGCTAACAAATGCTGTGCATTTTTTATGCAGAAAGTCCTAAATAAACAAGACCAAAAACTGCACGGATACGAGAGTTCGAGTCGTTGCCCAACTTCTCAACAAATCTCTTAACTTTGTGGGGCAGAGGCAATGGCAGAGGCAGAGGCAAAGGCAACGGCGGAGACTGTGAAGCTGTAGGCTGTGGCAAGTAAAATTGCATTAGAATCTTTGCTCATGCATGGCCACGACATCGTCAGTCAGTCTATGCGTCTGTCTGTCTGTCTGTGACTGCGTGCCAAGTTATTTGCACTGCTGCTGCTGCTGCTGCTCTGCGTATCTTTGAGATACAAGTGCGTGGCATGCGTATTTTTGCGCTTATTTGGGCTAAAAAACTTTGCCGTTTGGGGCTCAACATGGCTGACAATGCTTAGATTTGCATGCCACCGCTGCTGCCACACTGCTGCCTGTGCATTTGCGGCTGACAGTTGGCTCGTGTCGATAAAATTTGTTGCTGCCCCGAGCTGTGGCTTAAGTGGCAACGTTGCTGTGGCTGTTGCTTTTGCTGTTGTTGTTGCCCATCCTCCATCTATTTATAATGCGCGGCCGATCCGGACCGGGGCAGTTCTTGATCTTTTGTCTGAGTCCGTTCTCATAAATACAAAACTAAACGAAGCAAACTCAAAAAAAATTTCTATTTATCTGCATAATAAAAGTTTTAAACAAAAAATAAAAACAAAGAAAGAAAGAAAATCCAAATAAAACTGCACAAAACTCAAATTAAATCACGAATCCAATAAAAAATATGAAAGCAACTAAATATATTTTAGTTACGCACAAACTGCTGAAGGCCGAAGTGGTAATGCTCTATAAAATAAATTTAATAATATATTAATAAATATTAAACAACTAAAATGTTGTTTTTAATTGTAACTTTTAATTGAATTTCACGTACTTTCATTTGCTATATTTTATATATTTTTAGGATACCGCTTAAACAAATTGTTGTAACATTTTTCTATTAGTGACAAATTCCCCAATAATCGTACATAGAGCATTAAAGAAGAAGCTGGCAATAACGCACAGTTTAAAATCAAATTATGCACATAATTTATATTCAAAACCTCAAGAACAAGCACAAAGTCGACATAAAAACGAGACACACACTCACACACACCCACACACACATACTCACAAGCACACCTCTAAATCCAAAAACCAAGAAAATTCGACTGCAAAACTTTTATAGTCCGCCCTCAACATTATGCTAGCTGCCCCTTTGCCCCACTGAACATACCCTACCCTCCAGCTCCCCCCAACTACCTCTACCAATTGCCACGTCGACGACTTTGTTGCTGTTATTGTTGTTGCTGCTGTTGTTTGTTTGTTGCTTGGCTCGACCATTCAATATTTGTCCTTCATTTGAAAGTCAAATGCGTGTGAAGGCAAAGAAATCTGTTGCGCCACTGCCTGGGAATGGAATTGGGAATGGGAATAGGAATGGGAATGGGAATGAGTATGAGAATGTGAATGGAACTGCCTGCGACTATCTGGGACTATGGACTAGCAATGGGTATGGGTTTTATGTATAGGAATGACACTGCGCTGGTCACGGCGACAGAAACGACCCAAGCAAAAGATTTTTTTATATAAAAACATATAGAAATATAGCCAGCCAATAATAATCAATTTCAAGATACCCTGTAGACAACTCTATCTAAACTAGATCTTTGTTGTTAATGAATCGATTGTTATGATATATTCAGAATATAAAGATGATAGCTAAATATGTTACTATGCCAGAAGACGAGGATATATATTTGAAAATTCTGTTATAATTGATAAATAAAATATCATATCAAAATGAGCCGAACTATAGTTAATATTCAGTATTTAATATTAATAGATAAACACATAAATAAGGCAATAATTGAGACTTTAACTAAGTAAATACATTTGTAAATGATTCAATGTGCTATAAATATTGATATCGCTGTAGCACACCCGCTAATTCTATTTTATGACTGCAGGGTATACGAAAATATAATGAAAATCGAATGAAAACCGGCAGCAGAAATGTATGTGAAAAACATAACATAAATTCTAAAAAGCCTGACAAGACATATACACACATAAAATGACACACACACACACACACACACACACAGAGAGAACAAAATAAATAATAAAATAAAGTTGATATTAAAAACTATGAGTCGAAGACAAGTCGGAAATTGGTTTAAAAATAAACGCAGGCACATGAAAGTTTATGACTATGATATGATATTGTCGACTCTAACAACAACTCGAATCAATTTTGAGCGATTAACGAGTGCGCAATACATATCGAGTGCCAATCGAATTTAAGTATATGTATTTAGTAGTGAGTGTGACTAGCTTGTGGAAATGTTTAACTTAACAATCACATTGATTAAACGGAATGTAAACAACAAATGGTTATGGGAAATGGGAAATGCGCAAGTGAGGAAAAACACCAATAAAAAAGTCAAATACTGAAGAAAAGAAAAAAAAGAAGAAAACAACTTGAAACTGAAATGAAAACTAAACAAAATGTCTGGGGGAAAATAAGCAAAAACTTATGCAAATGAACAAATTTCCACATAAGATGGCTCAAATGGCAACTGACTGGGCCATCAATTAAACGCAAGGTGGCAAAAATCGAAATGGAAATTGAAATTGATCGAAATATGGGCATCATGTGAATCCCAAATTCAATATCAAATGTGTTAATTGCCATTTTCAAAATAAAAATAAAAGAAATCAGCGCAAAAGTTTTTAATACAATGTGAGAGAGAGAGAGAGAGAGAGAGAGAAAGCATAATTGCGTCTGCTAAGTTACATTTCCATTATGCTGCGTGCCACAATTTTCCATAATTTTCATATTTATTTGTTTGCTTTCAAATGAGGACACAAACGGCCGCACGCCCGGCTAATGGCAACAAATTGCCAAAATGTCAATGAACCAAAGTGTCTGCATGTGCTTGCTGGCTAAGACGGCCAGGCGGGTGTGCCAGTTGAGTGGGGGCTTGGGGGCGTGGCTGAAGCTGCTATTATCGAGCACAAAGTTCAACGAATTCGCATACATCTTCTTAGTTTTTTTTTTCTTTGGAAAGCAGCAGCTTGTCAGGAAACGATTTTCAATTAGCTGCCAAACAACAGCATATTTATTTTGCCAGAGATTTGGCCAAATACTTGCGGCACAAACCCGAATTCAACAAATGATAACAACAACAACAGTGAAAGCAACTATTGTTGATCAACTTGGCGCGTGTGTTTGTCCAGGTTCTTGGCTTGACCAGGCCAAGACCAGTGGGCGGCTCTTTGTGCTGTTTGTGCTTACCTTTAAGCGGGCAAGAGTTGGTTAAACTTTGCTCTGACTGTATGGCCAAGAAGAAGAAGCTAAAGTCGACACAACAATGTTGCAATCAGTTTGCTAGCAGCATTGCACAAGTGTCTTTGCATGGTAAATTAAAGAAAATGCCATGAAACTGTAATTTATAATACATTCGAAAGACATAAAGCGGAAACTACATTCCATTTAACAACTCTCATATGAAACTCTCCTTAAGTTTAAGCCGCCAGAATGAGTTGAGTTTGTAAGCGCAGAATGCATAATAGTCTTCCATGAAAGTTAGTCCAAAATCTACTGAAAATTTTCCAAAAGACTTAAGTTATTTCCGAAATTAGTGAAACATGTGTCCATTTATTGCCAGGCATTGCATAGGTATTTTAATTTTGTAACTAATTGTATAAACAACTTAAAGTTTTAATACAAAAGTTATCCATCAATTTTCTTTAAATTTCCTTTTGAAATTGCGCTCAATTACGTTATCAGCAAGCTGCTGTAAAAACTGCAAGGCAGCTATTGAAAATTTGTAATAAGTACAGGGTATAAAGTTCAGACCGTACTTAAGCACGTAGCGGCAATTTGAAGTAGCGACTGAATAAATTCATATAAAGAAATTTATATAGCAATTTAAGCAAAAAATGAATAATAAAATTCAAACGTTTTTTTATAATTTAAAAGTTTACAGAAAGTATATAAAGTGTAATACAAGCACGTTGCATATTCGCACATTAAACAAGCTGTGACATTGTGGTTGCTATTAATTAAATCATTTAAATCAAATAAATATTGTATGCAAACTTAAAGCAGTTACTGCAAAACATGTCTCTCTCTCTCTCGCTCTCTCTCACACACTCTTTACATCTCATTCAGATCTAAACTGCGGCAAGTAATACCAGTTAAGAGGCCCAGAGGTACAATGTGAACGTGGCAAGCTTAGGGCAACTTAAGCGCTTAAACGATAGATGGCGCCACAGCGCGAGTGACAGGAACAGCATGTGTATGCACATTGCACATACGCCCAGTTGTCCAGCCAAAAATTACTTTTTATGCCCTTTTAAGTTGACAGGGTTTTGAGGGCAAAAAGCAACGGGAAAGGGAAAGGGGGTGCAAACGGCGAATATAACTTTTCCATTACGACAACAACTGAAACAGTGCAGTGACGACCTCAGTGCAGATGCCACGAGTCAACATTAAAATAGTTTGGGGATTTGTATTTATGTTGATTGCATTGTCGTGCCACGTAACTGACATGGCCAAGAGTGTGTATGTGCGTACGTGTGTGTGTATGGCAGTGTTTTAGAAGTGGGATTTGTGTGAGAAATTGAAAAGTTGATGCCACGTAGTGCTTGCTGCCTGCAGATTTGCGAGTTGAAAGCAATTTTGTGCCCTGACACATGCAAAAAGTGAAAAAACTGAAAACTGTAAACTGCAAACTGCAATGTGAAAAGTTCAGAGTGCAAGGAATCAAACAGTAAAGTGCCTGGCCAGTTGAAGAAGCAACTGCAACGTCCAATGCATATATATGTACGTAAATCAACAACAACAGCAGCAACAAGAACAGCAACAACATCTGAAACTACATAAAACAGCAAACTTTATTGCCATCACACCGCACACCGTGCCTCACTGTGGCATGCACCTGTTTCAACTTCACTTGAAGCTGCTTTATTTATAGACAGACTTGCAGCGCCGCCTGCCTATTTGCCATGTTTGACCCACATCAAGTGCCTGACAATTTCTAGTTATTAATATACAGACCCAAAGGAGCATAACCGTGCAGGGCCCCTCAACTCACTAGACAGCTGTTGGTTGTTCTTCCACTTCTTGCTTCACTGGAAATATAGTTATCAGCAAAAGACTTAGCCTGCTCTGGCCTGGCCTGGCCTGGCATGGCCTGCCCTGGGTTTTAATTGCCCGTCTAGGGCAAAAGCAAAAGGGGGGAAACTATTTAATTGCCAGAAATTTGCAACAACTTTTTGAAATGAAAACCATTTGAATGCAACTTCTTTTCCTCTTGAGCAAAATGCAGCACTTCAAGTTCAGCATAATTAATTGCAAGTAACTTGAATATTTGCTGAAATTTGACTTTAACAGTTCGAATTTTGTTGAGCAAGCAAAGCTTTAAAAGATTCAAGATGCAGCAACAATGAACCAGCAAGGAAATAGCTTTGCGTGTGCGTGGAGTGCTCATAAAACTGTTGCATTAGAGTTATAAAACATTAAGTAAGCTAATGTTAATATACAACATTGCCATAAAATACTATTAAGTGTTAAACAATATTGTTTTTATCAACTTTTAAAGAAAGGTTTATTGTTACAAAGTTGAGATTCAGAGTGCCGTGTCAACAATGCATTTATTTTTGTTAATTTAGCGTTGTGCAACACTAATTAAGCTGCATTCGGTCTACAGTTCTGTTTGAACTAACAAATTAGATCTATTTAATTAGTTTCACAATACATTATCTCATTATGAAGTTATATAACACTGTTAACTTTTGTAAACGACATTACACAACACTAATTTCGAATTAAATATACAGTTCAGCTAGTTTTGTAGTGAACATTTATCACTTAAAGTTATTTAACAATGTTTAAACTATATAAAGTTAAATAACTTTCATATGGGCCTGTCAATAGTGACTTTTACAACACTGCTATAACTATTAAAATACATAAAAAGCGCTGTAACATTGTCTGCCACTCAATACAAATAAATTACAATTTTCTACACACACAATTAAAGCACATTTGTGACAAGCATAAGTTGAAGTACATAATTTCTCATTCAACTCATTTCCAGCTCGTAGGATTATAATTCCATTTACTGGCAAACACACACATAAATCTCACATCGAACAGAATTAGTAGAGATTTGCAATTGTAGCTAATTAGACAGTCATCTCATGATTCTGAGTACGCAAACAAAATCATTTCTAGTTGAGTTTTGTTTGCATTCAGCATGAGGAATGGGGAACGTAGACTGAGGACGGGGGCAGGAGCGTGGGTAACTGCTCCATTGGGGGATTGCAGTGAAGCGCCTGTTGGCAATTTATCTATATCGAAGTGGCATTAAAAATACAATGACCACACTTCTTGACGTGCCATGGTCAAATTTTTGTGCATTTGTCAAAGTGAAAATAAATCAGAAATTGCCAAACAAACAAACGCAACGCAAATGACAAATTTTCATTCGCTTTTTGGCAATTGTTTTCAGAGTTTGTTTTTGTTGTTTTCTATTTTTCTGTTTTCTTCTGTTTTCTTCAATTTTATGTTGTCGTTGCTGTTGTTGCTGCCTTTTGTCTTTCGCTTAGAATAAAGAAATGCTTCATGCAAGCGAGCTAATGAGCAATGTGACACAGTTTGCAGGACGCCCACGTTTGGATAGATTACGCGGTTTTTTAGTGAGGATTCAACCTCGATACGATGACAGCGTAACGCAGCGGCAAATGTTGTTTAAAAATACAAATATAAATATCAGAAATATAAAATGCAAATTTTATGCCACATTTAAAATAGCCGGCGCAATGTTTTGTAATTTATCAACGACCGCCCGCATAACGAACTGGCAATAAGACGCAATGTGGGGCGTGGCAGGCGTGTGACTTCAACTACAGCTGTGTTCTCGACGCACGACGGCAACGACAACGACAGCGACAAGAGGAACAGCAACAGCAACAGCAATAGCCACGACAACGACAACGACGACAACGTTGGCGAAATTGTTGCAACAGCAACGGCAACGGCAACGCCAATGCAGACATTTCTTGACACTTCTCTAAATAGTTTTGCGTGCGACGCATTGAGAGAGTCGCAAGTGCGTTTGCCTGCGGGGTACAAAGCGACAGCTTGCCAGATAGTGCAAGAGGGGGAAACAGGAGGAGAGGGAGACGTGGGGGCTGCCACACGGTCACTCGAGTGCCAAAATGTCCCCGCACGCCATTAAAAATGTTGCGAAAATTACACAGCAAACTGAAAGGTGTTCTAATGAGGCGTGCGCCGGAGTCTTCAATGTGTGTGTGTGTGTGTGTGCGAGTGTGTCAGCGTATGTGTGAGTGTGGGTGTAAATGTGATGTGGGTTGCTTGAATAACTGTGGCATGAGTGAGATCTCTATGCATAGAGCTGCAAAATGTGATGAAGCATAACCTAATAACAACAAGCGTTTCACTTAATCAACTCGATCTTTGTAAAACATTACAATTAAATTAATAAGCTTTAGGCTAGATTAAATCTAGACAATCGAGAGAAGAGACTTTAATCAATAGAAAAGACTTTAAAGTATTGTTACTTATAATTCGAGGCAATCAGTAGAATAGACTTTAAGCACTTAAAGCTTTCGTTTCGATTAATCCGGGGCACTCAATAGAACAGCTTTTACAATACTGAGGAATTACTTATATGTGCAATAAGAACATTTCTGACAATTTCAGCTGTAAAGCTTAAAGCTGTAAGTAAAATGAATGAATTAGTTTTAATGCGCTTTACTAAATATTTAATCGGGTTGCTGGGAAGTTTGGCACCTTAGTGCAAAACTTAAAGTAGAGGCTTCTAGTTGATTTAAATCAATACAAATGTATAAGCTTTATATAATTACATAACGTGCAGCTTTAAAAATCTCCTTAAATCTATTTTCTCTTTGTAGTAAGCCCATAAAATCAGTTGTGTGCATCAATCAACCCTCGCTTAATTTGATTGCTGCTAGCCAAGTTCAATAACCATTTGTGGCAAATGGATTCACCTGCCCCAAATACTGACTCAATGTGGCGACCCAATAACTCAGCCATGGCCTCAATTTTAATGCTGTAATCCTCAGCGAATGAGTTCAAAATCAAGGTCGCCCCAACCCGCCCCCGAGGTAACTAAGGAATGGTCATGCTACATCATCCATGACTCAAGCACGATGCTATGAATACAAATTGTTGCATTTTACACAGAAAAGGCGAAAGAGAAGAAAACGAAGGAAAAAAGATGGAAAATGGAATTCCATTTCAATAAAACGTCGCTACAGTCAAATGCAATTGAAGAGAAACAGTTGAAGCTTATTAAATATAAAGCAATGCGAGAGAAACATGTAGAATGACCTTAGCCAATGCTAGATGAAGGCAGCGGGACAGCACAGAGAAGGAGTACACACACACACACACACACACACACACACACACACACATGTTGCATGGCAAAACTTTAGAGTACACGGCAATTGCCAAGAAAAATATTTTTCAATAAGCCAGCATACAGAAAGCGAAAATGAAAAGAATTTAAAAATACATAAAAAACAATAAAACAAAAAGAAAAAGAAGTAAAGCAATTGCGTTGAGAAGGGGCACAAAACACACCTGCAGATTGCCAGAGATACACAATGTCTCTGTCTCTTTCTCTAGCTCTCATTTTGGCACTATTTCTAACTATGTTTCTCTTTTTTTTTTTTGGAAACTGGAATGCAACATTTTCGTTCGTTGTTCCCTTTTGTTTATTTGCACAAATGCGTGAGCTTTCATTTGGATTTTTCCGGCGAATTCCGTGGCAGCATTCAACGTTAATCAAATGTGGATGCTACACAACAACAGCAACAACAACAAGAACAACATTTGTGTAGCAGTTGCTGAAATACGAAATACGAAATATTGGAAAAAACTTGGCCTGTTGCTCTGTCGAACATATGTCTGCAATATGCAAAAGTAATGCACAAGCTCCCGACAATGGCAAAATGCTCGTAACCCGCCCCGTAAACCAAAAGCAAACTCATAATAATCGCCCCTCATGACTCTGCCAACGATTTTACATGAATTTTGACTTTGGCGGGCATGTGTGTGAGTTTGTGTGTGTGTGTGTATAAACATTGCGCAAAACCGAAAACAACAAATTATTCATACGCCACGTTGTACGACGGCAAAGACGTCAGCGAGACGCGGCTGATTCAGACAGGCAACCAAAATGAAATTTGACTACAAAAATGGGCAAAATACAAAACAGAAACAACAGCAGCCATGTGTGTGTGTGCTCTGTATGTGCCTGTGTGTGTGTGTGAGTGCGTGTGGCTTTTTCGGCAATTTTGCGGCATGTTTTTCACACTTTGGCGCGCAGCTAGGCTAAAAACAATTGAACACGACGCCCTGGCTGCCAGGGATGTTGTTCTTGTTGTTCTTGTTGCTCTTGTTTTTCTTGATATTATTGTTGTTCTTGTTGTTATTGCCACTGTTGATGATGCAAGTGCAAATTTATTTGCCACTTTGTTGCGCGTCCAACGTCCAGCGGCAATTTCAAATATGTTTCGTTGACTGAGCGACCAGAAAGGGATTTCAAATTGATTTCCATTTGCCACATTGGCCAAATGTACAAAAACTAGTTGAAGCTATAAAAGCTCTTATCATCAACTGTAGTTTCCAGAGAGTGTATATAATTGGCAGTTCCTTAATTAGTTTCAAGTCTTTATAAGACAAGCTATATGATTGTAGATGATACTCGAGAAATATAGAGTATCTATTAACTATGTATATATTAATAGACAATATTATTTCAAAATTGAAGAACAACTTGCTAAAAGCCCTTCAGCACCTTTAATTTAACATTTCTTGCAGAACTTAGTATCTAAATTTATAGCCGACTATTCATAAGATACTTCCTTCATTTATAAAACCAAACAAAGTTCATTTTCCACCCAGGAGGGCGAATTTTGCTAAATACTCAAAGCAGATGAAATATGTGTTGATTTATTCTAGAGATAAAATTAAAAATAAATTAAATTGAAGCTGAATAAATTAATATTCTATTTTAGTGTTCTTTTATATTTATTTTGAATTGATTTTATTTATTTAATTATATATTTATTATTATTTATATTCATAAGATACTTCTTATATATATATATATATATATATATATATTTAAAATTAAATATCAATCTTTATTCAACTATAAATATTTAATTATTTTGATTTAATTATATATTTATTTATTTATTATTTTTAGTTACTTATATATATATTTATTTATTTTTAATGAATCTCTAGTTTAATTTATTCAACATCTATGCTTATTATATTATATGTATATAGTTATTAAAGGAACGGCTTTAGCTAACTAAGTTCTAAATTTCCAGTCTAACACACACCTTTAGCATATCAAATAAATAATCCAAATGTTGAATATTCAACCTGATGTTGGACAGGAGAAGGAGCAACGTTGCGGGCGTTCGGGGACAAGTGCTAAAAATAGCAGCAGCGACACTTACTTAAAGTGTTTAAGAGCACTAACAACAACACACAAACAACACACAAACACAAGCAACATTCGTACACATAACAACAACAGCTTGTAGCCCCACTCAACACTAAAAAATTACATTGAAAATGGTCATAAAAAAGGCAGCGAACAACAAGAAGAACAACAACGACGCGGCCCTTTTGCCTCTTATTTCTCATTTGGCTTTCATTAAATTTGATTTCATTATTGTTGTTGTTATTATTATTATTGTTGTAGTTGTTGATTGTCGCACGGCAGCTAATTTTGAGCGCAGTACGCTGCTCGCTTTGCATGTTAATAAAAAGGCCATAAAAGAATAATGAAAACTCTTCAATTCTTTTGGCATATCAAAGATAAAACTGCAGTTTACAGCCACGCCCACACAACCCACAAATTAGTTATAGCGCATATAAATACATACATATATTATATATATGAATTTATAAATATTAAAAGGAAGAATAAATACTTGAAAGAGTGTCAAGGCTTTTGGGACCAATTTGAGCCACAGAATTTAGTTTTTCTTGCGGCTTTTCCAACTATTTGTAAACAATGCACATTGTTGTAAACAAGACATTTTACGAGTATTTATTGGCTCGTTGTCTATTGAGGTTCTTCCACTCTCTCTCTCTCTCTCTCTCTCTCATTCTCACTCTCGTTGTTGTTATTGTTTTGTTATTGCCTGCTTTTTAGTGTGATCAATTCTGGGTATTACAATAATTTATTTATTTTTAAATGCGTTTGATTTTGAGGCCTCCGAATTGTTCGACTGTCTGTTGTGGGAGACGGGGAAGGGGAAGTGCAGAAAAGTGTTTGAAAATTAGAACTTTTCATTGTTTGCCTTAAGCAAATAAAAAAGATGATTAATGGGATTTGAGCAGCTGCTAAATAGGAGACAATTGTATGAACTTTGTTTAGTAAATATATTTTTAATTTGTTTAACATTTCTTTGATATATTTTTGGCCTGTTTTATTGTGTTTTCTATATATTTTGGCATTTCTTAAAATTTGCATTTATCTATCCAGTTATTTTGAATTTGATTGCAAATTTATTTAAAATAATTTCAGCCGTCTGGCGCAGCTTATTAGTCATAATTTACGGCACATTATTTCTAATGTATAATTGCAAATTATCTGCATTAGTTGACAACATTTACACTGTACATTGTTGCAAATGTGCAAGTACATATATATTATAAACAGCTCGTTAGCAAGTGAGTGAAAAAGAGAAAGAGAAAGAGACAGAGGAAGGGAAAGAGAAAGAGGGCAACACATTGACATTGAGCGCGTGCCAACGCTTGTGGCTTATAGCCCTTGCTGCCGCCAAATTGTGGCAGCCGCATGGCTAACAACTGCTAAACTAAATCCTCCCTTGTTTTAAGCTTACAAACAAATAATATTAAAATGGGTTAATCTTGTATTAAGGGTCTCTTGAAATTGACTCACAGCTCTGACATTTCATTAAGTTTAACTATTTTTAAAGTTACTATAATTAATTTTGGTTTTTTGATATTGTTTTGACATTTCCGGCTAGCAAAACATGCGAAAAATATGTAAAAAAAAATAAACTATATATATGCTTTGTATAAAATCAAATATTTCTGTTTTGTTGGGCTAATTTGGAGGCCTAGAGCGGCCGGTTTGGCTGTCATGATGTCGAAAATGTTAAGTAGACACGTCAGCGGCTTTTTAGTGGCAGCAAAGCAGGAAAAACAAAGTGCCCTCATTCCCCGCACTTGCCACGCAACAATTGCTTGGCGTTCCTGTGCAACAATAACAACAACAAGAGCAACTGAAAATTAAAACAAACAAATGACGGAAAACGGAGGCAAACTAAGAGCCAAACTCGAGGGCACAAAAGTTAATGCCAGTCAAGACAGTCAAGTGCCGCCCAACTGACTGACTGACTCAGAGAGCCAGAGAAGCAGAGAGAGTGAGAGTGGGAGGAAGTGGGGGGGGAGAGAGAGGAAGAGACACGCGTGAGCGTAAACGTATGAGAGAGCAAGTAAATTATGCATAAATCTTTCAATTGAAACAAGCAAGCAATCAGATTGAAACGTTTGAGGAATTCAATGTTTGGATTTGCCTCTAGTTAATTACCGAGCGCAATTGATATAAGAAGTAAACGTAATTCTTGTTGTTGGGTATTTTTTGGGGGGTTTCTGGGTTAGTGAACTTCGCATTGAGGAACGATCGAGTTCGAGTTGTTGTACGATTAGTTAGATACTACGTATATGTATATAAATTCTAGGCATACCCTCACAATATTTGCAACATTTTGCTGGTGGCTCATCGTTGGTGGCATCGGCAATGATCGGCATGGTCCCGTGCCGCGTTTACGTTTCCGTTTCCGGTCTTGCGGTTACGGTTCCTTCACAATACCGTCTACACTCGCTCGCGCAGTCCTTTTGTCGTTATATTGATTGCTGTTGTGTTGGACTCCACGCCGCCTGCCTCACGACCAACACAATGTCAGTTGACACATCGTTTGAGCACAACACAACACAACACAACACTTTCAGCTCACACAGCACACACACACATACTCGCGACACGCAAACGAGCAGGGGGGCGGGTCGAACGACGGGGCGGGATTGCGAGGCGTATGCGGATCTGAAGGGGAATTCTCTAGCTGTTCGACGGATCTTAACCACCTGCCTGCAAATCGTCGTAACGCTTTCTTGCAAAATCTTTTCAACACTTTCGTTTTTGTTTCTGGAATGTTAACAGCATTTTCTGCACAATTTCTTTTATTTGTTTGTAGTTCTTATTGTTGTTGCTCTCTTATCCTGTCTTTCCACCTCACACTTTGTTGGCCATTTGACAGCGCACAGGATCTGCGATCTGTGATCTGTGATCTGTGATCTAAACTGATCTCAACTCTCGAACTGTTCTGTACTGAACTGGGTTCGCTGCGGTTTGCTACTGTCAGTGTCTAGTCTGTGTTGGGGACGTCACGCCGTGGCTATTTCTAGTCATTGGCTTTCACATTGCGCTTTTCCGTGAAAATTGTACGAGACGTTCAAACGTGAAACCTCCGCAGAGACCACTGAGCACATCACACGCAATACCAAAGACACACACGGCCAGCCGTGCAACGTATTGCTACAGTTTTTTTTTTTTTTTTTTTTTTTTTTTTTCGAATATTTTAGAAATAATTTTTTGTAGCCTAGGCTGCTTGTTCGAAAATTCGAAAAAGACCGACACCGACGAAAATTCTCAATACGAGCATCGACAGCAAACTGTTAGATAATTTGGCGTCGGTGCGGCCAAAAAGTTTTTCAACATTTTCCTCAATGAAACAATGAACTTTCACATTTCGAATACAACAGAAGCGCGCGCTCTCTCTCTCTCTCTCTCTCTTTCTCTCAGTTTCGAAAACGTTTTCGAAAATAGCAGCAAAGGGAGCAGCGAGAACATCAGAATGACAGAGAGAGGCAGATTGAGAGAGTGTGTAGGTTTGAGAGAGAGAGAGGGAGAGAGAGCGAGAGCGCGCTCGCCTGTAATCAGGAGATCGTTTCGGCTTATTTTCGAAAAGTTTTCAAAAAAAGTTTTTCTATTTTCTGTGCTCCGCGTTGCGTTTTTGTGTTTTGTGCACCCTACGCGACAAGTTCCCCACGCGGCATTTGCGATTCAATAGACAATAAGTTGGCTAAGTGGGTTTCTGGGTCAAGGCGCGAACAATTAGCGAATTGATATTCAGGTGATATTCAAACTCAAGTTTGCAATTGACGCAAGTCAAATCAAGGCAGTTGCTTAACTTTTTTTTTCAATTTTCCAACTTATCTGTTAAGTATTTTGAAGCAAGTTGGCAGCGCTTGTTTAACATACTGTAAAGTTTACAGCTTGCTCTATTTTTACAGCATGTTAATGAGAATAAAGTTATCAATTTTGTACTTATCCAACTGGGAATTGGCTATCTTATGGTTATACAGCTGCTATCCCTGACCTCTTAACCTTAATGCATGTTACATAATTAATATCAAGCCTTTACTTATACTTCACAGAGCTCTGTTACTTAACTAAACCCAAAACATTTTGCAAACTTAATGATTTGGCAATGGGCCAACAAAATTTAACTACAAAAGCGGAGCACTTAGAAAATCCTTGCTAAGCGGCAATAACAAATAGACAATGACCTTGAACAAGCAAGTAAGAGTGAATAGGTGGAGTGTGCTCGACCAGCCGATGCCCTGTACCGTGTTTAAATAAGCACTGCTTGAAAGGGTTTACTAGCAAAAGCAGTGCAAGCACTGCTTGCAATCGCTTAAAGGAACATGCAGCGCAAGCAGTGCCTTTTGATTAATCATAAAGCAGCTTTTCTTGTCTATAATAATTGAATTTTTTTAAATTTCCACAACTTTTACGTTTACACTGCCAGCACTTTGAGATTTATTGAGTGATTGATTTATTATTTTCAATGGTTACAGGGTATAAGAAACTAAGAGCTAAGCATAAATTCGCATAAACAAAAGCACAAATTGGCAAGCGCCAATTAAGAGGCCAATTATCGATAACAACAAAATACAATTTATACGATCGATTTGTGTAGAAACACCTGAATGACTAATCAAACAGATGAACCAGCTACCTCTCTTCATCACTATCACTCTCACTATCTCTCTCTCTCTCTCTCTCTCTATCAATTCTCTTGCTCACTGAACGCTAGAGAATGAAGTAAATTGGCGTTTTAAATTTAGAAATCAGATAAATAATTAAGCTAAATATAGCATAAATATGATTTGAACTCACATTATATATACTCGCATTCAATAAAATATGTGAAAAAAATATATAGAAAATAGATTTTGAGCGCAGCGTTGGTAAAAATAAATCGCAATCAACCAATTTCCACGCCCCCAGTCGCAGTGACAACCACCCTGCCTCCCTTTCCTTCACACCCCTCCCCTCACAACTACATTGAAAAGTCAAATCGCAACTAAAAATAAGAAAATTGACTCAGCTTCAGCTTTTATTGTTGTTGTTATTCATTCTCCTTGCCCCGTGCTCCGCCTCCCCCTGCTCAATCATACTCCTTCCACTCTTTCGCCTTCTTCTTCATCTTCCTCTTGTTTAGCGACAAAAATTTTGTGCACAAAATGTGAAAAGATTTTAGAAAATAATTTTTGTGTTTTTAAATTTATTGCCAAATTGGGCGCAAGTCAAGAGTCGTACGTCAACAGCTGTCGGTGACTGTAAAGGGGTTTGCGAGAGCATCCCCTACTCTTGGGAGGAATGGTATGCCGTGGGGCTTTTACGTGGGCAAATTCCCAGACTAACAACTAATTACTAATTGCTTACAGTGCACATTTTGGCCAACAAGTCTAGGAAAAACTGCACATTTTCCATACGGCAAAATCGACAATTTACATGCACATATTTTGCTTTAATGCTGCAATGTCAGGGACAACAAAAGGACGGGTGAATTTATGGCAAAAGGCGGGGAGGAGCGCAACATTAATTGTGCACATGTTTAAAAACATAAAACAAAAAATATGTGCAATGACACGAAGCAATCATTAGAATTGTTATTGTGGTTGTTGTTGCTGTGGTTGTTGTGGTCGTTGTGGTGGCTGTGGTTGTTGTTGCTGTCAAGCACCTCAGCCAGGGTCAATTGAAATAAAATTTGCAAATAGTTTTTGGCTTATGAATTATGAGTGGGTCGGCTAACTTTATGGCCCACTGTGCTTCATTTCTTGAATGTCTTATTTGTTGCACTGGCAACAACCAGCAACACACAACACACAGGACAAACAACAGCAAGAACAACATTACGATCTATATATGCTTATTTATTATTTTTTCAATTTTCTACATTTTTCTTTTGCAATATAAATTATAAAAGCTAGTAGCATAAAAAAGGAAATTTGAAAAAAAAAGAATAGAAAAGATCAGCTAGAAAAAACTGAAATCGAGCGCGTCAGAATTCTTTCTCTTTTTTCTTTTCTTTTCTATTCTTTTTTCCCCCATTTTCATTATTTTTTTGTTGGTTGGCGTGGGCGTAAAATTGAAAAACATTTTTCACTATGCGAAAGTTGCTCGACTTGACGTCGTTTATAATGACGAAATGCTAAGCATTCAGTTTAGAAATGCCATAAACAAACAACAAATGGCAACAGCAAACGGCCAACAGTAAACGGCCAATAGCATTGCATACGCGCTGCTGCTGGCAGTTTCAGCGATTTGCTAAATTAAACATTAGCCTGCAGTTTATTAACAACCATTTTCCAGTTATTTACATAGTTTTAGTTTTCAGTTAAATTATTTCCAGCAATGAGCATGTATTTTTAACAGGTGACAACGCTCTGCGCACCTATTTAAGTGGTTCCTTGGTTCCTTAATTATATAATAGCATCTAATATATTATTATGTAATTTTTTTATTATATTATTTCCGCCTAATGAACTCTCGACATTTTGAGCTCTATTTAGTACACAAGTTCATTTCAATTAGGTCTTGAATAACGTTTTACTTTCATTATAATTATATAAATTAAAGTAACTTATTTACATATTAATTATAAAATATTGTTAACAGGTGGCAACTCTGTCCTTCTACAGCGAACTATTTCAAAGCTCAAGTGGTTCATTTAAACTAATGCTTAAATTCAGCTTAACTTTCACTGCTGCAAAGCTTAAATTAATCTTTTTAAGATTAAATTATTTACAGAATTTAAAATTATTAATATTATTTGTTCATTTTATTGAATATATTAGTTGATAAAGGTGGCAACTCTTTAAAGCTACAGAGAATATTTGTAACTATTAAAGGGTTATTTTGAACTCTTTATGAACATACAAAAAACTGTAATATTCTTATGTAAATTCGTAAAAATATGCAGCATATGTCAAATTTGACATATTAAATGAATAAATAAATTTGCTGTGCAACAATTTCACATTCTATTAGTTGTCCAAGCCTGTTAAGGACCCCTGCAAACCCTGCGCCAGTCGCATAGAAGCGTGTTTACAACACAACAACTATCAGGAACATAAGTGTCTGCAAGTGCTCGAGGAAATGCGTCAATGCTGCATAAAGTGGCATAAGGAATCGTTTTGTTGCAATGGTATTGACTTGAACAAATCGTATTTAAAACAAACTGAAGCCAGGGTTGCCAAGTAACAGAAATAAATGCAATATTCGGAAATAAATATAAATGAAAACTCTATTGAAACCAATTCAAATGCATTCGATTAAGAACAATCTTGAAATAATTAAGTTTGTTTATTTTCAAAATAATGACAATTAAAGAAACATTTGTTTTTCTTTTTAGCTGTCCGTGGTGTTGGCCAAGTTGACAGTTGTCTGTTGCCCTGAGGAATATCGCTGATGGAAAATTTCAACTGTTTTCTTTCATAATCTGTGATAATTTATGTGATTACTTAAATGAGCAATGTTATGCCGAGCAAAGCAAGAAAACCGTATAAAACTATGCCAAGAACAACTAATTGGTGCACACAACACACAAAACCAAAAAGAATATAAATACTTATATGTATTGGGAGAAACAGTGGGGCTAAAAAGTATGCGAATGAGTAACTGCAACAGGTGCCAGCATGTGTGGAACATGAACTTTTAACAGGCACTGTGCCCGCCAAGCAACAGCGCGACAACATGCCACAAACTAGCAACATTAACAAACACGACAACAACTCATTAATTATGGCAAATAAAACTAGCGATGCTACCAAAAATATTCTTTTCTTTTTAATATTAATTTTAATTGCTACAAAGCATGAAAAGGAACAATTAAAATAAAAATCAAGATTTCCCAGCTTTTATTTATGCTTTGATAACTGGAAGTAATCGTAAATTAATGCATCGATAAATTTTACTGCAATTGCAGCTCGATAGCTTTAGCTGCAGTTTTAACGCAAGCTGTGTTAAGCAGATGAACTGCTTTGCTTAAGCTGTGACCAAACGCAAGCAGCTGCTGAACTGCTTTACGAAATTGCTTACCAGCTTAACGCTTGCTTCGTTCACTTATCGTGACCGTTCGCAATTCTGTGATTTTTCGCTCATCATTGATGCTCGACGCTGCAATAAATGTTTAAATCAGCTAGTAATATTACAAAAATTCAAGAGGAAATCCATTAAGAAAGCACAGCAACAGTTGAATGCTCTAGCCAATAAGATTCTTATAAGAATTCATATTGGCAACAGGTTGCTGGAACTGTAGGAAGAATAAGCGGCAGTCGCAAGCTGTTGTTGTTGCAATAGTTGTAATGACTGCCGTTTACAGTTGTTGTCGTGTCATAAAAAATTAATGGACCAAATAGCAAAGAAAAAACAACAATAACGTCGCCTACAACAACTGTGACAGTGTTGCATAGGGTTAGGTATACACCCGCCACCCAATCAACCACAAGTTATAAATATGCGAGTACCCAGAAATTTATTATTGTTTTAATAGGCAATGAAGGCTGTTCAATGAGTTTCGTAGAAGTAAAGCGATTCTAAATGTTTCTTATTCGATTGCAGGCAACGTACGACACGCACACACGCACATAGAGAACAAGAGCGTGTGCGTGTGAGAGAGAGAGAGAGAGAGAGAAGGCAATCGGACCAGCTGCACATGCGACTTCATATTGGAAAAGGGCGTCGCAACAAAGACGGCAAAACAAAGACGCGAATATGACACAAAAGCGACGAGGCAAAAGTCGCAAGCCAGTCAAACAATAAGAGGAAGAGACCGCAAAGCGTTTTAAACTTTTAGCGTTTTCTCACACACACCAAACAACAACAACAACAGCAACAACAATAATTAAATGTGAGAAGCGCCAGCGCCTCAGTCTCCAGGTTGCAACCAAAAAGCAAATATTATAAATAGAGCAACTACACACGCAAACTTGCACATAAAAAACTCACACACACAAACACACACAGACGCATGTAACAGGGCAATAATAAAAATAAACAAAAGCTACATAAACTACATAAAAAATAGCAAAATTACCTCAGCGCTGCTGCTGCTTCTGCCTTTGCTGCTGGTGGCTCTGCTGCTGCTTCTGCCGCGATTGTTGTTGGATTCCGTTCCCGTTTGCGCTATGAAGGCGTCTCGGGCGACGATTGTTATTGTTGCTTCGACGCTGGCCAGTTGGCACTATAGTTCCGACATGGATTCTATGATATGTATTGATAACTTTAAGCATCTATTGCACATTGGGGCACAGCAATTAATTATTAAAACGCATAAAAGTTGCTTAATTTTAGAATTTTATGCACAGACGTCGCGGAATTCACAAAAAACACTTGCATTGCACTGTGGCGCCGCCTGCAGCTGTTCGCGTTAACTAACAAAACAGCGCAATTACAGACAGTTGGCAGCGCACAACAGGCAGAGTTGCTTCCGCTGCGATAGCGATAACAGTGATATACAACGCTGGTGACGCCATCATGCAGTCTGACCGTCTTCCATCCAGGCTTGCAAGTTGCAACCCTATTAAGACGCCGGAGAGGGTATAAAGAAAAAATAGAAAACGAGCCGCTTAGCTCTGAAATTGAAATAGGAAAAAAAGAGACGCGCCGAGAAGTTTAATTAAAAATATAGACAGGTAAGCAAACAATGAAATGTGCAATTAAATGGCAATAAATTAAATAAATACACAACTCACGTGTGCAATTCGTACTCATTTCCTTTTTGATCAACTTTGCAGTGCTGACGAAACGTGTCTGGTTTCTGAGTCTGCGTCGAGCAAAAAAAAAAACGAACAGCGAACAACGAAAACGAGACGAACAAAATGTCGGACATCTCCAGCACTCAGCTTAGGAGCGAGATTCAGGCGGTGCTCAAGGATGCCGATCTGTCGACCATTTCGGCCAAGCGAGTCCGCGAACAGGTTGAGGGCAAATTGAATTGTTCGCTGCTGAGTCGCAAGAAGGAGTTCGATAAGATTGTGATGGAGGTTATCAACGAACAGCAGGAGGAGGATGATGAAGATGATGAGGAGGATGATGGCAAGGATCCCGATGCTGAGCCGCAAGATGATAGCGAGCCCAGCGAGGAGGAGGAGGGTGGCCAGCAGCAGTGAGGAGGAGAAGAAAAAGAAGCCGGCACCCAAAAAACGTCCACAACCAACCAAGCACAAGGTGTCCAACAAGAAGAAACGCAAGACTCTCAATGCCGATGATTCTGGCACCGAAAGCGATGCCGGCTCCGATTCCGATTATGAGGTGGTCAAGAAACCCACGCCCAAGAAGAAGGCCAAATCTGCTGGCGCCTCCGGTGGCACCGGACGCAAAAGTACCGGTTTCACACGCGCCTACAATCTATCGCCGGAGCTGTCGGCCCTCATGGGTGCCGATTCGCTGCCCCGCCACGAGGTGGTCAAGAAGGTGTGGGCCATCATCAAGGAGCGCGATTTGTATGATCCCAAGAATAAGCAGTTTGCCATATGCGATGATGAGCTCATGAAGGTCATGAAAATCAAACGTTTTCGCACCTTTGGCATGCTGAAGCATCTCAAGCCGCATTTCCTTGATTAAGCTGTGCTCTCCTCCTCCCCACAGCTCCTCCTCCCCTCGCCCATCATCCACCACTCGCTGCAAATCCCAAGCAGCTCACATCTTCCCAAGTATCCCATCCCAGATGCAAATGGTCAGCATGCACCAATACACAGAGACAGACACCGACACACACACACCACACACACACGCACACACACACAAACATACATCGCTTCACATTTAGTTTAGATTATATTGCAAATTTTCGGCTTTGCGACATTTGTTTGTTCCATTTTCTGTTTAAGATTTCCATAATTTCTTGGCTCGCGGTGTAGACAACGTCGTCGATGACTTATTTTGGGCCCCGGCAATGGGGGGCTAGGGATCACTCCCCTCCCTTTCCCCCTTCGAACCATACCCCACCAATGGACGTTAGGATTAAACCTAATTAAGACGAATCTACACATACTTTCATGTAGTCTAACGGCATTTTAATAAGTAACGGTAATGAAAACAAAACAAAAATTAATGATATAATTTTTTGTAACGTGTAATTTACGATTTATGGTAAAAAAATATCAAAGAAACAAAACAAATTTTAAGGCATAATATCAAATAAAAAAAAATAGACGAGTGATGCATCTGATTAAAATAATAGTAAATTGTGTGTATTTCTTTAAAAAAAAAGAAGAATCAAAAGGGGGCACGTTTACACGATGAAGTTACGCGAATTTCTATAGATATTTTTGAAACCAGCTTAATGTGGAGTATTACATTTTTGGGGAATCCCACGTTTACACGCTGAAGAACAGTCTATTACTATTTGAATTTGAATTTGGAAAATAATTAATTTCCTTGATTTGATGTAAATATAACCAGCTGTCCAAAGTTTACACGATGAGGTTATTCATGATGTTGTGCCGCTTCAAAAACAAACTCAACTTGTTGCTCAATAAAACTTCTTTTTTTATTGTTTTTTTTCGCTTTTCTCACAATTTTTGCTCAAAGTTTAGTTTAATTTTTATTTTACAAACATTTTGTTTAAATTTCACGTTTTGTTGAGTTTTATTTTTATACATAAAGTTCTCTAATATATGTATATGCGTGTATATATATATAGAATTCTATATCTTTATCATTATATTTATCTTTATCATTATCTTTATCTGATATATGCCTGCGTGTACCTTTGTGTACCTCAATAATTGAATAAATGGAATTATTTGCACTGCATTTTCATCAATTAACTTTCAATTTCATTGAGAATACAAGAATTGCGACAGAGAACAGAGATGGAGGGGGAGGTGGGGAAGAGCTAAAATCATTGTAACAAATTGTATAATTAAATCGTAAGTACATAAACAAAATACAAATACATAAACAAAATGGTACAAATACAAAATTTATATATATTAGAGGTATATATACATATATGTATATATATGTAATAGAAGTATTTAGTATATAAATGTAAGTAAATTCCAAGCAACGGCAATAAAACGTTTCAAATTTATAAATTCCATTTCTCACGGTTGCCACATTTGGTACATTTACGTTGAAATGTAATTGGTACAGTACTTATCGTAAGCACTCACTTTATTCAAATTGGTACTAATAAGAAAAGTAGAGTTGTTATTTTTGTTTTATCGAAAATGGTACTTTTTCTTAAAACAATAGTACACTTTTAGAAAAATGGTACATTCTTTTTCAAAGCTAAAATCTTTTTAGACAAATGGTACACTGCTTATATGAAAACAAGAGTTGGTACTTTTATCGCGAATGGTACAAAATATGGTACCAAATATTTCCTACAGGTGGCAACCGTGTTTATTTTAAGTACACCAATGAGAGAGCCGGAAAAGAGAGAGAGAGAGAGTGAGTCGATGGAGTATGATGGTGGGTAGGGGGGTAACTTAAGAAAGCTCAGAGTGTGAGAAGCAAGTTTGGTTAGTCACCGAAACCGTTAGTACAAGTGTTGCGAAACGACAAGAATGCGCTGAAAATCAAATACTTTTGCGGCTGCAAGTTGAAAAAACTTGTTAATTGTTAAAAATTTAAATGCTAGCAACTAAAAAGCGTCCGTTAAGTGTAAAATTGTTGTTGTTGGTTTGTTTGATTGTTTGTGATCTGATTTGGTGTCAAATTCAATTTATATAGTAACTTTTGTGTTTGTTGTTTAGTATTTAGTGTTAGTGTTTGTTGTGTTTTTTTCCTTGTTGGTTTCAACAATGTTTTTTGAGAACTTAAATTCTCGCATAAATAGTTTATAATCTTGCAAAGAAAATACTTTCGTTGGCGTTGTGTTTCTAATTGTTGTTGTTGTTCTTTTTCTTGTTGTTATTGTGTTGTTGTTGTTGTTATTGTCCCTTTTTAATAGCGATAGTAATTGGGCTTGAAAGGACCGGCCTTATTGAGGCCCATATACTTGGCCTGCTCATCGCTGAGCTCCGTTAGATGAGCATCAAATGTGGGCAGATGCAAGCTGGCCACATACTCATCCATCTTCTTGGGCAGCAGATACACATCGGACTTGTAGCGTCCAGGCGGCGCATTAAAAAGCTCAATCAGTGCCAACGCCTGCGTGGCGGATGTGATGGATACCGCAAACGATGGTATGCTGGAGCAGCTCAAATTGACAAGTCGACCCTCGGCAAGCAGTATAATATACTTGCCCTCGGGCCAAATGATGTGATCCACCTGGGAGCGCACCTTCTCCCAGGTTAAATCCGGTGTACGCAATCCATTCACATCGATCTCCGTGTTGGAGTGCCCCATATTGCAGATGATGCAGCCGCTCTTCATTTTATCCATATGCTCACGCACCACAACATTCTTGTTGCCCGTCGCCGTCACCACAATGTCCACGTTGCGAATCACCTCATTCAACTTGACCACACGGAAGCCATCCATGCTCGCTTGCAGAGCACAAATCGGATCGATTTCCGTGATGTACACAATGCAACCCTAAAGGCAACAAGTAAAGCAAATTCTCATTAGGAACTGTGAAGAGCAGTAGCAATAGAACTACACATACCTGTCCCTTGAGCGCCTGGGCACATCCTTTGCCCACATCACCGTAGCCACAGACGACAACCTGTTTGCCACCAAACATGACGTCCGTGGATCGCTTGAGACTGTCCAATATGGACTCCTTGCAGCTGTAGAGATTATCAAATTTGGTCTTGGTCACCGAATCATTGACATTCATGGCCGGCACCGTCAATTTGCCAGCCTTGGACAGCTGATAGAGACGATGCACACCCGTCACGCTCTCCTCGACAATTCCCTTGACCAACTTGAACATGGTTGGATACTTTTTGAGCATCAAATGTGTGGCATCGCCACCATCATCCAATATCATGTTGGGCTGCCAATTCTCGGCATTCACACAACGATCAATACACCACCAGAAATCCTCCTCCGTCTCGCCGCGCCAGGCAAAGATCGGTATGCCCGATTCCGCCAAAGCAGCGGCAACTTCGTTCTGCAGAAAGGAAGAGGGTGAAAGAGAGGGGGGAAGAGACATTAGAAGGGTGTGTGTGAGTAAGTAGGTGAGTTGACTGCACCTAAGCACAACACTTGGCTGATAAGCTGCCAGCTTGTGTGTGATTCGGTTGTGTCAATAGAAGACATCGATAAGGGGATCGCTATGTGTTTTTGTGGCTGATGCGATTAATTAGACGATACATAAAAAATATTTTATAAATATAATGTGTAAACATGTTAATTGCATTCGACATGGCCGTCAGAAGCAACAGTGCGGCTTCTGGCTCCAAGTTGGAGCTGCTCTTAAGCGCCGGAAACCAGTTACTTTACCCTATCCATCCTCTTTGCATGGGGGTGGCAAGCGGGAGGAGTGAGGGGCCAGGGCAGGGGCAGGGCCAGAGGCAGCGGCAGACCCAATTTCGGGCGTACACACATCAATTATCAGCGTCGACTCTCTGATTGCCAAACCAACCACTTGAGCCGCCCGCGACCCCTTTAACTCTATTGCCTGCGTCATTTGATTGATGATTTGTTTGTCTACGTATCTGTTGTAGCTTTGTTTGTGTGTGCAGGGTGTGTGTGTGTATGTGTGCTGTGCGTGACCAACAATTGGCTCAAGTGTCTGGCGTTGTCATAAAGATCTATTCCCTCTTTGCACTTATAGAGATCTCTCTGCTTCATCATCTTTTCACAAGTTGTTCTTCCTCTTTATGCCTATATATATATATATATGTGCTTTGTCTTATATAGAGATCTCTGCTTTATCTTCTTACCCTTCTAGAGATCTCTCCTTGGTAGTCTTCTCGTAAGTTCTCCCCTTCATTGTTCTAGAGATCTCTGCTCTCATCTTCTTATAGCTTCTCCTCCCGTTTCAGACTTACAAACTTCTCTGCTTCATCAACTTCTCACAATTACTTCCCTCTCTTTGTTGCTTCCCTCACAACTTCTCCCCGATCTTGTGTACACACTGCTCTACTCACTTGCGTGGAATAGATGTTGCAAGCAGCCCAACGCACGCTCGCTCCAAGCTCCGCCAGCGTTTCAATTAACACCGCCGTCTGCGCATTGATGTGAGTGCAGCCAACGATTTTGGCATCCTTAAGAGGTTTATCCTCGGCAGCCCGCTTGCGTAGCGCCATAATGCCTGGCATCTCCTGTTCGGCAATCTCGATCTCACGTCGCCCAAACGCATGCTGGGCAGTAATGTTGCGCACACAGAAATCGGAGCTGCCCTTGGAGTTCTTTTGCACCTTTTCACGTGGCGGCACATCGTCGCCATCCTCGCTGCTGCCCGTATAGGAGGCGGAGCTAAAGGAGTCCGTTGAGGAGGCGCTCAGGGAGCGACTGCGATAGCGACTTGTCTTCTTCAGAGCCGACGATTGCTTGGTGGCAGGTGGAGGCACCACAACACTGGGATCCTGCGGTTGTGTGGCCACAGCCTGTTGTTGTTTATCGCCACCGCCAAAGCCCGGATCGACCACAACAGTGTCCGCCAGATTGTTCATAATTTTGCCGCTTTTCGTTATGTAAAAGACGCGTTACAGGATGTTTGTGGGTTAGGAAAGTCGGGGGTGGCCGGGTTTCAACTTGGCAGGAGAAGGAATATTACGTATATATGTAATTATCACGTGATGTGCGATCAGTTATCGACTGGGCAGCTTCGTTGCTTCGTTTACGGCCTCTTGCTTGTCCGCAAGCAAACAATTTACAAAAATTAATTGTGTTTTTGTGTTGCGCTGCGCCGTCGCCGTCGCCGCCTCCTTTGTTTCACCTCTCCGCTGTTGCTGACTCTGTCAATGTGTGTCTGCTGCTGCTTCTTCTTCGCGCTTGCTCCAGCTGGTGTGCAATAAAAAAATTAAACACAAGCGGCAGAATTATGGGGGAATATAACGCGTTTCGTTTATTAGTTGCTTTTAGCTGTAGAAGAGAAACGAACTGAATGCGTGAGTGCCGCAAAACAAAAGGTATTTATGGTAGAGTGGAAAAAAAAACAACAAATTGCCGTCCGTCAATCTGCCGACCGCCACGAAATATCGCACGCATCGTTTCAAATTGATACACTGCGGTTGCATATCGAAATAACAGAATATATCGATTACAAAGTGCAAACAAATTTAATATCTTAAGGAATGTATGCCGTTAGATATTAATTAATTAATATGATTTGTTTATAAAATAATATTCGAATGTTTGGCTGTTAACAAGTGGTTACATGTGCTCCTCCAAGTAGCCACACACCTCGCTGTCATCCAGATCGGTCACAAGATGCGCCTCAGTCAATAGCGCACCTTTATAGGATTCTCGCTTCTCCACAACATGCGAGAGATTCGGCATTGCCAGCGGTCCTTGTTTGGAATACTTGCGAATGAATTGCCCCACTTGCTTACTGTCCACCACTGACATGCTCAGACTGTTGCGCCACGATAGCAACGCCAATGGTCTCTGCGGCGTCAAAGATTGCGAGGGAGTTATGAGATGGCGATAAAGACAACCCCGCACAATACGCTGCAGTTGCTCCACCTGTCCTTGATAGGTGCAGGGATGGTACAGCATGACAATGGCACCTTCGGCAAGATTCCGCATATATCGCTGAGGTGGCAAGTACTTATAACTGCCATAGACTGCGGGAAGAGGACGAAACGCACCGCTGCAAAGATGATTAGGGATTAGAGGCAACTTCTATTAAACACCAATGCCATCTACTTACTTTGTGGGCGGCTCGTGGGTGTAATCAATTGACTCATTCAAACATTTGGCTGGCGGAACGTAGGCACTGGGAGAAAAGTGTGCCGTCAGCAGAGCTTCATTGTTCATATTGGGATTATAGAGGCTTCGGTTGTTTTGCAGGCACAGATAATTGTAGTTGTAGCGTATATCTTCCGGATCGTAGTCAACAGATAGATTGTGCTAATGTAAACAAACTGTGATGAGTAATTTTTAAATAAATGGGGGAAAACCCAACGCTTGCTTACCACGCCATCATCGCAAATGGAAGACTGTTGTTGCTCAGCGAGTTTCTCTCTAGACTCCGACTGCTCATAAATATGAGGTTCACCTGGCGCAAAGGGAAACCATTTGCCAAGCCAGCTATCCTTGATTTTCGCAGCTGGCTTGCTTACAGCTTGATCCTCTTCCTGTTTGGGAATATGCGGCTCGCCAGGAGCATAGGGGAACCATTTCCCCTGCCAGCTATCTTCAATCTTTGGTATTTCATTGGACTGCACACGTTGCACTGTCTTTAGGTGGGGCTCCTCTGGGCCATAGGGGTACGACTTGCCCTGCCAAGGGCTGAGCTCTTCAAGTGGCCTCACCAGACTGGCCTCAGCTTTTTTGATAGTTTTCGCATGGCAAATGTTTAGCGTGGCACAGATTAAGTACACAGCAATAAAACAAAGCAAATTAAATTGCATTTTAATCCAATTAAAATCAAAACAAAACCATGCAACAGTTTCTAAAGAACAAAGCCGACTGCGCAGTAAACGGTAAGCGTAAGCAAACAGCTGTTTTAGCACAAATCTACGTTGCACAACACTGACTGTTGGTTTGGCTTGTTTTTGAATTTCTATATATTTTTTTTGGTAAAATTTTGGTATTATAATTGGGACTTGTCGGAATCACAAATGTAGTTTTGGGTGGTACATATTTACACAAATTTGAAAACAAATTAATAGAAAAATGCCTGGAAACACAGTCAACAAAAGGGCGTCAAAGGCACGTCGAGGCAGCTGCGGTTAACTTCGGTATGTTCCGAGCCAGACCTTAACTTGTTTGCCACTGTAAGTATTTAAGTAGGTATTATTAATTGAAGTATGTCCTTTTTTTAAATGTTAACGTAGCCGATAAGATTGAGTTATCGAAATGATCGAAATCTGTATCGGTCTTATCGATACATTATTACTCACCCGCAAAGCGGGGCTGTTGCCGCCTTGACGTGCCGCCTCCTCTTCTCGGCGTTCCATCTCTTCAGCCCGTTGCTGCTGCCGGCGCACTTTGTCTAGATTTTTAACTCCTCGAGATTCGTTCTCCTGTCGCCGACGTTCTGCCGCCTCCAGCTGCTGCCTGCGACGCTCTTCCTGTAAGTGGAGCATATTTATAAATATTGAAATGCATACAGTAATTTCTATTACTTACGGGGCTTGGCATTAGGTTCGCCTCCTCGGCAGTGTTGCCGCAGCAGGATAGGCACATACCCATTTTGTTGTTGTTCTGCTGCTGCCACAGGAAACTCTAAGAAGTTATTGCTAGTAGGGCTTCTTTTTGCGCAGTTTTGCTTTAATTACTTTGCATTACTTTTTACTTTGGTTGTTGCCCCTTTTGTTTTGTTGTGACATTTCGTACAGCTGCTTAGTCACCAAAGTGCCATCACTAGCAGTCAGCTGCTTAGCTCGCTATTAGAGATGCACTTTATTGACTTATAACTATGTAAATGTCTCCGATATTGAATGTTATTTAGTTAGATATAAGAACATCACTTTGCTGCTAGTAGTTAATAAAATGTACATTTAAATTTAGTTGGTCTATTACTTACTAATCATAATGTTTAAGTAGTTATAGATTTGTTTTGTGAATTTTTTGTGAATCGCAGTGACTGGGTCGCAGTTACGCTAACATTGCTCATCTCTATTTCTTGTGCCCGCTTCGTTCTCCAATTAGAGAACCATACAACAACGGCATCAGTTTTGTATCGTTTGTAACCGCTCTTGTTGTGTTTTTATTCAGTTTATTCAAATTCTTTGCGTTGCGTGGTCGTTCTCTGTGACACATAACTAATTAAACTTAAGTAAATTAACAGTTATTAAATTATAAACAAAATGTTGGATATACCACAAGAAGCCAAGGTAAGTTATTTTTTCTAAACTTACTTATCCCCCTCTCTCATACAGGCTGCCTCTCTGCACTTACTCACTCTCTCTCTCTCTCTCACACACACACACTTGCTCTGACTTTGAATGCAATTTGTCTGCAGCGTAAATTCTCCAGCAGAAATGCAACAATTTTTGCCGGTTTTTTACTCTCTATTTATAGCAATGTGAACCTTTGGCGGCGGTTGTTGCACTTCTGATTGGAATATCCCAATACGCTGCACTGTTGACGGTTAACCTTCAAGTGACCTAGCCGCCCAAGTACATACGAGTTTCTGTATGTCAGCTATGTACACATAGCGCGTGTGTCTCAATAGGAATATGTGTGTGTGTGTGTGTGTGTGTGTATGTGTAGGTGCCTTTGCCCAAATTTGTTTTTAGTTTTTGTTTATTATTGTTTTTGGCAGACTAGCAACTGCTCACAATGATAATCATAACCCAATTGGAATCTATCGTAAACTTCTTATCGGTGCGTGAGTGCGGGCATACTTGTCTGATAAGATAAGAGTTTGCTTGGAGTTGTGTGATAACTGCTGACAATTTTTGACCTAATTGGCTGTGGGCTTGGCTAGGGCGCTGATATTGTTTATCTATTATTTCATATATTTTATTATTTCCTGCCCTTAACGTTGTCTCTGTCTAACAACTACGCAATCTACGCATAAGTTATTTGCACTACTTTGCTTGTGGGTATGACCGATGTGTCATGCAGTTTGTTACATTTGAGTTTTTTTTCATTTAAATGATGAATTGGCCATTAAATGATCATTAATATATATTTAGCTATTAACTAGTTGAAGTTGGAATTGAAGTATCTTGTGAGGGCATTGTGTTGTCGCTCTTGTTGCTGTTGCTTTTTCTATGCTTTTCTCCGCTTCTCATTAAGAGGTCGTTCTACTTCACTTGCCTCTTGTCTTTTAACGCGCTTCTTACAATTTTTTGTTATTTTTTCTTTTTCAATCTTTTTGTTTTCTGTTGCCTTTTTTTTGTTAGTTTTATTTTATTAACTGCTGTCACAAGCACACACACACACGTACACTCACATTTACACCGACACTCGCTATCACTTGTTGCTACTTCACTTGTCGCTCTGCCAGCGTCGCTGTCGCTCTGTCAGCGTCGCTGTCGCTCTGTCAGCGTCGCTGTCGCTCTGTCAGCATCGCTGCCGCTGTCGACGCAGCGCGTACTCGTGTTGAAAAATTGTATTGAAATTCAAATTCATATTGAATTCTAGCTGTATTTTCAATTGCACAGTCAACGCGCAAAGTTCGCCTTCGGAAACGTTTTGTTTTAAGCGCGCCTTTGTTTTGTTTAAACAAATTAAAAATATAAATACAAAAAAAAAACTCCGAATAATTATAAACGTCCAAGCACAAGTGTCTTGAATAAAAATAAACAACAAGAAAACAAAAATAGTTACTTAGCTTAAAATAAATAAAAAAGACTATAAACAAAACGATGACGTCAAGCATAAGACCCATCGATGTGTTATTGCAACGCGCCGGCGTAAGTTCTCCAAACCCATGGGCTATACGATATATGGGCCAAGTGTAAACCGAGTGTTACCACAATCACAATGATATTAATAAACAATTATAAATGAAATAGTTATGGAAGTGACAAACAAATTGCAAATGTAGAGCTGATCAACGGAAAAAATTGTAGGACGTTGGAACAATTTTATCTTGACGACAAGTTCCACTAACAATGGAAACATTTAAAAATTACTTCAATTAACCAAAGTTTAGACCCACTTAGAAAGAGAAAGATAGATAATTGTTTTATTAACAACATTTCATCAGCTGTTTGTTTTGTTCGCATGTTTCAAGCTGCGCTGAGACGGAAATGTTCAGCCTCTCTTAAATACTATAATTATATACAAATTTCTCAGCTTAATTAACTAAAAACACTATAAAATTAACAAAAAGTGATTGAAGAAGCAGAGCGAATGATCAACTTTGTCTTCTTGTTGTTTTGTGCTCGTATCTGGAACAGTTTTGACCTTCCTGAAGTTCAGACACCTGCCCTCTGACACTTTTGTGTCTTATCAATCGACAGTTATATATAGCCAACACATGCAAGCGTCTTCGCAGTGGGCGTGGCACCTACACTGTTTTGCATGCGCAATTATCTCGTAAAAAAAAAACACACACACAAATAAATAAGAGAATATAAAATCGTATATTTTGCATAAGTTTAATTGCTGCTCAGCACGCTAGATGGCGCTGTCATTGGCCAGCAAATATTTGGAGTTCAAGTGTTTATGGCTTGATTGATTTGCCATCTTCTCTTGGCACACAACCTTCGCTGAAAGTCGCAAATAATTACACAACAATTTTCAACTTTTGCCTCAGTCATTGCATATTTACCAAATCATTATTAAACGAAAAAAAAAAATATACTAAAATCAATAAATTGATAAGCAAACTCCCGCCCATTACTTGGCTTAGTCGCTTTATTTTCGTAATGATTTCTATTGCGTCTGCGATTGTGAAAATATTATTGATTCAGCAATGTTTTGGAGTTTGTCGGGCAAAGCTTTAAGAATTGATAAATGTGATCTTCTATAAATGATACTATGAGTACCTGGAATGTATACTTTAAGACATGTATAGTAAATAAGAATATAGTTTCTATAGATTCGCTAGGCACAATCTCCACTCCCTCTTTCTACTACAAAATGTGCATAACTTAATGATGTAGAAAAATATATACAAATTGTACATAAACCTTATAATGGCAAGAGACTATAATTAATTCCCATCATAAACATTATAGACATGAATTTAACCATACTTATTTATATATTTAATCGATCTATTGATATTCCTTTATATGTTTATATATTGATCGATCGAAATTTCTTTATATCTTCATCTATTGATTGATCGACATTTAATTACATATATCTTAATTTATCGATATTTATTAATAACTTTTTCTATTGATCGATCGATAATTCTTTATATGTTTCGATATTTCTTCATATATTCACCTATCGATATTTTATGTAATTCCATCTATTGATCCATCGATATTTATTTATATGTTCATCTATTGAAGTATCGATGTTTTTTTAAAACTAAATCTATTAATGTTTTGATCATTTTTCTATAGTTATCTATTCATCGATCGATGTTTAATTATATCTTCGTCTAGCGATCTATTGATATTTCCTTATATATCGATATATCTTCATCTCTTGGTCTGTCGATATTTATTTATATTATTTATATATTTATATTTATTGATATTTATTTATATTTGCATCTATCGATCTGTGGATATTTCTTTTAATCTTCATCGATCGTTCTATTGGTATTCGTTTATCTCAACAATTTTCATGAATTTCCTCATGTTCCAAGCACGCAAATCATTATCAGACACCTTAATTTTAGCAGACACTTGACATTTGATCGAGTCATGATCACACTGCACACTGAATTAAGCCCCTTGATAAGTAGGGGTAACCCATTGCGAGATATAGATATACATATATAGCTTAAAGCCAGAAGATGCTTATCAGTTAATGATAGCGACAAATTGCGAGGCAGGAAAATGCCTATTTGGCATTAGGCATTACATATAGAGCTTATGGCAGATCATTACAGTTAGTTGTTGCATTTTAGAGGTCGTTTCATGGAACATTAGCGCCATTATGGAGCGACTCTTATCGCTGAGGTCGTCGCTACAAATTGGAATTGCGATCCGATTATAAAACATACTGTTGATTTATTGATGAAACTAAAAATAAATATACTGTGATGCAAGTTGATAATGAATAGACGACTATTTCCTAAGATAACAACACTGCCCTTATATACTTTAGGGTCACTCTAATTAGGGTTGTCTGAGTTGAAGGTGCTTCCATTAGAGCAATATAATTATATATAAATCATTATGCAAGTTGTCTATTAATATGCGTGCAATATTTAGGGTTACCATACTCCAATACAGCTGAGGCTCTCTCTAATTAGGGTTACCCCCATTGAGTCGAAGAGGTTGCCAATAGACTCATAGAAACTAATGCAAGTTGATTATAAAAATGCGTCTATTTTGTAAGCTAACGTTGCTTCAATACGGTTTAGGGTCACTTTAATTAGGGTTACCCTTGCTGAATTAAAGATACTTTCAATAGAGCAATATAAATATATATAAAGTAATCATAATACAAGTTGATTATTGATATGCGTAAAATATTTAGGGTTACCATGCTCCAATACAGCTTACGGTCTCTCTAATTAGAGTTACCACTGCTGCGCTGTTTCCAAGATTAAATTACGCGCTTTAAGGCCCACCATGCCTGGGACCACTTAAGGACTTTAGGGTTACCATACTACTTCTCAGTTTATGGTCTCTCTAATGTGAGATTTCGTGGACAATGCTTGGCGAAACGCGTCTCACAGCCCACGCCATGCTCCTTGTATTCATGCAAGCTGGGCAAATACTTGAAGAACATATTTGCATTCATATAATTATCGTCATCGGGTTCGTCAGGTTGCCCGACCAGACGCTTCTTCAGGGATTCCTGCATGCCCCAAATGATGGGTGAACTTTTGCACATGAGCAGCTTCAGACAGGCGGCTTCATTGCCATCTGGCGACTCCTTGGCCTCAATCATGTCGACAACATGTTCAGGTAGCTTGTGATCCATGATGCGACGCAACATGCGTTGAGTGTGCGGTCCAGGACGCTTGAGGAACCAATCGATGGGACTGCCGGGTGCCAAAGATCTCGGCTGATGTTCGTTGGGTTCGAAGAGAGCCTCGGGTCCCGTCTCCTTGTTGCCCCCACCACGAGTTGCCTGCATAATAGAGCTGCCAATCTGGCAGAGAAATGCAGCAAAGGATTACAGAAATGTTTGATGATTTGAAAGGAAACTTACGGCCTGTGCAATCATCACAATGGCATTGAGAGCCAGTGCACCCAGCTTGCGTGGATCAAAGCCAATCATGCGCATCATATTCGTTAGCATTTGCACACTGTTGAACTGTAAAGGACGTCGTCGTGAGCCTTGTTCCAACGGCGGCGATTCTTGTGCATTCTCTGGCTCTGTTTCCTGTTCCGCCTGATCATCTGGCTCCTGCTCCTGCTCCTGACTCTCCTCCTGCTGCTCCTCTGCGTACTCCCGTTGCGATTCGAATCCTTGCTGTAGCACACTCATCAAATCGGGTTTCTTGCGTGTTGTTGTTGTCTTGGAGAACGCCTTGGCCACCAAATTGGCCACATCCGCCGCCGTATTGATGCCAAACATTTGTCCAGCCAACTTTAGGCCATCATTCACATTATCCATCACACCGCCAGCTGCCTGTTGGCTCAAACTGAGCAGCAGCACAGCAGCCACAATTGGCGTCCAACTTGTTGCCATGACTGTCTCTGGAGAACTGTCGCCACAAGCGCTAACAACGCCCTCGTCTGCTTGCCACACGATGCTTGTAATTGCCTCAAACACGCATTACGCCAGCAACAACAATTTGCCTTTTGCTTTGCCGTCTTGTTGTTGCTCTTATTGTTGTTATTACTGTTGTCACTTGAGTGCTTTTAAGCCTGTTGCGCTTTGCTGGACACTTTAATCGTTTGCTTGCCACAATTTCGCTCAGTGTAGACAACTTGAAAACTAAATATATAAAAAATATAAAAAAGCGACACTACAAATGCATTTTTAAAGCTACAGCCTTGATTTTTGGTATTCTCCTTACTAAAGATGCTAGTTTTATATACTCCATATTTCATAATGATCGCAGTTGCGGATCGTCTATATTCTATATAGTATTTCTGTAGGATAAGTGAGTGAAGTTGTCGGAAGAATACAATTACTAATGCATTTGAAGAGCTTAAGTCTTAATTATTGTGCTAATCTCGCTTTACAAAGTTAGTTGCATATTCTCAATATTTCATGACTTTACTTCCTATAGGAAGTATGTATGGAGTTATCAGAAAAGTACAATTACTAATGCATTTGAAGAGCTTAAGCCTTGCAATTTGGTATACTCCTTACTTTTGAAGTTAATATCATGTTCTCATTACTTCAACATGATGCCAAGAAGCACATCATAGTTATGTTAGAATCTATTCTCCTATATAAAGTACCTAGAAACTGTTTTGCTTAGAATACAGTTAACAAATCCGAACATTTAACAAACAGCTTATCTGAGGCAGGGTATCTAATAGTCCAGCACTTGCAACCAGAGCCTGTTAACTTAACTTACTCAATGACTTTCTCATATTGCAGGTGCGCGGACATCAGCGTGCTCCCTCCGATTCCAAGGAGTTCCACGAGGTGACCAAACGCGATGCACTGCGTCTGCTGGAGAACGATGTGGATCGTCTGCTGCAGACCACGGAGCCGGCCAGGCGTCCAGCATTGCAGGCTGAAATGGGTCGCTTTGCCGATCTCTTTGGACGCTTCCTGCAGGAGGGTAAGTCGGCAAGGAACTCTAGAGATTTGTGTATTATGCATAAACTAATTTGTAACTGTATTTGTAGAGGGTCCCGCCTTGGATTGGAATAAGATACAAAAGTTGCCGGAGGATGCGGTGATGAACTACTCGAATCTGAAGTCACCCAAGAATGAGCAGGTATGCTAGAGTTGCCACACATTGGAAGGCCTACCAAGGTGTGCTGAACCCCCCCCCACTCCCCCCGTTCTCTTCACATTCGAAATGACAAACCCCCCAAAGAAATGTACCTTGCCTACCTCATGAATCCCAACTATTTAATGATAATAACTTTCTTATGTGCATATGATAAACAAATGTTTATTTTTTTTGGTTTTTATTTTCATTTTGTTTTCTTTTTTTTTATATATAATCTTTACATATTTTCATGTACTTTGATTTGAATACTCTGAATTGTACTCATTGTCTGCCGTTGTCTGCCGTATATATACCATATCATATATAGAATGAGGTAAAAGCGTTTTCTTAACTCTCAACTGTCAATGCTCTCTTACGCTTCTCTGGCGCTCTTCTTTATTTTATTGGGCTTATGGACGCTTATTCGTATTTCTTTCTTACTATTTATCTATATACAATATATTTATGTATATAATTAGTTGTTTGCTTTAACTTTTGTTGCAATTATTGTTACTAAATTCCAACTGCAGCTTAACAAACTCCTTACTTGTGCTAACCCCGCCTTACAGTCGACAAGAACTTGTAAACTAATCTTGAATCGTTGACATAGATACGCAATATGTTGGATAAACTGGTGGTGATTAAGCTGAATGGTGGTCTGGGCACCTCGATGGGTTGCCACGGGCCCAAGAGTGTCATTCCCGTGCGCTCCGATTTGACGTTCTTGGATCTGACCGTGCAACAGATCGAGCATCTCAATAAAACCTACGATGCGAATGTTCCCTTGGTGCTGATGAACTCCTTCAACACGGACGAGGATACCGAGAAGATTGTGCGCAAATACAAAGGATTCCGTGTCCAGATTCATACCTTCAATCAGAGCTGCTTTCCCCGCATCAGTCGCGAGCATTTCCTGCCCGTCGCCAAGGACTTTGATGTGGAGAAGGACATGGAAGCGTAAGTCTATTCTAGTTACTTCTAATTTCTTAAGTTTATCTAATGATCTTTACTCTTGCAGCTGGTATCCTCCTGGTCACGGTGACTTCTACGACACCTTCCGCAACTCGGGGCTGCTCAAGAAGTTCATTGGCGAGGGTCGCGAGTATTGTTTCCTGTCCAACATTGACAATCTGGGCGCTACTGTGGATCTGAATATACTTAACAAGCTCGTGGGCGAGGAGAGGGCTAGCACTCCCGTTGAATTTGTAATGGAGGTGACTGACAAGACACGTGCTGACGTTAAGGTAGGTTTGCCACACTTCCACCTCAAATATCTTAAATTCTAACTCTCATAACTTTATCAAAACTTATGCGATTCCTGGATTCCTATTTCACATTCCTATTGTTTGATATCTACATTTCTTATGTCGTATCCTATATTTTTAGGGTGGCACGCTCATTCAAATGGAGAACAAGCTGCGCCTGCTGGAAATCGCTCAGGTGCCGCCAGAGCATGTGGATGACTTCAAGTCCGTGAAGACGTTCAAGTTCTTCAACACCAACAACATTTGGGCCAATCTCTCAGGTGAATATCATAAATACTAGTCTACTTTTAGGCTGAGCATTAAAAAACTTATACTTCTTTTTGCTGCAGCTATTGATCGCGTGTTAAAAGAGCGCACACTCAACATGGAGATTATTGTGAACAACAAGACGTTGGAAAATGGTCTGCGTGTGGTGCAGCTGGAGACGGCGGTGGGTGCGGCCATGAAGTGCTTCGATGGCGCCGTTGGCGTTAATGTGCCACGTTCACGTTTCTTGCCGGTCAAGAAATCGTCAGATCTTTTGCTGGTCATGTCCAATCTGTATACGCTAAAGAATGGCAGCCTGGTGATGTCACCGCAACGCATGTTCCCCACCACACCGCTGGTTAAACTCGGCGAGAATCATTTCTCCAAGGTCAAAGAGTTCTTGGGTCGCTTTGCCAACATACCCGACATAATTGAGCTCGATCATTTGACGGTCAGCGGTGATGTGACCTTCGGACGTGGCGTCTCTTTGCGAGTAAGTGCTTAAGCATATAGAGAAATGTGTAAGGGGATGCTAATACTTCTACTTCATCGCTTGCAGGGCACTGTGATTATCATTGCCAACCATGGCGATCGTATCGATATACCCGCTGGCGCTATACTGGAGAACAAAATTGTATCTGGCAACATGCGCATTTTGGATCATTAAGCAATCAATTGATGTATATATACATATATATATATATATATGTGTGTGTGTGATATATGCCAGAATCTAACTCTATCTCTGTAGCATAATTAACTAAGTTTTATGTAGTAGCCATGTTCAAAAGTTCCAAATTAACTAACGCGTTTCATTTAGCCCAATTGTTGTTGCAAGCACAAAGTGTCATTTAGCATATATATTTATATGTATATATATATCTATAGTGCTGCAAATTTGTATATAGCTAAGTCAATTAAATGATTTGAAACACATTTGCAAAATTGAGTAAGAGAAAAGGATGTTAAAAGTTAAATAAAGGCATGTTTATATAATTAACTATAAGCCATGATTTAATCTCTACAAATTCGTTGTTTATTTACAATAATTAACAATTACAATTACGCTAGTTAATATTATTTACTTGAGATCATCTATCAACTGATAATCTGACTGCAGTGTGCCCAGTTTGATGCTTTGAGCCAGCAGCTCCTTGGCTATGTTCCTTTGACTTGTCGTCGGTTGCGATTGACAGACAAAGCCCACAACGAGTCCCTCAAACTGTGGCACCTCGCAGCTGTAGTCCCAGCCGCGACCCACGTAGACATTGCCATCGCCGCCCACCACAAAGTTGTAGTTGATGTCCCTGTGCTTGAGACTCTCGATGTGAAACGTTTGCAGATAACGTATGCGAAATGTGCACATCGCTTGGGTGGCACAGTACTCCGAGGATGTGGATTCGTAGCGCACCGCTTTGACAGGCAATCCAAGTGGCCGCAATGGTTCTACCGATGGCTGAGCCAACCAGGCAGCACGATCCACAAATCTAAGCGGTTCGTTGTTGAGGCGACGCACTGTAAGCGGAATATTTGGAAAGTGACATTGACAAGCACAAGTGACTGGGACTGTGACTGTGGAAGCTTACGCGAAATTACGTTCTCACTCCAACGTGGCCAGAGCTTCAGCAGCTCGTACAGCTTCTCGCCAGGACTCTCAGTGGCGCTCAATTGCCTGTGTGCATAGATATGATAATCCGCATGCAGCTTATGCAATCGTACGCCCTCCTCCATCAGTCTTCGTGCTGCCCACAATTGCTTCTTCTTTGGCGTCACTTTGCTAAACGTACCAATGAACGCAATGCTTATGGTCACCGCCCCATAACCCTCCAGATGCTGACCTTGTGCCTGCCAACCGCGTCCCACATACACCTGTCCATCGCCGCCAACCAGAAAGTTGTACGCTATATCCGTGTATCCCATCGATTTCATATAGTACTCCTGTATCATGCGCATCCTGTAGACGCATTCTGCCTGTAAGATTAGGTAAATATTTCTTAGATGAGAGATGTCTACTAAAAATGCAAGTAATATCTAGCAGTTCAAGGATGATTGCTTTTATAAGGTATAGATCCTCTTGACTATAATCTCAATTAAACTATTTGCTTCTCGCACTCTACCCAAACAAATTATTCCATCATTATGAAATTTGCAGTATTCATAAGTCGACTATTTTGCATATGTATATACGTCTTAGAAACTCTAATACAGCTGCAGTCTGTGAGAAATTACAAAATATCTTTTTTATATACCATAAAATGATCAATTTATATCTTTTCTATAAAAGTTCACCATACAGAAGTGCAACTGTAGTGGTAATTAGTACACCTACCTCTCGTTCGCATCCCTCCGTCGCAGTATCAAGTATAATAACATGAGATATTGGCGTAATGAGATTTTCAACGCTACTCGGGGGTTCCCCCAGCCACTCGCTGCGGTCGAGAATGCGCAAACCTCTGCTAAACGTGTCGACATTTTTAGCTACAAACAAGTATTAATCGATTAACTAATGTTGTTTATCGATAGACAGTGAACGCGTTTACTTACTCATCATCCACACAAAGTAAACGATGGCTGTGGCCACCAAAACCATGAGAACACCACATAACCATATCAGTCCCCTCATATGTTTATCATTTGCCGGCGGTGTTGCTGGATCTTCGATGTTGCGCGTTGTTTTTGTTGTTGATTGCTCAACTTTCATGCTGAATACGTGATTAATCCAAACAGCTGGGAATTTCTGTTTATTTTTTGTTAGTTCTAAGCGTTTTCAGCGCTTCTTGTCAAGCCGGTTGTCCGATCTGTACTGATCTGAGCAAATTGCCATTTTGATAAACCGCAAATTACTTGCACATGTACGAGCATTGTGCACATACATACAAGCGCACATGTGTGCGTATTGTTTTGTGTGTTTATTTTTTTAATGAGAGCACAAAAAATCCCCGCACTGAAATGCCTAACAATAGCGCGTTAAATGAGCTTTTACCTGAGCGCGATATAAGTTATGGAGCGCTCGGTTTGAAAGCTTCGGTTATGCCCTGTAAGCTTGGACTGACCATGGGGTGCTTATGTTGGAGTTGGAGAAAAGAGTAGAAACTAAATTTATGAATATGTTAGGCAAACTTTTAGATACTGCTGAATAAATGTAAAATAAACATAAGATAAGATAATACTATGTGTGCACAGACATGCATATAACTACATATGTCGAACTTCGCTTGAGCTTCGCGCTGCAGCAAGCAGCACGCAACACGCAGCACGCAACACGCAGCACGCAGCCAACGCAACGGAAGCCTTCTGCCAGCGCTGTGGATGCTAAGTATGAATGTATGATATGACTGCAGCTGCTCACACATACATGCATGCACACTGCAGTCAGCTTGCCTAACTGATCACACACTTACACACGCTTGCATAGACAATGCTGTGAGCAAGCTCTGCAGCGTTCGCCCTCTGCTCAGGCAAACTGCTAATTGCAGTGGTCTTGCTCTTCTTTTCACTCAGACACACGCATGCATAGACAATGCATATCAGGCTCTGCAGCGATTTCCCTCTGCTCACACAAACTGCTGTGAGCTTGCTCTTCTGTTCACTCCTACACACGCACACAGCAATACCAATGTTTATGCTCAATACAGCAGGTTCGCTCACACTCATAGCGAACGCTTGTCGGAGGCAATAGAATAGACTCTCTGCAGAGCTTCGCTCTCCTTCGCCCTTTCACATTTGCTGAGAGCTTGCTACTTGTTGTTGTTTAGTGCAAATGCTTCTGTTCTCACCCTTCAAATATTATTATACTCTAATTATTATTTCAATAAATATTCTTGAGCAGGCTGCAGCAGTACAAATTATAGTTTAACAGTAAAATTTATTTGAAATATATTAAAAATATTCCAAAGTGTAACGTCTTAATATTAAAACTTTAAAATTAATGAAAACAAAAGTTAAATTTCTTACCAGGGTATTTTGATAGTCTCTACTCAACTATAACTATCGCTACAACTTGTTTTCTCTGTGTGTAATGCGCTCCATCTATCGAGCTCAAGCTCTTCATACGTGGTTAATGGTCTATTACGCATTTGGGACCGTGATATTTGAAGCGGAGCTTTAATGCGACTCACGTAGAGTCCAGAAAAAACCAGCTTTAATATAGTTTATAAATTTCCATGTATATATTTTTTTCGGTTTAATTATATCACAATTTGTACAAAACAAAGCTTAACGCTAGCTTATTGAAATATGCCACATATCATATGTAATATATATGTATATATAGAGATACTATTCATGACTACAATTTGTTTGGTTTGCTTAATGCTATGTGGTCCAATGGGTCCAATTGGTAAAACACTCATACAACCGATCGGCATTATATTCGGTAATTGTGGGCTCCAAGGTGCTGGCCCCAACCAACTTGTAATTAGCAGCAATTTTGCCATTTTTAACGCCATCCTCGAGCAGCAGGCGGGTGACACTCAATTGCTTTGTCGAGGGCATCTGATGCTGAAAGGTGCCAATGTAGGCAAAGCTCACACTTCTCGTATTATAGCCATGCATGTGGGAGCCCACAACATCCCAGCCACGACCCACATAGACATTGCCATCGCCGCCAATCAGAAAATTGAATGTAATATCATCTCGATGCTCTGACTCAATGTTGAACGTCTGCAAGAAGCGCACCCGGAAAACGCACTGGGCCTGTGTGCTGCAATTTTCCGAATTTGTGGGCAACAATATGACCATCGGCACGGGCAAAGAGAGAGCGGGCAGCTGTTTCTGCGGTGGTTGGGCCAACCAAACGGCACGTGGCACAAACCGCAGTATCAAGCCGCTGCCAATGTTGTCCTTATCTGCAAGGCAAATAAAATATAATATTAGTTTTAGTTGATATAGAAACTTAACCAATTAATGAAGGGTTGAGGCGAAGGGGAAGGTGAAGCCAATGAGTTTATAGTATATATACATAATTATGTAATTGAAATGATTTTAATTAAATTTATATTCATTTGCTGTTATTCCACATTTATTCAGTTAGAAAATACAATTAGAGATACTTGAACAGTTCAAAAACGACTGGCAAAGTGTGGCCAGGTTTTAATAATATTGTATAGTTTATCCCCAGGACTTTGAGTGGCCAACAACTGGCGATGTCCAAAGATCTTGTAGTCCGCTTGCAGTTTCTTGAGACGCACTCCCTCATCCAAGAGCAGCAGGCAGGCCTTCAGTTGCTGATCGGTGGGTTCCATCTGATCGAAATTACCAATGAAGGCAATGCCAATGCTAATACTATTAAAGGTTTGTGTATGGGCACCAATGTAATCCCAACCGCGTCCCTCGTAGACGCGTCCATCGCCACCGACCATAAAATTGTAGCCCACTTGACCCCAGTTTAAGGTGTCCATGTGATAGGCTTGGATGAACCGTGCTCGATAGGAACAGCCATCCTGGCATAAACATAACAATTGATACAATAACTCACTGCGCATATACGGTCACACTTACCGGCGTTACACAGCCCTCGGTAACGGTATGTGCTATAATCACCCGATCCACGGGCAATTTAAGTTGATCCATTGGCTCATTTGCAACCCTGCCGCCCCAATCCGCAACGCTGACCAACACTAGTTCATCATCATTGTTAGCTGCACAAAAATGGCCATGGTTAGTGGGACTGTTAGACAGTTCACACATATATATATATATGTATTATATATTAAAGCGTGCATAGAGATCATACATACATACATGCGTGCAGTCTGTGAGTATATTTTTATACATATTCATATTCATATTCATATTGATATTCCAATCAAGTCAACGTTTGAACTGTAAACACTTCACAACACTTTTGACGGCACAGTTATGAACAACGCGTAACATAATGTGATGAGTTTTAGTATGGTTAACAACACGTTAAAAAAGCGTACAATGTTCTTAAGCAAATCTATTAAAAGTTAAGTTAAGACATCTTAAGAAGACTATGGAAATGTTGCATTTATGGTAGATATCTTTTAACTTTTTATAGTAAATATATTTAATATTTTAATATAAATATTATTTATAAGTATTTATATATCGAAAATATAATTCTTATTTATTGCCAATTTCATTAAAATTCTTATAAAACTTAAGATATTTAAATAAGTTATTTTAATTTAGAAAATGTATAATATAGCATTTTTTGTAGAGCATATTCAGGGAATAAATGAAGTATAAATATTTAATATTAAATAAAATATTAAAATATATTAATATATTATATATTAAGAAAATAAAATTTAAAATTAAATCTATTAAATATTATGAATATAACTTAGAAATATTATTTTTTGCATATTATTAAGTTATTAAGTTAATATACAATACTTAGAAAATATATTTAATAAATAAAGCATAAATATTAAATAATATAAGTATAATTTATAAGTAAAGCCATAATTATTTTATTATTAATTACTAGACCAGACCTTAGAAATGTGAGTTTTGTTTAACCAATAATAATAAAACCTACATAAAAAGTTAAGATATGATAACTTAATATAAAGTATAAGACTTCAATCTTTTAAATATTTTTTAGAATAAATACTAAATAAATAAGGTTTAAATATATAAGATTAAATATTAATAAAAATATTATTAAATTATATATCGATGTATATAAAAAAAAAAAGATTTTAGAATTTAAATTTAATTAAAAATAAACAAATATAATAATAATTGGAAACTTAAAAATAAATATTAATATTATTAATAAACTCAACAATCATTTACATGCAATGACAAGTCAAAGGAGAAACTTACCGTATTGAAATTTCAACTTTTAATAGAAGATATGTCTATAAGAAAATCGATAATCTGCCGATTTTTAAATCAAAACTACACTTATCGCTCTGTTTGCTGCCAACTTTATTAAGATACTTAAAACATAAACTTATAACGAGAATTTACAATTGATATTTGGACTAAGTAGACACAGTTACATCTTTTTTTTCCAATGTGGCCAAGTGGTTATGATGCCGTACAGTAGTTCGCCAGGACTTTCGGTGGGACTCAACTGTCGATGCCCATAGAGTTTGTAGTCGGGCACAAGCTTCTTGAGGCGCACACCCTCGTCCATGAGCAGCTGGCAAGCACGCAGTTGTTGCTCTGTTGGCGATATTTTGATAAAGGTGCCAATGAATGAGATGCCAATGCTATCGACATTGTAGCCCATGGTGTGAGCACCCTGGGCATCCCAGCCGCGACCCTCGTAAACGAGTCCATCGCCACCAATGAGAAAATTATAGCCAATATGATCCCAATTCCAGCCATCCATGTGAAAGTTTTGCACGACACGAACACGAGCGGCACACACATCCTTAAAGCGAGTAAGAATATTAAAGAAACTCTTGGTCCTAATTGAGGGAGATGACTTACCTCCGATTCACAGCCTTCGGCGGCCGTATGCGAGATGATGACACGATGCACTGGCAGATTTAGTTTGGTGAGATTCGCCTTCGGCTGTCGTCCGCCCCAATTGTCCACACTGATCACCTGCAGTGACACTGCGTCACGAAGTTGTGCTTGTTATTAATGAGCATATTAAACACTTTTCATATTCCAGTCAATTTAACTAAGGTCACACTATCAGTTCAAAGCACTTTCCAACACTTTTCACACAGCACGCAACAAGAAATGGTATTTATCGATCGAATGTTCCCGTCGTTTTAGTTAAATGTTGTTAGTAATTATGGATTAGCAAATGGCAATGGAGAAACAGTTAAAATGTTGAGGCGTTATGTTAAGTGTGGCCAATGGCTAGCACCAGGAAAATTGAAACAAATTTCTTTGAGCGTTTTCGAACACATAAAAGGGGACAAAACTGTACCTATTGTTGAATTGATTGGAATATTTTGTCTGGAATCATCGCCATCACCAAGCTTACTTTTGTTCAACGTCTTGCCAAATAAGTTTGTCGTTGTTGCCAATATGATGCCCAATGTGATGGTTAAGGCCACAAATATTGCCGTTATTATGATGGCCTTGCGACTGATCGTATGCGGCAGAAATGAACACAGCGCGGGCGCCTCACAGGACTCATCCAGTTTGGTGCCTGGAATGAAATGTCGAGGGCAGTTAGTTAAGATCCAAAGCAGGGAACATTTATTTATTAAAATAATATAATAAATATAATAATAAAATCATAAAAATATACAATATAATCTGCCCCAAAGAGAGCAACCAAAAGTCAAATAATCATTTCACAGTCTCTAGCAGAAGAATTCCTTATAGAACTGGACAATCTGGTTTGGATTTAACTCATTTCGTTTACGCTTTCAACTGGTTTCTCTCTCCTCTAGTTGCCTAAACTCACTTCTATTTAAGCCCTGTTCCAGTGCCTCCAAACGCTTCTCATGCTGCTTAAGCCATTGCTCCAGCTTCAGACTGAGCTGCTGCTGATTCTTTTGCTGCTTGAGGCAGTTATCACAACGCCAGCTGATATTAGGCGTTATCTGAATGATATGAAGTTGAGGCGCGGTCAGGCCAGTGCAGTGGGCATGACAGACACGCCCACAAATGCCATCGCACTTGAAGGAGCTTTGCTTGATTGAAACGCCGCACTTAAGACACAATTGAAACGCGTAGCTCGACATCTCGGGGGCCACTGAGTATTAGCGAGTGCTGCAATCGCAGTCAAACTCAGGTTCTTTTTCTGCTCTATATAAATATATAGAAATACTATATTTATAATATAAGCAAACATACAGGTACAAGTTGCTATATAGCAGATGAGCGAGTGCGTGTTATATTTTGCAGCAAATAAAGTTCCCCTGCTGCGCTGCACTTATCAATGCTTTAATTATCTGTGTAGCCCAGTTAAGGGGAATTACACGTAATGCCTAATCTTAGTAGCTACTAAGACCTTACATTGACCCATGTCTGCTAATTTCCTATATAAATTTGTTTTCAATTTTATTTCATTGCCTTTTGTTTTGTTTGGCTTTCGGCCTTTTAATTATGGCAATTGTGAGAATTATTGAAGCAAATACAAAAAAAAAAAAAGCGGGGTAATGTGCTGCCAGCTGGCATTGTATGTTTGTTAGTTTGTGGGCTTTTGTTTTGATTGATTTACGAGGCGTCCGTCCAAATGCGCGCATTTCTTTTTTCGCCTGCAGCCCACGCTGCGTATGCGCAATAAATAGAGGAAGAGTTATTGCGCCAATGGCCTTGAATCGGCTTGCTTTGGTTTGGTTTTATCAAACAATACATTGTAGCTACCAACTAGCAGAAGTTCTTTTATCTTTTACTTCAATTAAATCATCTTTGCAATTTCCTTTGCTGCCCACGCTGCGTATACGCAATAAAAGTGCAAAGTGTTTTCACTGTGGCTGACTGACTTGGCATTGACTTATTGTTGCATATGTTTATAGCAAATCTAGTTGAGAAGTGTATGTATTTTAGTTTATTTTCATTTTTATAACAATTTCCATGCTGTTAGCTGCAGACGTTGCGTATACGCAATGACCTTGACTTCTATGTGAGGCATTTGCTTAGAAATATATAAAACTAGAACATATAGCAGCTTTAAAAAAGGTCTTCAGAAATAAAGAGCGAGAAAAGCTAGTTCAAGCGTATTACTTATAATTATAAATAATTATTTAAATTAAATTTCAAATCAAATGGCAGAACTATAAATATGTATATAGAAACCATTGCAACTTGATTAGCAACAAATGCATTTGTAAGTACAGCAAAGTCAAGCTTAATATAAGCTGTTTTAGTCAACAGCAGTTAGAGTATTTAAGCAGCGGCTATACCCTGTATTTCCACACATTTAATTAGCATTTCACACGTAATTTTCAACGTTGCTTTAGAGGAAACATGTCTGTCTGCCTTGCGGTCGTTCGCGCTCAGTAAACAAAAGCAGAAAAATAAATAGCAACGTCAAAGGTAAAGAGTGAAGACGGGGAGAATAGGAGAGGAGGAGAGTAGGAAAGTGAGAGAGGCGGAAAGGGGGAATAAATAGACAGCAGACAGAGACAGAGACAAAAGTTATCGAATCATATATGCATATAGTATATGGTATAAACTGGAACTTACTGTTTGTATTACACACTCTATGCAAATCAGTTAGCTCACCTGTAGCATTGGGCGTGGCCTCTGGATTGAAGGCGGGATTATCTTGACCCTCGGCCGCTTTCCACTTTTCCCGACTATCGATGAGAATCTGTTGTATCGTCACTGGGCCCTCATAGTAATGCTTATCGCCAAAGGTGACATCTGTTGTGTTGGTCAACGCAATGCTGCCAATTTGCTGCTGCGGCGAGGCTGGTGTTGGGGGCGTGGCCAGATTTAGATTGCCATTGAGCAGCTGCTGGGCAACGATATCGGGCGCCGAAGGATTTGGCATTTGCTGGCCATTGCTGGGCAACACCTGGCGACTGATGACGGTGAGGCCCTTGTTGAGCTGCGTCAGTTCGTCGCTTTGTGGCGGGTATGTGACCTGTTGGCCCAGTTTGTGCACCGTACAACCATCGTCGGGCTCCGCCTCAGAGTCGCTGTCAATGCAACTGGAATCGATGGCATCTTCATCGATGGACACAATCGAGATCGTTGTGCTGCGTATGGAAAGAGCGGGTGATGTTTTCCTTGGCTTTCTGAGGTTCACTTTGGCCTCAACCTCAATGCTGATGCGTTGTGGCTGCGCTGTCGCCTCGGTGTCAGCTCCAGTCCCAGCCCCAGCAGCCGCTGTTGCCTCATCATGAGTTCGCGTTGTCTCATCGCTTTGACAGCTGCCGCTGCTCCCGCTGCTGCCGCTGTTGCTGCTGCTCTTTGTTGTTGTGTATATCGCCGAGTTATCAACCAAACCGACGCCCGAATCTGTTGAGGATGTGCTGCAATTTTTGCCACTTGTCCGATTTATAATATGTAGATTACTGTTACTCTTGCTCGTTTTCAACTCTGTCTCAGTGTTGACATGCATGCTTCGACCTGTTGTGTTCCAATCTTTCGTATTGAACTTTAACGCTGAACAAACTTCAATCCCTAAGACTCAGCAGTTGTTGCACATTTTGAATGATTAATCGTTGGCTTCATATCACATCACAGTATCATGCATCGGCATCATCTGTAAGTAAATAGTTTACTTTACTCTGATAATAAAAAGAAACTCTTGCCAGACTTTATCTGCTTAAATGTTTATCGAGTTGTTTAATGCATTTCTTTTGTCAAGTTATTTAAGCAGCTTATTGTAATTGTGCTGCCCTTTTAGACCTTTGCCAATTGAGTCATCATTTAATTGCCTAATAAGCATATATTAATCGTATTGTTTATTATTATTTATTTGTTTATTTCATTGATTGATAAGCCAATGTCAAGCAAGTCAATTTTTTCATGTTGTACAATAAAACTTCCGCTTCTCGCAAGACAATTGCACTCAAAGATACACCGAAATAAGTGCGATATCATATTTGTATACCCTATATACCCTATAATATATACTCTATAGCTTGGTTGCTGCATGCCCTGCACGCTAGAGGGCGCTCTACACTGCACTTCTCTGTTTATCTTGCTATAAACAAGAAGGGTTGCAGGGTATCTTAAGTAAATAAACTGACTGCTAATCAAGCCGTAAAACAGTTTAGAGAAATATGTCTCTATACGATTAGACTGCTTAATTGATTTAATGAGCGAATTGGGTATATTAACTATAGAGTCTAATAGAGAAATAACAATCAAGCGCAAATGTTATGCTAATTAAAAATATATTATTTACGCTTTAAGTTCATAGAGCGTTGAGTTCCACGAATCGAGTTGCCCACTTAAAAGACGAAGTAAACAATGCTAAGATCAAAGCTCAATTTCAACGAAGGTATATGTGCTTAAATTCATATTAATTGAACAATAATTATGATTGAAGTCAGGTTAATGTGTGTGGGGACAACAATCAGATGCTTTCATTGCGGAATCGAAGAGTTCTCAGAATGTAGAGATAATGCAAGGCGCTGGCTCAGCTGGGACTGTGGACAGTGAGCGATAAGGTTGCCCCTCCCGTTAAGTTGGCACACAGCGTACAGGGAGATAACATTGCGACAGCAACAACAGCAACAACAACAGTAATAATAATAATAACAATAACAATAACCATAACAACAAAGGCACGAAATGAGACGGCGACATCGCAATGCGTCTCTGAGCGCACCAATACACAGACACCGGCATTTCAAGCGGCAGCCATTGCTCTAAATATGTGTGTGTGGGTCTCTCTTGCTGTGTGTGTGTGTGTGTGTCTTAGCCTGCTCACTGTCTGAGCTTTGTCAGGCAACCAGGCAATATCATTAACATTACCAAGTTCTGTTTCTGTTTCATGTTTATCGTTCTCCGAGAATTTGCTCGCTGCAAATTAATTATCTCTTTCTTTCCTTCGCTTTTTTTCTTATTCTTTTCCCATCTATTTCAAGTAATATGACTAGGCTAATTTTTCGTATTTAATTTTTATCTTTTTCCTCAAGTTGCGCATTTATTTTTGATTAGTATTGTGTACTCAAGTCGAGCTTGATTTATGATTTTCACCTTCTGCTTAATTGTTCAACATATAAATATTTTTGCAACTTTTTATCTGCAGTTTCTACAACAAGTTGAGTTTTGTCAACGTTTCTTGAACATTTATTTATCATAACTTGCTTGCTATTTATTTATAATATATAGGTTTTTATTCAAATATATAAATTTACTAATTTTATTAATCGTTTTGATTAATTTGAGAATTTTATTGATCATTTTTCAAAGTAATCCATTTGCACTGTTTGTTGTGTTTATTTAAGCAGTTTATTTTACTTATTATTATTATTTTCTTATTTTTTATATATTTCATTTATTTATTTTATTTTTTTTTTATTAATATTTATTTTATTTATTTATATTTTTTATTGTTATTATTATTTTAATCCATAGTTCTTAACCTAAATTTTAGTTACTCTCTAGGCACCGCTAATTGTTTTTATTACACATATCCAAACACGTTTAGTTTATTTTATGACACAGTCACACTTTGTCAGAGTATTTGGCGCTTCTTTTCTTAATACTTTCTAAAAACAACAAACAAGTTTGATGGCTTTCGTCAAATATATTTTAAAGTTCATTTATTGTGTCTCTCTTCAGTTTATCACGTTGTTATTACTAATTTCACTGCATTTGCTTCATTACCGTAAATGTGAGACATTTGTGCGGCGGTATAACAACAATTAAAGAGCGAACAAAACCATAAAGTGCGCGTTTCTTGCGTGTTTGCAACAACAACTAGCACCAAAGTATTTATTTTTTTAAACAATTATTGGCTATTACACAAAGTGTAGTATATACTAGACGTAAAAAAGTATATACTGCTAAGCAGTATTTTTTTTTAGTTTGTTTTTTATTATTTTTTTAGTTTTAGACAAGCGCGTGCCAAATTGAATTCACTGAGCAGCGACGCGTTCGAGAGGCTCCGATCAACTGAGCGGCGATCAAAACGCGTTGCGAGCTGAAGCGCCGTTAATGCCAGCTGCTGCTCTCGCGCAAGCAGTTCAACAAAGAGAGAAGCAGTGAGAGCAGCACGGCCAGCAGCAGTGAGAGCAGCAGACAACTACAACAGCACTGCAAACTGAGAGAGCGAGCGTACGTGAGAGGCAGCAAACAAATTATTAAGTAGACAATGAAAATTCATATACGATTAAGCAGTTTTTCTGTCTATATAAAAAATGTTTAATATTAACTATTAACTATTAAATAGTTAATAGTTTTTATTTCGGGGTTTTCCAATTAATTTGCGTGTCATTTTCTTAACTGTATGTGTGAAAACCTTGTTCTAATTATGCATATACAATATATATATATATATACTATATACTATATGCATTTATTTGTTTTAATTTTAATTTTAGTCTAGCTATTTGAATTAGCATTAATTAAAGCCACAACAGGTTATGCCCAGTTGCATTTCAATTGGTCGCGACATTCCAAACTGGATCTTAGTTAAAGAAAAACCCAATTGCTATGATAAGCACTTTGATTAGCAAGCTATGTCCACTAGTCTAGTATACTAAGTGCTTAGCACAGATCTTCGTTTCAGGGCATCATTATTTTCAACCAGTTTTCGGGAATTTTGTATCTTCATTTTTTTTTTCTTTAAATATATCTTTTTGCTTTCCAGCTTCTCGGCTATTTGTATATTATTCAAGAGACCTGTGTGTGTTTGTGTGTGTGCACAACTTATAAACAACATTGAGCAAGTGTGGGCCACATAAAATACGTGTATTGTGTTGTAGCATCTCTTGAGTACTGAGAATCTCTTTTGTTTGTTTGCGGCGATCGTCAAAATAGATAGGAATGTCCAATTGGCTAAGTGAGCAGTTGGCAAGTGCAATTGACTAGCGTTGTTAGAAATAAAATTATAATTTTATTATGTAACGACATTGAAGCGATTATCAATCAGGTTGCAACTGATAATTCAATGAGCGGCTAAGCAATTGTTAACATAGGTCTACAGAAAAACTGGACAATAGATCACATAAGTTAGATGGGAATACGGAAAAAAAAAAAAAAAATGTTAAAGACTTGAGTTGTGTGTTGTTGTTGTTCTTGTTGTTGTTGTCGTTGTTGTCGTTGTGTTGCAGTTATCAGAGGAAATTTAATGGTTTCAAATGATATACAGCTTTTAATTAACTCGCAGCTACGACTAAAAACAATAATAACAGCTTCAACAGCATCAATATAATGTCTATGTGTGTGTGTGTGTGTATGATAATGATGTATTGTATGTATATGTGTATATTGACTTACAACTCGTCCCTGTATATGTATGTGTGTGTATATATGTATGTGTATGCATGCTGATAGCTTCTCGCTTGGGTATTTCCAGCTTTAAAGCACTGCGCAAAATCAACAACAACAAAAGAGCGAGAGTGAGCGAGAGCGAGAGCGCGGGATTGGGAGAGCGCGCACCTTTGAGTCTCTCAGTGTTGTGATTAAGCTGCGGAGAGTCGTTGTCGCCTGCGCTCTATAAATAGTGTATAAATACACCTGTGGAACACACACCCTCCAACCGGTTTCAAGTCAACGCAGTTAACACGAATATTTCAAAATTTGTTTATTTGGTTTACGTTTTTTTTCTCTTTCTTTCTTGTTGATTTTGCATATGTCATGATGAAAAGCTGTTGTCTTGTCTTAATGCTAAAGCTTGGCTTAAAGTCTGTTTTGCCTGCAAATCTGCATATCTGCATATCTCGAATCTCCTCTGCTTAATTACTGATTACTATTCCAGGAGGCAACCGTCATGCCCAGCTCGCTGCCACATTTGGTGCCCTGCTTCATGTCGCAGGGATAGAAGTGACGCCATTTCTTAATCTCTCGATACACATTGATGCCCGGACTTCTGGAGGTTTTCGTCTGTAAGCAAAAACAAGAACACATTTAGTCAAGAGGAACTCTCTTCCAGCTAAAACTAGTTGAGGGAAAACTTTATATCGTTTGTGTTGCAATAACTAAGGCGGGAAATTCCATTGATTTACGTTATCTGCTTATATATTCCAGAGAATTTAGATCAATTTTAAAATGGAAAATAATAAATAAATAAATTTATAAATTAAAACTGTTTAGTCATTCATTTATATTATTATCTTTAATTATTAAAAGTCTATTTAATGATTATGTTTATATATTATACTTGGATACTTGAAAGAATTATTAAGTTTCAATAAGTTTGAAACATAAAGGAATTTCCCTGCCATACCAAAATTATCTCTAAAGAAACTGTTTATACCCTCTATATTAATAGAGTATAATAACTTTGTGCACAGTTATGTAACAGGCAAGAGAAGGCGTTACAGACCATGTAAAGTATATACGTATATTCTTGATTAGTTGGAAATCAAAAGAACCAATTCAGACCGTTTATTTCAACGTAGACACTACCCAGTTAACAGTTGCTGAAAGCATAGCATTGTTAAGCAATCCTAAAAGTTTCATAAAGCTTGGTTCTTAAATAACAAAGATATGTAGAAAAGAAAGAAACAAAATAGTTGCATTGAAACGCTTGCGCTTTGCTCTTGGCGGCTAGCACATGTGTGTAAGCGAGATAGCGAATGACAGCGATGCATGTAGGTAACTTATGTGTGTAAAAAGAATAAGTATATCTCTATAATTCTCTATAATTCAGGGAAAGGGAAAACAAACATATAATATATACTATATGTACTATATACTATATGTACAGAAATTGTATTATATATAAAATACTTTATTACTAAAGAGACTGGCACAGGGTATTACACAGTCGGTTGTGCTCGTTTGATACGCTTGCTTGTATTTATATTACATATTACATATTACATTGCTGCTAATTTAATTATTAAATAATTTAATGAATTTAATAATTGAAGGAAGTATCTGCCTTACAGCTGCAAACTGTTTGTGCCAGGTAAGACTCCCAACTCATTAAGCTGTCGTACTACCAATTTGTGAAACTAATGCAGAGAACAAGCAACACAAAACACGAAATGTTTAGCTATAATTTATCGATACATTTAAGTTCAGGGCAGAGCTGAGAGATTGGCTTGAAGATGAGCTAGAGCAGCATAGGCAAGGAGTGGACTGCAGAGGGGTATACTTGAGCTAACAGCAAAGCTATAGAGTGAACTGTGGAAGAGTTTACCTGACTTTGGGCAACCAGCTTGTAGTTGAAATCCAATTTGTGATTGGCCACCGCATGGGCGAGCAGATATTGAACACCCTCAAGTTGCTTCACGGAGGGCGAAAAGCGGTCATAGTCGCCCATAAAGGTGATGGCCAGTGTGTGATTGGCATACGTGTTGGCCCACTCCCAGCCGCGGCCCACATAAATGTTGCCCTCATCGGAGACCTGCGAAAAACGTGTAAACGTGTAAAATCAAAATACACAACAAAAATTTGCGTAAACGGAAATGGACAAATCCAAAATCGAAACGAAATCGAATTATACTAAACATATTGGGGAATTAACAATGTGTTGCTTACATAGAAATTGGACTGAATGTCGGGTAGATTCTTCTCCGCAATTGCCGAGTCCTGTGTTGTGCGCATTTTGATGGAGCATTTGTAGAGATTGGAGCACGGCACCGACTGCACACCAATGTGTGTGATGAGCACATATGGTATGGGTAGCTGCAGGCGTCGGGTTAACTTTAGTGGCTCCTCGGAGGCGCCCCATTGTACACGCTCGATGACCAGATGACCATTTCCTAAATTTGGAACTGCACAATTTGTGAATAGGCTATGGCGATCGAGTTAGCTGCCCACTTACACGTGCCATCCTCGTACGTATTGCCAAAGTATATCGATTTGTTGGCCATCGCCAATTCGCCAACATGTGTGCGATTCAGCTCCACAAACACTATCACAATGGCCATAATCAGTATCATCATCAGCAGCAATGTTAGCAAAAGTGTATTTCGTGTTAGACGCTTTGCCTGGTTGCTGTCGGAGTGGCTGCTGTTGCTGCTGCTGCTGGCAGAGCTGTTTGCAGTGCTGTTTATTCCTGTTTTGTATAGATTGATTAATTGGTTAAGCTTTGGCTATAAAATGCGGTGCCTCTCATACTTGAAGCTGGCGATGCTGTGTAGCTGCGCTCGGGCGTGCGGCGATTGCGCGCTGTGCGCTCGCCATGTACTTTGAGTAGCAGCTTCATCGATGACCGTTCGTAAGGGGGTTATGTTTGACAGTTGCTATATGCCCGTATAACAGTAGCAGTAGCTGCTTATCAATACACACACACACACAGACAGTTTTGAACTTTACTAATAACTTTGCTGCTTACGCATAAATAAATTTAAACTAATTTCTGATAATTGCTTGAGTCATGCCCAATTGAGCGCCTATGATAATTGCAATAAGCTGTGTGGCAAATTGTAGTTGCTTTATTGTGGCAAGTGGCAAACAGGAAAAACAGAAAGAACAACAAGAACAACAAGCTGTATCCGCAAGCGACTCTTCAACAAGCAACTGCCGCACCTGAACCCGTCACTGAAACGACTGAAACGCTGCGCATTGGCCCGCAGCTCGCCACGACTTCGGCGAGTCAGCGAGTCAGTCAGTCATTGCGTCTCACTTCTTGCCCTGCGTTTTGCCCTATAAGCGCCTGGGTTGACATGTTTCTAGTGCGGACAACGCCGACGTCGCGACGTCTCTGGCTGCGTCATGCTTTGCCGGGCTTTTGTTATTCTTGTTTCTCACATTCGCCATATCATTTACACTTTTGTTTAGGTTTGCTTCTTTTTTTTTACATTTTTTGCCGTGCTCTTGCCTTTCATTTCCTTCTCTCGCTTTGTGCAATTCGCTTTGCCTCTTTTTTTTTTTGTAGTTTTCATTTAAATTGCGGCGCGCGTCGCCAGACAACGTGACGTATGCGCAACGCGCAATGCTGCGCATTCGAAATGCGCTTCTGGCTTTTGACTTCTGTCTTGCATATTAGCTATTATACTATATACCATATACTATATTTATTTAGGGATTACCTAGCTATAAGTTATGCTACTCTCTACGTATTTATTCAGCTCTGATTCCACGTATCGATCGATCGATCGATCGATCGCTCGTTTGCCACTTGGCGCTGTTTACTATGTGCCCATAAACGTACTAAGATATGGTTCCATCTCTACCTCCATATCTCGTGCTATATATCTCTTTACATACAATAAGCCTCGGCTATCGGTCAAAGCCTTCCAAGCAGGCGTATTGTCTACACACTGTAGGGTATTGCGGTTTACGCCCACGTTTTGAAATGGGCAATAAATGTTTTCTTATGCAATTTGTTATCCTAAAATATTACTAAACTAAATGAAATGCGCTTTGTATTTGTTTAGAACAAACCAAAATTCATTTATAAACCTAAGAAAATATACATTTGTTAGCATTCCATTTTAAAAAAGAATACTTTTAAAATTGTTGCGTTAATAAATATATATTTTTTAGTTATTAGAAGTAAATAGATCAATTTAATTTAATTAATTAAAAGATTACTAATATATATTTTGATTGTAAAGTTTTGCAAAATTGCATTGACAAATACTTTTTTATTTTAAATACCTTTTTTTAATTATATATGTGTTTAAAATATAAAAAAGAAATATTTAAATGAGAAATAATTTCTTTTTTAATAGTGAAAATATTACAAATAAGAAAAAGAATAGAAGCATTTTTTTTAAAACATTTAACAATTTTAAAAATTAATAAAAATAAACATTAAACATTTTTAATTTATTAAATTTAACTGATTTATATTTTTCGAAATTGCATTAATAATTTTAAAATATATTTTTGTTCTAAAAATTAAAAAAAGTTGAAATTTGTTTAATTTATATATTCGAAAATAATTGTTTCAATTATTTTAAATTTATTTTGAGCTGTTTTAATATTAAATATTCAATATATTCCATTTATTTAATTCATTGAATTTTTGATGTGTTTTTATTACTTGATTTATTTTTTAATTAAATCAAATTAAATTTTATGAATTTATTTAAGCTATTTAATATATTTAACTTATTCAATTTATTTAACTTATTCAGTTTATTAAACTTATTTAAGCTATTTAATATATTTAACTTATTCAATTTATTTAACTAACTTCATTTATTTAATTCATCGAATTAATTTAATTTGGTTAACTTATTCAATTTATTTAATATATTTAATTTATTTAAATTATTCAATTTATTAAACTTATTTAATCTATTTAATTTATTTAATTCACTGAATTTATTTGATTTAGTTAACTTATTCTTAACTTATATTAATTTAGCTATTTAATTTCTTTAACTCTTTTAACTAATTTATTTTATTTAACTTATTTAATTTATTTAATCTATTGAATTGATCATTTTAGGCAACCCTCATAGTTGCTTGTGTTTTTACCTGGTTGCAACTCACCTGCCGCAGTCTGCATGCTGGCATCCATGTAGTAAATGCTGACCGGTCCCTGATACTGCGTCATGGGGCCAATAACCACGTCCGTGGAGTTCGACAGATTGATGACACTCGATGGCTGAATAGCTGGGTTTGTGAATATATTCTGTGGCATGGTCATTGTTGTGTGGCTGGTGATGTTGCGTCTGGTGGATCCTTGACGTGACTGCAACAGTGGAGCTACGCCTAGGCTTTGATCCTGCTGCTCGTACATTTTCAGACAAGTTAAGGAATATATATATATATATATAGATATATACACGCTTCCGGTGTGTGTATGTTGTGCGCTGTGTGGCAACTAAACAACGACTGTTCGCGTGTTGAACTCGATAGAAGCACAACTGTAATCGCTGAGGCTCTCTCCGATTTCGCGAGTCGACTATAGGGCACGCCGACTCCCCAACTTATATATATATGGGTATAACTATATATTAAATATATATATTACAGTATGTTATTTATTTTGTTGACTTTGACGAGCAACTAAACAATTGCAAGTATGTCGACTCATGTCGTTTACATACATATATACGACTTCATTTATGTACATAGAAATCCAAATATCGCACTTGTTGTTGTTTAATCATTCGAATTGCAAATTGGCATGGAAAATTCACTGTTATTTCCATTTATTAAAGTTATAAATAAATATAATTAACTTTCAAGCAGCGATCATCTAATAATGCCCACAAATTGCCTATAAAACAAGTTTCTACAATTGTTTAGAGTATATTGATTTTGTTGTGGTGTGTGTGAACAATTTAAAATACTATAAATTAAATGCATTATTTAATAAAAATTAGAGATATATATAATGCAATTAAATTAAGCTAAATTATATAAATATAAGTGGTAACTTATTACATTTACTTGGTTTAACTTGAAGTGTTTAATTGTCTAAACAGCTCAATAAATTTTGTATAAAATAAGTTTCTTTTAATAAATATAAACAATTTAACTGAATACAACTTAAATATATAAACTACTAAATTATGCATAATTTTAAATTATAAATTAAATTAATATTTTTAATATATTTATATTTAAATAAATTAAATATATAAACTACTTAATTATATATAATTTTCAATTATAAAATATATTAAATTATATATATTTAAATAAAATTTTAAATAAATCAAATATATGAACTACTTAACTATAAATAATAAATAAATTAAATTATAATATTTATATATAAAAAAATAACAATAAGCGTTTTCAGCAAGTGTATTCAGTCTTCGGCTTGCAGCGCACAATCTTCACTCAATTGTTAATTGGCTCATTAACCGTAATAGCATGTACTGTAAAGCGCTGCCAGAAAGCGCCATCTGTGGGGCCTATTAATCATGCATGTTGGCAAAAAGCTACAGCAGAGCTTTCGTTAGTACAAAAAACTGACAACGCATCAAATTAGAAGCATTTGGCGCAGCACTTATTAATCATACGCCCCATTGGCTGCGGCAATGTGCTGCCAACAATAAAATAAAATATATAAAAATAAATCTAAATTAAGGAAAATGCCAAAGCAAAACAAATACTTTGATGTTATATTTATTTAAATTATTATTATATTTATTATAATAGAAATATTTAAATTAGAAGCTTAAGCTTTGGTATGCAGAGTTGAAGCTAACCTTAGCTGACTGCTGCTCAGAGACTTTTACACACTTTTGCCGCACGCTAGACGTCAACACTTGAGTTGCCCACAACTGGGAGACAACCACGGATGGGGGGCTATTAACACGCAGCAGCAGCAGCAACAGCAACAACCATAACAAAGCAGCAAATACTTTGACGCATGCCCTCCTAATGACGACCACGAGAATGGCGAGCATAAAGACGACGAACGTGAGCGTGAACGTGGATGTGGATGTAGATGTAGATGTAGATGTAGCTGTGACTATGCCGCTAGATGTGGCACTGGCTGTGGCTGTGGATGTGGCTGTGGCAGTAGCAGGCTCCCCCAAAGGGGCCACGACTTTGTTACTGTTCAGGTGACTTTTGTTTTTTTCTACCTTTTTTTATATTTTATTTAACCTTTTTATGCTATAGGTGTGTGTGTTGGTGTGTGTCCGACCATTGTGCCGCAGTTGCTGCAGCTGCAGCCGTCGCAGGTGAAAACCCCAAAGTGCCCCAGGACAGTGCGAAGTGCTGAGTCAAGTGTCAACTGCAAATGACATTTGCATTTCGCTGGCAGCCCGAAGCTGCCGCTGCCGCTGCCGCTGCTGCCACTGCCATTGCCACTGCCAACTGAAGCTAAGGATGATGCCGCATATATATCTATGTGTGTGTGTGTGTGTGTGTAGTGTGGTGGCAAAGTGGCAAGTGGCAAGTGGCAAGTTGGCGGCGGTTGGTTGCTGCTTTGGTGGCTACGCGTCAACTACGACTGACATTTGTTTTAGTTTTTCTTCCGCTTTGCGCAAGCCATTTGGCAGTTCGTTGTGTTTCCTGCAAAAATAGAAGCAGAAGAAAAAAAAATAACTGTAAAATATGCAACAAAAGCAAAAGGAAAACGAAAAGAGAAAAAAAGGAAAAGCGCTGTCGCTGTGGAAATTTAAACTGTCAGGAGAACTGCTAATACTTAAGTTGCAACGCGTTGCCAGAGCAAAGCTTTCGCCTAGTTGGTTAGCTGGTTAGGCGTTGCGTGGGCGTGTGGGCGTCTGGGCGTCTGGGCGTGGCTGCTTGGCAGTTTGCAACAGTCTGTGGCATGCATTTCAAATGTGCTTTCACTTAAATTACTTATAAGTTATACATGTTAATAGATTTTTATGCTAAATTTGCTGACGTGCATAATTATGTTGCACAGTGTTGCTTTGCTTAAATAATTGCTACCTTTTGTTGCAGTTGCTGTTGCTGTTGCTACTGTGGTCTAACCTCGACTCTTGCAGCTCTTTTGTGGCTAGCTTGCCACATGTTTACTTATTTTGCAACACACAACACACATAATTACATTTTCATATGCAGCCGTAATTAGTGACGCTTGCCACGCCGTGTGGCAACTGTCTAATGTCTAGACTTGGCCTGCACCCAACAGTTTTTACAATTTGCTGGCCCAAAGCAAAAGGAATTAGGCTTCTCATTACATTAACGCACAACAAGCCAATTGATTAGGTACCATCTCAATATGCCGCATCTCAAGATGCCACACCACCCCCTTCTCCATGCACTGCGCTCTCACTCAACTGTGTAATGCAATTGCAACAGAGAATATGCAAATTAGTTAAACCTATGCGATTCACTGCAGCTGTGAGCGTTTGAAATGCTAAATTGTGGGCATAAACTACATTAGCACACATTCCACATCCACATCCACATCCACATTCACATTGAGAACCTCATCCTCATCCTCTTGCTCAATCCCATCATCATCCTGCTCATCGCTCCTTCTTGATGCTACACATAAGTGGCAAGTTAGTTGCTTGGCAGCACGCTTTAAATTACCAACGATTTGTCTGCCCTGAAAGCATTGCCAATTGGTAACGCACGAGGGGGGTGGGTAGTAGCCCACAAGACGGGCTAACAAATGAGTGAAGTTAACTTTAATTTGTATACTATGGATAGCTGACGAAATATTGTATTGTATTTCATGCTTAGGCAAGAGAGAGGAGGAGGGACTACAATTGTCTGCTTGAGCTGTAATGCGATTACCCCAATTTTGGGTGCAACAGACTGACAGACTGACAGACTAACAGCAAGGCTGATGATTATTGATTATCCTTCGTCGGAATAGGTTTAAAACTACACTTTAATCCTTCTAATTGCCGTTCATATTCATAAATAATCCTGTTTTCAACAATCTGCATGAAAACCGATTCTCGGTCGACTATAATCGCTTTGTAATTGAGTTTCAATTCAATAATTAATCAAACTTTGTCTGTAAATTGAAATTTATTGTTGCTGAAAGAGAACACATATTTATGTAGGCCTCCTTTCTCTCTCTATTTATCTCTCTTTATCAGAGCAAGCAGGCCCACAGCAGCTTTGCTTGCTGTATGATTAGAGTAAAGCAGTGCAGGCTGCACAAAGAGATCAAACGCACACACACACACACGTACTTAATGCGCCCATGCAGTGCATAACAATACTGTTGTCCCTCTTCCAACGGCATATAAGACAGACAAGGCTGGCAAGTATATTAAATAGATATGAGCTTTGTTTAGCAGCTCAGCTCTCTTCATCGGAGCAACAGCTATTTTGCTCTGCTTGCTATGTGCTTAGAATAAAGCAGTGTGATCAAATGTGAACTAGCTGCATTAAACTGTCTGCTGCAGTGATGCCCAGTGGGCATGAGTTAAACTATGCAACTGCTGAGCAGCAGCACTGCTCTGTGTGTATGTGTATGTGTATGTGTGTATTGTCTGCAAATTACTAATCAAGCAGCACTTAAAGGTAAGCAGTTAAGTCAGTGGAGCTTATGCATTTTCAACCGCTTGCGTTGAGCAAGTGAAAGCAGTGGCAGCTTCAAAAGTTACAGTAGTGTGGCAGTGATTGGGTATGGGTGTGTGTGTGTGTGTGTGTGGATTGCTGCTTGCGCAGTTTGTTGAGTGTGGAGCAGCAAAGGTGAGCGATCGTAGGGCGTGCAGTTACTCACCACAAGGATGACACCAAGCCGTTCAATTGCAAGCTAGCGGTGAAATGGAATTGCAGCGAATAGAAACAGGAAAGAAGATGCACTGGGAAAGCTGGTAAAGTTTGTTAAAAGGTGAGCCATGTCAGTCTGTCTTAAAGACATGCATACAATGCTATACATATAATGTTGCTGCATATCATAAGTTTAGAGGATTGCAGATGCATCAGCTTGGTGGTGTTTGTCCTCTTATGTCTGTAAATTGCAATACCACAATATGTGTGTGGGTGCAGCGCGGCGTATGCGTAACGTTGGCAACCAGCTGGGGCAACTGTGGTAACTGTGTGGCATTTATGCCACACTCAGCGTGTCATGAGACTGTGTGTCTGCCTGCCTGTAAATACAATAAATGGTGTTTGCAACAATTTTTGACTTTTGGACGCCTGCAGTCAGCGCTGATGTTGACGTTGACGTTGGCGTCGCATTGCATTATCGCAAAGTACACACGCACACAAACAGACACACACATTCACACATTTTGGCGCTCTATGACGTCGACTGCTGTCAAATGTAAAACAAACACAAAACAGACAGCGCTGCCAGCGGGCAATAGAGAGCGCAACAATTCCCGTTACTCCCAGTCGCTTGCACTATGCTTCTCTCTTTGCACGCTGCTTGCTCACCCCAAACTCAACTGCTTGCCGCTTGTCGCCCCACCGCCGCTGTCAGGCATTCATATGCCCTCGTTTAGCTACTCGCGCTCCTAACAATAAAATCGAAACTTTTGCATTGTGCATGGAAATTGGCATTGCTGTTGTTGTTGTTGTTGCTGTTATTCTAGTTGTTGCTGTTATTGTTGCTATTGCTGTTGTTGCCATTATGCAAAAGAAAAACTTTTTTGCAGCGAGCATAAAATTTTATTTGTTGCTACTTTTGGGCTTGCGCTTGATTTGGCAGCTTGCACACACACACACACACACACACGTACACACACGTACACACACACAGACACACGCACACACACATAGATATACAGTTGGAGCAACAATTCAAACACATGTAAAGTGCTTGGGCGGCATCCTTGTTACACTTGCGGCACTCACACACACACACACACATACATCAATACATACACACACACATACATATGTATACACCGCATGCCGCCTACGCGACCACACTGCTTCTACTGCTTACCATCGCTCGCTCTCTCGCTCTCTTTATCTCTCGCTCCCCCCTCCCCACTACCTCACTCAGCCACCCCCTTCACTGATATTTGGCATATTTCGTGCACATCAATATATCGCGTGCTAGTTGGCAGCGTCCGCAACGGCCTCAACTCGTTCCCAATCCCCAGTATCAATCTCTATATCCCCCCACACTCCCCACTACCCACTAACCCCTTCCTCAGCCAACACTCACTACACCCACTCGTTGCAGCCTCAATTCCAAGTTGCCAAGAGCCCGCGGGCGCATTGGCTGCGCGTTTTGTGGTGCGGTTACAGTGAAGGGCGCAGAGATTGGGCTTGGTTTGACTTGTGTGTGTGTGTGTGTTGGTGTGTGTTGCTCTGTGTGTGTGCCGCATATTTCGTATTTCATTCTTGAACTATGTGAGTTTTGGTTTGCGGCATTTAAGCAAATATTTTCGAAATGCAGTCAGAGCCTGTGCTCAACTCAATGCCAATGCTGGGCGCTGCTCTAAGGTATCCTGACTGTATCCTGGCTGTATCCTTCTTGCTGTGGCACTCACTGCTGCTGCTTGAATACTTTTCGCAATTATGGCACTGCCAGCCAGTGGGCGTGGCACAAGCGCGTGACTTTGGTCTAGCCGAAGCTAACAAGTTTTTCTAATGACTTTGTCAACTAAATTTCCAAATTTCCAAATTTCCAAATTTCCACAGTAATTGACAACTGAGCAGCCGAGCTCGGCCGAGCAGCTGAGCAACTCTTCCCAATCGCTCCATTTGATTTCCCTTTTTATGCATTTCCATCACAAAATCCATCAACTTTTCTTTTGTCTAACAAAAAGTTATATTCCAAAAATTGTTGCAAGTTGTTTACTATTGTTTACAACTAATTTTCTTTATATTTTCCATATAGTTTGCAAGTGCTTTGAATTTTTAAAGTTGCGCAGCTGGACTAGCTTCAATTTTATTTATTAAATCAGACAAAAATAATTTCATTTGTATTTTTTAATTTAATTTTTTATATAGACAATTTAATTATATTTATATTCATTTATTATTGCCTCACAATTTTAATATTTTAGTAATTGTTTTCAGTTGTAATGTATTTTTAAATGTTTATAATTTATTTAAATTATCTATTTATTTTGTTAATTTAATTTATTTTTTATAAAATTGGTTTTCTTTATTGTGTCTCATTATTTGCCTAAACAGACACTGTTAATTGCAATACACAACTGGGAACAGTTTTTGCTTTCGAAGGGGCTGTATTTAACAGCGCTGTTCAACAACAGTTCACTGCTATGCTGTTAGCTTCACAGCTTTACACAAACTTTTAACTGACAGCTGTAGCACTTGAACTTCACAGGGGTTACTTTTAGCAGCGCTGTAACAGAACATTTCACTGCTATGTTACAGCAGGGGCAATATACAGCAGTCAGGTTGCCATAAACTGTTGTCAACAGCAAGACGCTGTGCACATGTTAAGTAACCATAAACTGACTGCCAAGCAGTTGTTCAGAGAGGGGCATGCTGTTGCTTAACACTTGCAGTCCACAAATTAAAAGCGTTAACATAGCTCTGTATGCAAATGGAATTTATTAAACGATTTTAATGAAATTGAGTTCAATTTGCATGAATAATGGCAATTGAACGTACGACTAAGTGAATTTCGCATTGCCGCAAATGTGCTGCCTTTTGCAAGCGGGGTTGCGACGCAAGTTGCCGCTTTGTCCTGGCCCCGCCAGTCATGTGATTTTGCTGAACAGCACCCAAAGGTATGCTACAAATTATAATATCGCGCACAAGCAGCAAGGCAGACAACAACAACAACAACGACAGCAGCAAGCAGTACAACAACAACAACAACAACAAAGTGCCGTTTCATGTTGCAGGCAGTCGCATTGTGGCGACATTAGCATTGAGCAAATTGTCAATTGAATTGTGCAACATAATTGGAATATTAAATGTTTACAAAATGCAATACACAAATACAAATGCACCTTCACACAACAACGACTCGGGCTACAATTTGCACTTAAATGCATACATATATGCAACGGGCATAAATCAAATACAAAACCCCCCTCACCATTCACCACCCTGGCACTCCACCCCCTTCCCCTGTTATTGAGTGGCCGTTTCGTATGTTGATTTGCATTTGAAACAATGACAGCTCTTTGCTGGCAACCAATACAACCCACACTCCACTTTGCACTGCACTCTACACTGCACTCCGCACTGCACTTTCCTCACCACACAGCCTGCCGTTGCAGTCGTACCTAACCTCACTAACTATATGCTTTGCGTGAATTGAGTGTGGATCATGTAAAATTGCAACTAAATTATTTTCCGTTTGTTTGATTTGTTATTATTATTATTTATATTGTTATGTGGCAACTTAACATATTTGTTGTTGATAGTTTTTGCTGTCAAGCATATTTGAATAACATGGCCACAACAACAACAAAAAATCTACACCAACAGCAACAACAACAACAACAATTGGCTCATAAATATTAACACTTGATAATGCTGATATTTTTGTCACATTCAAAACGAAATGAATTTTAAAGCTGTAAATGGCAGCAGGCAGAGGCAAAGGCAAAAGCTACATAAAATATACATGCAACATAATGAACAAAAGTGCCACGCCCACAGACCCTTTAGCTCAGGCTGTGGCTATGGCAAAGCCGCCCACAGCTGGACACATGTGCAGCTGATAAAAGCACAAAACACACACACACACACACACACACACGCACACACACAACGAAGCGGCACAAGAAGGCAAGAGAAAACGAAAATTGTTTGCTCAACATAAATAAAATACGAAAAATAATAAAAATATAACAAAAAAAAAAATCAAACAAACAAAAAATACCCAAAAAAAATGAGAAAAATAATAATATTTGTTGTTGTAAAGCTTTGGTTTAGTTTTAAGTTTTTAGTTTTTTGGCCAGCAGCGTTTTTAAGTACGGATATTTTATGAATTTTATACGCTGCTTGACCTGCCAGCAGCAACATGTCCCTTGCTCACTCTCCCCCCACTCCACCACTCTCTCGCACTCTCTCTCTCTCTCTGTCTTTTTATCGCAGACATTGCCCCAAAATGCTCCACTTAGTCTTATTGTGTTTGCTTTGGGCTTCCGTTGCTGCCGCTGCTGCTGCTGCTGCTGTTGCTGCCACATCTTGTCGCAACTCTTGTTGCCGTTGCTTTGGTTATTTTCTGGTCATTGTGCGGCTTGTTTACGCAGGGCCACGCCCATGCGACCATGCGACCATGCGCCCAACTGCCTGCCAGGCACAACACTGGGCCAAGTTAGTGACACTCAATTTAAATTTATGCCGGTTTATAATCATTGCCTGCCTGTCATAAAGCCGTGAAATACTTCCCCCTCTCACTCCCCCCACTCTGTCTCCCTGCATCTGCCTGTCTCTTCTCTTCTATTCTACGTACTTTTTGTGGTCTCAGCTTTATGCCATATAAATTGTGTAAACTGTTTAGCAGTTTACGTTTTGAAAGACTGCCTGCTCAATTAAATGATAATAAGGCATTAGGCAACTGTCTCTTGTTGTGCGAGTGTGCGTGTGCGTGTGTGTGTGTGCGCGGGTGTACTTTATGTGCCTTTCAACGTAATTTACAACTAGTCTCAGACTAAGCCAACTCGATTTCAGTTGCAAACAGCAGCACTTCTTGTGCAGTTTCCACAATTTCCTCAGCTTTCCTTTCCATAGTTTTCCATTCCTGATTAGTTCAACTTTCATTGCGAGTATTAAATACTTAAAAACTTTAACTTTTATTCTTTCATTTTCAGCTTGTGCAAGTTACTCGCAGCGCCTGCAACTTATTTCAAGTAAATAATCGCATTTTACAATTTTCTCTTTTCTTATTATTTTTTGTTTCCTTAATTTATTAAACAGAATTTATAATTTTTAGTCTCTCTGTGTTTGCAGCTGACTTCGAAGAAATTTCAATAAAACTTTGCACACTTTGACTTAATAATAATAATAACAATTTTAATAATTAAGTAAACTTTTTCAATTGCAACTTATTACTGTTCTCTGTTTTATTAATAAAATCAATCTTTCATTTATTTTTATTAATATATTTAAATCGTTTTAAAAGATTAAATAATTTAAAAATATTTTGTAATATTAAGTAATTAATAATAATAATAGTTATTCATATTATTTTAATTATTTATTTAATTATCCCCATACCCCTGTGTATGCATGTGCGTGAGCGAGACAGCGCAAACGACAGCGCTTTCGCTCTCTCACTTTGACTCTCGCTCAGCATCTTGATCTTGCAAGCACCTTGTGCAAATTACCAACAAAGCCGTAATAGTTGCGATGGGGATGTGGTTGCCACATTTGTTATTTTAGTATGGTACAATTGTTGTTCGTTGGTATTTTGTACACCATGTTATCAAAAAGGTACTTGGGTATTCTTAAAAATGCTTTAATTACGTTTATATTGGCTTAAATGCGATATGTACGTATTAAAGTCTTGCTTTCATTTAGTTGATTAAAAGCATAATAATAAATTGGTACATTTCTTTCTAAGATTTGGTTGCAACATTTTCGTAAGGTGGCAACTGCCATTGGCGCGTTCTCTGACTAAGGAAAGCAACAACAGCAATGCAGTTAGGAATGTGCATCTATCGTGTTGCTTAACACAGGACGAACACAATAATGTTTAATTAATTTTTAGTTGTTATTATATTGTTAATTCTTTCTTAATTAGTGACAACAACATTTATTAATTTTTATATAAAAAAAACATCAGAAGAAAGTCTATGCTTACATAGCTACACCAATCACAATTTAAAATCGTGAGCACGAGTACGATGACATAAGACAAGCGAATTGCTTGCCATGGCGAGTCGTGTCTGCGTTCGGCTCACGCAATCGTCGCTAGTTTAATGAATGCATCACATTGAAAGACGCGATCATCATTAATGTTGCTCTTCAGTTCAATTTAAACGGGCGAAGTGCGCGTGATAAAAGAAATTTATAATTCGGCTTAGCGTTGTGTAATCAAAGTGATAAAAAAGTGTAATTGAAGTGGCAGAACAGCTATGATAACGGATATATTGAAATTCGACTGAATGCTTCTTTTTGCTTAAATTCCGTGTTTTCAGCGCTAACGGCGCATTGGCATTTTGCATTTGCAAGCCGCTAGGTGCTCCCAAAGGCATTTACAGTTACTTTTGCAGTCTTTCTCTTTGCTTCAATTTCGTTGGCAGTGAAAAATATTGTGTAAAGAAGAAATATGAACAGAAAAAGTTAAAGCATATTTGTTTACATGTGTTTCTTTTTGATATTTTAAGATAAGATATTTGTGCGCTTGTCACTCTGTGAGTCTAGTTCAATCTCATTTAAGTGCTCGGTGACAAAATCGATTTAAATATTACAGTTATATGAAAAACGACACAGCGAAGTGTAATCTGTGCATGTCGAAAATGCAGATAATAGGTCAATTTTAAAAAGCCTGTCAATGCGCGAGTCGGATCCCAGGGAGTAGTAGTAATCCCATAATATTCTGGAATTCGCATAGGGCGGTTATGCCGGGACTGTCTCAAGTCGCTCTTAGGTATCTAATTACATCTGGAAGTTCAGTGTCATCAGAACGACTTGCATCCGCTATAAAATGCGTTCTTTGTGACTCTCGCAGCCGAATGATGGGTTTACATACCCAAATATACAAATATTGGCACTAAAAATACTTAATATGTATTGCACATAAAAATCTGGAATCTCATATTTATATTTATTATCTATCTCTTTTTACTGTGGGGCACAGTGCTACTTATTTTTTGGGAAAAAGGGGGAAAAAATATTAATTATATCAATAAATCGATATTTAAATACGATATATCAAATATCATTTTGATATTTTTTAGAACAGAGAATATCGTTGATTTCTTATAATGAAGTGTTTGTTTGGCTCTCAATTAAATGTTTCTTGTGGAATTATGTTTGTTAATTGTTTTTTTTGTTGTTGTGGTTTTTTGTTATTGTGTAAAGTGCAACTGCGGATTATCTTTGATGCAGTGGATGTGGTAAGCATCACTGCATCACTGTCTCTCAATCTCGCTCTTACTCACACTCTTTCAAGTGTGATTTATGCAGTTGCTCGCTCCAAGTATCGAGTACTGTTTGCATTTTATTCTATTTCGGGCGTTGTGAAAAATTACCAATTAAAGTCGACTTATTCGCTTGATTTTTATTTGTCTATTTCTGATTTGATTATAATTTTAATAACTATTGAACGACTATAACATAAATTAATATAAATATCCTAATTTAACAAAATATAATTTAGGAAATAAATAATAAATAATTATTAATATTATTAATAATAATTAATAAATAAACATAATAATTGGCAATATAAATATGGAAAAAAAAAACATATGTTGCACTTTTAGTTGATTCTGAAATATTTCTATAATAATACTGATATTGCTTTGTTATTGTGATTTGTTTATTTAATAATCAAACCGTATTAGTCTTGGAATCAATTAATGTTTATATTACGAATTTTCTTCAACATTCGTAGACATCTTTCATATTACTTCATTTCAATTGATTCTTAATAATGGCTTGTGTAGAGTTGCTTCAAATTGTTGAAATTCTTGATGTGCAATTGAGCCAAAGTTTAATTATTAACTAATGATTAAGTCGCATTACTCATCTGTAATTATATGCGAGAGAGCGATATGAGCAGGGACAAAGGGACAGGGATCAGAGAGTAAGGGAACATAACTTGAGTGAATTTCAACTTTAAATCATTTACATACACTTATACAATATATGCTTATGTATATAAACGTGCAATTCGTGAACTTTCACCCACTCAGCCAAACCACAGGACCACCCAACGGCCAACGGCCAACGGCCAACGGCCATCGGCCGTCATGCAACACTCGGCATCCACTTTAAATTGCGGCCATTTGGCCACTCAACGTTTAATGAGCAACAAATGTAATTTATTTATGGCCGTCCACTGTTGAGGCCTTTGCCTCAGTTTCAGCCCACAAAATGCTTCAAGTTTTCAGCACAATTACCATAAGCACACACACATGCTTGTGGAAAAAGGGAAATGTAGATGGATGGGGCACAGCGAGAGAGAGAGTGAGAGAGCGAGAGAGAGAGAGTGTGTGTGTGTGTGCGTAGTGTAACTGTGCTGTGTAAATTGTTGGCCACTTTTAGCTGCCGTTTTCTCAATTGCCTTGACTACTCTCTGAACTGACTCCCTCTCTGTCTCTCTCTCTCTATTGCTTTTACACACTCTCTCACTCACTCTCGCTCCCACTCTCTTGCTCTTTCTAGCTGGCTGTTACTGTGTGCAAAAGTGTTGATATTTATGGATCATTTGCATATGTGTGCCAATGCTGAAGGGCCGAGCTTTCTTTCGTGCCACACACAACACAATGGGGCTAACAACAAAGCAAAAAAAAAAAGAAGAAAAGTGGCGAGACAGTAAAGCATTTGCTGCCACTTCCGCACAGCAAGAGATAGAGAGCAGCAGCACAAAGGGGCTGGGGGAAGTGATGGGAAGGGGAGGATCTATGGAGCTGCTTTTGAAAGTTGTCCAGTTGCGGTAAACATAAATTCTCGTTGACACGTTAATATTGTTCCCTTTTGGTTTTGTTGTGCTTGTGTGTATGCTTGCCAGTTGCACCACACGCCGCGTTGTGCTTGCAGCGTGTGTGTGCAGCAGTCTGACAGTGCCACACTGCCACTGCCACTGCCACTGCCACATAGCTACTGCTGCTGCTGCTGCTATTTTGCTGAAAATGTCCAACAAAAGCTTAAAAACATTTAAAAGGGATTTATAGACATTTGGGGAATATGCTAGCCAAGCAGACAGACGGAGAGACAGACGGACAAAGAGTCGGATGGAGCATTGTGGCAGAAGTACGCAGCAGCAGCAGCCGCTTCACGTATACGAGAGGCAGCCACAAAAGTCATTAAGCCAGACTGAGAAGTGGCCGAAACCGAAAACAATAACAATTCTCGAGCTCAAATCTAATTCATGATTTCATTACCAAGGCAACGTCTCACTGCCACGCCTGCACCCCGGTCTTCCCCTCTCTTGTCGTGCAGCTGAAAATCATTTCCTGTTTAGCACTCAATGTTGTTCCATCTGCCCTTTCGCCGCTTGCCCTCCTCCTGCACATTGCCCTTGGCGCTCATTGTAGACTTTTGGTAATTGTCTTTGGGCCTTTTTACGGGCCAGTGATAACAACAACTGAAAGTGTCCACCGACTATCGATGAAATGAAAAGCCATTAAAGGAAATTACGTAACTTGACATTGAGTTTCATTTCGCATTAAATGCTACATTAGAAAAGCCTCCAACGAAAGTCCTTTCAATGTCCTGCTAATCACATTGTGGACACTATAAAACACAATATACAGTTGTCAGTTGCTTTTGATTTTCCACTCATTTTCCGTATCCAGTCATACAATGAATCAAGTTTGGCTTTTCTTTTGTGTCCTTAACTTGCTAGCGGACAGCGCCTGCCTGACGATACACATCATTGGCTCGTTGCACTATGAGGAGCCGCTGCCCCACAACATGATCTTTTGTGCCACGTTTGCTGGCTTCATGCTGATTACGTTGATCCGTGCGATGCGCATACTGTTTGGTTTACGGACTCGACTTCATCCGCAGTTGGTTGTGGATGCCAGCGGTTTGTTGATGCACTTCCTGTGCGCTTTGTTGTCGCTTCATTATGCCGAGAATGATTTCCATTTGATTTTCATGGGACCGAATCAGGAGCTGGATCATCATTTCTTTCAGTATTGCAAGCAACAGAGCATCGCGTGCATTATCGCTGGGGGCTTGTATCTGCTGCAATTTGTTCTCGTGCTTGACTTTATCTATAAGACGCCGTTGTTTGAGGATGAGCGGCCCATCAAGACTATCACAGAGCCACCCGAGTGGGATGATAGCTATCAGCATATGAGCATCGAGGAGCACGATAAGATGGCCAGAACCCAGGCAAATGTCTATCTATTTGGCCGACATATAGATCATTGGCTTCGCGTGAAATCTAAATGGTTTCGCCAACTTGCCGGTGGCCAAGAGCTCATCAACAAGTCCGAGCTGCTGCCTGTCTGGGAAAGACAGACAACGCAACCCGAGGTCTCGGATATTCCAGATGATGATGAGAAGACCATCGTGTCCAAGAAAAGCAGCAGAAACTTAAGGAAACCTGCATTCGATGAAGATGAAATGCCCATTCCGATAATAAAGAGTAGCAAGAGCTTAAGGAAAACTACATTCGATGTTAACCGTGACGAGGGTGAAGATGGGAAGCCAATTGTCGCACAGCAAAGTAATCAAGCCATAAAGAGAGCCACAGTTGATTTTGATGCTGAAGCTGATCAACATGCCAAGGATGATGAGGAGAAGTCCACGAGAAGAAGTAGCCAAACCCCTAGAAGAGCTACCTTCGATGTTAATGCTGAAGACTCCGATTCGAGCTCCTCAAATGAGCGATCTTCTGCAAGACGTTAATGCGGACTTCTTATTTCATATATCTATCGACCTGACTATTGCAATTTGAGACATCTTAGCTTCAGCAAGCATTTTTGCATTACTTATTTAATATGTCAACTACAACTTTGTTAAGCTTTGCCAACTTTCTCGCCGCTCTGGCAGCCACCTTGATTTTGTCCAATAAACTGCTTAAATTGCCAGTTAGACTTGCGTTTACTGCTTGTCTGCTTAGCTTGTAGAGCACATGTCTGCAGTGTTGCCACCTGGACCGACAAATTGAGCGTTGTCACCTCTATCTATGGACTGTTTAGGTTATCAGTAAAATATGCATTATATTATTATATATGCATTATATTTATATCAGTATTTCCAGTGTTGCCAACCCCTTATGTTTAGCATGCTTGTAAAATTTGTAGTGTTGCCACCTGCTATAACGTATCTGGCAACACTACACACTGCTTTTCAACAATAAGCTTCTCGAAATTAAACTTATAGAGTGATATTTAATATGCAAAATATGCTTGTATGTACTGTGTTGCCACCTTGTGATGCATAGCTGGCAACGCTAACATATGCACATTGGCAATGAACTACTTGGAAATGTCAACGCACTGCAAACTTAACCATGACAATATGTTCACATTGCCAGACTTATTTTGAACGGAGACAAACAGACGGATGAGAAAGCATAAATAAATATTTCAGTGCTCGGAAAAAGGGTCTTAATATACGTATTAGGGAATAAATAGAAAAGCCAATAAAATTCCAAAACAATTTCTAAGGGAAAGAGAATGTCGTTGGTATCCTTGACAATTATGGGGGAGGGTCGGTGGCGGAATGTCAAAAGAAAAGGTAAGGAAGCATAAGTAAAATGAAAAAGGAAAACGAAATAAGAAAAGCAGATGATAGAGCGCATAATGCCGTTAATGTTAAACGTAGCTCATAAATACAATTGCCTGAGCATAGAAAATGCCCCATAGATCTCCTTGATGCTTCAATGTTTGAAATGGCAGCAAGTCAGGCATTTATATTAGTATATATATATATGTATATGACATATATATGTATATATATTTATATTTATATTTATATTTATGTGTGTTCATGTATGTGTCTAGCAGAAAACCCAAATTGCTGTCACATATCCATTTCATGCATTTGACTGCCCAAATTGTCAAGTTGACATGGCAGTCAGCTTGAAATTAGAAATGCGCCAGCATTTAAACTTGCTCCAATATGCAAATGAATATGCTCAAAGAAATATTTCTATATGTATATATATAGCATATATATGTGATATATATATATGTATAGGGGGAGAGTGCAGGGTTGGCAAACTGGCAAATACATAAATTTTTGCATGAATTTTATATTGTGTACAAATGTGCATGTGTGTGGGTGTGTGTGTGTGTGTGTGTGTGTGTGTGTGTGTGTGTGTGCGTTTTGAGGCCACAAACTGCTGTGATGACTGCATAAAATATTAAAAAATCTAATTTCCAAGTTTTCTTGCTTTCCCGAAGCAGGCACGCCCCTGTGCCGCCTCTGTACACCGCCTTGCCTTGCTTCGTAATTTGTATAAGCTTTTTAAAAGCGCCAAATGCAAAAATCGCTGGCTGAATGTCGTCTCTCTGTCTCACTGCCTGTCCGTTTGTCCATCAGTCCTCTCTCTCTCTCTCTCTATGTCCCTCTCGCTCTCTCTCTTTAGGTTCCTCCGTCTGTCAGTTAGTTTAAATCTCTTGCAGCGCTGACAGTCGCTCTGGCAAAATGAAATAAAAATAAAAATAAAAATATGCATGTTAAATAAAATGTCAACGAGAATGCCATTTAAGGGCGCAGCGTTGGGGAAGGGCAGGGAAAGGAGGGGAGTTCGCGTGTTGTAAACTGAGCTGGATTTATGTCAAGAAAGCCAAAACAGCAACAAAAGGCATTCAAAATGGTTATAGCTCGTCGACGTTCTCTTAAACAGTAAACGTAAAGCGAAATATAAAACACAAAAAAAAAAAAAACCCCCAAAGAACATTATAAAAGAAAGAGAAAAGTTATGGAAAATACCTTTTGGTCAGCTGGAGTAACTGTTAATCAGTTGACGTCAATTGTGAAGAAGGTCAACGACCAGTCGCATTGAGATCTTCCATCATATTTAATAGCTTAAGTTGAATTCGTTTTGCACTGAGTCTTTAAGCAGCTTTTGAAGCACTTCAATGCTTGCTATTAATGTATTTACAACATTACACCTATTAAATGTGGAGGACTTGCAGCTTTCTGATCAAAGTTGCTTTGAAACCGTTTTTAAAAGCACGTTACAGTATTGCTTAAAGCTCGAAGTTGCTTTGCAAGCTGCATCTTACAGCGTTCAGAGCATTGCATCGTTTAGCTTTAAGACACTTAAAGCTTCAAGTACAAACTGACTTTGCAACAGCTTTGAAAGCGCATAAAACTTTAAAGCAGCTGCAATTAACTAAAGTACACTTAAAGCTTCATGCTGAAAGCATTTACACGCTGCTCTTTCAGTTGATGCTAATGTTATTAACTCATTTACAGTTGGAAAGTCATTTAGGGTGGCCATCTTTAAGGTGTTGCTTTAAGCCAACCATTGATTACCAGCGTCTTCTACTTGCCACATGTGCTGCACTTCCAACTTGACTTGAATAGCGAGTACTTCATTCATTCTCCCTGACTCTCTTCCTTTCTCTCTCCCTCTCTCTCTCTCTCTCTCTCTCTCTCTTTTTCTCAGTCGTTCTGTCTTTGTTTGGCGTTGTCTGTCTCATTGAGCGTCATCCATCTTTTGTGTGCCAAATGGTACTCGGCAAAAGTTGCTGCAACCACTTCCGGCAATGCGATGGACTCTTGGCCAAAACCCTTTACCAACTCAATTGCATCTTTTGTTTGTTGCTGTTGTTCCCTCTGCTTGTAATTGTCTGTGTGTCTGTGTGTGTGTGTATGTGTGTGTGTCTCACTTTAATTGAATTGCTGTAAAAACGCGGCACAAATTATTGACTTGAAGTGGCAGCTAGCCAACATATTTTCATCTTCTGCTTTATCTCTTTCCCACTCTCTCTCCCTCTCCCTCTGCCACGGTCTTGCTGTCTTTCTCGATTTGTTGCTCGCTTTTTTGTTGGCAGCCACAAAATTTTACCATAATTTGAGTGGCCTGTGTTGCTTCAAGGAGTTTGTCGAGCCAAAAAGCTCCCTAAAGTTTTCCATCAAAACGTTTAGAATGTTTTTTCCTGTTGCCTGTCGGCGTACACACATTTCTTTTTATCCCACATGCTGTCCCCTGTGTACCTTCCCCCCACTCTTTGTCTCTCTCATTCACTCAGTCTACCTCTCTCTTTCTCTCTCTGCACGCATTTTGCTATTGTTCAAGTTTGATATTGCTACCGTCTCCCCTCGTCAACCTCTCGCTTGCCCTAACCTACTTTTTTGGCTTTCTCAATGTTCTTGGCTTCTTTTCAGTGTTTCATTTTGTTGTTGCAGTTGCCGTTGTTGCTGTTGTTGCTACTCTTATTCTTCTTTCTTTCTTTTTTTTGACATAAATTTGAAACTTTTCAGTTTTATTGTTGCGGACTCGTTGGCAGTAATGGATTTCAAATAGAGTTACTCATGGGTAAAATGTTTCATACTTTGGGGTATTAGCAAATCTGCAAAGATGACGACAACGACAGACGACGACGACGACAAGGCATAATAATATGTGTGACTTTAACATATGCCCAGTGAGCACAACTGTACTTCTAATGCTTCTCCTTTGTTTCATGTATGTCTGTATGTTTCATTCCATTTCATTCCAACAACTCGTATTAATTTGTGTGAATTTAGCATATGTCGAGTGAACATAATTGTACTTCTGCCCCTTCTCTTCTTCAGTGTGTTTCATTCCACTTCATTCCAACGAAACTTTTACTCTCTTTTGCTTATACTTCGGTTTTTTACTTCTACTTTTAATTCTACATGTTTCATTTCATTTTATTCTTGCTTATTTTTATATGTCTCCAATTTTAGTCTATATTTACTTATATTTCTATTTCTTCTACATAAACCATATATCTAATTCTGATTGATTCGTATTTCTACTTCTTTGTCTCTTTCTTCTGAATGTTCATTCCATTTCATTCAGCATACTTCTACTTCTAGTATTTCTAATACTTCTCTGCTTCTGCATGTCTAAACACGTTTGACTCTATTCTAATTCTTTCCCAGTAACTTGTATTGATATGTGTGTGATATGCATATGCCAAATGAACACAACTGTAATTCCATTATTGTATTCCTCCCTTTTTCTTAATCTTTTTCCTCTGCATGTTCATTTCATTTCATTGAGCATATGCCAAAAGAATGGAATTGAACTTCCAGTACTTTTCTTTGCAATTTTGTTTGCCTGTTTCATTCCATTTCGTTTCGTTTCGCTTTGTTTTGCATTTGCGGCTGTTGCTATTGCTTTTGATGCTGCCTCTTGCCGTTGCATACTTTTGTGCGCACTAAAAGCCTCGAGTTATTTGTTGCTGCCTTTTGGTCTGCTAATGCACATTTTATTGAAATAAATTCCGTGCTCACTTCAAGGCAGATGCCCGGTTACTGCTGCTGCTACTGGTCGTGGTCTAGGGTCCTCTTCCTGCTCCTGCTCCAGCTCCTGCTCCTACTCAAGTTCCTACTTCTGGTCTGTGGCACTTGGCTCGTGTTTTGTGGCTGCTTTTAGCTGATTTTATGGCCTTAAGAGGCGTCCGCTGCGGTTGCTAGCGTTGATTTGCTGCGGTCTATATACAGCCCAGGGGCCAGTTTATGGCTTCAACTTGGCTCGAACAGCTTAAAGACGCTACAGCAGCAGCAGCCACCCTAATGCAGGCGGCACTTAAAAATGCAAATGATATTTACGTCTTTAGCTTCAGCTACAGCTACAGCCTGAGCTTCAGCTTGAGCCTGAGCTTCTTGCTTAAGTGCTAAGTTAAACGACGCCCCAAAGTATGCAATGCTCACTGTGCCCGCTTGGCCTGCATTTTTAATTACGCTTAGCAAATCGGTGCAGATAACTGCTGTCAGCTACCCCTCATTCCCCTCTCTTACTTTGGCCTCTTTTATGTCAACTCCTAAAACGCAAATCTCCAAAATTTGATAACGCTTCAGGATGCATTCAGATTTGAGTCAAAAGCTCTGCCAGATACCTATCAATGAGCTGCTGCATTTGTATATTGGCGAAAAGGAAGCGAAAAGGATTTGCTTTAATTGTTCTAGATATTAAGGAGTTTAAATGAATGTACAAATTTATATCTTAGCTCCAGCGTAATCATACTAATAGAAGGCAAATAGATGTATAGTAGACAGAAACTGTTTTTAATTATTAGCGAAAACGATTTGCCAAACGTATTTCAAAAGATATACGAATCAGCTTTTATTTGCCGCCCAATTTGGTGTCAAAATCATAATTTAGAACACAATCGCTGATGGTATCTATAGAAGCAAGCGTATGTGGGCCACATTTCCGGCGGCTAGAACGCGACGTTAGCGCTTTTTAATGGCTTTGTCTCTTGGCTGCCAGCTCGACAGCCCGTTAGACCGTTAGACCGACAATCCGACAGACCGAAAGCGCGCCAACTTACCTGGCAGTTGAGGCCTACCTGGGGTGTGCATAAGGTGGGCGTGGCTGCATTTCAGTGTCATGCTGGCATTTAATTTCACTCACTGTGAAAATGTTTTATGTCTTGGGCAAACACTTGCCTACCCCTAGCCCCTAGCCACCTCTCACCGCATCCTGCTTCTTGCAGCAGTTGCTCAAGTGAATTTTATGCGGCGCACGACATTTTTGCAGCTGGCGCTTTGCATTTTTCTGTGTTGCCAACTTTTGTGAAAGTGAAAGCAAACGAAAAAGGCGAATAATGTGTGTGAGAGAGAGAGAGAGAGAAAAAAAGAGCAAGAATAACGACAACAAAAGCAAACACATACAGGTGCAAATTTTATGTGCACATTTCACACCTGCAGCGACACACACACACATAAACGTGACGTGTAGCGTGTAAAAATTTGCTACTTTAAATGTTGGCCAAGAGGGAAAAGGATGAAAGTGTTAAGAGCAAAGGGGGCAAGCTGTGTGCAGGGGACAAAGTGCTGCAAAATCACAACACAAAAGAATTCAATCAGCAGTGCTTAGCTGGTAGCCAGGCATACACATACACATACACACACACACACACTCACACACACACATGCACAGAAACTGGTGTTATACGTGGCAGCCATTGCAGCTGCGGTTAACAGGCCAAGCGTAATATAAACTTGAGCTCAAAAGCGAGCAACGGGCAGGGGAAAATGGGTAAAGGGGTGTGAGAGGGGCAGCTCGTTGCCAAGGGAAGACGAAAAGTGTGCGCGCTATGTGTGTGATGTATGTGATGTGTGTGTGATGTGTGTGTTTGGTCCATGCGTGGCATTTATTTTTGCATTTTAAGCTTAACAGCAGAACGCCTCCGTTGATGGCGACGACGAAGCTCAAAACAGGAAATGCACACACATATAAACCCATGCACATCAATAAACACACACACACCTTAAGCTGCTCGAAAAGGGCAGCTTTTAAACTTGCAAACAAGGTGCCAATGTGGAAAAGCCGCCAACGCCAAAGGCAACGGCAACAACAGCAACAGCAACGGGCAAAGGCAATGCCAACAGTTTCGATTTGTGTTTGCTCAATGCTCATTGGTTTTTCCACTTTACCATTTTCAATTTACTACTTTCCATTCTTTCACTCTCTCTCTCTCTCTCTCTCATTCTCTCTCTCATTTTGATTGCAATTCAACAAAATGGGTATAAATAAGAAAGCCACTTATAAAGCAGTCTGAAGTGACTTTTAAACAATTACGCACAGCCTGCCAAAGCACTTTTTGCCTTTGCCTTTGCCTTTCGAGAGACTTATACCAACTGCACTCGAAAAATAGAGAATATCGAGAGATAAACTAATAGAGAGAGCGAGCGAGAGAGAGCGAGCGAAAGAGCTAAGGGATGTGTGAAATATTAAATAAAACTTGATAGTCTGCAGTTTGTTTCATTTATTTTCTTTAGTTCGTTGTTTATCGTTGTTCAACTGTGAACTGTGAACTGTGAACTTGTCATAAATTCCGAATTGTCAATTTCAATTAAAGTCCTGATTATTTATGGCTCATACTTATGCTTTTGCAATGCAGTAAATTCTTGTTTGCAAAAATATAAATTAAATGACACATAAAACAATATTTAATTGGGGCAACCTTTTCACTCCCCCTTCCATATCCCTCCCCATCACACCACGCGCAACGCAACCCCGCCCTCTTTAAATGCCAAGCCGAGTTTTTATCTGACCGGAGACAAAAACCACTTGGCCGTGGTATTTATTTTGCCTTAATGAAGCGCATTTCTGAAACTGATAAACAAATATGAGAGTATCAGCAGCTAGGAAAATGCCAACTATACGCAATTTTCCTGCTGCCGAACTAAACGAATTCACGTGTTGAAGATTGCCATAAAGAAATTCTCTCTCTCTCTCTCTCTCTCTTTTGGGTCTCTTGGCCCGCGGCTCATTTGCAGCTAAAACAAAATTATATGCTTCTTGTCATCGCTGTTCCTTTCGTTACTGTTGTTGTTGTTGTTGTTATTCAAAGAATTTTTCCATTTTTTATGCCTGACACTGGAGCGAGCTACCTACTAATTTTCTGATACAAACGAAATGTATGTAATTTCCCTGGAGCCAAATTGACATAAGCAAACGTAAAAACCGCCAACAGACATACATAAATGACAATCAACTGGCTGCCACACTGAAGAGTGTAAAAGGGGCGGTTGTATGGCATGGGCGTGGCAAGAGCTGCCAGCCTGGCTTCAATCATTACTCATCATCCATCAACGTTGCAAATTTTCATTCTTTCTGTATTTTAATTTTTTTTTTTTTGGCACGCAAAATTGCAAAAAAAGAGCGAAAAAAAAGTACATAAAACAAAAAGTAAAGAAATAAAAATAAATGAAAATGAAAATGAAAATGTAAAATGGTTGCCGTTGGCAATTTTACAGCCTTTTTGGCCAAATTGTTGGACCAGGCAAGTGCCGCTTGTAGGGTTGAGGGGCAATGGGCAAAGCGGAAAGGGGAAACTAATTCGTGCATGCGATGCGAACGGAGTATAAATTATCATCATGGAAAACAAGTGCAAAATGTCATTTATCATATTTTTCGGTAGAACGGCAGCAAAGCGACAGCAGCAGCAGTAGCAACAGCAGCAGTAGTAATCACAGCAGATACAACACAAACATCCCAACACACACACACACACACACACACACACACACGCTCCCAAACACATTTGGTTTTAAAATGCCCGCAGTTTGCCTAATTTCATTTATAAAACTTAAAAACTGTAACCCTAAAACCAATTCTTAGCCATAACATGCATTGTTTTTGTTGCATACAAATAGCACAAGTCTCTCTGTGTGTGTGTGTGTGTGTGTGTGTAAGTGTGTTAGTTAACTGGAACACATTAGCTAATGAAAACACTGGCAAAAAGAACAAATTTTAAATGCATAACTTGAAATGGAAATCGTGCCAAAAAAAAACAAATAGAAATGCTGCAGTTGTGAGCGTTGAGCGACTAGCAGATACCCTGTAGACTGCTATAAAGTAGCTTTGCCATTAATTGTCTCTGCAATCAAATAGCAAATGGCATAACATTTGTTATTTAGACAATTTCGAAGTATGGCTTGACTTACAGATACCCTGTACATAGATTTACATTACTTTCCATACTAATGTTTGCATCACTTGTTCATTTAACTAGATTCGACTGGTAGCATTGGACTAACAGCTGCTGTGTAGACAATTTCAAGTGTTGATAGACTAGCAGTTACTCTGTAAGTAGTCGGCAGTTACTGCAACTGCTTTCTACTTCGGATTTCTGCATTGTTTTGCATTTCATTTACATCTGTTTACCCTGTGAGCTACCTTTCTCCTTGTTTGTTTTCGTTACAGGGTATGCTTACACGCTTTCGAGTTGCTTTTCAACAACAAAATGCGACAAGTTGAACAAAAAAGGACTGGAATTTTATTATTTTTTTTTCGGAGGTTTTTTTTCCTACGTTTTTTGCTACGAATTTTTCCCAACTTTTTTTTATATTCTTTGGCATGCGCGATGACAAATTTACAAATGTTTTGCCGTTTTCTAGGTCACACTTAATTTTTATTTTATTTTCAGCAAATATTTCTTTCTATTGGTTTGCCTTTTTTGCAGTCGTTTGTTGCTGCTGTTATTGTTGTTGCCCGTGCCACAAAAGGAGGCACATGGAGTGGGCGGGTCACGGTGGGTTTCTTTGGTGGGTCTTGGCTCGTTGCCTGTCAACTTCATTAACATTTTTATGATGCGCCTTGGCGACCGCACTGTGATCTGGGCAAGGAAATCCTCCATGGCCCATCCAACTCATCCTACTTTGCCGCCTCTCCCCTCCTCAGCCACTGCCGCAGCCTAGAACGGGCATTCAGCAATTCTTAAGGCCGCATGCCAAATGTTTTGTTGTACTCCTATTTGTTGTTGTCACACGCAGCCTTGACGCGGTTTTTTTTTTGTGTTGCGCTCACGCTATTATAAAGATTTTTTTATCTAACTGCTTTTTGTTTTTGTTGTATTCGCGGGCAGGACGAGAGCAAGGACGAGGCATTGTCCAGGCTCTAGCTATGACAGGGGGGGTTATAACAATGTCAGCGCTGTCCTTCGTGGCACCTGAGCCATGACCAAAACAAAGCCATTACAGTTATTTGTTCGCTATGCTGCGCTCTCTTGTAATTTACACAATAAATATATACAAAGGACGACCCAGGACTAGGGCCCGACACCTCGACTCCCCCCAAGTCACGACTCCCGACAGCCAACCTCGAGTGGAATGCGCGATTTGTAAGGCAAATCAAAGTGAGGAATGGCAACTCGTAGTCGTAACTTTAAGCTCATGGCAGCCAGTGATCCGATCCATGACTCCTACTACACATGACACTATTATTTGCCCAGCCTATGAAAGGATACAGCATACGAATCGAGTCCTGTATGGAATCAACATGGACCCAAAGGAGTCGAGACGAGATGAGTCGAGTCGAGTCTCAAGTTGACTTCACTTTGAACGCGTTTGTTTTTCTTTGCTTTGTCATTTTGCTTTATTTTCTTATGCGCTTCCTTTTAGTATTTGATTTTCATCCTTTTTTTTTTTGCCTTTATCCCCATTCTTTTTATATTTTTTTTCTTCTTTTTTTGTATGTGTTTGCCTTTTGTCTTCCAGCTAAGCGTTTTGGCTGCAATCACGACTTTTCCGCAGATTTCGAGTGCAATTTTTTCCCTTTTTCCCCATTTTTTCTATTCTTCTTCATGTTTCTGTGTTTGCTGCTGCTCAGTTTTTGCTCAACTGTTTGCACAGAGACAGCGAAAAATGCAGACGATGACAACTACAACGACAACAGGCAGTGGGTATATAGAGTGTGGGTAGAGGGGGTGGGTTGGGGTTAAGGGGGGCATGGTGCTTGCTTATAAGAATGGCAATGACTTTGGTAATGTTGATGCTGCTGCAGATTGTTCGCAAGTGTCAATTGTTTTCGGCAACTTCTGTGGGGTTTGCAACTTTGTGGCACTCAGCTTGTGGCACAGCATACAGCTGAAGACTCTTAAATGAAAATAATGCAGCTTATACTTATATCAAAAAGGATTGTTGTACACTTAGTTCTCCCTCCTTACCACACTACACACTACACTGCACACAATGCAACTCGCACTCAAATGACCCAATCGAGCATTAAATCAAGAATCTTTCTCTCTGCGGATAAAACTGGGGCAAGTCTGCTTTTGAGTTCAACTCTGAATGAGCGGTTGACTCAATAAAATTATATATATAAAATAAAATATATATAAGTATATTTTTAAATGAAAATTCAGCTAATAATGTGAACTTTCTTGTGGGCTCTTAAATTTTATATATAATTCTGTCTGTTTCGAGTGCCAATTTTAAATCAAATTGCACAGAAATTGCTTGACTTATGTGCTATAAATAAATGCGCTTGTTTTGAGTACCCTGTGTACCCCGTACGTACATAAAATGGTATATTAAACATATCAAAAAGCATAAGCACATCAGCATCAACAACAAAGTCTTACTGCATTTCAGATATTAGAAAAGCCAGAGAAAGTAAACTTTTAAAATAAAGAAGCTTCCAGATTTATCAAGTTATCAATTTTGTATATCGATCTCAATTAAATCAGTTGATAAGAATAACTGTACTCATGTTACAGACTTTTGACTTTGGCTTACTTACTTTTCAGAAATATCTTATTTATTAATTTAACTAATTCAGAAACTGTATCTAATAATAAAAGAAAACTGCACGGCAAATAACACTGGCGCCATCTAGCAACTGTTTCTTTTTTAAATATATAACTGTAAAACAATTATCTCAATTATACAGTTAATCGATCACTTTCAACTGCAACATTTTTACATGTTATACAAATTGCCCCAAAAAGTATGCTACGAATTTTCGTAGTTGAATTTAATTGAATGTGAATTTAGTTTGCATATGCTGTATGCTGCAAGCGAGTTCAGCACTCAAATTTCATTAGCTTATCGAGAAGAGTATCTATTTGATACATAGAGTACGTTTGCTTTGGTATTCCCTACAATTTTTTTTGTCCGCCCCCTTTTAATGGCATAAAGCAGCTTGTTTGAGCTGCTTGACTTAGGCTGGCAATCCACTTAGGCAGCATTTTGACTTTTAAGCAGTTAATTAGCCTGCCACGTGCTGCGTGCTGCCTACTGCCTGCCCGCCTGCCTGTCAGCCTGCCACAATGTTTTGTAGGTTCCAATGGCCTTTGTGCAACTGCCACAAATTTTCGCTCAATATTTCAATTTCACGCTACCAATCAATGCGACCCCTTACAAACCAGCAAGAGCCACCCTACCATACTCCCCACCCCCCATTACTGCCTCAATCTGCTGCTATTAGCATGCTTGCCCTGCAGGGTCGCCCCTCTGGTCTAACGCTTTGCATGCCTTACATGCCATGGCATAGTTAAAAAAAAATTGGGGGGAAAAACGGAAAGAAAGAGTGAAAAAAATAGAATTTTTCCAATAGTTTTTTACTCGCTGCGGGCAAAACATTTTTTTTTTAAGCGCCAAACCCCAAAACATCAAAAAGCGAATACGCCAACACACATGTAGAGGGGAAACGGAGAAGGGGAGAATAGAACGGAGGATGGGAAGGCATGGCAAGACATATGTATGTATGGGTAACCACGTTCACATCCTGGCCATCAGCCTGGCCAGCATATTGGCCGCGAAGACCAGCAGCGTTGGCATTTAGGTGAAGGTTGCATGCATAGAACATGCCACTGATAAATTTGTGCATGCCGCGCATAGATTTCCACGCACCAGAGGCGGCGACCAAAGCGATGACGACGTCGACGTCGACGTCGACGCTCCTACTCTCTGACTGAGACTCTGAATGTGAGTTGGGAAAAATGCGGAGATTCGTAGAGACCTCATTGCTCGACCCGTCGAAGGCAAGTCGAGACCACGTTCAACTTAACCGCAAATATGAGCGCTATGTGGGCGTGCCCTTTGTAGTTGCGGTTGTCCCTTACTTACCACTCTCCCCACATGCCTCTTCGCCAAATAACAGCTAACTATGCAAAGCACAGCAAAAATTGGTAGAAAATGCAGAGAGAAGAATGTATAAAGGATTGGCTCTATATACATATACATATATGTGCGATAGATGAAGAAGAGTGTAAGGAACCTGCACTCTGATTAACTTTATGAGCTACGTGCGGCGTTTTAATAGTAAACGGGGCCGGTTCAGTTTGCGTTATCACGCATACGCCCCATTGCACCATGACCTCGTCTCAAGTGTAACATTTTCTGTGGCTCTCTATGTGTGCGCGTGTGTGTGTGTGTGTGTATGTATGTGCAGTTGAAATTTATGCAGCTGCCAGGATGCGAGTCCTGGACGCTAGCTGGCATTTTATTTTATTTTATTTGCATTAATCACGTCGCCTGCGACGCTATTGAAAAATATATTTGCCTGCTGGGAAATTTCGCGCCTCTTTTCACCCCCGCACTCTATCGCTGTCGTCGTTTCCCTCCCTCTCCCTCTCTCTCAGTGTCGCTGGTGCACAAAATGGCGCACAAGCAGCAGGCAGCGTGCAAGGACATGGCACGCAGCAGGACCAAGAACAGAACATAGCACAGCGCACAGAGTCTTGGCAAGTGCATACGTTTCGCTTTGGCTGTTAATGTGAAAACGATGGCTCAGGTTTTTGGCTGCCAGCAAACGAAACGAGCAAACGAAAGAACTCAACTGAAGCTGGCGAAAAGAAATGCAAGAGAAAAAAATATTGCATAAAGCGCGGCAAAGATACAATAAAATACACCCAACTACTATACGCGAGTGCATGAATAAGTACATATACATATATATATATATACATATATTAAGATATACATTTATATATATACATCCCTTTAGATGTAGACTACTTGTAGTTGCATTGTAAAAGATTTTCTCAGCGCCAGCTGCCAATATTGTAGCAACATTTTTATTGAGGTTTTGTCTGTTTGCGCAACAAAAGCAAAAGGCGTCCAGCGGGGGAGCTATTACTCTTCTTTTTTCCATTCTTCTTTTCTTTTCTTTTCATTTCACTTCTTTTTCTTTTTTTTTTTTTTTTTTTTGGGTGCCTTCTTTCATTTGGGTTATTTCGTTTTTTGGTTTTGGTTTTGGTTGCTTCGACGTTGCATAATTTCAATGTAAAATTGCTGCAATGAAACTTGCACTGAAATGCATTGAGGCGCAGACACACAAAAGCCAACGCGGCGTATGCGCAATTATTTAAAAATGACGCTGGGGATGCTGCACTAAGTTTGTCGAGTGCTCGGCTATGGGAATGCTCTGCCAATATCTACAACACATAATTGAAGTAAAGCTCTAAGCCAAAAGCTCTAAGTCAACAAACCGAATGAAACGAATATCAATGACACTTGCTGAAAGTGTAGCTTGTTGCTAAGCAGCAATTAATCAAGAGTTCAGCTTACTGCAGCTGCTGCTTAACATCGCAATAAGTAATTGGCGTAATGAACAAATGGAACAGTAATTCATGTAAATAAGCTTAAAGCTCGCAATGTGCTTGCAAAGCTGCTTAAGGTCTTAGTTAAATATGGTTTAAGGGATTCAAAGAAGCTTTACTATTTGAACAGAGCTTAATTATAGTCTATCGATACGGTGCTGCAAGTTTTAAGCTTCAATGAGCTTTTAAAGCTCTTATTTGGTTTTAAACGCAAGTTATTGCAGCAGCTGATGTGCCTCGCCTGATGTTTGCCATTGGAATTGGGGGCATAAAGAGAATTGTTTGCCATGTGCAAATCTTTTGTGCTGGCGTTAAATCTTTGCCTACTCCCCAGTTCTCTCAATCTCTCTATTTCTCTGTCTCCCTCTCTCTCTCTCTCATTCACTCTTTATGCCTGCAATACGCCTATCAACACTCTCGCTTACACATACAGGCGCTGCCTTTTAATTTGTTTCATATTGCAGCGTTTTGTTTAAATGCAACGCTTTGTTGAGTTGCTGCTGTTGTTGTTGGGCTCGTTGCTGTTGTTTTCTTTGTTGCTATTGGTATTGTTCTTGTTGTTGTTGTTGTTTATATTGTTGATACCCTCTCGCTGGCTGTTGCATTTTATGAAAATTCAATTGGTTTCGTTGTCGTCAACAAAACAAAGCGAAAGCAAAACAAAAACAAACGCAAATTTCTCTCTCGGCCTATCTCTCTCTCTCTCTCTTTCTCTCGCTCTCTGTTTGTGTGTCGAGTCTGAATATTTGGTTAAAATCGTTGCGTTTCACTGTTTGCCATTTCAATTATGTGCAACGCGGCGTATGAACAATGTGGTAATGAAATGGGCACACAGAGAGCAACAGTAACATGAGGCATACGCATAAATATTGCCAGAAATGGCCATTGCAATTGCAGTTGGGTGCAGTTTGTTCAGTTTTCACGAATTGGTTTCAGTTCTGTTTCGGTTATTTAAAAGGGCATTTCTCGTTTAGCAGGACGACGACAACGAAATGGACGAGGACGTGGGCGAGCATGAGGGCGAGGACGAGGACAAGAACGTTAAGGACAAACTGGCTGTGCTGCAGCTGTTCCTGCATAGTGTTAAAACTTCATGCATATTTATGGAGTCATTCATATTAAAAACGTTGAACATACTCGTAAAACGCATTTAAACGCTCTCCGAAAGCCAAAAACTCTTAAAACATAAAAGTAATCGCTCGCCCACCAATGCAATTGTAACTTCAATTTTAAATAGAGAAAGTTGTCATAGCACCACTATGTATCACTATCAATCTTTTGAGTACTACTCTGTCAACTTATTATCATCTTGTATGTGTAATCTGTAATTCTGTATATATACAGAATTATTAAAGTATTTTATTTTATTTTTATAAATTGTTAATTTAATTTTTCAAAATTCAATTTCAAAATGTATATCTATTTTTATGCTTTTAATTCTGCAATTTATTTAAAAATTCGTTTCATATTTTCATTTTCATTTTCATTTAGTTTTATTATTATTGATGTGTTTGTTTCATTAATTAATTTAGTTTTTTAAATTTCAATTGAAACTTTTGTATTTGTATTCACAATTTCGTTACATAATAAACATTTTAGTTATTAATTTTATGTAATACTAAAATCTTTCCAATTGAAATTGGATCTTATTAGCTCAAATTTGATTTACTATAATTCAATTTATATTGTATTAATTTTCTCTCTTTGTTTTTCAATGTTTTTCCTTAAATTGCATTGCTCACTTTACATTATTATTACTTCAATTAGCATTATTTCTTTTATATTTATTCATTCATTTATCAATTTTTTTGCTGAGTTTCTATTGTATTGCAAACTTTTAAGTTGAGTTTTTCTATTGAAAAGCCCATCCGACAGTTACTCATATGTCAGATTGAAACTGCCAACTAATTTTATTTTATTTCCCACCATCCCCTCCACCTACCCCCTTTCCTTTTCTGCATTACTCATTGTCCCCCGTCCTACGGTCAGCTGCATAATACGGCTTATTTTGTAAAAGTTGCCTTTGGCAATTTACAAAGTTTACTACAACTTGGGCGTTCTGCTATCCATAATACCCAGCTGAAGCTATAGCTTCAACAGCTCCCTCCTATACCAATGCCAAACCCAAACCCAAACCCAATCCCAATTTCAATTCGCATTCACCATTAGCAGCTACTTTTCAATGTGGTTAGCTGGCAAACAAAGCGTTGCACATTTGCGCAGATAAAGTTCTCACTCAATAGACCGGCAGGGTAGACGGGCAAGGCCGGACGGCGATTGGGGTTTAGGGTAGAAGAGGTGCGGCTCTGAAAATAGTTAAAAATATGTAAAAGTATTTTACTTTACTGTACTTATTTCCTCTTCTTATACTCTAACTGAGGGTATAGTCATGTTGATACCAGTTTGACAGAGGGAAAGGTAGAAAGGGAGGTAGAAACTAACAAGTTGTCTCATTTTCACTAGCAAATGTTTAATTCGAAATATTAAACATAAATATATCAGTTTTCCAACAATATTTTTCCTATATTAAATGCACAGTTAACCAAATCGATTTGTTTGTATAACAAATTCGATAAAATGGAATTTATTTAAAATAATGTTAAAATTTAAATATATATTTATGTTTTTTTTTTTTTTGACTATTTCATTTAATATTTATCAATATGCCAACGCTCGCATATAAATTAAAAACTCACTTTATTTACAGAAAAGGTGTTTTTATTTATGAACGCAACGTGCATAAAGGTGAAAATTACATGCCGATGAGGTGAAAGCGTCGAATCAAGCTTGCCTCAGGATATTTACACAGCATTTGCTTTGCTCTCTTTGGCCAATTTTTCAACGTTTCGCTTTCGTAATTAGCCCGCAGTTTTTTTCCGTGTCTGTTCAAATAAATTTCGATTAAAGTAAAAAATGTATAAATAAAATTTTACAGTAAATAAAATTTAAATCTTTTTCACTTGCAATTGGCAAATATCCGTTAAATAGAGTATACAAACATAGTTGTATATTTCGCTATCTTCTTATTTTTTTGTTGCTGGTTTGGTTTTTTTTTTATTTACGGAAAAGTTCAGACGAAATGCACAACAAAAGTTGACCATAGAAAACTGCACACATAGTAAAAGTTAATTGCGTGTATGGTGTGAGTGTGTGAGTGTGTGTGTGTGTGTGTGTGTGCGTGAGTGTGGGAAAACTAAACTTTATATTTAGGTAAGTTTATGGGTAGAAAACATTAAACACGACCCCAGAGCGAGTCGTGTGGCTCGTAATAATTAAACACACATTTTATGCTGCTAATGAAACATTTGTTGTTTACATTTAATTTTGGTATTTAGCACCCTTTTTAGCAACACCCTGTATGCTGCAAAGGGAGTGCGAAAGATTTAAGCAGACAGCCCATCATTAAAGTGAAATGCTTTATGAGGGAAATTCCAATTGTTCTTATTTCTTGGCAATCAAGTTTGCTGCATTGCCCCAAGCTAAATTTTTGCTTTTGACTTTCGGCAGAGATTTATGCTCATAGCATGCATTTGCATTTGTATTTGTATTTGTATGTGGGCCAAGTGTAAGCCGCTTATGCATGCAAAAGTCTAAAGATTACACAAAATGTTGCACTAACCATCTCGTCCCCGTGTCCTGGATTGTGTTGCTTGTAATTTATTAGCTTGATAAAGAAATTGGCAAAAATGTGGTTTGCAATAAAGAACAAAGTGTAGATGAAGAGAATGACAAGACAATTGACTATGTGAAAATCATAAAATCATTGGAAAATTGGAAAATTTTAAAGCGTTTTCATGTCATATTCACAAAGTTTAAACAATTCTATTGACACACACAATGGGAAGCCGTGACATTTATCATATACGCTGATTGAGTTCGAGTTGGTGGTTCAAACCACAAAATGCTTTAGCCTGAGATTCTGTTTGTAATTTATGATGCCATTGCTATTGGCATATATATATATATATATATATATATATATAGATATACATATAAGCCAGGTAATGGCAGTTGCTGGCAACTTCCAGCTACATTTATGGCGAATTGTATGCAACGATGCATGAATTTCATTTTGTCGACAAAGCTAGATGAGAGGGGATGAGAGGAGAATTTTGGGGGCCAGAACGGCCAAAAAAAATATTAAAAATAGCTCTTCAAAGTGCTGCCTACATGTTGGCAAATGTTTGCGGTTACACTGGGTACTGCTCGGTGGTGCTAGGCGGTGGGATGGTTGGGGAAAGGGACTGACTGACTGTGGATTACATTTATGTGGTTGCAATTGGAAAATGTGTATGTAGAAAAAGTGATCTCGAAATGTTATACATTTCCCATATGTTGTTGCCCATTTCCGTTCGCACACACTTTTGCGCTTTTCCATGGGCATTTCAATTTTTTTCTTTTAATTAATATGCCAATTTGACAAGCTAGCAAATAGAAAAATGCAGAAAAACTTTTCAAACTAATTGAAACTGTCAAAATCATGGCCGACTAATTAATGAAATCAAGCAAAACCCAAAAGCGTAGCATAAAATCAATAGAAATTAATTATTATTATAATCACAGAAGCAAAAAAGGAAAAAAAAAAAAAACAAATAAAAATACACGGGCGACAATAAAAGAAAAGCCATCGAAAACAATTATTGTGCATACGCCCCGTGAGCCAAAAATTCCCATGAGCCTGAAATCCCATGCTTAATTGCTTTTAGTTGCATGTTTTGTCATATTTCATTACAAACAACAACAAAAATATAGAAAAAAAAAATAGAATAACAATTAAAAATATTTATTGAACAGATCGAGCATTGTTTTGACTGCAAAAACAAGGCCAAAGCAGGCATTAAGCATAAATCTCTTTCAATAGTTCTTTCTATATGCATAATATGACTTTTTTGTACCTGCTCAGCATCTCATAAATTTCGACAGCTTTTCGAATAATGAAATTATAGTTTGGTTTTCGCTTCGTTTATACGTTTATTCGTTTATTTTCTTTTTTGTTTTCTTCCGTTTTTTTATGATAACTCTATGACAAAAGTTTCTGACTTCCCGCAGGCGACGCGGGCCCCCCGTCAACAATATGAAGGCTCTAGGCGAAAACTTATCAAAAACTTTCACGTTCGTCATTTGCAAATATTATGAGTTTTCGTGCAAGCCAAACTCTAGAATTTGTTAGAGTGTTGAGCATGCATATGGGAAACATCATACTTTTTATTGCAAATGCGTGTTGCGCGCCTTCCTGCCCTGGCACGCCCCCTGCAGTGCCACTTGATCTGTGTGTCACACAGTGAAATGGAAAAAAATATGAAAATCCGCTGTGATTTTTGGCCATTACCAGGCAGCCACGCTTATCTCTGGCAACAAAGCATGGCAAATACATGGAATATACATGCCATACACATGCTACTCGTACACTCTCACATTCATGCTCGTATGAAGCTCTATATCTATGCACATATCGCACGACAGAGATCTCTGCGACACACATTCATTTCTCAAAACGCATTCCTCATGCGCTACACCAGCTCCCGGCGGCACCAGCGCTGTCTCCGCCTCAGACTCACTGTCTCTGCCTCTGACTGTGACTCTCGGCTCGTTCCCGTTTTCATTTCATGTCCTGCGAAAGTTTCAACCACATACGCCATATTACGCAAAATGCAAAGCATGTGGATTGACAAAATAAATAAATATGAAAATTTACGGCAAAACTTTTTTGTATTTTGGCAGTTCACTTAAAACTGTTTTTGTTTTTGTTTTTTTTTTTTTTTTTGTTGGCCATCGGGAGGGGAAATCGGAGAGTTGTCATGGGCAACGGCTTTGAACTTTTCGTCTGTTTCGCAATTTATTGAAAAATCGATTTTGAAGCATTAAATGCGCCCTATGCAAAAAGTCAGCCTGCCTACAGTTCCACAAATCCTGCGGCTTTTCAGCAAATCAACACGGCTTGAAACAGCCATTGGCCAAAGGCAGCCTGCTTCTCGCATCTCCTCACAGCTCCTCACTTCGTTGACTTTCAGCTTCTTCATCCAATTCTTCAGCAGCCCGCAACTCAGCGCGTGACTCTGTCGAACTTTGCTGCCCCCCTCAAAGAAAGCAAAAAAAAGAGAAGAAAATATAAAAATTTATGCAAAGCGCCTGCAAGTTACTTAAAGTAAAGCCAAAGCTGCTGCTAGTTTTTTTTTTTTTTTTGTTTCTTAACGCTTTAGAAATGGCCAAAAATTGAGACTCGTAAGCTGAGGTTGCTACTTGTTAAGGGTTAAAGGTGAAACTTTGAGTTTGTCTAGGGTTACAAAGTGCCAGAGCGTGATGTATAAGTATTAAGTATTGTACAACGACCCACTGCGAATAAGATAACTTTTTTTTGTTTGGTTTAACTATGCGGGTTAAGAGAGATGAAAGCGTTTTTGTCCTCTATTCCCAAAGCTGTCAGCGATTGCCGTGCCATAGGTACAAGCACAACGGATAAATGGGTAAATCGGCAGCTGAGCAAATGGGTATAACACACTCTTCGTTTAAGTAGCCCGAAACTGCGATAAGCACGATTAGAAAGCTTTAAATTCCACGCACATTTGGGGGAAGAAATTTATTATATTTTATAAAATGAATAAAACAAATTGAAATATTTTCCAATATATTTATAAATTTATATACATTAAATTAGGGCAATTACACAATATATTAAAGTTCTTAGATTAATTTAAAATATAAATATAAAAAAAAGTAAATTAATTAATTGTGTTAATTAATTAAAGTTAAACAAAAAATACAATTTCTGATTTTAATTGTAAATATGTTTTTTTCTGTACAGCAAATGCAATTTAAATAGTGTTAAATTTGATTAAATTTTTTGATGTGTGACATTTACAAAGTAAACAAATTTATTTATTACAAAAGTTAACATCAATATGGAAACGACAGTTTGTGTTTGAATATAATATTTATAAATTAATTAAAATAATTGTGTCTAATAACGCAAATACGAATTAATATTTATCGCTAACTAAATTAGTTAATTTCTTGAAATTATGAACAGATTTATATTAATATTTATGTTCATTTTGAACAACAAAAATACAATTAAAATATATTTTTATTTTGATATCAATATAATAATATGTTTCTAATTAGAAATTGCAACAATTATTCCAAGAGACGCTTAAATCCATTAAATTGTCCACAAAATTGCCAGTTTTTAAATAACCAACATACTTGTCTGGCCAAACAATTAGTAAGTATATTAAATAATGCCTAAATTTGTGAATTTCAAATCAAATGCCATTTAATTAAATATGCCCGCAGACATTTCACAGTTGAAATGGGCAAAAGAATGAATTTGTCAACCAAATTAAAAGCGCGAAACAAGCAGAACGCCATACAAAAAAAATACTAAACAAAAAACATCAAATAAAAATATATCTAAAAATAAAACCATTATAATAAAATCTGGCTAATACTTACAAAGCTGATTTGCCGCAATTTGGTTAAATGAAAGGCAACTGCAAATAATTGCAAGGCATTAATGTAAAATTCAATTCAAATTCCAATTCAATTGATTGCCAATATCTAATTAAATGCACACAACCGCAAACATGTAATACACACACACACACTCACACACGCACACACATTATGCTAACAATTATCGTGAGTACATTTATGTTGTTTGTATTAATTTGGCTCAATTACAAATTGAAACTATGCGCAAATAAATAAAAAATTTGAGAGGTGAAAAAAAAGTTCTCACAAATTCTCTTGCTTTACCTAAGCTGTGTGGGTTTTGTTGACGTGTTTGTGTTAACTTGGTGTGCATGCATAATTTAGAGGAAACCCATGTACGTGCCAAGCCACGCCCAGCATTTCCAAGCTTGCCACAGTTGCTACGCCCACTTTAACCCGCCGCCCGCGTGCGCCGCTAAACGCAAAGTTTACATTGAAAGCCGCTTAGGTTGTGCAGTCGACGTAGCTGCTTTGTTAAAACTTTAAGTCAGCTAAGCGGCTTACCCAACACATACACCCTAACACACAATGCTACACAAAAACACACACACACACACGCACACACACGCATACACAGGGCATACGCACAGGTGCGCAGTTTGTATAACTCATACGCCGCATTGGCCAAAGCCAAAACGAAAGCCAAAAACAAAGCCAAATGCAAAGTAGCATGTAAATGATACGCTTGTGCTGCTGCTGCTTCTGCTTAAAATTTATGCTTTATTATTTGGAATAATTTTCACTTAAGCGCTAATTACAGCTAGTTTATTATGCACTCCCATTGTATACATTTATCAAAAATACAAATAATTAGACTGTACAGTTTTAGAACGTCGCCAGTGATGAAGTTGCCCAATATCGTCTAAGTTTGCCCACATGTTGTTCAAATTGATTGCCAGCGTCGTTTAGTTAAATGCCTGTATGTACAAGTTAACTTGGCCAATTCTCTTACATGCTGTACTGATAGCGCACATTGGAAGCCAGCTAGAAGAAAGAACATTTTGTTTCATTTTTTTATTTTTATTAATATGACTTATATATATTGAATTTTGGTTTACCCACCTCAACGCCCACTAGACGCTCATCGTAATCGCTGCCCGCCTGCATGGCCAGCTTGGCCTGAGATTGCATAATGGCATCGGAGAGTGAATCCCGCTGATATGTTGAGGAGCCCAGCATGACGCCAGCTGTGCCATTTGCTGGCGCCTTCAGGCGCGAACTCTTGCTGCGGCAAACAAACTCAAGTATGGCCACAAATACCGCGAGCAGTAAACCACCAATGAGTATATAATAAATGCCAGCCACATTACTCAGCGATAGCTCATTGGGTGTTGTCGTCTCCTGGCTATCCAAATTGGGATTACATTCGGTTTTATCGAACCACCATTTGTTGCGCAGCCTCAGCAATTCCCCATTCTCCTTGAGCGACAGCACGGCCAAATTGAGGCGATTGCTAAACACCAGCGAAGAAGACAAATGTAGATTAAATATGCACGAGATCTACTTTGGATAAACTTACCGCAGTGGCGAACCAATGGGCGTGGCCACACCAAAACCTTTGGTATCAATGTTGCGACCCACTTTCATGGTATCGCACGGAGCTCGAGCGTTAACATAATCATTCTTGGGCGACTCCACAAGCAGGGCGTACTTGCCCTTGGAGGTGCGAACCCGTCGTATGCCCTCGTCGTAGCTGTGCACCGAGAGGTGTTCCTTGGCATTCATATACTCCCACATCTTGTTGTGCAAGCCAATCTTTGAGCGCTGTCAAAATGCAAGCAAGTTCAGCGCCGACCATTTGTGTAACTTAAGCGTGAGCTCACCTGAAAGAAATCCCAGGTGGAGCCATGAAGTAAGGTGCCATATTGCACTTCTGTTTGCATGGCCAGATCTTCGGGTGACTTGATGGGTGCCACCATGCGTTCGACGGTAAGGAAGGCGGCCAAGTTGGCGGTATACGAGGAGATCAAAATGATGGTGAAAAACCACCAAACGGCGGCTGCAATGCGTCCGGCAATCGATGGTGGTGTCAAATCGCAGCCCTGTTGCATAAAGGCGGCCAACGAATACCAAAAGGAGTTAAGTAAACTGAAATCATTGACGGCAACTGTTGTCGACTGCTGTTGTTGCTGTGCAAGCGGATGCTGCTCCTGTGGTTCGGTGCCACCAATAATGCCTGGTGGCTGCTGAGTGGCTGTGGCATCATTCGTCGAACGTCGCACAATGCGCCACTCGTAGGGCGGATAGCGGGTGACAAAGTAAAGCACGAGGCTAACACCCACATAGCTCAAAATGACACTCATCTGGCGAATGAATGGAGAAGGTGAAACTTAAGTACTCAGAAGTAAAAGAAGTAAAAGAAAATGAAGTGTGAACCGTACCCAAATCTCCTGCGAGAGCGGATTGAGAAAGCTGAAGACACCTGGCGTTTGCTTTACGGGCTTCTTGATCATAATGGAAATGCCCAATGACATAAAGGGCTTGGTGAAGTCTATGACGCGTTCCCTTTCCGCTGTTATGGTCATGGCTGCTATGGCAATATCCGCTTCCTTTAATCAGCAAAAGAAACAGATGGAGTTACAGTTACAGTTGCCGTCACAGTCACAGTCACAATCACAAAGTGTTGGCAGATAAATGTGTCTCGGTTATCTCTCACCTTACGCACAAGTTCCCCAACCATGCCATCCCAGCCGCCAGGTGCAAACTGATTCTCAGCCCCATAGCTGCCGTCCTGCACAAGTCGCAGCTCAACTGTAGGCAGAGGCAAACAAAATATAAAGTCACACGTATAACATTCATAGGGGTTTTCTTATTTTGTTTTGAAGCAAACTCACATTTAATGCCCAGCCTGGTGGCCAACAGCTCAGCCAGATCCTTACAGTATCCCTCAAAGCGTTCGTTGCCAACCAGTTGCTCACCAAAGCCAGCCTTATGCATTAGATATGGCTCCTCCAGCACACTGGTCACTATGTAGGTGTGATTGCGTGTATAATCCCCATTACTGGCGGCAATTGAGCGCGAATTTTCCATGCCATAGTTGCGTCCATGCAATGGCAGAAAACCAGCATCATCTCGCCACACGGCCACCTGTTGCAACGTGCTATTCACAGACATTTCAACCACCTGCAAGGTGTAGTTCACACGCCGGCCATCATCATCAAAGCGTACTTCGCCAGTTAATCCATCGATTTCCACCTGCAAAGCGAAACAAGTCGAATCGAGTCGAGTCGAGTTGAGTCGAGTCGAGTTGAGTTGTGTATATGAACAATGAGATTAGCATGGGGAATTGGGAGATTGCAAGCGAGGGAAACCCCAAGCAAACCAAAAGCAACGAGCATAACTTTCCAACTGGGAACTGCTTACTGCTTACATCACAAATTAAATGGAAAATATCTCAGCTATACTTCTGCTCTCCCTCTCTCTCTCTTTCTCCTTCTTGCCTCAAAATAATTGCTGTCCTTTGAGGCATCATTTTCTTTTAATTTAAGCACAAATATTTACAGACTGAAACAACTTGACAGACTCTTGCCCATCCAAGGCACATAAATATAGATTATTTTCAAGTTTTGTTTGCCATTGTTAGTCTGTCGCTTTTCTTTAGAAATTGTCATTAGCATTTTCCTGCGCAATTCTGTATCAATAAGTAACTTTTATTTGTAGCTTTCCGTTCTACATTCTACATTAGCTCAAGGTGAACAAAATAACACAACATTTATATATATGTGCTATACATTTTACAGGGCATGTGCTAGTCATTCACACCCATTTCCATTTTTACAAAATGCTCTCAATTGTAACTTCAAGCAGTTGAAATAAATGCATCAATAAATAAGTTTTAGCAATTTACAATATATATAAAAGGTATCTACTATCTGTGTTAATTTCATAAATTTATCCCAATCTATTACAGGGTATCTCACAGTCTCCACTTCTCTAGCAAGCACTCAGTTTATTCTCGCCTGAGTAAACATAATATATTCATTTGGCATTTTAATTATATTACAATAATTTACAACTGCAACAATTTCCTCGATTATTTGTTTTTCTTAAAGAAAATTGTGGGAAAATCTTTTATATTTTCTCTTGTTTTCTCTTGAAATTAAAGTTAATAAATAGCTCGAGAGTCAATAAAAATATTTTCTTAAGAAATTCCCTTACATTTTGTATTAATTTCATCAGCATTTTTGAGTGAGGCAATTGTTGTTTCTTACCTTGCGCAGAACACGTGAGATTTTCTCCCCCTGCTCCCAGGGTGTAACCCAACCTTTGGGTGTATTGCAGTCCAACAATGCGCTGGATTCGTTGAGTGTATTGGCCGCACCGGAGCCACCTGTGTGGCTGCGACGCTGCAGATGATTGGCACGAAACTGATCCGGTTTCTTGCGGAGAATGCGATTGAAGGCCTCGACAAGCACAAAGACCGCATCGTACATGAGAGCGGCCTGTGCCTGTGACAGTGTGGCAGTGTGAATGGAGATGGAAATGAAGATGAGTTGCTTTTTGTTAGAATTGTGAGGGAATTTTATTTTTACCGATACGGCTGGCATGCTGTTGCCACCTGCTGTGCCCAGTCCACCTGGTGGCTCCAAACGTTTCCGGCTATCATGAAAATCACGCAACGCGCGACGATTAGTGTCCACAATGCGAAAGCCAGTGATGTTGATGGCGCCAAATTCCACCACATCGCTGGGCCAGTGGTTATCCATGACCTAGGCAACACACACACAGAGAGTGAGAGAGAGAGGGGAAGAGAGTGGCAAAAAATGAAAAAGCAGCCAAAAAGAAAAGGATAACAAAGCCCAACGGATGCTGGCAATAATTGCTTATTAAAGGAAGCCTACTCCTGCTGCTTGTGGCATGGCAATGGAATTTGTTGTTGTCTGGTTGCTTTTTGCACTCACCAGGCCGCTGAGCAGATAATGATAGGTGCGCCGCCCCAGCTTAACATCCCGCACATGCTGTATGATGATCTCTTTGGCCATTTCCGCCGGGCAGTCGAGCACGATGCGCTTTTTGCTGAACCGTCCCAAATCCTCCATCGTGTGCAAAAATTCAATGGCCATCGTTACGTTGGCGATGCGTTTGACCATTTGCACACGAAATGTTTCATTTCCGGGCTTCAGCTCTTGATAGATTTGCTGCAGGCGCAGTAAGCCTAAGGGGGAGAGGGGTTGCCAAACAGGGAAGGAAAGAGATGCACGGATGAGTTGCAAGAAAAAAAGACAGAAAACAAAATGCAAACGTTAAGCGGTGGCGTATGAGTAATATTGAGTGTCATGTACGCGCTATACTACACTCTGTGTGTGGGTGCGTGTGTGTGTGTGTGTGTGTGTCTGTTTTTGGCAATCAAAAGTAAACGGGATTTAAGCGTTAAGCCAGGCCACACTCAACAAATGGAACAAAAGAAATTTTAACTCATGACAAGTTATTCATAAGCACTTAAGCTCTGCCTATAGCCTACCATACCCTTTATACTACCAACTACCATCAACCATCAACTTCATACATATTTGGCATATCAACTAACATTTCTGTGTCAGTGTAAGGCAGGCATTTATTGAATTTGCTGGCAAATATGATATGATTTTATTAAGAAAACTGTTGAATATGTTGCATATTTGATGGCATTTGCTGCTAGTATATGAATTTTTTGGGGCAAAAAGAAAGCAATAGCAATATAAGTATTCAATAGCCAAAGATCCAATGCAAATACTATAAAATGTTTATTTATCTCTTAACGCTATTTGCTATTTTAGCCATGCATAGATGCGAGTTAAGAGCTAGTCTATTTGTTTATTTGCTTATGCGTGTGTGTGTGTGTGAGTGTGAGTGTGTGAAGTATGTATCTGTGCCTGCTTATGAATACTTTATGCACACACACATAGACAAACACTGAGTCAGTCAGTCACTCAGACAGTCAGTCAGTCAGTCAGTCAGTCACACTCAATCACAACCTCAATCTCACATTCTCATGCTCATTCTCCGGCCACAGAAAAACATTTTCACGCGCCATTTGTTGCACGTCGTTGTTGTCACAGATGTTGTTGTTACTGCTGCTGTTGCTGTTGTTGTTGTTGTTGTTGTTGTTGTTATTGCCATTGATTTCTGGCTGCATGATTTGTTGGCAATGGCCGCAAAACAAAAATAATAACAGCAACAGAGGAAACGGAAGTGCACAGACAATTGAAGTACTTTTTTGTGGCACGTTGGTAACATTTCAATAAATAGCGAACCTCAACGAGCAAAAAAAGATAGAGCGAAAGAGAGAGAGGGAGAAAGGGACAACAATAACAACAGCAAAATAATAAAATTGGGTGCGTGCTGTTTGTTTGTGCAACCATTCTGTGTGTGTGTGTGTGTGCGATGATGTTTTATTGAATGCTTCCTATGTTGTCGCCGTATTGCTTTTTCTGCAAGTTTTGTATTCATGAATGCGCCAAAAAATATGCTACCAATTTGTCGCCGTGTGCGCTCTTCGCTTAACGAACAACGTACAACAGACAACGTTGAGCAGCGCAACAACAATACAATAATAATAATAACAACAACAGAACATTGGCGATAACAGCGAACGGGTCTAGAGAGTCAGCAGCAACAAAGCAATAACAACAGCAAACTGCTGACAGCGGCATTAAAATATAAAGTCTCGCTGTGGAGCCTTTTTCGTTAACAATGTAAACGATGCTGAAGCAACGTGTGTATTGAGCTGAAGTTGGCCAACACAAAAAAAAAAAAAAAAATAAAAAAAAAAAAAAAGAGAAAGAACGGCAACAACTGTGGCAGCAACTGAGCGCAAGCTGCTGCTGTTGCTGCTGCCGCTGCGGCATTTCCTTTTCCTGCGCCGAATGCCAGCGGCAACAATGTCGGCCTACTTTTCGGCAAACGGCGCAAATATTAAAAAATGGCCAAAATACAAAAAACCAAAAACGACAACGAAAAGAAAAGAAAAAGCAAAAGACTGTTAAGGCAACGGCAGCGAAAAGGGCCAAGCGCTGCCAGCAGTTGCATAAAGTCATAAATTTTATTTCACACAGAGTCATTAACACATGACACACACACACACACACACATGCAGAGTGCCACACAAAAGCAGCAGTCATAACGACAGACTGTGAACTCATTACAAAAGGCAAAAAAAAAATGGCAAGGCGTCGGCATAAAAATACTCAAATAACAGACGCAGAAATCACTGCGGCGTATACGTAATATCATATGAAATTTTTACAGAGCTACAGCAGCATTGTGTGTATTATAAGTAGGCACACACTCACTCACACACACACACAGAGAGACAGTCAGACAGACACATGTGTATATATATATATATATATATATATGTGATGTCTCGTACTTTGCCTTGATGTCTTCATCTTTGGCCGTAATTGCGACGTCGACGTGCAGGAAATTGCTTTGAAATAAATTTCAATACAACAACAACAACAACAACAAGAAAAAAGGCAGCCTACGACAACAACAACAACAACGACAACGACAATGAAAGGCAACATTATGTGGCATGTTGCTGAGACGCCGCCATATGTGTGTGCGCTCTGCTGCTGCTGCTGCTGCTTCTGCTGCTGCTGCTGCTCAAGCAGGCGCACCACTTCTAAGCGCTTGAAAGCACTCAAGTGTCTTGTCTGGCCTCAGACTTTGTCCTTTTACTTTCACTCTCTTTCCGCAGAAGGCGCGTCCTCTTTGTGCCGCTTATTTAATTACATATTAGCAAAAGCAGAAGCACAACAACAGCAACAACAACAAAGAAGAGAGAGAAAAAATTATAACAGTAGAAATAAAACTGAAGGGGCAGCTGAAGTTGCCCTCTAAAAGTGGCGCAGCCCCTAGATACATCTGCAGACCTATAGACATGTGTTTGATGTCTGATTTCTATTTACATTGGGCCCCACTTTCTGCCTGTCTCAAGTAGAAGAAAGCATAGAAAGGAAAGCATTGAAATACTTAACTCAACTCAACAGAACTTAACTGCACTGAATTGAGTTTAGACAATTTGCAATTATTTGGAAATCCATTAAAAACATTGCTTTCCTTTGAAAGAAAATATTTTTTAAGCGTTTTATTCGATTTCAGCTGTAGATTGTTTGATATTTTAACGTAATTCAATATAATATAACTAATATATATTTATAGCTATATATTATAACGAAAACAACATTTAAAATGTAATTTGTAAGGCATTAGCGAATTTATTTGAATTTTAAAACAAAGAAATAAAAATAAATATATTTTTATTTAATGCAAACAAGTAAATTTGATATTTATAAATAAATATTTACAAGTACAGATCTTGTTGTTTAAATAGCAATATAAAAATATATAAATAATATTTACAAAAATTAAATTATTAATATTTAAATTTAAACTATTAAATATTATTTTCATTTATAATACAACATATATTAAAATATTTAAAAGAAAATCCCAATTTTATTTAAACAAGTTTTAAATTAATAATAAAATGTATTGTATTATTTTATATTTTTTTTTATAATATTTAATATTATTATTTTAGAAATTAATAAACTTTTTTCAAAAAATAATTAAATTAATATAAAATAAATTACACAGGCTTACTTTCTTTTATTCTCAAATTAAAAGTCTTAATTTATTTAATTTATAAAAAATATATTTAAAAATAAAAAAAAAAACAAAAGTTTATTTAATAATATATACAATTATATGTTTTTTTTTTTTTAATTTAAACAATTTAAACAATTTATTTTGCCTTGATAAATTTCGCAGAAAACAATGCGAAATATTTGTATTTTTTGCAATTAATTGGCAACTTTTATAGGCGCCTTCGTTTTGTGTCTCAGCATTAACTGTGTTATGCCACACAACAAAAATGTCAAACACTCACTTAGACAGTAACAACAACAACAACAACAACAACACATAAATGACAATGACAAGAAGCAGCCATTGTCGCCCTATTTGTTTTATCGCTAGCGAAAGCGCAAGCGAAATGTAATGAAATGAAATGAAATCAAAATACACGCAGTAAACAGAAAGATAATATAAGCATTCTACTTTCAATGTACCCCCCCACCTCACCCCTTTTGGCTTAGACAACATGCTCATACTCACCATCATGCGAATCGTAGAGATAAATAATGCTTTGCCAGCCGTAGTATTGTATGGTATCAATAATTGCCTGATGATAATCCGGACGCATGCTGATCGCAAAATCCAACAGACCCGATGACGGGGTAAGCACCTAAAAGTATGCAAAACAAAGCGTCACACATTTAGTGGGGTAGGTTATGTAGGTGCCTACAAATGGGGGCAGGCCTGATACGCCAGCCGCCCCTCGTTGCCCTCTCTAGGGTATAACAATGTAATGTGTACGCTACATGAAGCAATAATAAAATGAAACGCGTTTCCGCTTTGACGCTGCCAGCGACAGAGTGGCAGAGTGGCAGAGTTGACAAGGGAGGGGGGGAGACTTGATTCAGGGGACAGTGTAAAGGACATGTAAGTTCTGCCTTTTGCCTGGTGGCAAGTAAAGCCAGTAAGAAGCGGCATATATACGCACAATATATACTTGTATGTACATCAAGAGATAGAGTGGCAGAGAGAGAGAGAGAGAGAGAGAAGGAGACGATACCCAGCGAACCGTTTCCGTTTAGCTGTATACGCACACACACACACACACCGCCTGAAGGGGCACGCAAATGCGCAGTCTACTGTATGGGTATGTGTGTGTGTGTGTGTGTGTGTGTGTGTGTGTGTGTGTGTGTGAGAGCGAGCTGTGACTGTTGTGTTGTTGTTGCTTGCCGACGCCATATCTTGATTTATAGTGATTGAAATAAAAGAGGCCAAGAGCGCATCATAAATTTTTTTGCGCTCACTGTAGAACAGAGCAAGCATTGGGGGCGCTCGTTTGGCATTGTCTTCCGGCTTTGGCTTTTCTGTTTTGTGAAGTGCCAGGCACAGTGACAACAACAGCAACAACAACAGCAACGACTTGTTGTTGGTAGTAAATTTTCTTCAAATTACAATTATTATGATTTGTGCTTGGCTTTTGATTTAGTAGAGCGTCTGGCAGACACCACAACAACAATGGCTACACTCTCCGTTCAAGTGTGTATTTGTGGGTGTACCACTCTCTCTCTCTCTTACTCTGTGTGTGTGTATGTTTTTGTACTTATAGCCACTTAAGGCGATGACTTTATATGTTTTTTTATAAACTTAACTTTTGTGCTCGTAGAAGGTTGACGTTTAAATTAGTCGCTTCTCTCTCATCCCCATTCAGCACCCCCGCTAGAAGCAACTACCACACGCAATAAACTGCAGCTTAAGCTGTTAAGTGAACTGTATGAAAAGTTATGACTCAGCAGAAAGAAAAAACCATGAATGCAAACTATTTCAAAAGAATATGCTCTCGGAACTTTTACTAGAAAACGCCTGGAGCAAAATGTATTAAAGTGTTTTCCAGTTTTTTTTTCCTTTTTCTTTGCATTTTGCTATTGGGTATTGTCAGGCATAACTACAACCTATTGACCTAAATTAAATGGTCAGCAATTTCAGTGGCTGACAACAACAACCACAACAACAACAACAACAACAATGAGTGCAACAGGAGCAGATTGTGCTGTTCAATCTGTTGTCAGTTGACATAGATAGAGAAGTTGGTTTTGGTTGTATTTGCATTTGGTTTTTCATTTGGAATTTAGCAAAGCGAGTTGCCAGAGTAATTGTATTGGTTTGCCAATATACCCTGTAATTGTTAAATGTCAAAGCTAAGCACTTAAATTGCTTGTTAAATTGAAAACAAATTTAAAATTTAGTTAGATTTTTATTTTATTATATTTTTTAGTGTTAGTTACAGAGAACAGAGTGTCTGCTAGTCGATCAAGCAATGCGGTGGACCAAAATTCAACTAGAGTTTTTATAAGTGAGTTATATGTTTGAATATTCCTATTTTATTATAAACTATTATATAATATGTCAACAGGGTGTCTGCTAGTCGATCAAGCACTTAATTGCACTGACGCAGTTCCAAATATCAGCTGAAGGTTGAGCATTTAAATTGTATCTGTCTATATTTCTATTTTTCATGCAGTCAACTGTTGTCTACAGGGTATCTGCTAGTCTCTCATTGTAGTTTAGTACACTGTTAATTGTTTTTCAGTCGTTCAACTCAAATACGCAAATATGCAACCATCAATTTGTTTGTCCGCCTATTTGCAATCAAATTTATTTCCATTTGTCGCTATCAATATTATTTTCTTTATTTTTATTTTCATTAAAGAACTTTTCTTTCTTTTTTTTTTTCTGTGTAGTTAGTTCTGCTGTTTAACTAGTTGCCATGTTTATGTTTAGCTTGAATTAATTTAGTATATATTTATTTATTTTGATTTCCAATCGCGTGGGCAGCACAAATATTATGGCATAATAACTTGATGAAATGTTGAGAAGGAGAAGCAGATGGATGCTTTGGAAAATGCAATATGCTGCTTGCTGCTGCCTCTGCTATTTTGCCAGCTGGTAAGCGGCTTTAATTATAATTTGTGCTACTCGCTGAGAGGAGAAAATTCCGCACATATTCCACATATTCTCTTTGTTTCATTACGAACTTTTTGCGCTTTTTGTTGTGTGTTTGCCCGCTGGCAACTTCATTACTCATCAACTGAGGCACAAAGCACACAGACATATATACATGTGTAGCATGTGTGTGTGAGTGTAGATATGTGTATGTGTGTGTGTGTGTTAGTTTATTGACTGACTGACTCGCTCGTTGGTAACAAAACCACATCAAATGTAAATAACTGCACACAAAATCAATTACGAATGACAATTTTTTTTTTTTTTTTTTTTATTTCTGTTGAATGTTGTGCTATGTTCCTTGTGTGTTGTTGCTTGTTACTTACCTTCTCCGGAAACCAGGGCGTCACGAATGGCATTTGAAACGTATTCGAATAGGAGTGCAATGTGTCAAAGGAGTCCGGCGATACGGCGCCCAGCATTGAGTAGACTCCGCGCGAGAATTGATTGCAAACTGCAGGTTACAGCAATAAATATTATTTCATTTTTCTTTCTTTCTTTCTTTTTTTGGGGAAAAGGAAAGAGGAGAAAGGAAAAAGGAGACAGGAGACAGGAGGAAGGAGGAAGGAGAAAAGCGAAACGAGAAACGAGAAACAGCCACGCGACATGGCAACAGTTACAGGTTGAAATTGGTGTTGGGATTTGGTTATTTCTCTTCTCTTTTTTTTTGGGGGGGGGTCTAAGAGTCTAAGAGAATGTAGTCTGCACAGTGTAAAGAATGTGGCAGTGTCTAGGTCGTGATGTAAATGAATGTGCTGCAATTAAATTGCGTGGAGCAGTGTGCGGGGGTGTAGTAAGTGTAGCAAGTGTAGCAAGTGTAGCAAGTGCAATTTTCAATAAAAATGCGCATAATTAATGCAGACAAGTGCTGTCTCTTGCTGTCTGTTGAGTGGTTTCACTTTATTGCATTTTGTATTTGTTTTGTTTGAAGATGAAGGTTGTTGGAGTCGTTGTTGTTGTTGTGAATGAATGGGGCAAGGTGAACGGTGAGGGAAGCAACACCTACTCAAGCGCGATAATTTGAATGCATCCGCCGTATTGATGACATCAACATACGCCTGCAACTCGAAGCGACGCGAGCTGACATTCAGATTGTGATTGAGCATTGCATATTTAAAGGCTGATTGCACATCGTCCGTGCCCTGTTCGAAGATGGCGCCTAAGAGCATAGAAAGAGACAGAGATACGATGAGTAAGAGTGACAGAGCGAGCGTACATATTTTTGCTTCGTTAAATATTTAGGCAGCTTTTGACACAGTCCTCTTAATATTAAACGAACGCGCAGTGAATAAATATTTACACAAATGATAGCATAACATGCAAGGCACACACACACACACCTACACACACACATGCACTCACAAATACTCTAATGCAAACGAAGTGTTGATGCAGCAATTTTGCACGCTGCGCTTTTGCATGGCCTGCCACCAAGGAGGTGGCAAAGTCAGCCGACAGCAGGGGCATGCAACACAGGAACAGGCCACAGCAGCAGCAATCGCAGCTGGAGCTATAGCTGTAGCTGTAGCTGAAGCCGGAGCCGGAGCAGGTGAATGGCTTCGTGTGCAAGCCAGTCAGCATGACTGTCACATTAGCAAGCACACACCCAAGCGGACACACACTCAAACACACACACACACACTCACACACCCTTGCCAAAATGACTGCAGGCGCAGTGACTGAGGCGCCATCGCGTAATAAAAAATAAAGTAGCAACAAAAAGGCAAAAAAAAGAAAAAAAAAGAGAAAAATATATGAAAAAAAATATGTGAAAAGGGGGGAAAAGGAAAAGCTCAAAAAATACACAAGGATATTTCGAAAAATTCAGGAAATAGCGTAAAATTGTATTGCTTTGCGTTCCCGTTAGCTTTTTCGCCACAATTTCCATTATTATTCATATGCCATATGCAAATGAAGTAAATTTCAGCGTTAAAATTTTATTATTAAAAAAAAAAGAGAAATACAAATTTGGGTTTTATTGTGCATTCCACAGCAATTTGCCTCAGTTTATTATAAGAATATTAAATTTAAGTAATAGTTAAATTGAATATGTTGCCGTAAAATAATATAATTTTTTATATGTAAAGTTTTTACTAGAAATAAAGAAAATATTTATATGCAGTGCCTTAAATAAAGATTATAGGAAATGCATTAAATGTCTTAAAAATTAATTTCATAACTATAATTTAATAATAGTTAAAATTAAGCCACTTAAACTGGGTTACTTAAGATATTAAGAGCTGACAATTTTATTTATTACCGCAAGCAAAGAAGACAAATAATAAGTGCACTTTTTATGTGTAGAAATATTAATAAAATATTTTTAAATACGATATATACAACACTTATAACTGTTTATTATAAATATTAATTAATAATTTTTATGCCGAAAACACTTGAAATTTGCGTCAACTTTGACTACTTAAGACTTGACTATTTATTAGCAATTAGTTTCCTTAACTTTTTGAATTATATAAAATATTTTTGATGTCTTAATACATTTATGAAATATTTAAGATATATATTAAAATATTTTCTTAAATGTTTCGTAATAATAGTTTAGCTTAAGCACTTGAAACTTGTGCTAAGCTTGGGTACTTAAGAACGGACAATTCAAGAAGTAAGTCTTATTTATTAATTGAAAGACGTTTTAGCACTTTTTAAGGGTTAATATATTTATAAAATATTTAGAAATAGATATACCAATTATTACATAAGTTTAACTTTGGCTACTAAACCACAGAAAATTGCAAGGCATAAGTTTATATTTTAAATTGAAATTTATTAACAAAAATTATAAACTATATACAAATTCTTCATAAATCATTTCGTAACTAATTTTTATGGATAACTAAATTTAAGTTGACCTAACGTCTGCTAACTAAACTAACCAATTTCTAACTAATAAATTTTCCATTATTATTATTTCATTTATGTTCGAGCTATAAAATTGTTAGAAATATTTTATATTCGTTTACGTGAAATTGGAAAGCCACTTGAAAGTTGCGCTCACTACTTTTGCTAGCACTTGCTGCACTTGACTTCACTTGGCAAATTTCATAAATTTTTGTCAAGAATTTCGAAATGAAAATGGAAAAGGATTTAGGGAACAGCATTCCACATATGTATATGAAAACTCGGGGCTGGCATGCCTGGCTGCATTCACACAAATACAATCACAATCACACACCATAACCATTGCCATTATACATTGTAGCAAAATTCTAGCGACAACTACGAGTATAACTATAACTGCCAGTGCAACTGCAGCGGCTCCTGCAGCGGCTCCTTTTACTTCTTGTTGTCGCCCTGCCACGGGAGCTGCCCTGCCCCATAGCAGGCCCTGCCCACTACTTGGCTGTGCTTCGGGTGTTGCTTTTGAGACTCACCTAATGGTATTTTCTCGGTTAACGATGCACTTTGTTGTTGCAGCTGCTGCTGCTGCTGCTGTTGTTGTTGTTGTTGCTGTTGCTGCTGTAGCTGTTGCTGCTGTTGAGCTGCGCTAAATTCCAGCAGCAAGCAAATGCTGGCAGCGCACATTAAATGTAAATATGCCAAAAATTTTAGCCTCGAATGCATTTTGTATTACTTCTTTTGCTGCTGCTGCTGCTGCTGCTGCTTATTCGTTGTTATTGTTGTTGTTGATGTTGTTGTTGTTACTACAAATTCGGTGAGAATTTTCCACTTGTAAGTTGCTTTTTTTGTTATTATTGAATGCGCGCTGTGTTTGCTGCCTTAATTTGTAGCAAGTACAGAGTTCTTCTGGTTATACTCGTTGTTACTGTTTGTTGAGCGCTGTGCTGGCAATGTGCAAATATTTGTTGCCTACTTTTGAGCGCTTCAAGTACTGGAAGTTTATTTGATTTTTGTTTGCTAATAAACGTTGCGTTTATTGCCGTTATTAATTAATTTTGATTAGTTGATACGTTCTTTATAAATTTGATTATTTTTCGTTTAATTATTGTTGTGAGTTATAGAATATAGTTGAGCTTAATAGTTATTGATGTGTAATTTATATGTGCTTAGCAGTTAGTTTTAACGTTTTATCTAAGTGTTAATTAATTAGTTTAATTTTGATTTACTTATGTTTTCAATTAATTCTAGCTATGCTGCTGCAAAAGAGTCACTAAGTAAGTTTCTTGTGGCGCACTTTAAATCTTAAGTATGCTTGACTTTAACTCCCCTCAGCCCTCCAGCGACATCGTCACACGACTCCCGTAGCGCACACAAACACACACATACGCACACGCATACACACATACAGAAACAGACGCACACACTCTCAGCTTTACACAGACATGTGAACAGTAGCTGCTACAGCTCGGCACAGTCACACAGTCACTGTCCGCTCACATGAACCAAACGGCAACGCGTTGTAATCAGCACTAAAAACGTCTAAGCTGCCCAGTAATATGAGACCCAGCATCCAATGTTCGGCTACAAAGCAACTTTGTCGCTTTGTCGCGACGTTTACAAGAGTAACGCGAGCGTTAGGCATGCAAGTGATGCTGCGCTCTTTGTACTAAAAGACGAGAGTGCGAGAGCGCACGCACTGTTAAGCTCTTTGTGCGTTCGCTCTCGTGCGGTCGCGCTCTTTCGGCTGCAAAGATGCTTCGGCTTCGTCAATTACTGACCTACTACGTTTAGGACTACACAACTTGCAAATTGTTTCGTATTGTTGTTGCTGTAGCTGCTATTGTTGTTGTTGCTGTTGGTAAAATGTTTGTTTACGTTCTGCCTTGCATTTTTGGCTGCATAATTGATACGGACAACAGCAACAAGAAGTGGCAACAACTGCAGGACTCGCTGCTCGATTGCGTTCAAATCGTTTACCTCTCACGCCCCCTTCTTTCCCCTCCCTCCACTAAGCCTGCGTTACATTCTGTTACTGCGTTTTTTATCGTCGCCTTTGTTGCTGTACTTTTCTTTTGCTTTTGCCTTTCTTTTTTTTTTGGTAATTATAAACGATGCCGTGACAATCCTTTTAACAAATCTCATTAGGCTGTCAATTACGTGCCATTGCTGTTAGTTCGCACTGTAATGAAATCTCATTAATCGGCTTTAATTTTGTGAAAACAAACTTAAGTGCGAGACATTGCCACACCCCTATTAATGGGCGGCGAGGGCGTTGATGGGGAGGGAGGGGGGAGTGCTGCAATATTGTCGAGGTCGTGGCGTACAATTTCATCATAATCTGTAATTAGTTTATAATGCGCACAGGAAGCGCCTGGCACAAAGCAGGAAGAGAACAAAGTGCCAGGACAGCCAGGACAGGCAGGACAATGCTGGGCGACGAACATTTCTACTTAACCTACAGCAAACTGTGCTTATCTACAGCAAAAGCAACAACTAAAATAATGGAAGTATTTGCCGATCCAACAACAACAACAACAACTACAACAACACCAACAACAGCAGCAAATTGTAAAAGTCAAGCCAATAAACATAAAAGTTGATGGCAAAATTTTTTAATTAAGAAAATCAATGAATATTTTTTTCAGCATTTCATTTTAACATTATGGGGCCTCTGCTTCTCCCTCTCTCCCTCTCCCTCTCCCTCTCGCTCTCGCTCTCCCTCCATCTCTCGATGCTTTTCATTTTCCTGCTTTATGGCCAGTGATTTCAATACCCATTAATAGGTTATTACAACTTTCGTATGCACTTTGTGCCTCTGCTTCGCTGGTGGAAGTGTAGAAAAAAAAAACGGTATCACATAACTCTGAGTTTGCCTGATAATCGCAGTTATTTCTAATTTATTTGATTAGTTTAAATAATTATATACGCAGGCGAGTTTAAGTGCAAAGTTGGTTATGTGCCCAGAGCAGCATTAAGCGCATTAACACTTTGAATGGCTTCAGCAATTGGTTATGTTATCAAAGAGTATTAGGATAAGACATTTTATATATATTTATATTCAAGAACTCAGCTCTGCTCTTCTGAATAGAAAGATATACGCTGTAAGGCATCTAAAATAGCTCCATAAAGTGTTACAGACTCAAAGTCATAAGCATAAATGTGTAACTATGACAACAACTTAAACTATGAGTTTATAAACAAAAAATGCTTACCTTCTTCTAACACAAAGTGAAAGCATTAACTAAGCAGAGTGTTGAGTATTTGCCTGGATTATTTATTATTATTAATTTGATTATTATAACAACTTCTATCAACAGCAATTAGAAATCCAAGTCGATGCTTTAACTTTTAGGCGTGATTAAAGCAGAAACAGAAATCAACACAAGCCCAAAGCAAAGGCAAACAATTACACAAATGAATAAACAAACAATTGTAAAATGCCGTATGCAGTTTGATATTATAATTAAATTTGTCTATCATTCGTTTCTTATATATAAATATATATATATATACAGATATAGATATATATATACAGCTGGGACTATGATGCAATTTGCAAACAAATATTCGACTTTTTGTGCAATTATTTAATGCGAACGCCAATAAAATTTTAATTGCTCTTTTTCATAAATATGTAAATTGAAAAATGCGTCTTTTTGTGCGCAGCAAAGGAGTGCGGGGGCTGTAGAAGAGGGCGGGAGAGGGGGGTAAGAGTAGAAGGGGGGGGACTATCGCTAATTATTTACAATTAAAATTTATGCGGTTGCCTAAATCAACAAAACTAAATCGTTTAATTAAAAAGCCGCGAGCACACAAATGAAACAACAAAGTCAACAATACTTACAACAAAAGCAACAGCAACAACAACAGCTACAACAACAACAACTGTAATAATAACAAGAACAACAAAAATGATATTGCTTGAAGCCACAACAAAATCAGAGCCGCAAGTACAAAGATAAATAAGTGGCATTGTCGGTTTCATTTCCGGTTGTTGCATTTGCATGCAAATGGCTGTGTGTGTGTGTGTGTGTGTGTGTGTGTGTGTGTGTATTAGTGTGCGACTGCTTGTAAGCGTTATATAAGCACATTGCCAACTGCTTTTTAGATTTAAGCGCCGCACAGCTAAAAGCACAAAAATAAAGCAATAATAAAAAAGTGAAGAAAAGAAGCAGAGAAGCAGCACGCCACAAGAAAGCGAAGCTGTTGCAAGGTGGCAGTGGCAAGTGCCTCTTTTTTTTTTTTGTGACTTGAAGGGAGGGGCAGGCAATGGATGGGAGGGCGGCACTGCTTACAGTTACTAGCAGCTGTCGTTTCCGTCCAACTCAACTCAACTCAACTCACAGCTTACAGCTCATACAGCTCTCTCTCTCTCTCTCTCTCTCTTTCTCTCACTCACTCTCAGCTCACACAGCACTCACGCAACATTTGTATTGCCTGCTTGCTGTGTGCTGCCTGCTGCCTGCTGCCTGCTGGCTGTGACTTCAGCCTCGACTGTCTTTCAGTTTCTCACTTCATCAGTTACGCCAAAAAGGAGACTCTGCAATAAATTTCGCTGATTGCTTCCGCTTTTGTGGCCCCGCTGACTCTAACCTCGACTCGACTGCGTAACGGCCGACTGCCTCATTTTTTATGCCGCCTGATAAAGTAATATCCGTTTTAGGTATATATACATATATATATATATATATCTGTATATAAGCTGCCACGTTGCCAAACTGTGCATTATACCCTGTAGTCACGCAGCATACTTGCATAAATGTTTATATATGTATATCTATATGTATATATTAACCAAAGAGCGCTCTTCTGACAGGCATTTAAATCGAATTAAGCCGCTGCCTTTGGCATGCCCATGAATGCAAAGTAAGTGTATAAATTAAAGGGTATTACATTCATTTTTCTGGGTGCCGCTGCCGCTGCCGCTGCTGCTGCTGCTGCTGCTGCAAGTAATGTGCCAACTTTCTGCTATAATTTGGTCACAACTGCAGTTCCTCGTCTCTATTTTTTTTTTTTTTTTTTTTTGCGCTGGTCTAACACAGATTTGTGGCCTTGCGACGGTTCTAATGGCTCATGGGGCGTATGCGTTATAACAGAGCACGCATACGCAGTGTAGGTCAATGCTCAACTATGCATTGGCCTTGCACAAACCCAAAACTGTATGCTCTATGTGTGTGTGTGTGTGTGTGTGTGTGTGTGTGTGTGTGTACATGTGTGTAATTGAAACTTCCGCTTTGGTCAGTTAGCGCAATTTAGCAAGCTGCAAAAAAGTTAGATACGGCTGAAGTAACAGGCAAAGTGCAAAGTCCATTGCAGCTACTTGCCTTTCATTTCAATTTAAACTTTAAAAAGCCAACGAGCACACACACACATACACACACACACACACACACAGAGGGAGAGAGACACACACACAGGAGGAGTTCAGAGTGTGTGCAGCCACATGTAGAAATGAAAATTATTTAAAATGATTTATTTCACAACAATTTTCATTAGGCGACCAACTGCATTGCAGGTTTTGCCACGCCCAGGTCTCTGTAGCCACACACACACACACACACACACCCCCTCCCCCTTCACACACCCATATCTTGCACTAATTCACTTTTGTTGATTTTTTTGTGCAACAAAATAGAAATAAAAAAAAATATATGAAAATATTATGCGAATTTTGCCTTGAGAAGGCGAGGCGAGGCTTGAGCTTCAGCTTCAGCTTGAGGGAGACAAGCGAAGAGAAGGGAAGGGAGGGGAAGGGAAGGGAGGAAGCAGAAGCCTACATGCTTCTGCAACTGGCGGGTTTTTCATACATGTTTCATATGAAATAATTATATATGCGGTCAGCCACCGAGCTGCAGGCAGTGCAGCATCAGCTGCCGCTTCCCCCACCCCTCCCCCAAACCTATTACTCCCCTCCCTGCCCTCTCTGCAATTTGCTATGCGCTTAACCAATGAGTAAAAAAAAGTGCTTGCTACAAAATGTGCTCCATGCTCCATGCTCCGTGCTTCGTGTTCCGTGTTCCGTGGCGACTGCTGCATAACTTTTGCGGAAATTTGACTCTAGGGCGCTGCAGTCACGGCACGCCCCCCTGCCGCCCTACGGCCACCGCTGGCCACTGTCAGCCGTCTGTGCGCAAAAATTAGTAGCAAAGAAAAAGTAGAAAAAAAGATTTGGTAAAAGCTACTTGAAAAAGGTTAACAAGCGGCAGAGCGAGCGCTGAGCAGCGCAGCGTAGCTTTGGGAATAGCCACAACAACACAAAAAAAGAAGTTATAATTTTTGGCAGGCAACAACAATAATAACAATGGCTGACAACAACTACAAAGGGGAACGTTAATGAAAAGCAAGCGTGAAATAAAATCATAAATTTTACAGCGCTTGCAGAGCACGACAAGCAGTGGAAAATGACAGTGTGTGTGTGTGTGTGTGTGTGTGTGTGCCTAGTTGTTGTTTTGTTGTGTTTTGCATTAGTCGCAGATTGCACATGTGTGTGTGTGTGCGTGTGTGAGCTTGGACAAGTGCATTTGCGGTCTGCCCCCAAATGTATGCTACATTAATGCGCAGAGTTGAGGATATGTCCGTGCGAGCAGCTCGACATTAACTGTAACTGGCCAACACATAGCACTACTGAGTCTAGACTTGGTCCAACAGTGGTCAGGCTTAGTGTGTGTGTGTGTGTAACCAAGTGCCTGATGTTTCTTTCCCTCCGCCTGTGTTGGGAAGCTTTTGATAACTTAGAAGCTACAACGGAACTGTAGGTCCTTCCAAACAACTGCTCTGCGCTATGGACAAGCACATGTGTGTGCACTCTTGTTAGAAGCTACTTAGTTGGCCAAAATTGTAGAGCTAAGAGAGAGAGACTGTGACAGAATAAGAGAGAGAGAGGGACAGACAGGGATGCCACCAACTGCTAACCAGTTTGTATTAAGATGTTTCATTAGCATTCGTTCAACATTTGTTGTACATTTCTAACATTGTTTTTATTTAAACATAAATTGCCAAATGAAATTATGAGTTAGAAGTTGAAAGCATGGAAATGAGCTCGGTTTGGATGGTGTTAAGTAGCCAGCTTAGTTTGAAATAGCCAGGCTTAGTGCAGGTTAACTGAACAGCGCTGGAATTTAACTATAGGTATTTTCTACAAGAAAACTAAATACACTCTTGGAGTGTTAGATCTTCCATTAAGAAGTTTTAACTGATTGTCTTTTGACTCAACGAACTTAACGATATTTCTATAATAATAGAATTGTATAAACACTGAGAAACCTCTTGGCAACTGCAAATGAAAGGCAACTTAAGATTGTTCCAATTGCTTAATTGGTTATTGACATTTGTTGACCATTTTATAAATTCAAGTAGGATTTCCTTATAAATCATATTAGAATATATATGACATAATAAATATAAGAAACGCCTCTTTCTTTCTCAACTTAGTTAAGAATCTGCCGTTACCAAGATAACTACATGATATAATAATATAGTAGCCTGATCCAGTCTGTATCAACAAATAAGCAGCTTAAAAACCGGCAACACAACTGTAGAAAGTTTTATTTTTAAAAGAACGAATTTAGTTTATGTTGAAACATTCTGAAATTATATAAAACAATATAAATATTTAGCTGATAAATCAATATACATATATAAAGATCAAACTAATCACTAGTTTATATACATTATACAGTCGGATATCTCTGCCTAAAAGCATTACACTGCTTAACAAAACAACAATACCAATCAACAGTGGAAAAGCAAGGCACACGACCAACGCTAAGGTTTCTGCAAACCTAAAGCTATCGGAAACTTAACATAGCTGCTGTAAAGCTTTAGCGCTACAGCTTTCTGTCAATTGGTTTGCAGCCAGACTAATTGCAGCTTTTGTGGCTGGCGTGCTGTTAAGCAAGCTGTAAACCAACTGTTAAGCTCAACAGAGCTGCCGGCAATTGCCTACATATTTAATAAAAACAAAGCAATAAAACGCTGTAATATTTTTAGAAAATTGTGTACATACTTTATTTAACTAATTTTTGTTGATTTAATTGTTGAATGTACTTTGATGTGTGGGCGTTGGGAAATTTGCCAAGTTGTCTTAAATCGCAAAACGAATTATTATTATTAAACAATGTTAAAGCGTTGCATTTGCATTCTGAGTGATTTTTGTTCTCTCTAAATATTAACTAATATAAAATGCATATTTCTGTTAACAATTTGTGCATGTGTGAGTGAGTGTGTGTGTGTGTATTAATATTGACATAATTAATTAGCTATGATTAGTGCTAATGTGATTGTTATTTTGAGGATTTAAAGCCAAAACCGAACAACAAGCAACAGAGTTTATATCAATTTCAAGTAGACATAACAATTAAAATAACACACACACACGCACACACATGAATATACACACACACACACATGATAATAATAAACAATCTCTTTTAGCTATGAACGGCTGAAAATACACAATAATTTGCACTATTTTTACGATTTATCAATTTGTGTGATTGATTAATTTGAATTTTACTTGTAGTATTTATTTATTTTTTATAGTTTCTTATGCTGTTTATAGACCAGTGATAAATGCTTATCAGTATATGTTGTATTTTAACTATGCCTATAGTTAAGGTATTTTGTATTTGTATTTGTGTTTTTGTTTTTGTTTATTTCTTGTATTTTGAGTCCAGCTACAAAACGTTGCATAAAGTTTGTATAAAATTTGTTGTTCTTTCTTTGTTTTTTCCTGTTTTCTTTTTGTTTTGTTAATTCGATTTTTGTTTCTCATTCATATATGTATACTATATATATATATATCTTTGACTAGTTGAATACAAAAACCCAAACAATCAGTTGGCGACGACAGTTAAACCTACATTCGCTATATATATGTAACACTATATATATGTATATCATCTATATAGTAAGTATGTTAGAAACAGCTGCTATAAAATCACTGCCAGACCCTTGGCCAGCATTTGGTAACACTGTAATGTGTGTGTAAATCTATTGCCCATAAGACTAACATCATAATCATTAACTTTATATATATATATATACATATAAATACATATATATATATATATATATGTAATTCATAAGCGCTAATATTCGTTAATGCAACAAGTCTATGTGGGATTTATCAACGCCGTTTCTCCATCCACAACGGATCGTCAATCGAAAATGCACACAAACACACGCAGGCAGTTGATGCCCACCTTCTCCCAGCAACCCTCCTCGGTGGCCCGACCCTCATGGGCCAGCCTCATCTTCTTTGGATAGTTTTTTGGGCTACTGCGATCGCTGAGATGAACCGGCATGCGGGCGTATTCAGCGCGTGGTGTGCGAAACTTCTCCAACAGCTCTGACTGCTGATCCGTGAGGTTCTTTAGCTTTTTGCCTGCAAGCCAAAGTAAATGGGGTGTTAGTAAGGTCAATAAGTTGGGGTTGTTTGTGCTATGGGAAGTCATCTAATGAAACTTGCCACAGCTGCAACATATGTCGACATCAACTGAATCAGAGAACTATATAATATAACAGTCATAAATTAAATTGTTGTATGTAGAACTATTCTGTTCTCAAATTGATTTCAGACATACAAATTGAAGAAAAATCATAGGACTATATATGAGATTAATAGTTGTATAAGAAACTAGTTTATACTAAAAGTTATGCTGCCTAATCTTGCAACTGACAAGTTAGTCATCACTCACTCATCCTATCACTTTGATTCCCTATTCCATCTTTGTTTCCCTAAAGAACATCATAGTTCTCCTCGCTAAATCTGCTTCTTATTAAGTTTACTCACCCTCCAGTGCATCGCTGATTAGAGACGTCTCCACTGCTGGCAGCAGCTCAATTCGATCGCAACAGCGTCGAAACTCAGCTGGGCTCATGCGCAGATATCGAGGCGTCAGACAGAGCGGTCCCAGCACCGTGCGACGATTCTCAGGCGTAGCATCGAGATTCTTGCGTCCACATTCCGCCAAACTCCAGTTGGCCAGGCACTCGAATAGAGTTATCTCAGAGCGTAGCTGGAGTGTGTCACGTTTGGCCAGTGTCTCCAGTTCCTCGAAGCGGAGATCACAAATGGCCGACATGGAGAGCAACAGCTCGGCATGCATGTCGATCAGCTGGAGTGTATTGTGAAGCAATGCAACGCCATAATCCTCGGTTGTAAACGGATTCGGATTGGGTATGAGATTAACCTGAGCAGCATCGCCATCGCCCCCATGCTCCTGTGTCTGAGCCTGTGCAGCAGCCAACTGCTTGGCCGCTGCCTTCGCCTTGGATGCCTGTTTGCGGGCCAGCTGTTGTGCAGTCTCTTGTGTGGTGATCACCGTCTGGTGTTGGTTTGTCAGTGCAATGCCTTGGTAGAACCACAGCGCCTTGAATATGTCCAATGCGGTGGCACTCGAAATGCTGAGATCAAGTTCACGTATGCAGTAGATGATCTACGGATGAAGATTTAATAGATAGTCAATAGTCAATAGAATAGAAGAGTAATTATCTCTCTATCTTAATCGATATCTCTCTCTCTCTCTCTCTCTTAATGTCTCCCTTCTCCTTCTTTCAACTCACCAAATCGGGCACATTGAAGCGATCCGCCAATTCAAGAATCTTCAGCAGATGCTTGTGATCGCGATAGGGAATAAAGTGCTTTTCCATATAGCGAACAATGAGCTCAAAATCATTCTTATCCACATTGAGTATCTGGAAATGGTTGTCACTTTTGCGGCCACTATTTGGACCCGCGTGTATTAACTTGGCCAGCTCCACGCTGCGCTCCAGCACCGACTTACGTTCGCAGCGTATCATATAACGATCATCGCCATTGACCACAATAAAGTCTATGTAGGGATTCACAATGATGGGGACACCTGTGTAAATATTGGTCTGGCCACGTGCATAGAGTGGCGGCACCACCATGTGGGCGGGTGGTGCACTCGGCGCCGGTGCGCTCTGTATGGCATCCACATTGTGGCCATCGGGGCCAAGGCCGAAAGGCAAGACCATCTTATTGCTGGAGATCTCGTTGTTGTTGTTGTTATAGTTATTGTTGTTGTTGCTGTTGTTGTGAGAGTTGTTGCTTGTGCCTTGTTGCTGTAAAACGCTGTCACTGTCGCGTACTTGCAGCGCCTTGTGCACCAAAGCGCCCACTAGCGGCAACTTTGTGGTGCGCTCCTTCTTGGTCAGCTGCTGCTCCAAGCGGCTTGGTACGCTTCTCTGGCGATTCTTGTTGCCAGACCGCTTGTTGGGAAACTGCAAAGAGAAATGCAGAGAGAAGCGATTAAGCAACTAAATAGAAAACAGAAGTAAAAAGAGAATAGAAGAGAACGTCAGTCACGACAACAGAGAAGAGAAGATCAGTAAATGAAGCTGATTAGTTACTGCCTTGGCCCGCTCATAATAACATTAATAAGAATATAAAACCATAGGAATAGTAAGAGCATTTTTGGCGTAAAACAACAATATTTTAATATGTAGCAAGCACTAATCAAACGCGAAAGAGCGAAGAGAAAGCGCTGCTAAAATGGTGCGCTGTTTTTATATCCTATTGCCTCCCATGAGCCTTTGCCATGAGTGTGAGCGAGCCTGTTACATTAAGCATACACATTGGAATATCTTTGTGCGTGTGTGTGAGTGAACAGAAGGGCACGCTCTCTGCTGTTAGCTTTCAATCAAGAGAGAGGGAAAGCGCTGCAGTGCTTGCTCACAGCAATGTCTCTGCATGTGTGTGTGATCAGTTAAGCAAGCTCAGTGCAGTGTGCATGCGTGTATGGGTGAGCAGCTGCAGTGATTTCATAGATATGGATAGCTCCCCGAACTTAGCATCCACAGTGAGCGTATAAAACGTATAAATTCAGCATCCAGCTGTCAGAAATCTTTCGTTGCATTTGCTGCTTGGTGCAGGGTGCTGGGCTTAAGCAAAGTTTGACTTGGAATTAGACTAGATAAGCCTATATGAACTATAAGATTTTTATCCAAAAAGAAAACAAAGAATGAATTAAGTAGACAAGAGATTTAAAAGAGAAGAGCAACATCTTTTATCAATGCGCAAATACAATATAAATGAACCACAGATACCTAGAGCAATTCAAGGCAAGGATCTCTCTCCCCCTTTACAATCGATGAGGATTTCCAAAAATATCTCATCATATAATTCCTTATCTACGAGTTGGTTAAGTAGCTTTGCCTTTGCAGTTTTATGGCCACTTCTTATAGATAAGTATTACCAATACTTCTAAGCCAAATTGATAGTAACTTCCCGTTTAGATATTTGGCAGTAAAAATGGGGAACACCAAAACTTTATTTATCCTCTTTCAAGTGCCTCACGTGAGTGTCTCTTAGTCAGCCTAAGCTTTCCAATTACACCATAATTGGCAAATCGATATTATGAGCAATATATGGCCCTTATAAACAACCAACTGACAAGTGCTTTCGCACCACACCATATTACTTAGACTTTATCTGGCCTGGCTTTATCTTTCAATTGCCGTACTTATGCACACAAATCGTTTAATGTGCCACGATGAGTTTAATCGGTGATTTTATATATTATGATTATATATTATGATTTTAATCATACATAAGTCCGACTAAGTGGCTAAAGAGTTAAGTAGCCGAAATACATTTTGGGCAGAGGTCAATCGATTTAAAGCATTCAATTGTTTGATTGCCCAACCACTTGCTATGCAATTCATCATCGACCGGCGATAAATCATGTGCCCCACAATCGCAACAATATCATAACTCTGTACGTCAGATACACCACCGCGTGACAGCTCATAAATTGTATAATGCCCCCTAAAAGTACTCATCGATAGTGTCAGCCGTAACCCCCCTCCCTTACCATACACCCGATCATATCATAACCTGAAGTTGTCGCAGCGGAACCTTACACTAAAGGCCAAGAACGCCGCTGACAGCTTACTTTTCCTGTCAACATGTCGCAATTTTCCACCGGACATGGCCTATGAAAGTACTCTAAAACACAATCCTATTGGCCATGCCCTATCTCACGCTGCATCGATTTATTGCCAGAAGCCGCAACAAATGCATTATCTGCAGCTGATAAGAGTCTTGGCCATACAAGTCTCTGATGCATCTAAGCAAAGGCAAAAGTCTAGGAATTCAAATCTAGCTTCACTTTATCTTAATGTAAAATCTTTCTGAGTTGCAACAGTAAAAATATTAAGGAGAGTCTTAGGTAGAGCCGACTTTCTGTGATAACCTCTTGATCTTACTAGTCTCTATAAATAATCTATAATTATAAATTATTATATGTATATAAATATATATATAAATTAAATTAATAATCTGCAAAAATTAACTAATATTCTAAATTTATATAAAACTATTGCTATTCTAGAGAAAGTTAAAGAAATAACAATTATAAATTAATATATATTAATATATAATAATTATAAATTATTATATATAAATAAATATATTAATTAAATTAATAATCTGCAAAGATTAACAGATAATCTAAATTTATATAAAACTATGTCTATTATATAGAATATTTGTAAATAAAAAAGTTAATAAAATGCCGAAATTAATAAATATTTTAAAATTTATATAAAACAATTGTTAAGTTAAATAAAATTATAAATTATAAAATTTATAAACGTCTATATATAAATGAATAAATTACTCATCTACACAATTTGACAAATCCTTTATATGTTATATATTAAATTTCTTTTCTGTTTTTTAATAAAATAAGCAAAACAATATTTTACCCTAGAAATATCTAATGCGAAAGAGAAATTATTGAATTTACTAGTTATACTCAATTTAAATTGAATTTTTACTTATTTAAAGTTGTGGTTAAAGTTCATAATAATACAATTTAAGTCGCAGTTCTACAATTTATAACTGAAGTAAACAAGTTGTATCCACAATCTACTTCCTTGAGAACTTGCACTTCAACTTCATTAACTGGTACAGTTGTGTTAAGCCTATGCACAAATACGAAGACATTTTTCCATGGAAAACACACGCGTTTATTTAGCTTTATCTATGGTACTCGAGAGACCCAATGAAAAGATCGCATTATGCCCTATAGACCTGAGACAGAAACAGAAACCGAAACGGAAACCCTATACAGACTTTTATAGACCAAACACAGTTTTATCCCAGTTTGATTCATGTGTGAGCATGTGTGTGTTGTTGTTGTTGTTATTATTATTGTCATAAGTAGAATGCAAACAAAATTAATTACGGCATGCCATGATTACAAAGAAGTTCGCGAAAGCGCAAAAAAAAGGAAAAGAAATAAAGTTCAAATATAAATAAAAAAGTAAAAAATATTTTTAAGAAAACATAGAGCAATGTTTAAACAGTTGTAAGGAAGGCAAAATGTCGTAGCTGAAGCTGAAGCTGAAGTCGCCAGTGTGTCGACATTAACAGCACAATAACGTGTGGTTGATTCCCCTTCCCGCCCGCTGGCTGAGCTCACTGTACTGCTGACTAACTCACACATGCTGCTACCCAAACCCCCCCACTCCACCCCTCCCCGCACCCATATATATTAATCTCCCCCCCTTTTGATTGTCACTCCACGCGTAGTACAAAGTCATCAACGCCTGTCGATAGTGCAATAAAGAAATTATCGTATGCAAATAAATTTATGTGTATTGTGCGCGATTTTCCCTACGCTTTGTTATCAGCATAGCAGCCTTTCTCACTACCCCGACCCCCGTCCACGTTCCCGTTCCCGCCCACGCCGCTGCTGGGCTCTCTTGGTTGCTGACCACAGACTATTTTTATGTGGATCACAATGTAGGAATTAACACCCCACGTTCGTAGAGTCATAATCTGTTGCTGTTTTGCTGTTGCCTTTTGTTATAACAGTCTCTTCCTCTTGCTACCATCAACTCTTTTCTGTTGTCGATCTGTCGACCTGTACAGGCGTGGGTGTTTATTGCTGCTGTTGTTGTTGAGGGTGCAGTGTAATGCTCAAAAGCTACTCCCAAATATTTTCAAGGCATGCACTTGAACTTTATGGCTCACTTGGGTTTTGGGCTAGATATCAGTTTGATGGGGTTTTATGTATTGTATTTGTTATTATATCATGGTCAAAAACCTGCACTTCTTACATTTTATAGTTTATTTGTTATTGTCTTTTTTTTTTAATAATTTGGTGCTGCCGCTTATCACTGAAGGCTTTTTCCATCAATCAATCAAATGCGATTTATTTTTACTTTGCCTTTGCATGTGTTTGTTGCTGTGTGTGCTTGTGTGTGTGTGTGTGTGTGTGTTTGTGGCACATTTCAATGGGAAATATAATTTATTAATAATTATATTGTTAATTAGGCGCACAATTTGTTTTAGGCCCGCGATCCGCACGCGGCAACTTTAGAACTTCAACTGCTATTTGCAAAGCCCAAAGCAGGCAGCGATGCCGCTGCCGCAGTCGCGTTCGCTGCGTACTTTGACGTCTACGCTGACTGCGACGGCGACGGCGACAGCGACGCTGATGTGAATCCCTAGCGCTACGAGAACTTGCAGGCAGAACTTTAAGACAGCAAAATATATAATATAAATAAATTAAATTATCAATATATAATATTGTAAATATTATAGTTGTTTTATACACCAAGAAAATATATTTAATTTAACTATTTTAAATAATAGAAATATAATATTTATAATTATAAAATAGAATTATAGAATATAATATCTAACAATCAAATAAATAAATGTTCTAAAACGATATTTAAAGATTCTTTATTAATTAATAATTATGCAAATTAATTACTTTTAGCTGAAAAATCGTAAGTAAATAAAGTAAATAATAAAATAATATTAGATAAATTAAATAAATGCATTGATATATTAATATATTATATTATTAAAGAAACTTAACATTAAATAAATTAATTTAATACAAATTAAATAAGTTAATTCCTTCTTCAATATCAATTAACAAATCCAATCAAAACTCAAATATTTTATAATAAATATTTAAATATTTTAAGTTCTCTAAACCCAAAAAACACTCCACATTAGAGGGAGAGTGAGAGTGCGAGAGATAAAGGAAGAGAGTGTGAGTTGACCCGCATTTTCAGTGAAATCTGTGAAGTTGCAAAAAGCAAAACACAAAGAGTGTAAGAGAGAGAGAGAGAGCAAGAGAGAGGGAGTGAGAAAGGAAAGAGAATTAATGAAATTACAAGAAGCAAATGATAAATGCAAGTGAGCTGCTGCCGAGGGTGGGGGAGACGCAGCGGAAATTGAAGCTGAAGTGCTTCGTGTTGTTGCTGCTCAACGGCTCAATTATCAATTTAATTTATTCAACAAACAAGCGCAAAACGACAAATAAATAATAAATATGAAAAAGTATAAATTTATGCCAAAAAAAAAGAAGAGCAGGCACAATCAATGTTTGATTTACAAATTAACAAAACCGATTGCAGAGCACAGCCGATGGGCCATGGAACTGGGCATGAGCAGTGTGGTTCTGGGTGTGGGTGTGTGTGTGCGACTGTGTGTGTGTGTGTATGAATGGGGTGTGGGCAAACTTTTCTCTTTGTTGTATGATATTTGACAACTGTAATTGTTGTCTGCGCGCTTTGTATACTTTATTGATAAGCACTATCAATTCATCCATAGCCAGCGCAAACCAAACTCAACTCAGTGTCTATTTAGACAATGCTTAGTCTAAGCTACTATTTGTTGTACTTTGTTGTGACAACAACAAGAGCAGCTCGCCTCAAAAGTGGCTACAGCCAAGGCCGTGGCAAAGACTCGGCGCACAAAAGCTGCAACTGCCTAAGTTGAACTGCATACAAGCGAGGGTAGTTTGATAAGTTAGTGGTGTATAGAATATACTATTTAGGTAATTTGTTGAATTTTCTTATTTAACAATTATATAATTTATTGCAATATCTTAGTAAATTATTTATACCTTAGAACAGCATTGTATTTTAATTAAGTTATAATTAATTGTAATAAATTAACAATTTATTTATGCTTTAGAATATTTTTGTTTGCATTTTTATTTATTTAATTACTTATTAATTAGCAAAATTTGCCATTTAATATTAATAACTTGAATATTTATTATAGAAGCTTAGTAAATTATTTATTTATTTATTTTGTTATTTAATTTGAATAATTAATATTTAATTTATATTTAAGAAAAGTTTCATTAACAAATTTTAACATTTAAACTATCATATAATTACAGCAATAAAGACTTAATTTAAACTATAAGGAAAACTGTCTTAGCTCTGTTTATTCCCTTTTAACAATGGCAACAACTAAGCTGAAGGTAAAGAGATCATTACTTTATTTAGAAAGTTCCGTTGATCTATCATTTATTTACAGAGTTGAATAATCAAATAGTTAACATAATAATAATATTAATTAGCTGAATGCTTCTTTACTTAAGCTTCGACATTTGTGTGTATTTAGAATGAATCAGCTTTTGTATGCTGTTCGAACAGCCCTCGTATAGCTCTAGTTATTGTCATGTTTACATATGATGATGGGGCAGAGGCTGCTGACGCTGCTTCTGCTGCTGGTGTCGCTGCTGCTGCTGCAGCGCTGCTGCTGCTTACAGTGCCTGCTAATGAGTTGTCGTCGTCAATTCACGGAAGCCGTTGGGGAAGCAGTTAACAGTTAAAAAGTCACGCACTACCTTGACACAGCGCCCAACTGAGTGGCAGGCTTTGTAGATAGCTCTATATACTCCCCTTCTCCACCCCTATACACCCTATCCCCGCTTCCCTTCACTCCCCGCACTGCTCGCTGCGAATGCGAGCAGATGTTGAACATTAAAACTCGTTTATGATCGCAAATATTTTACAATAACTTGGATTGAACTTATCATGCTTAAATATTTGTGTTCGTACGGGAAATTAATTAGCAACGTGTGAGAAAGCAACAACAACAACAACAACAAGCACTTGAAAAGCCTTTGAATTAGTTTAATTAAACATAATTATGCACAAGGCGGCAATGCGTAAACAAACTCAAACAAATACAAAGCAAAACAGAAACTATATTTAATGCTGGCAAACAAAACAAATTGCTGGCAAATGTGTGGCGAATTTCAGCACCACAGGCACCTGTACAGGCAGCACAGGGCATTGAAGAATTTGCTGGCCACCAAAATAAAACACTTGCCACAAAATTGCGCACACATTTTGGCCAGAGTTTAGCCAAGAGTTGGCCAAAAGTGCGTTGGCCCAAATGATGCTATTTACGTTGTATCGAAAAGTCGCAGAGGGGAAAGTGCGCTATAAGATATTACAGTTATTTCTATATATATATACAGTTGTAGAGGGTATGCTCGCTGTGTGAGCAGCTGTGTAACATCATGTGGGAGACTTGTTGATGTCTAGAAATTAGTTTAATTGCAATAAATTCATGTTTTTATTGAACAAAATGCAGCATAAGAAAGTGTAAGAGTATCGTAAGGTCGGCACTCCGAATAAAGCTTTCTCTCTTGCACAGTATTTATAGTCAGACTCTGACGCGATGCCATAGCAAATGAGATTTGGCAATTGAACTTGTGTGACTCTGGCGAAGCCTGCAAAATGTTTGCTAAACTCAATGACTCTCACACCCAGTGGTGCTGTGAAGGGCTGTCAAGTGGTGCGAGTGTTATTTGAGTTTGATAATTTGATTTGCAACGCTGTGGCACCTACAACAGGTCTGAGTCATAGCAGTAGATAAGGCGCAGGATTTCACAATGAGGCAATGACATCACTTTTGTTGGCGGTGCTTTGATTCAAACAAACCACACTCGACTCTAGTGCTGCACAATACTATGATATATAGTAACCTGCAGCGCTCTATGACTAATCGACGCTGGAATATAGAATAACAGAACCAACAACTACAACAACAACAACAACAACAGCAATAGACAGCGACAAGCTGCAGCTCTGAGAAATGAAAATGATTTTGTCTATCAATTATTGGCTGTGAGCCAAAAATTAAAAAGCAAGTCCAAATAACAAACAAGTCAAGCTGCGGGGGGGTGCAATTGAGTCATTAACTTAATTAGCACAACAACTAATTATAATTATAATTTGAATTAGAATTAGAATTAAGAAATACTTCAAAATGTTTACAAAAAAAACGAAGAGAAAAACATGAATTTTTAGCCAACAACTTTTAGCTGACTTCTAACAACAGCAACACCCTCTCCCCCTCACGCTTGGTACTCCCCCTCCTCAACTTTTATATGTACGTGCTCAGGGCAGGCGAACAAAACAAGCGACAAGCGAGAGAACTGAGAAGAAAACTGAAAGAAAACTCACCCTCGGAAAAGCACGCAAACCCTACGCAACATGTTCCATGTTCAACGTGTGGCTTGCGTGGCTTGTGGGTGGTTGGGTGGTGTGTAAGGCAACTAGAGCTGAACAACAACAGCAACTAAGGGAAAATACAACTCGAAATGTACAAATATTCAATTGGCAAACAAAATAAAAACAAAAGGCAGCTACAGCTGGGCAAGAATTGTGGTGCGCTGGTGGTGCGCTGGCTGCTGCTGCTGCTGGCTAGGCCAATAGCCAATATCAAGTGCGCGGCGATGGCCGTTAGGATTTGGATTGAGGATTGGGGTCGACGGGCAACTGGTGCCAAGGGCGCAACGAAAGACACAAGAAGCAAGAGGTAAAAGTAACAATTGACAACGCGGCGTATGCGCGATGCGTTTGCCTCAGCTGATGTTGTTGCTGTTGTTGTCACAGGCTGAAACACTGACACACTGAACGAGTTTTTGTGTGCACACACACACAAGCACAAGCACACAGTTGGACCCACACACACACACACACGCTACAGATACATTTTCCTTTTTACAAGCGCTTGTATCTGTGTATCTTATGGATACACAATTTATGCCTTGTCAATTGCACGCTTATGTTTAGTTACGCTTTTATTATTCTATGCAAACTCTTTGATGTTGCACTTACCCCAGTTTATGGCAGCAATTATCAAATTTGTATATACATATATATATATATATGTATATCTGTTATATATATTAAACAATTTTCCTTTGTGGCTTATGAACGTTTCAAACTTATAAACTCTGACCGCCAATTTGCGTTGGAAACGATTCGCAAACTGTTTAAATAAACGCACAGCCGCATTTGTTTATACCAATTTGATGCTATGCACACTGATCTATCTATCTATCTATATATATATATAGAAAGAGATAGCTGTATATATATATATATATCGGGCGTCGCGTAATTTTTAGCGCGCGACGTGCCAAGGAAAATTGTAAAGGCAGCAACTGCGACAACGTCGCTGCTCGAGAGCCGAAAAGCGTATATACAACAAAATATTTGGTGTGCCTCTATGAGGATTACACACTCACACACACACACACACGCATACACACAAAAGGCGGCCAAAAACATTTCATATGAAAAACATACCAAATTTCCCAAACTGGCGTTGCCACAGTTTCCCTCCATGCATGCACTCTTCTACATCTGTAGCCGCACTCACAGTGTCTGCAATTCGTCAATCTCTGTATGTTTTGCTTCTTTGGCAAATTGCTCTGCCCAAATTGTGCAACGTTTACAAAGAGTTTTAAATTTTTTTCTAATGTTGTAGACAAAATTTATATAAAAATGTGATTCTGACAATTGAATTGAACAATCTGGCAGCTTAGTGCTGGGGAAAACTCTCGCAGCTTTTCCGCCAAATGAAAATACAACTAAAAACAAAAACAGGCATGCGCAGTGTAAGGCAACACAACTTGACGCTCTGACGTTGAACCACAGGTCGTATGAGCAATGCGAAGGCGCAACATTTTCGAGCGTGTGATAAGACAGACAGAGTTGCGATGACGACAAACGAGCCTACGCAGCACAACACGACTTTCGCTTTTCCAGCGCTAGAGAGCGGGAGAGTGACAGAGAGAGGGAGAGAGAGAGACAGACTGCAAGAGCGAGAGCTTGGGCAATTTGTAGGGAGAAGGGAGCGCGCGTCTTTTTTTTCGGGCCCTAGACAACTGAGCGCTGCGTTGAGTGAGGTAGGAAATTTATAGTTGTTATCAGCCCCTCACGCAAACACGCACACACACACACACACACACAGCGTGTGGAAAAGTCAAAACAAACAATAATCGAAAATTCGGGCTAACGAAAACTAGGTCAATTCCCAGCAACCGCCCACCACTCCAGACAAACTGCAGCTGCCATTTCGTAATGCATTCCTCTAAAATTACACAAACTGTGAAAATAATGCAAGCTAATTAATTATCTACTAATTATTTAGAGTCTGCAATGCGCCGTTTACAGCATTAGACGAGTTTAACTATTTATAGACAGCAAAGAATTTAGAAAGCATAGGCAACTTACCTTGCAGAGACTTTCACTATTAAATTAAAAATGTATATATATATATTTATAATTATATATATATATTTATCTATGTGCATTTGTTTATTAAAATAAAAATAATAAAATAAATAATTTTTTATAATTATACAAATTTTATAGAACTTTTCAAAACGCTTGTTCCTATGTTAGCTATATGTTTGATTGAAATTTGAGCAGCATAAGTTATGCTTTATATTAATGATATTTTAGGAAACCAATCAAAGATATTAAACAATAATACAAACAATAAAAAATTATACAATTTTCAACTGTTTATTCCTTAGGGCAGCTATAACTTATAGCTGTTCAATTTCCATTGAAAGCATTAGTAGATTGCATTAAAAGCAATAAATTTGTTCATACGACAACTAAGTTATCAACAGCTGATTCCTATGATAGCTTTATGATATAGTCTAAAAAATTGGCTTATATTTATTTAAGAAGTATAGAAGCTATTAAAACTAATAATGTGTAAATGCACACATTAAAATCATGTTGAAAAAAGTTCTTCACACAACAATTGTATAGATAACTGAACAACGTTTGCCCATTATTAACTTGTACTTACTTTTCCTAACAGGCAAGAAGCTGAAGAACCTAACGGATTAACAATCAGAGCAATTATGTGACTCGTAGATACATATTTTAAATTAAATTTCTTAAGATTGTTTGAGGTATCAGCAAAAACCAAGAAGAATTTCAAAGATACTCAAGGTTCAATCCGATTCCCTTCAGCTTAGGAAAGCTTAGCTATGTTTTATGGAGTTCAAAGCGTCTCAATCAAATTATTAGACTTACCTGCATATTCTGCTAACATAAAGATAATTAGCACTTTCATTTATTTCTCAAAAGCCATAAAAACAAAATATATAAACGGGTTATATTTTTACTAACATTGTTTTAGTTTATTTCTTATATGCATAAAACTCGTTTATTTCTCCATAATTGCAGTTGCTAAACAATGCATTTTATAACGGTTAATATATATTTATATATAATGGTAATTTTTTTACAGACATAGAATTGAAGAGAACTTAACAGTGGCTTAATTTGATTTACAAACAAAATGATTTTATTTATTGATTTCGAAAATATGTCAGTGATATTTTTTTTTTTTTTTTTTTTTGTATATTTTTGCAATATTTTTCATAGTTATTTTTTTCTTGTTTTGCATAAGTTTGATGAATTGATGTATGGTTTTCATTGATTACTGTAAAAGGGTTTATTGCATGACATCAGTGGGGCGGGGGGGAGGAGTGTGGATTGTTGGGGTTATGAAGTGGGGGGAGGGAGGAGTAAAGTGTTGAATTAAACCGCAGGTATTTCCACAAATTTGTCATTTTGTCTCATGTGTGTGTGTGCGTATGCGTGTGTATGTGTGTGTGTGAGTGAGTGTCTCGCTCTGATCGATCCGCTGCGACAAATACCGTAAACTGAACGCGAATTTAACATTATTATTTGATTATTATGATTGATTGTTTATGTGTTTGATTGTTGATTGTTTTGTTTGATGGGATTTCTCTGATTTTCTGATTTTATGCTACGTTATTTTTTGGACCTTCTTAATGTAAATGTAACTTGTACATATTCATGTGTCTGTATCTGTGTCTGTGTTGCTATTGTGCATGTGTGTGTGTGTGTGTGTGTGTGATGCAACGTTATGCATTTGTTGTTTTAACATTAGTTAGAAGCGCACTCTGTGGTATGCTGCCCTTTGTCAATCGCTTAATGGCAATCTTGGCAACACCCTTCTGACACTCCGTTGATCCACCCATTAACACCAGGAAGAGCCCATTGTGGGCCACCGTATTCCAGACGCGTTCAATACAATTATCTAATTTGGCTGCCGAGCGCTCGGCACTCTCAACCATAAAGTCACGCTCAGGCACCAACAAATTGGCAATGGTCAAGGAATTCTCGAGCGCTATCTCGTTGACCTTGCGCACCGCCTCCTTGGTGGTGGATACCTCATGGACATGCACCGTTTTATTGGCATCTTTGGGCGCCGTCTCCTCTGCCATTTGTATGACCTCTTTAAGGCGTGAGTGCATGCCGCCCACCGTCACAATTGCCGTCCGTTTATCCCGCTTCGTTGCATGCGCAAAGAGATTGTTGGTGAGGCCATCGCCACATGTGGCACGTATGACATCGTGGATGCGTTTACGTTGCGAGAGTATCTCGTCGCCGAACTCAATGCTATTGGCCAGCTTCATTTTGACCAGCTTGAGTGTGGCACGTGAATCTTCTATGGAATCGTGTCCATCCTCATTCTCCTGAATGCTCTCCTGCAGGAAGGTCTTGGCCAAATGCTTGAGTTTACTTTTACGCTTGCGCACGCCCGAAATGTTAAAGCACACACTGGTGTCTATCACATACGGATGCATCATTCGCATCGCATTCAAATCGGAATTGAGCGACTGACCCACCAGTATCGCATCCGGAGGCAACAGCTCCGATACCTCGCGCTGCACATCCGTTAGCTTCTTCGTAACAGACTCCATAATGTCCGCCGTTATGCCAGAGTATTGGGTAAGGTAATCGGTGATTTTGTTGACGGGACGCACCAGCGTCTCATATACCGTTTGATATTTTTCATCCACAATGGATATACGCGTCAATTCATTCGCACCCGTCACAGTCCGACACATCTCACAATCCACACCATACATGGGACTACGATCTGTAACCGGGGCATACGATTCCTTAGTAAACACATAAGACTTGAAGCGGGCTTGCAGCTCCCCTTGCAGCGGTATGGGATAACCCTCATCGACCATTTGCAGAGCCGACAGCAGCAGCTTTGTGCGTGGAAACTTATCGTCTGGATGCAGGCCGGTTGGTATTATTTGCTTGCTTTGCTTTTCCATTGGGAAAATGGCCTTAACGAACAGTGTGGGATCCTTATTCAGTTCCACAGCCGATTCCAATGATCCGTGCGCGTTGATTAACTGCTGAGCCTGCACATGGGTCAGGGGAATCTAGTGAGGGAATAATACTGAGGATGAGTACAGTGTGGGAATTACTACTATATATTATGACTTACCTGGGCAATTGTATCGATGATCTTGCCCTCGTCTTGCGGTGGCATTACCATTTCCAGTTTCGTTTCAAATATCCGATTCGTTGCCTCAAATAAACTCTCATTGGAAAGGTAATGATAGAGCGACAAGCCCTCCAAAATGAGCACCACACTGTGCGATAGACTCTGAAACTTTTCGGCACTGCACCAGCGATCGGGCATACAGGGACTCTTCTTACCGATGAGCGCAGCCATCAGGAGATGCTGTATGTCCGTTAGAAATATTGGTGTACGTTCGTCCTGTGGTATTTCCAGGTGTGCTCGCCTGCCCATATCGCGTAGATTCACTGCAGGCACACTTTCCAACTCACGCTTGCGACGTCGCAGCTCTGTGGACAGGGATTTATATTGTTCTTGGGACAATGTGAGACTCACATTGTCAATTGTGTTGTCACCGCCAGCTGAATGATTGCGACTCCTTTTTATTTCGGGCTCATCGGATGTTGCCTCGCCAGCATCGTCATCAGCAGCAGTTACTGTTGTCTCACTGCTGCTATCTGCCATGATGGTTAGACGATTTCTCGGTTTTCTCTTGTTGCATACTGTGATAAAACCGTCATCCTCCTCCTCCTTCGCCACTTCGTGGTCGAGGCGATTTGTTAGCTGCTCTGCCTCGTGTATGCGATCCCTGTCATTCATCTGTATTATGTTCGCCAACGCCGCTAACTTTTTCTTTTTCTTCTCATTGCGCTCTTGCTGCTTGGAGGACAATTGCTCTTTCATTTTCATTCGCCTGTTGGTTAAACTATAAAACGCGAGGCAAATAAAAACACATGTGAGTTTTAGATAGAGATGCAAGTATCTCTATGTTTGTGTTCAACGATATTTATCGATGTTATCGATAATGGAATTTAGTATAATTGTGCTAAGCCTTAGCCTCAGATCTGTTCAATAAATTATAGTTACCCAGCATATATTACGTTAAAAAAGAAAGCAATTCAAGTATTCTATACATATCCATTAAGTTATCAATCAACTTTTTAAATATGTTCGATTAAATGATTCGTTCCACTCAACAAACGAACTGAGTTCGGTTCGTTCATTTAGTTCAATTACAAAATCATCGCTCTGTTATTAACAGCGCGAATTTTAAAACATAACAGAATTATGTAATATTACATAATAGCTTGGGAAATAGTACCGAAAATATGTAATATCGATAACTCTTAACGAGATCTTTGAACATACAATAGTATTTTGCCGTTAAAGTTTATATATTGATCATCAAATGCATGCTGTATTCGAAACCAACAAAGGGTAGAGCTTTAGCAGTTAACACAACTACTGTACATAACAGCGATTATACTAAATTCGATAGAGTTAAATACATTGTATATCGAAGCCCATTGCAATAGTGCACATCTCTATACACTTTAACCGTTAGAAACCCGCGTGTTCTGAAAAATTTGCAGCTTCCACGAAATTGTACAAAAATAGAAGTTTTAAACGAAAGTGCAGTGAATACTTTATATGGAAAAATGTATACAGCTGTTAAGCCTCTCTCAAAGTACTTGCAGCTGAAGTCGGTTCGCATTTACGACGGAATATTCACACTCCACGCAAAATGCACTTGTGCCATTTTGTTGGCGTTCACATTTTTGCTGTCTTCGAAGCAATATTTTGGTGATCCTGTAGTTTGTATATCGGAGATGCCACAGACTGACTTTGTGGTGTCTCATTGCTGGACCATGGGAATGTACATTATCGACTACGATGACGCCCAATTGATGGCCAATCTGAGCAAAAGTATTCAAAAAAGCTACAAGCGGGATTACAACAACAAAGAGATGGAGGAAAATATGTTAAACAACGCATTGGGATTGAACGACATTAAAGGACGTGAACGTGTCTTTCTACGTTACTATCAGTGGGTTGTGCCGGTGCTGATGTTGCAGTCTTTTGTATTCTACCTACCGGCATTTCTCTGGAAGAAATGGGAAGGTGGAAGACTCAAGAATCTGTGCGCCAATCTCGAGGATGCACTTGCTTCAAACGAAAAGAACTTGACACATCTACGCAAGCTGGCCAACTACTTTGCACGTGACCACAAAGAGTCGCATATGCGCTACTTTGTCTGGTACACTTTCTGCGAAGTCTTCAACTTTATCATTAGCGTAAGTTGTAGTTAATTAACTAATCTATGGCTAAATATCAATAAACGTCTGTCTTTCTTAGATTGTCAATATGCTGCTGTTAAACGTGTTTTTGGATAACTTCTGGTCGCACTATGTGAAGGCATTGGCCGCAGTGCCCACCTACAATTGGAATGAATGGAATCGCATTACCACACACATCTTTCCCAAGATTGCCAAGTGTGAGATTATCAAATTTGGCTCCAGTGGCGGCTTTGAGTATCGTGATAATCTCTGCCTCTTGCCGCTAAACACATTGAACGAGAAGATCTTTGTGTTCCTTTGGCTCTGGTTCATATTGATGGCAATGCTGGCAGCCTTCAAGCTAATCTATCGCACTTTTGTCATCTTCCATCGTGGCCTACGCATTCAATTGCTACGCGCCCAATCACGCTTCATGTCCAAATCATCCATAAAGCGCGCGTTATGCGGCTTCAGTTGTGGGGATTGGTTTATCCTAATGCGTGTCAGCAGCAACATCAGTCCCGAGCAGTTTACCCAACTGATGAGTCTGCTCTGCACCAAACAGTCGACCACGGAAAAGTCCATGTCACACAGCGTGGACACCAATTGAATTTGGATACAACTTAAGCCAAACATACGAACTACTTATAAGGTAAACCAAGTACTATCTATTTGTATTAATCATTGTTGAACTGATTACTCGATATGAAAGGATTATCGAAATGAAACGTAACTTTAATTTCAATTGAAAACAATGAATGAATAAATTCATTTGCATTAACTTAACTAATCGAGCAAGATGTATATGTCTATTATATATCTACTTATCACATTCAATACTCACCATTCGTTCTGACTCTGCTGGGAATATATAATTGTTCCGCACATTTTGCTCACCCGTTGCGTGAGGTGAACTAATCGCAGTAATTGATAAAGCAGACACTTTATTGAATTTTGCATCAATTTTTTGTGAAAGATTTCTGTTATAATTAATGTTAATAAAACATCTTAAAACATATTTGTGGGGCGGAGGAGAACACATTATCATTTGTCATAGTTACTTACTTTAAATCTGATAATAAAATTTTGATAAAAGTTTGGACTGTTTCCTCGGAAGTTTTCATGGAGGGTTTTTTTTTTGTTTGTTATTAAAGGGTATATTTATTTGCGTGTCTGTTTTTTTGTAGGTCTTTAACTAAAAAAATATTTTTGTTGTACGTTTTTAGTGTACGGAATTTGTAAAATGACGACTCAAAACTTAATTTTGGATGTCTATAAGTCAAGGCTTGCTTGGCCATTTCAATTGATAGTTGTATTCTTGATGAGTTGGTCACTTTTTTTTTTTGTTGTTTTTGGTTTGTAATATTATTATCAACTGGGTGGGTGGTTCGTTGCTCTGCAATTCCCTTCAACTTGCACTCTTCTGGGCTAAGTTCTTCCATTTTTTTGTGTATTTATTTTTGCTGTGCTCGCAATTTGCTGCACATTTTCATTAACCAAAAAATTGTTAAGTACAAAGCGCAGCATAAAATGCAGAGCGGAACTGGGTCGACGACGTCTGATCCACTTTCCGAAAGCTTTATAAGTGCGTCCAGAGCCGACAACCACTTCAGTTGCCGGTGGTTCTTCGTGTGCTCGTCGTGAATATCTTTGGATAATATTGGATTACCAAACAGCAACAATTGCAAATTATATCTGTGCTTTCTTGTTATTTTTTATAATTTTTTGTTTGTTGTGTTCAAGTGAAGTTTATGCCTGTTCCATTGTAATTCGATGCTCCTTGCGGCGCCGGCTTCAATTGTATAATTAATTGACAAAGTGAAAGTGCAAGAATCTCGTCAAGAAGAACAACCTGTGTAAAGTGATGAAAGAAAGTCTGGCAAATAGTTAATAAGAAAATAAAGATGAAACTCAGTTTGGACGGTAGGTTTTTAATTAAATTAAATTATATGATAAGTAATAAGTCAATACACTGATGGCCAAAATATTGATCAGAGCTTAAAGCAAGATCAAGATACTGTGTAAAGTGATGAAAGAATATCTGGCAAATAGTTAATAATATAATTAAAATGAAAATAAGTTCTTTAAATTATATGATAAGTAATATGTCTATACACTGATGGCCAAAATATTGATCAGAGCTTAAAGCAAGATCAAGATACTGTGTAAAGTGATGAAAGAATATCTGGTAAATAGTTAATAATATAATTAAAATAAAAATAAGTTCTTTAAATTATATGATAAGTAATATGTCTATACATTGATGGCCAAAATATTGATCATAGCTAAACGCTTCGATTTATTGCCCAGTTTTGATAAATTTGATGTCATCAGCAATTCAATAAATTGCGAAATTACTTGCAATAAATAAAACAAAAAAAATAAAGAACAAATTTAAGTTATTTTTTGCATTGATTTTTTGTTATTTTTTTTTCTTTATAAAAAACTGTTAAACTATGTTAAAGTTATTAACGTGTAAACATAAATTAATGCAAAGCTTAACAAAAATAAAGCAACAGAAAGTTTGAAAATGCAATTGTGTAAGAATTATGAAGTCGCTGTCAAGTCGAAATCGTGATGCCCTTACAGCAATAGTTGAACTGCCTTAAAATGCTTAAATGATTTGATTGTAAGCTGAGCTTTGACCTTGACATTCCCAGAGTTGGAGGCCAAACGCTTGGTGCGTCCTCCTCGTCGTTTGCCCTGCGCCCGCATTCTGATCATCTCTGTCCTTGTGCTCCTCACGCTCTTCTTCTCTCTGATATATCATGGCATTGTCATAGAGCGCATGGGTGAGTAATCCTTATTTTATGTATGTAATGTATGTTTTACATGAATTTCTCAACATTTTACAGATCGTTTGAGGCAGATTATGATGTTAAATGAGGAACACGCTCAGAGGATGCAGCCCATCGATGAGGATCTATTTGTGCCTCATGCGCAATTGCAACCATTTCATATACCGCTAAAGAAAGCTGATCCTAAGGAGCTAGCGCTGCGAATGAAGCATCAGCGCTTCAAGTTTCGCTTGAAACATAAACTGCGACCACGCCGCAGTATACAGGAGTTGGATCCCATTGATCCTCTGCAGCTGCAGGCCAGCATGCAGCACTTATATACAAGGCTGCGAAGTAAGCGAGCGAGGGCGGCGTTAAGTAAGCTAGAGAATGATTATGTGCGTTGCAAGAAACAAACTCAGGAGGATTGCATGAGCGCCTTTATGCGCATGTATCAGATGGCCAATGAAATCAATGAAAAGCTGGGCAGGATGAGGGATATGATTAAAGGGCAACTCGACTCAAGCAGCGTGGAATCTCTGGACTTTGAACCCTTTGTGCCGGCCAAGAAGACAAGAACAACAGAGAGTCAAATTCCAGAAGTGACAACGCCGCTCACAAATGGCACTGGCAATGCCACCGTTGACACCACACTGAAACCCATGAGGGTGAAGATAAAACCGGCGAAATTCAGTTGGATTATCGATGGACATGGCCACGATGAGCAGGAGGCATATATGGAGAATACACCAAGAGTGGTGGCCACCACCGAGCACACCACGGCGAGTACCATAGAGAGCACCCTAGCAAGCACCATTAGCACCACCAGCTCGACAAGTGGCAGCACCACCAGCTCGACTAGCGTCAGCACCACTAATCCCTTGTCAACTCTGGCAACTGAGCCGCTTGATTTGGATGCCATTGCAGATAACATAACTTGGATCTTGGATCGCTTTGATAAACCCAAGGAAATTCTACACACCACCGAGAGCACGAGAGTTAAAGCAACCACTGAAGCTTTAGAGATAACCACGCTTTATGCGGTTGAACATCAGGACACCAGCCGTGCAGCAGCTGTGGAGCTGAGCCATGACAGCACTCAGGCAACCACTGAGGCTACAACAGTTGGCTTGGAGCCACTGGCAACCACAGCGGCAGCAACAGCAGCAGCAGCTGAGCATGAGACACAAACAGCAGAGGTTAAAGAGCAGCTGCTGTCTACGAGCCAACCAAACACAACTCTACTTAGTACAACCACAGCTCCAACCACTGTCAGCACCACTACTACTGCAGAAACTGTCAAACCCACTGCGCATATCACAAAGCAAAAACCACTCAAGTACAGTTGGATCATTGATGGCGCCGAGGACAGCAGCGAGTTGAGCAACAACAGCACCACAACAGCAGCAACAACAATCACCACAGCATCCACATTGCCAGCCACTGAAAGCACCACAGAGATTTCACGTGCTGTACATCCCTTGGACAATCCCAGCAGCTTGGAGAACATGCTGGACAGCATGGAGCGTCATGAGGAAGATAAACCACTAATCAAAGTGTTGAATGAAACCACAACTGTTGCACCAGCACAAACCACACTCGATGCTGAAGCAGATAGGCCACCCATCAATGTGTTGAATGAAACCACAACTGTTGCACCACCACAAACGACACTCGATGCTCACCCAGAGAAGTCACCGATTAATGTGTTGCACCACAATGAAAGCCACAACTCGAGTGTCTATGATCGCAGCCACTGGATGCAGCAGTTTGAGCAGCAGGCAGCCAATGCACAGGATGAGCTAATCGATACGTTTGGCACGGAGCAGGATGCGAAAAGTCTGGAGCAACTGGGTCCCAAATTGAATACGGTCAATGGCAAGAAGACAAGTGGTAAGTGTAGCACGCTGTAGACTTTTCAGTGGTCCAGTTAATCTCTATGTTAAATGCTTTGCAGCTGGCGATGCACAGCTTATTACGTTATGCGCCCATATTGCCAGAAGGATGCGCCAGAAGGCTGCCTCCGAGAATGCCTTGGGTGGAATGGGCGACACGGAGACCTTCACTGCCTCGCCCAGCGTGCAGTTCACCAGTCGTGGTCCCGGTGGCTTTCCCGTCTCTGGGGAAACTATGAAAGCCTCCGCGCAGTTTATGTTCAATCCCAACTTTGGCATGCCCAGCATTCCCGTCTGTTTCTACATGACGCCAGCTAACTTCCGGATGCCCATGTGGTCGCCAACGCCATCGTTTATGGGCATGCAGGGAGGACAATTTGGTGGCTCCTCCAATGCTGGTGGTGGTATGTTCTTTATGCCGCAACAACAGCTCGGACCGACGGGCAATTTCTTTGGTGGCACCGCCGGCACAGCGGGTGGTGCACAGAATCAATTGCCAAACATCTTCTCAAAGAATGCGGCACCACAGAAGCCGGGCAACGGACAGCAGCAGGTCTACTGCACCTACATGCAGAATCAAGCGCAACAGGCTCAGCACCAGGCACAGAGTCAATCCATCCAAGCTAATCTCTCACCTGTCAGTCAGTCTGGTTTCTCCAATGCCAATTTCAAGATGCGACATGCGAATCAAACGGCAGCTGGCGCACATCCAAGTCAGATCATCTATGCTTCGTATGTGGGTGTGCCACAACAGACGCCTGAGCGTCACAGTTGTCCGGATGCAGAGCAGGTGGCTTGCTATGGACGTAAGGAATGCATTGCCGCCTCCAGCTGGTGTAACAACGTTGTCGACTGCTCCGATGGCAGTGATGAGTCCGCTTGCACATGCGCCGATCGTTTGGATGAGGAGCGTCTGTGCGATGGCTATGAGGATTGTCCCATGGGCGAGGATGAGCTGGGCTGCTTTGGCTGTGAGTCGTTGGCGCATTCCTGCTACGAGAATGCCGAGGAATATGCTCGCCACAATCGCTCCACGTTGTCCATGTGCTACAGTCGCTTGGAACGATGCGATGGCTTTCAGAATTGCTTCAATGGACGCGATGAGTTGCAGTGCAGCATGCTGGTCACAGATGTGCCACAACACATGGTAAGCAAAGAGATCTTCTACAGCAACAATAGCTAATCCCATGTCTGATCCCGCAGTACCATGCTGCATCCGCCTCTGAGGGTTATCTCTATCGCAACTATCGTGGCGATTGGTATCCTGTGTGCAACAATGGTGCCAAGTGGGCAACAGCTGCCTGCGAGCTGCAGGATGTCAACGAATCAACTGATCTTAGCTTCAGGCAGCTAACACTGCCGGGTCCATTCATTGAGCCCTCACTGCATGCGGGAATTCACTTTGCCCAAGGCTGCCATGGACGCAATGATCACGATACGCTGCTGGATCATGTGGCCTATGTGAAGTGCCCGCCTCCAAAGTGTGGATTGCCCAGCAAGCAGCTAGCGAAGCGTACGAAACGCTCGAAGAGGGCTACGTTCGAGGATCACGAGCAATTGGACAAGGGACGCATTGTGGGTGGCAGCTTTGCAGGTGCCTTGCAATGGCCCTTCGTGGTGGCCATCTATCGGGATGGCAAGTTCCACTGCGGCGGCACCATTTACACAGAACGTTGGGTAAGTTGCTGCTGATAGCAATCAGCTGCCAAGATGTAGTCGACTCTAGCTCTACTCTAAACTTCCCTACAGATCATCAGTGCTGCCCACTGTGTCATCAACTTTGCCAAGTATTATTATGAGGTGCGTGCTGGACTCTTGCGCCGCACCAGCTACTCACCTGCCACACAGATCCAAACAGTCTCCCATGTTGTGGTGCATCAGGCCTACGAGCGGCGAACCATGCGCAATGATCTGTCGCTGTTGCGTGTTGCTGCTCCGCTACAGTTCAATCGTTGGGTTAAGCCCATTTGTTTGCCGGATGTGGGACGCACCACATTTGGGGAGGATTGGATCTGGGGTCCAGAGGAGCACACACTCTGCACAGCTGTGGGATGGGGCGCCATTAGAGAGAAGGGTCCAAGCAGTGAGTAACTTGCGATTGCTTGCTGTGCATGCTATCTATAAATCTCTCTGTTCCTCTCCGTTCCAGGTGATCCCTTGCGGCAGGTGGTCTTGCCCATACGCAAGCGTTGCACAGATCCAGAGGATCAGGCTTCTGAGGATGTTTGTGCCGGCGATCCGGGTGGCGGCAGCGATGCCTGCCAAGGTGATTCAGGTGGTCCGCTCTTCTGTCGCAGCGTCAATCAGACGGATGAATGGTATCTGGCGGGTGTGGTCAGTCATGGCAATGGCTGTGGTCGACCCAAGGAATTTGGTGCCTACACGCGAGTTGCTCTCTATCTTGACTGGTTAAATTTGGCTGTCATGCCACGTCTGTTGCCAGCGAAGCAGCCCGTTCAACTCTGTCCCGGTTTCATGTGCGTCTGGGGCGGCAAACGTTGCGTTGCCCAGCGACAACGCTGTGACCGCAAAGTGGATTGTCTGGGTGGCGAGGATGAGATCGGTTGTGCCTACAACTTCATACCCGACATGGTTGGGAGCAGCAACCCAAACATAAGTACAACGACAGAAAGTGATTACTATCCATTGCCAAAGCAGCAGCCACAGGATATGGAAACCCAACAGTCGATGAATAATCAGAGTCATGAAGTGGACATAGAAGATGCCGATCTGTTGGCAGCGATTCAAAGCGAGCAGCAGAATACAACAATGTCCACAACAGTTGAAGAGGAAAGCACACAGGTGTCTGAGGCAAGCAGCGAGTTCGATATAACAACAACAACAGAAACAGCAACTTTAGCAACAAATGCAGCAACAACAACTTCAGAAATGCTGTCAGCAACTTTAACAACTCTCCCAGCAGAAGAAGCAACCACAACAGCAACTCCCGCATCTCCCTTAGCCACATCTCCCACAACATCATCCCCTACGGAAACTTCAATCGCACCCACAACTTTGCCGTCAACCACAACAGCAAGTTGGCCCACTTCCACGGAGGATTTCATGAAACTCACCGAGTTGATAACGCAACTACTGGAGGAAACGACAACAACAGCAACAGTTGCTGAAGAGTTGACAACCATAACAACTGATGCGCCTAGTTTGACCACAACGCCAACAACAATAGCAACAGCAACTAGCACAGCAACAACAACAGACATAGAGACCACAACTATAGAAAGTTCCAGCTTAGCTGACAACAATGCAACGCAAGTAATGACAGAACCAACAACAATGGAGGCAACAGAGAAGCAAACAACAGCAAAGGAGGCAACAACGAATGAGACTACCACAATGGAGACAACAATGATGCACACAACAACTGAGAACACAACAACTAAGGACACAACAACTGAGGACACAACAACTAGGGACACAACAACAACACAATCAGCAACAAAAGAGTTCGCCACAGACCCAGCAACGTTGCCGACAACAACGAAGCAGCAAGCAACAACACAGTCAACAACAACACAGTCAACAACAACTCAACCCACAACAACAACAACGCAAACTACAAGCACAACCACCGCAACAACAAGCATCAGCAGCAACAGCACTACTTCAACAACAACGACAACAACAGAGCACAGCAGTGTCAGTCCAAAGAAACAGTTGCCGCACAAGTTTATTTGCCAAAAGTAAGTAAGCAATCTTATCTTCGTTTCAATTATTTAACACTTTCGTTTTACTTGTCAGAATGCCACAGATTGTGGATCTGTCGCATCGCTGTGATCGTAAGCTGGACTGCGAGGATGGCACCGATGAATTGCACTGCACATGTCGTGACTATCTTAAGGGCAGTCTCAGTGTCCTCATCTGCGATGGCAAAGTGGACTGTGAGGATGTGAGCGATGAGCAGAATTGTGGTAAGCAGACTGCAGATGCAACTAGCAATGTCCCTGTATACTGTGAGAGAGAAGAAGATCCCTCAAGTGCAGCTTTTCCTACCAATCACAGACATGTTCGGTTGTCTACTAATTATTTCTACAATTTGTTTCAATTCACAGGCAGCTGCCAGGCGAATGAGTTCCATTGTGCGCTGTCCAAGAGCTGCTTGCCGCTGCACAAGCGTTGTGACAATGTGGTCGACTGCAAGTTCAAGGAGGACGAAAAGGATTGCTGTAAGTGTAAACAGAGTCCAGTATAGATGCAACATTAATCAACTTATTAACTACCTTGGCAGTTGCTTTAACCAATGGCCATGATGTGCACTATGAGGCCCATCAGCAGCCCAAGTTCAGCAGCATTGGCATCTTCTCCAAGAATGCGCATGGCCATTGGCGTGTGGTCTGTGCACATGAGACGTCTTTCCATGAGCATCAGGCGGAAACAGCGGATTCAGTGTGCGCTCTTTTAGGTTTCCATGGCGCACACTTTTACAACAGCACCGAGTTTGTTGGTCATCGGGAGAGGCATCCCATTACACCGGAGTTGTCGAAGCAATCTCTGCTTGGCAACACACAACTGCATGTGCTGATGAGTGACAATGTGCACTTTGCCAGCTCCGAGATGCACGTGCCGGCTCGTGATCATCACAAGCTGCCCAGACAACATACGGCTGCCGTACACTCGAACAAGTGTGTGGGCATCTATGTGGAGTGTAATCCTCGCTCAAATGCAACGGTTCCCCTGAAAATACTCAGCGCTGGAGAGGCTGTTAAGTTGAATTCCTCGCAGCATATGCCAGCATTGTTGCCCACCATTGAGACCCACAACAAGCCAAATGTGCACTTTAAGCCGCATCTTCCAGCACAAATAGTCAACAAAAAGGATGAGATCATGGATCGTTTGGAAACACTAATCAAGAGCAAGAAAAACAAGACATTGTTGGTGCAGGATCAACTACACGAAGCCATTGAGGAGCTGCATTGGCCCTGGCTTGCAGATGTCTATGCGAATGGTGAACTCTGGTGCCTGGGCGTGTTGCTGGACAAGCATTGGCTGCTGGTCCACGAGACTTGCCTCTCTGGCATAAGGTGAGCTTATTGCCTTCTCTCTTTGAATCTATCTCATGCGCCAGTCCTCTGCAGCTTCGATACTCACTATATCAGCGCTCTGCTGGGTGGCGGCAAGACCAGACGCACCTTGCACCGCAGTAACCACGAGCAGATACGTCGTGTGGACTGCTTTGAGGCGGTGCCCAAGTCGAATGTATTGTTGTACCATCTGGAGCAGCCGGCAAGATTTACGCACCATGTGTTGCCCACCTTTTTGCCGGATACGTAAGCAACTGCAGTTTAAGCAAAAGTACCAGTCATAACACTATTTCACTTCACAGTTCAAGTCAGCAGGAAGATGAGGTAGAGGAATGCATCAGTGTGCTGCACGATGATTACTCGGGACGCATCAAAACAGTGGCCATAACAAAGTCCAACAATGATACCAGCTGCAGTTCCTGCTATCAGTTACAGGAGCAGCGACCGGCTGGCAATTTAATGCGTATACTTAATGTCAGCGCTGAGGATATGGCTTCCATATCGGAGGAGGTGGAACTGATAAGCGGTGTGACGGCCAAGGAGTTGCCAGCGCTCACAAAGTTCACCAGCTGCACACAGTTTGGCCAGAAGAACTTTAGTGCCACTCAAAGTCATCCCAGCGATCAGGGTGTGCTTGTCTGTCGTCACGCCCACACGGGTTGGTTTCCCTCCGCCATCTTCAGCTACAACAATACAAATTGTCACAGCTTCCAGTCGCCGTTTAACATCAGAACACTCGAACAGTCTTATAAAACTCTGCAGAATATAATGGGTATTTCATTTGCTAACACTTTATTTAAGTTAGTTTCTTAATCTTTGTTTCTATTTGAAGATCAACCGCATTGCAGCAATGTGCAGTCATCGCCAGCTTGTTCAACACATCGTTGTCCGTTGGGCGCTTGTCTGCCGCAGTCGGCGCTATGCGATGGTCGCAGTGATTGCCACGATAACAGCGATGAGGAGGAGTCCAAATGCCGTGAGCTGAAGCAACGTTGTGGACCGGGTGAAATGAAATGTCGCTCCAGCTCCAAGTGTGTGCACAAGAGCAAGTTTTGTGACCATGTGCCAGACTGTGAGGATATGACGGATGAGCCCACCATATGCAGTTGCTTTACCTATCTACAGTGAGCAACGAGTCTAAATATATTGTTGAGAGAATGAACCAACCGTTTCTTGCTTACAGAGCCACGGATCCGTCCAAGATATGTGATGGCAAGCGCAATTGCTGGGACAAGAGCGATGAGAGCTCTGTGCTCTGCAATTGCACGGCGGATCACTTTCAATGCAGCTCGTAAGTGCCCCACAAACACTATACTTCTATTGGCCTCAATTACTCCTATCTACAGCTCACCTGAGGATTGCATACCACGTGATTTTGTGTGTGACAAGCAACCCGATTGTCCCAATGGCGAAGATGAACGCTATTGCTTTGGCATTGAGCATCCGCTGCAGGAGCAACAACTGGATTATTGGTCAGGTCAAAAGCAGACAGTGTCACAGCATGGCCAGGTCATTGAGCAATCCTATGGTATTTGGCACACCAAATGCTTTCCCAAGAGCACACCACCCAGCACCGCTGAGGTGCGTGACATTTGCAAAAGGCTTGGCTACAATCCGGATCGACAGCCCAGCTATCGTCTCATTGACGATGCCGCCAATGAGGCAGTGCATACCTATGAATGGGCAGATAGGCGAGGACGCAGTTTCAGCAATGACACCTTGGTGGGCAAGTATCGAGACTCCACCAAGGCGCTGATCATTAGCAAATTCTCGCCGTTGCAGTTGAACGATCGTCTCACGATCTTCCTCAAACCAAGTCGCCCCATTGCGGAGCTGGTCAGATGGAATTCCACGGATTCGAGTCGTTGCTTCAGGCTGGAAATACGTTGCGCCTGAAAGGTATTCCCATTATCCATTACCCATATCTTCAAGTTTCCTATTTGTTTTTACTTTTTGTACGTTTTAGTAGCAAAATAAAAAACGAAATTCCATTTTTTTATAATTAAATATTAACTTTTTTATTTTATTTATATTATATTTAGTTTTTTTTAATCAGTTTTCTAGTTGTTGCGTAATTTTTCTTTTTATTTTTAGAATCGTTTTGTTGTTAATGTTTGTTTTTTTAAGCCGGGTTCTTGGAATTTACGTTTTATGTTTAACAAACAAATTTTTTGTTTTATAAATGTAAAAAATCGCATGTTTTGTTGTTGTTGTTGTGGCTGATATTCTTTCATTTCTTTAGTTCAAACAATTTAATACTTAAAGCACTTATTATAATTGTTAATTTTGTTTTAATTATTAATTTAATTTTTATTATTTTGTTTTAGTATAAATTCGTTAAAAAGATTTAAGTTTGGTTTGTTTCGAAAGAAAGGTACTTGAGAATTATGAATGTATAATAATAATATTATATCTTAAGAGCAGTTAAACACCAGTTTCATAAGGGGAATTAGTCCAGTTTAGTAGCGGTGCGTTACAAGTAAATTTAACAATAGTTTATAGGTTTAAATATAAATATAAATATTTAACGAGCATAGGATTATAATTTTGTTTCAAAAAACTTTTAAAGAAGGCTGGGCATAAATTGTTTTTGTTGTTGTTTATTTAAATATGCTGGCAGAAAGTGTTTGAAATTTATAGATCTATATATTATATAGTTGTTAACGGAAATATCGGGCGATAAATTGAACTTTACTGCAAGCATATTTCAACTTCGGCTAGCCGAGTTTTCTTAATTTTTCTGGTTTTAAAAATTGTTTTATAAGTCTTTGGCGCTGATTACAACAATAAATATGAATTCATATATATATGTATATAGATGTATATAAGTATGTATAATTAATATAATTAGGTAGGTATTAACATAAATGTTCATAATGTTTATAGGGAACTTTAGTTAAATACTTTTTAAGTTATTTAGTTAAGTTTTGTTGATCTTCAAGTTGCGTTTCCTTGATTCTCGTACAAAAAACAATGTTTACTTTATTTTTTTTTATAATTTCAAATTGAATCACAAATCTTTTCAAAATATTTTGGTTTTGTGTTGTTTGTTTGGTTTGTTTGTTATTAGTATGTATGATTAATGCTTAGACTAGTTTAAGTGTTGTATTATTTAGATTGTTTGGTTGTTATACATGTATTTAAAATGTGCGTTCGTTTAAAAGCTATGCTAGAGTGTGTGTTTAAGCATTAGAGTGATTGATTTGTTTCTAGGGACTTGGGATTTATACATAGTAGATAGATCGAAAGATCGTTAGATACCATAGATAGTTAGAGGCATAAAGTTTTCAAACACAACCATTTTGCAATTCTAAGTTTCAGTGAAGGTTTAATCAAAAGCGTAAAACAGTTAAACAGTATCTTGGCTTATACTAAACTAGAATTAAGCTAAACTTTTGTTGCAAAACAATTTGTAATCTTAAATATCGTTTACGTTGTCATGAAACACAGCAGTTTTATTATATTTACACATACAATTACCAAATTAGTTGCTGTTACTAATGTTATGGCTTTATTATAAATGTCTTTTATTTCTGTTAATTTTTTTATTTCTTAGGAATTTTGTAAACTTTACTAGCTACACTTATGTATGTGTGCGTGTGTGTTTTAATTGTTATTAAAATTCTTAATGGAATAGTTGGTGCGTTTTTATTTACAATTAGTTATTTGTTTCTAGTTAGTTTATTTATTTATATATGCTAAGTAAGTATGTATATTAAAGCTTAGGAAGTTAGTTGATTTCACTGCATGTTTTTTTCACGTTTCGTCTTAACTTGAGAGTCAATTAAGTATAGAGGTGGTTAAGTTAAGTATGACGAGCTTACTTAATGCCATTTTAATTCATTTATTTAGTATTCTTTTCTTTTTTTAAATATAACCTTTTGAAATGCTTGTTGCAAGCAACCAAGAACTAAATGACAGCTGCAGTGTTGTGACACGTCTTCTGAATGGGAGGCTTCTGTCGAAGATGACACGAAGGTATTTAGATGCCGATGACTGATTTAGAAGGCTGTCATTAATTGTGACATCAGGGAGGAGTAAAATATAATAAAATAAAAGTATTGTAGACAAAACAAAAAACTTAAAAATTGCGCCAAAAACGCCATCTAGTTATTGCATACTTTCAGGCTGATGTGTATAAATGTTTTGCGGTTGCTCAGTACCAAAAAACTGTTGCATACTTTCAGGCCGTAGCTTAAATATGAATTTAACTTTATTTACAACTTTTCCGTTCGTCCTTGCACATCCTGGCGTAAGGACATACCTTTTTGTACTCCCAGAAAGTAGCACTATCGATTGGCATTCAAGGATTCCCGAGATTCTATAGAAAAATTTACCAACATTTTTTGCAGGGGGAGGCCTTAAAAATCCTCCGAAATCACAAAATCCGTTGTAACTCCGCCATTTTAAGGACTATTCGAATGTCCTTTGGCACACTGATAGTCCTCATAGCATTGTATCATGATATATACTGAAAAGGACGAAAGTCCTTGCAGAAGCGAAAATAAAAGGACTTTTCTCTAGAGAGAAAAGAGGCTATATTTCGAAAGTCCTTGGCAGAACCCTGTTGCAACTAATATCAAAGAATGGCTTTTATTAAGGAATATCGATGGACCAAAGGACATTCGAATCGTCCTGTTAGTTTTCGAGTTATCGAGGATTTTGTGTTTTCTGACCATTTTTAAGCGGTTTTCTGGTATGGAGGATAAGTCGAAAATTCAATGTTCCATTTGCAGCTACAAAAACAAATGGTGAGTACCCGCAAAATGAAATGAGAATCAATTCGTTGAATCAATTCAACATAAATACGCGCATATAAAACATAGTCTTATTATGATTTATATGCTGTGCCATGTTAAAGAACAATGACTGTGAGAATGGGCAACCGACAAAACAATAAAAAAGGGTCAACATAAATAATAATCAATAAATAATTCATATATTTTCACTAGAACTTTTGCACATAACACACAAAATGAGATTTTGAGCTTATACAAACAAATCTCTCTGACTAAATAAATAACTAAACAAATAATAATTATAATAATAATAGTAATAAAAAAAGAATTAAGCAATCACCATTGTCGGCTTTTCATTGTGCGTCGTCAGTAGTGGTATGCTGAGCCGATTGGGCTTACATATTAAACATAATAAAAAATTATATAACTAAACATTCGGTTAAACAAATTGAAATTATGATAGTATTTTAAGTAAACGCAGCACATTTATCCACATAAATATAAATTTATATGTAATTCTACATGAAGTTGACTATAATTTCGATCACTGTGCGATTTATAACGTTGGCTAAAGGACGTGTTGATTGATTTACTGATTTACGGATTCACTGATTGATTGTTTGATTGATTAGAGCGAATGAACGCGAGTGTTTAAATGTAGATTTGAGTTTCATTTGCATATTTAGTAGTTGATTGGCTATATTCCTACAACTTTTCTATCTCTCCCTCTCTCTGCTCATCTTCTACCCTTATACATAGTTGCGTAACTGTTTGCTACGTTGTCTAGAGGGGGGAAGGGGATATCTTAAGTACTTTTCTCTTTGCTCTTTTCCAAGGAGTTGCTCTCATCGGTGGGTGGTGAGTCCAGTTGGGTGCGCACCAAATGAGCAGGCAGTTCCATGTTGATAGGATCATTCAGACGCCTCAGATTGTATTCCAATTCCGCCGTTCTACGCTTCAGTCGATTATAGTTCTCCACATCAAACTGAATCTTCTTGGCATTCCGATAGATGTTCAATGTATATTCACGATTATATACATTCTCCATGATATATTCCTGCAAAAGATGATCAAATTAAAAGGATATTGTACTATAAGAGTTGGCTGGCAACTTACGCGCTTGGTTACACAATAATAGGCGTACATGGCCATTGTGGTGCCATAGGTGACAAAATAGGTAACCGGCTCCATGATATCCCAAGAGTATTCCCACCATGTTAGGCGTGCCAAGATGCCAAATTGCACAGACATGAGGCCCAGTCCCATCCAGGTCATCATATTGGTGCGACGTTCCGCCTTCTTGGCCAATTCCATTTTTTTCTAACAACGCGAGAGAAACGAATATCAATATATGACTGTAAAATGTGTTTAACTGTTAAGCAACCTGCTCTAGTGGCTCCAGTTCATAGCGTAGACTTTCCAGTTCCTTGGCCAATTGATGGCTCTTCTCCAGCTGATATTCTCCCACATTAAATGCCTCGTAGAGCTGTGGAAACACTCAAGTCTCAGCTGGCTTACTAAACATACCAAAGTGTATTGTGTTACCTGTGCAATAATCTTGCGTACATCGCCCATCTTATCAATGGTTTCCACTGTGATCTTTTCACGTTCCGGCGGCTGCACTTCCAGACAACGATTGTTAATTTGTATGCTGTAAAATGAATTAATTATTATTATTAATTAATTATCGAATTAATGAAATGATTGATTGATACGTTACGTACCTAAACTCATCATCCAGCAATCTTTCGATGGTACATGAGGAGGCAATTCGCACGCCATGCTTATTGATTATCGCAGCCCGATCAATGCCACGATCCTCCTCCCTCAGCATCGCCAGCAGATGCCCCACAGTGTGTGAGATGGGCTTCAATGCAAACTGGCACAACTCATTGCGACTGGGCAGGCGTATTGTCAAATGGGGCATACCATTCACATACTCCAGACTCACATCTGTGGGCGAAGAGAATCGTAAGCAAAACTTTGAGTTGTGTTCTACACATTTGTCAGTGTTTTTAAAAGTGATTCCCATTCTATTCATATGTCGCAATATTTTATAATATCAAAGCTTTTACTGACTACAATGAAATATATTGGAATATGCTTAAAAACAATTAAATTGTTTATTTTAAGTCCCCACTAAAGCCATCGAACAGCAGAAGCAACTTATGAATAGAGCTGTCAAGTTAATTAATTACATTACATTCTTATTTTAAATGAATGAAGAGGCGTTAATTATATTTTAAATTAATTCATTTCGTGTGTCCAAGATGCCAATATTAATTAATTGAACCCAATTAATGTTGCTTATTTCGACAGCCGAATGTTGGGACTTTTAAAAAAGTCAGAAAATTGAAATTTCCCATATTTTAAATAAAACTTTAAATATTTTTTAAAGAAGATTGTTTACATTTTAAACTGTAATTTAAGTTAATTTTAAATCAACGTTAATACAAGACAATTATGAAGCAAAGTTACTTCAAATTACTTAATTAAATTACATACATATTGCAATTGAGTAAAAAAAAAGAAAAATTATAAATCGGACTGTCAACTTACTTGAAATTAATTAAATAAACCAAATGCATGATTAAATTTAATGAATACATTATTATTTAATAATTTATATATTGAATTTAAATAAATAAATTGGCAACTAAATGATGAATAAAATAAATGAAATAAATATATAAATTGGGTTCTTATATACATTGACTTAATTAAATTAATTGATTTATAAATAAATAATTTACAAATTTAAAGCAAATGAATTCAATAAATTATTAATTATGGACAACTAAAATAAATGTCTTAAATAATTAAATTAAAATCATATTTAAATGAAATAAATTTCATTTTATGTCAAATTTTTGAAGTCGTACAGATTTCATAGGCTGCTCCTCAGCAGCCATTGTCAACATAATCTCTCGAGATTGTTTGCAGAACATGGGAGCTGTTTGCAGAGCCCAATTGGATAAATATGTGTGCTAACCTAGCCCAACAGTTTTATGGTTAGTTATATTTGCGAATAACTGTGCCACATTGCGTTGCAGTAAAATATTATTTATAATTGCGGTGAAGAAGAGCAGCAGCAGCAGTGGAAGTAGCAGCTACTCAAGGTTGTTGAATGCAGTTAGATGTTCGCATTGTTTGCTCAGCCATAACGTGGTGGCAAGCGGCAAGACAATTGTCCCTCTGCCCCTCTATATCTCGCTCTCTCTCTCTTTATCTCTCTCGCTGTGTGTGGCGAAGCTTTGAAGTTGCTACAAATGTGCAGATGACACACAAATGACAGCTTTAACAATTCAATTAGCTGCAGTTCCAATGCTGTGCATGCGTGTGTGTGGTGTGTGTGGTGTGTGTGTGTATTTACGCACACCTCGCAGGCGGCAAAGAGAAAAAAAAAAACAAATTTAAAAACTGTTTAAGTTATTTGTGTTTGTGCAAAGTTTTCACTTTGTCGCATGTGGGGGGCTTTCAAGTAGCACAAACAATGCGCGCCAGTTGCATATACTCTACATATATATATATATATATATATATATTTACGTATATGTATATATGTATATGCTACATGCAACACGCCAAGTGAGCAACGAAGCAAGCAAGCAAACACCATGCAACACCCTCTTTGCCACAACGTCAGCTTCTAATAAAGATTTGCCTCAACTTAATCGCATTTACTGGGTCTGGAGTCGCATCTGAAGTTGTTGCCTATTGATTGTTGTTGCTGTTGCTGTTGTTGTTGTTGTTGTCTTACGGCGCCACTGAAATGTGGGTAACTAGTCGTGTTGTTGTTGCTGTTGCTTGGCTAACTGCTAACTGAAGTCTATAGCTGTTGTTGTGATTATTATTTTCATGCACTTTGATTTTTTGGGATTTTAAACACAATTTTTATGTTTTCTTTTTCTTCTGTTGCGGCTTCTTCTGCTTCTGCTGCTGCTACTGCTGCTTCTTCTTCTTTGTTTGTTTCTCCTTTTATTATTGATAGTTTGAGACTTTTTTGTGTTAATTTTTTTCAGTTAACTTTCTGATTTTCGCGCTTGCAGACGTGTGTCTCGGTTTGTTGAGTCTCTTCTGCCAGCAGAAGGTCTCCAAAGTGTTTAACGTGCATTGTTGTTGTTATTGTTGTTGTACGTGGCAAGCAGCTATAAAAACGATTGCTATAAAGCATATGTGATAGAAGATGCCTCATACCTTAACTTAACTAACTAAATAAACTAACTAAATGATAGTAAAAACCGCTCACAAGCACAAGTGCCAACAAAAAGTTCTATGAACTTTGCTGTGTGCTTGCCACATGCCACATTGAGACAGTTTTATGAGCCGCAATCGCCACACACATACACATATTCACACACACACACACAACTCATACAAGCAGCTGATAACATTGTTCTTACACAGACCCCGAATAAGTTTAATTCTACAAAACTATGGGAAACTCTGCCAGAGGCATAGACTTGTGTGTCTGATAAGCAAAGCCACAGGATACATGTTGCATGCCACATGCCGTGTTCCCAAAACAGGGACAGCATAACACACACACACACACAGAGAATATGTTGTCACTAAATGAGTTGTTGTTGTTGTTATGCTTCAGATATATAATATGATACTATGTCTACAGTTGACAAAACCGCAGACAACAAACGTGCAACATTGATTAAATTCCTGTTACGAGTGTATCCCTTTCTCTCTCTCTATCTCTCTCTCTTGCACTACCTCTCTCTTTACTCCCCTCCCTCTTTCTGTCTGTCTCTTGCTCTCTATTCCTGTATTCCCTGCCTCATCAAAGCTTAATAGTCAAAGCAGGAGTTTGAGGTTAATAAGTGTCACACACACACCCAAACACACACACACACACATACACCCACTTACACGTGTATCTGGCCAACGAAATGAGGTCAAAGTGTTGCAAATGTTGGTTGTGGCAAGTAGCGGAAATGCAAGCGGCAATCAGCCTACAAATTTATAACAGTCAACCTTCTGCCTCCACGATAGCGTATGTGTGTGCGTGTGTGTGTGTGTCTGTGTGTGCACAAGGTGTGCGGCGTGTGTTTGCAATTAACGCTTATTTAAATTTGCTGGGCACAAAAACAAATCAGCCGCCAAGTTTGTAGGGTATTCAAAAGGGTTAGCAATTATCTTGAATGTCCTGCATTCATTTAGTTAATTGAATATTCAAATGTTACTCATTTACTAAGCACTTTTGTGCACTAATAGTGGGCAATTACTTCTGCGCTTTACAACGAATTTAACGTAGTAATTTTTATATGTTTTATATAAAGTATGAAGGAAGGAGTGTATTCAGTTTTGATGAGGGAAAGAGTCGTTACAGCTGAATATAATTCAAAGTTGCCTTATAAAGAATTCATTAGCATTCAGTTTTGATATGGAAATAATCCATAAATCGAATTATATAGATTTATTTTATACTCTTATAGCGAGGGTATCCCTGCTACCTTAGTATCTGCTGTCTATGTACAAGAAACTTGCTACAACTGCATCCTTGTGTAGCAAACAACCTTTAAGTCACAGAACGCTTGTTAAGATCATGATGTTATATAGACATATACAATATATATCTCATATTAGTTTAGTCCCTGCTACTTTAGTGCCTGTTGATTCTATATTAGAGAGAGTCTGTTAGTTAGTTTTGATATGGGAATATACAACCCTTTCTTTCACTCCTACAAAGAGTATTATCCTTGTTGCCTTATTGTCTGCTGTCTGTTGTCTTTGTGCCTGCAACTGGCTTCTCTTTGTGGCAAACAGCTCTTAAACTGAACAGAGTCTGTGTAGATCATTATAATCTACAGAAGAATCACAACCAAATACAGAACATCTTATTTGTATTACTTCTCACATATTCCTAACTACTTAAAAGACAATATCACAGCTATAGGAATGATCAGTCGTTGTTGTATAAAATACTTGTTTATTTATTGGGACAGATAAGTGTGTCAACTTGTAGACTAAGTCTGAACAAAGTCTGTCTAATATAACATAAAGTTCCCTTAGGAAAGATACATTGAAATAGGGAGCAATATAGGCAGAAACGTAGCTAAATTCTCTACTTTAGTGAAGCAAAAATAAAGCAGAATGAATAAATATAAAATACTATTATATATAGCAGCTTTAGCTACAATCCGAAAGAGTATTCAAATGTATCCTTGCCTTAGCTAGCTCTTCTTGTCATGCATCGTTTGGCTCTGCTTTGTTATACTAAGCCCATCGCGTATTTTCTTATATTTATTTATAAAATGTCCTACACAATTGAAATTTATTTATATTGAATATTCAGCTGCTTAACCCCCTCAGAGTTGTGAGCGTCAAGCGCTTTTGAAGGCGCTTTTCATTTCTACAGTTTTGGCAAACAATCAAAAAGCCGGCAAACCAAAATTTGTAGCATACTTTTGGGCTGTCGCTTTATTTCAATATGGCATTGCGCATACGCCTCGTATAAGCATTGCATGATTACAAGAGTCTGCAGCATTGGTGCGTGCCTCAGTGTACAAGTTTTCGCACTCCTCCACACCTCCTTACACACTTTGCTCCACTTGCCACACACACACACACTCACACACACATGGGAAAATTGTCCTTTGCTGCATTATTAAAAATGCCGCGTGCTGCACAATTCGACTGTGATTTCATTTTTACTGGCCATGTTGTGCGAGTAAAAGTACGCGTCCGTGTGTGTCTGTGCGTGCGTGTGTGTATGTGTGTGTAAGGCTATTCGGCATTTAAATTAAATTATAAAAACGCAGCCGCAAAAACCAAAGGAAAAGTAAAAGTACAAGAAAAAGAAAAGGAACGAAGAAAACTGCATGCATAAACAATTTAAGCTCACAATTTTCATAAAACGCTAACAAAAAAAACACGCGCAAAGTGAAAACAGTAAGAGAATAACAACAAAGTGAACGCAAAGCAGACATCGTACATTTGCTTATACATATTAGCTGGTAAGTTCTGTTAGTAATCGTGTTGAACGCACAGCTTCCACATTGCGGGCTCCATATGCTTTGGGCGACGACAAGGACCCGCTACGATGACTTGCCACTGTGCGGGTTGCTTCTGACCAACAAGCAGCTACCTGTAAGACCTACCATATTGCGATGTCAATGTGGCAGCTGCCTCTGTTGTGCTGGCAACACCACAATTTACGAGCTGCTGGTGTTGCGTGTTTTCCTCCCAGGGGCAAGTGAGCGACAAATTGCTGCTTGTTGCTGTACCTGCTGTGGCTGGTTCCTTTGCTGTGGTTGCTGTTGCTGTAGTTGCTGTTGCTGTTGCTGTTGTTGCTGTCTCTAAGCGTTCAATTAGAGTTTGCTTTTTGCCCGTTGCACTAAGTCCGCAAGCACGCAGACGCGCCCTTAAATCGCTGAGATTGAGGCGCCTCAAATCCTCAGCGTCGCCTGGCAACGTTGCAAATACAAAAACAAAAAATATAAGAAAACACGAAAAACAAGAAAAATAGGCGTGCCACAAAGAAAATACAAAAAAAAATCAAAAAAAAAAAAATGAAAAGAAATTAAAAAATGTTCCATCAAAAGGTGTTAAGCGCAAATAAAAGGAAAAGCATTTCAAAAGGCAGGTGCAAAAGTGCAGAAGAAGCAGCGTTTGCCCCTTTCTCCTTTGCATAATGAATCAAAAAGGTAAAAACCACACCAAAAGTAGAGCATAAAAGTAAGAGAAAAGCAAGAAAAGGCGGAGCAGGCCAAAAGCGCAGTTAAAATTGATGGCACGTGCAGTTAACGCCACGCAAAATGCACATAAAAAAACATAAACAAAGTCGACAAAATGTGTTAAGGAAAAAACCCGAATGTCCCTTCAAATGCTGATGAAGACACGCGCTACAACTAACGCAGGAATAATCCTGTGACATCTTTTTCATCTTTTGCTTTATTTTGTTTATCAAAACCAGGAAATGACACGCACAAGTGAAGCACATTAATGCAAGGGAATGCGATAAAATGCGGGAGGAGCAGCTAAAGTAGAAGGATGAGGAGGAGAAGTATGGGTAGGAGAAGAATGCGGAGGAGAAGTATGCGTAGGAGAATGATGAAGGGGGATTGAGCTGTAGAAAGGGAAGCTGTTTCAGCCAGTTGACAGCTTTTGCCAGTCACATCATTGTAGGGCGAAAGGCGAATGGAGAATCTCTTGTCTGATTGTGCGTAATCAACATTTCGTTGCATATGTCACGTAAATGATAAACAGTAAAAGATAAAAGTCTTAAAATTATTTAACCAATTTAATGATGAATTGTTAATGTTTGATGGAATGTGGCTGCATGTTATTGATGATAATTTAAAGAACATTTTAAGCATTGAATATATAAATTATATAGATATACTGCTGATAAATTTTAGTGCCTAAAGCCAATGTCTTTCAGCTTGTCTGTCTGCTTTGATTGGTATTCCAAACTTGTCAGATTTTAGTTATAATTTATCTAACAAACATATGCTGGCTAACTAATATCAACTTTTACCTGGCTATATGTCTTTTCTGCCTGTTATGCGCATTTCACTGCTGACAAACTTAATAGACTCCTCTACTTATTAAGTACAGGGTCTAACAAACTGTATTTTATATGAATAGAAACACCAAGAAATGAAATTTCATTTAAGTAAAATTTAAGCTCTCTCATACCACAAATAAAGTTGCAGTTTGAACCATCTTAAAGAGGCTGCCTATGTCTGCAGGCTTAAAAAAAGCTTTTCATATTTATATTTTGTGTATTTTTTGCTTAAATCAAAACCCTTTTGTTGAATTTAGTTTATACTTCTCCCTCCATGAAAGCTGAGACACTTTTAACCACTTTTATGCTCTTGTTCTTTTCATCCCTAACGTCTGCCTTTTGATGGCTTAATGTGTAACCCTTCTGACCATTTTGGGTCTGATACTCAAAACCAGAAACTGAAACCAAATATTACGAGCTTTCCTCTCCTACGTTATACTCTGTTAAATTTTGAAGACCTATTCAAAAATGCTTTTAATTTAAGAGCAAGAACAACACAAACTCAATCTTTATAGATGAAAATATGAAAAAGAAAACAAATCACAGCAGCAACAAGAACAACAACAACATGAGCAACATGATGAGCAAACCAACCAATGTGCCGCCTTTAAGCCAATCAAATATTTATGACATTGCCGACTGCCTTTTATAAGCTCCACACTTTGATACATATTTACTATGTACATATGTATCTGAAGTTTAACCTGCCACGCCCTGCCACCCTGCCGCCCTGCCGACCCATTTGTTTGCTTGTTTATTTATGTTATGCGTAGCAATAAATTTGCTGCCAGATTTAAACACCGTGGACATTAAATAAATCGCATTTTATGACACATTCAAGTTCAAATCATTCTGTGGCGTCACAAATCACAGCTTGCAGCTTTAAATGCTGGCGACAAAAATTGCAAGTTGTGCTGGGAAATCATTCAGAAAAGTGCACTTAATTAATGAAAAACGAAGCGTAAGAGGAAAAGAGAGAGAGAGAGAGAGTCGGGCAGGGACAAAGGCAAAGGCAGAGACACAATGAGGGAGAGAGAGAGAGGGAGAAACCGCACGAGAGTATGATGGATTTTCTTTTATGTGTCTGTGTGCGTGTGGTGGAAAACCGCATCACAACCGCGACGCCCATTGTATTATCCATTGTGCTTAGGCTTTTAATATTTTAGTTGCGTTGGCTTTTCATGCGGCACTTTACGCGCTTGTTTGTGTTGTTGGTTGTTGGTTTTTCCTTGGAGCTCTCCTCTGCGGCTTCTGCTGTTTGCACAAACAGGCCAAAGCCCAACTGCAGCATAAACTCTACTAACAGGGCTAGCGAATGTAAACAAAGCAAAGAACTTCGCTGCGCACAAAAGTAGGCAACGCTTTTTGTTGTTGTATTCTCAAGCTGCAGCTGCATCTCAGTGTGTGTATGTGTGTGTGTGTGTGCATGTGCTTGTGTGTAATGTGCACACAATTTAGCGCAATATTTTGCAGTTGTTATTATATATTATGTATGTGCGTGCAAATACATTGCATTGATATTGGAAATCAGAAATATCCCAAAAACTATTTATTAAGCTACTCTGCACATTTAATGAGAGAACTGAAGTGCTCTCTACCACACAAGCCAAGAAATAGTGTACTAATAAACAGGAAAGTAGCCTTGTAGTGGAGTGTGCTCGACTATAAGATACGCTGCAAAGAGCTGAGAGTTATACCAAGTCGTATGTGCATGGCAATACAGCAAAATACAGCAATAACATTAATTTACTTAAGTTCAATCAAAAATATTGCCAGCTACGCTACGCTAGGTGGCGCTGGTGATATTTTACACTAGGGAAATGGGTTTTTTTAGTTTACTTATTAAAAACGCATGTGTAGGAGAAAGCATATAGCATAAAGTAAACTACATTTGATACAGAGTCTCTAGCTCTTTCAAACCTCAGATTCAATACATTTAGAGTGCTAAATTGATCCGACTACTGTTGCTAATCAAGCAGCCACCCCTCTCTGCCTTTTGCACACATTTACACACATTTCGAATGAGCAAAGAGTATTTATAACTATGCTCAATTAACAACGCAATAACTATAAATAAAATAAATCAAATCATTTCAATTGCAATTCACACTAAAGTTGGCTATAAATAATTTCATGCACAATGGAATGTCATATAATATTATACGACAAATAATATTAAACGAATTAATTGCTGAATTGAATTGCTTTGAATTTAGTTTGCGCTTGTCAATTAGAAATTCCTTTCGCAGAATTTCCAATTATTTTGCCTGTCACATTTTCTATTGCTCCTTCACTATGTCAATATAATGAACTGCAGTTTATCGTAATGCAATCAATATTCCGCTTATCTTTCACATTATCTTCATTATTGCTGTAGAGTTTATTTTTTGATTTTTTGGATATTTTCTTGTTGGCTGCAACTTCAGTTTTTGGCTCAACAAATTGGTGCAGTGGCAGCAACATAATCGATCTCTGCGGAGCTGCCTTTAGTTGGCCTTCAGCGGTTCAGCTGTGCACACAACGTAAATTGCACAATATGTAATCCCATTTGTGGAACCGCTGCTGCTGTTTTTAACTGGCCAAGTGAATAAGAACAACAACGCAGGGCAGGGCAGGGCAAGGCAGGGCAAGGCAAGGCAACTGCTCTTGAGCATGGCAAAGCTCGAGTAGGAAAACCTGTTAAGCACTTCAACTGATGATGACGACACTTTGAACTTGTGAACGGCAGGCAGCGACACGGTGCGACTTGTGATTGCCTCAAGTGTTGTATGTTGTGCTATGTTGTGCTATGTCTGAGCCAACATGCAATGTGGAGTGGCGCCACACGGCTGCTCATTATACAAGACACACACAGACACCCCTATTGCTCTCTCTCTCTCTGTCGCTCTGCCCCTCTCTATCACTTCTTTAACTCATGTGTATTGCGTGTGGTTTCAACTTAAATTAATTGCACAAACTTTGACAAGGATCCGAGAGTATATTCATGTAAAATTATCTACCACTTGCAGACGACGCTGCACACATCACATATTAAATTGGCTCTGACCGCACGGGGAGCGCTTCACTTTTCACGCTGAGTCCGGCACATTTTGCACGTCAAAATAGGCTCCGGACAGAGTCACAGCCTCTGCTATGGCGGCACCATGGGCAACGGATACTTTCGAACGTCACAGACATCGACATCCTCACGCCAGCGGGACAAGCGGTAAGTCTAAACTGTCCTTATATATATATACACACAGCTCCGGGTCAATTCACTCAAGTTTCAGCTGATGTAAGCGTTAATACATTATGTATGTATGTGTGTGTGTGTGTGTGTGTGTGTGTGTGTGTGGGCATTTGCCACTTGATAGAACCTTTTTGTGTGCCCTTCCTCCCCGCTACAAGTTGTAGGCCATAAAAGTCAATGACGTATGCAGCAACATCAAGAGTTGAGTTACAGGCTGCTGCTCATAAGAAGCTGCAACTGGACATCAATATTTATGACAGGGTTGCCACTTATTGGTTCAATTTATGAGTTTGACAAATGATTGCCCTTCCCAACGAAAGAGTTAACAAGTAAAAGCAAGAAATTGTCTAGAAGCTGATTTCATAACATAAACTTACACAGCCAATTTACGGGCAATTGAATTAGAAGAGTGTGAGTTGTAGTTACATGTGAGTTAGAGCGAGATGCATGTAGTGTCTAGCAAACAGCTTAAAGCTTAAATGGATAAGCTTTAGCTACTTCTAAAGCTTACATTTTCAATGTCAATTTACGGGCACTTGAAAGAGAAGATCGTAGATCGTAGCAAACAGTGGGAGTTAGAACGGGATGCCTATAGTGTTGAATAAACAGTTTTAAGCTTTAATAAAGGAGCTTTAAATACTCTGAAAGTTCCCGAACTGAATAAGTAAGTTTCGAGTCGCAAGCAAATAGCTTAAAATAATCAGCTTAAATATGGAAACTTCAACTACGCTTAAATTCTACAATCTCAGTCTCAATTCACAGGCAATGTGAGTTCGAGCGAGTTGTATATAGTGTCATATAAACAGCTTAAAGCTTAAATGGAAAAGATTTAGTCTACAATTTCAACGAGAACCATTGCACTGGAAAATCGTCTTAAAAACGTCCATATATCAAAGTCTAATGGAGAAACTATTTTAGTTTGCACATTGTTTTAAGTTTAAAGTCTTTCAACCGACTTCAAAATAATACATATTCATACACACACACACACACACACACATTCACACACATCTACAAAGTCGCAAGGGTCAAAACGAGGCCATGGGAAAGACAAATAAAAATGTCGAATAAAGTTTGATGTCCGCAAGGAGAGTTTTAAACAGGATGTCCGAATTCTGTCCGAATCCTTGTCAGTGCAAGAGATGAAAAGAAACAAAAAGGGAGAGAGCAAAAAAAAAAAAGAAGAAAACTTTTCGCCTTTTTGGTTTTCTTTAAGCAACATGCGCGGCAGTTAAATTGAATTTCCCGAAGAGCCGCAAAAGAATGCGACAAACGGCAAAGTTAACCAAAAGGGCAAACAAATTAAATTCGCTGAGGTTTTTCCTTTCCTTTCCTTACATTTCCCTTGCTTTCCCTTGCTCTCCCTTTCCTTTTATATTATTCCTTACACGGCTGCAATTAGCGCCTGTCTTTCCTCGGGCTTTTGCTCATTTCGTTTGAAAGGTTTAAATCGATTCGATTTGCCAGGCTTAGACACATACTCAGAACATTTTTCCAATTAATAAATTGCCAGCAGTTGGGGGCGCCACAAATTGCGGCAAGCTATGTGGCTGCAGAGAGAGAGAGAGACACAGAGAGAGAGAGAGAGGGGGAATATATAGAAGAATGGCAATTAAAATGCCCACAAATAAGAGCAGAGATGAACTAGGCGTGGCTGCCACAAGAACTATTGCCTATACACACATATATATGTACATATGTGTGTGTGTGTGTGTGTGTGGTCGAGTCATTAACAAACTGCCAGTCACTGCGCTGGAAGAGTGGATAAAAAGAGGGAGAGATGGAGAATGTCAAGCTGTTGCTGCAAGCATAAATGACATGGCTAACAGAGCATGTTGGCCAGCTGAAAGGTTGGCTCAAACCGTCCATCAATCTTACTACACCAGAGAGATCTATTAGCTGCGTCTGCTCATTAAATAACACTCTACTAACTCGAAAGTTTTTAAAACAATTTTATAATACAAAATTTGTATTCCGCATGCGAAGTTGCTTTGTTTTGATAAAGTTAAAAATCAGCTGAAGTTGTTCAAAAGTTTTAGAATATTAAAAATTGAATTTGTATGGATTACATAGAAAATTCATGTATACATAGAATCAATCAAGATATGAATTCATGTTCAAAAAGCCATTCTACCTGGAAATCGGTTTAGTTTTGTTAAAGCTTAAAATTTGATGCATTTGAAAGTGAATTAAAATGTGGTTTGTTTACCAATTTAGACAAAAGATTTAAATATTTGAAAAAATATGTTATCATTTGAAAACGAATTACTTTTATATATAGAATCAGTTTAGATAATAAAACATTTTTGAAAATTCAAATCTGTTTAGTTTTAAATTTATTAAGAAGTAAATTTCACTTTTACTTATTTAATTAAATTATTTAATATATTTTTTTTAAATTATTATCATTTGGTTAACATCGAATTTTGTGGCAACAGATTTTCAAATTAATTCCCCCTTATATATCATACTTAAATAATTTGTACAACAACTACATAATTCCCTTAATTATAATAGCTGCGAAAATATGTTGAAAAACAGTTTTTATAATACTTGCATTTTTCTTTAAGTTTTTCTTTACAATCTTTCAAATTGTTGGCACCTCTTGTAAAGCGACGCTTGGGCTTAATTTATTGCAGCAACCAAGCGCTATGAAAGTGCCACAAAGCTATCAAATTGTTGCAGTATTCGTCAAGCAGCAGGAAAGGGGTTAAGGGGGAAACTCTACTCATGCTACATACCCGCAAGTTTGGCCAAAAATTGAATTTCTTTCTCGAGGCGCAACCAAAAATTGAATTGTTCGCAAATTTTTTGCTGCTTTTCTCGCGCGTTTTTCCGCTGCGTTGCGTTGCCAGCCAACGCACAGGCGCCGCTTCATTTGCATATAGAGAGAAGTATGGCCTGTCAGGTGGGTAGGGGGAGGCAGGTTGGGAGGCTGAGGCTAAGAATTGAGCGTGAATAATGTGTAGAACGAATGAGGTGAGATGAGTGTGTAGTTGGTTAGGGACAAGAAATTTGCAACTATTTTTTGGGGGAAAGAACAAACAAATCGATTGATGCATATGGTACATAACAAAGGACTCGTACATCCGCAATTTACATCTATATCTACGTACATTCAAACAGAGGCCGAGCCGAGCTGAAGTTAGAGGCATTGACAGCTGTAGCAGCAGCTGTAGTAGCTGCAACATTTGGTCACGTGCCAATGATACTACGGACTTTTATTGAAATAACTATAAAAAATGTCTTTAAATATGTGTGAGTGTGCAGTGTACAATGTGTGTGCTTGTGTGTGTAAGTGAGTGTGCATACTTATCGTTTATTTGTATTTGACCTTTTCCCAGCATTGTTTTATATGTCAACTTACCTGTAATGAAAGAAAAGAGAGAACAGTAATTTTAGAAATTGTTGGCAATCAAATGAATTTATTGAATGTCTGTGTGTGCGTGTGTGTGTGTGAATGTGGGTGTGTGTGTTGAAATTCGCATTGCATACTCTTATGCGGAGCCAAAACTTGGCCATTCGTTGTTCATTAAAAAGTTTCAAGCACACATTTTTGGCACTACATAAAAACAATAAAAGCAACGACAGGTAAAAATATTCTAGTTATGAGTATACGACTGCACAGATACCCTGTAATTAGCTATAAATTACATACACACACACATACTGCATACATATCAAAAAATATCAAAGAGAATTTACAAAGCAACGCGTGTGTTTGCCGGCACTGCACGCTAGATGGCGCCAGTGCTGCGCTTCGCGAATATAGTATATATATAGTTCTTTAAATAACTTTAGTAGGTATTAAGCGATTATACTGAAATTTTTAGAACAAGTAGAGAATGTTTTAAGCAATAAGTTCACAAGAATTCCAAGAATGTTTATTATATATTTACTGAAAAAATAAAGTCACAGATGCCCCGCTCTGTCTGTCTGATGGACTCTTACAAAGTAAATAGCCTTTTTGACCCGCATTCAATGTGTGCAGGGTAAAGCCACAGCAATCTGAACAACAACAACAACAACAACAACTGCAATTGACAGCTGAAGAACTTTTGTGAATATAATTTTCAAGGGGTTTCCAAATAGAAACGTAACCGATGACAGGCAACGAGTGAGAGTAAACTAAAGAAGGCCTTGAGAAAGTTTACCAATTAGTTGTGGTTAAAAAAGTTTCTTCTTACTTTTTCTGTTTTATATTTTTCATTTTTATTTTTCAAAATATGCAAAAATTGCAAAATAATTGCATTTCGCAGTAGTTTATGTTGATGCCAACGTTTTTCACGGGCTTCATTTATATTTCATGGCAAATTGCGCAATAAAAGAGATAAGAGTTAAAGAGAAGAGACAGAGAGACAGAGGCGGAGTGTATGGAAGGAAGGGAAGGGGGAACGGAGGAAGGAGGAAGCAAATCGCTTGCCACAAATTGTCTGCAAGGCGAAATAAAATGATAGCAAAAGTTAAGACAATTTCCGTTTCGTGTCTATGTCGTCAGCGCCTGAAAGCAGGCAATACAAATACAAATGACACAGTGATAGACAGAGACAGAGAGAGAGAGAGTGAAAGAGATAGCGAGATAAATAGACAGCCTATGCGCCTGTTACAGCTAAAAGGCGTAACGAGCATTTCACAAAGCGAATTGTCTGCAATTAGTTTACAACATTGTCAATGTCAAGTCAACCGCATTCCGTCTGGCCCCCTCTATTCCCCCTCTACACCCACCAACGACTCGACATTCTATTGTCTGCTCTGGAATGTCTGATTATCGTTGCGATTGCTTTATTCAATTGATAAATTTCTTATGCAAATTGACAGGCAGTACACAGAAATGCATTTAGAGCCAAGTTCAAACCAATTTGCAGCATGTCTTTATGTGTAACAAGGGAATACACACACACACACACATACACACACACAGTCTGGCAGCTTATTTCCCACACTCCACACTTCACTTTATGTTTGTCTCTGGGTTTTGTTTACATTCATAAGCTGATGTTGCTGCCGTCGGGCAAAGAGATGCAAATAAAATATTGCACACATGTGAATTTATTTGACTAAAAAAACTATAAAAAGTAAACAACAAAACAACAACACTTTGTTTAGCCACAGCAGAGCTAATATTTATCCATATGGCGTGACTTTATATGCAATTTAAATACTAGTAAAATTTAGTTATCTATGGCAACTAACAATTCTAGCCAACCCAAATATAAATGTAAAATATTTCTAAATTGCTTTGCACTTAAATTTTAACTCCTCAAAATTTATGCTAACAATTTAATTGTTGATTTATAGCAATCATCAATATATGTTGATAATGAAAATTAATAGTTGTTGTCTTAACTTAAAACTAGTTTAAGTGAGCTTTAAATTGTTAACAATGCGAATGATAGTTTTTGTTGCTGGTAGAAATAATTGAAGTTGAACTTGAATTGGTTATAGAGGGAAATAGTCACTTCTAAACTTGGTTTAGTTTAAGCTGAACTTGAATTAATTTAATTGGAAATATATATTTAATTAATGGACATAAACAAATGAAATTAAAGTAACATACTAAATTATAGAAATATGTTTAAATACATAAAATAAAAATATATAAAATATAAATACTTAAATTTAATAATAAATATAATATATAAATATATAAATTTAAATGCAAAATAAATTAGAATTAGAATTAGAAAATCATTTTCAGCTCTACTTAAAATTAATTGGACTAAGAATAATATGCTTTAGATTGAAACCAAACTGCTTAACTATAGTCAGTAACTAAGCTTAACTTGTCTTTGACAACTAAAAGTATTTTTAATTGGCAGAAGTTTGGGTAAACTGGAAACTGTTTAAATTTGATTCACAAATCAAACTATTTTTAAACTTATATCTTAATTGCATTTAGAAATATATTCTATAAATATTTTTCTAATTGTTAACAAGAACTCAGACACAAACGATGCATAATTTTGTTCAAAAAGTTCGTTTCATTAAAATCAAAATGAAAATTTATAGAAATTGTAAGCGTTGTTGAAAAGCCAGTCGACTTGTCGTTGTATGTGTGTGTGTGTGTGTGTGTGTGTGTGTGTGTGGAGCATGTATGTGCCACATGTAAGTATAAAAGCTGACATACGTGTGTATAAGTATGGGAAAAGTGGTAAACAAGTTTGCCATCATTTTGATTCACTCCTCGGGGAAACAAGCAAAAACCGAGGCAAGAAGTTCAGTTTCTTATGCATATGCAGACAGTCTGTGGGAGAGGGAAGAGAGAGGAGGGGGGAAGAGAAAGAGAGAGTGCTGAGTAAAGCGAAGAAGAGTGCAATAATGTGGCAGGTATGCCATGCAAAATAGAGGCTTATGTTTTATTTATTTATTATTATTGCATTGTTGTTGCTCTTGCTCTCGCTGTTCTTGCTGTGCTGCTTTTCACATTTTCTTTTGCTTGCTGTGGAGTTTTCCTCTCTATTGGAATTCTTCAATTCGCTTTAAGGACACACACACACACACACACACACACAGCAAAAAGCCGTCAAAACTATGTATAGACTCGGTGAGCTGCAATGGCTGCTGCCTCGATTACTCCTACTCTTTCCACATGCCCCAAAGGCGCACAGAGCACAGCGGCCAAACAATTCGAGGCAGAAGTTGCAGCCTTGACGGCGTGCCATGCGGCATGATTTGCTTAGCATTTCAAATGCTCCTTGCTCCACAGAGACAGTGGAGAGAGAGAGAGAGAGAGCTAGCGAATGTGAGAGGAAGCAAGAGATAGATGGAGCGATTGTAGTTAACGTTAGATGAAAATTGGCGCAACATTTGAGTCGTTAGAGCATTACTTTCCGGCTGCTTGCATTTCAAATGCGCACTCCCAGACATTTGCAAAGCTTTTTTAATAAAAAAAAATACATGAAACAAAGTTAAGCTTAGTCACGCCGAATACTTGATGCCCTTGCAGAGCGTAGAAATCAATTTACTATTGTTTGTATGAAAGTTTTTGTCTATAGTCGTTAAATATTAATTAAATTAAGTTAGCATATATAAGGCCATAACAAATGCTTAATTAGTGAGTTGGGCTAAGCTAACTTAAGCAACAAAATAGTTTTTCATACTAAAGTTAGATTTCCCACCAATCCTTTCTATGGCAGCTATATGATGTAGTGCACTGATCCGTCCGATTGAGATATATATATATATATATATATATACTGCCTGCTGCAATAGTTTCAGCAAGTTAGCTTCAAAACTGAGAGACTAGGACTAGACCAGAAACAGAAGCACAGTGGAACTTGGCTATAACAACTCAACTTCCGCTTGACCAAGTATAAGTACATGTATATATAAAATGTAATGCCTTACACATTTCTCTACAAAATTATAATACCCTCTACAAGTGTATAAATATAAGTAGCAATCATTTCAAATTCTGTGTGTGTGTGTGTGTGCGTGTGTGTGTGTGTGTGAGTGACACGCAAATGGAATAACCAACTAAACGTCACTCACATCGAATGCACACAAACAAATCACAGTTGAGCTGACCCCTTGGAGCGCCTGACAGTATGCAGCAGCTAGACGCATAGCAAACTAAATATACCCTGTAAAAGTATAGTGATCATAATGGGGTATAAGCAAGCAAGGGAATTGTGTCGATTGCTCTCTCTCTTTCTATCAAAGAACTCATAGAACTATATGTGTATTACTACAGGGTATAACAAGGGGTATGCTCGAAGTTTAAAATTGAAGCGAACTAAAAGTATTTAAATGATATTCCATTAGAAACCATTATTGCATAGTTATATGCTATATTTGTAGAATAATTAAGTTTATTAATTTATAAAGAAATAAACTTATCATTAAACTTTGGCAACTAGTCGTGCATACCCTGCTTTAAGTCTCCCTGCATCCGGTTGTTGTTGTTGTTGTTGTTGCAACACGTTCTCACACGTATATTAAACGTCACTTGGGGCGAATTTCATTTGATGCTCTCAACACTCTGAACAAAAAGCAGCTCAGCAAAGAGCGAGAGACAGAGAGAGCAAGCACAGAGAGACTTTTAAGTTTTACTATCAAATCCTTGTCCCAAGTGTCCAGTGTACAATTCATATTAATTTGTGTACTACGTGCAGCTGCCACCTGCCACATTCCACTTGCCACAAACTAGACTTTTCAACTCACAGACATTTGATAAAAACTTTGATCGTGGTTTGACTTCACTAACTTCAACTTGATGCTTCAACTTGTATAGTTTGCTTTCAAATTTCCATTTCCTTATCAAAAACCCAATCGATTTCAGCTTCCGTTGGCGCTATTTGGCCATTTTGGTGGTAACACTGAGGCAGCTGATGCTGTGGCCAGCAGTAAAGCCTGGCAGAGACTTAAGCTGATGAGCAGTTACAGCAGCTACAGCAGCTACAACAGCCAACAACCAACTCCATGTTGGACCGTCGAGTAAATGCGAAAATGGCTTAAACAAAAATGCGGTTTGTTTGTCGACGCGGTTCACTTAATTTATGACACGTTAATCGCATTTTGTATTGAAAAAAAAACAAACAAAACAAAAAAAAAAAAAAGAGCTGAAAAGGTTCACGAATATGTAGAGAAATAAAAGAAACGGAAGAATAAACATTTCATTGGTTACGCACACCGAGCAGAGAGAATGGAGAGCAGAGAAGGCGACAAAAGAGTACTGGATTCAAATCCCCATCCTCCACGCCCCCCTTCACAATGACCAAACAATTTGCATGACATTTGCCATGCGTCGTCACACGTCAAAACATTTTCCAACTTTCAACTCATTTTCGCCAGTTTCCACAACGTATTCCGAGTCTTAATAGTGACCAACTGGATAGAATGGGATGGGGCACTTTGGCTTGGCGGCTTTTACGTTATTTCGACGTATTCGCGCTTCACTGCATACCAAAAAAAAAAAAAAACTCTTTTCAACCGGCGACACAAAGTGAGTGAGTGTGTGTGTGAGTTGAGGTGCCACGGGGCACACAACATAGAGTGCCAAGTGTTGCAAGTAGCTTTTAGTTTTTATTTTTGCTTTTATGAGTAACTCACTCACTTCCGGCTTGTATTTATGTCTATGTATGTGTGTAACGCATTTCCGTTGCTTTTGTTGTCGCACACAAAGCGAGTTAACTAGGTGACGCTTGCCCGATGACGAAATAGGCAAACAAACCAACAACAACAACAATAACAGCATCAGCAGCAGCAGCAGCAGCAGCAGCAGCAGCAACACGTCAAGAGTTCAATTAACGTGTTTGCTGTACTCACAGTTCAACTGAGTTCATGCCCCGCATCCTCCTCTCGCCTAAAAAGCAAAACGTTTGGCATTGCCAACTTTACTTAACTTAACTTTAGTTTTATTTAATTTTCGCATCATTTCCATATCAACATTGCAGTTGAAAGTTCAAGCAAACAGATGTAATTGCATATGATAATGAAGAGGCAGAGGAAGAGGGAGAGAGATAGCGAGAGTGAAAGAGACAGAGGAGAGCTGATAACTTTGGCATTTATATAAAGTAATAAAAAGCAAAGTAAATTTAAACAGGGAACAGTAGTAATATTTATATTTTTCATACAGAAAATACTTTTGAAATTCAATTTAAATCCCATTTTCTGTAAATAACTTTAAATTGTAATAAGAAAATAATATATACATAAATTTATATGTAATTTATATATTTTTAATACCTCTAAATCAAGCGACACTTTCAATTTGCACAACTTTTAGTTCTATTTAGGGAACAGTAAACAATAAGCCAAACTTTCCTCATAGAAGTCACAACAATATTTACTTCAAGTTTCTCTTTATTCACAACGACTCTTGAAATGTTCTTCAAGTGACTTTAAGCTGTGATTCGTCTAAATAAAAACACTCAAATTGGCATTAAAAAACCAGCAGCAGCAAAGGTCAAATTAATGCCACATTGGAAGCCAATACAAGAGTGACCCTTAAGCCAGTTGATTTATCTCAAGGGGGCAAAGCAAAAGCTCAATTGGCATTCAAAGCACAGCATTGAGCTGGAACCTTTCTGCCAAGTCAGAGGGGTGGGAGGGAAGGTCGCATGTGACTTGAGATTTGTTTTGAAGAGAGTTTGGCAACACATGGCGAGACGTTTTTGTTTGCCAATTTTGAAAAGCGTTAAGAGCATTTTAATGGCTCAAAGTTAGCAGCTGGTTTAATTGAGCCCCTAAATAACTTTTACTTTTTTCCTGCCGAGCGAAACTCAATTAAACAACAACTTAACAAACTTAATTAAGAAAAGCACAAACAACAACAAAATTGTCGCGTTAAAGTTCAAAAATTGCATTAAAAATTCACAAAAATAATTGTAAAACTTGTGAAATTTGTGAGACAACAAAATGAAAAAAAAAAAAAAAATAGAAAAATAACAGCAAAAAAAAAAAAAGAGATTGCCTCATTGTTGTCGTAGTTGTTGTTGTTGTTGTTGCTGTGGCAACTGTGGCATGTAATTTTGTTAACCTTAAACCAAGCGCACAAGTGGAAAAGGCTAGGGCAGCGGCTTGGGAACGTTTGGCAATGAAACACGAGTAAACGGCGTCGCTGTTGCTGCGCAGTCGCAGCGTCGTTGTCGGCGGCAGCGGAGCGCGCAACTTGCACTCAAAGCACACGATGCGACGCGTCGCTTCAGTCTAACGCGAGACGCAAGCGCGCGCACAACACAAACAACAAACGAGCCGACGAGAGCGCAAAACAAGTGCACAAAGTGAGAGAGAGTGAACAAAGCGAGAGAGTGCAAAAAGAGAGTAAACATATCGTTCTTTGCGTGTTGTTGTTGTTTATTTTGGCAGTTTCATGCACAATAAAAGTCTAATTTTTCGTCGTAAATACAAAAATCAACAAACTGTGTCAAAAGTTGGCGCCAATAGAAAGCTGTCATCCCACCCCCCTTATAACCACTACCCCACTAACAGTGGTTTCAATTTTAACCAAAAGTGTGCAAATAGTGAAGATAAAGCTCAATTGTTTGTCGAATACGACGCCGGTATCAATGTGTGCCAACCACAAGATACGCAACTACAATAAGACAAACAAACACAAGACAACACACACAAGCACACACACACACAAGCACACACACACATATATAGACTCACTCACTCACTCAATAGTCAATATTTACGTTTGGCGCAAACAAAAGCCATAGCCTTATTAACGAGCAGCGCCTCTTCACCCCTCCCGCTATCAATCTGCTTGCCCGTCTGACGCATTCAATGTGTGGATTAATGTGCGCATTCCCATTTTCATTAACGGCAACCTTAAGGATTGACGCATTGTAGTCCAGGTAATTGCCGGCCAGCATTAGCCATAATATCTCTAGGTTCATTAATTACAGCATGAGAAATTGGCAACATCATTGAGGCTCATTTAGGCACTAAGTTGAGTGTGAAAAGCTTTCAAAGAGTGTTTCCGGTTCGGCAAATGTTAAATGAAATATGAATATTATTATTTGAATATATATAATGAAATTAAATATTCATATTAATGTTACTATTTCTTATAATATTAATATTACAATTACATTTACTATTTATATTATTATTATTAATTGTAAAAATTTCTGTTTTTATCTTCTTCAATTTTGTTCTGATTTTTGTATTTTAATCTCTGTCTTTGTCTCTTTCTTTGATAGATAACCACGTATAAATATACTTCATTTTCCAATCTTTCAATTGGAAGTATCTCAACAATTGAAAAGTCTTATAGATGAGCAAGATAGTATGATATATTGTAACATAAAGTTAATACATTATACCAATACTTTCATAGGTTTGTCCACCCTTCGTTCCACTCAAGGCGAAACTTCTGTTCATAAATCGCAAGCATTGAAAGCATATTTCTATTTTGGCAATTTCATTTAATAGTTGACATTTATTACATTTAGTTTTCTTGGTTTCCCTCCATCAGTTGGGTTTTCTTTTACAACGTTTCATGTTTTATCACATTGCTTGAGAGGACTGCAAGATAATTTCTCATCATTATTGGCAGCTGCAATGGATTTTAACGACCGTCTCGTGTTATGGCTGAAAAGCAATTTGCGGCAAAGGCAAAACTATGAGTACTCGCATTATTGATTTAGCATTTGTATTCGTCTATTGAGTATGAGTATGAGTAGTCGTTCGCTCTATACTCGTAGTATTCGCATTATTCATTGCATTGTTCTTGTTGTTGTTATTATTGCCACATCGATGGAATCATCGTGGAAATTGCCAAATTTTCGAAAATGTCACTGCAAATGTCGCGTGTTGTCGTCGTCTTTGTTGTTATGGTTGTAGTTCTTCTTCTTCTCATTGCTGTTGTTGTTGTTTGCCTGCGGTGCTGTCATCAGGTTTTTGGCAACTGCCTGTTGGGCTATTCATGTTGCCACTCGTTGGGGCAGCCAGGGAGGCAGGAAAGCCATTGACTGCTGCAGCTCTTCAATGTGTATCTGCTCTGATTGTTCAAGTTATTTTTTTTTGAGGTTCGTTTTTCTACTTTTCTGTAATATTTATTCTATTTATTCTAGTTTGTGCAATTATAAAATATGCTGTGTGAAAAGCGCCATTGCTAAATTTATATATGCAACTTTTTTCACTCAACTTTTCTATATTTTTTACGGTTGTTGTTTTTTTTAGTTAGAGTTTATGCTTCGTTTATTGTTGCTGCTCCTCATGTTAATTGTAAGCTGTTGTTGCTTATTGTTTTATTCGCCCAATAGTTTTCTGTGTTAATTAATTTGAAGCTGTCATGCGAGTTTCCCCATTTTTCCATTTCCATTTTGCCACGAAATCCAACTTTTCGCCATATTCTTTTGTCTTTATTGTATTTGCTTTATATTTTGTTGGTCTTTGTTGCTGTTGCATGTAATTAAATTAGTTGCTATTTAATGAGCAATTGGCGCCGCTGTGCATAAAAAGCCACGTTGAATGGCATATAATATGCGTTTTATTTCTTTTCGTATAATTTATAATACCCTGCTCACCATGGTGGGTATATAAACTATATGGCAGGTGGGTCGAGCATGTGCTTTATTTTATTGATCAATAAAGTAGGCGGTATATCACAGTCATGCCAACTTTCTCACTTGTTTTGTGGCTTTTTATAGGCATATAATATGCGTAATATTTATTTTCTAAATTTGTATATATAATTATATATATAAACTATTTTTCTTGACTTTCTGACTTGTTTTGTTGTTTTTTATGGGCATATAATATGCGTAATATTTTATTTCTTTATTTTTATATTATTTATAATACCCTGCACACTATGCTGTGTATATAAACTGTATGGCAGCTAGGACAAGCAATCGCTTTCTGTTGTTCCTCAATAAAATAGAGAGTATCTCGCAGTCATGCCAACTTTTTCACTGTTTATGTGGCTTTTTAAGGGTTTTGCTCTACGCATTTTATAATTTTAATCTTTTGAATAATTTGCATTGCATTCCACAGCATAAGTTATGACATTTATTTAAATTATTTTAATACACTTGCAGTGAGTGAAAGAAAGCTGTGCGTTTTTGTCATTAAAAAAGTGGAAAGCAATATTATAAATAATACAAATAAAATATAATTGTAAAAATATATAGATACAAATTTGAGTTAAGCTAAATTATTGGGCAAACAATTCGTTAGCGTATAACAATTCTGCGGCTTCTCATATATAGTTATTGCATATTTTGGTTTGTTTTTTGTTAATAGCCAAAATTTGCATATGCATAAAAAATGCCCAAAGCGTTTTTTACACTCGCAACAAATTTAAACGTCGAACATGTAAATGAGGCAAATCGCATTTCAAATGCTGCGATAAATGCCAAACACGTGACTTTAGACTAAATTTAAATTGCGATTAAATTTTAATGCTGAGAACGACGAAAAAATAGCGACAACTAATTAACGCTTCGCTTCAAAGCAAAAGTCAACAAATAAATGCGATAAATATATATAAACAACATATATATAGAGAGAGCAGATATATCTACAGATGTGTTAAAAAGTAATTAAAACTGAAAGCCGCCAGCAAAGAAATATATTAAAAAACACACACAGAAGTCTATAAAAACAACACAATAAGCGAGAAACAAACAAGTAACAAAGTTGCTCAAAGAGAGCGACTGTTAGACACCCTTTAAAAGCAATTAATTTACTCTTTCTTTAGATGATTATTACACATACAGCATGTCTCAGAAAAGTCAAGACTTTCAATTAAGAAAATGCATACAGTAGGAGTTTTAAAAGTTGGCGAAAAGTTCAAGTTAACACGAGATAGAAATGAAATGATTAAGAACTTAATTTCTTGGCTTGTGACAAAATGACAAAATGACAAAAGCATATTTTATTTTAGATAAACTCAAAGATAAACAAGTTCAAGAGAAAATGGGTTTGCCACACGCCAACAGAGTCGAGACAAAAAGTAGGTTAAAGGTGACGGAGTGGAAATTTGGCAACGTTAATGACAGACGCGAGCTAATTAACTTTTAATTGAATTGCAAAAGAAAAGGCGACAGAAATGTGACAACAACAAAGACAATGTGTGCATTAAACTGGGTACTGACCCAACTGACCTGAGTGACCCGCCTGACTCTTGCCAAACTAATGTGAGTTGGCCAGAAATTAGCTAAATGTGTTTATACACACATGCAGTAATTAGACAGCCCTAATGCATACTTATCTAACTATAGTTTTGATAATTAATTAAAGAAATTATAAAGTCGAATTCAAAATTCTTTTTGGCATTTTTTTGATGTGGAAATATCTATAACTAACTATAAATATATACGAATTTAGAGCAACCTTGTATAATTTTTGTTTGAAATTTCCATAGTGTAGCAAGGTTATCCACAGCCTCGTGCCGCATTTGTGCGACTTCTGCAACTTGGACTAGGCAGCGTTGTTGGCGTCCTCCATTTGCAGCAACAAGACTCGTAAATATCTAAGAGTCAAGCATAAAACAAGCACAGTAGACAGCAGTTGCACTTGCAACAGCAAAGGCAACAGCAAAGGCAACGATTGCCCCAGACAGGCAACAGCAGGCGCCGCCAGGATGTCGCGCCAGAATCCTGATGATTCGGCTTCCTTTACACATTCGCCGGCAGAGTTAAGCATTAGATGGCAACATTTGCAATTGTAATGGAAGCTGCTTTCCATTTTGCCACACCTCCTACCCCCCCCGCCCCCCATGACTTCCCCTCTTACGCTCCTACCCTACTTTCCCTGCTGCCTTAGTTTGTGGCATTAAGGTCAGGGCAAACAGTGCTAAAGGTTGTGGGCCTGGCAATTAACATATACGAGCTGCAACTGGATTGCACTGTTGCCGCATGCCAAATGTTGCATAAGCATCGAGTATTTATTTTAAATATCTCACTAAAATTTAAACAAATAATAGAGATTAAATGGGTGCAAGCTCTTTCACACAGTTGATTGTCTGTTCAAGCTGTTGGCCATGGCAGTTACGTTCTCTCTCTCCTTCTCTCTCCCTCTCTCTCTCTCTCTATCTATCTCTCTGTTATGTTAACGAGTTGGCAAACAGAATAAACATTGATGGGGGTGTATAAAGTACACCTCCCAAAGAGAAAAGCACACGACTGTAGATATTACGAGTGATATCACGAGTGTTGTGGCAGCGATTTTAGCATAGTTTTAGTTTTAGAATATAAAATGAATGTATAGGGGGGGATAATCATGGATGAGATGTACAGACTTATCCCCCCCCTGGGAGGAAAGATTTTCTTTTATGTAAAAGAGTAGCAAAGTAGGATTAGCAATGCTCATAGAACAACAAACACCTCCCTCTGTGGGACCCTGTGACTTGAGAGTATGTAGCTAATAATAAGGTATATAAAACATCCCCCTAAGTGGGATTAGTGGGAGATCAATTAGGCAATTTGTTAAATATTGTAATGGTTATGAGTCTTGGAACTAATTTGAATTGAGTTTTCCTTAAAAAAATCTGCTAGAATGTATAATGAACATTCAGAAATTATATGAAACAGTTATTAAATTATATGAAACAACCCCCTAAGAGGGTTATTTTAGTTAGACAATGTTACTTTTATATATACATATATCGTCTGAAAGTCAAAAGGAATTGTATGCGCGTTTAAATCAGAGTATTTTACTTCTCTCCTTAGACAGCTTTTAAATTTCCGCACCCAGTGAATCTATGCCCATCAATCATGTAATTGCCCTGCAGCAAATAGCTTTAGCTTTTACCTACAGTTGGGGTAACCCCCCGGCATCACCCATCATCTCAAAAGGAATTACAACGAAGCAATTGTCGCAATGGTTGCCCCAAAGCTGTTGCAATAGGCAATAAGCAATTGCTTGGCTTTAATGCTTCGATGAGCAAAGTGTTTCTGCTTCTGCTTCAGCTTCAGCTTCTGATTCGACTGTTGATTCTTGTGTGTGTGTGTGTATTACATCTAAGAACATGTGTGTGTGTGTGTGTCTGTGTTGTACTTGTGTCTGTATTTAAGTATACCAGTAAATGAGTGCAATTTACGATTATCGTAGCAGACATTTAGGCTTAATTCACTTAGTGGTCAGCTACGTAATATGAAAACGTGACGAAATGCAAGCGTAAGAGTTTTCTGGAACTCAGCACGAGCTGAAAGGGCAGATAAGATGTTACACAAATCAAGTAGGGGGTGGGGCAATGAATAGAGAAAGAGACAGAGTGAGGTGGGGGGAGGGAGTAAAGCAGCAAAGTCAAACAACTTTATATAGGCTTTTTCTTTAAAGGCGAAATTCAAGAGAAATTGCTTTAGGAACCCCCTTGAGTAAACCATAATATCTACTTGTTTTCTCTGTATCGCAGCGGCAAGGACAGCTATAGCTACCAGCATAACTACGTGGATCGAGTGCGTCTGGAGGATACGAACGGTAGTCTTTACCAGCAGCAGCAGCAGCAACACCACCACACGCATCAGAAGACCACACACGATCCACGCTGTCCACAGCTGCGAGCCGCCGGCTGGCGACACACACACAAATCCGTGTCCCATCTCGATTTGGCCACCAGCTGCCATGGCGCAGCTGGCGCTGGCATAGATCACAGGCACAGGCAACTGCACCACCACCATCAGACGCACCACCATCAGTATCAGCAACATCATCAGCAGCAGCAGCAGCATCCTCCACCACCGCCGTTGACACCACACGCTCAGCCACATTGGACGCAGTGTCGTGTGGGCATCGCAGCCGCTGGCGTTGGTCCTGGAACTGGACACGGTCAGCTGAGGAACGCACGCTCCCTGGACTACACACAGTTGGAGCGGGAGGAGAACGCTTTGGACATTGCCGAGTTCTATTGGCATTTTGATGCGGAAGCGCCGCTTGAGCAGCTCGATGACTATGCGGGTAAGTTGAAGTCTTGGACCTTCAAGTTGGTTGCACTGAAGCATGACAAAAGCAGTGGGAATGCACGACTACAATATACCCTGCACGCAGTAGCTTACATGGCCTAACATGTATGTGCATTCACATGCATCTATAAAGCACATCAAAGAATGTTTATTGTCGCAACAGTGCTGCTTCTTCTACTATTAACTGAGTGCGTTCTAAACTTACTTCTAGCATAGCTTCCAAGTTTATTAAGCTATCGTTCTGAAATTTGTAGTGCTTCTGGAGATTAGAGTATATATTGTGTGTGCTAAAGCTGAAGCACTTAGTTCAAAAACTGTTTCTGTTATGCATTTTTGTTTATTTTTAAATTAAGAAAATGAACTTCATGTATACATAAGTACGTTAATATACGTAAATATATATTATAAACTTTATATATAACTTATAGCTATAGTCTTCTTCTGTCTGTCACATACCTGTACACCTAAGCATCATACCCTTTTATACCCTGCTTTTATAAATACGCATATTTTTTAAATAATTGAATTGTTTTCAGTTAATGACAACTTTGAGCCATCAGCAACACCACCATCATTACAACCACCCTCAAGCACAGCAGCAGTAGCTACAACAACAACAACAACAACAACAGCAGCAGCAGCAGCAACAACAGCTGCTGTAGCAACCACAACATCCGCAACAATAACAACAACAGCACAACAACATTCAGCTGCAGTGGGAGCAACAGTGACAGCAACATATTTGGACTTTGGCAGCGAATCGTGCAGCTTGAGAAGATCGCGCAGTTTGGCCGTGATACGTGAGGAGACGTTTAGCGATCTGCAAATTGGTTCCGCAAACAGCAGTCGACGACGATCGCAGCTAATACCGCGTGCCCGGCTAGTTAATCGCGGTTTTTTCCGTGAATCGCCACGGTAAGTGAATCACTTGTCTTGAAAAACGAACGAGTAATTACACTAGACAACAAGAGAAATGGCAAATAGATCAAATAAAGTTAGCTCTAGAGTTGGTTTCCCAAAACTCAAATAGTATTCAAAGCAAGTTACTCAAGCATTGCCCCTAAAAAGCAAGCAGTTACACTGGACAACAGGGTTGATAAATAAAGCAAATAGAAATTTAATAAAAACAAAAACAAATTGATGATTGTAATAGTACTGCAAGCTAGTTTCCAAAAATAACAAGTGTAGTTACACTAGACAACAGGGTTGAGGTATAAGTCAAATGGTAAGTGGATTTAATTAACTAAACTATAAAGTTAGTGTTATAATTTTTGTAGCTGTACAAAAAGTATTAATCAATTGCCTCAAATAAAAACCAAATACACTAGCCAACAAGATTGATGGATAAATAGAATGAAATAAGGTTAAATTAACATAGCTCTAAAGTTAATGTTCTAATTGTAAAAGTATTTAAAAGAAGTATTGTAAGTAAGTAAGTACACTAGACAACAAGGTTAAGAGATAAATTGAATAGATAAAATCGAATGAAATAACTATAAACTTGATATACTAATTGTTATGCCCAACACTCTGCCAAGTTAGAAACTAATCACTAGCGATTAAGTGCGAGAGGAGAACAACACTAGAAAACAAGTTTAATGGTTAATTGAAATGGGAAATGTAGTTAAAATTAATGTGTGCTGTAGTGTAATGACAGTGTTATGTAAGGAATTAAGCACTTCTCATATAGAATACACTAGACAGCAAAATAAATTATTGATAGTTATAGTTAGAAAGCAAAGCAAAGGTTTCAAATAGATGCAATGACTCACTAGCTACACTAGCCATCAGAGTGTTAAACCAAATGATAACACAAGCTAGAATAACACTTTCAGTCTAAACAAATCGATTGCTTGCTCCATTAATACACTAGACAACAAAGTGACTACGTAATTTGATTATTATGTGCCAGAAGTTTCAAATTATGAAGCAAAGTTTCGCTTTGCTAGCAAATACACTGCACAAAACAGTTGCAATTGCATGTAATAATTTGAGAAATCAATTGTTAAATTGTATTTTGTTTATACAAGTTTAAAGCTTAATTCAAACTGAACATTAAGCACATTTTCCCAGTTATCTGGGCCATGTGAAGTACCCCCAACTGATGAGAATAGATGTACAAAATGTAAATGGCATGAGAACTCTTAAATTATCAATTGCAAAACAAATCTATCATAATTGCAGTTGTTAATTGTATGTATTTAATTATTGTGTTGTCTAGTGTAGCGCTCTCGCTACACACAACACGCATACGCCATGTAGTAAACGTAAACGTAGTCAAAGTCAATTTGTTTGTCAGTGTCTTTCCTCAGTTGTTACGCGACGCTCTTGGCCAACTCAACACAGCAGTCAACAGGTTGGCATCGATTATAGCCCGATTGGGGAAATATATGTGTATTGTGGTTGATTTATTGGTTTTGTCGGCTTTGCCATTTCCCCTAAATTGTGTGTGCGTGTGTCTCGTCTGGCTAATTACTGTGGCATGCATTGTTGCCATCGCAAATTTGCTGTTTGCTAGCTAAAGAACTCTAACTAAGGAAAGTATTGCATAACGTAGATGTTGTGTGTTGTGCAGAAAGTATTGTTATAACTTTTAAAAGGAATAAGAGGACGATAATTTAGTGGCACATCATGTGGTTGTAGTTGTGGTTGTGGTTGCATTGTGCGCATCCTTTACTGATTTATGTGGCATTCAAAAGCTTTTAGCTTGCAGCTCTCTCTCTCTCTATGCCCCTCTCTCTCTCTCTCTCTGAGGACACACATCATCGCGCTGGCAAACGACAGCTGAACAGCAGCGCCCTTGGCTCTGGCTTAATTTGCCGCAAATCGTTGCATCAAGTGGCTCCAAGTAAACATTGCAGTTAAGTGCAACGTGAGCTTGGCAATGTGAGGTCTTTGAGTTTAAGGTTTGTGGCTCATAAAGCTTAAGGGCGTTCTGGATACGCTAAATGTGTTGTAATGTTAGATTAGTTAAGGGGCCATGACTTCCCATGCCAACAACGTACATGGCACGTATTAAAGCCAATTTATTTAAGCCAAGTTCAAGTCAGCGTTGACAACTGCAACTGTTAGCATGCGCATTGTCCTTCTGCCTTGACTGACAAATCACATGATTGTGTGTTGATTGTGTGTTGATTGCGTGTGTGTGTGCTCAATGACAGCAAAGCGAGGCCAAAGCTTTGGCTATAATTTACATTTCGTATGCAAAACAATAGCAACAACATTTATTAATCGCAATTCTATCTAACTCCACAGACTGCACAACAAACAGCAGCAGCAGCAGCAGCAGCAGCAACAAAGTGAGCAGCAAGCGGAGCAAACAGACGACGCACAGAGCAACACGAGCGGGGCAACCACTTGCGATTCGCATCAGCAGCAACAGTTGCTGAGGCAGCAGCAGCAACAACAACAGCAGCAACAACAACAGCAACAACAACAGCAGCAGCATCATCAGCAACGGCAGCAACGACAACAGCGTGAGACACGCGAGGCACGCGACTTTGATGTCTACTACGATAATCTGAAACGCTTGGACGCCTTGGCATTGGGCTTGAGCGAGCAACTGCATCCGTGGCACAACGACAAAAGCGACTTGGAGAGCCTCAACTCGGACTACTTTAAGAACTCGCTGCATCAGAATCACGGCGAGCAACTGCAGCCATCCTCGCTCGAATTCGAGGCACTGGAGCAGGCGGTGACGCTGCTAAGTGAACGACCACGCATCTATCAATCCCGACGCCAACAGCAGCAACAGCAGCAGCAGCAGAGACTCCATCATCATCGTTGCCAGCAGCGGCATATTGATCTTGGTGTTGAATCCTGTCCGGAGCACAGTCAGAGCAGCTTATTCCCAGAGACCACAACCAGCAATTCGGACGATCAGACGGACAGTCCGTCGTTGTCGGAGCAGGAATACGATTTAACGCACATTGAGCAGATCTTTCAGCAGGAGGGCGAAGCTGGCGAAGTGGAGGAATGCTACGAGCTGATTAGTCTGACGACCACAACGCGCACACGCTTCGAGAGCAGCGAGGAGGAGGAGCACGAAGAGGATCAGCTGGAGAAGCCGCAGCCTAATCAGCTGAACAGCGCCGCGGAGAGTCTGACCACGCCCACGGAGACAGAGACAGAGACAGAGACTGAGGTGGCAAGCGATAGTGATGGGACTTTGAAGCGCGGACATAGCGAACAATTGGACAAACTTATTGCCTACGATTCCGTGTATTTATCCTCCGAGGATAGCTCCGAGTGCACCTTGATAGGCGAGAGCTGTGAGTCCTTCGAGCAGCGCACAAGTCTGCTCGAGAGCACCGAAGGTGAGAGTCACAGTCTATTGCACATTTCGATAGAGGATACCATCTATGAGCCGCAACCCAAGCAGCACAAGAAAGAGGAGGAGACACAGGTCTTTACACAGATCCTTAAGGTTGAGGGCCTCACTTCCTCCACGGCGAGCAAACCACGCATATTGAGTGTCGTGGAGAAGCGCAAACAGAAGCAGGAGGAACTGAAGCAACAGCCGGGAGCAGCCACTGCAGTAACGTCCATCAAGGTCACGCAGGCAACTGATAACTTTGGGATCAAATCGAATCTCATAGAGAATCAGTATCATAGTCTGCCGGATGTTAACATCGGTGTCAGTCTCAAAGTATGCGAGAGCATTGACAAGGAGCTGAGGACATCTTACAATCTGCAGCGACAACAGCAGCGCAAGGAAACGAAACGACAGAAGGGTGACCAGGTGGTGACCAGAGCAGAGACCTACGATTCCATACGACGCTTTGGACGCGCTCATCAGAGGGCCAGGCAAAAGGAATACGAGGAGCGTGAAAGGCAACGCGAGCAGGAAGCGGAAAAGGAAGCAACGAGACTAGAGGAAGTGGAAAAGGAGAAGGAGAAGGAAAATCAGCAGGAATCTCTGCCAGAGACATTACCAGCGCCAATTGAAGTGCTTGCTGAAGTGCAACAGCTAGACGAGGACGTAGAAACAGATCAGGAAGAGGAGGAGGAGGAGGAGCCACTGCCGCCGCCACCGCCACCTTTGACAGAAGCAGAGGAGGAGGAGGAGGAGGAGGAGGAAGAAGAGGAGAATAACGCTAACTATACGCATCCGTCCGTGTCAATTTCACAAGCGGAACAGCCAAGGGAAGCGCCGGTCATTGAGGTGGCCAACTTTAGCAAACTTATTGAGCGACGTGCCCAGGAGATAAGACAGCGCAACAAGGAGCAACTTGAAGAGGAGCCAACGCAGCCAAGGCGGCAGGCAGCGGAGGAGCAGTTAAGGCAGCAGACGTGGCCGCAGTCGCGGGAGCAGCAGCAGCCGACGCAATCTTTTCGCATTATTGTCACCGACGCACAGAACAACATCATACAAACGGAAGCTATACAGGAGGAGACAAGCTTCAACTGCATTCCAGCAACAGGAGCCACTCCAACTCCATCCCATACACACGGCCAGCGCTCACTGCGTCGCAGCTGCAGCTCGTCAAGTGGCAAACCGCCGGAGCGACGTGTCCTTAGCACAGGAGCACCCATTTATAAGGCACGACCCATTAAAGTGCTATCTAGCGATTCGTTTACAGGTCGCCAGAAAATGTCACGTCCACAGATTCTGCATGTGGTGGACAGCAATGCGAGTGGCAACCACAATGCAGCGGGTGGCACATTGAGGCGACGCAGCAGCGCACGCAGCAATGTGAACAATGGAGCAGCAGCAGCAGCAGGAGGAGGAGGAGGACCAGCAGCAGCAGTAACAGCAGGAGGAGGAGGAGGAGGTGAAGTTGCCACCGAATATCTGCAAAAGGTGGATGCCGTCAAATGTTATTGGAACAAGTTGGCTGGCAATGATCCAGAGTCAGAGCCACAGCCAAAGTCAGAGCCAGAGCAGTCAATGACTTCCAGGCTGCATTTTCAACTGGGCAACAACAAGGTGGCCGCCGTCAGCGAGAAGCCACCAGCAATCTCTATAGACTTTAGCAGCATTATGCCGCCATCCATTGAGATTGTGGAACTGGGCGATGGCTCGCAGAAGGCAACGATTGTGAGTGCAGGTCCGCAGCAGCTGAAGAAGCACAATGATAATGATAATGATGATGATGACGATGATGATGATGAGGATGCGGCACAATTTGATCATATACGCTACAAGGTGCTCAAGTCACAGCAGCTCATCAGAAGCAACATTCTGACGGCCAGGAACAAGAAGGAGGCACAATTCGATGGGCTTATACAGTATCTACAGGACTACAGTTTCCAGGAGCTGTTGAGCAACAACAATGTGGTGATTGTGGAGCCTGTGCGAACCAAGATTGAGCGACCACTGACTGTGGGTGGCGTGGCGCCCACAGTGATGCCACCAAAGCCTGCGAAACAACAAACAGCGACACCAAAGAAGCCACGACAACGACAGATTGGCGGAGGAGCTGCGGCCAAGCGGCATTTCTTCTATCAACCTGTGCGAGTTAATCGTGAGCTGTATGAGGAGGAGCTACCCGATCCGGATACGGTGCGCAATGTGCGTCGCTTCTTCGAGCAGCATGTGCTGCCTACGCCTGGTCAAGGCATTCTCGTGCAATCCCAGCAAAAGTTTGGTGGCTCCGCCTGCCAATTGAGTCCCAAATCACGACGTGCACGTGGCTATCGCTATCTGACAATCGACACGAGCTACGGTGGCGGCAGTGTGACTGCTGTGGCTGAGGAGCAGCCCAAGGGCATGGAGCTGCTGGAGGAGCAGAAGGTAAAGCACTGGGACAATGCCAGTCTATCGAGCGGCATCTCAAGCGGTGATTTATCCTCGCCCTGTGGCGAATGCCACACTCAAACGGACAACATGTCCAAGGAGTCGCCCATGCTGGCTTGCAAAGGCGTCCATGTGCTGGATGTGGTGCGACGCCACAACAGCAATGCGGCCAATGCCAAGGCAAGGGCCAAGCTGGCCAGTCGACGTACCTGGTGTGTGGGTGGTGCAGGCGTTGCAGCTGGAGATTCGCGTTATCGCCAGATTTATGAGCAAGCGAAGCTCGAGGCACAGGAGGAGCAGCATTATCATGATAACGATGGGCAGCAGAATGACAACGACAACGAGGATGAGGATGATGACGACGACGACGACGATGACGATGATGTGGCGACGGACATGTGCGAGTCCTATTATGTGAGCAATGTAAGTAACTGAGGCAACACAATGTGTCCTGCGTGCGGCTTTATGAACCATTAAGGACTTTTGATGGCAGCCCATTAAGTTGACCACGCCACCACCATCCCCAACTCCCACTCTTACCCCCCTCTTGCTTTCCTTTTGCAGGATGTCTTGGCCAAAATACGCGAATGCGGCTCTACGGTTACCTACTATGGTGGACGCGTGCTAGAACCAGGGCTGCCACTATTGCCAGGGCAGTCAAATCAGCAGCTAATGAATGGAAATGCGATAAATGCTGCCACACACACACGCACACGCTCGCGAGTGCGTCAAATTGAGGCATGCAACGAGTGTTGTGAGCACGACCAACAACAACAACAACAGCAACATGAACAACAACAACGGCAGCAGCTACAACTTTTGGAGGCGCCACAGGACTCCTATCAGGGTAAGTGCCAACCACTTTAAGCTTCACTTCACTTTCTCAAACAACCACTAAAATATTAAATATATATATATATATTTTTAAGGTTTAACTTTCCTAATTGTTTTATTTGTTGTAAGTTTAATTTTAATTTACTTTTTACACAAGTTTGGCTATTTTTAAGGCATTATTATATTATTATTATTATTATTATTATTAATTAAATAGCCGGCAATTGTTTACAGGGAAAGTTACGTTCAATACAAATGTTTATACAATTAGTTTGCATATATATAAATAATTTAATTAATCAATTCAAATCAAAATCAAATAAAATGTTTATTGTATTTGTTTATTGCCTTAACAAATAAATTATACTAGAGTTTGGGATGTAAACTAATTAAATATTATTATACTATAATAAATGGCGAAATGTTAAATATATTTTAATAAATATGTTATTGAAATTTGTTAAATTCATTTAATTTACTAAGCAGAGTTAATGAGATGCGAAATGGTTTAATAAAAGTGATTATACAATTTGTGCAAATGGTTTGATTAATTAAAATAAATCAATTATGCAAAACAAATCTAAATTAGCTAATTTAAATAATTATTTGTAATTAAAATCTAATTAAATTAGAAATAAATTATAGTCGCTGATTAGCTTAGAAAATATTTCACATTTAATTAGATTAAAACAAAAATAATTTAGCAACGAATTCCATTAGTTTAATTAAACAAATTTATAACATTTCTTCAAATAAGGAAATATATATAATTATATAAAAATTAATTAAATTATGGCTGTTTGCTAAGGCAAATAATTGTTAATAAGCAGCTGTCAATGCGTCAACTGATATCCTTGTCTCATTTGCAGGGATTAAATTCAAATTGGTCAAGTCCAACAGTTGCAGCAGTCGCTTGGAGTTGGCGGGCGCAGAGGAGGGAGACGGCGGCAGCAACACGAGCCACATGATGGACACTGAGGTGGTGCGCAAAATGGTACATCACTTTGAGTGCAATCAGCCGACAGCCGATGGCAATCTGAATCTGAATGTGACCATTAACAGCCAGAGCACCGTTGGCAAGACGGCGGCACTGCTAGCACAGGCGGCACAGGAGAAACTGGAGGCGACAGCTCGAAGACAAGTGACAGTAAATAATCACATAAATGTGACGCCAGAGGAGTGTAAGCTGATGTCTAATGGACAACAGGATAAACCAACTCCAACTCCAACTCCGCTGGAGGCAACGACAACGGCGACGGCAACGGCAACAACATATCACAGTCAGGCCATGAATATACGCCTTGATTTGAGTGCGGGGCGTGTCAGTGATAAACCGAACAATAACAGCAAAGTATGTCGCAATCGAAATGTGGATTTGGCATATACACTGGCCAAGCCCAAGGATGCCAAAGTCATTGTCAATCCGGTCATGCCTCAGAGCAATCACAAATATCCAAAGGATGTAAAAACTTGTCAGACGGAAGTCATTGGTCGTGAACAAATCATAGTGCCCATTGAGATTCATCAGACACCGCCGCAGCCACAGCCACAGCTACAGCTACAGCCACAGACACAGGAGCGTCGATTGAGCAATGCGAGCAGCGGTGCGTCGACAATTGTGGACAAGACTGTGGTGCGACATTATGTGGCAAATGACAAGAGCATCTACGAGCGACGCAAATACGATGAGATTGAGTTTGAAGAGTTTGAGGTATACGATCCAGCGAAAGAGCAGGAGCGTCTAGAGCAACAGCAGCAACAACAGCAACAGGCACAGGAGAGTCTAAACTCAATGGACAGACGACAGACAATCGATGGAGAACTCTACGACAGCCTGGACGATAGAATGTAGAGCTGAGAACAAGCAACGACATTTGGGTTTGGGGTAAACAATAAGAATGTAAGCTTAAGTATAAAACACTATATTAACTATATAACTATATAAATAAACTAAGTTGCTTAGCTTTACTGTTAAAGCCAAAACAAAGAATTATCCAAAAACTATATAATATATATAAATATATATATATACATATATATTCAGAGCTCAATCTTATTCTGTTGTTATTGTAGCTTAAGTTAAATAACTAAATAAATATACCATTTATGTAATGAGATCGCAATTTACTATATCAACTAAAAGTTGCAAAGGGAGATGTCTGCTAATTATAGATAACATTGCGATTGCAGTGGGTGGTTGTGTGGTTTGTTGGTGGTTCAGCAAAACTCACTTAATTGCAGCCATAAGTTACAAATTAATCTATTTAATCGACTAAAAGCAATTTATGCCAAATCCATTAGAGGGAAACCTTGAATTTCAGGCGATGCTTAAAAGTAGGCAACACAAAATTTACAGCAGATGTAAAATTGACTTGACTGCAACTTTATAATTTTTGATGACTGTACAGTGCAACTTAAGATAATTAAAGCATTTGCAATTAGTTTTATGTTTATCTATAATTATAGAGTCGCAGCACAGATAAATCTAAAGATAATCGAGAACAAAACGCAATTTCAAAAAATTTGTTGCATACTTTGTGGAGCAAAGTTCAGTTCTTAGAATAGTTTAACTTATTTAATTATTATGCTTTAAATTTATACATTATTTACGGTAATTTCTGAGCGCTTTTGCACTTATTTTTATATAATTTAAATATTTAAATTTCAGTTCTTTTTTGTTCGCATTTTGACTTTTGTATCAAACTATGAAATTTCTTGACTTGCGTTTCATTATTCTGCTCAATCTTAGTGGCATTATCTTTGGGTTTATTCCATTTGAATATATTCCATGGCATTCTATTGAATAGCTTAAGACGATTATCTGTTTCTGTTTGTGGCATAAGGATAAGGTCAATAGTTAGTTAGCCAATTAGCTCAAGTTACTCACTACGATTCTTTCCCTTTCCCTTTCCCTTTCCATTTCCCATCTCAATTCTATTCATTTTCTTTTGCTTTGCGATTTTCATGTCGGCTAGCTTGGCTTTTCGATTCATTTTTGCTTTGCCTTCTTGATTTTTGATATTCTTTAAATAGTCTGCATAGTTTTCCATCATTTTCTTGTGCTTTTGATTAATTGTGAACTTTTCAGCTCTTATGGCCAAATCATCGCCAGGTCTATGCTTGAATTCCAAGGCCCTGTAATTTTTCTGTACAGCTTTTCCATCATCGGGATATTCCCACACGACCTTAATCCCCTTCTCTAGCTTTGATTGCTCCCCGCCCCGTACGACCTCTGTAAAATGGGCGTGGAATGAGCTCAATATGATACTTCCCCAATTATACTTATGCTAACAAGCTCAGCGCTCTTGCAATCTCTTGCAATCAATTTTCATATTAAAGCCAAATATTTACAAAACAAATATTTAAGATTTCTCTTACCACTTGCTGTTGTTTCCTTTTTATGCTTCTCCAGCTTGTTTCGCTCATCATCCGTTGAATTCGTTGACGAGGCGAAGTTTCTGTGCTGTAAGTACGATAGAGATAGACAGAGAGAGGGTGAGAGAGAGAGAGACAGAAACGGAGTGTAAGTAAATGAGATGGTTAAATTAACATTAATGACTCCATTTTGGCTTATTGATTGTGGCTTAAATTGGCCATAGATCTTTTGACTGCCAAAAGCACTCGGCGGTAATATAAATATTTATTTAAGCCTCCGACAACTGAGCAGGATTACATCAATCTGTGTATGTGTGTGACTGTGTCTGTGTGTGTGTGTGTATGTGTGTGTGTGTATAGCTAGCTGTCCTTCTTGACTGTCTGCCTATCTGACGACCCGGCTTGCATGCTTCAACCGCTCCTAATTAAGTTAAAATGCTCCCCAGCGAAATCACGTGCTTCCCATAACAAAACAGCAACAAGAATGAGACACACCAATGCCACAAACTGTGGCAACAACATCATCATGCGTTACCTACCCAGCCATATTATATGATGTTGATACGAGAGCAGGAGAAGGGAGCGAGTAAATTGCCATAGAGGTAGACAATCTAACTAATCCAACCTAAACCCAACGCACGTTTTCCAGCTTTTCACGCCCACTTTTCTTTCTCAACAGCTTTTATATATTCGTAATTTTCTTCATTTTGCTTCTTTTTATCGTTTTGTATATTTTGCGGCCAACGTTGCGTATGAGCAATCGCACGCACCACAGCTGAAAAGTTTGCCTCTCTCTCCTTTTCTTTATTACTCGAATTGAGCTGAAGAAAATAAAATCGAAATTTCCAACTGTTTACCTTGTGCTTCCAACACAACCTGCGAACAAGTTGCACCCACAACTTCCAACTGCAGAGGAGGAGGCAAAGGGGGGGCGGCAATATATGAACTCTACCTTATGTTATAGATTACGAAATGAAATGTTTCGCATTTCACATAGAATTTCAACTCTCAAAAAGTTGATGAAATTGCAGCGAGAGTGTAACGCGGAACAGCACTTTTCAGTTCTCTTATGCGTTTTAACTTTGCAATTGAAATTTGTAAACAAACATTGATCGCGCTCATTTATTTATAAATGCTCAAACTGTTGGAGCGACCCTCGTCACAGGCAAGAAAAAACGACAGTCGAGTTGAGCATGCAGCTGACTAGCGTTATCTGAATTTACTGATTGGATTTTACGCCCAGCTTCAATCAAGCGATTCAATAATTCAACAAACTTGCAATATATTTCAGGGTCGACTACGTTGGTTGGGGTAAGTGAGTAATTGAAATTTAAATAGCAAATAAATGAGGGATCGGTTGATTGAGCAGTGGCATACCATCCCCAACCCCTCTCCCCCTTTTCCAGTGTTATAAAACCCCTTCTGGCCATAAATCATAAATCATATTTCATGTTTATTCCTTTTGTTGCTGCGGGAATTCGAATTTCAGTTTTCTGATTTCTGTTTGTTCGTGAATGAAATAGTGAGAAGAGAAGGGGAAGTGGAGTGGAGTGAGGTTGGTTTTGACAAATTGACAGATTGACAACTAACAACTAGCGTAGCTCGACAAAAGGTGACAACATAAAAAAGTTCATAAAACCAAAATCAAATGCCAAAATTACTAATAAAATCCAAGACAAATTGGCAAATTGAGTTGGCCAAGAAATGTCAGCCAGCATCAGCATCAGCATCAAGGGCATAAATTTAAACAGGCTTCGGCAACAGACAATGCCTGCTGTGTGCCAGTTATAAGCCTGGCCAAAATGGCAAAAGTTTTCTTCTGTTTTTTATGATCAGCCGCAAGTAAATTGAAATCACAGCCTCACTCACTGTTGTTGTTGTTCTGGTTGTTGTTGGCTCAGCTTATGGCTTTAAATGAAAATGAGAATGAAAATGAAAATGTTTCATAAATTACACCTGCCGCCACTTGCTGAAAGTTAATCTCTGTTCTGGGGCAACTTTAAAGGGCAACAAATGTCATCGCAAGTTACAATTTTGTGCTGCTCTGTGGCGGCTTCTTTGAGTCATGCGACATGTTGCAGGAATCGCCTCATAATGATGACAACAGCAGCAACAACAACAATAACAATAACAATGACAATGCTGTCACGTGCCGCCTCTGCTTGTGCCAATGTAATGAAACAATTCAGGCCTAAACAAGCGGGGCAAACAGAACTCAGCTCAACTGAGCTGCGCTGACAAAAGAGCTTTCGGCTTACAAAGGGGGAAAAGGGGGGCGGTTTAGGTAGGATTGCCTTTTAGCGGGGGAGAGGGGGGTGAACAGGGCATGAGATACTGAGCTGCCAAGCAGCCTAGACTATAACAATAACAATAAACAACGTAAGTGCAGTAATTTTGCTGCTTTATACTGTTTCTCCCCAAAATCTCTTTCGCCACAATTTCGCCAAAACTAAATATAATTTTAGGCGTCAACTTTGTCTAAAGTTGAATGAACTTTTTGTACATCTCTAATAGTTTAACAGAGCTCTATATATATAAATAAATTGTTGTATAAAAATGGTTATCAAAGTTATAGAAGCTTAGTTCAAGGAGCTTTTACATTAATTTGAACTGCAGTTGCATTTAGCTAGATTAACTATGCTAGTTTAGCAGAAGTCTAAGCTAAATTCTAGCTAAAAGAGAAACTACTTCTAGGCGTCAGCTTCAGCTAAAGTCGAATTTACTTTAACTAAACTAGTTTAACAGAAATCTAAACTGAATAATATATATATATATAAAAACGTAGCATACTTTTGGGCGCTCTATGAAAATACGAATTTGCTTTTAAGCAACTTTCCCAGTTAATAAAAGTTATACTGAAAGCATTTCCATGTAAATACAATATAAATATGCGCAAATTTAACGAAATTGCAGAGATTTCGTTAGTTGGAATGCTACTGCCTAACAGATTGCAGGCTAACAGGCTGACAATGAATCCACACAACAATGTTTACTATGCCCCCTTCTTTGCTTGACAGTTGCCTTGCATTCTCATTCTCATTCTCATTCTCTTAGTTTTGCCGCTTCTCTTTCGCTGCTCGTTCTGCTCATTGTGCTGACAATGGCAACAAGAGTCGCGTGTCAAGTGTCGCATGCTGGGAACTCAACCAAGTGAACCCTTTCATGAAGTTGTTGTTGTTGTGCTGTTGAGGCAGTTAATACTTTTGATTGACGCTGAATGTGTAATTAAGGTAAACATGTGTGTGATGATGTATGAAAAGTGAATGTTTGTGCAATTTCATCAACACATTTGCCAATAAAGCCTAATTGAACTTTAAAGCAAGCTTTTATATCAAATAAAAAACAGACAAAACATAAATAATTTAATCATTAAGTGCTTGCAATAAAAAACGAGAGTAAATGTCATAATATGTATACGTTTATTCCCCCTCTCCCTCTCCCTCTCTCTGTCGTTATCATCATCATCTCATCTGCTCTGGCAATTTAGATTTGTGATTCATGACAGAAAAACTTGAAACGAGATTAACGAATCCAAGCGCATTCTACGCATTCTAAAACAACAGTTGAAACAAGAGCTCAATACAAATAACATCGATTTATATACAGTTGTATATTATATATATGTCGGAGTAGGAGAATTATAGTTGTTTTCTTTATCCATTCTAGTAGCGTCGAAGCGTAGCGAGTCGTAAGGTTATGGTGAAGTTGTCCTGCACCGCGACGTTCTCGTCACACGTCTAGTGTCTATGAGGGCCACGACCGGAAGAGAGCGACCTTTCATTTGTCATCCGACTTGTCAACTCCTCTTCCATAATCGTCCCTGTATTTTCGACCTGTCAGTAAAGTCTTCCAACACTGATCACTTAACAACACCCATAACCGTTACGCCACACTCAGTCCACTCGGACCTCGCCTCTTTGCACCGAATGTAAGAGAAACAGTCTTTGTCTCTTTCTACTATAACATTTCTCAACACTAACAGTGTTCTTAACCTGGTATTCTGAGAGGATGTCATTAATAACGTAAATCATAATTTGAATTTAACATTATTTGTTCTAAATCTACGACACGGCCTTCCTGACTATCACACGTCCTCGTGTGGGAATATTAGTCAAACTTGATCTCTATTAGCATTATTTCAAAAATTATTACTTTTCAATTTTTCATTTAAGCATTTTCTTCAAATGTCAGTTTCTATAGAAAGTCTCACATTTAGCACCTGAAGTGCCTTAATCCATTATCAGATCAACCATCCACTACGAACAATTTCATCCTTTGTTGGCATGACTATTGCTGTCTGGATCTAGTTCCCACGCAGGATCTTCCCTTCACCCTAGGTGACATAGATCGACTGATGATCTACGTCTTTTTCACCGTAATCATCCTCTTCATTTGGCATTTCTTATAAATTTGCATGCGCATACTTAGACGTTCTTCTATTCTTTAATGACTTTCAAGGTCTAACATCAGATTGGCATCATATCTTGCTTCAAACAAACGAATTAACCATTAAACTTAAATTCTTATATCTCATTACTACACTGGTTTTTAATCGTGTCTTCAAATGTCAGTTAAGCAGGATATCACTTTTCATTCTCATTTCAGTAGCTCGTACTCTTCTGCATTAACTCGCCCATTTGGCTATCAAAATTATCATACCACAGTTATTGGGCTCTTGCCGCCACAGTGCGACGCTATGTACATCAAGTACCTCGATCCTCCAGATCGACCGTTCGCCACGTACAATGTCATCCTTCGCTGGCATGACCATTGTCGCTTGAACCTAGCCCCTGTGTATGATGTTCACCGCACCTTTCCTAGATGCCAGGCATTGCCTCTTGACCGACGTCTCTTTCACCGTGGTCGTTCTCTTCACTCAGCTAAGATTCAACTTGCTTAACTGGTAATACAACCAATTTGGTCTGATGCAGTTCTTCACTTCTTAGCAAGACATGATCACCAATCTTTTGTTATAGTCTTGGCGTCTATACTTCTGTACAACTTATTTTATTGTCATCATTTAACATAACATGCCCAAGGGTCTGGCTTTCTCACCTATCAGTAGCTCTAGCGGGCTAAACTTAGTCACCCGATTACTGGTGCAATTTATAGCTAAATGCACATAAATTAGCAATTAAGTGCCATTAAATTTTATTGTTCAAGCAAAACTCACGGAACGTACTTCTGGCAAAGCTTCTGCCTTTATCTGCGCCTCATCTCATAAACATTCGCTATATCTTCCTGCATCTCATCGATCTTCAGTTGTGCTACAATGTTGACTGTGTCCTGATCTCTTCAAAACCAAATTGTGCCCCAACCGATTTATTTGTGAAATTAGGTTTTGTTGTAGTACTTCACATCGAACTCAAACGATTGAAGGTAAGCCCACCAACGATGCACTCTTGCAGTTAGCTCTATTTTTTTTGACTCGGCTTCAATGAATTGCTCTGTTCACTACAAGTTTTGGGTCATGTAGGTAATGGCGGAACTGTTTCACAGCATTGCACGTAGTCAGAGTTTCCAACTCATAAGAGTGATATTTGGATTCTGCTGCACTAGTACATTTGCTGTAATATTCAACCACCCTGCATTTCCCATCAACTCTATGCACTAGCATTGCACCGTATCCACCTGCACTTGCGTCTGTGTGTAGTTCAACAGGGCGTTGTATATCAAAGATGATCAATGTCGGATCACTGGTCAGAGCTTCTATAATCTTTCGACGAATAAGCTCATGCTGTTCGTTCCAAGTAAAACCACTGCTTCTTGATGTTAATTTGTACAAAGGTTTCATTTGCTCGGAGAATCGCGGCACGAACTGCCTAAAATAAGATGCTAGTCCTATGAATTGCCGTATTTGAGTGACTGAAACTGGTTGAGTTAGAGCAGACAGTGCCTCTACCTTTCTAGGGTTCGGTTTGATTTCACCGCTTTTGATAAGGAATCCGAGATATTCTATTTCAGTTAGAAGAAAGTTACATTTTTTTTTTATATTAAAAGAGAATCCCGCACTTGATAAAGTTTTCAGCACAATGGCCAACCTTTCATAAGCTACCTCTTTTGATTTGGCTACAATTAACACATCATCAATACACTATTGCGTATGAGTATGCAAGTTCTCCCAAGGCTCGTACAATTGCTCGCTGAAAAACTGAAGAAGCATTTTTCAGTCCAAATGGCATGGTAAGGTATTCGTATTGCCCGTCTGGCGCTACAAGAGCTGTTCATTCAATCGATTCAACCTCAATAGGGACCTGATAGAATCCACTGGCCATGTTTATACAAGAGAAGTATTTTCCGTCCCTCAGTCTAGCAAATTGGTCAGAAATTAGTGGCAACGGATATTTGTCTGACACTGTATTTGCATTTAATTCTCTATAGTCTATGCACAACCTATCACTGCCATCCTTTTTTTTTTACTAGCAGCATTGGACTAGCAAATGGGGAGCTGCTTGGTCGAATTACTTTCGCTTCTATCATCTGTTGTATCTTTCTTCTTACAATTTTCTTTTCGCCCTCACTTAGTTTGTATGGACGCCGTTGAACTGTTTTATTATTATCTAATAAACGAATCTTTAAAGCACCAGTTGTGATACGCTTTTTTGGCATTCCATCTATGAAGCTACCTGAGTATTCATTTAAAATTTCTTTTAGCTTGTACTTTTCACATTCTTGTAGATCTTTATTATCATCGATAGATCGCATCATAAAGTTTGTTGTAGACTCTTCGTGTACCACATTAACTTTCTTAGTTTTAAATATGTCTAAATTATCAGAATCCATTGTGATGCCAAAACCAAGTTGCAGTATTTCGCGGCCAATCATTATGTCATGTTTTAGATGACTATCCATCACAACATGGAATAGAACCTCTAAATTAAATTGGGAAATTTGAATTCTGGCTAATATTTGTAAATTACTTTTTACCACATTTTCCCCTATTCCTCTTAGAACTACCATGTTGTAGTATCTTTTACCGGCTATTTTATTACATAACTTTTCCTTAATTAGAGAGCATTCTGCACCAGAGTCAAAGAAGAAATGATACGGCTCACCATTTTGATACATTGTTCCTTTGGGCTCCACTACTGCACACAAATCCACCCGCTTCTCGTTGTTGCCATACCCTATAGTTGCACCCTTCGTGCAAGTAGACGCAATGTGGCCAACCTTGCCGCATCTGTAGCATTTTATCAGGATTCTCCTGTGGACGCGGCGATCCCACTTCTGATGTCGGAGTAGGAGAATTATAGTTGTTTTCTTTATCCATTCTAGTAGCGTCGAAGCGTAGCGAGTCGTAAGGTTATGGTGAAGTTGTCCTGCACCGCGACGTTCTCGTCACACGTCTAGTGTCTATGAGGGCCACGACCGGAAGAGAGCGACCTTTCATTTGTCATCCGACTTGTCAACTCCTCTTCCATAATCGTCCCTGTATTTTCGACCTGTCAGTAAAGTCTTCCAACACTGATCACTTAACAACACCCATAACCGTTACGCCACACTCAGTCCACTCGGACCTCGCCTCTTTGCACCGAATGTAAGAGAAACAGTCTTTGTCTCTTTCTACTATAACATTTCTCAACACTAACAGTGTTCTTAACCTGGTATTCTGAGAGGATGTCATTAATAACGTAAATCATAATTTGAATTTAACATTATTTGTTCTAAATCTACGACATATATATGAGGTAAGGGAAGCCTTGTCGATAAAATTCTATAAATAAAGCAAGAAAGAAAGAAAAAGAGGCGAAACAAAAAACTAATAAATTAGCCGCATGAGCATTAAGATTTCATTTTTTTTATTCTTGTTCTGTTTGCAAAGAGTAAATAGAAATTCGTTCAAAAAATAAATATTTATATAGTTGCAAGGCGAGAGAGAGAAAGCAGGTAAACGAGAAGAACAAGCGGCAGAGACTCGACAGAACTAAAGATTATCAAATAAAAATATCAACGAAATGTTTTTGCACAAGCCAAAAAATAAGACGAAGAAAGAAAAAAAACAAATAAGAAAAGCAGACAGACTAAAATTAGTATGCGATATATGCGCACACACACACACACACACACTCGCATATAGACAGCTGTCGAATAGATATTAAGACGGCAAGAGATGGAGATACGGGTACTAGAAAGTGAAATAGATTTCAGCGCACAAATCAAGAGGAAAAAAACATGAGCAAGTGCAAAGCGTTTCTACAATTTGTCGCACACTCATAATTCAAGAGAAAAACGATAAAAGAACACAACACACAGAAGCTGGCGATGTAAATGTGGGTGGGCAGTGTAATGGAGAGGGAGAGGAAGACAGCGACAGAGAGAAGGAGGGGGACAGAGAGAAGTGGGCCATTTGACTGCCTGTTTTACGGGCTATAAACATGGCTGGCATTATGCTAGCCATCTGCAAAAAACTTTGCCTATCTTTATAAATTTGCCCTCTTAGTGTATAGCTCTACTTCTCCCCCTCTCTCTCTCTCTCTCCTTTCTGTTTGTCTGCTCTTTTATCTAACAATGTCTATGGCTTATATGTTTGTTGGCCCACTTCGGTATGTTGACCCCAAGAGTCGTAATGCACGTCGCGGGAATTATGCGACGCATTTAGTTAAAACACATTTGAATTATTGTCTTAATGGAGTGAAGGTTGGGCCAACGGGGCGTATGTGAACAAGCATACACAATATAAAGTATACGCAACGTATGCGCATGTTTATTGTCTATTTTCTTATAGTTTAAATGGCCAGAAGGCAATGTATTTACGCAGGCAACACACACAGCGAATGTGTGGGAAGCTGTCTAATTGAATATACTAGATAATTAAAGTGAAATTGCAGAGAAGATGACGAGTTGTAAAAGGCGAATGGCATTACCTAGAAAATATGCCAGCGGCAATTGTCAATAACAGTTTACAGTGTTGGCAAACGTGCAACATAAGAAGCTTTTCATGGCGTCAGCAAATTGAGGCATTAAAACTGTAAACTTTAACTACACACTTAACACCTTATGCTAAATACTAGACACACACACTCGTCACACACCATTTTAAACACTCACTTAATGTGAATGAAGAGCAGTCGTTAAACAGCACAAAGGAATTATGTGAAACACTTCAAATGAGTGCCTCATTAAGCTATAAACTTGTGTTTTGTACACTAACACAACTGTCATCAATATGTTCTATCCACTAAAGAGATGTTGAGCCAAAAAATATAATTATCTGCATTAAATAACTCACAAGAAAGTGGAGGAATGAAAAAGTGAAAAAGGAAGCAAAAGTCAGCTGCCAACGCCTTGAAAATCTGCACGAAAAATATGTTCGGCTTTGTGGCCAAAAGAGAAAAAAAGTGGCACTCACATATTGCCATATACATGCATATCCTTTTGCCAGCGTTAAAGCCTGTCTATGTGTGTGGGTGTGTGTGTGGGTGTGTGTGGCACGAACATGTCTGCCTACAGCTCTGCGAGGCACGAGCGATTTTAATTTGCTTACAATTAGATGGGATACCATTAAGCAAACTCTGGACCTTGCGGCCAAAAGAAGAGCACAAGGCCACGCCCTAAAAACGCGACTGAGGACAGGCAACGGCGCGTGATTATTAACAGCAGGCGATAAAAGTATATATACATATATATATATAAAAATAAAGAAAATAGTAGAAGTATGAAAGTAGCAAGGAAACACGACAGGCAGACAGGCCGTGCCCAGGCTAAGTGGCCCACAAGCTGTGCTGTGTCGTCTAAAAGGACATGCAAACGACATAATTCAGAAGCATTTTCGTAATAAACAAGCGGCAGACTTAAATGTAGCATTAGCTACAGAGCAGCGACGCATCTTAAATGCTCTTAAACTGAAGACCATTATCTTAATAGAGTTCAAACAATGATTAAACTGTCAATTTTCACATGGAAACTGTTTAAATTTCAACAAAATACTCTCATATATGAATTAGAAGTATTATACAGCTGTATAACACAGTGATTCAGCTGTAGTACAGATGACAACCCTGTTTATAATACAAAGATCAGAAGAGAGCAAGCACAAGAGCAGACTCTACTCTCTTTCTATCGTTCTCTCTTTGAGACAAATGCGTTCCACACTTTGTGTTAGTTTCCACTTCACATGGAATGTAAAGGGTGTCCATTCCACTTGAATTTCCGTTGAAGTGGATGTTAAGTTTCAAGTGGAAGCTAATTTAACAATAATTTTTATCTATTTGAGTTGATGATAAGAAAAGAAATCTAAATGTTTGGAAAACCATAATACATTTAAAAAAGCTTAACAAACTTTTAGTCAAACAATAAAGTGCTAAACAAATAAATAAAAAATAAATACATATACTTTAATTCTTTAATATCCCATTTAGGTGTTATTGCTACTTCTTAGCATGTACCTAATGCAATGGAAAATCAAAAGCAACTCCCCGACAATTTATGAAGCTCATTTTGTGGCAAGTTACTTTTGGAGTGAAAAATTTGCATATAATAGGAGAATTTGCAACGTTAAAGGGACGCAAAAAACGGAAACGAAGCAGCTGACACTTCTGGGATGTTGGCCAAGAAAATAAAGAGAAGGGGGGGCTGGTAACACAGGAGGTGAGTCTTAGACATGTACTGAATTATTAACAGCCTGTTTTATGCAGTTAGCTTGGGACTTTTGGCAGCCTTTTCTCCGCCTATTGTTGCTGTTGTTGTTGTTGTTGCTTAGCCTGGTTTGCGAGGACCTTTTAAATTGTTGCTAAATTTATGCAAAGATTTGGGGTAACCAAAGGAGCAGAAGGTGGAGAGGGGAGATGCCACAAGTTTGGGGTTCCTCGCACAACGCTTACAATTCAAATATTTGCTATATAAATTACAAGTCGAAAACAGTTTGTTGTTTACCATGGCCATTATTAGCAGCGAACCAATAAATTGACTTAAAATCTCAGCTAAAAGTTCAACAATGGCTATGGCAGGGGGGGGAGGGAGTCTAATGGAGGAGACATTTATAAATTGGCTTAAAATATGCATAGCATTGAAATGTTTAAATGGAATTCTCAACTCAATTCAATTGTGATAACTTAATGAATCAAAACAGCAGACAGCAGACTTTTGTCAAAGCGAAGCACTGATAACGGTTATCACTCAGCTGGCAGTAGATAAAGAGACTCTTCCCCCCCTTGACAAGCAGAGAAAACTATTTTCAAAGTGATTACAGTTTGACAAGCACTGTAAATGATAGAATCCATTAGATATTCGTGCAACATGTGCTTTTATAGCTAGTTGTGGGTGTCTCTTGCAACTTGCAGCACTTGTTGTTCTTATTGTGTGCATGTGCGTGTGTGTGTATGTGTGTGTGTGTGTATGTGTGTGTGTGTGTGTGTGGCACTTAAATGAAAGTCAAGTGCACAGAGAAAAGCAATAACACGCAAGCTAAATTGAAAAGGCAACCAGACACATGCCACAACACACATGCCACACACATGCTACAGATACAAATGTATCTGACAGATACATAAATATAAAAGCAAGCATAGCATGAACTTTTCCAATCTATAACGACAAAGACTTAATGAGCGCTCTCACCTGTCAGAACTTTACTGACATTTCTCTGCCGCCCCACCCCTCTCCCCTCTCCCATCACTTCCTGTTTCTCCTCTCCTTCTGCTTTGCTCCTGCTACCTTCCTTACTATTCCATACTTAATAAGCTTCATTAACATTAATTAGAAGCGTATGCCGCCAGCATAGATCCCCCTCTACCTGTCTCTCTCTCTCTCTCTTTCTGTCACTGACTCTGTCTATCTCCCTTTCTCTCTCTCTCTTTACATATGCAAATCGTTTCTCCAGCTTCCTCGGTATTTTTCAGCTAGATGAAAGATTTCGGCATCCTGATAAATGTGGGAAAACGTGCACAAGTTTTCAAGCCAAACTGTTTGAGGTAGAATGGCCCAGGAGAGCTTCATTTTGGCCAAGTTGTTGGGTGTAGGGGGTAGGTGGTAAGGTGGGTGGTAGTGGTGGTTAGATAGCTCGTATAATATGCAGATTTGCTGCGGTTGCTGTTTGTGAACGAGTTAAGTCAAAAGCTTTCGGTTGTTAGGCACTCCCTCCCCCCACACACCCTCCCCCTACACACCCTCCCCCCACACTACCACCCACAACCAAGCTTTAAGTTTACCCATTAAACTAAAATTTGCTGATCCCAAACAATGGCAAAAGAGTCGCTTTTTGCACTGCATTATGAAAAGTTGTTGCCAACATAAGACAAAGATCTGACTTAATTGGCCAACTGCGAGCATAAGCGCAAAGAACACACAACAAAAGCTCTAAGTAAACTTAAAGTTTATTAAACATTAACTAAATGCAAAAGAGTTGATGTTTGTTAATATTCTTAATGCAACTACAAGCTGATAGCAAAGCAAAGTTTGCTGATTAAAATTAATCACAGATACTGATAGCTATGGTAAGAGAACCTAGAGCTTAGAACTGAGATTAGACAAGCTATTGAAGTATTATTTTGTTTACTTAAGCATTTTAAGATAACAATTAAACGTGCTTCAGGTTGCATAATGAAGAAGTCACCTTCTCGCATATTAACCGTTATGCTGCATCATTCTGTGGCCTGTTCTAATAGATCCGATAGCTTTCAAGTGCCGTTGGTTAAGCTCGCATAAATTGAGAGTGCAATCGAAAGCTCAACAACGGCACAAGTTCCTTTTGTCATGAATATCATTTGCATAATGTTAATTTGTTGTTTTATTGTTGTTGTTGATAGCACAGGCTTTTGTGTGGCTTAAGCAACGGGACACACACACACACACAGGTGGCATGAAACTGTGGCATAATCAAATATCAATTGCAACGCTTTTTGTTTGCCTGCAAATGCAAAATGTATTTATAGCACTGTCCAAAAATAATTGTTGACCGAGGCCACGCCCCAAGACCGACAATAAAAACAGTTAAAAACAAGCCAACAATGCATGAACAGCAACCAAGAAAGGCTTCAGTCGAGCGCATGCGACAGTGTGATACCCTGTATAAGCATAAAAGCTGCTATGCGCTTGTTAACTGTCGCTCTGTCTCGCTCGCACAACTGTATAGTCCCATTCTATCTCTGCCTGTTGCATGCCTCTGCGCAAAGTTCATATATTCCCAGCTACAGGGTATACAAATCCATGCAGAGCAAACGGAATTGAACAGACTGTTGGTCAGAGCAATGATGCAGGATTTGTTAGGGAAGCGAAAACGAAGGGGAGAGATGGGGTGAGGGAATTTAAGGGGACTGGGTCTTTGTTCTAACATACATTTTGCGTTGTGCGGCAGACCGAATGGCGCCAATAAAACTTTTTATGCTGTACAGACCCGAAATGGGAAATGGAGGGAGCCATAACAACAACAACAATAACTACAAGAACAAACAAAACAAATACCAAAATTGCTGTAGAAGAAAACAAGAACTTTAGTTACAGTTATGGCGTATAGAGCTTTAAGAGTGAGAGCAACGAAAATTGGAGCAAAAACGTGCCATAGAAAAATTATGGCAGGCACAACAGCATCTGCCAGGATGAGTGTGGATGTGGAGCACCCTGTGCTGAACTTTTGAATCATATGTGTGTGTATGTGTGCGTGCTTTTGCAAAGCAATCAATGTTTTTGTTGCTGCTTGGACTCTTGTTGACTTCAATCAGCTCCGTGAGACAATGAAGCAGAGAGAGACTGAGGGAGAAAGCAAAGTACAGAACAAATGCAAATTAAGTAGCAGGGACTACAACAAAATGTGACACGAAACAAGCAAATAATGTGCCGTTATATCTCTCGCAAGTATCAAAGGGGACGTACGACCGACCCACGACCCTAGAACACCCCACATTGCTGATAAAACTTTTTTTTACTGTGCTGCGTTTGACACTTTCTGTCAACATTTTGTATTGTTCGGTTGTATTTGCTTTACGGCACTCCAACATCCCCCCAATCCCCCCTCATTACACCACTGCCCAAACTCTGACAAAAACGTTCGCTGCTCTCTCACTTTCTGTTTGTCTCTCTGGTTCTACGCAAATAACGGCGAATTTAATCATTTCGTATGCAAATCGTGTTTGCCATAAAAGAACATGTTATGGGCAGACAGAAAGGCAAACAGACAGACAGACAGACGGACGGCGTAAACGACTTGTTCCTTTTGCTTTTCTTTCGATTTTCGCTGCGTAGGCTGTTAAATGTCTCACCTGAGACAAGCAGCTGATAAACATATCACATGCCCAGAAAGTCAAGCCGCTCAAATGCAAATACAAAAGGGGGTTATATGGGGTCACGGGATGACAGGCAAATGATTCACAGCTGAGTGGATCAATCGAGACACACAGTCACATGGTGAGAGCATCAATTAGGTGAGTGTACAACGCTCAGCTGGCTACTCTCTCACACTCAGAGTCATTTCCCTTTCCCCACCACAGTCGGAACTCAACGATAAACCATTTCCGACAGCTTTTTTTTTTGATTGCATTGAGAGAACATGAAACAGGTGCCAAGCTTAATAACAACAATAACTAAAATGCGAAACACACACACGTACACAAGTGTAAATGCAAGCTGCCTGGGCTTGGCAATGAGAGCGAACTTCAAATAAAGTTCAAATGAAGCACTAAGCAAAGAGAGTGAGTTAATGTTGCTGGCGAGCACAAAGAGATTAAAGAGCAGCAGCTAAATGCTAAAGAAACACAATAACCACAACTGGCAGCATGTAAGAAAAGGCTAGCAATAAGAGAGCTCCGCATAACATAATAGAATGTATAAATACGTGTAGAGTAAGTAAATAAAAGTACGTGTGTGTGTGTGAGTGTGTTCGCAAGTTGCTGTTGCTCGCATAAATTTAAATAATTTAAAAGCATCTTGTTTAATGTAGAAACACATATATGCACAAGTCTGTATACGTATTTCATATGTTATATGTTGTGTATATTTTTATAAATTTCGATAGTTGCCGGCAGCCGACAGCTGCTCCCCGGAGCGATACACGCTACACGTGTATTCATATATATGTATGTACGTCTGTATGTATATATGTATTTACTCATATCATGTATTAATAGGCTGTGTCACTTACCAGAGTTGCAAAAGATGTCGTGACCGGCGTTAGACGCAGACCGCTGAGCTCAAAGTGACGCACATGTGGGCGGCCGAGGAGCAGGCGGATGGTACTCAGTATAACGGTGCCGCGTTTGGACATGATGGGGGCGGATGGAGGAGTTTGCCAGGCAAGATCACAGCAGCAATAACAACAAATTGCTTGAAGCAACCGACACACACACTGCGAACGAAGAAGGATGAATAACCCAACCAATGGGCAATGAGTAATTCACACTCTCTCCCTCTCTCTCTCACTCTTTATCCCTTCCCCCTTTCTTACTGTGTTTGTTGTTGTTGCTGTCGCTTCTCTTTTATTTTATCAGCATATACAATCAAAAGTCAAACTTTACCATAAATTTAATTTATTAATTGAAAACCGAGTTTGAAACCGAAAATTATTTTTTCGCAGCCACGAAAAAAGCCAATTTACTATTTGGCAATGTTGACTGACTGAAAATTTGTCAGAAAAGTAGAAATTTATAAAAAATATAAATAAAAAAAAAATGGGTTGTCATTTAATTCAAGGCAAGCTAAATACTAAACGGAGTTACAATTTTCGTTAAACAACGCAACAGTGTCACAACAACAAGAACAACAACAACAAAGGCGGCGCCAAAAGGTGGAAAGACGAGAATTGAAGACAATGCGCGAAGGGGTAAAAAATTTACCGGTTTTTCCTTATTTCGTTCTTCACTGTGAAGCAACAATAGCGCGGCACATGTTCAACAAACACAACGTTGTACACAATGCTTTAACTTTAACTGATATCAACTATGCGGATTTCTAGATTTAATGAAGCTCTCTTTTTTAGCGGCGGCTTTTCCCAATCAACCTGCCCTGCACTTTGCACCCGCACTTCACTTTGTGCTTCAACAACGTCACACAAAGAACAGACACATAAGCTGATATACACACACACGCTTATTAACGGCGACGATGACGGCGACTTTAAAATAAGCTGTTGTAGCACGTGTTGTTTTAATATATATTATAATAATTTAATTGTGCTTCTAAATATAAAGCTTAATTCCTAAAGAAAGCAGCCGCAACACGCCAACGCCGAAACCGAACCGCGCGCGAGAAAGTATGATAACAGACTACTGTTAAAATCCAATCAGTCTGTTAGACCCCTTTTGGCGCAAACGCAAGCAATCAGATCGAAAATTCGAAATCAGCTGTTCTGGCTGGGCTGTTATTCGGCAACGGCTGGTACGCTGACTTCGATTTCGATTGTTTTTTTTTTAAATAATCGATTAATACAAGTTTACAATACAAACACGTTTGATATTCTTCACTTTAAATATAAACTACCTGCAATCTGCAAGCTTCATTTAATTTATTCTGAATTTAGCATAAATTCTCACACATTAATAGTCATGTTAAGCACAACGTTGCGTTGGGTGAGCATGCTGTTAAGCGACTGCTTCGTTAAGTGAGCAGTGTCGTTAAGGTAGACACATTCGTTCAATGTAGTGCATGAACGCTGCCAGATGTAGTAATTTTGGTGGTGGCAAAGCATTGAGCTAAGACACAATTCATAAGCAGCACAGGGTGATCATAGCAACGGTTTTTCAAATAATAACAACTTGTATGGGAATCGTTTAAATTTTCGCTTTTATTATTGTCGCATTACGAATCTAAACTTGAACTAGTTTCATTTTATATATGTCCAACTATACAATATATATATATCTATATACTATATAGAGTTTTGCTTAGTGCGTTAAACATACAACTAGAGGTTTTTGTTTCGGGGTTTGTTAAGCATTTCTCTTGTTTCGTTTACGCTAAAAACATTTATAATACACTTAATACAAGTAGCAGCCTTATTTATAAAATTACATATACAATTAACATATTTATAGCACTCGCAACTGCAGAGATATTTCTACAGTTTTGGCATGGATTCAAATATTATATAAAATATAGTATACACAAATATTGTTGCTGTAGTTGCTGCTGTTTAAAAAATGAAAACATTCATCGGTTTCAGTTTAAAGTTTAATAAACGGTTTGTTTTTTTTTCCATGAGGTAATAACGAAATGAATCAAGTCGAGTTAATTGGGCGCATAATATAACTGTACACATAAATTGGCTCTGATTTATTTATTTATTATTTTTGTTATTTCGCTTTTTGCTTGCTTATTTTTTTTTGTTCTATATCAACATTTAAACAACTAACAAAGCGCATAAATGCATTTATTTAAGCATTTAATCATGTAGCTTCTCTATGAATTATAATGTCTCGCACACACACACACACACACACACACACGCTTACGCATACACTATCATATAAGCCATTATTTACATAATACAACACACACACACACACACATGCACGCTAGTTAACTGTTTTTTTTTATTACTCTTTGTATTTTACAACATTCAACTGACAATTGCAGCGACATCATTAAATAGCTGCTGCAACAACAACCACAACAACAACAACAATCAAAAACAACAAACTACAACAAGATTTATCATGTTCAAATCTGCTAATTATGTTTCTGTTTTTTTTTTTTTCCATTTGTTTCTTCTTTGTTTTTGTTTTTGCTTTTGTTCTACTGCTTGCTCTACACTGCTTAGTTGTTGCTGCACTGCTGCTGTCGTCGCTGCCTGCGTTTGCTGCCAGCTGCGCTGCTCGCTGTTCTGCTTTGCATAGTTTCAGGCGCCGTCGCTGTCACTGACGCTGCCTCCGCTGCTGCCGCTGCCGCCAGCTGCAGCCAATGCAATTGTTTCCTGAGTTTTGCACGCATTTTGCGATATTTGTTGACGCTGCCGCCGCTGCCGTATCCAATTCCATAACCAATTCCTATGCCGACAACGCCTCCCCCACCACCGTCGCTGACAAACAGCTGCTATCACGTGCCCGTGGACAAATCATCCTTCAGCCATTGCGGTATGGGACGCGAGCCGAGCTTTTTCAGCAGCTTCACCAGCGCCGTATTGTGATTCAAATAGTAGCTGCAGAGAGAGAGAGAGAGAGAGAGCGAGACAGATACACAGTGAGTTAAAATTGAGTTTGACTACGCAGAAAATAAAAGTAGAAGCAACAACAACAATTGAAATTCAAATATGGCGCTATATCAGTTCGTTTAAAGCGGCTGTTGCTGCAGTTTATTGATGGTACAACGCTTAAGCCAGGCATATTAATTAAATTTAGTAAGTCTACTTAAGATTTTAATGCGTATAGTTTTTGTTGTTTTTAACGCTGCGCATAAAAGGTGTTGTGCATTTTGTAACTGCATCGCAAATGAGAGCTGATGAGTTTAACAGCGCAGCGTTGCCACCTTGCTGCATATGTACATATATGCCACTGCAGATGTGGCAGCACTCGAAAGCTGTTGTAAATGTTATTCAGCTACTGGGAAACTTTGTCAGGTAGTTGAGAAAGCACTTAGATAACGTAGAAGTGTTGTCATTTAATTCAATGTGATTAATTTTATTAGTATTGTTATTATTTATTTCTTTTAATTGGGAATTTTAGCTAGAACTTAACTTTTCCATAGTTTAAGCTCTTTACTTTTCATTTTCTACGTTTTTCTTTTTGGCTTAATTAGTTTGCATTAATAGAAGATAATTTACAATTGTTGAACTATTTATATAATTAAGCTAAAGTTAACTGAGTTCTTTCTCTCTGCAGATCTGTAGATGATAACCCCTATCAATACTCTAGTTTCTCTTTCTCTTTAGCCCTCCCCTTAATCTCTCCCCCCAGATCTAATCTTCTACTTTTCCCTTTTGAAAAGAAACCCATAAATGTCGACTAATCGTTGCTTCAGCTATTATATCCCCACATTTTGTACTTCTTAGAGAGAGGCTGTTAACCTATATTTCATGTAACTGTGTAACTCTTTTGTAACTTCTTGTTCATTGCGCTGCCGTTTAACTGCTCTGAATCGCTGAATATAAAGGGACTCTCACATTGCTATCCTGCCAAACTGACAGCTGGCATCCCAAACCGTAGTTGTACAACAGCAAAGTGCACTTTCCATGGCCACAGAAACTTCATTGCTGCCCCCCTCCCCGGGCTATCGTTCCTGCAACTATTCTATCTACCGTTACATACACCCTCACACACACACACACACGTATATGTTCATTAATCCTTCAGTCAAAGCATCGTTGTCGACGTCGTCGTCGTCGTCGTCATCTGTCTGTCGCCCGAAAAGCAACCCAAATCACTCATACGACTCGTTGTCCCTTTCCCTTTCACGATTAAGGCTCTTTTTTTTCGTTTTTATACCCAGCTCAGGAGTATTATAACTTTGTGATGTTGTATGTAACTTTTTCTGTTTATGAATTGTTCCCCATAAATACAAATTCTGTTAGACTTTGTTCTGTTAAGCGTATTATACTTTAGTCCAGAAATGTGTCCATCAAGTATATATATTCCTGATCAGTAGGAACAATCGGAAAGTCGGAAATCCACTTTTGGTATGCATAATTTTCCCGTCTTTTATCTTTATCTTTTAAGTTATTCAAACTAATTTTTGCTGTCTTATATATACTGATCAAAGTCAGACTACTATATCATGTAGTTGGCATAGAAACGATCGCTCGAAATTGAATAGAAGCCTCTGAAAGAGTATCAAGTATCCGGTGTGTCCAAGCGACTACTTACTTCTTGTGTTTTTAAGAGTTTGAATATTTTATAATTATTTCTGGTTTATTATTTTTATGCATTTCAGCAGTAAAGTTACTTAGTAACAAGTATCTCGCAGTCTAGTTCACTCGACTGTAGCAGTCTCACGTGTTTCTGCTCGTTTTTGCACCTCAGTTTTTGCCCCTCGATTTTCATTTTTTGTTGCTGCTGCTGTTGGATTCTACTTACCGCTGCAGCAGCTTGGCACTGCGCTCATCCATCGCTGGATACTGTCGTCCTTTGGATTTGCCGAGGCATTTATTGCGCTTCTCGGTGACGGCCTGGCAATAGAAACCCTTCTTCACATCGTAGCGCAGGTGATTGGAATAGTCGAGCTGCGGTTGGATTTTGATGAAGCGCTGCAGCTCGTTCATCACATCGATGGGATTGAGGCGCAGCTGCTCCCCATCGATGATATGCATTTGCTGGGCAGGATAATAGGCCAGCCAATGCTCCAGATGCTGAGCGTATTTGCCAGGATTGAGACACCGATTGCGTAGATCCTTGAGGGCTCGCGGCGCCGAGTCGCTTGCAGTTATGACCTGCCGCAGAATGACAAAGAACAACAAATACAAACATTAGTGAAACTTGCACTTGCACATGCCACACGGTTGCACTTGCACCCGCTGCATGCCACATTGGACAAGCTTAATGGTCTGGGCGAGACATTTGAAAAGTTTTGCGAGTGTCGAGAATGTCTCAGGGTTGAACACATGTCAGCAACGTGTGCGTATGTGTGTGTGCGTGTGTGAGTGTGTGTGCCACACGAGGTGGCAAGTTGGAACACGTGTTAAGCTGGCCAATGCTGCAGGTGCAGCTAAATATGCTGCAATCGGAATTGAGTAGAATTCAACATGCCACATGCTGCATGCAGCTTGCCTCTCTTGCCACACGCTACTTGCCACTTTGGACTAAGAGGCATCTGCATGCAAATCGAAAAATGATGCCGACAACTTGTTTTTCCATAGCTCACATTAGTGGCTTGCCAGGGGGCGGGGCGTGCCACTGTTAGGGGGCGTTGTAGTGTGGCATGCAGCAAATGAAATCGAAAAGCTATTTTGTGGTGCACCAAATGAATTTGGCGTTGCTGCATGCCACAATATGCCACATCAACAGCGATCTATACTCTCTACTATCCCCTCTCTCTGTCTCTCTTTGTATCTGTCTCGCTCTCTCTCTCTCTCTCTCTCGCTGTTGCCACTGATGCGAATTTTCTTTAGTTTTTCATGCAGAACGCAGAAAGCTCCAGCTCAAGTTGCCTTTTTGCAGCTATCAAAGCATAGAAAAGCTATCTTCTAGTTGCATTTGTATCTGTATCTTTTATTGTGTAACTCTGTGTATCTGTATCTGCTGCTGCATGTCTATGTGTATCTTTATTCCTGTGTGAATTCTGTACTGAATCTGAAAGTATCTTTAACTAATTGCTTAGAAATACTTTCACATATGCAACTGTATCTGTAACTATATCTGTAACGACTTCTTGAAGTACTTTTGTATCTTTTACTCTACGACTGTTACTAAATTAGAAGATGTAACTGACTCGGTCTCTGCAACTGTAGAAAAGTATCTTCAACATCATTTTTATGGCATCAGTATTTGTATCTATCAACAAGTATCTTTCTTTAGGTAACTGCATTCAGATTTGTATCTATTTATGTAAATGCACCCGTATCTGAGTACTTTTGTAATTGTTACTTAATCTGCTTAATGCTAAATGTATCTGCATGGGAGAACTCAATTATAAACGTATCTATCTATGCTTGTAAATGTATCTGTAATTAACTGTTTCAATTTATATCTGCAAGTGTATCTCTTCTGTATTTACAGCTTGGTCTCTTCATTCTTCGTCTGAAGTCGTTGATACTGGAACTTGCAACAGCATCTGTATCTACAAGTGTAACTCCATCTGTATCTATAGTTAATGCTGCTCTCTCTGTATCTATGTTTGCAAATGTATCTGCATCTGAATGCTCGTCTATAAGCGTATCTGCTCTACTTGTGTAACTCCACTTGTATCTATAGCTTCCTTTCCCTCCTCTTCAACTCACCTGATAGAAACTGTAGTTGTTGGCTATGACATCGCCATGGGCACGCTGATGCTGATACCAGGAGTAGGCACGCTTCGCAGGCGAGATGAGTATGGTCACGATCTTGGCATGCGGCAGCAGAGCATGAGCTCGCTTGGGCACCGCCTCGCCATCAAAGTACGTGGCACTCTTCTCGAACATGAAGCGTGGTGTGCCGACGGTGGTGGGCATGGGGGAGCTGGTGTTGGGCAGCGTTTCCGAGGGGAAGAAGTCCATGTACCAGTCGAGGCCTCTGTAGTAGTTGTTGCCATTGAAGAACTGCACCTCCTCGAAGGTATCTGGACTCGGTATATTGCTGGCAATGCTGCCGTGCATGGAGAGGAATGTGTAGAGAGCCGTTGTGCCCGTTTTCTGTGGTCCAATCACTAGGAACTTGGGCAGTGAGTCACAGTTCTTGGTCTTGGACCAGATCTTCTTGTGGCGCGCATCATCGCAGGGATTCCCCCAAACGGGATCCACCTCCTCGGGATGCAGGCGAAAGTACATCTCGGCCAGCTGAATGGGCGGAGCCGAAGCCAACTTGAGATTTGTCCAGCACTGCAGGAACTTGATGACCGATTGGAATGTGTAGAGGGCCAGGCGATCGGAGCCATAGTTGGACATGTGGGTCATGAATATATTAATCGGATTGTAGACAATCGTCTGGAATAACTCGCCACCCTGTATCGACTCATCGAGCTTATCCCGTCCGCCAGGATAGCGATCAATGTACATTGTGTGTGTGAACAAGCCACATGTCTGGCGTGGCAACACCATGATATTCCGATGTATGAAACCACGACGCAGCCGTGCCGGACGCAGATGGGGATACTCCTCGGTGGAGGTGACCTTCACATTCCACACACGCTTCCAGGCATGATAGAGCAACTCGTGGGCTGGATAAACACCCGAGTGATGCGGTGATATCGAATACCCCGAATCGGTTGGTATATTGTGCTCCTTGGCGAAGGCAAAGTTCAGCTGCATCTCGGCCATCAGCAGTGTGAGATTGTCATAGAGATGCGGCTGCTGATGCTTCCACATGTGCGAGAACCAATTGAATTCCTGCACATTCTGGAGCAGAAAGTCATCGCCCAGATTCTCCTCTCGCGTGCCATGATGATAATACTTGCCGGAGAAGCCCAAATTGAAGCGAAAGCCCGGCACCATGCCACCAATGATCTTCTGTGTGGCAACCAAAGCTCTCACATCGTCCGGCCGCAAGCGTGTGCCCTTCTCGCCCACAAAGATGTCATCGATGTCCACCAGAATCATGCGCTCCAAGCTGAGACTCAGCTGTCCATGGCTGAGATAACTGAGCGCATCGAGGAAGACCAAACGATGCAGCCAAAAGCGCAGACTGCTGCCAAAGAGCACACGTTGTATGCCATCGAGTTGACCGCGATCCTGCAGCACGGTGGTCAGTGGCAACTGCACTTGCCCCACACTATCTGCCGGATACTCTTGGGTATTACGCTGGGCCCACTCCACCGGCTCGTAGGTGCTGTGATTATGCTGGAACACCGCCCAATCGTCGCCTGGCAAGGCGCCCCACGCTGTTTCGCCCGCACGCGTCAAACGCAGCACAGAGGAGCCGGGATTGAGGCTGGCATCGCGCAATCGCAGATTTGTGTGGACAAAGAGTGGGAAATCACGGAGCTGGGCACCGACCAGCGTCTCCTCGCTGGGACTGACAAAGCCCACAATGCCCACAGAGTATTCGCGACAGTATTTGTCGAGCAGCTCACGATTCCACTTGTCCATGTTGAGATACTTGTCCAGATTCTCAAACACAATGACGCCATAGCGACCCTTGTCCAGATTCGTTAGCACCGGCAGACTTTTGCCCGCCACCTCCAGTTTGTATCTGCAAATGTAAAAGATACAATTACACATTGAGTCGGGAAAAATGTTGGAAAATGCAGGAAAAACATTGGATTCAACTTTTCTTGTCAGCACAACTGTCAGTTGCAAGCACATAAAAGTGGATGTCAAACTGCATGTCAAACTTGACATTAATAGAGAGCGACAGAGAGAGTGTGAGAGGGAGAGTGTGAGTGAATGCGACAGCCACAGCTGTCAAGAGCTGTTTGCTGCGACACGCAACCCCGCTGAGCGTCTTCCGCATCGGCAAAGCTAATAGAAATGACAAACTGGAGTAGAAGCAGCAGAATAACATAAAGAAATGCTGCAAGAAGTAAACAAACTACAATTCCATTGTCTTCAAGTGTTGCACAATACACACACACACACACACACACACACACATGTATGTGCATAAGTATCTACAAGTTCTCAGTCAATAGAAACTTGCATAACTCGGATGTTTGTTTAGAGTTATGTTATGCAATTTACAGAATATGTAGTTTAAATTTATATAAACGAATATTCCAGATATTAGAGAGTATATTTAACAATTAAGCGGTATAAATGAGTGTGAATTAAATTGCTGAGCGTCAAGGCAAATATAGCGAATCACTTTCTGCATAACTTTTGTGTCTTCCAAGCGATTGTTATGAAATTTACAGAATATGTAGCTAAGATATTAATATATAATAATCATATATAGACGTTTATATATACACAAGACTTTTATTCAGAAATCAGGACTATCTTTAGCTGCTAAAGAGTTGCAATCAAATGGTTTAAAGCGAAGAAAAAATAGAGAAAGGCTGCGATTAACAATTAGTACATAACTTATGTGTTTCCCAAGCGATTGTTATGAAATTTACAGAACATAAAGCTAAGATATTAATATATAATAATCATATATAGACGTTTATATATACACAAGACTTATATTCAGAAATCAGGACTATCTTTAGCTGCTAAAGAGTTGCAATCAAATGGTTTAAAGCGAAGAAAAAATAGAGAAAGGCTGCGATTAACAATTAGTACATAACTTATGTGTTTCCCAAGCGATTGTTATGAAATTTACAGAACATAAAGCTAATATATTTATATTTAAATATATAAATATACATATTTATATATAAGGCAATATATGTAATTATAAGCAACTTAAAAGTGTCAATAAAAACTCATGAAAAGGCAGCAGAGTACAAGCAAAAGCTGAACCTGACAAGCTAATAATTCAGCACAGAGTTAGCTTTAATAATATTTGAAATTGAAATAAATATAAATACAAAATTATTGTAGATATTAATGCATATGTTGCTGACTATTAATTTGCTTTTGTTAAACTATTCACGCATGAAATGCATAAATAAATAAATGTTTCAACGTCTCTTCATTTGATTTAACCCATTGGATAATTTACTTTGATATTTCACTCACTTGACTCACTAATTAATATGCATAAATATTTCAGTTGCATAAATATGTACATACATATGTGCAAATATGTACATTTGCGCATTTTCGCAATTTTCACATTTTCTTTTTCCATTTGCATTACAACAACAACAACAAGAAGAAGGGAACAAGGGGAAGGACACGTAAATAAAATCAATTTCAATGTTATTATTATATTTGGAAATGTTCAACTGGCAGTTGGCCTATCAAGCCGGCTAAACCGCTGCATTTTGGCCAAAATGCCACGCCCTTTGGAATCAAACACGGCCAATGGATTTGACTGTGCGTAAATAGTTTTGCATAAATATGAAAATATTTGTTGGCATGCAATGGAATTTACGGTTGATTGAATGCGAAACGAATACCTGCATCGAAGCGAACTGTGATATACTATTGTGTGTGGCATGAGTATAAGCCATATAGGTATATATGGCTAGCAGCATTTAGCGGGTTTAAAGCTAAACAACAACAACGGCAACAAAAGGGCAAACAGCTTAAAAACTTGGCCAAAACTTGATTCAATATGCCAAAACACGTAAAATCGCAGCGAAATATCAGAACAAAAAATAAAAACAAAATAAAATATGATATATGGAAAGGGAGTGAAGGGAAGTGAATGGGCGGGGGGTTAAAGGCTCATATTGTAAATATTTTTACCGACGGGCAAAGTAAAGAGTGTAAGAGAGCGAGAGAGAGAGAGTGTCTGTTCTTTCGTTCCCTTTTCAATGTGCAGTCGCTGAAGCATATTAAAATATTTTGCAGGTGGACGTTCAACGCGCTCTGCATAAAAGTCATAAGGCAAAACATTTTATACGTCGTGTGTGTGTGTGTGTGTGCTGTGTGTGGGTGTATGTGTGCTGTGTGTGGGTGTATGTGTGTGTGGGTGTGGCACATTATTGATAGTTTTTTCGTAAGGCAAATAAAGAATAAAAAAAGAATCCAATGACATTTGGCCTCAGGCTCTGAGTTATGATACATAGCGGGTAGGTGGGGGGACGGAGGTTGAAAAATATGAAGCGGCAGGAGTGGAGGGGGTGTTGAAAAATGGGAAGCAATGGGGGGGCGGGGGTTAGGGGTTGACATACTGCATGCATTGCATATTTTATGGCGCGTCAACACGAGACCATGTGTCACATGGCAAAAAGGAACGCGAACCGCAACGCAACCCAAGGGAAAGCGAATAGGAGGGGGAATGAAGGGGACTATAGAGTAAATGGGATATGGGGAACCATTCAAAATGGCCGTTTGTCCAACGGGATATTGAAAAATCGCACGTTGCGCGTTCGTTTGGGTAAAGAAAATAATGGAAAGTTAACTGAAGCGAGTCAAAGATGCGATGCGCCCAATGGAGATACACTATCCTATAAATGAATTGGCCTCTGACACAGTCAGTTAACTGTTGTATGGGGTTAAAGGTGTATTAAGTTAACGGATAAACTGACCATGGAGGTGGTGGGCATTCCTGTGCTTTTACTCCAACAGAAGTGGGTGGAAGATGAATTGAAAAGTGAGATAATATTAGATAAGCGTGAGTTGATCAAATGACAATGGAGGTGCAGTTTGTTTAGTGATAAAGTGACCATGGAGGTGGAGAGCATGCTGTAGTGAGTTGTGGATGAGATCAAAGTTAATAAAGTTAAGTGCTAAAGTGTATAAGAAGTCTATGTTTACTGATAAACTGACCATGGAGATTCGGCTTATGTAGTGATAAAGTGACCATGGAGGTGATAATGTACTGTAAATTCTTTCAAGCTGAGGTGAGTCGAAGGATAGATGAAAGTTAAGTGCTAAAGTGAGCATGTAGCTTGAGTTCACTGATAAAGTGAACATGGAGGTTAGGTTTATGTAGTGATAAAGTGATCATGGAGGTGAAAAATTCGCTGTACTGATACTCTAACTGAGGTACGTCAAGAGTAAGCTAAGAGTTGATGACGTTAAGTGTTAAAGTGACCATGGAGGTTAAGTTTATCTAGTGATAAACTGACCATGGAGGTGAAAAATACGATACACTGATATTCTAACTGTGGTGAGCCGAAATTTAGATGCAATGTGTAGTAATAGTAAATAAAGTTCAGTGATAAAGTGACCATGGAGGTGCTCTATGTATGATTTGTTTATGTAATAGCAACAAAAATGTAATTTAAAGTCATTTCTTGTATAATTTAAATTATAATACTTAAATTAATGTGACCATGGAGGAGACACCTTCAATGGAACACAACCTGCAACTCATGTCTAACAATTTATTGTTAGTTTTAATTGCCTTGAATTTGTTGGTCTTGTTCTTTGCCTTTGTCTACACTTAAGTTACTGTCTGTGCTTTAGTGCCTCAGGCTGTTTGATCAAGTCAAGATACCCGCTTGGTTAATGGTTAATGCAATTAACAATGTGTATAAATGAAATACTTTTAAGGTGTCGAGCATTTAAGCGCTGCCTCGTTAGCCTCGACATGGAGAGCATTAATTAAAGCGTTTTATCAGCGCCAAATGTTTGTTTAATTAACTATATAATGACACTTGCAATTCTCCCACTATAGCTGTCTCGCTCGCACGTTTGCTCTCTCTCTCTCTCTCTCTCTCGCTCGCACATACGCGTTTGTTATTTGAAATTTCATTGCTGGCACAGATAAACTGAGCAGAAAGTGTGTAAGAGAGAGAGAGAGAGAGAGTGAGGGAGGGGGGTGGGACAGGGAGAGCGGAAGAGAAAGAAAGAGACAGGGCGAGATAGAGAGAGGGAATTCATTTGCAAGGCCCGCAGCGGATTTGTTTTAAAAACCCATTAACGGGCATTACTTGCAAGTAAATAAAGCTTGCTTTTTTAACACACATGTGTGTGCTTGTTGTGTGTGCATTGTGTGTGTGTGCATTGTGTGTGTGTGTGCACTGCAGCTCGCGCTCATTTGTTTGCATTTGCAGAAGGTGTTAAATTATCCTCAGGATGCACGTAAAACTGCAAATGCCGACGTGAGCTGCTTGTTTGTTGTTGTTTTGCGCTGTAGTTGCTGTTGTTATTGCTGTTGTTATTGTTGTTATTGTTATTGCTGTAGCTGTAGTTATTGTTGCGACGCTTTGTTGTTGCAACAGCCATTTCCTGTTGTGTTGTTGTTGCAGCAACTACTACAACTTGAATGTCTTGTCGTTTATGCAGCGCATTAAATGAGCTTAGTTTTAGTTGACTTCCCACAGCCGCACTTTGGCTTACAGCTGAGTGTGGCTCCTAGCCACAATTCCCCCCCCCCACACTTCCCCTTTGCACACACCCTACGCCATTCTTTGTGTGCTGCAATTTCATTAGAACGCTTAAGGGGCCAGCTTCAAGTTGGTGGCATCTTTGGCCTTTGCCTTGTTGATATTTGCACCAGGAAATTAAGCTGCAAGGCTTGAGATAGAGAGCGCTTCTCTTTGCACTTCTCTCACTTGCCACTAATCGAAATATCCACAAAATACACATTGGCTGCCATCAGCGTATCCTTAAAGCAGACATTTCATATCTTTCAGTCGATCTGTGTGGCATAAACATAAACAGTTGCCAACCATTTAGCAGCCATCAAATGAGCTCGACAACCTGGCCAACAGAAGTTCAAAAGAGCAGTTTAGCTGATTAGCTGCGAGAAATGTCGTAATTAGTTGAACAACTTGCGCAATTGTGTCGCCTCACACTTTGTGGCACACACACACACTCACACACACACACGTCTCGCAAATAACTGTGCAACACTTCGTTGTGTCGATTAAATTACGTAAGAAGTGCCGATTTCAGAGTTCAATAAACGTTTAATAGTCTAGGGATTAATCGATATGTGCTAGATAACACAGTGAAGCTAACTCTATAATGAACTTATATAGAAAAGTTCTTTATAACGTAGCTTGACTGTAGCTATCAATTCAATTGCACATAGATAACTTCTCTGTATAAGAAGAGTTTCATTAATTAGTTTTAGCTTTTGAACACACAGAAAAATCATAAAAACTAAACAAATCTTGAATTAAGTTGAACTTTACTTTAACTAAGTTCAATTTCTTAAACTATGCATAGAGTAGAGAGCTGGAAATGTTTCTCTAGATAGTCAGGCAAGCTGATAATAACAGAGACTAAAGTAGAAAAGATTTGCCAGATTGTTCGTATAGTTTTCATTTAGAATTCGCAACTAGTTTAAGCATATGCTAAGAGAAGAGTTGGTAGAGATAGTAATTAATGAAGAGTTGATAGATATAGTAATTATACAGGCTGCAATAATAACCACAACACAATTTCTATAGTTTTCATTTAGAATTCGCAACCAGTTAAAGCGTAAACTATGTGAAGTGCTAGTAGAGTTAGTAATTAGAACTTGTGTAAAGCTACAGATGATAATAACTGAATTATTTTTACTTTATTATATCTACAGTACTACATCTATAGTTTTCATTTAGAATTCGCAACTAGTTAAAGCATATGCTAAGAGAAGAGTTGGTAGAGATAGTTATTAATAAAGAGTTGATAGAGATAGTAATTAGACCTTGCCTAAAGCTACAGGCTGCAATAATAATTACAACACAATTTCTATAGTTTTCATTTAGAATTCGCAACTAGTTTAAGCGTAAACTAACTGAAGTGTAAGCAACAGAAAGTCGTCTAGCTTTAAGAACTATACAATTCAACAGCAAATCATTAAGTGCTATAACATTAAGTAATAAATTAGAGTAATTAACAACTTTTAGCATAATTATATGCGGTATTTCCATGAATACATTTGCCATAAAGCATCGGGGAATATCAATGGCAAATTGTAAATGTGTTTTAGCCACGTTTTGTAGCCAAATTCACGTGGCACGAATTAAGCTATTTTTGGCCATTAACATGACCTACAATTTGCACTTAATATTAAGTATACGTAAGTAAGAGCGTGTGGCAAACGCCACACAAATCTTTGTCGAGTTTTCCCCGACACTTTTCACACTTGCTTTTACTTATCCTTAAGCAAGTTGCTGGCAATCTATACATATATCATAAATAAGAGCCCACAAAGCAACTCAGTTTACTCTCTTTCTCTCTCTCTCTCTCTCTCTCTCTCTCTAGTTGCTCGGGACACTAAACAATGTGAAAATTATACAACAAATGGCCTTTGGGGTTGTGAGAGGAAGGCTCTTGGTAGGGAGAGATTTACGGGTGGAGGGGGGTGTACGTTGCCTAGACGTGAAACGAGCTCAGCGCCAGTTGCGAGCAATAAATGAGTTTAAACTAGAAAATTTATTATACGCGGCAAAACTACTTAAGTCGATGGCAAACTCGAGCCATAGAAAGGCTCAGCTCAGGACACGCAAAGGCAACGTGTCCTTACAACATTGTGGCATCCTGACTTTTGTGACTCCCACAGCGTCGTCTGTTTAGGCCAATATAATCAAACGGGGCGCATGTGGCATGGTTTGCGGCTTCACTTACGTACCACTTGCGTGAGAGGAGGGGCGTCGAGTGGCAGGGGGTTCAGGGGAAGACAGCCTGCTGCTTGAGTAATTCAATAAAATAACCAATTTGTTGAAAAATAACAACAAACTGCGACAACAGCGCACAAAGTCAGCCCAGCCCAACTTGTCACACAAAACAAGGCGGGGCGCCTAACCCACGACTCCACCTCCCCCCTTTGTTGAATACCCAACCGAACCCTTCGCGACGGTGGCAATCTGTGAATGTGGCAGAGGCAACAACGATAACAGCAGCCAATGCCCCATCACGTGGCAAGAGAGCGCTAGAGAAAAATATTTTTTATTTATACTATACACACACTTGCACTTGTACTTGTATAGGTGCATGTGTGTGGACTATATTGTATAGTCATATATGCTGGGGGTCGACTTCTAGCTGTTTGCACAGTGGAACGAATTGATTGATTTATGTATAAATTAATTTATATTTATATTTATATTTATATTTATATTTATATTTATATTTATATTTATATTTATATTTATATTTATATTTATATTTATATTTATATTTATATTTATATTTATATTTATATTTATATTTATATTTATATTTATATTTATATTTATATTTATATTTATATTTATATTTATATTTATATTTATATTTATATTTATATTTATATTTATATTTATATTTATATTTATATTTATATTTATATTTATATTTATATTTATATTTATATTTATATTTATATTTATATTTATATTTATATTTATATTTATATTTATATTTATATTTATATTTATATTTATATTTATATTTATATTTATATTTATATTTATATTTATATTTATATTTATATTTATATTTATATTTATATTAATATTAATATTAATATTAATATTATTATAAATATTAATATTAATATTAATATTAATATTAATATTAATAATAATTAATAATTAATATTAATATTAATATTAATATTAATATTAATATTAATATTAATATTTATATTTATATTTATATTTATATTTATATTTATATTTATATTTATATTTATATTTATATTTATATTTATATTTATATTTATATTTATATTTATATTTATATTTATATTTATATTTATATTTATATTTATATTTATATTTATATTTATATTTATATTTATATTTATATTTATATTTATATTTATATTTATATTTATATTTATATTTATATTTATATTTATATTTATATTTATATTTATATTTATATTTATATTTATATTTATATTTATATTTATATTTATATTTATATTTATATTTATATTTATATTTATATTTATATTTATATAATATTCCTATTAAAATATATGCACCGTTTTTGTGCACTCAAACGATCTCTGCACCCCACTGTGCCATAAAATGTTGCGGGTTAACTCCATTGACTTGTGAAAAATTGAAAATAAAAATTTTCCGCGACATTATTAAAGTAAACATTGGCGCAAAAGGGTGTGATTATGACGAGCCAAGGAGTTGTGGCAGCTGCCACATAGACATAGACGCCGAGGGAAGGTGTTGAAATGGGATGGGGGGGGGGGGTGGTAGACAGAAGAAGCAAAGCTAAAACAGCAGCCAAGTCGCGTGACGTTGCCATGGCAAGCTTCCAATTGTGGTGGCTGTTTATGGCATTCGCCATGTGTCTGTGAATTGACGTCAGCGCAATAGAAGAAGCAACTGCTGCTGCTGGTGGTTCGGGTGGTTTTGGTGGCTGCCTGGCTGCTGTTATATTGAGTAGTTGTTGCTGCTGCTGCTTCTGCTGCTGCTGCCTTTTGCCATTTCGCGTTTTAAAAGTTTGCTCTCCCAGTGGCGCAATCAGCGCCAACGAAGCCAACAAAGGATGAGCGCAGGTTCTATGGCTGCCGCTGCCAAGCATGCTACATTATTCAGACGCACACACACACGCACACACACGTACACACATACACACACATACGTGGGGGCACATGATAACAAGGCTGCTGATGACTTCCTGCTGCTGCTTTTGCCGTTCCCTGACTTGACTCCTGCTGCTCCACTGACTGATGTTATTAGCGTGCGTTGTGCCTAGGCCAAAAGCACAAAGGCCAAATCAAAAATTGAAAATAAGGTTAAGTAGCTATTACCCGCATAATGTGGGCGTGGCCAATGCATTATAATACATTGCCAATGGCAATTTAATAAACGCGCCAATACCAAGACAAGCGAACGCCCGCCATTCTGAGCTTGAGTTTCACTTCAGTTTGTCTTCGCGTAATTACCTAGGAAATTCCATTAGAATTTCACGGCGCATTAGATGCCAACATTGGCAGCAAACTTGGCGTGTTAATGCTTTTGGGGCCCACTTGTCGTCCAGCCATGGTATTTGGCTGTGCAGCCTGTACCATGTTTTGGCCTGGCTTTAGGCGTGAATAAGTTTGTGCAAAAAAAAACTTTTGCATACTTTTTGGGGCAAGCTTGCTCTTGCTTCGTCGCAGGGCAAAGCCATTTGTCTGCGTTGCTCAAGCACAAAATTGACTGAAGCACCAACTAACAGAAAGAGAGAGAGAGAGGGAGAGTGAGTGAGATAGAGAGAGAGAGAGAGAGGAGTAACAGGGGCAGCTGCTTGAAACTTGGCAATCAATCAATTTAGGGACTGCAGCTAATTGGAGCACAAAGCAAAGCGGCTGGCAAAGGGCCGCAACAATTAACTGCCTTCTCTCTCTCTCTCTCTTCGTTTCGCAGGTAGTTTGTGGCAAGTGTGTGTGTGTGTGTCTCGCATTTTTCAGACAGCTAATTGAGTGGCAACTTGGGCGCAATTTGCAGCGTTACGCGATGCATGCTCATAAATAATTGTTAATTAAGTAGCACCTGCCACATACGCACACCCACACACACACACACACAAAGCTGGACGCTAGAGAGAGCAGGAGAGAGAGATAGAGAACGCGCAACATCGAGACAGTCATTAACTGTAATGAGATGGAGTTGCTGGTTATGTTAATGAAATTTTGTTGTCTGCTTTGGCAACATTTTGTAGCATGAACACAGCTCTAATGAAGTCATTGATAAGCGGCACATCCACACACACACACACACACACACACACACCCCCACACATACACATACCAATGCACTCATTAGCTATTGAGGCGAGTCTGTTGCATATACGGTTACTGCACAATGACAATGGCAGCAGACAGACATTTGTCAGTGGGTAAGAAGAACTTGCAATTGAGGGGGGCAGGGGGCAACCTCTTATATTTGTGCTTGAAATCTCATTAGAGTTGAAGCACTTGTCCCGACAGCAGCAGCAGCAACAACAAGAAACATCTTCGTAGTTTGGCTATAACGACAAAATTTAATTATACAACACAAAGCAACTCGAGCTGGAAGCTGCAAGCTAGAAGCTGCCGCTCAGTTGCCTCTTAAGAGCAACGACAAAGCCAAATAGCAGCAGCAGCAGCAGCAAATTGACATTTTTTTTTAGCCTTTTGACTTGTAACTGGGCCCCGCAGCCAAGCCGCCAATATGTATAACCACAGCTCTTAGCTGACTTTTGCTAGCGACGCCTTATAACCGCAATTTGCACACGTGCCCTTAATTTCTCATGTAAAAGTGAAAAGTGTGAAATGGAAATCAAAAAAAAAGATGAAGGAATATATATATATAGTATATAAAAATGCTATTGAAAAGTTGGTAAGTTGGTAACGCCAACGCCAACGCCTCGCCAACTGCCTCCTCCGCGTCCAACTGGTTTTATAATTGCGGTTTTACAGGAGGCTGCAGCCTGCGGTCGTTGCGGCCAACAACACACAAAGCATTCTCTGGCTGAAGAATTGCTTTTTGTGCCGCTTACCCAACACTGGCGTGAGCGGGGTATGGGGTAGGGTGTAAAGGTATATATATATGTGTGTGTGTGTGTTTGTGTGAAGTAATTGGAATAATGGCGCAAAACGTAGCTTACATGCTCTGGACAATGGGATTACATATACTCTTAGTTAAGCTTTCATTCCATTTTTTCTTCTTTCTAGCCAATTTCAAGCTGCAATTTAATAACAAAGCTTGGCACTTTGACAGCTTATTTAAAGCTCTGCTTACAAGCTTTAAGCTGCAAATGCAGCAGAAATATGCGAAAGAGAGCGGATTATGAGATGATTGCACTCTTCTGCTATTTTTGCATGTAGAACACATATAGCTGTGCTCTTCTTGCTAAAGAGCGTTAAACAAGGAACTGACTGCAGCAAGAAAGAGAAAGAGAAAGAGAGGGTTAGTGGAGAGCGAGACAGTAAAAGCGGGCAGCATTAAAAGTTGGCAAGGCAGTAAAGAAGCTCATTAAAACTAGACTAGACAAAAACTTTGAGTTAGAGCAAAGAAAGTATTGTGCTCTCTTCTCGCTCTAGCCAATTGCAAAGACTCAAGACACATATAGACGTGCTCTTTTTTCAATGCGTTTGGCAAAAAAGCAGTTTATAATAATAAAAGAGAGTGAGCAGTAGAAAGAGAGCATTAAAAGCACATAAACTGCAAAGAAAGCTCATTAGTTTCATCTCGCTCTAGACCATTAAAAAAGGCCTAAGACATATATAGTCTAGCTCTTCATTCTTCAAGCAGCGAAGCAGTTAATAATAAGAGAGAGTAAGGGAAAGAAAGAGAGCTTTAAAAGCTCATTAAATTTAGTTTAATTTAAATTGATTATAGTGTCTTCTCGCTCTGGACAATTACACAAGCGTTAGGCACATATAGTCTTGCTCTTCGCTCTAAAATATATCTTAAAGAGAGCAAGAGCGTAAAGGCACTCAGCAAGCCACACAGCGCAACGAAAGCTCATTAAAACGCAACTTCAAGTATTAGAGAGAAAACTTCAGATCAACTTCAAACTACAAATGGCAAAAGTGATAGCTAAAAGAACTTTAAAACTTATATGCGAAGCTCCAATTGCACAGTCCAAGCTCATTAACAATTTAAAGTTATGAAAATAAGCGTAAATTGCAGTTGTCTCAAGTAAGCATTATATTGAAGCGCTTAGAAACGAAACCGGAAACTAATTTTGGAAACGGAATAAGACTAGAGATAAAAGTTGAAGCCGCAAAGCGAAAGCTCATTAAAATTCAAGAGCTTTGCCGAACTGCTTGGTAAAGTTATAGCCCCCTTATGTATAGGGTATCTGTGGCAGGAAGTAAGAACTGCTGAGGCATAAGGTTGCAGGTAAGAAAAAAAAAAAAAAGAGAAAAAGAAAAAGAAAGGAGACATGACTCTGGCGGTTTCCGGTTTGTTGAAAAGAAAGGGAGAGATGAAGGAGAAGGGGAGGGCGGTGGCGGTGGCGGTGGTAGCCACTCGACCACAAAAGCATAAGTTGCCAATTAAACTCGGAATGCTTTGGTTGCTGCTCTTGTTGCCTGCAGCATGCGGCATGCAACCAGCAGCATACAGCAGGCAAAGAGCGGCATTAATTTCATAACCTGCCTTTTTATGGCCAGTTGCCCAAATTGGGTCAACATTGACAATAGCCAGACGCAGACACAGTAAAGTAAAAGCAAATTGTGGAAGGGATAGCCAGTTGGGGTAAGGGGAGATGTAGAGGATGTCAGGATGCGATGCACGAGCTAAGATAGATGGCAGCTTGGGCTGGCGCCCTGCCCAGGCCACTTGGCACTTGGCTGCGTTTGCAATTCATTTCTGGTGTCGGTTACGCTGCCACTTCCGGTTTGCCAGTTACTTTGGGGCGCAATAATTGCATCGTTGCCTTTTGCAATTATGCAAATTTGTCTGAGCTAATTGTCTATGGTTCCTCTTTGCCACTCGAGCATTGCCACTTACTTGATGCGATTGTAGACCAACAGCTCCGCTATGTCACGCCCCAGGCCCGAATATGTTGTCTCCACAAACACCAGCACCTTGGGATCGATACGCAACCGTGCCTCCGAGCGATGATCTGGCGCCGGCGAGGCATCACGTATGTGCTTGCCAGCTGAGTTGATCATGCGGCAGTTGATGATTGGCGCTGGATGTGTATCACGCTGAATGAGGCTGCAAAGAGACAGATGGAGAAGGTATAAGTAGAAGTTAAGGTATAGTTTATGCTATTGAACATTCATTAAAAGTGAAATATATAATGTTTTGGCTAGCGCTGAGAAGTATTGGAAGAGCTACAGCCGTTTTTAAAGATCGCCCTGAAAAGTATGCTTTAATTTTTAAAATCATTAAATCCTGCAAACTATGATATAGTTTCATATTTAAAAGATATCTAAATAAGTAACTATATAAATTTGAATTTTTGGTTAATGGTAACTTTTTATTTGGCGCTGAAAAGTATGCTATAAATTTGCACTCAACGAAATAATAAAGAATTAAGCTGGCGCTAAAAAGTATGCTACAGTTTATTTATTTGAAATATGCGCTAAATCAATTTTAGTAAACGCTTATAAATTGAATTTCCTTCGAGAGCAGAGGGGTAACTTTCAATTGGCACTAAAAATAGGGATATTGATTATTAATTGAAGGCAAGTGGGAAACTTTTAGTTGGCGCTGATAAGTAGGCTATAGATTTGTATAAGACGAAGACAAAACTTTAAGCTTAAATGGAACTTTTAGTTAGCGCAGAAAATATGGCCATAGATTTTAATTTAAGGATTCAATTTTAATTAAAACAGAAAGGAAGTTTTTAATGAAGCTAATGAATACAAATATTTTATTTAGAAGTGTTCAATTATAGTTGATTTGTAATTGCAAGAAATATGGCAAAAAAATCTCAATTCGACGCTGTAAACTATGCTTACTTTGCCCTTCACAAGCAAATATAGATGTTTACTTGCTTTTCAGCTGCGTAAAGAGAGAAAATTCAGTGCTAAGGGCAGCTTAATGCAGAGCTTCAGCCAGCAAAGGTCAAAGCTGCAAAAACTAAGATTTTTGTATAGTTTTTGCTATCGGCATTCACTTGGAATACTCGTGGTATAAACAAAATGCGCCACATTGCGCTGTCGTTGGCAGTTAAATAGAAAGAAATACGATTTGAAAAAGCATAAGGAAAAACGGGTGCTTGGCATTTATTTCTTGTATTTACTTAGCCAAGCAGCCAAGCTGCAACCCAAATAATCTGTGGCAAGTCAAGCCAAAGGGAAAGACTCGTAATAACGTTGCGTATGCGCAATATGCAGACAAAAGAACCCCAAAGCAGCTGCTGCCAATACAATGGACTGCAACAATGTTATTGTTTCGAGCTGTTGCTGTTGCTGCTGTTGTTGTAGCTCTTATTATTATTGTTGTGTCTGCTGTGTCACATATCTTCATTTGCATTGTGACTCATTAACAAGCCAACAACAAGGAGCTGTGCTGTAAACTGAGCTCACTCCAAGGGACTCAGGTGACGTTCCACAGACAACTCTCGAAACTTTTCTCATTGTAAGCTGTAAAGTTCTTTTTTGTTAAGAGTCCAGCCAGGCACTGGACCTCACCTTTGAACTGCATAGTGTGTGCTGTGCATGCTTGGGCAACTTCACTTTCAAATTGCATTCCGTTTGGCAAAGCGGCAAAGCATTTTATTATAAGGGGCTTATGCAATTTTCAGATACACCAACAACACGGAGGAGCAACTGGAAGCGGCAACATGTGTTCAAGTTCTTTTGAGCCCCTTTCAAGCAGAAATCTCCAAAAATTAACAAAAACCTATTAGGCCAAGCCCCAGTCCAAGCCCAAATGTGCAAAAGGCATCCTTTTTTTTGGGTCTTACACACATGCAGCATCGCCTTCGAGTTGCAATGAAAAATGTAAATACTTTTAGTATGCGGCAAAGTGAAAGGACAAAATGAACAAACCAAGGAATGGCCTGCTTGCCAGGACCTCGCTCTCCTCGCTCGCTCCACTTCTGGCAAGGCTGGCACAACTTTGGCGCTGGCAAAACAAAATATTTAGATAACAAATATATACACACCCACACACACAAAGATTTCCCTCACATCCACAAATTTATACACACACAGAGTAAAAGAAAGAGGCTAGTGAACAGAGAGAGAGAGAGAGAGAGAGAGAACAAATAGTTCAACCCCACCCTCCCCAAAAGCATCAGCCAAAACTTGTATTTATTTCTTGTGCTTCTATGGCGAAATACCCTGCAATTGCAACATGTGTCATTGCGCTTGCAACAACTGAAGTACAAGACATTTGAAAAGCCGTAAATCAAGCAAAGCATTTGGCATGCCAAGAAGACGAGGCCATAAGTTACCTCAGGGAATATCTTTTATATATTCAAATTTGGGCCAGAAACTCCCTTAAGCGACTGCCTCAAGAAATTTATGTACTTAAGCTGTGCCAGCAAGTAGTTTAATATACATCTATTGTGTTTGTAGTCAGCTAGGAATAGTGCTTAAGTCAGGTTGGTTGCTGAAAAGCTCAATGAGTGAGCTTTAAGCAGATTAAAGCTCATGCAATGTGCTTATATCGACTGCTAAGTATTTGTCAAATATTAAGATGCGCTTAAAGCTTTTGTTTGTCAATAGATTACAGCTTTTAGGTGCTTTGCAAGTTGATATTTTAACTGTTTTAACTAAACAGTTGCTTTACTTGTGCCTTAAGCTTTAGTTTGTTAATAACTAAAGCTTTAAGGTGCTTTCATACTTAATACAATACCAATCAAGTTACTTTGTATATATCTGAGCTTAAAGCTTAATCTGGGTTAAAAACTACAGCTTCTAGTTGCTGTGCAAGTTGATATTTTAAGCTTTAAGCCTCATTTAGTTAACAAACTACAGCTATAAACGCGCTTAAAGCTTTTAAAGTTCATTGTGGCACACAAAACCGAGAGCATTTGACATTCGATCTGGCGCAGCTTTTGTAGCATTTACGTTTTAAGCACTTTTGTGGGTCTTTCGTGAGGATGATGAAGAAATTCTTGTTGCAGTGCCTTGTTTGCATTTCGTGCAACATTTGCGTGGCATGCAAGCGAGCTCGGCGAGGCAGACAGCCAAAACAGCCAAACAACCAAACAACCAAACAGTCAGCTCCACCTGGCCTGTTTTTCTGTTTTCTGACGCTGTTCGCTGATTTATTTGTACACAGCACAAAATTTCCGTTTCCGTTTCTATGACTGGCCGTGAGCACCATGAAAATGTGGGTGGGCGGAAGAGGGGAGGTGTGGTGAGAGAGGCACAACGAGATGGGTAGGCGTGGCGTGGCGTGGTGCGGCAAGCTACGTCTTTTGTGCTGCATAAATTAGGCAACAAAAAGTCAGTTTATGCATTTGCGACGTGTTATTTATGCGGGCGTGCAACAAACTTGACAATCGGCTGTGCGATGCACTCAAATGTGTTGCACTGTCAACGTGGCAGCACAACACTGCGCACTGGCAATGGCAATCATTGTTGGCCAGCACTTATTAGTCAAGTTGAAGACACAATAACCAAGCAGCATTTTATTGAAATCCGTGTGCACATAAAGCCCAACCACGCAGTTGCGGCAGCGACTCACAATTCAGGCGGAATTTTTATGTGTTGGCGCCCACAAGCGTAATAGAAAACCGCCCCAAGCGTTGCACAGTTGCAGGAATGGGGGGATGGGAGGGGTAGGTGGTGTGTGGGGCGGCACGCTCAAACAATAAATCGTATGTAAAAATTTGTAATAAATTTGCAAAGTAGCAAATGCAGCAGCCGCAGAGTTGAGGCGATGCGCGCGGCCAACGGAGGGCATACGTAATGCAGCTGGGATAACGTAGCATAATAAAAAGGCGAATCTAGCGCAAGGATATGTGCTTTACATGCACACAAATACTCTATAAATATACATGCATATCTATATATATATATATATGGATATATGTATGCATACATAGCTATTTTCTTGCCGAAATAAAAATGAGAAAACAGCAAAAAGCAGCTCAGCATCAAATTGCAAAGGGAAACGCAACGAACAAAAAGACAAAGCGACCATTTCGATAAATTGAGAAGCGCAAAGAGAGGCGATGCTTCAATAACCGCTGCAATTTTCGGTTAAATTCGGAGTAGTTGAATATGAAATAAAAGCTGCTTGAAATACGATAAAGTTCGACGATTATAAAAGAGTTTCAAGAGCTTACAAATAACTCAGGATTTGCTTTGATTCGATAACAATGGCAACATATTAAAGTCAAGGCTTTTGCTTCTTTACTGAACAATTTCAATGTTGAGAAGTATTGATTGAAATGGCACTGATTGAAGAGGCAGCTGATTGCTTAAGACGTTAAGGATTGAAGGTGAAACTGTTGGGAAGAAGACTATCAACTGCCTGGATTGTTAGTTAGTTATTAGAATATAACAGATGAATATCCATTCTAGATTCTCTTCAATCACATCTTGATTGAAGTGGAGCTGATTGCTTAAGATGTTAAGGATTGAAGAGGACGATGATGAGAGGCAGACTGTGAACTGCCTGGGTTGTTAGTTAGTTATTAGAATATGTCAGTAGAAAATCCGTACTAGGTTTTCTTCAATCTCTTCTTGATTGAGAGAAAGAGCTAAGAACTGCCTGGGCATAATCTATTCTTTGAAGAAACTCAAGTTAAAGTATAATTTTCGCACTTTTCATTCAATTATACAATACAAAAGCTAAATGAATTGACAATTTTATAGTAAATATTAACTTCTTGAAAATATCAAGTAAAATAACAACTGTGAGACAACTTCTTCGCAATAAATTACAGATAAGTTGTCAACCTCTTGCGAATAGCGTCTTTGGTTTGCAAGTAACTAGCCAAGAAAAGCATTTAGCATTTTCTTTTCAATTATACTTTGTTTTTCTTAATTTCCCGCACTGGCTATTCAAGATTAAACTCAGACACTTTTAAGATGCACTCAGAAAGCATAAACAAAACGAGGTTCTTTATAAAGAAGTTCAACTGTAGCCGCATTTGCTTATTCACATAAATTTCACAGTCAGAGCAAGTCATTCTCACTTCAATATGCTACCTCTTCAGTTAAATCTGTCTCCCTCTCCCTCTCCCCCTCTCTCTCTCGCTTCACTTTGCATACAATGAAAAGAAATTGCCGCCACTTACATGCAATGAGAATCACAAAGAGAGGCGCAGCTGAGGCACTTGCAAAATCGACAAGCGAGCCGAGACAGACTGGCATAAAAAAGAAGAAATTCCCAAAACGATTGCGGTGTTGGTTCTGCCAATTTTTTAAGCGTTCGACAAGCAAGTGGAAAACGAGATGAAAACAGAGAAAAGGAGCAATAAAACAAAAAAAAAAAAAAAAAAAAAAAAAGAAAAGTTAATTAAATAAATCAAGCAAGCCAAGTTCAATTGGATTGCAACGGAAATGAGTGGTAAAATGTCGGCAGAACCAGAGCCAGAGCCAGACCCAGAGACAGGGAGGGGGACAGGCACAGAGGCCGTGGCATGCAGCATCATGCTGGCTGTGGCAATGCTGTTGCAACACAGTTGGCCAAATGAACTGTGAACGTGAAGTGGAAGTGGAGAAAATGGCCGACACTATGGCGACGTTGGAGGTCAGGATGTGTCAGGATATGCAAAAGGCATTCAACTGGGCAGACTGGGCCCAGTGTTCCTGAAGTCAGCGTCTCTTTGTTTGTTTGTTTGTTTGTAATTGCATTTAAGGCAAATAAATGTAATTATTTATTGCATTTCGCCAGCAGTTGACACGAGCCAGCAACAGCACAAGCCAGAGAGTGGGAGGAAGAGAGAGAGAGAAACAGAGAGAGAAAGAGAAAGCTTCGCTTACTTAATGAAAATCATCGTCGAGCGTTAATGGTTGAGTTGTTCATTTGCCAATGCAAGGGGCATATGTAATCAGTTTTTGAAAACATGACAAGCACACACACACGCACACACACGCACACACACACACACACATACATGCACTTATATACACCGCAGATACACCAGCACACGCACAGCCATGCAGTTTGATGGCCCCTGGCCATTGTCATTTATAATCGCATTTTGTATTTAAATGTTTAGTCAATTAATGCATGCAACTCGTATTGCATGACGCATACGCCATGTTGCACATTCACACACACACACACACACACACACACCCACATACATACATCCGTTGTTCAGTTTTCAGTGCTTAAATATTTGCACAATTCGCTGAACTGGCTGAGTAATTTATGTGTTTATTATCGAGAGGCAGACGCGTATTTAGTGTTTTAGCTTAGTTGTGTTTAGTTCGCAGTGCCACGCCCCGCTCAAAAAAGGCTACGGGCCAAAACTCGAAGCATCAAATCGCATTTATCGCTCTTAACACGCAAAGCAAATAAGCCGCCAACTATATTTATATATATATACACATATAAATATATATATATATATATATATACATTAATATGTATATATAAATCAGGCGATGCCTTGTACAGGCGACAAGCGAAATTATTTAATTTTGTTAAATTATGTAATTAAAAAATATTTGTATATATTAAATATTTTATATAATCAACAAGAAAGAGAATTGATTAAATGATAAAAATTGAAATAAAAGCTTTAAAAATGCCAAACAAAATGTAAAAAATTCATTTGTTATTTGTTAAATATTTTAAATTTTCGTTTTAAACAGTTTGAAACGAAATCAATAAAATTAGCAAACATATATAGAAATATATGTTTAACAATTATATACATGAAATTATTGTATAAATATATTTGAAAACATGTAAATTGTATTAATATGAAAATAAATTATCCCGAAAAGTAATACAAATATTTATGAAATATATTTAATTTATTCTCTTGTATAATTGAACTCTTTAAATAATGCAAAAATATTCATTTAAATGCAATTTGTAACTGCAATTTATTTGTTAGTTTTTCATAACTGTCAACTGTCTAACCATTTATTTCTTGTTGAGGTGTTTCGCACTTTTCCTATTTTTCATTTCCTTTCTTTTTATTAAATGTATATAATATCACAACGTTTTTGACATTTTTGTCGTGTCTTTTGCATGTTTAGCTTTACAAATCAATTATACCGGGCTGTCAGGCGACTTTGTGTGTTGAGTGTGTGTGTGTGTGTGTAAGTGTATGCGTGTGTTGTGACTGCATGCAAATCACGTAGGTTTGCATTTTGCCAAAATGCGTTTTGCACCTAAAACGACAGCTGCAACAACAACAACAACAGCAAAAAGTAGTTAACATGCAAGAGTATGTGTATTGTTGTTGTTGTGTGTGTGTGTGTGTGTGTGTGTGTGTGCACAAATAATGACAGACAGCATAAACAAACACGCACATCAGCAACTGGCGGCTGCCTGTCGCCGAGAGGCAACCACAGAGAGGGAAGAGGTGAGGGGGAAGGACAAGGGACGCGCAGCACGTCACATGTTTCCGCTTTTTGCACGTAACGGACGGATGGACATGAACATGGACAGGATACACAACCTTGCACACACGCACACACTCAGACACACACACGCAGACTTGTCAAAAGCATTTGAATTCATTAAAATTGTGCAGATTTGACGCACAAGTAATTTGACTTGAGCCTCTCAAATTGCCATCATCCTTTTGTCCTTCTGCTCTCTAATTGATTGCATCCACTTGGATAACTAATGAACTTTGCCACAGTTAAGCTCATAAATTAAATTTAAAGTGCAAACGGCACGTAAATATTTAATAATCAACTGCACATTTCAAATATATAAATAACTATTTTTTGGTTCTTTCTTTTTGTTTTCTTTTGGCACTAAAAACCAAGTCAAGGACTGCAACTTCTGTTCCTGCAGCTGATGAAAGTAATCAAAACTTTGCTGTTTGTGCAACTGCAGGCGTGTTGCACTTAGTTTCGGGGGCATGGCGCATTCTCTACCTTGAAATGTTTGTAAACCATAATTGCGCACAAGAGTAGCTAACAGTCAGTTGAGTTATCCGCTCTTCCTCCCCTTCCCCTTGCCCCCTAGGGAAGCAATACACACAGCAAGTTAGTGTGAAAAATAGAATAACAAAACAAAGCAAATAAATATACAGGAAAAACCCTTTTAACATTTTTTTTTTTTTTTTTATGCGCGCAATTAAAAATTATGAGAAATATTTCTCCAACTTTGCCAACTTTTATCCAGTTCCCCCTAAAAATAACTACGTGCACTTCGGCAACAGAACTTTTAGTTAACCAAAGGTGTAAAGTTCAGTTCAGGAAAACTTTCGAAAACAAGTCACATAAAAATCGTTGATCATTCTGCTAAGAAACAATAAAAAGGAAAAACTGGTTAAAAACTTTGTACAGCTGAAAATGCTGTTGAATAATACACACACCCACTCACACACACACACACACGCACACACAACTAGCTGAAGTTTTAGTTAGTATAAAGTACACATATCTAAAGTGCTTTGTGTGCTGAAGCTGACCAGCTTGAGGGCATGAGAAGCGCAGAGAAAGGTCTGCAATGTTCAATAGCTTAAATGTGCTTTAAGTGAATAAAAGAGCTTTAAGCTTTCAACTGTTAAGTTTAATTTACGTTCATTTTAAACCACAAAATAAAGTAAAATGCGGCTTAAATTAGTTATAAGCTTTTATCAATCAAATCTTGTGTAAAGCACATTAAATTGAATATGTCTTACAACATTTAAGCTTTTTTATAAATTGAAACTATTTGCTATCAATTCATCTAGTTAAACATACTGACAAAAAAAAAAAAAATGTAAAAAAAAAAATTAAATTAAATATATATTTTAACTTGCAAGTAATCTGTTTTTTAATATAAGCACAATTTTAGAGATGTAACCCCTATCAATATGACAAAGCACATACAAATTGGCTCAGTTTTAATCAAGATATGAGCATTTGAAGTTTGTTAAGAATTTGTGAGTTGAATTTAAATTGAACAAATTGTCAAACAATTAAATATTCAAGTAAAATATATATTCAATAGCTTAAGCAAGTCTAATATAATTTAAGAAGCTTTAAAAAGCTCAACAGAATTTGTTAGAAATACTCTTAAACGTTTTTGTGAATCATATTGCAATGTGCAACATTTGGCATTGATTGAAGACTTTTCAAGCAAGAAGCAAACACAGAGAGACAGAGAGGGGGAAAGGGAGAGAGCGAGAGGGAGAAAAACAAGTGGAAACATATTATTTTAAAGTAATTTTAAGCCACGCTTAAAGCGCCGTTGTTTGAATTGTGTTTATTGGCAAACTTTAACAACAATTCGATGAATATTTTTGCGCAATTTATTTGCATTGCATTGTTGTTGCCGCACACGCAGCACAAACAATGCGGCGGCTGTGCAACATGAGCAAAAGACGCATTCAACTGCTGTTCGCACCTGCCATACACCTGTTCATTATTGCAGAAAAAAAGAAGAGGAAAAAAAGGGGGGGAAAAGAGAGAGAGCAAGGAAATGCAATCAAATAAGAACACAACAAACAGCTGGACAGCTCCAAATGGGCGAATTGGATGTACAGGCGTTTGCAACTGGCAACCCAATGAAAATAGTTTAAGTTTAATTTTTTTTTTTTTGGTAGGGAAGGTTTTTTCTCTTTGTTACTCACCCATAGACGACGTCGGTGCCCACGTAATGCGTATAGTAGAAAATGCTAACCACGGTGATGGCAAACAGAACATAAACGCAGCGTCGCACATTGATGCCAAAGCAGCGACGTGCAATTAAATTACAACAACTGGAAATGGTGGTGCCACCAGCAGTTGCACCAACACCAACACCACCAGCACCACCATTGCTATGGCTATTGCTATTGTTGTTGCTGTTGCTGCTGCAGCCAATACTCGTTGATGAGGTAGAGTTAAAGTCGTAGTTACTGTCGTAGCCGCTGCTGCTGCCATTGGTTTTGGCCTTGTACGTGACAATGTTGCTGTTGGCCAGAAAACCGTTAGATGACTGCTCCATCGCTGGCAATAGCATTGTGCGATCTGTGATGTGTTGACTATGCAGGTCAATGAAGGGCGTGGCAGGAGCATGGGCATGGGAATGGGCATTGGTATGAGTATAGCCATTGCCAAAATGCTTATTGAAATGGCCACAATCCTCTGTTGCATTAACATCCGCAGTCGCTGCATCCACATTCACATGCACATCCGTAGCGGCTTCCGTTTGGGTGCCGGTCACGCTCGTCCTGCCCAATAGCGACTGCATTTGCGGCTGTTTAATGAGTTTTTCATATTTCAACGATTTGCCAGGCAGGCGACTTGCTATGTTATGCGTGGTTGTTGTTGCTTTAGTTGCTTTAGTTGTTGTTCTTGTTGTGGCTGTTGTTGTGGCTGCTGCTGATATTGTCATATTGTTGTTGGACTATCTGTCGGTGGTTACTACAAGTATATAGTCTATATATGTATATGTATCGTTTGTTCTCTTTATTTCTCTCTCTTTTTCTAGCTCTATCTCTCTCTCTCTCTCTCTCTCTAATTGGCAGCGTTTGCTTTTGGGATATGTTTTGAAATGTTTAATTCAACTCGCGTGTTTCTCGTTTTTTCTCTTATTTTCTCTTATGGCACTTTTATATATTTATCAATGTTTTCTTTAACTTTTATTTTTCTTGCACTTTTTGTTTTAATTGCAATTTCAATTTCACTTTTCAATTCGCCATTTGATATGTTTCCAAATTTTTAAATATTCATTTTGTTTGGCCATTGTGGCTGCTGCTTAAATACTTATTGCAGTTCCTATTGCTGTTGCTGTTGCTGTTGTTGTTATTCTTGTTGTTGTTGTGGCACTCTGCGTTGAGGGCCATTATCAGTCATTTAACAGACCCACTTTCAGTTGCAATACTATCAGGCATTGACTATGTGGCCGCGTTGTCTTATCTGCAAAAAAATATGAATAAATAAACATAAATAATTATGGCATTTACAGTGTAAACAAATGGCAATAGTTTAATGTGCTTGCAACAATTTAAAGTGCTGCGTAAAGAATGAGCTGTGATTCCAAGAAACTGCTGAGTAGTTTTGACAATATTATCATTTACTTTTTAGATTAGATTGACTTACTATAAGCTATAATAAAAATCACATATTTTAAAGAAGTTTTATTAGAATGAAACAACTATAACATGAAGTTTAAATAAAATATAAATATTATTTAAAATAAATGTGTGTATGAAGAATTAATTTGATTTTAATTATTTAAATTATATATTTATTTATATTAAAATATATTTTATAATAAAAAAATACTATTATATTCGGAAAATTCAAATCACTTCAGCAGTAAACCATTAATTTAATATTTCAACTGCTTTTTAATTAAATCGCTTTTTTTTTCTTGCTTATTGCAATTTATTTTCTCAGCTAATTGACAATACAAAGTTGACATTTATGAAGTCCAAATTAACGCCCCTTTCTTATCAGTTTATAAACTAACAACAAACTACTGCGGGCTTTTTGAAATCGAATGTAAACAAAATGCTGATAAAGCAGCAAACAATACAAAGCAACTGTAGCTATAGCTATAGATGTATCTATATCTATAACTATATCCAAGTGTGTGTGTGTGTGTATGAGTGTTTTGTTGAGTGTGGATTTAGCCATTAACTGCACATGTGGCTTACTTTAATTGCAAATGGCTGTGGCTGTGGCTGTCGCCCAAATAATGACAACATACTTTCAGGCGCTTTACGGCCCAAACCAAATGAGTCAATAATGAGGTTTAGATGAGCAACAACAATATTTGCCTAGGCTCTCTTGTGAGCCCCACAATATCAACATTTGTCGACACGTGTACGTTGGGATAGAAAGCACACACACACTCACACACACACATATATGTACACACACTTGAAAAAGGAAAACTTAAAGTGGAAAACTTGAAGTATGAGTTGGCATTGTTTTCAATTTTAGCGACATCAAAGTGAAGTTTTGGCAAAGAACAAGAATCAGATAATGTTTTACTTGTAAACTGCTTGTGCAAGACATGTCTATGTTGAACCCTTGTTGATTAAATGTGAGATTGCTGGCAGCTAAATTATAGGATATCATATTAAACCTCTTTAAGCTGACTTCTAAATACAGTGAAATTTAGATACTATTTTCTATATAAATTATTGATATTATTTATCATTTTAAAAGGCTGTAAATTGTCTTTCAATAAAATAAAGAGGATAGTGAACCCATTCAGATATTATTTAAATTATATTATTCATATTTTATTATGCAATTTCTTAAATCTTTAAAATGATTTCCTAAAACAGAATTCTGTAGCATTATTATTCACTAATTCAGATACCACTTTATATAAGGTATTATTGAAATAATCATATAATTTAAAATATCTTTCAATTGATTTTAAAATGGAATAAAAAATATAGATTTATTATCCAAGAAATCAAATACAATTTTATATATAATCAATAAACATAATGACACTAGTTTTCTAATTTTCTTGTTGTAGACATGACTAATTTAGTCCCTTAATAATTCAATTTCTCTTTATATAAATTATAAAAAGTAATTGTAAGAAGAGAGAAGATTTTATGATTTAATTTAGAAAATATAGATCAAATTATTATTACAAAGTGTTCTACTCAAACTCTAGTTAGAAGACAAAATATATCTATATTCAAAATAGTTTTCAATTTAAAACTAATTTAGTTGCTTGCTAGCCTCACTAACAGACCTTAAGCTCAACTCTACAATTTCATAAAGGCCACAACGAGCGGCATTTATTTATTAAATTTAACAAGAATGTAGTCAACCACTTATGTATAATATTAAGTTGTCTTTCATTTGCTTGAATTGTTGAATAGCAGACAATACTTAAACTAACTGAAACAACCTCTCAGTTCTTGGTATTTCATAAGGCACATTTCAAGCAGAAATGTCGAGTGCTCTGATTGTTATTTTCTTTTTATTAATTTGACAAGAGTTTAACCATGGCAACTGCCAGCAGCAGCAGCAGCAGCACCAGCAGAAGCAGCAGCTGCTGTTAGCAAGTTCATCATCATCATCAACTTTGCCATTCATTCATTTCACTTTTCACATAATATAGGTATAAGTTTTTCCAGCCAACAACAAGATGGAAAAACAACTGCAGGCATTAGCATGGGCAAGCTGCTTTGAAAGACACTTGCAATAATTTACAAACAGCATTTTTCTAACTCAACACAGTAACAGTGGCTGACAGACGAGTACGAACAACAATAACAACAACAACAACAGCAAGTACAACAACATTGTGTTTGCCACATTCTTGGCCTTGTTTTTTTGCTCTGTTACAAATTTATCATTAAAATGTCAGAACTTAAATTGATTCAAAAAGTTTAGCCTGCTGGCGAGTGACAGCAGAAGTAGAAGTTGCCGCAGCACCGCAATGTGCCTTGACAATGCCACGCCCCCCTCCCACCCACACACACAGAGCCCCCCGTACAACTCGCTGCTTGCATTGTCGCTTAGGCACAACTTTTGTGTGTGTTTGTTTGTTTATGTATGTGTGTGTGTGTGTGTGTGGGTGTGTGTGCCTGCTTGCGGCTGCTGTTTGTTTGCATCTTTTGCTGCATACTTTAAGGCGCGCATAAGAAAAAGGAACTTTGCTTTCTTCGTTAGGCAAACTTGTTTAATTTCCTCTTCAATTGTGCATGCAACCCCTACAGTGGCTCCCACTGCGCTGCCTCCATCAGCGTTTCTTTGCTTTTCTTTTATTTGTGGCATAAATACTTTATCTAAACTTTTGCATCTGTTTGTTTGTTGTTGCTGATTTGCTTGTCCTACAACTCACTCTGAGTGCAGCTGCTGCTATCTCTCTGACTCTCTCTTCCTCTCTCCTCTCTGTTTGTACCATTAATTCTTTAACTCACTGTATATTTATTTGCTTGTATTTAAGCTGCAACTGTGAGACAGCTAAAATTTGCTGCAAATTTATGTGGCTTGCACATTTCAATTTACATCAAATATTTATGTTTGTCGCCTGGCCGACAACTCTTTTGGCTTTTATTTCTGAACCTCCTTTCCGCTCCCCTGGTTCCCTCTGACCACATCCCTCTTCACTGGCTACTACTTAAATTCTACCATTTACCATTTTAATAGTTATGTATTTTCTGGCTAATAACACATGTCTCTCAAGTTTTCATGTCGAGTTATTTCACTTTGCTTGCAAGTCGAGTACATTTCTGGCATTTATGTTTATGCTACAGCATCATGTTGCACACACACACACACACACACACACACACACACACACACACACACACACATACAGTTTTGGTGCGGGCATGAGGGTGTTGCTTGGGGTTGGGGGGCACCCGACCATTAAACAATTTGCTGAGCATGTTGAAAACTTAATGCCACAAACTTCGCGCCTGAGTCTTAAAGACTGCCAACCTCGACAGCTTCTTGCGGCTTCCAAGTTCTGCTTTCCTCTCTTTCTTGCCTTCCTTCTCATTCTCCTACTCCTACTCCTCCCTCGCTTCTTCTTCATGATTTTACTTGCTGTTGTTGTTGTTATTTCTGTTATTCTTTTTGCTGGCCGTTTTCGTTTCTTTAATGGTTTTGAAAACTATTTATTTTACGATACATTTTGTTTACATTGTCGAGCTCTGCTGGGGCATCGTTTACGTTTACGTTTGCGTTTACGTAAGCTTCCCCATCTGTAAGGGGAGGGCCACGAACAGCGGAAAGTGTAGACTCTCAGCATATTTCTCTAAATTGCATTGGGGCGTGTGGTAAGCGGTGCAACAACTAAAACAACAACAACAACAGCAACAACAGCTGGTCCCTCAATAATGAGCAGCAACTATTAGCTGTAACATGCCGAAGTTTCTATACTCTGACATAGCTGACAAACTGATAAAAGCAAATTAAAGAGATAAAGAATGGAAATATTTCTTAATAAATGTATCTATTAGTTAGACAACTTCAATTAATATTAAAGTAATTAATTATGTTTCAACAGTCTACATACATATATAAGATTATTATTTATTTAATTTGTTATTTATTACTAATATTATACATAATATCTAACAGAGACAGAAGAGCGCGTTTCTTTGGGTTGGTAATATTATACTTTTAAGTTATTTTGTTCACAAAAATATAAATAAATTCAAATAAAATTGATTTTAATTTGTAATAGTATTCGTAAGCATCTATCATTTAAAACAAACAATTTATTCAGATATGAACAATTATTCATTCTTCAGTTCTATCAGCTACTTTTAAGTAATAGTTATACAGATCTAAAGAATTTATATTTTATCGTTTAAATATTTTCCGTATAGATATTTTCAGTAATAAAATTTAATAATAATTATAGTTTAATAAGAATAATTAGATGACAGAGTATATTACATACTTGTTTAAGTTTATAAATATGTCAGAAGTAATATTGATTCTATATGTAAAATAAAATTGATAATCTCTTCTTACTTCTACAACTTTCGTTTGAGTTACTCCTAAATTATATAATGTCTCTTACATATATACAAAATGTATATATAACTTTGTCTGGTGACTAATTGCTGATGTTGTCATTTATATACACACTTCTATCTTAATGAGTTCAATCCACAAATGACAAAGCCCAAGGGAAATCGATTATGTACCCAATGTTAGTGTGTAAAAACAACAATTGCAGCAATAACAACATTGAAGTGTGCCCCAGAGATGGCTAGTAACCTATGCACACGCTGTCTTCGCCCCTGACGCTGCCGCTGCCCCCCTACTCCGACCACAAGCAACCAACAAGCTGCCCCCTCGTCGTTGCGGCTTCCTCGTGCCCTTTGTCTTTGCCTTTTTTTTATTATTATTTTTATTTTTATTTTTTCTTACTTTGCTGTTTTTGGCTGCCCATTTATCAGTCAACATTTTGTTGTACTTGTTGTTTTTGTTGCACTTGCTGTTGTTGTTGTTGTTGCTGGCTTTGTTTCGTGCTATTTGTTAGTCTGGCCCTTTTGCGTTTTGTTTTGTTTGTTAGCTTTTCGCGCTCTCATGACCTGAACTCCTCCACTGTACAAACACACACACACACACACACGACTTTCCCTAAACACCCTATGACCACTCAACCCCCCACCAGCGTCCCTAGCTCCACTGCTGCCTGACAGGCCAGACATATTGATAATCGTTTTCAATTTGTGTTGAAAAAATAAAACGAAAAATGGAAGCAGACAAAAAAAAAAAGGAAAATAGAAAATAGAAAAAAGTAAAACAATCAATTGTCTGTAGTAAATTGAATGCAACACCAGCACTTTGCTTCGCGGCAAGCATGACTTGCAGCATGCAGCTAAGTTAACCCACTGACGCCCCTGACTGAACCTAACTGACTACTGACTCATTGGCCAGACAATTGTCAGACGCCTATCTGTGCCCCATTTGACTGATGACTGCAACATGAGTTTATGCAGTTGCCTGCCTACCTCACTCCCTCGCTCCATCCCTCCCTACCACACTCCCTCCCCCGCGGATTGGAGTGTCTTGGCGTAGGCGTCACATTTCCCCTAGTTTCCCAGTGCTAAATGTTCCCTATATAAACAATTTGTGTGCGTTTAATGAGTTTTCACACTTTATCGCTTGTGTCTTTCGTCTTCGTCTTCGTCATTGGGTTTCTAATACTTCCCTCGCTCTCCCTCTCTCTCTCTCTCTCTAATGCACTTCTCTCTGCGCTTGTTTCTCATCTTTTATGTTGTCATAAATCAATGAGACTGACAGCAATTGCTGCATGTGCTGAGATTTCCACAGTTGTTGCATTAACACGTGGGTCGACAGCAGGTAATCTTGTTTCTATATAGCGTAATCTGCGTGGGAGCTGAGACATTCAGTCAGTGATTTTATATAGAAAATAGAAACCTTTCTCGGAATTTATAGGTATTTTTAGATAGCTCAAGTTATTGCTGATTTTATTGAAGAAAACTGTTTCAAAAGAGTTTTAGTTGCACAATAAAAGTTTGTGAAATAAACTTATTGCAATAGTTTTGATATAGCAAAGTTCTAAAAGTTTATTTATTGTAGAGTAAAGTAAGTATTAAATTCAAAAATATATAGTTTGTAACATACAAATAAATAAGAATTCTTTGATAATGCAACAAAGATGTTAAAGCTTTATGTTGGTGCACTTTATATATGCGCAAAAAGTGTATAATCACTGAGTCGAATCGAAAACTACAAATTAAAGCCCTATATGTGAACTTAGACAATTCCAACTAAACAATTGCTTGTAGAATAGCACTGTAAAATAATACTGAAAGTTTTATTAAGATTGTTTTATAAATAAAAAAGATATGCAGAAAAGAAAATAAATAAATATTTACATTGAATCGTTTTCGTTTTGCGGATAACAGATGTGTGCAAGCGAGACAGCGATACTTGCATATGTCAAGTATAATTAACATATTTTATTAAATAGACTGGCACAGGGTATTCAACTGTCTCGCGTGCTCGACTGGTTCGCCTGTTATTCTTAATATCTTACTATCTCTGATGTAGTGGCAGCTAAAGTTGTTTGTTTTAAGTTAATTGAAACAAATCTTCATGTTAATAATTCTCTTCAAGTTATCTTCAGTTATTCAAAGTTTAAACTCAACCATTTCAATTCTCCAAGCTGTTGATGGTGCTATAAATGTTAAATATGCTTAAATTACAATAATTAGGCACTTGGCTAATATTTCAAATTGCGTTTAAAATTTTCTTGCAGATATTTACAACTCCCCAGATTGTGGTACTTCATATAAAAGTTGTTTAAACTCAAATTTGTAACAATTAGAAATGGCCTCTATCGCTCTGTCTCTGTCTGTCTCTCTCTGTCTCTCTCTATCTCTCTCACTCTAAGTTACAGAGTGGGAGGCAAGGTTCAACATTCAGTTGTCGCATATACATATCTGAGAGACATTTTGGGGTATCTGTGTGTCACTTGACAAACAATTCCCAGGGTGCATGCAACACAAAGTGTCTCTTTTGTGGAGTGTGCACAAGTGTTCATTGTTGTTGTTGTTGTTGTTGGTGTAACTTCGCTATAGATGAGACCATATACCCACTTAAGAGTTGTCACACTGCCATTTATGCCTGTTGTTGCTGTCAATTATATTATACTTAGATTTTTGATGAGGGAGAAAGATATTCCCACTCTCTGGCACACAACAACATTTTAATTTGCGAAAAATGCTTCAAGTGGAAATAGGAAAATGCCAGAAGCAAAGTAATACATATACATATAAACATATTTAGTTAGTTTTCCCTTTTCGTGTTGTTGGTTAATTAAAACATTAGCAAATAGTCTTTGTCAGTCTGTGCACTCGACAGAACGTTTTTATGCACAGAGAATGACAGACAGATAGATCTGGTTGCCACCGCACTCAACATGCCACATGCCACACAGTTCGAAGCGTGCTTAAAACACAAATCGTGTACGGTTTGCCAATGGTCCAACCGAGAGCCGTTCAAGGAGACACTTGCAATGTGTTCATTTGTAGATTTTCTCTGCTGATTTCCAAGCAGAAACTGTAAAGGCGGTGGGAGGGATGGATGGAGGGAGGGCAGGGGGAGTGGTTGGACAGGTGGCAAGTCGGAATGACCCAGTTTCTAAAAATACTGTAGCAAAAGCAATAAAGCAAAGCCAAAGTGTTTGAATGTATTTTACATCAATTTGATTTTATTTCATTCGCCTTCAAGTGCCAAAAGGAACTCAAGAGCCAAAGGCAACTGCAGGATGGTGGCGAGGGTTGGTGGGGATGGGAAGGGCAAGTTGCCTGTGCAGTCTGCAATTTGCTAGTAATTGGAAAACTGTTTGCCTGCCTGTTGGCTAATGAGAACTTGTAAGAGTTGTACTAACAATAGCAAAGCATTTTCTATTTTTCCACATTTTCCGCATTTTCCAGCGCTCAATAAACTAATTCAATTAACTTCAATGACGTCACTAGAGGCATCTGCCTCTACCTACGCCACGGGATGCTGTCACAAGAGTCATGGCATTGAATTTATTTCTAAGCCAACGAACGCTTATCTCGTTCCGTTTCATTGCCTATCGAGTACCCGACTGAATACTGAATACTGAATACATATTTATAATTATGAGTATATTGAAACGAATATATATTTTGATGACGAAGCAGCAGCAACAACAATTCGCCAGACGCGCGACCCGTTAGATGCCTCGACGCACAGTGGTGCCAAATGGACAAACCGAGCACTAAATATCTAACAACATTAATTTACTATTGATACAAATAAAATATTTATATATATATAATAAATAAAATACTTAAATATATATAATAAATAAAATATATAAATATATATAATAAATAAAATATTGAAATATATATTAAATAAATAAAATAATACATATATATCAAGTATAAATCTATATTTATTTATAACAAACAATAAGCAAACTAGGAAATATATTTTCATATTTATAAACTAATTCACACCAAGTCAAAGATCAATCAAAAAGATGTTCTTAAATTCCCTAAAATGAACGCAAATATAATCAACAAAAGCTGCTTATTTAAAGAAATTAATTAACAGTTTATGTTTATTATTTGTGCAGTTTCCTATAAATGTATTAATATAACAATAACAATATCAACAACCTAAACATTCCATGCCTTTTTAAAGTTGATGAACTCTCAATTGTTATAAAGACAATTTAACATAATATGTTTATGTTTATTTTTCATTTAATTTCATTTGATCTATTGTTTTTTTGAATTCATGTTTTCTTGTTAATTAATTTGATTTGTATCTTCACGCTTTTAGGCAGACCAGCTGAGTTTTAGTTAATTACATTTCATACTCCACTATTTGGGCATTTTGTGCCACGGTGGCATGTCACACAAATTGGGGCAACGGTTCGCTTTAATGGACGCCCACGTGGCCACAAGAGTCTTCGGTATCTGCAGCTTAGCCTCCGTCTGCTCCATTGTCTGTGTCAATGTCGTTTCACACAGAGACGCAGTCAAGTCTGCAGCTGGCGGGGTTACTGGTTTTAGGTTTTGGATTCTGGGTTCTGGTTCTGGTTTTGGTTGATCCGCATGTCGTTTCGACCGCAAGCGTTTTGTGGCAGCCACACCCCCCAACTTTTAGGAGAAGGCTCAAGTGCAGTCAACGATTTGGCTAAGATTTTGGCGTGGGTTTTTCTGGAGCCCACGCATGACTCATTGTTGTTGTTGTTATTGTTGTTTGCTGAGTGACAGTAAAGCCTCAAATTGCAGACAAGCGTGAAGCCAGAGGAACGTGGAGATTTCAAAGGTGGATTGTTGAGTCCCAAAGGGGCAAGAACAGAACCCCAACTGCCTGAGCTGTGCTGTGCTGTGCTGCTTGCTAACGATGCGTTGGTGTTGGTTCTTTGTGTAATTGACTAGGCGTGTAACTGGTTTTGAATTGTTGTTGCCATTTGCCGTTTGTTGCTTCCACTCGTAGTTGTTTGTTGTTGCTGCTGCGGCTTGTTGCACGCTGTGAGCTCAGAAGTTGCCATTGCATATGTGGCTGCGGATTATGGGGCAGCAAATGCAAATGCAAAAAAAAAAAATATATATAAATATATACGCAGCAAGTAAAACTTGCTTTCATCTATGACCTACAAACTGCTTATGATACAACTACAATCGGGGAGAGAGGCAGGGAAGAGAAGTGTACTGAACCGTACTGAACTGAACTGTCAGAAAAGCAAACCGATAGAAAGTACTCAAAGTAGCAAGTTTGCACTAAGCTGCCTGTTAAAAGGATGAGCTCTGGCAAATGTGCTGCTAAAAATGTTTCAATGTTTGACTTAACTTATTCATATCAGGCAGATGAGTGGTTGCTTTTCTTTATATATTTTTTTTTGTATTTTCTGCAAGTATTCATGAGTGTATTCATGTGTTTATTGCATTTCCCCATTTTTTTTTTTAGCTTTCTACGAGCTAGTGGCAATCACAAGTGTGCTGAAACTTAGATGACAGCTATAAGTTATAGTCTTTCGCTTTTGATAAAACTTAAACAGGATATTTAAGCTATAACAAAAACAACTTGGCTAAGTTTTATGAAAATATTTAAAAAGCAACATTTGAGTTTTTCTTATTAAAAAGCTATATTTGATAGATTATTCCTTTGACAATCTTAAGCTACAGACGTCCAATTGTAATGAAACTAAAATATATTATATTAAATATTGCATAACTGCAATTGCTTGAGTAAGAACAAGTTAGCTGAAAGTACACAAGAGTTTGTCATATAACAACTTATGCTTGGTCAGAACATGGTCAGCTTGAGATAAGCATTTGCTATAAATAATTAATAATTAATAATTATGTATAAATTGATATATTATTTATGTATTATTTATTTATTTATAATTTATTTATTATTTATTTTATATTCAATTATTATTTGTTTGGTATTTCTTTAAAAATTATATATTTATATTTATTGATTATTTATTTATATTTATTAATTACTTTACTATTTATTAATTATTTATTTATATTTTAAATTTATTTATTATTATTATTATTTATAATTTCTTTATGTATTTTCTATTAATTAATTATTTAGCATCAAAGTTAAGTCTCAATTCACCTAGTTGTTCAGCCAGATATCTAGTCTATAGTTTCTAATAAGCCTAATTTAAGCAATGACAACCTTTAATCTCAGTTATTGCAGTCGTGTGCTTAGTCGTTTGCCACATTGTGGCATGTCTGCTGTTGCTGTGGCAACGTCTTCTAACAATTTATGCGTTCGAATTACGTTAAGTCGGCAGCCGTAACGCAATTTAAAATATTTGTCATTCAAAAGGCTCTTTGATGCGATTCATACTCACACTCACATTCATATTCGTACTCACACTCATACTCATATTAAATGAATTATATATACAAATTCACATTCAAGATTCAAATTCAGATACAAATTGAGTTGTTGGCCTAATGAAATCTGCAGCGCAAAACTGGAAGCACTAAATATGTAGATGCAATGGGATTCAGCAAATTTCTGAATCGAATAACAAACAAAAATAGTTGAAATAACAACAAGAATGGTCAGAGCAGGGGAGGGAAGGGGCAGGGAATGGGGATTGCGGGCAGAGAGGATCTGCTGTCTCAACCACAAGCCAAGACATTCCATTGAATGATGTCTTTCAGTCAAGTTGTTGCTTAGACAGCAACAGATATATGCTCAAGCTAAAGCTTTAGCTTCTCAAATGGCCCACAGCATTGTGTGCATCATTTAACCCAAATCGAGAGGGAGGGAGTGAGGAAGAGAGAGAGAGAGAGAGGGAAGTGGAGGGAGACCCACAGCACACCGCAGTGTGGTTCTAAAGGGAATTCCCATGCATTTGCTGCTCTATCATCAATTTATTATGTTGTTCGTGTGTATGTGCGTGTGTTTGTGTGTGTGTGTGTGTGTGTGCTAAAATTAGTTAATGAACCTGAGCTGAATGAAACCTCTAAGCCCTGGGGCTAGTCCTGACCGCTCCCCGTTGCTTTTCCTCACTTTTACACCTGCCTGCAGCTTGTCCAGCTAACTGTAAACCAAGTTGTGATTGAACAGGCAAAAAGTTGTTGTTGTTGCTGTTGTTGTGTGTGTGTGTGTGCAGTATGTATAAATTAATTCCCCAGGTTAACTGCAGAGTAACATTTTATAATTAAGCCAGCTGCATAATTATGATAGCCATACGCACACAGAGACATACACAAACACACTCTCATACACACACACACACTAATACACACTCTCTCACTTGGGCATATATTGAGCCAAGCGCTGAGATACACGCAATTGGCGACATTTAAGCACGCAACGTTAACCCAACAATGCCGGACAATATCAGCAACAACAGCAACAACAAACTGATTATCATAATGAACATCAACATCAACGACAACGACAACGATGCGACTTTAATGATATGAGTTAAAGAGGGGTAAGCCACCCAAAAGGCCACCCACTCTGCATATTTCCCTAGCTGTTTAAGTGGTGTCTGGCCATCTGGTTGTCTACCCTTCTCCTTCTCTGCTGTCTCTCTCTCTCTCTCTCTCTCTCTCTCTCTCTTTTAGTCTTTCCCTCTTTGTCTGTTTATCCACGGCTCGCCGCATAATCGACGCTCGGTTTGGTTTCTGGCCAAGAGCCCGAGTCCTGTTCATTAATACACAAAGCCAGGGCCATCCACAAAGTGTCCCGTCACGCGTTTGCCACTGATATTCATCGTCCTGTTCTGTCCTGTTCAATCCTGTTCTGTCGTGTCTCTGCTGTGTTTTAACTCAACATTTTTCGGCCTTTTGTCAGTGCTTGAGTGTGTTGGCCTGTTTCCTCTTTGTTTATTTCTCTTTTTTCATTATTTTTCTTGTTTTTGTTTTTGGTTTTGGCCTTTTGCTCATGTAAAAGCAATAAATAATGGGCCCAGTTTGTGTCGAGCCTTGTCGGAGGAGACGCCTCCATTAGCCGCACTAACAACGTTGGCTGAGTCGTAGCTATCATAAAAATATTTTATCCATTAGCCATTGTCTCATTTTAGTTGCCTTCTGGCCTTGTTTAATGACCATTAATAATCGTTAAATTTATGTTAACTGTGCAGCGGTTCAAAGTTGAACACTGTCCAATGCGGCGTATGCTTAATATATACATATAAATATATATGCAACAAACAGCGCATTGACTTTTTTTGTGGCTGAGTTTATGTGCGTGTGCTTGTGTATGTGTGTGTGTGCGTTTGTATAAATTGTTGCGCAAACAGTTTAATTATGCTAAATACAAATTAATTCATTTACATAAAACCGCTTTCACTTACATTCAATCACAAAAAGCCCGCAAAAAGTTAACATATAAATGCTTTAATATTGTAATATAAATATATCAGAATTCAGTAAAGAGATTTACTTTTGTTTCAGTCACACAGTGTGAACGGAAATGTTGTTAATACTTTGATAAAACTGTTAAAATATTCTGCAATTCAAGATAAATTTACAAATGGTGTTAACTTCTGTTTCATTTTAAAATCTGTATTCGTTAAAAGTGGACAAACAGGCAGAACGAGGCGTGGCAGAGACTTTAAACTATATATATTATATTATATAAATGAAAAAACCTAATTACGGCCATATTTTGCAACGTAAACACTTCCAACTCAACAAATGCTCGAGGCATAGCATTGCTAAGCAATCTTGAAAGTTTCATAGGGATTGGATTATAAATAAGAAAGATATGGCAAAAAGAACAAAATTAAATATTTGCATTGCATTGCTTGCGCTTTACAGTAAACACATGTGAGCGAGCGAATGCATGCAGATGTAAAGTATTTATATTTGGCCATTTTATTTATAAACCAACGCAGGGTATCATACTGCACTCGACTGATGCGCCTGTTTCGCCAACTTTAAACAATCTTTAAAGCTTTATAATTAAACATATTGTATTCAGATTCATTCAGAAAACATTGCTTCGCTCTATAAACAATTCTATTGTATATATATTCAATATCTTTTTGAAATATCTATAACATATCTAATCTATAAACATATTAAAGCTCATCATTCATATAGCCAACTGGCCTCAATTACACTGCAATTTCAATCTATGGATTGTAACAAATTTAAACAATCGTCTAGTGAAAATTACAAGAATTTTGCGCAGTTGTCTGTTGTGCTCAATTTGATGCGATTGCTTGCAAATCAATTGCTTGCATACGAGACGGGGAAAATCAACTAAACAAATACATCAAATAAATATTATTCATGAGCATGCCAACATCATCATTCAGTACGGTGGTCCATCCGCCTGAATGTGCTTCAATTCGTAATTTTTCATTTTCAGAACAGCAACAACAACAACAACAACAACAGAAGCAGCAACAGCAACAGCAATTGGGGCATGCAGCAGTTCAATGACATAATTTGTCGCAGCACATCAATAGACTGGACAGAGAGAGAGAGAGAGAGAGAGAGAGCAACAACAATGGGAGACTGAAGCAGTCGAGGCAGCAACTTCAATGCCATTCAAACGTCAACGTCAACAACGTCATCATCAGCTTGATGTTGATCATCATTATCATCCCCATCATCATCATCATCATCATGCAGAGCAACGTCATTGTTTTCGCTTGAACTTTATTGTTTTGATTTATGCGCGTGCACAACGAAGAGGGAAGAAAGCGCGGGGGGGGGAGAGTGGCACAACGGAAGGAAGGGCTGGACTCTGCAGGCTAAGCTAAAACTTTGCGGGCTTCAACTGTCGCTACGCCAAAACCCGCTCCTTCACTCCTCTGACCAAGCCCCTCCCCTCATTCGTTTGCCTGCACTGGACACGCCGCGTTGTTTATTCCGCCAACGCCAAACAATAGCGTAGCAGCCGCGTTGTTGGCACCGCGGGAGCAGCCACAGTGCCGCAACGGTACAAAAGGAGGGAGGGGCAGGCAAAGGGTATAAGTGCAAATGAAAATGATGTTGTAGCTGCTGTTGCTGCTGCTGTCGCTGCCACAGCTCGAAGCATGCAGCTTGCGTCCGATTATGTTAATGTGCCCAGAGCACTGGCATTATGACGTTGTTCACTAGACGACCACTCTGCATATTTGACAGTGCACAGTGCCAAACGATTTTCAGGTCTCTCTGTCTCTCACACCCACCTCCCCCCCACCCTTCTCCACGCTCCTTAGCTAAACATTTTTTGTGGTCTTGATTGTTGCCAGTGGCAACACGACAACTGAGCAACTGTGCAACTGTGCAACTACAACGCAAGCAAACAACTGCTGTGAGTTCTCTCTGTCATCTAAAGTTTTTCGGTTACTTCAAGAAGTTGTGGGTTTGCCTACGTTTGTGGCTCACATTCATGGCTACTACACACAGCTCGGGGAACCAGGTAACAACTTGCAAAATTATCCTGGAGAATTGCAAAGCACAAATGGTGTCACACCAAATGCATTCACAAATTGCTGCTTCAAATTCTTGAATTATTTATATGCAAACAATTTTTGTATAAAATAAATTGAAGAAACTACAGCAAATAGTCGAATAGCTGATGCTCTATGCAAATCAAATAGATCAGTTAGATTTTGTTTACAACATTTATAGCAAATACTTTGCAAGTAAAGAGTTTAGCTTGGTTTAGCAAATAAAGAGCATTTGCTTTCTGATTGATTATTTCTATAGCAACTAGTCCGAGTTATCTGTCGCAAACTGCATTGCATAATTGTAATACTTGCTGTTAGGGTACTTTGCCATTTTTAGCTATGAAAGTAATTTCATAAATTCAGCAAAAACTTTGTTTATGTTGATTTAGTGCATTTCACATGGCATACGAAATGGGGAATCAGGAATCTGGCATATTATGAAGCTTGAAGTATGAGGCATAATTAAAATACAAATTGAGTGCGGCAGTGTATAATGTCTGCATTGTTTATGTACTTAGTAATTATTCATAGACACACAACAACAACAACATCAACAACAACATAAGCGTGTTACGAGTTTTGCATAAAATTCCACGAGAACATAAACAATAATAATAATCTAATTTATCTAATGCCAGCAATGATAGCATAATTAAGCAACTAGAAATTATATCTGACAGCAGCTGCATTCAATTCTTCATAATTCATTTCAACACCACCAACACCACAGCACTGTGGTTGTCGTTGTTGTTGTCGTTGTTGTTGCCAGCAAACAATTTGCACCTGCACAAAAATATTGAAACAAATTTTTTGTCTCCGGCGGCAATGGCGTGAAAAGCTTGAAAAATTGTTTGCAAACTTTGACAAGTTTGAAAATTATGCTAGTTGTTTAGGGAGTTTGCTGTGCGTTGTATTTGCATTCTTTCGAGTTTGTTAATAAATTTATGACATAAATAAATTGACGAATAGGGCACAAGTTATGCTTAAGTTGCACACACACACACACACACACACACGTTCGTTGTGGCATGCTAAACACAACGTCATAGAATTTCTCTTATATTACAATTAACCGGGAGCACCAAAGCTTCCAGTTTTATCAAATTAGCACAAGCTATTAAATATTAACTGTCAGCAGATGCGTGTTTCACATGCCACAGCAAAAGAAAGAATAATTTTCAACAATTTGCACGTTAAAGCTACAAATTAAAAATGACAGCCTTTTATATGTGAGTTGGCAAAACATTTTATGTGCGCCAACGTTGCGTATGCGTAATGTCGTATACAAATTAAAATATAACAAGCGAAAAGGTTTCCACACTTAGCTTTGGTGTGTGTTAGCGAACTGATATATATATATATATATATACTGATTCATATACCCTGCTGAGTTACCCTGCGTATACTTGATATATTCTTAAGCGCTCTCAAACAGACCGCTAAACATGACTAAATTGATCCAGTTTCTAAGGACTTCATAGCCTCAGAAGTAAGCTAACATAACTGTCTTTCATCTCCACAAACTAAACACACCCTACACTATATGCACACAGGGTATGCATAGCTGCCAATGTAAAGCAACCCTTCAAGCTTTGCTTAGAACTGTTTGTTAGGGCAGCACTATGCTTACAATTTACAGGGTATCACAGCCGATACCCAACAGCAAATGCGACTTGTTCCATTTACTCGTTTTTATTATATTTTTATGGGCTTTTGAATGAGCTGACAAAACACTGGAGCAGGTTAACAAAATTGCTGCAGCTGACAGAGTTTATGAGAGTGCATAAAAGTCTTTAAAACACAGGCGAATTCTAACCACTTTATATGTTATATGTGTGTGTCTGTGTGTGTGTGTGTATGTGGCAAATGTGAAATGGTTTTAATACAAAAAATAAATTTATAAATAAAACTACGAGCAAAGTTTCGAGTTCCAAGTTGAAAGAGTTTTGGAGTTCAGAGTTTGGAATTTTCAAGAGTTGCCTGGTCGCAACTTGGCCAGCCTGGACTGATAATGAAGCAGCTACTAAGATAGCAGGCCGAGAGACAGTTACTTTTGGCCAATTGGACAGACAGCGGTGCTAAAGTTAAAGTTAAAGTTAAAATTGTTGTTTGCTGTGCGTTTATTTACACACGAAAACCAACAAAAAATTTGTTAAAACTTTTACTCGGCCGGCAAAAGTTAATCGATGCCAGTTGGGCGAACCCAAATAACCAACATCCAGCAAATTGACCGGAAAATGTTTACCAATTGGCAACGGAACTCAAAACTCTATGCTGGTTTCAGCTCTAAGCTGAGATTGAGATTGGGCCACTGCCCATTGGTTATCGATGGCCACAACGCCACACAGCAAATTAAACACCACCAAACTTCTAGTAGAAACACACAAAAAAAAGGTGAGTGCACGACTAGTAGATACCCTATATTGAAAACTAAAATATTCTTCAGCTTAAATGTGCAACAAATAGTTTGATTATATCTCATTACTACTACTCTATGCTGAAGTTTATCGTAAAATTTATTTCATTATATATTTTATAGTTCATAAATTTTCAATAATATTTGATTAAATATTTTCTATATTTCTTTTTAGATTTTCATCAAAATTTCAGGATAAGAAAAGCTAAATATAACATATTCATTTAGCCAAAATCAAAGCATTATCTCTTAAATTGCACATTTTATGCAACTTTTAGGTCTTTAAGTAGAGAAATATGAATAACTCTTTGTTTTTACTTGCGTTTTACAGGGTATAGAAATGATTTTATTGGAAAAGTTTGTGCTTTGTGCGTCTGCCGCTGACCCCGTTGACTTATATTGATAAATTTTTTTTTTTGTTGAGTGCTAAAACTTTTTGCCAGGCACTGTTAAAGTTTTTGCGAATTAAGGGTCGTCCAGGGACTGACTGTAGTTGGCCAGGGCTGCGTGCTATAATGAAATTTATGAAATTGTATTTCGACAGCCAGTGGACAACAATAAAAATCGTTTCAAAGTTGTTTGCCCCAATTTGGGTCAATGAAAGTTGCGCTTCAAAATCAATTGCATTTTGATAAAGTTTTCTCGAATTGGCTACTGTTGCCACTGCTCCCTCTCTCTCTCTCTGTCTCTCTCTCTATCACTCCTTATGCCCAGCCGTGTGTATTGTCAATTTAACTTTGTCAATCCTCCCAGAGGAGCAAGCGCTGCAGAAGTAGGGACAGAGGGAAGAGTTCCAAACCAAATGACAGTCATTGAACTACCAATAAAATTCGCTATAAATAAATTGCACAGTGAGTCAAGGCAGTTGACATATCTGAGAGAGAGAGAGAGAGTGGGTTGAGGGCAGAGTTCAAAAGTTTCATAAGTGCAACAAGAACAACAACAACATTGACAACTGACAGCTGCTACAAAAGATGGTGGACAACAAAAGGCCTGCAGTGGTCGGAGAGAACGCTGCTTTTTGGCGCTCTGTCTCCACGCTAACGTTGTTGGACTGCCACTCCACTCCGTTTCGTCGCCAGCACCACCCCACCCCACCAAAAATGCAGCATATTGTTGTGTTCGACATAACCAAAAAAGAAAAAGAGGAGAAACAAAGCGCACAAAACTGGAGCAAAATTGTAGCGCAGGAAGACTCGACGTAACCACAACAGAAGGCCGCCAACTATTTTAGATGCCAAAAACTGACAGCAACAACAACCACAACAACAGCAGCAGCACTTGCAACAACAACAACAACACCAGCAACAACAACAACTAGGTTTGCATGTCGCCCTGGCTGCTGCATTGGGGAAAAACAATGCCAAAGGCCATGTGTAAATATGCCATGCATTTTTTGTCAGTCTTATTTTTATTTTTTACTTTTTCTTCTTTTTTTATATTCAAGGTGCCGCAGTCTGCATAGTGGGTAAATAGTTTTAAATGTTATAAAATATTAAACACAGTTTTGAAAATTACTTTTTTAGCCCGTTATATTTGTTAATTGCATGTTTCGAGTGCAGGAAATGGTTTTAGAGTGTTTGAAGAACAGTTTTAATGCATTAAAGTCGATTGATTGTTTCGATAAATCAATAAAGAAGTCAAAGTAAATAGTTTTAAGTATAATAAAATAATAATAAAATATTAAAAATAGTTTTAAATATAATTTTTTATATATTTTATTTGCTCTACAGTTCAGGGAATTATTTTAAAATGTGTTTGAAGAGTATTTCCAAGTAATTGCAATTCAATAAAGTTGATTTATAGTATCGATAAATTAATAAAAGTCTGATTTAAATTTAAATTATAGTTTAATAAAGCTGCTCAAGTGGAATAGAGCCTTTACGCTAAAGGTATTTATTTAAAATTCAAAGGATTCGATTTGCAATATGTAGTATCAAGGAAATTACAATTTATTTGTATTATCGATAAATCGATAAAGAAGTAATATTTAATATTAAATCAAATTAATATTTTTAGCATATATAAAGTGATTAGCAAACAACATTAGCAATCAAGATCAATAAGAATTAATGTATAGTATCGATAAATCGAAAAAGAATGCAAAACTGACCAATCTTCTAATGTAATATTAATCGATAAATGTTAGCTTTTAATTTTAAGCAGTTTGCCAGCGCCTCAGGCCCATTGTGACTTCAAATCTTTAGTATTTATTTAAATAGCAGCGCGAAAAACAACTGCTAACAATAATAATAACAACAACAACAACTAAATGTTGGGCAAGTCAGCTGCAAACTGTAATTGTTGCTGCAATGTTTTGGGCCGCGGTTGTTGTTGTAGTTGTTGTCATGTTAGGCAGTCAACCAAAAACAGATTTTTGTCACAGAAATCGCCACAGGCTGCAGCGCAAAACGGGCAAAAGAAATCAAGTTGCAACTTGCAACTTTTAACTTGCAACTCGCGAAGCATGCAACAAAAGCGCCGCTCTTAGTTAAATGTCAGTGACCGAGAAATGTGTGGCATGCGAGTTGAAAATTCTAAAGCAGAAGCAAGGCAGAAGCAAGGCAGAAGCAAAGATGAGAATAGAAAGAGGAGCCCGTGGTTTTATTGCCAGTGGCAGGATACTAGCAACAACAACAAGCAGAAGGACAACAAGAGCGCAAGGACAACGACAGCACAACAATGGAACTACAGCAGAAACAATAACAATGCAAAGCTGTTCTTGTTGTTCTTCTTGTTGTTGTTGGCATTTCTAGCGTCATCGTCGACCATGTCGCTAGTTGAATCCTTTGCAGCCTTGCTATCAACCCCCCTGCCACCCCTCTCCTATACCATATAACCAATGTCCATTGCACTTCATTTTGTTGTTGTCGACACTAGCCGTGCAGTCAACGAGCCAACTTGATTGTTACACTTTTTCTTCTCTCTTTCTCTATCTCTATCTCTATCCTTCTGTCCTTTTCCCTCTTTCTCGTTTCAGCTCTTGCCTAGTTTTCTTGATTTTTATGCGCTGCTCGTTTCTTGGCCTTTTCACATTTGTTTTTCACGTTTTTGTGATGATTTGGCAAATTGAATTTCAACTCAATTTCGTAGCTAACAACAAAGACTAATTAGCTGCCTCACTCTCAAATGCAACGCTGAAAAGTATGCTTTAAAAATGTGAATAACTCTTGAATTTCCATTTCAATTTCGAGTAACTGAAACCGATAAGAGCAATCAACGGTTGTAACACAAAACCCAGAACTAAGAGCTAACCAATTGCAAAGAACACAAAAAAGAAAGAAAGGAGAAATGTCGATTTCTAAGAGAGATTATGCCAGACAGAAATTGTGGCATGAAAAGTGTTGTCTGAGTGCTGCATAAAATGAATAACAATTAAGCAAACGAATATTTGCCACATGCCGAGGCAAACTGAGAAGCTCAGCTTCTCTATTCAATAGACTCCGAATTGAGCAACTGTGGCAATGTTTTCAATAAAGATTCGAGTTGTTGCAAATTGGAAAAGAAAAAGGCGCTCAAATTGCCAGAACGTAGATAACATGGCACGGACAAGTTGTACATGGGCATACAAACTGGCAGAACTTGGCTAAATTACGGAGAAAAAAAAAAAAAAAAAAAAAAAAAAAAAAATTGAGGCTCAGCTAAGCCAGAGGTAAACTGTGAACTTTGACGTAGATATTTGCCAATTTGAGTTGAGAGTAAATTGTCGAAAAGTATTGAAAGAGTAGTATTAATTAGAAATATCAAAAATTTTAATAGGGATGTCGAATATTTTTGAAATATCGATAAACGATATTCTCTGTTTTAAAAAAATATCAAAATGATAAATATATTTATATATATAATATATTTAAATATCGATATAATTGATATTTTTATTTTTTCCCCTTTTCCCAAAACATAAGTAGCACTGTGCCCCAGTGAGATAGATAAAAAGAGATAGTTAATAAACATAAATATGAGATTCCAGTTTTTTATGTGCAATACATATTAAGTATTTTTAGTGCCAATATTTGTATATTTGTGTATGTAAATCCATCATTCGGCTGCAAGAGTCACAAATAACGCATTTTATAGCGGACGCAAGTCGTTCTGATGGGACTGAACTTCCAGATGTAATTAGATACCTGAGAGCGACTTGAGACAGTCCCAGCATGACTATGGGACTACTACGAGACCCTGGGATCCGACTCACGCATTGACAGGCTTCTTAAAATTGTCCTATTATCTGCATTTTCGTCATGCACAGATTACACTTCGTTGTGCCGTTTGTCATATGACTGTAATATGTGTTCCTCAAATTGAAATCCAGATTAAATGGAGAATACAATGGATTGAAATTTACTTACCATAGAACAGAGTTGAATGGTAAGGCAGAGAATTTAATTAGCTGCAAAGAAAACAAAATAAAAGTTAGGCAAGAAAACTATATGTGAATGAAGTAAAATATGTCATTAATAGCAGGGAATAAACTGAAACTTAAATAATTTAATATAATTATTTAAAATAATAAAATAAATAATTCGAATAAATTAAAATTAAGTAAGAAGATAATTCAATTGAAATATAATATCTATAACAATTCACAACGCTTCTTCTCTTCTTAAATATATTAAACTGTTTCCATATTTAAATTGTGTAATTAAACTTTGTTCAACTCTGTAACACAAGCTCTTCAAAATATTATGCTTCTCGCATTTATTTACAAACAAACAACGGCTTTTGCTTTCAATTTTATTTTTGTTGTGCTTCATTTCGAACGTAAACTGTAGATTTGAAAACAAAACAAGATAAAAGATACTTTGTCATATGATTGCGATCAAAAAGAAACGTTAATTAGCTGCCACACGAAGCGGCAACTTCAGCTTTCTGCCACATCAGCTAAAATAATTCCCATTCAACTTTAGAGATATGCCAAATATACTTAAAGATAAGCAAAAACAAAAAGCGGCGGCAGTTTTCTCATATTGGTTGATGTTTTGTGCCTTTATTATCTCTCGAGTATCTGTGGCTGTAACTGTGTAAGTGTGTGTGTGTGTGTGTGTGTGTATCTGTATCTATTTACAGCTGAAGATTCGCCTTTCATGCTTCAATAAATAAAATGAATTGAAAAAGCAAAAAAACAGAAACCTATACACTCACAGCGAGGGAGTAAGAGGAGAGATTGAGAAAAGGAAAGAGAGAGAGGGAAAGAGAGAGAGCGATTCAGATAAAGAAAAGGAGAGGTAGAGCAGAGGGGAAAGAGAAGTGAAGTGGCGCTGCAGCAGGGATAACAGATTAGTTGAGCTGGCCAACAGTCTCGTTGGAAATCAAAACATTTTGTTAAAAGGAAACGCACACACAGTTACACACACACACACACACAGGCACACACACAGTTAGAGATACAGATAAAGAGAGCAAGTCAAGGCCTATTCACACACAGATGCGCGCGTTTATCTGCGGAAACGGAGATACGTTGTACGTGCCCAGGACGTGGCCAGGACACAAGCTCTAAACTTGCAACTTTGCCTCAATGCCCGTCTATCTGTCTATCTGTCTGTGTCTGTGTGTGTGTGTGTGTCTACGCATTTGGCAGCCAACTTATGTGTAATAAAATGTAATAAAATAAAACTCACATATTAGAAATGTTTTGCCAGTTTTTCTTCCTTTTTTTTTTTTTTTGCCCTCATTGAGAGACACATAAAAAAAAACACATAGAACATTTTGTAGTTGTTGTTGTCAGTCCATAAATAAAATCTGTCTCTCTCTCTCTCTCACATACACTCTCACTCTGTCGAACTGTGGCGTATTGTGGCTAGTTTTGGCTTAATGCACACACAGTATTAGCCATATTGCCATCTTAACATAATCACAATCGCAATCACAATCCGAATCAGTTTCGCCTCTGTTGACCGTGATTTTTGTGGTCTACCAAGAAGAGCTGCAAACGAGACATTTATGGCACGTTTATAGGCCATTTAATGGCTTGGCCAAAATGACAAAATGACAGCATCTGTCAGTGGAGTCATTTAAATGTATTTTCTGTGCATTTCATTTCCGATATCAACATTATAATACATCAATGCGGATTATATTATTATCATTATTAACATTATGAATTGTCATATGCTTTTATATATAATTTATTCATAAATCATCTTCAACATGTGCCATGCATTTCGTTGAATGGTTTGCTTTAATATTTAAAATGTTATTTATTCATGGCATTCACTTGTTTTATAGTATTGTTATGAGCACGCCTGGGAATGCCAAATAATTTATTTAAACTGATTTTATATATGTTTTCTAACTTTTTTTCATAATAACTTTAATTTGTTTCACATATTCTATTTGCTGGGAACTTTCGCTGAATTTGAAATTCATTTCCTGACTCTAGCTCTTCTATACTTAAAGTTTAATGGGTTATATGATATACACATAATATATAATATTTATATAAAACATAAATGCAGTCATATACCAAGATTCTGAGCTCTAACTCATATAGTCTCTGAGTTCAATGGGTTATACTTTATATAATAATGGTTTTTCTAGGACTATTTTCTGGAATGTGTAATATGCACTACATATTTTATATGTAGAAGACATGTAGGGCAGGCATTCTAAATTTACTGACTCTTACTACCATAGTTCCTGAGTTCCTTGGGTTATATTTAAGGCATTAATTGTTTTTCTAGGCCTTTTCTTCTGTTATCTCAGGTATGCGCTATATATTTCATGTATATAAGGCACACAAGCATTTGCTTTCCAAATTTCAGCACTCTAGCTATTATAAACTCTGAGTTCAATGGGTTATATCTTGAGCTATAATTGTTTTTAAGCCTTATTTCTGGCGCATTCATAATTAAATAAAGTAATTGCAACTGCATACCAAATTTACTGTCTCTAACTATCATAATTCCTGAGTTCCTTGGGTTATATTTAGTGTAATAAGTGTCTTAGTCCTTCTTTTGGTATGTCAAGTATTCCCTATAATGTGTATAAGACATCTAAGCACCTGCATAACATATATTATGGTTTATACAAATTTAAATTATATATTATTATTTATCGTGTATAGAAAGCACTTAAACAATTATCTAAAATTATATCAAATTTCACAAATTACTAATGTTGTATATAATTTTAATATTTTCCATTATTCAGCCATTAAAGAGCCGCCCCCAAAATGGAAAACCTCAAGCCAATAACAGACAGCAGCTGGCAAAGTTGGCAGAGACATCGATTAATTACATTAGTTTTGTTCGATGGCAAATTGAATTAACTTTTGACAAAGTGCTGCATATTGATTTTCTAATTGGCCGCATTGCAAAACGGCGAAAGAGCCAATTAAACAATTTTAATGTGCAAAATTAATGCTTTTTAATGAAATTTTCAGCAATTGAGCAAGTCGAGACAGAGATGGGAGCTGAGGAAGTGGGCGGAGGAAGGGAAAGTAATACAAACAACAAAATGGCGACTGGCAGAGAAAACTTGGCTTGACCATTAAGTTAATGAGGGTCATTGCGGCAACATGTTGTTGCTTTCGCACCTTGCCACCAGATAAGTTCAATGGAGGCAGCCTGACAATGCGACAATGTTGCACGTTGTTGTCGTTGTTGTTGTTGTTGTTGTTGGCGGGCAGCCTGTTGAGGATAATGACGTTTATACCCGGCCTAGTCCGAGATTGTGGGTGGAATTGTGGGAAGCTATGCTTTTAAATGCGCCAACTTCCTGTGACGTCAACGTCAGCGTCAACGTCGACGACGGAAACGGAAGCCAAACAAATATGGCCAACGCAACGTTGAAAAGACAACAAAAAAAAAAGAAAGAACAATAAAACTTTTTTTAATGCCTTTTCAGTGCGCACGTTAGAGGAATGGGGAGGGAGGCGGAAGAAGAGGGCAAGCAAGCTAAGATACAGTGGTCTGTGGGCTATAAACTAAAGCAAAGTTATGGCCTTCAATGTATATGGCTTAAAGCGGCGCTGGCTCGCAGTTTCATGACTTCATTTCGCTTAATCAATCTTAATTTTTTAATTAACTAATTTTGCTTTTAACTAATTAGTTGCTATCCATCATCATTAGTGTATTTTGCACCACTGTGCAAAGCATTTCAAAATGTATTTTCGGTTTTATATTTCATTTTCATTTACAGAGTCGAAAGAAAAATTTGCGTCGCAGTTGTTGTTTGTATTTATGGCAATTTATTTTAGCCGCCTGTGCTTAATGTGTCCTGCTGACGAAGGACACACAGTTTAGCCCCAGGCTTTTGCGGGGGTAAGCGGGAGGGGGCTGAGTGACCAATGTGATAAGACTGATGTGACGATAATGATAATGATGATTGAAACAAAGCAAAGCCAAATGACATGACAGTTGAAGCAGGAGCATAAGAAGGACGAGGGATCACATGACAGTAAACAGTACATAAGCGCAATTTAAATGACATTTGTAGTTTGTCTTTTATGTGACCTCGCTAGCTCACTCTCTCTCTCTCTGTCTCTCTCTCTCTCTTTCACTCTTACCTCTGTGTCTCTCTGAATGCCTGCCTGCAGAGTGACATGCGATATTTGATCAATAACTTGTTAGTCGAGGCTAAAGTAACGAAGAGTCTCTGCTTTTGGGGGTTGCCAACATAATGGAGTGGCTATACATATGCATGTGTGTGTGTGTTGTGTTGTGTTGTGCTGTGTTGTCTGCACATCCTGTTTGGCTCGTGTCTGGGGCTGCTACTGCTGCCGCCGCTTTGGCTTTCACTTTGGCTTTGGCTTATTTGTGCCTGCCTTGGCTTCAACACCAAGCCGCATTCATTATGGAAAGGCAAACAAGTTGGCTGCCAGGACGAGGCCATCAATCTGCCAGGTTGTTAGGGTTTGCCTGTTGTTTGGCTAAACCGTTTTCTCGCACGTACCATGTGCCGCCCAGATCAAAGGCAAGTGCCACACCACCAACGTTCAACGTCTCTGTGGCACTCAAGAGTTCGCCTGGGCACAAAATACAAAAAAAGAGAAGAAAAAAAAAACAGAAACAAAAGCCCTCGGCGCTGTCTCAAGCGTTATTTATTGTTAACGAAATAGCCGACGTTGAGGTCCTTGGCACAAGTCAAAAGCCAGCCAGCAGCAGCGTTGCCAGATCTAAGCAAAATAAGCGACAGCTACTCCCCTTTCACCACTTGGCTTCTACTCGACGCATCATTTTCACTCTGGCAATTAATCAAACGCTAAACAACATTTTGTGGGTTTTACAAGCATGTTAAATGTTCTTGTTCTTGTTGTTGTTGTTGTTCTTGTTTTTGATAGCAAATTAATGCCGTCAGAAGGCTGTAATCCTCTCCCTCTCTCTCTCTATCTCTTGCTCCCTCTCTCACTTGTCTCGTTATTGTTTCAATTGTTTTGGCAGCCTGCCCGCTGACAACATACTAAATTAACACGCACACAGACCATGCATATGTCCTCTCCTTCATCTCTTTCTCTTAGTCTCCTCTCGCTCTCGCCCTCTCTCTCTCTCTTTCTCCTTTTCCCTTGATGGGCCACAGGATGCTGCTGCGTCTGAGCCAATTGAATGCAGTCAAAGAGCAGCAACAGCAGCAGGATTACAATCTATCAGCTGCAGCACAAATTTGGCTTGTCCAGTGTGCTGCCCTCCCCCTCTTACTCTCTCTCTCTCTCTCTCTCTCTCTCTCTCTCTCTCTCTCTCTCTCGCTCACACACACTCCATACATACTTCTTTTGCTCTGCCCTTGTTCTCATGTCCAAGTCCTTGTTCATATCCTGTGCAGCCTCTGCTCTCCTGTCGCATTGCCGTTTCGAGTTCAAACGCTTTCTGTGTTAAATCCTCTTTTATTGTTGTAAATTTTTGGTATGCATGAGAACTGTGTGTGTGTGTGTACAGATGATTGCCATTGGTTTTGTATTGCTCTCATTTGCATAGCCAAACGTGTGTGTGTGTGAGTGTGAGTGTGTGTGCCTGGCAGGCAACTCTATTACTCTTAAAACGAGTCAATGCGTTTTAAAAAGGGACAAATCCAATTGGGGCCTGCAAGTTCAAGTGTGTGTGCGTGTGTGTGAGCAGAAAGAGATAGAGTGAAAGATAGAATGAGAGAGTGAGTGAGAGAGGGAGAGGAAGCTGCTATGCAAAGAGTCCCCCCTGGGGAGTTTTTGTAATTGAGGCACGCGTATGCTAAACGATTGTGATCTCTGTGCCATTTCAAATGTGAATGCAATTAACAACTGAATGCAAAAGGTGCGAGTTTACAGTCAACTACGAACAACCAACACCAAATCTGATAATTAAAGACACAAACAAGTCCGCAAATAAATCACTAAATGATAAATGATATTAGACCTTTTGGGAGTACATTTGTTTACATATTAAATTGCTAAAAATCTAGTAATTATAATTATGAAATTTTAGCAAAAAGCGAAACACAAAGCAAACATTGAAGGGAATAAGAAAAATGGATATTTAAAAGAAACATTTAATTAATTAATTAATTAAGTTAAACACAACATATGAATCTGACAGTAGACAGTTCAATGAAAGACATGGATTTACACATTTTATTTAAATATAGACAAACATTTGTTGCACATTCAACTATGGAGCGGTTCAGCTCTAAGCCGGCTCAAAGAATATGTAGACAAGAATTTGCAAATTAGATTAAAGTCTACGTGATAAACTTACTTTAATTTTAAGTCCTAATAGATATTCCTTTAAGTCTCTCAGAAAACGACAGCAACTAATTTCAATTGTGGAGCGTTTCAACTATGAACCGGTTTGATTAAAGTGGTTCAACTGTGAACTGGTTTAAGCCAAAGCTAAGATTGACAGTAAAAATAAGTTAACGTTTTAGTAAAATAAATCGTTAGAATGATTTAGCATAATCGTAGCTTAAACATGTTTTAACTGCGGAGCGGTTCAACTGCAAAATGGTTCGCTTAAAGAACTGCCGCTTTGCTTTTTAAAGAATTCACAGTTTAAACTTTACCTTATAAGCTAAATCTCTCACACTTAATATTAGCATAGAGAGTGAATTGCTTTTCACAGCAAAGTGGTTTAACTGTGAACCGGTTCGCACAAAGAATTTGTTTTTCTGCTTAACTTCTTACGTTCCCGCTTGAAGTTGATCAAAATCTTTTTAAAGTTTAATCTCTCACTTTAAACAGCAGAGTGGTTCAACTAGTGAACCGGTTTGTGAACTTAATGCAAGTCGTTTAAATTTCATAGCTTAAACATAACAATTATTAGTTTAATAGCTTGTCAAGGCAATTGTACAAGTAATTTTCAGCTGCGGATTAGTAGAACTTCGAACGAAGTTCGCAGCCAACTAAATTGTTTCATGTTTCACGCCGAACACACAAATTGCCGCAGTTCCCATTTCCATTTTCATTTCCCGTTGCTTTTATTTTGTTGTTTTTATATTTTTGCTCTGCTTGTTTATTATTTTATTTTTTTTTTCTCCTTCTTTTCCTGTATGTGCTGTTGTATTATGAGCTTTTATGTTTAGCTCGTAATCTTCATTCTCAATTACGTGTGCTGTTGCCTGCGTGTAAACTGCCACACTTGCAACACGAGCTGGCAGCCCGGCTCGCCTCTCCTCCCCTTGCTGGTCAACTGTTCTTTCTTAGCAGTGCTCTGCCTTCTGCCTTCTTCCTTCTCTCTCTCTCTCTCTTTATATATTTATATATATATATCTCCCTTTCTCTATCTGTTTCCCTTTAGCCGCTTTTGCAGCTTGGCACATTTTGTGTTGCATTTAAAACGTTGCAAATCTTTGGCAACATTTTTGACGATTTTACCAGCTGCCGCCTCGAAACTCTTTGCTCTTCTTCTTCTTGTTGTTGTAGTTACTTCCGGTTTAGTTGTTGTTATTGTTTTTGCTGACTCTACACATACCACAGCTGGCCACAGGATGCGCCAGTTTTGGCCGTTTTTCGCATACATTTTTCACTTGGATTTTTACGCTGTCCCCCCTCGCATTTTGCAACCCCCTCCACCTAACCCCTATTGCTCGCTGCTGCCGCTTTTCATTTAGTTTTCTTTTACGCTCAAAGTATGTGTTTTCCTTTGTGTTGTTGTTGTTGTTGTTGTGGTTGTTTAAAAAATTTGTATGCTGCGCTTAAAAAACAAAACGAAATGGCATAAAAATAAAATAAATGTTCACAGCTAAGCCGCCTCTTTGTTTATGTATGTGTCTGTGTGTGTGAGTGTGTGTGTGTGTTTGGCAAGGGGCGTGGCTAAAGCTTGCTGCTGCTTTTGTGTTTTTTGCATACACAATTTTGTGTTTTATGCGTTATTTTTGTTGTTCTTCTTGTTGTTGTTGTTGTTGTTGTTGTTGTTGCTGGAGGAGACGCCACGCATGGGGGCTGCTGATTGCTTTGTTCCGGCGCTTAAGCGCCCCAAATCCCCTACATCAGCAACAGCAGCATCTCTTCTCCCTTTCTCCTACCCCTTCAACCAGCATGGCATTATGTTTATGATGCCTGCAATTTTATTTATTTATTTATTCTCTTTCTGCGGCTTGGCTATAAATTAGTGCACAGTTTTAGCAGCACTGCAGTGGCTGGCAAACTGTGCGTAAAAATCAATTAACAAAAAGCACAGAGTGGAACTACAACAATTTGGACTGGCTAAAGTATTCCATGTGCTTTCCATTTAATTACAAAATTCAGTGTGGTTATGATGTAGGCAAATCAAATTGCGAATTACAAAATTGTTTATTTGTTTTTTTTTTTTTTTTTTAAATTACAATACACTAGCAAATTGTTGCAGCATTAACATTTTGTCACAACATTTGCAATGCATACAACTAACGCGTATTAGTAATATAAGCATTAATATATTTATAACCAATTTATATTTATTATCAGTTTGATGAGTTGAGTCGTTATAGTCAAGGCTAATTGTGTGGGCTGTTTCTATGTTAATTAGCTGAGCAGACTATACATACATACATACATATACATATATAAGATAAGATTCAAACAGCAAGTGGCTTAAATTCGGGATCAAACAGGTTACAGGTTACATTTGGCAACATCACACTATCATGTTTATCATTTTGATTTTCAAATTCAACATTCAGCATTCAGCATTGATCCACCAAATTCAGCCAATCAGTTACAACAACATTTGCATTATTTGTTTTTGTAATTGCTGTGAGAAGTGCGCGACACCCACAGCAAAATACAATAACAATTTTGCACAATTCTCTTCTTATCTGCAGTCTTCATTGTCTATGCTTTAAGCTTAGCAACAACACTGTCGTATGTTTTGTTGTTGCAGTGCATTCGAGAATGCGTGCAGCTGTTGTTGTTGCGCTGGACTATGACTACGAAGAAGGCAAAAGCAAAGTGCGTAAAATAACGGAGTGTGTGTCATGAGCGCGTGACTGACGCTGATTAAGAGTATGCCGAACAAAATATGAATTCAAAGAGGAATATGCTAAGAGCCTAATTCCAATGTTAAGAGAAACAGAAACCAAGCAAAGCTGCGGTTATATAACTAGTTATACTATTATTAAGTAATTCTCGAATATTCAGATTTAGTTATGTATGTATTTCATAGGAACTATCTCTGGCGATCTAGCAATCGCTTTTTAGTTAAAGAAATTAAATTAAAAAAAAAAGATAACAAAGAAACAATCTGCAAGTGTATTTAAGTTTCGCCACGCTGATTTCTCTGCTTTGTTTTGTTGTTGTTTTCGTTGTTGTTTCTTTGTTGCAGCTGCTTTTTTTGTTTGTTTTGTTTGTGCAGAACAAATGCCAATGCAGCCTTTGCCACCAAAACACAAAAACTGTGCCAAATGAGCAGCTGAGAGGTGACAAGAGGGCGTGTTCCAGCTTGCTGACATTTCACGCATTTAGTTGTTGGTTGTGTACATGACAATCCCCCCGTTTGCCGCCACCCGTCAGCAACTCCGCCTGAGTGTCCGGTTTATTTTTTTTATTTTTCGCCTTTGACAGAAGCGAAATGAAACGTCGTGTTCACAGGATAAGGATAAAGGATAAAGTGTGCGTGATGTGCAGTCAGGCCACCCTACCACCTTCGCCCTCGCTCTCTCCCTCTCCCTCTCCCTGCTCCCGCTTTCCACTTATACAGTTACATCTAAAGCATTTTAGTGTTCATTTATGTGTCGCCATTTTAGCAGCTAAAAGTGACAGGCAGCACAAGGGAGGCAGGGCAGCAGGGGGAAACCGTCCAAATGCACGCCATAAAGTCAATTTGTAAAACGCCGCGCATCGCAGCACTGTTTGGCTATCAATGGACTGGAAAGCTGGCGCTGCCAGGATATGCACAAAATGGACGATATCGCATTATCTGCTGCAACAGCAGGACATTCCGATAACGTTGCAAAATGAAGACAAGCGACTGAAATGTTGAATTGTCCGACAGTTTTTGATTGTAGTTCACTTCAAATGGTTCAACAACTGCTGGGAAAACTAATTTTTCACTTAAAGAAACAATTGCAGACAGGAGTGACTGTTATCGATGGGTGATTCTATCGATAAGTGAAAGAGATATTAGCCAAAGCTCGATATAAAGTGTGGAATACTTCACAGCGACATAAGCGGTCAAGAGGTTTGAATGCTAAAACGTTTGTAGATGATTGTTCAATCGCAAATAGAACTAACTACTATCGATAGATGATACCAACGATAAGTAAGAGAGATATTAGCTTGAGTAAGATATAGAATGTTGAGTTCCTTACAGCGAGACTTGCTCTGAATGTTTAAATGCAAAAACAGTTAGCTCAATTATTGCAGACAGATACTATCGATAAGCGATAACTGTGAAAGTCTGAAATAAAAAGAAGTTATGCTGTAAAAACAATTGTAGATGTTTCCCCAACTACGAGAAAATATTATAAGCAGCAAAAACTGACTGCTATCGATAATACTACTATCGATATGTATCGATAAATATTTAAGAGTTCACTGCGAAAGTCTAACATAGAAAGGTTTTAAGTAGTGAAAACTAATTGTACCTAATTGTATTATCTTAGTGGTATTATAAAGTCCGACTGCTATCGATAAGTAATACTATCGATAAATGTAAAAAAAGCTCTATATAGAGTGTTTAAATTTTTGCAGATACATGTGTTAAAGCTGATGTTGACCATGGCAACACATTTACCCCATTTTTCGTAGTTGTCGGTAGTTTTTTTATGTGACAGCAGCAGCACCACCTCTTTCACGCCCCACCAACAAGGCACCCACATAGCCAAATTGAGAGCACACAGCACACAGCTGGGACAACAACATGAAGCAGTAATAACAAAGCCACAACAAAGCAATTATTAGCACCGTCATTAGCAGCGAACCGTGCCAAATCGAAACACTTCGCACCGCACTGCACTGCACCACCCTGCACTGCCCTGCACCACAGTGAATCCTCGCAAAATTCGTGGTTTTTGGCTAATTAGCTGCGCTCGAGCAATAAGTTTTATGCGATTTGAATCGATGGCGTTGCCAAAGCCAACGCTGTCCCCCTGCCCTTTTCCCTACCCTGCCCCTCCCCAACCCAACATACACCCACTGCTGCCTGCCCCATCCGTAACCCTATGGCAACAACATGCTGTACATGTGTAGCGCTTGTTTGTGCCAATATAAAATCTGCATAAGGGCCAACATAAAGAGGCAGCTAGGCAACCATAAGCAGTAGGGCGAGGGGTAGAGGTCAAGGAGCATTAGCAGGTCACGCCCTGTTGCGCCCACGAAGCGACTTAAATCAAGTTAATCGCTTTGCTTTAACGCATTTCGAATTAGACCAAAATCAGAGCATTAAGCTTTGCCTGAGAGATTCTACGCCCCTCGCCTCTGCCCCCTCCCCCTTTCTACCAGCAACAGTGGCTGCCCCACCTGGTGGCGCCGCTTGGAATTTTGTTGCTGCCTCAGCTTTTTGTCTTGGCTGCAGATCATAATAAACAGCGAAAGGCACAAACTCAAACAACACTCAAGCTACTTCAGGCAGCGTATTATGAAGAAGAAGAACCAGTTTACTTCCCTTCCTTCCTCTCCCCCCACATCCCCCCCCTTCCCTTAGCTATGAAGCCTTTGAAGCCACTCTTGATTGTCTTGCCTGTCTGTGAGCAAAGAGCAGCGGGAAAGGGGAGCAGCAAAAATAATGACTAAGCCGAATGCATTTCCTACTACGATGTGGCAGGCAATCTCAGCTACTGTGCAACATAAGTTGCAGTCAAGCTGATTTTCCACTGAATGCAACAAAAAAAAAAAAAAAAAAACCAAGCCCAAGACAAAGGAAAACAGCAGACTCCACAATGGACTCTCATCTGCTTCCCTGCAATATTAAAGATCATTAAGCGCACAAAACGTACAATCAATTTCCAACTCAATTCAACTTTCAACATTATAAAGTTAATTCAGTAAAATTCGCATTTTGTATAATTAATAATAATTTTAATTGCAAACACAATTAGAAGGTCTATCAATACGGCACATATATTTAATAATCATGTGAATAATTCAAGTTGGCAATTAAAACTTGAAGAGCTTCTTCTAAGAACTTGTTTTACTTTTTGTTTTGCATTGTCAGCGCAGCTCGATAAAAAAAATGTATAATTTATAAGTGACATGCAATAAAATAAGCGAAACAATCACGTGCTAATTTTAATAAAATGTCTGCTTATTGATTGTTTAATTTGAATTGAATGTTCTAAGAAATGAGCAGATACAAATCAAAATAAAATTAACAAAACTAATCCAAATATCAAAAGCTCAACAAGTCTATTCAGTTACAAGTTGAAAAGGTTTCTTAATAAGCAACAGCTTAAAGCTTGAGCTAGATGGGAAGAGCTTAAAGCTGGCTTTCAAATACGCTAAAGTTGATTATTATATTAATCTCAGTCATCGGCACTTAAAGCTCAATTATAGCTGAGTATTCTGAGTATTTATGTATAGATAATTTAATTCAATGAATATACTAACTTTTCAACAGCTTTAAGCTCTTGTTCAACTCTTAAAGTTGACTCAATCTCAGCTGTCGTTTTTTGCCTAAAAGTTGGGATATCTTTTCCCTCAAAAGTATCTTAAAAGTTGCCTGAAATTCAGATATCTTCTGCAATAAATTATACTTGTTTATAAAACCAATTAACAACAATAGTTGTAAATGTTTCAGACTTATCAAAAACAGTCATAAATTAATTTGTATATACTTTGAACTTTCTAAATTAAAATAACGTAAACAAACAACAAATCGTATTGTGGTAATTCCCCGTTGAAATACAGTGTGTTTTGCACTAATCAGTAATTATAATTAGTGAATGTTATCAAATCGGCGAAACGTCAAAAGGGAAATGAGTTGCAATTTGAACAAGTTGCAAGTCAATTGGCAGCTGATGTTGCTGCCACCGGCAGCTGTGGCATAACTAAACCCTTTTTGTATGCTGGGGTGGGTTGGGTGTGCTTATCAAGTGGGCAATGCCAGGACAATATGTTGCCAGCTGTACAATGGGCCACTTAAGCGACAACAATAAAAAATCATTAGAGTGCCAAAGGCAGCCGTTGCACACAGCACAGCTAAAGGATGCTCGAGGTTGCTCGAGGATGCAATCCACGCCCACGCCCATGCCCACGCCCACGTGATGTGGCTGAGCTTGAGGAATGGGGCAGACAGGGCAGGATGCCTGGCCACTTCATAAATCTACAAGGCATATGAAATACGAGTATCCTGTGCTGAGTGCAGCAGCCAATCATGTTGCAAGCCTTCGACTAGCAAACTTTGGCCAAAAGGACCAGGGACCAAGGACCAGACAGCCGGTCGGCTTGTACAACTTGCAAACAAACACAGAAACAAAAAAACAAAAAAACTTTCTGACATTGTAACGAGTACGTTTTGCTCGAACATAGGACACAACCCCATTCTATACTCCACTCCACTTCATTTCATTTCACATAGGAAAGCGGACAACAGGCGCAAGGACAATGGGACAATGCTGGACACGCAGCTGCACGTTCTTTCTTGCTCCCCATTTTGATTTATTAACAAGCCATCGTTTATCATGTGGCCAACAATGGGTTAAGGCCCATGTAATGCACCCAAACACAGAGCAAACCAACAATTGCAAATTTGTTTCAATGCAAGCGTTGATCTAAAAGAAAAGATACGCCTTGCCCATCGTATTCCCCCTCTCCCTCTCTGTCATCATCCTCTTCTCCTACTTCAGTCTCCCCCCCCTTCATGTTCAACAAAATAAACAAATCGCTGGAAAATAAACATTAGGGAGAAAAAATATGAAAAACAGATGAGGAATGAGACACGTCCGTGGCCAAGTTTATTGAAATTAAGATATTTTTCTTCGTTCTTCCTCCCCTCTCCCCACCAAAAAAAAAAGCAACAACAACTTTTCTGATACTAAAAACTAACGGAAAATGCTCATAATTCATCTATGAAATATTTTGTATATTTTTCTTGTTGTTGTTGTTGTTGTTGTTTGCCTCTTCTCCAATTATTTATGCGATTGTTGACCACGTTTTTGGGAAAACAGTTTTGGAATCAACATCGGCATCGGCGTCGGCGTCGGCGTCGGCATCTAGAATCTGAAACTGAACCGGTCGCCAGCGCGTTGAAGCGTTAAATTTCCATGTGGGCGTTCAACTCGACCTGGCCCAGAATCTGGTCGATCTGCACCCAAGAAAACCAAATACAAAAAAAAAAAAAAAAAAAAAAAAATAACAAACAAGCAGCAGGAGTCGACGTTGTCGTCGCCGTCGCCGTTGTCGCCGCGTGGGAGAGCATAAGATAAAATGTTGACCAATAAATTTAGTGGCCATGAAAGACAGATGAAAAGCAAAGCAAAGCCAAAAGCAAGAGCAGCAGAGCATAATCAGCAGGAAAAGCCAAAAACTAAGTCAAGTGAAATGCAACGATTGCTGCGAAAGAGAAAGAAGTTGAAAATGTAATCTAAATAATTAATCAAAGTCGAATAAAATGTAAAAGAATTTAATTCAGCTGAATAAAAGTTATTTTGCATTTGCTTTACAGTTATAAATAGAGCTTTATCGATGAAAAATCCAAGACTAAGGCTAAGTCAAGTAAAGTGCAACGAATTTTAGATGCACTTGAAAACTTGAAAATGGCAACAATTGGAAAGAAATTAAAAGCGAAATATTTAAAATTAAGCAACTACATTTAAATAGCATAGAAATTATAAACATTTTATTATTTATAAGCTAAATTAATGTTATATTGTAATTGCTTTATAGATATGTGTGAAAGACCTACAATAAAGTAAAGACTCGGAGATGAACTTGGAGAGTGCAGAAAGCGTAGAGTTAGCCAGAAGTTAGAAAAGAAACTAACAAAATTTATCAGCTAAATCAAAGTAAAGAAGAAGTTAGAAGAATTTTATTATTTATCAGCTGAATTATGAAAAGATAAAACTTAGTCAAGTAAAAAGCAACAAACAGAAAACAAAGTCAAGAGAGTTTAAAAGAAGTTAGAATTTTAATATTTATCATATTTATTTTAAAACAAAATAACTCAATGTATATTATATATAAATATAAACAAATAAGAAATGAAAACCTAAATTTATTCTATTTCTTTCTTTTGCATTGTTTGCATATATTTATTTTTATTATATTTTCATTTTGTATTAAAAGAAATAAACTAAAATAAACTTGTTATATTTATTTGTACAAACAAAGTAATTAATTGTATGCTTTGTGACTAGTGCAATAATTTATAGTTTATTGATATTATTTATTATTTCTATAATAGATTTCTCAGCGAAGTTTGCTCAATTGCTCTAAACAAATAATACATAAAGAGGCTTTAAAAAGTGGAAGAGGAAGTTTCAAGCCAATTTTAAGGCTTATGTTATTTTAATGACATGAAAATAAAAGAGGATTTCCAGACAATTCATCTAAAGAAAGCTATAGAATAACCACTTAAGGAACAATACAGCTTAGCATAGTCACAGATAGAATATTTATAGATCGCTATTGTTGAACTGAGAAGTTACAAGTAAAAACAGATAAAAGAAATAAATCTATACGCAGGTAAGAAACATTTGCAGGATGCATCAATTGACAATTCTGTTGTTAATCTGCGTAGTTAGAAGATAATGGAACTGGATGAGATTAGGCTTATAAAGGTTGTTTCTGCGTTATAGAGAATAAGCAACAAATAAAGAGAGCATATTCACTATTCTATGCTGAATTTATATTTATCTTAATTATTCTTACTGCTCTAGCAAGTTAAAGATATATAACATAATTGACACTACAAATAATTGCCAATATAATTGAAGCATTACTTGATGTTGCCAAGCAATTAACGAATTTATATGAATCAACTTTGTAAAGGGTACAAAAATGTGGAAAACTAGCGCGTCCGACAAGTTAAGAGAGAATGAATGCAGACAGACAGCAACTTAGCAGGGCGGAGTGAAGAGAGCGCGATGGAGTGACTGAGAGAGAGAGAAGAGGACATGGTAAATGTCGCCGTGTGTATGAATGCTCCAGAAATGTCATTAACGTGCTTTGCCTTTGATGTTGTTGCTGTGATTGTTGCTGTTGCTGTTGTTGTTGTTGTTGTAGCAACACTGTTGTCTTATCTCAACAAACGTAAAACGACACTGCAACAACGGGCATTTCTATCTTGATGCCTTGCATGTGTCTGTGTGTGTGTGTGTGTGTGTGTGCGTGTGGATGGAAAATTACCTGTAAAGGCGCCGCATTTGGTTTACTAATTGATAAGTTCATATTTATATCTATGCATGTGTGTGTGTGTCTCTCTCTCTTTGGGCCCGAGCTGGTTAAAAGTAATTAACTATGTAAATTTTGACACCAGACGGCAAATCAAAGCTAAAGTTACAAGTGCAAACAGTCTTACTAATTGATATATGTCTGTATGTGTTAGCTTACCTGTCGCATCTATGTATCAATCAGTGCACACGCACATGTAGAACTCGCATGCTCATACATGTATACACGCATACAAATGCATTCTGCATTCAACGCTGGCGTCCGTTGCCCGCCTACGCAACGCATGCAGCAGAAACAAACACAAACGTGTTGCGCTCAGCTGGCCTTGCAGCGAATGAGTAGCACAAAACACAGAGGCAAAAAGTTATCGTTTTCTTGTTGCTGTTGTTGTTGTTGATGGTGCTGGTGTTGTTGCTAGTACAATGTATTTGGCACGTGAAACGACATCGGCATGCGGCTCTTTTATTGTTGTTGGCATTTTTTGTGAAATTTTTGCACACAAATACTTTTTATTTGCATTTGTTTACGTCACTGCACCAATACACTCACGACCGTTGAATGACGCGCGTACGTGTAGTAAAAGAGTGTGGAGCCAAAAACCCAAACAAACAACAGCAACAAACCGTAAGAAATTACAAACAAAATTCACCGACGGCACAAACTAAACAAAATTTATTTATACTCGCATTAGCTGCTGTAATTATAAATCAAATAAGTTATAGGCCCTGCATTTAATTTTGGCAGCCTCTTTGTTGTTTCTCTTCTTTTTTGGGAGACAAACGCGTTTCATGCAAAAATCGAAATTTCCACGGCCGCTCGCAACGCGCGTTTGTTGCCTCATCTTCCGGTGGACCCTTCACGCGCTGTCCACTTTGTTGCTGCCCTCGGGCGTCAATTATTATTGTTGTTTCACGCACATTTCATTGGTAAGTTATGTATTTCATTAATTTTAATGTTCAATCACGAAAAATACTACCGCGATTACACTTAAGCGACTACTCACGATGAAGGTTAAAATGAAACTGATGAATAGCAGCTGTTGCTGTAGCGTTTAACATAATGTACACTCCTCTGTTAAATGCACTAACAAAACTGATTCACTTGCAATACAACTGGTTCAATATAAGAACCCGCCACATTTTGAAATTTTTCTTCTTCATTATTTCCCAAGCCAACTAAAATTAGTATAATCAATTTACGATTATTTCTAAATGCATCAGAAAATACAAGCAGAGTGTAAACAAGATAAATAAAATCAGCTTACAGCGAGGCTGAGCTGGTTCTCAGCTGATATGAAATTATCGCTGACAGGGTTGCGTTTCCGAAATTAACATTCTGTTAACTATATATCGATCAGTATTTAAGAATATCGCAGGATGCCGCCGGCTTTTTGCAATAGTTAACATACATCGATAATTGCAGAATCGTAACATATAGTAGTATCGATAAAATGGTGGGCGTTCATTGATAAAAATTAAGAACAAAAAGGTATTGGAAAATTAACTTTGAGGAAGAAATTACCCGGACATAAACTAAGCACAAAGTTGTGCAGCATGGCGGAGCTAAAGGCACCTTCGCTGCAATCGCTACTGGAATCGGATCGGGGATCCACAGACAGTTTGCAGCTTGATTTCGAGTTTGAAGACGTGAGTATAAAATGAAAACAAATAAAGATGAATATTTAAACACAAACCGTGTATTATAAGCAGCTGGATGATGTAGAGTTTGCCATACCACCCACTGATGTGCTGCCCACGCTGGAAACGGTGCTCAGCGAATTCGAGGCGGACTCCGACGTTGCCTCCGAGCTTGGAGTGCCGGTGCCTCGAGCAACACCAACGCCCTCAATTGGCGAGGATTGCGGTGTGCGTGCCGATGGACGCGGTGGCGGTGGCTCCGGTTCCATAATGCGCTACACGCTGCTGCACGGCATATCGGCTCAATTGGCCTCAGCTGCAGAGCGCGTCAATGCGGGAGCGGCCAGTGCCTGTGCCGTGGCAGCGTACATTGCGGTGGGCACCTCACATGGTCATATACTCAACTTTGATGTCACACAGACGCTGCGCTGGGCCCACCAGGACAAGCACAGTCAGGGCGCCGTCTCCAGTCTGGCATACAATGCGGATTCCACACGATTGCTGGCGGGATTTGCACGCGGCTTGGTTACCATGATAGACACCCAGTCGGGCGATGTGCTGCGGGAGCTGTTCGATGTCATAACACCCAACACGGGTGTGCTGCATGTCAAATGGACGTCACGCTCGTCGCTGGCCCTTTGCGCGGATGCTGGAGGATCTGTGTGGTCGTTGAGCTTCACCCGGAAACTGGGCATAAGAGGCTGCAGTTCACGTTGCTTGTTCTCAGGCGCACGTGGCGAAGTCTGTGCCGTGGAGCCGCTCATCATGGATGTCCAAGGACGCCATGAACTCGATCAATACTGCATTGTGGCACTGGCCACGCTCTCTAAATATTTCATTGTCACAGTGCGTCCTCGACTGCGTGTCATCAAATACCATGCACTACAGGGACCAGCCGACTGCCTGCCACTGCTCGCCTGGCATCTGGTGCTGATACAAGCGGCGGACACAAGCCGTTCCGTTGACCCTGTCATCGTTGTCGGACGCGGCAATCAATTGTTCTTTCATCAACTCTTTGTGGCCAATGGACGCATCACATTGCTGTATCTGCGGCACGTTCAGCTGCATAGCAGCTTGTTATCCGCCCACTGGCTGGGTCCCAAGTGTGTGGCCTCGTTGGACACCTCGGAGATACTGCACTTGGTGGATGTGCGTTCTAGCCGCGAACTGGAGTGCATGGATATGGCCAATGCGGCTCTAGTCTATGGCTCGGCACAGTTCAAGGGTCTGGCCACTGGTGGCAATGTGTCACCCGCATTCGCCTTGGCCGGCACCAATGCCTGCTACAATTCTGTCGTCTCTCGGGGCACACAGCTTTATGTGCTCGGCGCACGTTCGCTGCACATCATCGGTGTGCGCACCTGGTCCGAGCGCATCAGCTACTTGGTGAGTGGCCATTCAAAGAGCAGATAATTCATCAGCTAATCCTTCCATTCGAGCAGGTAAAGAACCATCGCTGGCAGGAAGCCTGTCAATTGGCACTGGATGGTTACGTGGCCTCCACAGAGCGACCTCGTAAGCGTGCCCAGGCCAAGGAGCGCATCATTATGCTGTTCAAGGAATACATTGCGAATTCAGCGCGAGCGCCTGATTATTGTCTAGGTGCCATTGTCAATTGCCTGATTACCATTGGGGAACTGGATCTGCTGTGGACACAGCTCTGGGAGCGTTTGCACAACAACACGGAGCTCTTTCTGCAACACATCTCGGAGCACATTGAGCAGGAGCGCATACATAGCGTTAATCCAGTCATATCGCAGGCTCTGGTCGATTATTGGCTGCAACATTCGCCCGCCAAGTTGGAGCAGTTGATCTTGAAGCTGGACTGGATGTGCTTGGATCTAAATCAGGTGCTCAAGGCCGTCAAGCGTCATCAGTTGTATCGCGCACAGTTGTATCTGAATGCCTGCGCCTTAAACGATTACACGGCAGCGCTGACGGAGCTGCTCCTGTTGTTGACCCCGGAGCAAACGGATCTGGGCAACTGTCTGTTGGTTTATGTGTCCAGTTGCTTGGCTGGCCGTCGATATCCCAGCGGCGATATACCCGCCGAGCAGGTGCAACAGGTGAAGCACGATGTGTTGCGCTGCCTCACCTCGCAGCACTCCACGGACAGTCCAGCGGATGAGTTGCCCTATCCATATCTGCGATCGCTGCTCAAGTTCGATACGCGTGAGACTTTGAATGTCATCTCGTTGGCATTCCAGGAGCGTGAGTTTAGCAACGAGTTGGGCTTGTCACATCGCAAGCGGATTATCTATTTGCTGCTCGAGATAATGACGCCCGAGAATGCAACGGTAAGTGGCCGGCTTGAGAGGATTAACCCAGCTCTTATGCTCATGCTCTTCTTCATTTGCAGTGGGCGGAAATTGGTTGCCTGTTGAACTTTATAGCTCAGCAGATATCCACACAGTGTCTGCCGCGGGATAAGCAGCTGCTGGAGCGTGTACTGAGCTATCTGGCCCAGGAGGACATTGCCAATGAGAGTGCCAGACAGCATTCGGAGCGGGAGAGCGCCTGGCATGAGCTGCTCTCGAGCAATTGCCTTGCGGACATCAGCAGCGATGAGGAGCAATTGGAGTTGGCGCAGCGTGCAAGTTGCTTCTATGTGGTGGAGTATCTGCTGGAGAAGCTGCAACGCTACGACAGCATACTCGATTGTTATATGCACAGCCAGGCGCGGCATGAGACCATGTTCGCCTACATGGAACGCCATGTGGCGGCCAAAGAGCGCTGCATCTATGAGCAGCTGGTGTGTCACTTGGGGCAGCTGTTGGAGATCAATGCAGCGGAGACGACGCGTCTCATTGCCCTGCATTATCCCGACAAGATTGATGATCTGCTGGAGCTGCTCAGTTGCCAGAAGCCGCTGCTGTTCCGCCTGCTGCAGTGCCTCAACGAGAGGCACACAGAGCTGCAGCCCATGCAAATGGAGCTGCTCCTCGAGCTCTCGTGCCAGCTGGAAACACCCGACGCAGTGCTGGCATTTCTACGGGACAGCAACGGTTATCGACTGGACAAAGCCATTGAGATTGTGGAGCGGCATGAGCTGAACCGCGCTGTCATCTATCTGTATGAGAAGCAGGAGAGCTATGCGAAAGCCTTTGATCTGTCCATGGAGCTGTTGCGCTCAGCCGACGAAGACACGGCTCCCAAGGAAGCGAAGCAAATTGCCGAACTCTTGGCGAGATCAGCACAGACTCTGCCGGAGCAGCAGCTGGAGCGTTGTTGGTTCACCTTGTTGCAATATATACTGCCACAGCAGGAGTTGCAATCGATTACCAAGTCCATGTTGCACGAGGCATCGCAACACATTGATCTGCACAATCTGGTGCAGCTCATCATGAACACGCATAATGTGTCCAGCAGCTTTGGCGACATCAAGGATCTGCTGATGAGCATGTTGATTAGTTCGCGCCAGGAGACGGAGTCATTGCGTGGTGTTGCCGATGTCCTGCGCCACAATTTGCACAGCGAGTTCGCCAAGCAGCGGCATGTGGCACGTCGCGGTGTCTGGGTGACCAGCATGCGTTGCATTCTCTGCCGGCAGCGACTCTACGACCAGACGCAGGTCATTGTCCTCGGTGCCTGTGGACATGCCCTGCATCAGCGTTGCCTCAGCGAAGCCACAACTGAGCTGAAGCATTGTCCACGCTGTGCTGGTGCCTTGCCACCCACAGAGGATGCACTGCAGCAGTTGACGCCTCTGCATTTGCCATGTCCCAGCAAGCATTTGTTGAACAGCTCCGGGAATTCGCAGGAGCTGGGCACGTTGCAGCTTAAAGCACCTCCACGACGCTTCAGCTAAATGTCTACTCTTATGTACATATATTCCATATGTAAAGCCATTCTATGTATTTATTGTAATCCTTCGTTTATTGTCTAAGCCATGCTTGTCAAGTATTAGGGGTATTCCCCTCGAGGGGAACAGAAGTGGGGAGTCTCCCAATAGTTAAACGTAATCTAAATCGATCAAAGTCACATATTTATTTAGTTGTGCCCAATTTCGTAAACTGTTTCATTCCAGCATTCCGCAAAACAAAACTAAATCAGCTTAATAATCTATAAATTAAGCAAGTTACTGTGAAAACTTAATTTAAATTAGCGAAATTAATGTAAAATATTTGTATATGTTTCCAATTCCACGAGCTCCCAATTCCGTCAACACTTTAAGAGCCAACATTTCCTAAGAAAAATTGTTATTTATGAATAAAAATAAAAATAATCAAATAAATATTCGAAATCGATAAACGATAAGTATTTGTTAAGATCTCCGTTTCATTTCAACTTGTTATTTCTGCTTTTGCACAAAGCAACAAACGTGAAAGAGCGCAAGAGAGTAAGAACTGCAGAGAGCTGCCGCTGCGTTTTTGCAATCTCTTGCCTCCCACGTTCTTTCGCTATGAGTGTGAGCGAGCCTGCATGCATTCAGCATACTCATAGGTATTTCTACTTGTGTGATCAGAACGGGGAAGTTCTCTGTGGGTGTTCGTGTAAGGAGAGGCATGTCTATGTATGCATGTGGAATTAGTGCGACAAGTTCTCTGCAGTTAGCATCCTTTGTATGTGTGGGTGCTTATGTTAGCATACATGATATAAATGTAAAAATTGTAATATAAATCCCCATTCCAAAATCTAGTTAGTATTTTATGGTTTACAGTTGAGAATCCGCTTCAATTCCAACAACTAAAATTAAAAATTAACAAATATAATATGTATGCATAAAATATTCTATAAATAAATGCATAAATTATTTAAAATTTATATATATTTGTGAAAAGTAATAGAAAATGGTTTTCAATTCCAAGAAAGTTGCACTTTCAGCGGTTTCTCTAGGCATAGAGATCAGAAAATATCTCAATAATAATAATTATTAATTAATGCTAATTTAATTTACAAGCTTAAGTTAATGGTTGACTCCAGTGTGAATATCCCGATTATTAGCTAAATCACAAAATAAGCTCAAAGGACAAAGGACTCAACTGATCTGCATTTTGATGGTGCTGTCCGCTGGGAAGGTATTGTTGTAATGCTGTATGAACTCGGTGCATTGTTCGGCTGTAATTTGAAAAGAAAATGTATAGAGAAAATAAAGGAAAATTCATTTTAAATGATGTCTAACCTTTGGGAAACGCCAGCGTGTCGTACATGCGTAGATTGCGCATTTGGAAGAATCTATAGACGCTGTGGAAGATGAGATCATCTTGGGCCTTGTGAGCAGCCTCGAGGAACTTACGCGCTGGCACCTTCTCCAGCCCCATTGAGTTTTTGGCCAGGCGCAGGGCATCGATCACCTTGCCCTGACCCAGCATGACCTCTATGATAATCTCATGTGCCTGAATTTTGCCCAACATATCAATGGCCACCTGGGAAATGGCCGAATTGACATCGGAGTGGGCGAGCAGAAAGCAAGCCACAGGCTTCGATTCCAATAGCATGGAATAGCTGACCAAGCGGCGCAAGGTATCGAAGCTGCGATTGCGTATCAGCTCGCTGATGATCATCTTGCTGAGCTCCTCCTGGGCGGAGATGTTGTACTTGTTCAAGGATTGCAGATACAGCATGAGCACCGATTCCGTGTAAGGACGTTCCGCAATTGTTTGCAGTATCTGGGTCATGTCCGACTGCTCGATGAGCACAATGGGCGGCGTCGTGTGCTTGGTGATTGTGGTCTTAACATTCGGAGGCTGCGCCGTTTGATTGTGCAACTCCAACTGCACCCAGGAGCTGGTGAGGAAGACGGCACATAAGTCTAACCAAAAGATGGGAATTGATGGCTGCTGAACTTACGCATAAATCTTGTTGATCTTGTCAAAGATGGTCTCAAGCACCGGCAACAGTGTGCCCTTGTACTGTTCATCGATGAGCTGTTGCACGACCTTTAGCAGCATCTGTTTGCCACTGCAGCGTTGCAGCAGAAACTCAGTGAGGCGTATGCGATCCGAGATGAGATTACACAGTGGTTCAATGGCAAGATTCAAATACCACATGCAGCCCAACTTGGCATCGATGACAATGTTTGGCTGGAAGAGCACCCAGTTAGTGGAATCTATGGAAAGTTAAGGATTTAACTCATATAAAAATGTTTATCTAAGTCAAGCTCTATACATACAAAGCTCGCACGGCATTATCTGTCCATCTGGGGAGAGCGAGGGCAGCTTGAGGCCAAATGGTTTGATAGAACGTCCAGGTGTAATGGGCACATGGTAGGTGACATCGTTAATCAGCTCGCCGCTGAGCGCAATATCGAAGAGCAGCGATGTCGCCGTATCCTGATGATGCACCACAATCAGATTGTCCACAGTGTTGATGGCAAAGCGACCAACAAGGCTAAGACGTAGCACATGACATTTGCGTGGCGCAAGTCCAGGACCATTGAGCAGATGTACCTCCACTTCCATGAAGCCTGTGCTGCTGTTAGCCTGCAGTATAAGCACGGCCAGCACGCCATACACTTTGCCCAATGTAACTTTACTCTCCTGCACTTCGCGTCCCGGATTCCCCACTAAATGGACAAGATTTAACTCAGAACAATATGTTTAAGCAAAGCTTAGGCTACTCACAGTCCACCTTGGGCAGCTTGGTGATGACCTTCTGTTTGACGAGCACGGGTATCAAGGTGTTGCCCTCTGTGGTGCACAACAGCGCCACATTGGCATCACAGCACCAGGCGAACCACATAATGCTTATGCTCAGCGCCTTCACGGAGCGCACTTGACGCTTCTCTGGCAGAATTTGAAAGATTTCCACGCCCGTATTCGATATGAGTGCCAGCTCACGATTGTGCACCCAGACAAAGCCATAGATGAGTGTCTTCACCTGATGCGTGATGATGTCCTGCAGCAACGGCTGCTCACCTTGGAAGCACACAAACTCCACGGCATTCTCCTTGCGCTGCACGGCCAGAATTTGATTGTCGGGTGAGAACTTAATGGAACGTATAGCTCCGCCCCGATCACTCATGCAAAACGTTATCACAGTATCCTCCACAGGCCCCTTCACCACCACGCCCGTTGCACCACCGGAACGAACTGCAAAGATCTAAAAGAAAATTCAGCAAATTCACAAAGTTGAAGAAGTGTTAAATTGGAGTTACCTGTTTGTTGGAGTCGTCGAAGAACACATTGGTCAGCTGGCTGACGGCGTCGAAGCGTATAAAATTGTTGGATAGCTCAATATAATGTATTCCATTTGATTTTTCCATTGTTTCGCTTTCGAGTGCATGCAACAAATTCTATATGAAATCCACCCACAATTCAAGCAGCAGTGTTGCAAAGTGTCACGCGCTGAGTTCATTTGTAGACAAGGTTAGCATGTGATTTTCGCACACTGGTTGCAACAGCTGATTCACGCATTCGCATAAACATAAATAAATAACTTGCACACTGTTCAGCAAAGTTGATTTTGCAATTATTAAACATTGTGGAACAGCTTCGATGGGTACGCCATCCAAGTGCCGTGTGTGCATTTGTTCACTCGATGCAACCGCGGAGTTTTACGATATGCGAAAGTTGCCTAAACTGGCGCACAAGTTCGCCACCTGCACGGATCTGTGTGTCTCGGATGAGAAGCGTCTGCCGAGCGAACTTTGCCAGGCGTGCCATGACCAGCTGGAACGCCTCTATGCATTTCGTGCCAGATGCATTGCAGCTGACACCAAATGGCGCATGGAAATCTTAGCATTCTGCGATGACACGGAGGAGGATGAGCAGACAAAGAGTCCAGTTGAATGTACGCAACTGGAGACGAGTGATCCAACGCCAGCTGCAGAATCTCAACCAGCGAATACAGAAGAGCTGCAAGTGGAGGCAGCGAACACAACACAGACACCAGCTGTCAGCGCGGAAGTGGTTGCGGACCAGGTGAGTCACCAACTATTCTTCAAGAAACTTTTTAATGGAATTCTTTACATTGTTAGGTTCCTTCGTTGCCGCAGTCTAAGATCATCTACAAGTGCGACATCTGTGCCACGCAGTTCCTGGAGGAGCAGCGCCTGCAGGCGCACAAGCGTCAGCATGGACTCATGCCATATCCTTGTCCCGAACCTGGCTGTGATCGCGGCTACAGCCATAAGAATACGTTAAGCGTGCACATGCGTAAGTGCCACAAGCTGGGCAAGGAGCACAAATCACATGTTTGTGAATTCTGTGGCAAGACATTTGATACCATGTGGCGGCTGAAGAATCATCGCTTTACGCACAAGGACAAGTCGGAGCTGCCGTACGTCTGCGAGGATGCGGACTGTGGTAGACGTTTCTCCAGCAAGCAGCTGCTCAAGGTGCACATGATGCGCCATGCGGGCATTAAGAACTACAGATGCACCTACTGTGGCGTGCAGAAGACCACACGGACTGAGCTCAAGATCCATTTGAATTATCATACGTTGGAGCGCACTTACTGCTGTCGCATCTGCTCCAAGGTGTGCAACAGCTCCAGTAATCTCAATTTGCATATGCGCACCGTGCATGAGCGTTCCAAGAATTATCCCTGCACCTACTGCGAGCGCACCTTCAATCAGCCATCCCTGCGCAAGCAACACGAGCTCATCCACACTGGAGAGAAGCCTCACGAGTGCGAGGAATGTGGCAGACACTTCAGGCAAAAGGCGGCACTGCGCACACATCGCAAGATACATGAACGGCAGAGCAGCGAAACGAACTCAAACTCAGCCAGCATCTTACCCGCTGCTGGTGTAGAGGTGCCAGGACATGTAGTGACCTCTTACGATTGAACTTTCGGTATAAAGAATTTAGTGGGTTAATGGTTAAGACTAGCAAGGGACATATATGTATTTTATTAAGCTTAAGTACTCTTAAGACAGCACACGCTGACTGCAATATATTATAAAGCGGCTTTTATTGGCCACGTATTAATTAAAAGAAGGCAATACAATCATAATTACTTTGCTTTTAAACTTTTTAACAGCAACTTTACAGTTCGATTTCAGCCACTGTTAGTTGCCATCGAAATATCGATAGTCGATATGCGCTGCACAGCTGATTTACACAAGTAAACAAATAAGCGGCGTTTGTTAATTTCGCAAGGCATTTTGATTAAAAGTTTAAACTTTTACTTATGACATCAACAAATACTCAATGCAAGTGTCGCGTTTGCATTTCTCCAATAGCTGCGACAGGTGTGTGCTACAATATGCTAGATGTGCCCATGCTAGCACACAAGTTTGTCACCTGCACAGGGTTAAGCGTGTCAGAGGAGGAGCGTCTGCCAAGTGAGCTCTGCCAGGCATGCTATGAGCAGTTGGAGCAGCTTTATGCATTTCGCGACAAGTGTATTGCTGCTGATACGCAGTGGCGTCTAGAATTGGCGACTTGTGAAGATGAGAAACCCAATTGTAACTTGGAAACGACGCCGTTGCCAGACACATCCGCTGTGGGAGACTCGAAGGGTGTAAGAAAGAGGCGTGCCAGGCAGCAAAGCAAAGAAGAGGCTAAAATAGAGCTGGCAGAATCCACAGACAGCACACAGCTGTGCGAGCAACAGGTAACTAAACAACTGTTATGATTCTCAAGCATTGAATAAGCTTTGCCTTTGTAGAGTTTGTTGTCCAAGCAAGCCCCGCTTAGCTACAAATGCGACATCTGCGACACACGCTTCTTGGTGGAGCATCGTCTGTTGGCGCACAAGCGTCAGCATGAAGGTCTCATGCCATATCCCTGCACAGAAGTCGGCTGTGAAAGAGCATTCAATCGTTTGCACTGCCTGTCGGAGCACCTGAAGCAACACACGGGCAACAGCCGCTGGTTCAGCTGTGAGCAAGAGGGTTGCAACAAGAGATATCGCCACAAACCTACGTTGATGATGCACAGACGCAGATGCCACAAATTGGGACCCGAGTTGAAGTCTCATGTTTGTGAATTCTGTGGCAAAGTGTTTAATTCGACGGCTGTGCTAAACGATCATCGCTACACGCACAAGGACAAGTCGGAGCTGCCACATGCTTGCCCCGAGTCAGACTGTGTGCGTCGTTTCTCCAGCAAGGAGAAGCTAAAGGTGCATCTGCTGCGACATGCGGGCATCAAGAACTTTAGCTGTCCCTACTGTGGCATGCGCAAGACGACACGCAACGAGCTGAAGATCCACATGAACTATCATACGCTGGAGCGCACCTGGCCCTGCCGCTTCTGCTCGAAGGTGTGCAACAGCTCGGGCAATCTCAAGATGCATGTGCGCACTGTGCACGAGCGGGCCAGAGATTACGCCTGCAGCTACTGCGACAGAAGCTTTGCCAAGCCCGACACCAGAAAATACCACGAGATGACGCACACCGGCGAGAAGCCCAACGAATGCGAGGAATGCGGCAAGCGATTCACACAACCTGCGGCACTACGCACTCATCGCAAGATTCATGAGCGACAACGCAAGGAAAAGGATGCCAATTTGCGACTCTATACGGTGGTCATAACAACGCCCAACAAGCCTGATGCTCTGGAGGATGTGAGCCAAGACGATGGCAGTTGAAACAACGAAGCTTGAAGAGATTATATTAGAAATAGATTCAGAAGAAAGCAAGCATTAAAAGACACTCTAAAGATTGTGAAAGCTAAGCACTGGTGTAGCACTATACAGTCAAACTTCTCTATAAAGAACACTTATTAAATGTAGCTCTTTATATTATAAATTTATTTTCCTTTTCAATCTGCTGCTCCGTTGTCAAAGTTAAGCAATCTGAGCACACGCATGCACCATAGCGAAGCTCAACTGTACTATCAACTGATGTTGTCTATGCTGCGTCACATTCTAATCTCCACACAGAACAAAGTACAAAGCTCAAAGAACCAGTTGAAATTTAAATTATTCTAATTTTGTAAAATCGTTTTATTAGAAAATTCGACACAAATCGTAATCAAACAACGCGTAATTCTCTATGTTGTGGACTTTGACTGTAATTCTAGCTAAGATCTCAATGCAGATCGATGGGGCCAGTTGAATGGACTCCCTCCTCGTCGAAGATCTTTTGTGCAATTGAGGTGATCATCTTCTTTTCGGTTTGCAATTGGCCGGAGGAGGCCTTCTTCAAATGTTGTATAGCTCGTTCGGATGCCTGCAGGGTCAGGGCTTTGGTTAGATTAAGTTCATGCTCCGCTGTGGGTAGATTAAGTTGGGCAGCTCTCGATGAGCGGGAAAGTGTTGCAATCATCGCATAGATATCGATGGCCGCATTTGCCAGATGATTCAGCACAAGTTGTTCGTTGATAATGTTCTTGTTGTACTTCATTAGCACCGCCTCCGTTGTCCGTCCAAAGAGATCAATACAGACAGCGGCATTCTTGGCATAACCCCTCAATTCGGGCGCCACATAGGCACTCAGATCGGTGCCACCGATTCCAATCGTTGAGGTTGCCCGCTTGGATGCCTCCCTGAATATGAAACCCAAATTCGATGTTGGACTTCTAAATGCGCGCTGCAGTTCCTTCAAATGATTGCCGGCATATTGGATGCCCGAGAGGGCGACAAACAAACGTAGAATCTCACTGGTGCCCTCAAAGATGCGGAAGATGCGCAGGTCACGCATCACGCGCTCCAGGCCCGTCTCCTTCATGAATCCCATGCCGCCCAGTATCTGTATAGCCTCATCGCAAACGGTCCAAGCGCACTCCGACGAGTAGATCTTCGATATGGCCGTCTCCAGATGATAATCCTGACTCTCCGAATCCATATTTTGTGAAATCATAAACGCCATCGATTCCGTTGCATATTGCAGAATGTTCATCTGTGCAATCTTATCCTGTATGGTACCAAAGTTCTTGATCTTTTGGCCAAACTGCACGCGACTGTTTGCATGTGCTGTGGCAATCTCGATGCACTTCTTCATCGTTCCCGACAATGTGGCGCCCATGCCAAAGCGTCCATTGTTCAGTATATTCACAGCCACCTTGAATCCTTCGCCCTCTTTGCCCAGCACATTCTCGATGGGAATTTTGCAATCCTCAAAGTACACTTCCGCTGTGTTGGACGCCTTGATGCCCATCTTCTTCTCTGGCGGACCGTTTGTAACACCTCCAAAGGAACGCTCCACAATGAATGCGGTCACCTTGTCCTTCTTTTCGCCCGTCTTCTTGTCAATCTGTTCAGTTTGGGCAAAAACCGTCATCACCTCAGCCAATCCTCCATTGGATATCCAGATCTTGGAGCCATTTAGAATATAATGTTTGCCATCTGCAGTTTTCACAGCTCGGGATCGAATGGAGTTGGCATCGGAGCCGGAACTTGGCTCGGTGAGCGCAAAGGCAGCATAGACCTCTTCAGCGGCTACTTTGGGCAGATATTTCTCCTTTTGCTCGGGTGTTCCATAGAGCAGAATACCCTTGAAGCCAATACTCTGATGAGCACCCAGCGTGATGCCCAGTCCCAAATCATGGGCACCTACAATTTGGCACATTCTTGCATACTGCGTATTGTTCATTCCCAGGCCACCGTAATCGCTGGGCACTTGAATTCCCATTCCGCCGAGCTCCCACAAAGCCTTCAATGTCTCCGGGTCGATGACGGAGTTCTCATCATTGCGGGCAGCGTTGTTGACGTCGGTGAAGAAACGCTGGAAGGGATCTATCATGCTGTGGGCCGTTTCCTTTTGTTCCGCCGTCAAGACATCTGGATAGGGGAATACTTGCTTTGTTACCAGATTGCCACGAAATATGTTGGCCATGAAAGATTCGTTTTCTCTTTTTGGCTCTTTGGCTACATCGTGTTGGGTTTTGGCCTTTGGTGCTGCTGCTGATGCCGAATATAATCGATATTGGCAAACATCAAAAATTAGTTTGCGTGTTCCGTAATTATTTAATTTCAACATTTCTACTCTTTAGACTCTCGTTTAATGAACTTTGTACCTCAGCGTAAACAATGAAAGTGCGGGGGTGACCTGTTACACTAACAAGTATTTTAAACGTACCTTCTTGTTTACATGGGCTGTATATGTTAAATTTAACAGAGTAATGTTAAGTTCAACAAGTTGAGATCACGGTTTCCACACTTGGTACTTTAGTACCACTACTTTAAAAGTCTCTACTACTATTTCTACTACTATTTCTACTACTATTTATACTACTATTTCTACTACTATTTATACTACTATTTCTACTACTATTTCTACTACTATTTTAACTGCTATTTCTACTATTTCTACTACTATATCTACTTCTATTTCTACTACTATTTCTACTACTATGTCTACTACTATTTCTTTTACTATTTCTACTACTATTTCTATTACTATTTCCACTACTATTTCTACTACTATTTCTACTACTATTTCTACAACTATTTCGACTACTATTTATATGTATCATTTATAAAGTTGATACTTTGTGTGGAAACCGTGACTGAGATAATCTATGAAGTATTTTAACATTACTGTTTACTGTTAACAGTACAAATGTAACATTATGTTAATGAACTTTTTATTAACACTAACAGTACCAATTTGAGTAAGTGTTGTGTCTTATTAGTTATCGATAATCCACATACTGTGCACAGCTGATTTGCGCGTAAACAAATGTGTTTAATTTTTGCTCACTGGTTGCCGAGACTTTTTGTTATTTATAAACTTAATACTATAATTTAATTAACGTCAATGGCTACTTTTACCAAGTGTCGGGTATGTACTTGTGAATTGAATGCAACCGTAGGCTGTTACGACATGCTGCAATTGCCCATGGTGGCCCACAAGTTCGTCACCTGCACAGATTTAGCCGTGTCGGAGGAGGAGCAGGTGCCAAGTGAGCTGTGCCAGACATGTTATGACCTGTTGGAACAGCTGTATGCATTTCGTGCCAAGTGTATTGCAGCTGATACAAAGTGGCGTATGCAAATTTTGGCCTTCTGCGAAGATGAGGAACCCACTTACGATTTGGAGGCGGCACCAAGTCCAGTTAAAGTTGAGGAGCTGCAGCTAAGCAATGATAAGAAAAAGAGTAAACAATATAAGAAGTCCACATGTGATGTGAGTCAAGTGCAAGAGACTGAAATTGAGCTGCTGGAAACAGTGTCACCTGTAGAAGAAGTTGACGAAGATGAAGAGGATTTGGAAGCTGACCAGGTGAGCTTTTGGAATATATACATATATAAGAAACTGCATTAACATAAAGTACATATAATTACAGCATTCGGCAAACATCTACAAATGCGACGCTTGCGCCGCACAGTTTTTGGATGAGCAGCGTCTCATGACACATAAGCGTCGACATGGACAGATGCCATATCCTTGCACCGAACCCGGCTGTAATCGTGGCTATAGTCACAAGCATACGTTAACGCTGCACATGCGCAAGTGCCACAAGCTTGGAAAGGAGCACAAATCACAAATTTGTGAATTCTGTGGCAAGGTTTTCGATACAATGTCCCAACTCAGGAATCATCGTTTCACCCACAAGGACAAGTCAGAGCTGCCTCACGCATGCGAGGAGCCGAACTGCGAACGACGCTTCTCCAGCAAGCAGCTGCTAAAGGTGCATATGATGCGTCATGCGGGCATCAAAAACTATACATGCTCATACTGTGGAGTACAGAAGACGACGCGAACGGAGCTGAAGATCCACCTGAATTATCACACGCTCGAGCGCACCTACACCTGCCGCTTCTGTTCGAAGGTGTGCTACAGCTCCAGCAATCTCAATAAGCATATGCGCACCGTGCACGAGCGGGCGAGAAACTACGCATGCTCCTACTGCGAACGCACCTTTACCCAACCTGCCATCTGCAAGCAGCACGAGCTCATTCACACCGGTGAGAAGCCCCACGAATGCGAGGAATGTGGCAGACATTTCAGGCAAAAGGCGGCGCTACGCACACATTACAAGATTCATAGACGACAGCATAAGAAGCTGAATGAAGCATTTGGTATTGTTCCAATTGAATCAGCTGCTGACGAGGAGGATCTCTGCCATGTGGCAGACGATGAAGAGATTATATATGAATGATTCGATAGCCAAAGTATTATAATAAGTGTTATGTTTTTCGACTGTCCAATAGTTGTATTTTAATTTGTTTAGTTTAGTTTAGTTTTTAGTGCAATATAGAACTGAACTTTCATTACTTTATTAGAATTTAACTAAATGTCGTTGTTTGACTTCTAAATTAACTCTGTGTATAAATTTTGATTTTCTAAACTTCAAACTCTCATTACTTTGTCAAATATCAGTCGATATCTAAGCGGAACATCAATTTGATCACTGTTTGACTTCTTAATTGATTCTGCATTTAAATTTTATTTGTTTTACTTATTTTAATTTTTTCAATATTTTTCCATATTTTGCATACTTACCCCTTTACAGTTTTTCGAAAACTTCAAATCCTCATAACTTTGTCAAATCTCAACCGATTTTTAAACGGAATATCAATTTGATCATTGTTTGACTTCTTAATTGATTCTGCATTTCAATTTTATTTGTTTTACAAATTTTAATTTTTTCAATATTTTTCCATATTTTGCATACTTACCCCTTTACAGTTTTTCGAAAACTTCAAATCCTCATAACTTTGTCAAATCTCAACCGATTTTTAAACGGAATATCAATTTGATCATTGTTTGACTTCTTAATTGATTCTGCATTTCAATTTTATTTGTTTTACAAATTTTAATTTTTTCAATATTTTTCCATATTTTGCATACTTACCCCTTTACAGTTTTTCGAAAACTTCAAATCCTCATAACTTTGTCAAATCTCAACCGATTTTGAAATGGATTATCAATTTGATCAGTGCTTGACTTCTTAATTGATTCTGCATTTCAATTTTATTTGTTTTACAAATTTTAATTTTTTCAATATTTTTCCATATTTTGCATACTTACCCCTTTACAGTTTTTCGAAAACTTCAAATCCTCATAACTTTGTCAAATCTCAACCGATTTTGAAATGGAATATCAATTTGATCATTGTTTGACTTCTAAATTGATTCAGCGTTTCAATTTTATTTGTTTTACTAATTTTAATTTTTTCAATATTTTTCCATATTTTGCATACTTACCCCTTTACAGTTTTTCGAAAACTTCAAACTCTCATAACTTTGTCAAATCTTAACCGATTTCTAAGCGGAATGTCAATTTGATCATTGTTTGACTTCTAAATTGATTCAGCGTTTCAATATTATTTGTTTTACTTATTTTAATTTTTTCAATATTTTTCCATATTTTGCATACTTACCCCTTTACAGTTTTTCGAAAACTTCAAACTCTCATTACTTTGTCAAATCTCAGTCGATATCTAAGCGGAATATCAATTTGATCATTGTTTGACTTCTAAATTGATTCTGCATTTCAATTTTATTTGTTTTACAAATTTTAATTTTTTCAATATTTTTCCATATTTTGCATACTTACCCCTTTACAGTTTTTCGAAAACTTCAAACTCTCATAACTTTGTCAAATCCTAACCGATTTCTAAGCGGAATGTCAATTTGATCATTGTTTGACTTCTAAATTGATTCAGCGTTTCAATATTATTTGTTTTACTTATTTTAATTTTTTCAATATTTTTCCATATTTTGCATACTTACCCCTTTACAGTTTTTCGAAAACTTCAAATCCTCATAATTTTGTCAAATCTCAACAAATTTGGAAATGGAATATCAATTTGATCATTGTTTGACTTCTAAATTGATTCTGCGTTTCAATTTTATTTGTTTTACTAATTTTAATTTTTTCAATATTTTTCCATATTTTGCATACTTACCCCTTTACAGTTTTTCGAAAACTTCAAACTCTCATAACTTTGTCACATCCTAACCGATTTCTAAGCGGAATGTCAATTTGATCATTGTTTGACTTCTAAATTGATTCAGCGTTTCAATATTATTTGTTTTACTTATTTTAATTTTTTCAATATTTTTCCATAATTTCGAAAACTTCAAACTCTCATAACCTTGCCAAAACTCAACCGATTTAAATAAACTGAGGCTCTTTTGTTCATTGTTAAGTCGACTTGAATTTCTTTGTAATGCTTTAATATTTTGAATACCTGGAAATACTTTGTATAATTAATAATTCAATTATATAAACACATACCAAAAGAAATGTTGATTATATAATCTTCAGCTGAAATTGTCGTTTAAAATAAAAGAATTTCTCATTTTGGGATTCAGAATGTAAATAGCAATATATTTGTTTTCATTTTTTATAATCATATTTTCAACTAAACAAAAAATGTACAAAACTTTAAATTAATTAAAATTAATTATAACAGCATTGGCTGATGTTGCTGATTGCTAAATCTAAAATACAATTGCTAAATGTTAAATGCATGGAAAATTGTTTGCTGTGTATATCGTAGTATGTGTAATGCAGTGCTATTTATATTGAGTTAATGCTGTAGTATGTAAATGATATGATCTCTTGCTACTTGAAGTTTTCTTTATAGAGTGTGTGAGAGTGAGAGTGAGAGAGATAGAGATAGAGTGAGCTGAGCTGAGCTGAGAGCTGTGTTTCGGTTGTTGTATTGCATACGACGACTATATTTTGTATGTATATATTTGTTCATGCAGTAAAATAAATAATTCGGTTTTTTAAAATCGTTGTAAATATTTGTTTCATTCCTGTAAGCATAAATTCATTTGCTGTAAATACATAGGTATATATATATATATATATATAGGTGTGTGTGTGTGTCTGTGTGTGCCATTATATGAGTTTGGGTACAATTGTTGGGCATGTAATTTGTAATTCGTTCAAATGCTGATAATTTAGACAATTTGTGTTTGTTTGTTTACATTTTTGGAAAATGTTAAAGTACATAAGAACATAAGAATATAGCATATTTTAGGCTAAATATCACCCACGATTAAATCGCTGTTTAACACTATATAAAAACTAGATTTATAATACATGCGTGTTGTATGTAAAAATCTGTCACACTATATATTACAATTCAGACATAAACCAAAGACACAAATCGAGACTACGCTAACTCTAAGCTAGCATATTATAAATATATTATTCATAATTCTAATTGTATATATATTTATATATATATATATATATATAAATTCTATGTGCTATATGCTATATATATTATATATGTTTATATGTATATGCTTAGATTGTTCGCTTAACGTATTACATTAACATTTTAAGCTCGTGTTTCTCTTCATTTTCTCTTGCGTTTTTCATTCACTTTTTCAAAGTAATTAAACATTTATAAAGACCTTATATATAAATTACAAATCAACTGCTCAGACATAGTCTGAGGGCACTGTGCTGGTGCTCGTCTCATTGATGGCCGCCAGCCGTGGCATGCGACGTTGCGTCATGGCCGCTGCTGCAGCTGCCTCGCCCTGCGCCAATCCAGTGGTTGTTGCCACTCCACCGCCACTGCCACCACCACCACCACCACCGCCATGATGCTCCCAATTGGGCAGCGGCTGGGACATGACATTTAGGCCAACTATCTCATAGGCGCCCTGGTTACTGCCACTGGCGCCGCCTGGCATCGCCGTTACTGAAAGATCCGAGTAGTAGGCGCTACTCGGCGCTGACGAGACGACCATGGGAATGTCTTGCTCGTGGGCTTGGAAATTGTATTTCTGCAAGAGACGGAGAAAAAAAGGAATGGAATGTTTAATTTGTAGCATTAAATAAACTATTTGTATTGCTACTTTAAATATTAAATAAGTACTTAATGATAGTATAAATGTTGCACACACAATCGTTTCAGGTATGCCCGATTCGCCAATAACCGTTTCACATATCTCTATTCCGCACACATATAACCGTTTCACACAAACTTTTCAGGTATTTATGATTCTCTCATAGCGACACTTCTGTAACCTCTGTTCTATAACCGTTCTACAGATAACCGTTTCACATCTAACCGTTACACATTTAACTGTTTCACATCTAAGGGCTTCAAACCGAACTGATTCACATATAACCGCTTTCCTTATAACCGTTTCACACATAACCGTTTCACATATAACCGCTTCATATATAACCGATTCACATATAACCGATTCACATATAACCGTTTCACTTAAAACCGTTCCACATATAACCGCTTCATAGATAACCGATTCACATATAACCGTTTCACTTAAAACCGTTTCACATATAACCGTTTCACACATAACCGTTTCACAGCTAATCCTTTCTCAACCAACCTCTTCATTATATTTAAACACCTCTACTACTCACCTCTCCACACTGACTGTACGCCGTATTCTGATACGACGGATTGGCTGAGCGCACAGACTCGCGATCGAGCTCCGCATAGAGGGCTTCACTGACGCCAACCGGACTGTATGCATCATCCATGTGCGTATAATGATTCTCAGCTGGCGATGTCGATGGCGGTCCAATCTGATCGGGACCCGCCGACGAGCGTCGACTGCCGCCCAGCCAAGTCCAGACGCCCGAATTGCTCGTGGGTCGCCTTATGCTATCCGCCGAATGTTTGATGGAGATGGGCGAACGATTCTGGCCGCCGGCGCTGCGATTGTTGCGATACCACCAGGGCTGCGGGCGACCACCTGAAAAAAGCAGAAAGAGAAGAGCAGAGCCACAACATGTGTGTATGAGTAAGCTGCATTGGTATGTGGCATTGTGAAGTCTATTGTTCGATTTATATAAATTCTGAATCCAAAACTGAATTGGAATTGCGATTGCGATTGCAATTGGAATCGAATGTTGTGTGAGACGCAGAAATCTATGACATTTGGGGTTATAATCGGGCGATAAATCAAACATTCACCTCATTGAACGCGACAGAGAAACAAACAGCAAAACAAACAAAGCGTAAATTAAACGACTGTCAACTGGCAGCGGCAACAACAACAGCAGCAACAGCAACAACAACAAGAAGGTGGCAACAACATACAAGCAGCAACACCACCAAGTGGTTGCCTTCGCCACAAAATGCCAAATACTTTAGTTTTGCCTGAGAACCATGAAAATGCTATGTGTGTTATGAGATCCTTAGCAAACACAGTTTGTGTGATCTCATTGGATCTGATTGTAGCTCAGGCTGCAGTAGACTGCAATGACTAATCCTGGCCAAAGGGGTAAGCCAAGTCAACTAGGAAGTTCATGAAAAAACTATTAACAATTTATAGTTTACTTTATAGATTGCTACAACTAAACGCTTCGTTAGAGTCGAAGACCAGTTTCCACATCCGCCAGCTCATCCACATTTAAGCACAAATGACTTGGACAGTCGCTGCTCAGGTTTTAACGCCGCCTTTCACTCTCATTAGCCCAAGCGATGCCTTAGGCAATTCAACTAATTAGCTGTGTGTGCATACGCAACAACTCTACTCTAACTTCTCTAACTACTTTAGCTTCTTGCAACTGCCACAGCGGCGTGCAATTTATAAAGTTATGCACATGCATAATGCAGTCATTTTGCCACTTTTTAATGCCTTTGATTTACGTACCACAGCACCACTGTGCACCACTGTCCAGCTGTTGCCCCTTGTGCTGCCAATTCAAATTGCCACGGCAACGGCAACGGCAACTCTGGCTCTGGCGATTATTAATCCAAGTCTTATCGTATGTAGGTGCTCATATACATGCATTTTGTGCATGTCACAATTCCAAGCCACCAAAAAAAGACTCCTTATACCAACTGCCACTTGGATTGGTAGTGCCACTCTAACTCTCGACGCTCCACGCTCGACTCGAACTTGGACTCTGAGTTGGACTCGGACTCGGACTCGATCTCGGACTTGGACTCGCACTTGGTTATGGACTGCACTGATAGTATTTGGCTTTAATGGCTGTTTTTTCTGCTGTTTTAACGATGTTGCTGCTGCTACCGTGGCAATTGCATTGAACTTACACCGCTGCACAGTGGTTTCAAATAGCATTAAAATTGTTGCTATGCTTTATTCAATTATTAAATTATGCTTTATTATTTAAGCTGGTAGTATGATAGTTTCTTGTTGCATATATTCTATAACTCGAAGAGAGTCGCTTCGTTGCGCTGTAGCTTCTAGCTGCCTTGGAAAATGAGTTTTTGTATGCGAAACTGTTAGGTTTCTATAGATATGTTTATCAAACTTATAAAATATCAACTAAATTGTTTACTGAATAATCTGTTGAAGCTGCATAAAGATCAGAAGTATAAGAATATTTAGTTTAAAAATAAGTAATAGTATAAAAAAGTTAATTTTATTTAGAGATAACATTAATATAATATAAAGCCTAAATATAAAGCAGATCAATCATAAGCTGATCTTTCAGTTATTCATAAGTTAACATAACTAAAGGCTCAACTGCAGTGCAAGAGTTATAAATTTTCAATTATCAACAAAAAATGTGCAACATGTTTATAGCCTTGTACCACTGTGCAGTGGTAGCCGCTTACAGTTGCTGTCGCTGCTGTTGCTGCTGTAACTGCTACCGCTGCTGGCCTTATCTGTTGCTGCTTATCTGCGTGCAGCGCCAGCGGCAACAACGGCGAATTTTGTTAACAAAATATTTCGCAGCCGATTTTCAAGCTTTTTGGCCACAAACGACAACAACAACAACAACAACAACAACAGCAATAGCAATAGCAATATTAACGAGCGTTTTTATTTGTTGTTGTTCCTGCTTGTGTTTTTGGCTCATTTAATGTGTGTTTTGCATCGCATTCGGTTTGGTTGCAACAAGTCGCCCCGGTGGCAGGCAACAAATGGCAAATATGACATGTGTAATGAAGTCTTAATAGTCGCACAGATAATGCCCATTTGCCTGTCAACGTTTTGTATCTTGAATGCATTTCGCGACTGTGCCTATTGCCAAAATGTCACATTCTCGTATTTTATTTTATCGCTGCAACGTTTTTTCTGTATTTTATTTTTGCATAATTAAAATAATGTTTTTGTTACTCATACGACACGTTGCCGAGTTGCCCCCTTGCAACGTTTGCCAATTGTCAATTGCCAATTGCCAATTGCCAGCAGCTGCCGTTCAAGATAATTGCATAGAATGCAATTGACACCAACTGCAACAGCAACAACAACTGCCTGCAACGTGATGTTGCATCAGACTAGGCGAATGCTTTGCCAATACACAGCGAAGATGTTGCACAATTTGCACATCGATTTCGTTGATGAAATCTTTAAGAATATTTAATTAGTTTGGGCTAGCAAATTATATAAGGCAGTGAAGACCGATTTAACTGGTAGCTTAGAGTCGAGTTAGAATTATTTACTAGTTATATAATGCAGAATATTAAATATATTTCCTACTTAAAAGCGACAAAATACTATTTAACTAAATATTATAAATAAATTAACTTTAATATAATACTTTCCTCATTATATGGAGAATGTTTATAAAATTATAATAATAATATAAGAAAACTATAAAAATTATATATATAATTGTAGTTATAATTATAAGGTTAAGTTGTTAAACGATTCTGCATGTTTGAGTACTTTGCGGGTAAAGAAAAAAATATTAAAATTAAAATATCTAATTAAGCTATTAAGTTAACACAGAAGTTACAAAACGTAGTAAATAAATGTATTAAAATATTTTAAAAATAATAAGCTAACTGATACTTAGAGAGTATCTTTTAATAATTAAATAATATAATAGTTAAATTAAACTTTTTTTAAATAGTTAATTATAAAAAACTTTTAGCTAGCTTTCATTACAAATTATTATATATTTTAATAAATATAATATAATATTTTAAAGATAATTGATTTAAATGCATATTAATGTTAAATTTTTAGCTAGCTTCAATAAATATACATATATAACCTTTAATTATAAATTGTTTAAATAAGTATTAAAAGGAAAGTTTTTACTTTAATAGCTATAATAAAAATAAACAATTTTATACATTTTTTTTAATTTTAAGCTAACAAACAACTTTAAGGCACTTAAGTTAGTTTATTTATTTTAAATGATTTTGGGCAATTGAATAATTTTCTCTTTGGCATTTTAAAAACTGTTTTGGGGCACAACTGGCGCCTGTCGCGATACGACGACGACGTCGGCGTTGACGTTGACGTTGACGCTGATGTTGATGCTGATGCTGACGTTGACTCCGACTTTGACTTCGACATAATCACGCGCTTTAAAGGCTGCTGACAGTTTAACGATTTGTGTTGATTGTTTGTTTTCTGCTGCTGCTGCTGCTGTTGTTGTTGTTGTTGCTGGTGTCAGTGTCGGTTGTTTGTTGTTTTCGCAACATGCAACCGTGCGTAGCAGCAACGAAATGTCGACAAAAACAACAACAGCAACCACAAAAAAAAGGAAAACACACACAAAAACTTTACCCAAAAAAAATGTTATAGCCAAAAAAACAAAGACAACAACAACAACAACAACAGCAAGTGGAGAGTTTCATGGGACAGCTAATTGGCTGCTGTGACATTAAATGCCGTCAACAATTTGTCCTGCATGTCGATGTCAGCGACAGACAGACGCAGAAAGTTAGAAGGAGAGAGAGAGAGAGAGAGAGAGAGAAATTGGCGCCAAATGAAAAGAGAGAGTTTGACAGCGACCAAAAAAGGGATAGAGAACAATTGGGCGGGGGAAGGGAAGTGAATGTGGGGAGGGGGTGTATTGTTTGTCAATAATTCGCCTACTGTTCAAATGACAGAATCCAGCGCCAAGCAACTAAATCAAAAAGTTTTTTGCACGATTTTCGAACGTGTTTTTTTTCTATCTTTGAAGCAAAGGCCAATGCCAAACTTAGACAGAGAGTGAGAGAGAAAGAGAGAGAGAGAGAGACAGGCACAATTGTTAGCCTTTGCCTTAATTTGTCTACAAATTTTCTTTAGCTGCCACACTGGGCGCACGTACAGCAACATCATTGGTTTCGGTTTCAGCAGCATCTTAGATTTGTGGCACGAACGTGAACTTCATGCATCATGTTGTCGTCAAAAAAATAAAACAAAAAAAAAAAATGGGAAGAAAAGATTTGTCTCTGTGTTGTTGCAAGCGCAAGAGAAAACAAATTAAATTGTTTTCGCCACATTCACTCGCATGCAACGACAGAATTATGCAATTAAAAATGGAAATGCAAATTGCAAAAGTAAACTAACAATAAGCTGAGCAGAAGCCCAAGTTGATAGAGTAGAAGTAGTAGTAGAAGTAGCTAGACTCGCTTCACGCTGACTTGCTTAATTAATCAAGCGAATGGCAAATGACTAATTGATGGCATGACGGAAATACTAACTGCAAAATGTGCTGCTGAGCCTTATGGGAGAATCTCGCTAAGCAGCTGCCAGGGATCTTTCAATTTCAACTTATCTTAAGCACTTGAATAGCCAAGTCTGTACAGTGAAATCTAGGTAAAGAGTTTAGCTATGGTTTTTTAAAACAAAAGCAAAAGTTATTGCTATGAAATAATGGTGCTTAAATGGTTTATTCCTATAGCTGCTATATATATATTTTAATTAAACTTATTGGGAATGTAAGAGAAATTTTATAAATCAATCAAAATTATACAAAATATGTTTCCTCTTTATTTCCTTTACTCTGTTTGCTGCAGAGTTTTAAGCGCTCTAATGCAACTTGCTTAGAATATGTAAGACAAACAATAGACTGGCATTTGTTGAGTTTACCAAAGTTACTTACAAATAAGTACAGAAAGGTTGTTCATACAACAACTTATTCTCCAAGCGATACTTTCTAAGAAAACTATAAGTTATAGTATGCTGATTCAGCGCAGTGTGGCATAAGCTAACAATAAACCACTTCAATAACTAACAAACAGCAACACTACAACTAATTTGCATATCTATCTTTGCATGTCTATAGAAACATAGCTCTGCAACTTCATCAACCATAATTATATGCATACTTTATAGTCCATTCACACTGTACTGTACACCAATCAACAGTTTAAACTTCCTTTAAACTCTGAACCTACCCAATCACTTAACAACTAAAACACTTACCATTGGCATTCGCTGATTTAATTCTGCAAAGATAAGAAATAAATAGAATGTTGCAATTAATAAACATAAATATAAACACAAGACACAAATTAGCTTAAGAACATAAATATTGCTGCAAGCAATAAAAAGGAAAGAACAAGAATATATGGCAAATGTCAAAGCTGTGCATTGACATGAAACTGGGCGACAAATGGCAAATAGCAAAACGAAAGACTTAGGACACAAACTTGTCTACGCAAATAACGCTTTTGCGTGTGACACGCAGATAAACAACTGCAAAACAACATATTTATATGTATATATGTGTATATACAGCAAAAACCAGATAAGAACAGCAACACAATAGCAACAACAACAGTGAAACATTCACCATTTGTTGCAACAGAAATGTTGCGATTAGATTAAACAGCAAAGGGGAAGAGTAGAGGTACCAGAGGTAGAGGCAGAGGCAGAGGCAAACCGGATTAATGGCTCACTTGCTGCTTTCAATTGAAGTTTAGGCAAAATTTCTATTAACTGTTTGCAGCAGTTACCATTAACTTTAGCCCCAACCTCAGTGATCAGTTTGCAGTTTGCAATTGCTCCGTTTTTCTGGGTCATAACGAGAGCACGAACCTAATGGATATAGATTGTGCGTATCAATTAACCGAAGCGATGTCTGTCTGTCCATCTATTGACCGTTGTCCGTTTTGATTGAGTGCAGCATGTGGCAAGCGGCTTAATTTTCCCCTCGCTTTACCTTGATCGATTATAATGTTAACTTCAACTGAATCAACTTCGATTCGAACTCTTTTTTGTTTTATTCAATTCGCATTCGCCTCTTGTGCTTCTTTTTTTTCTTTCCTCGCAATTCAATTAAACTGAACAAGCTCACCGTGCAGTCAGTCAGTCCGTCTGTCCAGCTGTCCGTTAGTCAGTTGGTCTGTCGTCTTGGTTGGAGGCCATGCCTTAGCTTTGCGCTAATTTTCCAACTGTGTTTTCTTTATTTTTCGTATGTTTTTCCTTTGAAATGTTATGTTCAATTTTCTGCGCTTGTTTTTCGTCAGCAGTTTTTCGCTCTTTTTTTTTCTTATTTGATTTGATTTTATTTTTTTCTTGCTTCTCTCAATCGAGCTTGCAGCATGCTAATTGAACACGCCTTTTTATGTTGCTCTCGACTCGCTGCTCTTGCCAACAGACAGCGCCAGCTGCTTTTAAGCCGTTTTCAACTTGCATTTCGCTTTTTCTATCAAACGCGAGCACGAAGCGACAATTTTGTGCAATTTAACAATGTTATTGACAAACTGAAAGTCAACTGGGCCTTGCCTTGTGTGCCTTACCTTGGCGCACATTGCAGATTCTGTCAAAATTCAGGCCAAATGTGTTTACAAATCCTGAACTAAGCAGTCTTCTTGGACTTTCAGCTGTCTTGGCTTGGCATAAGCTTGTCTTAACTTTTTATGCAGCAATTAATTTTAAATTTAATGAGCCTCAAAATGTTTATTAATATTTCATTTATTTTAGTTTTAAATAAACTAAAAATTATTTAATTTAAAATATTTTAAGGCTATCAGAAAATATTTGAAAATTGTATTATATTTATTTATTTTATATTTGTTTATTTATTGTATTTATTATATTTTATTTACTTTATTTGGTTAGTTTTATTTATTTAATTTATTTTATATTATTTCACATTATTTTATTTTATTTTAGATTCTCAATAATAACATATATATATATATTTAATTTTATTAGTTTTATTTAATTATTTTTATTTACTTCATTTATTTTAAATATTTTTCAAAATTTATTTATTTTTAATATTTTATTTTATTGTTATTTAAGTTTTTTAATTTTATTTATTCAACTTATTTTGTAAAATCTATTTATTATTTATTCTATTTATTTTATATTATTTTATTTTAAATTATTTATTTATTTGTCTGTCATTAAGCTGAGTAAATCTATGCAATGCATAGCTAAAAACTTGTGCTACTTTTTCTGCATTAAAAGAGAATTTTTAATACAGTTTTAGCTGTTGTTATAGTAGCCTAAAAAAACTGTTTTATTCAAGTGTCTCCAGTCAGTTAACTGAGCAGAGCAGAGCTGAGCTGAGCTGAGTTGTGAGTAATGTCAAATCAACATTCAAGAGTCAACAATCAACTGAAATCAAACGGCACTTTGAGTGAGTTTTTCATGCCGACAATTGGGACTTAAGAAAAAGACATTAAACACACGGTTAGTCGAAGCTGTGCCATTACCATGTCTAGACATTGAGCAAACATTGTCAAGTCGCATGGCAGGTGCCATTGGAGTTGCACTTCTAAGGTGTCCAATAGCAAATCATGAACTGTATCAAGTAAAAAACTAAAAAACGAGTCAAAACACACAAAATGCCACATGTGGCAAGCAAAATTTATAGCGCCATTAGATCGAGCGATTAAGAATGAGAATTGCATCAATATGCAAATAAGTGTAACCGATATTACATGTAATTGCTGCTAATTTGGCAGCCAACACGTCCAAGCACGACGCCCGAACTGAACTTAACTGAAACGACAACTGACATAAAACAGTTTCCACAACAACAACAACAACAACTTGCAACATGACTGACTAAAGCTGACGGCAAGGTGAACAGCGTGACAATCGCATTGCCGTCAAAGTGGCCAACGGAAGAGGGGGAGGTCCATTAAGTGGATGCGGGGCAGCGGGTGATTGGGGGAGAGTTATTTCGAGTAACCAAAGCCCAGCTTAAAATAATGGCAAATCGAAGCTAGTCAAAGCAGCGTGTGAATGCGTAGCCAAACATGCACCAAGTGGCAGCTATGAGTGCCACCTCTCTCGCTCAACTCACCCAACTTGCCACACCAAGTTTACAACAGGCTGTTGGTGCAAACGATCTATTCGTTACTGTATACTATACTATACTCTACTTATTGTCGAGTGAGGTATATTGGTGTATGGAAGGTACTTTCTACAGATTTGTTGTATGTACAATATTTGTTATACCCTGTTTAATGCGAAAGATGTATATTGGTGCAAGGAAAGCAGTTTCATTTGATTTGATTTATGAGTAGCCTTCTTTATACTCTGCATATTGCGTGTGGGGTATATTAGACTAGCGAAAACATTTCTTTAATTTACATTTACTCAGCTTAATCAGAGTTGAGGAGTTCATAAGAGAAGCGTTTGTTATAGCATGCTTATTGCATATCCTTCTAGTTAAAAGTAGGGAGTATATATTATGATTTGAATCAAGAGAATCAATCTCCCGCTTTAACTGTACTTTTTCTTAGGGTATTCCCATATCGCCTACTCCCTAACGGAATAAACATTTCACTCACTTGTCTCGCATTTGTGTTTGATTTGCGCATTTGTTTGTTTTTTATTTGTTTGTTTTGCTTTGGCAAATTATTTGCAAAAAAAATTAATTTTATGCAAACATGCCGCCAAAATACGACAACATGACAATTTAATTGGACGCGACATGTGGCCAGCGTCAGCAAACGTCGACAGCGGCTGCGACGGCGACTGAGGCAGCGGCGCCTGCGCAACGCCAACGAAAAGCTTGTGTTAATTTGAAGCTCGCGTGTTGCGTCCACGCCCCCGCAACACTTGACGGAGCTGCTACCCCTCGCTGCCACAAAGCTTGATGCCAAAATGAATGTCCATTTAAATGTATCTTGTCGCAATTACAGAGTGTGTGTGAGTGTGTAAGACTGACCCACTCTAAGACTTTGATAGACTTCAAAAAGAACTTAAAGAATGGCCTGTGGCAAAAAAATGTAGCCTCTGTTCGTTGCTGTTGTTGTTGTTGCTGTTGTTATTAATGTTATTGTTGTTTGTTTATTTTAAAGAGCAATTAAGTAATAAAGCAATTTCATGTTCTTTTGTTTTGCCATTCGATTATTTTGCCGCTTTTCTGGGCGCTTTAAAGGTTTCTCTTTCTGGCGTGGGTGTTTAATTGAATTGCCTTTGCTGTTGTTATTGTTGCTGTTGTTGCTATTGTTGTGTGTGGGCAAATACGTTGTAAGTCTTTCAGTTACATACATGTACTTAAATATATGCAACTATGTATGTATATATATAGATTCCACAGCTGATAAATTTGCGCATATATTCAATTTGTCTGGCATTGTAAATGTCGCGGCATGACTGATCGTTGGGGTCGTCTTTGGGGCCTTTTGAGTTGAATGTCCGTTCTGCCATTCTGCGGCGATACCCCTTACCACTAGACTCATAGAACGAGTCACACAGTGTCTTTAGCTTTTCAGCTTTAGCATTATGATGACTAATTGCTGTATTTTTTCTAGCTAAATGCCAAAATGTGTCTATTTATTAGCATTTGTTATTAATTGTTTGTTGTTTGTCTTGAGCAATTAATTTAAATTGCAAATTTTATAGCTGCTATTAAGAATGTGCTACAAAACAAATCGATAACTTATCGATATGTGTGTTGTTGCATATGTAAGGCTGTTTTCGAATTAAATATGCTAATAAATGGAACAGACAATTTATGATACCGATTAATAAAGTTATCGATAGTTATCGACAAATTACAGAAAAGCTAAAATTGGCGTTGCTTTTTGACGTATTCTCTGTACTAAATCGCAAATTGAATAACCTAGAAAAAATGTATATTGATGTTATCGATAAGTATCGATAGGCTAGATATAAAATTGACGTTGCTGATTGAAGAATTGCTATTTTGCTATTCAAATAAAGAATTACACATTGAATGACTCAGTAAAACTGAAGATTGATGTTATCGATGAGTGAATTAATCGATAAATGAATTTATTGAGCTTGCCTTCGAGTAAAACTAATTTTAAGCACCATCCAAAAATATAAGTTGAATGTAAAACTATCGATAACTGTATTTATCGATAATTGTAACCAATTCGTAAAGTTATTATATATTTCGTTTTGACTTACCTTCTACATCTTAGAAGTATGACCATTACAATAGCACCTATGAGAGCTGATATGATTGAGACTACGATTAGGGTGAATGCCCATCCAAGTTCTCCAGCTTTATCTGCAAATAAAAAGAGAAGGAGAATTTTCAATTAAAATGGATAACACGATATCATATGTAATGAGTATTACGAAAAACCAGATGAACTGGTTCCAATGTAATAGGGGGAGCCTGGTGTAAATGCTTTTATGATTATGCGATGGCGATAAAGATGATAAATGCATAAAGATAAGAGCAGCAAAGCAAAAGAAAAGCTATGAATATGAATACAATGTTGCAGAGCGAATATAAGTTACGTATTCGTATTCGAAAGGTGTTGCGTCTAGCTGTAAAAAGTTGTGAATGAAAACGAAAGAAAATTCGTGAGTGAAGTCAATTAGATGCCATCAAACGGACAAAGATGAGCAGGCGATTAAAAGTGTAGCTCGAAACTGAAATTAAAACTAGAAGAGTAGAAGGGAAACAGGGCAAGAGGGAGCTGGGCATCCCACCCATTTAACGATGCAAAATTAATTACAAAGTTTATTATCTTAACAACTGGAGGCTTGCCACAACGTAACGCGCAACGCGCCACTTGCAACTTGCCCCCGCTGGTGATTTAGAATATTTATGGGTCCAACAGTTAAATGAGGCAATGAATACGGCCAGTTCAAGCTGTGGGTTATTCAAGGGTCAGACTGTAGGAGTTCCAGCAGCACATGCGACTTTCATTTTGACCCTTTTTGCCTAGACGTTATCGGGCACAGAGCATCTGTTAAGAGAGAGAGAGAGAGAGAGCGAGAGAGAGAGAGTGGGGAGTAGGGCGTGTGGATGCTCTAGGTTAAATTCAGCAAACAGAAATCAACACGCATATAAATATTTCAGTCGACCCTCGCAACGCTTTGCTTTTGATAAAAGCCGGCGAAATTGTAACAGAAATTAACAAAAGCCTTAGAGAGCAAAACTGTTAACTGAACAACATGTGGACCGACTTGTGCATACTCTGCAAAAGTGCGAAGCAGCTACAGATTGAAGAGATCTGTGATTCACTTTGAATTTGGTATGATTTATTTGGTAATTGATGTATTTTGTGATTTCTTTATTTATATAATGAAATAGTTACTAAATTACTGTTTATATAATTATCTATGGATTTATCTATTTATATAAATATTTATTTACATTTCATATTTATTTATATAAATATTTTTGTTTATTATAAAATGTTTATAAATTATTTATTGATTGTCTCATTTATATACTTCTTTATTTATTAATTGTGGATTCATGTAATTAATATAAATTGTTATAATTGATTTACTAAAGTTGCATCTTCTCAATTATATATTTTTATATATTTATATTTTTTTTTATTTATGTAATAATTTGAATTATTTATTGATGTATCTTTTAATAGAATTACTATTTGATTAATTAATTATTTATTTCTTTATTTATTTATTAATTTGCCTATTTACTTATTTATTATTTAATTGATTTATTGATTTATCTGTTTATATTATTCCTTTTCTCTCTTCTCTTACTTTAGACTTACCCCTAGATCAGTTTCTATGCCTTAAATATTGATAGAGCAGCAAGTTGCACTCTCAGTTGATGTAGTCTGCGCTTCTCTGACTGCGACAAACGACATGCCAAGTCCCAACTACTCTCTCTTCATCTGCAGCTAACGAGCAGGGAAGATACATACAATCTACTTGTTACGTACAGCATTTTATATAGCTTTCTGGCTAAATGGACCATGGCTAGTACGTTTAACAAATTTGACCCAATTTTCGTTGATAAATTTGATTCTTCTCATCCACCTTTTGCTATGTTTTCTACCTTTTCTCGGTTATCTTGTTATCCCAGTTGTCAGTTGCTTAAATATTTATGCTTTCGGTGCTATAATGAAAGCAAACGCCATTACATTATTTTACAGTGTGGGGGGGGGGACTCCCTTCCACAGTCTTTCCTTTTAGCCACTGTACAGCAAGCTGGCCATTGTGTGTTGGCCGTAATAATTCAATTGGCCGAAAACGCAGCCATGAGGCGAACTCTCTGGTAAAAACGTAATTAATAACAAACAAAAAGTGTAACGAATGAAAAGCAATTTTTACTCTCTCTCGCTGTCTTTGTCTACTTTATGAATTGAGGATGTGGGCGTGGCAGTCGCTAAGAAAACAAGCTAATATGCGGCGCCTCAGACAACACGCATTAATTGCGGCAAGTTGCAAGTAAAGTAAACACTAAAAAACTAACTAACACCTGCAGTTGCAACGTGAAAAAAGCTAATGAAAATTGTACCGAGCTGAGAAAAGTCATTTTCCCTGTGTTAAGAACTAACTATAAAGTAGAGTATAGTTTTTTTTTTTTATATGTTTGTACATAACTTCCGATTTGGTTTTCAGGTAGATAATTGAACAGGAACTTGCCACAGATTGGTTGCCCAATCCCAAGCCAAGTGAGTTGAGGTTGCTGGCCCGCTGCGTTCGTTTGTCGGATGCTGTCAGGTTGCAACTGGCCAACAGCCTCGTAAAGTTCCACTTGCAAACGGACGCAAAGTTATGGCCAAGTGCGCTGGGTTGTAAAACGAGGAACCCTTAACATATTTATGCCACTCGCCGAAAGGGGCCCCATCAATGCCAAAGCAACGGTAGCATGCAACAGGTGTGCGCGCTCGCTTCACGCAACGCAAGAGCGGCCGAGATAGAGTCGAAGTCCGAGTTGGAGTTGGAGTTGAACTTGCTCAGGTATTTATTAGCAAAGTCGACTCGTTGGCTGATCTATTTGGGCTTCGATTGGAGCGGACCAAGTCTAATTGGCAACTCATTAAAATAATTTCGTGCCACATCATGGACAATGGGCAGCTTGGCAACTTCTGGCTCGTCACATTTTGGCATAGAACATGGCATAAGTTTTTGGTTTTCTTGGAACTTTTAGGACTTGACACGAAAACAACAACAACGCAAGCAAGCGAGTGTAGCCGAGAGGCACAACAACTGTTGCAGCTGCGCAAGTGTGCAACAGTTTCCATGGAAATGCAAACTGGGCTTGCATGCTGTTGCTGCTGCTGTTGATGTTGATGTTGCAGTTGCAGTTGCAGTTCGCCAGCAGCAGGAGGCATACGAGATACATCCATCAGATACAAATGGCTGCCCGCAGATGTAACCGCCGCCAACTCGCTGCTCGCTGATCTACCCGCTCTCCCCGCTCCCCGCTCGCTGCTCGCTGCTCGCTGCACGCTGCCCGCTTCTCTCGTCTGTCAGCAAATTGTAATAATCGATCTGTGGCAAGATGATTGATCATGCGACAAAGCAAGCTAAAACCAATGGAGATTTATGGGGTTCATGACGCATGCAACACACACTGCACTACACTCCACTTTGGCTATCTCAAACTGCCCCCAAATGTGGCAACATCATTTAATCGCCATAATGCATTCTCTACTTATATGCTAATTTCGTCTCCTGCTGCCAATTGCCACCTGCTGCAGCTTCACTGCTTCATTGCCACGCGGTGCTAAATCATTGGAAAATTGAAGCTGTTGTTGTTGCTGTTGCTGTTGCTGATATTTGTGTTGTTGTTGCTGTTGCCCGTTGGCGTTGCAGCTGAGCATTTTGCCACAAACTGTCGCACAGTTGCATTTTTAATTGCCCAACAAAAATGCCGAAAATAAACTGCAACAACTGAGCTAACTGAGGCAACTGCAAGCCTGGCTTTATCTAACAACGTATCGCTCGCTCGTTCGCCTGGCGGAGGCGATGGCGATGGCGGCCACGGTGGGCGTGGCAGGCATTCGTGCAAAACCAAAAGCGGCCCAAAATACGACTCAATTAACAGTCCACACAATTAAATTAAATGCTCGCATTTGTTTTCAAATTGAGCAATTAAGAAATGATTTAGCGCATTTTTGTGGCTCCACTTTTTGGCAACGAGCCTCCTGTGGTTGTTGTTGTTGTTGTTATTGTTATTGTTAGTATCTCTTGGCAGTGGGCGACTCTATTTTTGGCGACACATATTCAACTTTGATTAAATGCAATTAATTAACAGCAGTTTATTTTTTGGACTTTAATTATTTATTGAAATTGTATAAATAGCTTCTCATTTATATTGTGAATCATACTCAATACTCGTTTCGCGAAACTATTTGTTATTCATGACTGTTTAAGCCTTGACATGAATGTGAAAACTATTTATAGTGTCGATAAAAAAATATAAAATAAAATAATTAATTTAATTACTTATTCAAAATAAAAATAATAATATTAATAAATATAATAATAAATAACTAATTAATAAAAATTAAAATAATAATAATTAAAATGATAAATAATAATAATAAATATAATTATAAATTACTAAAAAATAAAAATAATAATATTCACAATTAATAATAATAATAATAAATATATTAAAGTTAATAATAAAGAAAAATAATATTAATATTTTTAATAATTATAGTAATAACAAATAGAAATTAAAAAGCATTTAATTCACATAATATAATAAAAATTCTTTTAATAAAAATAATAATAATTATCATTAAATAAATATCTGTATATTTATTTATATATATTATATTGTATATTAATTCGAATAAATCAGTAATTTTAATAGTTTTTAATAACATAGTTTGAATTAAAATTTAACATTCATAAGTTTTAATTTCAAACTTAAACAAATTATAAATTTTTGAATTCTTTTTCAATTACTTGAGATTCTGTCTTAACCCCTGCAACCCTCAACTGTCGTATTTCTCTGCAATTGTCTGAAACAGACAAAAGTTAAATGAAAGAAAGCGAGAAAATAAGCAAATTATAATTTACAGTTGCTGGCCAGGGCCAAAAGGAAGTAGCATATGTGGGCCAAAGAGTCATGAGTATCAACATAAACTTGAGCAGACAAACAGATGAGCAGACGAGCAGCAGTTGAAGCCCTTCTCCCCCGCACTAACCCCTCACATATATATATTCATTACACACTCGTTTACGAGTCTTTATACGCAGCAACATATGGAAGAGTTGAAGCTAAAGAAGCTGAATAAAAAGGTAACCGAGTTAAATGACAAATTAAATAATGTCAGCAACGCGGCGGTTGGCAAAAGGTTAAAGCCATAAAAATAAGGGCCACATTCGCATATATGTATGTGTATGTGTGTATGTGTATGTGTACTCAAACTCACACTGAGTATTCGCCCAAAAGTCAATATAATAAATTACACGGCGACAGTGGCGATAATCAAATGAACAACAACTGCAACCAATAAAAAAAAAAAAAAAAAAAACATATAAAGAGTGCAACATGCGTTGGTCAAGCGGCATTTGTGACTCTTCTTTAGTTCTTTTTTGTGCTGTGTTGTGCTGCTTTTTTTTCTGTTGCCGAAAGTCGTTAAAAAACGCACAAAATTTTTGCAGCGGTTGCAAAATTTGCAGCAAAATAAAAATACAAATAAAAATTAAATTGAATGCGCAAGCGCGCGGACAAGCGACAGGAAGATGGGAAGACAGGAGGACATGAGGACATGAGGACAGGGAAAGGGACAGGACCCCCAGCAGCGGCGCCACCAGATACAAGATACAGATACGACTGTGAATGAGCGAGTGTATCTGAATGTGAATGTGAATGTGAATGTCGTATGTGAATGCGTATGTGAATGCGTATGTGAATGTCAAGATGTCGCTGCTGTCGTTGCGTTGCGTATGCCGAATATTTCAACAGAAGTTTGGCACAGAATTTCACATGAATTTTCTGATACTTAAAGAAACGAGGGAAGGGTAAGGGGGCAGCATTCAGGGGTAACCGTTTGGTTAACTTTTGGGTCGTAGTTGTGGGCACAACAGTTAATTACATTGGTGAACCTTGGCCAATTTTTGGGGCTTGTCTCGAAATTTGTTGCGCTGACAAGTGAGTAATTTAGCTGTCTCTCTCTTTCTCTTTCTCTCTATCTCTGTCTCTCTCTCTCTCTCTTTTCTACACTTCTCATTAGCGGGCGGCATTTGGTTTGAAATCCTTTTAGCAAGTTTAGTTTGTACTTGTGGCCAGCAATAGCAACAATTAAATGCAATTAAGCCAATTGAGTCGTCAAACAAAATGTAAATGCAACTGCAAACTGTATATCTTCTCTTTTTCCCTGCCTCTCTCTCTCTCGCTCTGCTTTACACAACTCTACATTTCCTCTAGCTCTCTTCTCTCTGCTCTGCAATTTATGCAGCGCTTTGGGCCATTGTCTGAGCCTTTTGTGCACCTTTTTGGTCTAATTAAGCGCCACAATTAAGTGCAAATGCGCGCTGTCTGTCTCTCTCTGTGTGTGTGTAAATGAGTGTATATGCTGTGCGTGTGTGTGTGTGTGTTGTGTGTAATGTGAGCCGTAATTACGCACTGCAGACGTTGCCGCATTTGGTGCCCTTCAGCAACTGCCACACACTCTTTTTTTATGGCCTCACTTTTTATGTTTTACATAAATTGTTCTAGCCAAGAGACCGACGAAATGTTGCAACTGTTAATTTGTGGTCAATACCAATGCGTTGCACAAGTTGTTTATTGTTATTTTGTTTGTTTATTTTGTTTTTTTTTCTTTTTTTTTGGTTTGTTTGGTAAATTACTTTTTCGACAGGTGAGAGAATAAACAACAACAACAACAACAACTGCAATTGCCACTGCAACAACCACCAGTTACTGTATGTGCATACTGTACAGTATACACTCTGCATCATTAGCGCTGGGCTCAAATTACAACACGAATAGTTGGCTACAGACTCCTAATGACTTAATTTTTATTTGTAAGCAGGTTTTCCAAATAGGGGAAAGGCAAATAGATAATTACAAGCACTGAGAGCTAATTACGATAGGAAATTCAATTTTAACTTTTATTTACTATTGATTAGTTATTAATGGAATATTTTGATTTCATCTAGAATTTTAGCAAGACTGGTAATTGCGACAACATCTATGTATATTATTTAATTTAAACTATTTATATTAAATATAGAAATAACTAAGAAATAAAATCTTTTTAATTTTAATCACAATATATGTTTCAAGTGTGGCACTTCTAGTAACTTTTCAGGCAATATAAATCGATGAATATATTTGCAAATTGTTGAGATAATTAAGTTCAATAAATAATAAAATAATTTGGTCAATATAAAATTAATTTAGATATGAAAACTGCATGAAAATTGTTATAGCTTTGGTAACTTTTCAGGCAACATAAATCGAAGATACTTAAAAATTCTTGAAAACATTAAAATGAATCAAAAATAAAATAATGTTATAGATATAAAAATAAATAAATTAATAAAACAAATTATATATTAGAAAATTCTTGAAATAATTAAACAGAATTAATAATAAAATATAAAAATAAATTAGGGATAATAAACGTATCAAGATCGTTTCTATTTCATCAATTATAAAATGTAGTTGTTGCAAGTGTGGCAAGACCATTTCTAGACAAATTTAATGCCACTTCAAGCAAAGCGTAGTCGCTTTCGCTTTTCGTTTTTTAAATTAAGAAAGTATTCATTATTGCAAATATTAGAATTAAATTATAAATCAACACATAGCTTAAACTTAGAAATATTGCAAGTGTAGCAGCATCGTTTCTGGCTACATTGAATGACACTTTAAGCCACTGCAGTTATTCTTAGCAACAACATATTCCTCACACAGCAATCAAGCATTGTGATTGATTTATGTGAGCTGGGAAAGTCCAGACAGCGGCACTCACTATGAAAACTTGCAGCATTTCCCTCAGAGTCTCACAGTTGCAGAGTGCACAACTTTTAGCTCGACATTTGCACCCTTGAATTGCACAATTTTCAATTTTCCGCTGCGAACGAGATGCTGTCTGCCAAGTTTTTATAGTTTTTTTTATATTTTTTACCAACTTGATTACTGGCATTTTGGTCGTGCACTTTTGCCAAAAAATGAAAATGAAAAAGAAAAAGAAATGTGGTGGGCCCGCCTTTTTGGCCCTGTTTTTTTGGCGCCCTGCCATTGAGTGACATGTCTTGGCAAGTAAAAGCCAAAATCTGTTTACTGTCAGCGGCAAAAATAAATTGAATCAAGCACAAAAACGAACAAACGAAGAAGAGACTTGAAATTGAATTGAAGTTGCAAGTTAAAGCTACTTGTAGAGTATTATTTGTCGATGTGAAGGCAACATATATAAATTCTAATTAGATGAAATTTACAGTTACCACATAACACAGAACACATTGATTAATTGCCAAAGACAATTAAAGCATTAACGCGCCCGGGAAAATGTAGAGGAAAACGCAGAGGAGATGGAGGAGCAGCAGGAGCATGAAAAATGATATAGTAGAAGCTCTGCGGCTCTGTGCGTATTGAAAGCGGGGCATTTCACTTAAGCCGCATGCATAAATTAAGACCTGAAGTTGCCACATAAATTAGGCATTACCAGCCGATAAGGATCGGATGCGAAAGAGAAGCAAAGCAAATTAAAAATCGAGTGTGTAAAACAGAAGAAGCGAAAAGAAATGAAATGAAATGAAATGAAAAGAATGTTGCCGCCATGACATGGTCATATGTCAGAGACCAAATCTACATACAAGTTATTAATAAATAAAACCAAATAAAAAAGGGAAAAGAGAAGAGAAACAATAAGAACTAAAAGTAGTAGCAATCAAAAGAACTAGAAGATTTAAAGCTCATTTAATATGCTAAAGTTTTGACAGAGATTTGCATACAGCCTGCAAGTTCTCCATAAATTCCCGAGTGTTGCCGCAAATGTCTCAATTATGAAACGAAACGAATCCAAACTAAACTGAACTGAACTGAACTGAACTCAGCTCCATTTGCATAACAATGCCAACAAATTATCATCATCAGGCGAACCTAAGCATTTCTTTAATTATTTCGAATTTATACAAAAATATTTTCAGCTATTTATCTAATCGTTGAAATGTCTTAATTGAATTTTATGTTTCACCAGAAGAAAGAAATGGTACGAAAGGAAAACCTTTTAGGCATTTCTTAACGTGGGGTGGGGCTAAGAAGTGACAACAGTTTTATATGTCACACGACTTTCAGCTTCATTTCCATCCCCATTCCCAGTTCCCATTCCCAACTCTACACCTTCAGCTCTGCTCTGTCTGATGGCAGACGGCAACGAGCTGCTCATTAGGTTTTATCACACAAACATTTCACCTTTTGTCCTTTTTTTTTTTTTTTTTTGGTGTACAGGTAGTTTTTTCCCCTTTGGGCAGAGCAGGTAAATAAAGTCAATTCCTGCCACTTTGATATATGTATCCATTGTATAATTCTCCAAACAGCTCTATAGAAACTTCTTCCTTTGCTACAATTTGTATAGAGTGGAAATCTGTTTAGAAAGCATGATAAATTGTTGCCACTGCCTCACTGATTAGTTGGGAATTACTTAGTATTAAGCAGCATTTATCAAGTAAGCTAAGTTTTAAGGCAACCTATCAATGCCAGAGAGCTCAGCCCCCACTCCCAGTCACCCACTCTCTCACTATACAGTTCGCTAGCTCGTTCTCAACTTGAGAAGACAAACAAAAACTTTGGCAGTCAAATGACAAATGGAACCGCATAGAAAACTCAAGCAATGCTCCACTTGCCAGGAAATGAAAATAGAGGCGTTGGCTCTATATAAGCATAGAAACAGGAGGTACAGGAGAGTGTAGAGCGGAGAAGGGGGAGTGGGAATTGCTTGCATATTTTACAATATTTATTGCTTAGGCTAAAAACTTTTTGCCAAGTTGAATTTTAATTAGTTTTGTATATATGGCTTTTGCATTTCCACAAAAACTTGGCGCAAATATAAATCTATTGTCTGTGCAAGTGTGTGTGTGTGTTCAGCCACACAGCCACGCCCACACGCTCTTAGCATACGCCCTAATTTGCTGTCGCAACCATTGTTGTGGCAGCGGCGGCAATTGGCAATCTGTATTGAGCTAAAGCTAATGTTAATGTTGCCAAAAGACAATATAAACAAATGTAAATTTGCTGATTAAATGAAGCGCAAAATAAATTTTAAAGTGCTACTTCACCACCCCCCTCCATTTCCCTACCACATCCACCATTTTAGCCACTTCTCATTTGACTTGTTAATTTGTGCAGAAATCTGATTTTATTTTCTCATAATTTCTTTTCTTTTTGTAGAAAATATTTTGATGTTTTATTTATGAGTAGAACCTACGCTCTGCCGCCTCCCTACATCCCCCTCTAGGTGCTTTATTTTTGGATGACCATAAACCTAAAGGCGAAAAGACTTTTCCAGCGGTTAATGGAAAACTTATGCACTAGTTAACAGTTCTGCTTTTCATTCAGCTGATAATTTATATGACGCATTAGCGAAGAACTCAGCGAAGCGATTTAAGTATTTTATATTTAATAGTTGATACCCTGTAAAATTAGCAGCAGGGCATGCTAAGGCTGTCATGAGAAATCTGCTCAGAAATCGAGTCATCAGCATTAGCAATTGAGTTCATTTTGATAATGTAAGTTGAAATAAATATTTTCTACCTTTTCCAATTATTTCCCCAACATTCTCAAGACTTAAAGTGCCTAGCAAAGAGTTAACTTTAAAGCTAAAGCCTTGATTCCTGGCGGACATATATATTTCAAACTCAGCTTCATATTCTGCATATTTCACAAACATCCAGTGCTGAATTCAGTCAGAAAGAACAAGAGAACTAAGCAAAACTCTGTAGGGTATCATCTCGTTAACTCACTTGCACCTTAATAAATATCTTGAATAGTTTATCGTATGGAGAAAGTATCTATAGAAGTTCTTATCTATAAAGGCAGCTATCACAAATAGAACGACTAGTATTTCTTATGCATGTTGTTGACACAACTCGGTAAATAATAAACCGAAATGCAACATAATAAAAGACAATTAAATAAACAAGACAGAGGTCGTAAAAGGGCACACATTTAACTGTTGATTCATATCGCTCGCTATGCAAATGCAAATGAAAAATGTAACTAGACAAACCCAAAATGTTAAGGCCCAGGCCACTTCGATAACATTCGAAGGCGAAGCCAAAGTCAACAGTTATACGAGGTTTATCTAGATCAACGCAGCGTCTAATCAAAATTTAAACAGTAGAACACAACGGACGACGACTCATAAAATGATTATAAACAGGGGGCTGACCAGGTAAAAAAAAAAAAAGAAAAGAAAAACAAACTAACAACTGAAACTAAACCAAACTGTGAGGCCAAGAAACATTTTCAACACTCGTAAACATATTTCAAATTAGTAGAACATTAGGTGTTATAGTCAACATGCGACGGGAGCTGATTCTTGTTGTTGTTGTTGCTGTTGTTACGTTGTTGTTACTTTGTTTACTCTTGTCGTCGTTGTCGTTGTCAGTTCATAAAAAAACGCTTTTATGATCTTTTGGCCAATAGTCCTCCAGTGTCTACGTGGGTTTTTATGACTTCAACCACGCAATTGCCACTCTCACCAAAATGCCACAACAGCTGCGAATTCAAATGGAACGAGTACACACAAGACACATTGACCAGTAGACACACAGTGGACACCTGTTTTGCACCTTTTGAGCCATGTTCAATGTTCAAATCTATTCCAACCATTAATTGCTATCATTCAACACGATTCTACTGTTAAATTCGTTGTACAAGGAATTGCATTTCATTCAGTATTTTATTTTTTATTTTTTATTGTAATTTATAATTTATTCGATGGCCCCAATTGATGTTTATGGCATCTTTACAAAAGTCCTTTGACTAACTGATCTTGGGAACTTGGTTAACTGCAGTTCGTGTTCGGCTAAGACATATACTATTTCCATGTCATTGGGTCACTCAGCACGTTGAAGCTTTCAACTCGATTGTAAACTAACAAATAAAATAAAGTGATTTTGTGAAATGTTACGAGTAACTTGGCTCCTTCGCTTAAGAGTTTTGACCAGTCGAAACAATAAAAGAAATTAGATTTGTAGTTATTTTTTGTAGTATTTTTTCTAATTTCTTGTTACTTTTTTTATATTTTTTTAATTTGTGTTGCATTTTTTATGTTTTTAAAATATTTTTTGAATTATGTTTTTTATAGTAACATTAGAATAGTAATTAATTTTACATATGAATGGCGGGCAGTCTGGCAACGCTGCCACTCCTTCGTAGCATAAGAACAGTATTATAATTTTAAGACAGCATTTCAATTAATTTTTATGAGACTGTCTCACTCTTCATTATATGGACAGCATACCCAAAGACTTGTCAGTCTGGCAAGTCTGGTTAACACAAATAGCTGAGAGGACAGTAAATTAATCTAGCAGCTTTAGGTCAGTCTAATTTGCTGTAATATACATAAATCTTCCTGCTCTTCCAGTTGTAGCTTCTCAAGCTAAAGTCTTTAGGCAATTCGTTCCCATTTTCTTGCTTTTACAGTTGAGCAATTTTCCACCTGCTTGCCCAGTGACCTCATCCATTCATGCAGCTGAAATATTCTAAATATTCTAGAATTGTTTAGATAATAAATATGAAATTCGTGGTTTACTTTAGGCCCGAAATTTTAATGCCGTCTGATAGTCATAATTATACGCGCATGGATTTTCAATTAGGCGATATTTATGTGCATATTTCGAATACTCACGGCTCATTAGTAAATTAGATTTTCAGCACTAAAAATAACACCCACTTTGCACTGTGCCTCCCTCTTCCCTTTTCCCACTTTCTTTCTCTCTTTCTCTCTCTCTCAGTCCCTCTCTTTCTCGCCGCTTTCAACTCCCGCATGTTGGCAGAGTTTCAAAGAATTTGTCGCCTCGCTGCAAAATTTCGAAAGTTTGAAAACTGAAAACGTTTTTGTGTTATGATGCGATGCTAATGAGCTTGCGGGGAGGGGGGGGTCGCAGCATAAGGAAATTGATTTTTAATTTTTTTCTTTCATTGCAGCCTACAATAAGAAGAAAACAAAAACAGGAGAAAGCTGTACAGAGTTCCAAGTCGAAGCAGAAATACTCTCAAGTGAGGAGAAGTCAAAATATAAGAGATTTGAGATATAATATATATTTATAATATCTATTGATACTAATTGTTAATATTAGCTATATGTTAACTTTTTAGCTGCTATTTTTAACAAGTTTCTAGTACTAAATTGAATCAAAGAAAATGAGTCTCTGTGTGGAAGACGCAATATGAGATAGTTGAGATTTTTATCAAGTTTTCAAGATGCGCGGAGTTATAATTTGAATAAAAGGAGAGTCAACTATATAGAGAGTCAACTATATAGAGAGTCAACCTAATCAAGTAACTATACTCATCTGAAGTTACTGCAACTCTATTTCCTCTCAATTTATTGTTCTAGTTTTTAGTCCTAATTTTATAGAGCTCAACAAATATTTCTAAATACCAACACAGCATAAATAGTGCAGTCTGTACAATTATATAGTTTTTCTTGCGAAAATGTGATATACCCTATGTTAGGGTATAACAACAACAAATGGAGCCGCCAGTTATAAGCGTATGTTTATGTTTTGGGCAGGAAAACAGCGTCTACAGTTTCCTTTGATGTTGTTGTCGCCGCGGGAGAGACAACTAAAGAGATAGAGAGAGAGAGAGAGAGAGAGCGAGAGACAAGGTGAGGGTATGAGAGAGAAAGAGTGAGACAATGTAGCTGTGGATTTCTTTTGCGGCGGCAGTGGCATGTTCTGCTGACGTCTCCTAGTATATATTTTTGAGGTCTCTTTGATCTTGTGTTGGGTTGCCCTCGGGCCCATTGCCTCAATAATTAGTAACAGCCAGCAAAAATGCATAAATTGTAATTAAAAAGTGAAACTATTTTAATCAGCTTTTCAGCAATTCTATTAGATTTGTCCCTGACTTGCGCTTTAACCTCTCTCTCTCTCTCTCTTTGTTTGCCTACCTCTCTCACTCTCTTTCTCGCTGTTGCTGTCTGGCGCCCGCATATGACAGTCGCGCTGTCTGTCAATGTGTATGTGTGTATGTGTGTGTGTGTGTGTGTGTGTGTGTGGTCCAGTTGTGTCTCCCCTTAAAGGCAACTCCTGTGCCCCTCTGCCACTCCCTTGCCAGTGCTGCCTTGTCTGCTGTCGACTCGCTTTAATTGATTAAAAGCAACAAAAGGCAGCGCAAGATGCAGCCGAAGACGACGCCACAATAAAAATGCAAAATGTAAACAAAGTTAAAAATATTATGCTGGCATCAACACACACACACACACACACACATATATACACACCATCAACACCCTCATATTGTGTCTAGAATATCGCTGCAATATCTCACTAAATGTGCTGCCTGTAATAATAATTTCTTCAATCTTCCACGCGCATCTTGTTTACTTTTTACCATTTACCATTTCGCATAGTGAAAACCACAAAAAAAAAAACTTAAACAAACGAAGTAGAAATTATGAAAATTCCATGAAAATAGCAAATAAGTTTTCTCGCTGCTTCGCTGCTTCTTCCTCCCCCCCAGAAGTTCCCCAAGTTCCCTTAGCTGCTGCCCCCTTAGTTTCCTCTCCTGGGGTGTGTGTTATGTTTACTTTTTATGGCTTTGGGCCGCAATGCGTTGCAACAATTATACGAGTGAGAGCACAGGAACAACAAAAGCCAACAAAAACAATCTCACAAAGCCAACACAACATGAGAAGAATTCACTCATTTCCGCTTACAATCTGTATAACCTCAGCCTTCAACTCCGACGCCGTTTTTAGGATATCCCCCCTCCATCGAGAAGAGGAGCAGAAGAAACGCGAATGCAATGTTTTGCGGTTTAACGTACACATTCCATAATCTGCGGATTAGTCAGATATTGTTCCAGTATTATGGGAGTGAGGCAGGCGTTAACGAGCAATTGCCACTGAGCCGGCAATTCATGGGCCGTGTCAGCGTAAACGATGCGGAAAAATGGAAAATCATAATTGTGACCAAGAAGAATTGCTCATTTCAATATAAAATATCTATCTACAAAAAAAAAAAATGAAACCAATTTCAACTGTTGCTTGCTCACGCTAAACGCCATGATGAGTTTGATGAGTTGACAGCGCCGTGGCGATGAGTTGACAGCGCTTGTTTGATTGCCAGGTGGCAACGCTGAGGTGTAATGTGTTAATGAGTTGCTTGATAAGTTTGCTTGAAATGTAGATATGTGTGCAAGAGAAAAGTATTTCAATAATAATTAAAGTAGTAAAAGAATGAAAGAATTTGTAATCTCTACGATAAGAAATCATTGTCAACTGTGGTCTTTAAAAAATTTATTAAGTATTATGTGCTCTTTCAGTACTTTATCCTCTAATCAAGTAAATTACTTAAAGTTGTTTGCGACTAATTTTCATTTGAATTTCGATTTTCTGCCGCCTGTCTTCAACTCCTCCCATAACTTTTATATCAGCTGCTTAGCAATTTTCATATTCTCTGATCTGCTTAGCTGGTTATCTGGTCCGAACGCCATTTGAAGGCACTTTCAATAGCTTTGTTGTGTGCATAAATCTGTCAATAATTGTTTCGTCTATGGCTTTACAATATTTATGGTGTTTGTGCACAATGCCATTATGCTATTTATGATATTGCTCCCCCCAGGAGGAAGGGCAGGCTGGCTGGGGCAAAAAAAAAGAGGGAAGTGTTTAAGTTGTGGTTCCCTCCTCCCCCCAAATACTACCCAATATTTAGGGCTTAAAATGAGCAACTTAAATTTATTTATGTGATTTTATGTATATTTCGCCACAACAATAAAAATATCAAAATAATATCAAAGTAGGGAGGAAGGTGGCCCTCAACAGCTGCTGCTCAACGGATTTTTGCCTATGTCATTGCTTGTATTTGTTGTTGTTGATGTTGTTGCTGATGTTGATGTTGATATTGTTGTAAAACATTTGTAAACGCCCAAAGTCAAACAGGAGTTTGTCCTTTTTTGTGGGTTTTTTGGCAAGTTGTTATTCTGTTTTTTAGCTTCCTTTTTTTGGGCCTGGTCATTTCATTTTTATTGTGTTACAAATTGCTGTAAATATTTGTGGAATGTTGAATTGTTACCCTTTTATTATTGTTATTGTTATTGTTGTTGTTGGGCTGAGCAATCTAAGCACAGAAAGGCATAAAAAGAGGTAAAGCAGCGCATAAATTATATAAAATATGCGGTTCGAAATAATCAAGCGGTGAACTTAATTTGCCATAAAGTGACGCTGGAGGTGAGAGTAATGGAGGCGGAGCTAGAGCTGCGTGTGTGAGACGATATATATCGTAGGTACAATTGAACTAATATTGAAACTATGCTAATGCCAGGGCTAATGTTAATTCTAATGAAAATGCCAAGGCAAGTGCTACTGATATTACTAATGCTAATGCTAATTTTAATACTAATGCTAATGCGAATGTTAATGATAATGATAATACTAATGATAACACTAATGCTAATGGTAATCAAAATGCCTCTGTTAACGATTGTCAAAGTTAATGACAATGCTGATGCTCATACTAATGCAAATGCTAATACTAATGCTAATACTAATGCTAATACTAATGCTAATACTAATGCTAATACTAATGCAAATGAATGTGAGGCTTAAACAAATTCTAATTCATATAGCAATATCTAATAACAATGCCAATGAAAATGCTAATGCTAATGTTAATGACAAATAATTCATAATGATGTTGATTATGATAATGCGCAGGTTGCTGCTTTTGCTGTGACTAATGCTAATGCTAATGCTAATGATAATACTTGTTAATTTAAAGAGAACCCCAATCGACAAATCCACACCTACTTATGATTAACACTTGGCCATCTCTAGAGGAAACCAGACAGTTGCCAACTACCTAACGAGGCACTGTGCAAAATTGGAGTTTCAAACTTTGTGCACATAATTTAGACATTCAGGCGGTTCGACCTTTTGATATTTTGTCAGAATTGTGGAAAATTCTGGGAATTGTCTGGGCGCTGGGACTGGGTCTGAGTTTGAGTCTGACTCTGACTCTGACTCTGAGCCGGGGCGCTATACAAAATGTGTCGCAAAACAAAAAAAAAAAAAAAAAACGAGCATTTTGTTGTTGTGTAACATTTGGCATTGTTGTGGTTCTTGTTGTTGTTAATGTTGTTGCTAGACAATTTTGCATGCCATTTGATTAATTGCCATGCAAATTATGGTGTAAATATAATAACATTTTATTCAGCTGTCAATTTGAGCGGCAAACACAACAAAACAAAACGAAATAAAAAAAGTGTTGGAAACTACAAAAAAAAAAACAAGCTTAAAAATCTAGACATGGGCCACAACAACATGCAAAGAGTCAATTTGCTAGGGCTCCCATGGATGGAGCGAAGTGAATGGCATTCGCTGCAGAGCAGGCACGACTTGCAGTTGAAGCTGGAGCTTATGTTTGTTTGTGGGTAGCGGAGCATAAGCGACTGCTCTGGCCGAAACTACCCGAAACACCTAGGCGCAAAATTAAGACATTAGTCAAATTTTTGTTGTGTTTTTGCTTTTGTTTTTTTTTGCTGTTAAAGCTGCCGCTTGATCCCTTCATGCAGAGCGTCAAAAAGGCAGCCGCAGGTATTTCCATGGAACTGACCAGGTCCCTTCTACCCTTCTACCCTTCAGCTTGCCACTAAAAAGTTCAGGCGAGTGTTGCAAATTAGTTGACACGTCGCTGGGGCAGGAAAACAAAACAAAAAGAGAAAAATTGAACGAGACGGTGACGGCGACAAACAGTCGGCATGAATAAAGTCATTTATATATCCAGTTCCATATGAGCGCCTGATGAGAAATGCTGAAATGCTGTTTGCCCCAACTCTATAATTAGCCTAATAACCCCGGTCAACAGGCAACAGGCAACGGGCAACGAGCAACGGACCCAGCTGCAGTCTCCTTTCACCCGCTATCCCCCCCTCATGTTGCCCACCGCTTCTTCTTCTGTATAATGACTTCAATTTGCGCTGAAAGCGATTCCTGGAAATCAAATACACCAAACGGCTAAATGCCATGCCATATTCCCCAAACCAGACTCGTAACCCTAATCGGACTCCACTCACATGTCTGTGCTAAGGCCCTGGCCAGGCATTTGGCCATTCATGATATTCGCTTTGTGCATTTATTATTTGGGTTATGGCCCCAGTTCTAACCACTTTTTAAGCGGGTGACTTTTGATTGTGCCCTTCTCTAATTTGCACTCGAAATTGTTATGCAGATGAGCTCACTCTATGAACGTACTCTATAAACGGAGTTCATACAGCCAATTGGGAACTCTATAAATATTAGCATGGATAAGTAATTAGATATGTTTTTCCAGGAATTTTCCAGGAAATGCAGTTTTGTTTAATTTTCAGCCTTTAGGGAGACTTGTTCCATAGAAAACATTTAAAAAAGTTTACAAGTATTCATTTAGAATTTTAACTGTTTTACTTTCTTAAAGGTCTTTCCTAACTTTTTTTAAACATTTTTCTCATTTAAACAGATTAATTAATCTTTATATTATTTCATTAATAACTTCTTATTAAATTAAATTAGTAAATTGTCTGGCAAATTCTTATTAATTTTACAACTCTTGGCTAGGTTATTAAAATCAATTTATAGTTTTATTAAATCTAAAATGAATTCTGCAACTAATCAAGTTACTTCAAAATTTCGTAGTTGTTCAAGCAATTTTCTACTTAATTTTATTTATAATTATATTTAATATTTATAATTTAATATATTTATAATATATATTTATATAAACTTGCTTACTAGTTACCTAGCTCTTTTTTAATGCAATTCTAATTATAACTTAAATTAAATTTGTCTGAAATCAATTATTATTTTTATTATAGCTTATTCTTTACTAGAAATCGCTCATCCAACTCTAGTGCACTTCCGTTTCCTGTTCGCTCTTTAAAAAACTATGCACAGCTTTCTTCTAATTGTGACAAGATCTTGAACAGATTTAATTCAATAGCATTTGCAGATTGGCTGCGGAGTGTATATTACTTTATTTCTTCTCAAATAAATTAAAGAAAATGCTTTATAAGCAGCCCACAGAAAGCAGAAAGCGTCTAGGCCAGGAGGCTTAATCATCGGCAACGGAATCGGGATCGGCATCGGTATCGGCAACGGATGATCAGCTTTGGGTTGTCTGCGTTGCTTCTGCACACGCCCACTGCTTTATATTAGCTCCCTCTCTGTCTACCCCAGCTCACTATCTCTCTCTCTCTCTCTCTCTTCAATTCGCTGTGATGTTTCGTCTAAGCCAAAGTTACAATGATCCTGCCTCCCCCCCTGTGTTGAAGTTCTTGCTGGGATTTTACAAGCGCAGAGACAAATGACTCGAGATGGCGATGGCTGCGATAGCGTGAAAGAGCAACGAATCCCAGAATCGAGATGAAGGCCTATAACAACGCCTAAGCCAAAGGCTGTGCCACAAAGAGTTATGTGCAAAATTAAATTTGCAAACACAAGGGAAGGATCGGGCTTGGGCTTGGGATCGGCAACGGGATCAGGTTCAGGTTCAGGCTACGGGTTTGGGATTGAACTCAACGCCGAAAAGCAATCGCGCCACGCACGCCCCAACATCAGTTTGATAAATTGATATCAGCGATCGATGTGTAGAGAAGTATTGTCTTCTCCCTGTGCGAGGAGTTGCCAAGTTTTTTAATTGAAAAACTCGACTACAATGTTAGCCAGGGAGATAGGAAGGGGGGGCCTCCTTAAGAAGTGATAGCGATATCGGCACTTACCTATCGAACCATCCAGAGAGTAGGCATTACGCTGCCAGGCCCACGTGCATAGATCACAGGTGGTCAAACCGTCAGCGGCGACGCTTTCATCCAGAAAGGGCGGACGTGGCGGCGGCGGCACAAAATGTCCATTCCACAGCCCAGTCTCGCTGGCATCGAAGGCCAGCGGCGAATCAAATGTGTCCACCTCAATGGCATTCGACCACCAATCATCATCCAGTGGATTATAACCAGCCCCAGCCCCAGCACCAGCACCAGCCGCATCTGGCGCTGGCAATTGACTTTCCATGCTTGGATCATGTTCATTCGCGGGCGACGGATGCGCTGCCAGGGAATCCAATCGAGAATTGGGAAATGCTGATCTCAACGTGGTTGTTCCATCCTGATAAATGTCAACGCCGCCTGCAGCCGGCAGCCGTGGAAACATTGTCCCAACTGGCTCCTCAGAGCGGCTACTTTATGGCAAGCTGACAAGTGTCTGTCTCTATCTCTCTCTCCGTCTCTCTCTCTCTCTCTCTCTCTCTCCCTGCTCACTCGCTGTGCGTTGTCAGCGGGTCACTGTGTGTGCCACATGGATCGCCTCTTGGGTGTTCCAACAACGAAACGAAACTGCAAAATCAAAAACCAAATATCGAACACATTTATTAAGAAACTTGTCACAAATTATTAAAAAAATATACAAAAAACTTGCTAAATTATTGCCAAATATTGTCAAATTTGCGGCAGCGGCAGGTACAACTTGCAACTTGCAACTTGCAGCTTGTTAGCACTTTTTTGAAAGTTGTCCCCAACAAAAATTGCTGAAGCTTAGTTAATAAATATATGAATATGATATAACTTGAATAACTTTAAACACATTGTTACTATCAACGGAAGACTGTGAATATGTGAATAGTTAGTTAAGCAGCTTGAGCTGTGGGTTGTGCACAGGTTATTGAGAGTTGAGCCATATTTTATATGTTTAAAAAGATTAATGGTGCTTAAAGTATTTTTAAATATTGATTAAGCATAGAAAACGGTACTAGGATTAAATGATTTTAAATTTATATTAATATACATATCTTCTATAAAACTGATAGCAATTATAGTTTAATATTTAAGTAAACATAATAATTAATTGTATTTATATAAATTAAATTAAATTATAAATTAAGCTATAAATTAATTAATATAAGATATAAGAATAATATATAAAATCGTCTATTTCATATAATAATAATATATTAAATAATATTTAATTTAATTTAATATTTAAAAGCAATTTAAGATATATTATTTACACAATTTATTATACATTATTAGTAAACTTTTTATATATTTTATTACTATTATATATTTTATTAAGGCTTTTAGGTATGAAATTAAATAAATACTATAGCACCTAGTAATTTAATTTTAGAAATTAATTACAATTAATTACAAATAAATAAATAATATGTAATCGAATATATTAAATGCAATTAAGATATATTTATAAGCTTACAGCATGCGTAATGAAATTAACTTAGCAATAAATAATTACTATCTAATCTAATAATTAATATAAATTTAAGATATAGCAGTTCTTAACTTTATATTTAGTATATGTAGTAAGACTTCTCTCAGTAGGCAGAGCTTATCTAACACATTAAGCTTAATATATCTGTGCTCGGCTTGCCACATGGTATATAAGGCTCTTGGGGCAAACTAATGATGCAGTTCCACCTTTCTGCATAAAGTCTACAATAAAGACTTCAAATTGCAGGCGACCAACATGGAAGGGGCGTGGCCTATGCAAACAGAGTCGCATTGTGTGAGTCAGGTTTACTTTTGGCTTTGTGGCAGCAAACAGCAGCTGTTTGGGGCATTTGCTTGCTGGTGGCCTGTGTTACACGACGCTGTTGTTGTAGTTACTACTGTTGTTGTTGTTGTTGTTGTTATTATTTCCGCCTGACATACATTAATCAATGCGGAGAAGGCGTCTGGTCTGTGACACTAATGAAGTATCTTAACAAGATACGAAATAGGCGATAAGCCTGGCTAATAAAAGCGTACCGTTAGCCAAATAGCCCGTTAGATTGCCAGCAACAAGAAGAATGGCAAATAAAAACGTACTTAGAGTCGTACTCATACTTTTAACCAACCAAGCAGTTCAATGGGTCAGCGTTACGTGGAGATTCGTTTCGATTTCGCTTCGTTTCATTGCGAACAAAAGTGAAACCTCCATTGAGGAGGAGCAGGAGGAGGAGGCGGTGGAGAGAGAGGACAACAAATGTGCTAATCAACTATGGTCAGGCAAGCGATCATCTAACAGAAATCATACTTATCTTTTCACTGTGATTTATAAGCCGGCAATTACAAGCCCAACTCGCTGATCGCCCATTATGCGGCGTAATAATGCAAAAAAAAAAACGAGGGAAAAGGAGGAAAAACGAGGAAGAAGGGGGGTCAGATGGAGGGAAAAGACTCTGAGCAATACAAGAAAAATACCAGACAATGGCCACAGCCGAAAATCAAAATAGTGAAATACCGAAATCATTTATCATAATCATTGTGATTGATTCGTTGAGAAAAGAAGTAAGAAATAAATACAAAAAAAAAATGAATAAAAAAAGTACAAAACAATATAAATATCACAAGTGAACAACAAAAATCGTATATTTATCGTGGGGTTATGGTTTATACGACGTGTTCAAAGGCGCCCGCTCATCAGGCATATAAACGTGGCTTATTCTTGTCTTTGCCATTGTTGTTGTTGTTGTCGTTGTCGTTGTGGTTGTTGTTTCACGTCTTTTGGCTCACGAAGTCAGTCAGTCAGTCAACTGCGTTACCTCCTGGCCAGCCATGATCATAAATGAGAAAAAACTGTCTTGATTCGTTTACTGACCGGTTAGCAATTGAACTGCTGCGTTGCTTTTGACCGCAGCGAATCAATACAAAGATTGAGATGACGTGGAGTGTGGGAAGGGGTAGGGGAAAAGGGCAATAGTGCGAATTCTTATAACATATTTTGTTACTGTACTTCCAGCATTGCGGTCAACTCTAAGCCACCAAATAGCTTTCGAATATTATTATCAATCATGCGTGCAGACATTTTATGCCACTTTTGCTTGCCGCGCGGAATTCAAAGTGTTTTTAATGGTTTAATTGTGTATTTTTCTTCAGTTCGTTGTATTTTATTTTGTAATGAAGTAAAGTATTAGACTGCACACTTGAAAAGCTTAAATAAACTACAAATAATAAACTGTTTATATATTTATATTACATATATGTTTGCTGTAATTAGTTTCATGAATTCTCAATTTAATTAATTTAATTCAGCTTAACGCTTGAAGAAGATCAATTGTTCAAGTAGATGATATGTATATGTAATGTGGCATTAATTAATTAATTCTCGTTGAACTTTACATATAATGAAAATGTTCTTCTGCTAATAAATTAGTTGATTTTTGCATCAGTTTATCAATTAAAAACAGTTTTAAAATTAAAATTAAATAAACTAAAATTAACTAAATAATTTAAATTAAATAAAGCACATTTTATCAACTCAGCCTAAAGCATAAATGGGGAAATTCCATACATGCTATAATTTGTAAGTAAAGATCACAACAAATATGCAATTAAATAAGTAAAAACAAATGAAAAAGTTCAAATATCAAGTGTTATCCACCGGAGGATGCCCTGTACATACATTAAAAGAGCTCTTACATACATTAATCCAACTAGGACAACTATATATATATCTTTTTATATATATAATATATATTAGCTCTAAATCATTATGCTGTCTTAAGTTGAGCATACCCCGTGTGCGTCATAAGTACAGGGTCGGCCTTTGCAGCTCTCACACACTCTTTTCACATTTACACACATTTCTGCTGCTTTGCCGTGTGTTTTCTTGATTAAGTTGTCGCACACTCTGCTGCTTTCCCTGCACCCTTGCTCACACCTTTCTCCCCCCCTTGCTCGCCTAACATGCATAAGTATTATACCCATATTTTGGCTATGGCTCGCTTTTGGCCATCTTTCATATTAATCACGCCGCATGAGTTGCTTTCAGCAGACAATGGCGCGATATGGCCAATACGCCAGAGAGCAGCTATAAACGCAATGATATTTTTGCTGTTTATCTTGTTTTTTTTTTCTTTTTAAGGCAACATAAGATACAGTTACTGAGAGTGAGACTGAGACTGAAGAACGGTTGGACAAGTTTGCAGTTGGGAGTGCGTTTCAAGTGCGTTAGTCGAGTGACTTAATTTATATTTATGAAACACAGCACGAACATTAACTGAGCCGCTAACTTTTGGCCAACATTTAGTCAGGCCAAGACTTGGGCCACAGGCACTGCAAATTGTCGAACTGCCGAACTTGTTGAAGAGTTATGGCTTTGACCCACAACATACCAAAGAGACATTGCGACAGAAACACACACACACCGTTCTGCTGTTGTTGTTGTTGGTTTTATGAGCCCAACTGGACTCCACACTGGCCGTAGTAACAATTTAGGCTTGTTTGGCGTCGCAGCCGGCAATTTTTCACATTAATTACAAATTACAGATTTATTAGGTATGAGAGCCATGTCTCGTCTGAGACGCCCCCTTGACCAGAGCCGAGCCTGGTCAGCTTCCATGCAATGCCTTTCCTTGTCTGCCCCTGTCTTTCCTTTTCATCCATTCTCTTGCCTCTTGCTGCTGGTACTCGACACTTGCTGCAGCTAGGCACAAACTTGGCTTAAATATTAATGAGCGCTGTAATTTGTTGCATTGTATGTAATAAATTAATTTGTGTGCGTCGTGTGGAGAGCGGCCAGAGCCGCATTGACTTCGAGCGCTGACGTTTCTAGACCGTGTGGCGCAAGCGTAATTTGCATATGAGGCACAAACCACTTGCAACTTGCCGACTGGCCAGTCAACCAGTCAACCAGTCAGCTTGCACTTCCCACTCTCAGCACAATGTGCAACAGAAGTGCATGAGTGAGGCACTCGAAAAGTACTTGCCACTAGACTGATTATAGTCAATTCGTTGAATTGGACCACCAAGTGGTGGCAGCACCACCAGTAACCACCACCAATAACAGCAGTGGCAGCAGCAGCAGCAGCAGCAACAACAACAGTCCACGACAGACACAACTTGGCTAAGCCATTGAACAGGGCAAGCAGCCCAGTCATTGTCAGCGTCATCCTCATCATCATCATTATCAGCATCAACATAATCATCATCATGTTCATCATCATCTTAATCATCTTCGCCTTCATCATTGGCAGTGGCAGCGACACCAACACAAAAACCATGCGTGTCTCTGCACAGTGTTGCGAAATGACCAAAATAATGCATAAACTTTAGTTTAAACACTTGACTTTGTTGTTAAGTAATAATAAGTAATAATAATACAAATTTACTTAACCAACACTGGTAAAGTGTTATGGTAATATTATTATAGAATTATGACAATTTTATTAATGAAAGCGATTTCATATTCTCATTCTCATTAATTTAGTTCCTAATGAACTAAAGCTGTTTCCATAATCAAAGAGACTTGTTTAAGACTATTTAAAAAAATTAAACAACACTGGTTTTCAATGAAGTCACTTGAGCGCTAACATTGCTGTTAATCAGTAAATTATTTCACTTTTCATCAAAAATTATGCCTGTCTAATTAACAGTTAAATATAATTAAGCAGCAATTATTAATTAAGGCATTTATATTGATGTAAAGCTTTGGATGTTCGTTAAATTAACGACCTTTTTCTAATCAAAAATCAATTTTAAAGATCTATTCTTTTTAAATCTATAGTGCCACAAAAGATCAGCAAATTAATAAACTAAAATAAGTAATTAACAAAGACATTGTAGTTAATAATAAAATATATGTTAATGATAAAATTAATTATAATAAGTTCATTAACATGTCTACTTTCTAATGATAACATTAATAATGCAGGAAAGTCACTTTTAATAGTTAATAATATAATTAAAAAAGACAGCACTATATAATTAAACAAGACTGTTTAATGAGCTAGCATTGAACAATGCAATTAATAAACAATTTAACAATTTTGCAATTGAATTAATGAATTAATAGTCATAGAATATGCAGATAGTTAGCCAACACTGGTCTTTAAGTAGTTAAGTAGTCCTGATAAAGTAATTTGTAATTTTATTACATTTTTCATTTTATTATTATATATTATTTGCCTTTGCTTCGCTTAACTTTTATTTTCATTGCATTTTCATCAGTAGTTGCGCCACTGTGATCTGGCAAGAGCGCCAGCGCCAATAAAAACGTAAATGGCGCGTGATTGTAAGGCGTCTTCTTCTAGTGGCACCCATATACATACCCCCACACACACTAACACACACCAACATACACACACACACAAAGCTACACATCGCCCATTACAACAACCACTTCAAGATGGCCACAAGAGTAGCATCTTATTTTGCTGCCTTTTGGCTTCGATGGCGGGCCAATGGACAACAGGGGAGGCAGCTGCTGAGCGCAGAGGAGGTGAAGCGGTGCAGCGGCAGTGTAAGGAATGAAGCTACATAATGAAAAGAGTGTGTGAAGAATTTTAAATTCAAAATTGCATGAAAAGTCGTGAGTCGCAAATAGCTTGTTGCTGTTGTTGTTGCTGTGGTAGTTGTTGGCATAGCTGTAGGAACAGACAGATATCCTACTCATCACTTGAGAAAATGAAAAAACAATCATAAACAGCAGGCAGTACACAGCGACAACAACAGCAGCAACAACAGCAGCAACAACAACAACAACAATGCTGAAGTGTATACCAAGTAAAAACCACTCGAAAAAATGGAAGAAACAAAAAGAAAAACTTGTGGCTTTGGTTTATGTTTGCTGCTTTGAGTTGTTACCTGTTGCCAATTGTTGTTGTTGCTGTTGTTGTTGTTGTTGCTTTCATTGCACTACACCTGTTCCCAAGCTAGGCAAGGAGGGGTGTGTGTGTGAGTGTGTGTGTGTGTGCTGCAAACGAATTCACTTTTGCCCACTCGCCGAGTCGAGGCTTAATAAAGTTATTATAATTTAAGCGTTTTGATTATGTGCCTGGCAATGTTTAAAATACCAATGCAAGCACCTATCGCTCCGCCCCCTTTCCCTTCTCTAACTTCACTAGCTTCCCTGTCTTCTTTCCCCCCTCCCAACAACTGCTTTAACAAGTTACAAGTTTACAGCGGGGGCGCTGCCTCCTTTGAGTTGATTTCTCTCCCTCACTCTCACACTCTGTGTGTGTGTGTGTGTGTGGGGGTAATCTTTGTGATTGGTTGCGATTTGCGTTTAATTTTGTTGCTGTAAGTGTTGCATGCACCACGGCATGCATCCCGTTGGCCATATGTATGTGCAACACGGCGACTGTGCCCACATTGCGGGGGTGCTCTTGCTGCTATGATTTTGTTTAAGTCTTTATTAGAGAGGCAACGTTGTCCGACTGTGCAACAGGCAACAGGCATCAGGCAGTTAATTGGTTGTGGCATGCTCATCTGTTCAACAACATGGCAACGCTTTGCCACAGATCACGCCACAGATGAGTAATGCAACTGTGGCATAGCAAACAAAGTCACTTTTAAATCAACTCTATCGCACTGAAAATCAAACATAACCTTACTTTTGATGAACTTAACCTCACTTTTATATTGGTATTGTTGGAGAATTACTTTTAGCTCAGCATTCTTTCATTCTAACCTCACTTTTTGTCAACTTAACCTCACTTTTAGAGCATTAACCAAGCTTTAAGTTTAACATACATTGTAAAGCATCTGTTATCATCAATTAATTAAACATAATCTCACATTTTGCACATGCTAACCTCACTTTAAATATATTTTCTTCACTTCTAAGCGGTAAATTTAACCTAATAACATAAATAGCGGTCTCTGCTCATTAGGAACGCCAATTAATTCAACATAACCTCACATTTTTGTCATGCTAACCTCACTTTTGTAGCTGAACTTAACCTCACTTTCATAGCTTGCTTTCAATCTAACCACACTGACACACACACACATACACTCGCACACACACTTTCTATGCCACACTGAAAAGGTGACAATTACTTTCAATTTTCCACCAACTGGTTGCCACAATTCGTTGCAAGCGATTGTTAAAGGAAAAAAAAAAACAGAAGAATAAAAATATATTTATATGTAGGAGATTTAATGTGGATGCAACGTGATGCCAAAGTGCTTCAGTTGATGCTTCAATTTCACTCAGCAAGGCATACATACAAATGTAGTATACTATGCCACAGTCACAACTCGCTGAACTCTTGCCCTTTATGTCGAGCATTTGTGCCACAAGGCCTGTCTGTGGCAAGCACTGAATTGTTGGAGACCTGCTGCCTGCTGCCTGCCGCCTGTTGTATGGCTATGCATTTGAAATGCCTGCAGCAGTGGAAAGTGCAACATGATCGGCAAGGGGAGCCATCGGATCGGATCGCCAGCTTCGATTTGTATCGCCTTTGTGGCACCATTGCCTGGCCATGCCTGCCGCGTGCTGCATAGATTTGTAACTTGCAGCGGATTCATTTTACATTGCGCTTTTCATATTTCATAATAGACGGCAGACCCAGACGGAGCACTGAGCACTGAGCACTGAGGACTGAGACTGGTTCGTGGTGCAGCGACCTACAGCAGACCATTGGGGCCTCGGGGGCCATTAAAGCGAAAAACGAAAAGCGAAAGTCGTAAAAAAAAAACAACAACAAAAAAACTTATCCAACGCTTTGTCATATGCAAAATCCACAAATTCCCAACCCAAGACTACAGCTCCAGCTTCAGCTTGAGCTCCTCCTCTCAGTCTCAATCGCAGTCGCAGTTTTTGCTTAATTTAATTTTATTTGATTTTTGTTTGACCAGTTGAAACAATGCCTAAGCTTCAGCTCAAATTCTTCATTTTATGGCATCGATTGGGCATGGTAAGCATAAGTCTAAATGGGCCCCCTTTCATCATATAACTATATATATATATATATATTTATATATATACATGTATCCCATAAAAACCCCTACGAAAATCGCTGAAATCTTTATGAGCTTTTGTCATTTTGCTCTGATCAAAGTCGCACGTTTGTTAAGTTGTCCGCAAAATCAAGTTTCGTTCGCTACAGTTTTATGACCTGTAATATATTTGCCAAAAAAAAAAACGAACGAAAAAACTTTTCAAATTGTCTAAAGACCAAAAAAAATACACAATATATAACAAAGGCAATAAACGTGCATTTTATTGATTATTCTATTTGGCATTTAATCATCAGGTTTACGAGCGCCTTTGATTAGCTATGAAACTATGTAAATCAATGTGAAGTAAAAGGCAACAAAATGTCATGAATAAATGGTGAAAAACACTTAAGCAAACTTAATACCCTTATTTGTTATAGTCGGCAGATCATAAGCATAAGAATATTTATAATTTAAATAAATTAAAAGTGATGATATATATAATATTATAACATAATTTAATAGAGCAACTTTTTGACTTAGAGAGGATTTAGTTTTAGTAAAATGTAAAAAGATTAATAGAATTTAAATATAATTGTAATAGTTGTGAAACTAAAAGGTTTTCTATATAAAAGTTGATACCTCAAGGCATTATAACTAGGGTAAATATAAGTTCTAGTAATCGCATATAGACCTTATCAATACATATGTTAACTATATTCAATAGACAACAGCTCTGCCAAGTTTCAGCAACATAACTCTACAAATACCCGAGTTCACATAGCACATTTAGGCATACAGAGCCTATTTGAACCCTTACAAATAGCACCACGCGCCAATCTCATATTATAATTCGTTCTGTCAGCATATCATAAAAAAAACTGGCTAAGCTAATAGGAAATTTTTTTTTAACGATTTGAGCAATAAAAGTTGCTAAAATGTAATTTATAGCTAGTGACTTTAAATTTGTTTAGAAATGACATAAAGTCTTTTGAAATTGATGGGTTGGTTGAGCAAATGATATACATTTGATACGCATTTTAAGGTTTTTATAGCATTTAAGAACAAAATCGTTTCGCAACTTGTTAACTTGTTCTGTTGATTACCTTAAAACGAATAGACATTCCAAATTCCAGTTCCATTCTCAATTCCCCCCAATTCCTAAGGCAATTCTCCTTTCGTCTGGCATTCGGTTAAACAAAACAAAATCGTGCACAGACATCTAATCACAAATAGAAAACAATATCTATGCTAATCTTGCTACAAGATCAATGACAATAAGAAGTTTAAACAAAAAAAAAAAAAAAAAAAAAAGAGGCCGAAAAACAAGACGAAGACAACGGAGGACAACAAGAACCTGTAAGTTGCACCACCCCACCACATGCAACAACTACAACAGCATTAACAACAAGCAACAACAACAACCACAACAACAACAACCAGGGACAATAATGAGCCGTAATGAGCAATGATCGCCACACAATTAGCCAAATTTCGTTTTGGTTTTAGCCAAACGATTCGAGCAATTTTTTAAGACAAATTAAAACAAAAAACTTGGCAAATAAACACACGAAATTAAACAAACATTCGAGCCGCTTTCAGCGCTGGCTTCAGCAGCCAAACTCAAGCGGAAAATTACAAGAAAATCGTGCAACTCTTGTTTGCTCAAAAAGGCATGAAAAGCCGCAGCCCCTACCGATCCGCCGCCCCCTCGCAAGTTTGCCACAGCAGCTGAAGACTTTCCAACAAATTTAAACGTTACATGCGAGCAGATTTCAACGCGATCATCGATTGAACGTGCACCCACACACACACACACACACACACACACACATACACAGAGAGTGATAGAGAGAGATAGAGCAACTGTGTGGCCACATGACGCAACTGCAACTCCTTGCCCTCAGGTGTTGTGACGCTGCAGCTTTTCACTTTTCCCGCCAGCCAATTGGCCAACGTCCAACATTCAACATTCAACAATTCAACGTCGAACAGTCAACAGTCAACAGTCAATAGCCAACTTGCAACAGCCAACAGGCAACAGGCAACATGCAACAGGCAACAGGCAACATTCAATGCCGAATGTCGAACACCAAAACTTAGTCATTTAGTGACTTTGTCTGCGCATTTTCACTGATTTCCCGCGATTGCCACAAACTGAAAACTGAAAATCGTAAACTGAAAACCGAAAACTGAAAACTGAAAACTGAAATAACTGCAACTGTCATTTTCGATTGGCGACCTGCTGGGCTTGCCCCGTCTTGCAACAAAACATTTGGCTTGCAGTTTCTGTTTTTTTTTTTATTTATTTTTTATTTTTTTATTTTTATTTTTTTTTTTATTTCAGTTGTCGAGAGGCAAAATGTCAATTTGCGTTGTTTACTTTTAAAACTTTAATTTTTGTCTGTGATTTTTATTTTGTGATTCGATTTTCTTTGCTTTGTAGCTGCATTCGTCGCGCCTTCAATTGCCGCAATTTACCAGGCCCTCTCCCCCTACCATTAAACACCCCACTGCCCCCCTGGGCACCATTAACTGTGCTATTGAGTGTTAATTAAGCGTTTATTCAGCATTCGGTGTCAAAGTTGTCTTAAAAGAGCCGAAAATTAATGCCTGTTATTCTGTTGACTGTATTTTCCATTGTTATCAATTGAAAACGTTAGCCGTTTCCATTTCCGATTACGATTGCGATACCGATAACAATGCCAAAGACCAAGTGGCAACTTCATCGATCATTGTGCAACCGCAGCACTAACAATTTGCCGCATTTTTTTTTTTTTTAAGCTTTGATATGCATAAGAATCTGATTGATTGTCTGGCCCATACAACGATTGGTTAACTCAATCATGATGCCATTTAATTGGCTTTTAATGACTCAAATAACATAGGAAATACGAATAATACGTAAATTAACAAAGCTCAATTTACATATTCGCATTTTATTGGCATTATTAGAGTCGTTGTTTTTTTTGTGTGTTTATTTTTTTTGCAAATTTTTAACATTTACATACAAAATTGATGACTAACAATTAGAATATCCTGTCTGTTGCTTAATTTCCGGTTCAATTAACAAGTTTCGTAGTAAATTTGACGACAAAATTTCTACAAAAATGATAAATTTCAAGAGTTTAGAAAAGCTGTTCAATCTTTTTAATCTTTTTATGATTAGTCTTCTGTACTTTATTGATATTTAACTGCAACCCAACATTAACTTATTATGCAGATTTCACAGCAAAAACTCGACTGAAACTTCAAGTGAAACTAAGTTAAACTTGGCTCAAAATGTACCAACATTTTGGCAACTTTGAGCTCACATTTTTGGCCTAACCTTAATGTCGCAGTGCAGGCAAATTGGAAATGCAACTGTAAATATTATCAACAGCTAGACTGGCTGCGTGTTGAAACTAAGCCAAGCTAACGGACGCAACAGACTGATAAGCATCAACAGCAGTCGACACAAAGCCCCATCCCCTTTCCCCGCTGTCACACGCTTACAATGTGCCCGTTAAGCAGTCAACTGAAGTGTGTGTGTGTGTGTGTGTAAGTGTGTGTGCGTGCAACCTGCTAGCTGCAACACTTTCAAACAACTTTATCACAACTGAATCTCAACGGTGACTGACTGAGCTGACTGAATGAATGACTTACTGACTGACAGACGTGGACTTGATTGAAATGCAAGGAGCGCGACGGCATGCCGAGTGGGTGGCAAGCTACTGTTGCATGCGTGGCCTGCTGCCATGGTGGCATGGTGGCAGGGTGCTCTGTGCTCTGTGCCTGGTGCTTGGTGCGTATGTATTAATTAGTGTCAAGTGTTGTCGCTTTGAGTTACGCGCCCGAGGGATTTGCCATTGCCGGCGTCATCATCGTTTCAGCCGCCGCGATAACACAAAGCGTTTGCAACACCAGCAACAGCAACAACAACAACAACAACTACTTGCAACTTGTTTGCTTCAGTGGCAACTGCTATTCCGTGTCCTGTTGCCCAGAAGTTGGCTCTGCGTAATCGATGATGACACGTTTTGCCTTTTGCCCATGCGCAGTTTTCTAGCCGCTTTTGTTGCTGCCACGTTGTTGCAAATTGCACACAACACACACACACTCACACACAAAATGACAGGCCAACTGCACAACATTTATAAACAGAAACACTCACACTGCCAACGAGTACTCGTATGGCTATTCGCTTTTGTTCAAACCACTATTTTAGCGCATCCAATTACATTTATTTGCTCGTAAACTAAAAAACTCTGCACAGCTTGCCACAGTAATTATCAGCCAGAGAGGGCGGCACAAGAGCCAGAGATGTTGTATACCCTATTAAAGGAACATACAGGCAATATTTTAAAGTATGAATCATAATATTTAAGGAATATTAATTTGTTCCAGGAATTCTACAAGTTTTCCCATTTTATAATAAATTGTTTGCCGCATTGCTAAACTAATCTGTAGGCTATTCAATTAATACACATCTTATCTAAACAAATATAAAATTATACGAAGCGATAGTATTTGCATAAGAAATCGATTAATTATCGATGTACAAATTTGAGAAACTTGCCGCCTGAAATAGACAGTTAATTATTGAATTCTGTCTGCGCGCACATTAATTATAACTCTCAGCTCACGCAGCTCTTACAGTGTTAAGATTTATGATTTACAAGTTGCTTGATATTGTCTTACTTAATCACAGTGGAATGTGATTTTGGTTAAAAAGATTAAAATCTTAGTTTCTAATTTGAATACTTAGATTAAGTATATATTCTATAGTATTCAAATAGTTCTGAGGCTCACATAAACAGCGGAGTTGGAAAACTTGATTGGTTTTAACTTGAACCTAAGAAAGAAAGCGTGAAAGACTGCAAGATACCCTGTACCAGACACGGCACATAAAATACATTTACAGATGCAGTCACTTAATCAAACTTGAACTTTAGCAAACGTGTCAAGCGCTTGCTTTTATAGTTTGTAAGGAAGAAAGTGAGCGTGCTAGACTGGAAGATGCCCTGTACCAGAGACGGCACATAAAATACATTTACAGATGCAGTCACAGATTGTAAGGAAAAAAGTGAGCGTGCTATACTGGACGATGCCCTGTATTCTGTTTATTCTTTAAATCTAATAAAATACTGAGCTCAATTAAATAGTAATGATTAACTTTAGCATAAGTTTATTTCTATAAATAAATTCTACTGCCTGTTACATACCTTCCCACTTAGTTATACTACTCATTGTTGCACATGCACATTGGCTGGCATTTAAAAATAAAATGGGAAATATGAAATTGTATTGGATTGGTGTGAAAATTGTTTTGGCCCGAAGGCGCAAGGCAGCAAATGTGGCAGCATTACTTATGTATGTGGCACCTTCATAAGGCAAACCAATAACAATATCTGTACACATATGTTTTATGCGGCGAATAGCGAATTGCAGTTCTCAGTTCGTTTTTCTAGTTCATGAGGCAAGTTGGCTAGTTGGTTAGTTGGCTAGCTGGATAGCTGGATAGCTGGATAGCTGGCTAGCTGGCTAGGTGGCAAGGTGGCAAGTTGGCAAGGCTAAGTTGAGTTAGTGGCAATTAAAATTCCGCTTCTAATTCGATATCATAAGCATGAAATTAAAACATGTTTTCTCAATCTGCGCTTAATTATTTCAGATATATGTTAAGATACGCTCAGGCTCAGAGTTGAAGCCAGGCTTGGTCTGTGCACATTATTGTTTAATAATCAATTAAGTACGTGTTGTCACTGACCTTCAATCTAAGCCAAAGATCTGTGGGGCTTTTCTTTATTATTTTGATTTTTTTTTTTCCTTCTTGTACATATACATCCACGCCCAGGCCTAATAGCTGCGGCAATTACCTTATTATAAAGCCGATTAACTTTTATTTTCTTCTATTTATGAAATTATAATTTGATATTTCAACATAGTTGTCAATCAAAGCCACGTTATGTCTCTAATAAGACATACAGCTGCCGTTTTCGGCTTTAACCATTGTATGCCTTTAACTGCCACACGTTGTTGGCCCGTCCCTTTGGCATGTGTTTTGTTGTTGTTGTTGTTGTTGTCGTTGTTGTTGATGTTATTTTTGGCTCGTTGTTAACTCTTTTTTTATCGCTTGGTCTTTGTGGCTGCCGTTTGACATGATGTTTGCTGATGGCTTCCCGAACCACACTTCACATAGGCATTGGGCCTCTGCTGGCTGCTGCTGGTTGTTGTTGTTGTTGTTGTTGTTGTTGTTGTTGTTGTTGTTGTTGTTGTTGTGTCCAGCCCACGCACTTGTCATAATAGATTCATTTATGATTTTATTTCGTGTGTTTCTCTGTTTTTCTTTATTTCCTTTTTTTTTTAACCATAAGCAGGTTGCTTTTTTAACTGGGCATAAAACGTAAGCTGCTTTGTGCTTTGAAAAAGCTTTTAATTTTTTGGTTCTGTATTATGTATAGTAAGACAGCACTCTAAAGAACTCAAAGCAGTGCGTTGAAGAGCCAAAATAATTATTATTCTTAAGCTTGAAGATTGTTTTCAACTTCAAGTTCTTCATAGCAAAACTAATAGATCTATAGATCTGTAAAACTATATATTTTTAATAGATATTATATATTATATATTATACTAAAAACTCATCCAGAAATTATATATAGTCAGAGGTATTCAAGAATTTCATTATACTTCAATATAAAATAATAATAAAATAATAGAGCAAAATAAGTAGATAAATGTCACAAATGTTCTTCATAGCATAGCTCTACTGTAGCATATGTAAATAGCTACTTTTTACGTACCTCATAAATACATGAACGAGTTCTGCAACGAAAGAGAATTGAAAATTGTATTTTCATATCATTTAAGCCAAAAAAAAGGTCACATAAAATTATTTTAATTTTTTAAACTATTTGAATTTCATTTTAATTAAGTGACCGTCGATTGTGCAATTTTAGTTATGCAAATGTACAGCTGTACCAAAAAGAAAACCACGCAAATAAAATTGGAAATTCACAAAAAATATATACAATATATATATTTAAAATTCAGAACTCAAAAAGTGTTGCATGCTTCAGGGCGCTGAAGCATCATCATCAGCAGCAGCAGCAACACATTCTAATGAACATATACACAAAATTTTTGAAGTACATGTCGCGACGATGACGTGACGCTTTTGCCAGAGCCCCCTGCCACGCCTCTAGGCCAACGTCAAGGGAACGTCTGCAAAACGCAATTGGACACAGAGTTGGAGCTGGAGTTGGAGTTGGTCTGTGGCTCTGTCTGTCTAGCCATGGCAAAGATTGCGTTAAATGCAGCTTTTCTTGTTGTTCTGCTTTACCTTATTGTTGCGCCTGCTGCTGTTGTTGTTGTTGTTGTTGTTGTTGTTGTTGTTGTTGTTGTTGTTGTTGTTGTTGTTGTTTTGGGGGGCAGGAGCATGCTTGCAAGTCTCTGAGGCGCAAGACAATTGAGTCTGAGAGCGTAATTTGCAACTGCCTGAGACACACGGCGGCGGCAATGACGAGCCTGCCTCAGGATGCAGCCCCAAATCCGACTGCCTGCCTCAAGTGCAACAGCGCTTAATGACTGGCCAAACGAGGAGGGGGGAGAAACTGTACAGAGGGAAGAAGCCTGTCTGCCAGTCATGCATCTACGCCTACTCCCCCTAAAGCTAGGCGACATGTTTGCCGTTGTTTTTGTTTTTTTGTTTTTTTTCTTTTTTTTTTTGCCTAGATGCACTTTGCATCCAAAGCTCTGCTGCAGGCAAATGCACCAAAAAACAGTAAAAAAAAAAACACATGCAACGACAACAACAACATGACGAAAAGTGTGTGTGTGTGTGTGTGTGTATGTGTGTGAGTGTGCACAGTAGCCAGAGTTGCAGCTGCAACTAAAGCTGGAGTTGGAGTTGGAGTTGGAGGCGTAGTTGAAGCTGCAAGTTGAAGCCGGCGCAGACATCGTCCTGTGGCATACCCAACAGGCGTTAATAATAATCTTTTTTTTTTTACAAAAATGCAACGAGCTGTTTTTGTTTTTTTTTTTGTTGTTGTTGTAAGGGTGAACTGCTGTTTGTCTACCCTGTAAATTTGCACACAAATGTTGCTCGATTTGCCAGAAAATACGCAAGAAGTAAGAAAGCAATGCTGCAATGCCAGCAGTTATTCTACTTTTAAATATTAAATTAATTAATATATTTTTATAATTTCTAATTTAACATTAATTATTTTCAAATATTATTAAATTTATATATGAAATTTATAAACTTTTATTTGATTTTATAATTTACTAAAATAATTTATGAATTCTTTTGGTTTGTGCAATTAAAATATTTTCTTTGAATTTAAGTTTAAATTAATAATTTTTTTAAATATTATTAAGTTTTTATCTGAAAATCTTAGCTTTTGCTTGTGGACTTACTATACTTTCTTAGTGTTTTAATTGACTTTGAAATTGACTGTAAAATTAATACAAATTTAGAATTTCCTGGCATGCTTAAGACTACACAGGGTATGCGCTAGTCGAGCTAGTCTTAGCCACAAATGCCTATGCAGTTTTGTGTTTTTTTTCTCTCTCTCTCTCTCTCTGTTTGTTTGTTTCAAGTTTTTCCTTTTGGGCCTTGGATTTCAGTATTTATTTCGAAAACTTTTTCATTTTGTGCAGTCAGACGACGTCGTCATAGAGAGTGCATTGACTGAAGTCTGCGAAAAACCAACAAAAAACGACAACAAAAATCAAGCAACAAGAGTGTAGACTGAGAGACTGCGACGGAGAAGCTCAGGCGAAGACTGCAGATGGAGTTGTAGCTGGAGCTGGAGTTGGAGTTGGAGCTGGAGCTGGAGACGAACGGCGAACTGCATCCTTTGTTAATATGTTGCGACATGCATTGCTGGAGGAGCCTGCGCCTGACTTGATGACGAGTCGTGGCATGCTGCAAGGTGCATATGCTGCATATGCTGGCATGCAACAAGGCTCAGTAGCTGGCAGCTTTTGTTTGTCTTGTGGGAAACGCTTTAGCGGAAAAGTTTGCCATAATTAACGCTTAGCATTTTGGCTTTGCCAGTTAAGTGGTATTAGTTCAGGCCAACTTTGCTGTTATTTTTCGGCCAGGAAGTGCAAGAGAAGTCGTTGCACTTGGCTAAGAGTAACGGTAAGGGTTCATTTTGTTGGCCACCCACCAAACGCACTTGAGCCTGGCAAGTCAACAAGAGCTGTCAAAGTCAAACAGTTGTTCTGACGTGCCACACGGTGCATGCCACTGCCGTACAGCTACTGCCGCATTTTTTTTTTTTTGTATTTTATACCCTGTTTTTTTGGCCACCTGCCCCGAAATGAAATTCGTTTAAGCGACGTAAATCATTAAAATGGCAGCCGCCAACGAAATGGCTAAAGAAAACATTTGCGAAATTTCAGCACCAGTGAAGCCTGAAACAAAAGGCACACACACACATACACACACCCGTGCACACACAGCAAATAAAATACATTTAATAGGAGCATTTCCTCTCTTCTTTTTCGCTTGAAAAACTTGCCGCTGCGGCAACAAGGACCAGGCCAAAAAGGAGCTGCTGCAGGAAACTTGCTGCGGATTATTTATTTTATTTTCGTTTTCTTTTTTTTTTTCTTCTTCTCCTGTATTTATTTTTTATTTCGTTGTCCTCCAATTGGTTTTGTCTCGGTGGTTATTAGTGCGCGGTTGCACGCGAATTTGCTTTAGTTTGTTGTTGTTTTTGTTCTTGTTGTCGTTGTTGTTGTTGTTGTTGTTGTTTTTGTTGTTGTTGTTGCTGTTGTTTTGGTTGCAAGCAAAATCCAATTAGCTGCTCAAAAGTTTCGCAAATGTGCGCAGAAATTTAATTAATGTTGACACAAGTTGGGCGCTGAATTGAATTTAAGCGAGAAAGAGAGCGCAAGTGTGTGGGTGCGACAGAGACAGAGAAGGAGAGAGAGAGAGTGAGAAAGATCCGCTGCGTAGAGGCTTTAGTTCTCTGCTTAGCAGCTCCTTTTCTCTGCCCATATTCAGTTGGATTATTATTTATATTTATTATCTCATTTATGACATTTTATTTTATGCTTAATTATAAAATAATATTTATTTAATATTCTCTGTTGAGAGTTCTTTTTAATTTAATAACAATTTATGTGCTTTTCCATTTATTTCCATTTTATGAACTAATATTATGTACATAATTTAGTTAACATTAACATTAACATTTTCTTTTTATTTTATTTTATGAAATAAATAATTTAAATTATTATATTTATCATATTTTCAAATTTTCAGTTAATTTTAATTATATTATAATAATTATAATATTCTAAATATTATTATATATTTCGCCAAAATTATTTTATTTCATTTGTTGTGATCTTTTTTTTTAATATTTAATTCCCATTTATAGCATTTATTATTTTTTATTTTATTTCATGAAACAAATACTATCTATTTTTAATATTTACTTTATTCACTTATTTAATATTTCTTATCATTTTATTTTTAAATAACATTTCTTTAACTAAATAATTTTCTATTATTATTATTATTATATTATATTTGTATTTATTACTTTCTGTTTTAAATTACATTTTTAGTGCTAACATAAATATTTGATGTTATTTACTGTTTTCTTTTGTAGCATTCCATTGACAACTCTTAAGAAAGCATTTACTTTGTCAAAGTCTTTTCAATTTGTCGACCTTCAGTTGACGAAAAGGAGTTAATAAACCTTTTGACCCACCTTTCACCAGCACCTGCCATTTCTTTAGTGCCACACACTCCATTTGTGCATGCCACACAACCGTAACAGTCAATAACTCAAACTGAACTTGCCACACACAAACACACAAACACACACACACACACACACACACTTGCCACATTTGAAATGCCAGAACAGTGTCCAGAAACGGAGCATGGCCAGCAACTGTGGCCAAAAAGCTGGAGCGGTGCTTCAATTGGACTTGCTTTCCCATTCCCATTCCCCATTTGAAATTGAACGCAGTTAAGGCAGAAAAACCAGCAAAATGTGCAGACAGTGGTGCTAGTGGTGCTGGTGGTGCAGCAGCTTTTCAAGCGTTAAAACATAAAAATGTCATTAACACTCAACAGATTTCTGGTGCGCCAACGGGCAATGGCCAACACCAGGTAACAGCAAGAGCAACAAACAGCAAACAACAAGAACAACAAATGGCTTAAATGGCCAATAACAAATTGTTGCAAATGCGCGTTGGCAAAAATAAAAAAAAACAATAACAACAACAGCCCAATGGGAATAGTTTTAAACATATTTTTTGTGGCTCTTGTTGTTGTTGCTGTGGTTGTTGCTGCTGCTGTGGTTGTTGTTGTTGTTGTTGTTGTTATTTCCATTTCGCTGTTGTTTTAACGTAGACGAAAATTTATTTGACGCTTAACGCGACTTGCAGACAAGAAAATGACACAGAAACCGAGTTAACTTCGAAACGCGTTTAACTGAATTTGCGAGCTCAACTCGCGGCTCTAAGCACCCCACATTTACCCACTCCTCTCCTCCCCTTCCCTCAAGCTCTACTTGGTAGATCGTTTATTGTCGTGCGGGGGGTATCATTTACGCCATAATTTTTCACAGTTGAATATTCTCCTTAATGGTTTTTAATGAGCGGTTGAAACACTGCAAGACAACAACTCGACTGCAGTTCGCCTAAATAAAAAGGTGTTGAGAAATATGCCTGATTTATAGAAACTGCAGCCTGTATTTAACTCTCAAATGCCGCTGCCTATTTCCCTGCCTCACCCTCTCCCTCTCCAACTCCATCACAGCTGTGCCTAGCTTCTGGGGCGTTACTTACAACCTACATTGACAGTTCCAAGAGCCAAGCTCTGCTCTAATACTCCCAAGTTTGACTTGAGATCTGCCACAGCTTAATGGGTTTCTGGGGCTGTGCCTATGAGAAAGTGACTTCTTACCAGAAAGTATAGATATTTCTTATGATGGCAATTTCGTTTTCACTTTAATCCAGCTGACTAGCTGCGCTATAATCAATGTAATTCAGCTGTGCAAGAAAAAGAAGAGCGCTAAGTATATTGTAATCATAGTTGATGCTAACAAGCGGTTCAGTCGAGCGCAACAGCATAATACCCTGTAAATAATTCCTTAATTTACATATGCATGAATCACTGTCATTCGCTGTCTCGCTCGCACACATGTGTCCGCCGCCAAGCGTTAACGATGCAATGCAATAATTTCCATTTCTTTCTTTATCTGCATAACTTTCTTGTTTGTGGATTGAACTTCATGAAACTTTCAGGATTGTTTCGTAATGCTATTCTTCAGACACCTGCTAAGTTGGAAGTGTCTACATTGAAAAATGTGCCTGTGTTTTCAAAGGAAACGAAGACAACTGTGGTAGTTTATTACTTCTAAAGCTGCTTAATAATTTTAAATTAATATTTATTAAAGAAAAATAATGTAGAACTTTGAAATTGAATGATAAAGTTCTTTCACAATTAGTGAATCTACTTATTGAGTGAAAACCGTTGCTAGAAATTAGCATTTATTTTGTATTTAAGCATAATTCGCTATTTATATACGAATTTAATGCGCACTTAATTCCGTTAAAAGCCAAATGTAACTTAAAGTTAAAGCAGCAGACTACATGAAATAATATGCGTGTAATAAAATTAATTACAAATTCTTTAGCCTAGCATTTAGCAGTCAGTTGGCCAGAAGCCATTCTTTAGCCAGGTAACGCCCACTTATCTCTCTCACTTTTGCTGGCAAACGAGTAGCAAAGTAACAAGTACTGCAAAACTGCAAATGGAAGCTTTAAAAGTATCTAACTTGTTTTTTAATTTTAAAGTTAGTTGTTGCGTTTATCAGATGGAAATGTTTAATTAATGTAATTAATATAAAATAGGTTTGCAGGTATTCTCATCATTAGCCATGGCTACGTGTATAATTTGAGAAAGAGCCACTTCCTTGCCTAATGCATTTTTATTAAATTAACCGTTTAGCTTGGAAATTAATTTTAATTACGACAACAAGCTGAAGAACTGCAGATGGAGATGGCGACGGCGATGGAGACAGAGTTGCAGTTGCAGTTGCAGGTAAGATATGCTTATAAATGTGTGTGCTATAAACGAACACAGAGCGGAAACAACAACAGCAACAGCAACAACAACAACAACAACTCTTGTTAAACAACCAACTAGCTAACACAGTGAACTGTGCGAGAACTCGGCTGAGTTGCAAGTGAAGCATCTTCGTCGTTTTGGCAATTGAGCGCGAATTCGTTGCCGCCACACAATTCACTTTTGCATCTCTTGCAACAACAGCAGCAACAACAACAACAACATCCTCACCGTGCCACACTGTGTTTTACTCAATATTAATGAAGTCATTAAGACGACATCTTCCCCAAGATCGCGCGTAATGCGAGCGAATTATTAACAACGCGCTGCTCTGCGCACGAAAACAAGCTCCAGTTCAGTTCAGTTCAGTTCAGTTGTGTGGCGTGTCCAAGCAGCGCCAACGCCAACGGCAACAACGGCAACAACAGCAACCAAAAATCCAACAAACACAAATTAATATACAAGCAACAACAACAAGAGACAGCGGCAAAAATAATAAAAAGTAATAATAAGAAACACAGGCCAAGCGGCTTTCATAAATTTGCATGTCGCTGCCATCGGGGGGCTGAGAGCGCTTACGTTGCTGTCGACGCCGCTGCTGCCGCTGCCGCCGCCGCTTCTGGGGGCGTGACAACAAGTCAATTCGCCCCAAATGTGGCACAGCCAACAACACACACACACACACATCTTTGTTGTTGTTTTTATTTTTCGGCAACCCCAGCAAAAGCAGCAAGCGCACATTTTTGTAGGCATATTAAACGCATGTTTGATGCCCTTGCCAAAGTATCTTTAAGATACAAAATGTATCTGGAGTGCAAAATTAAAACAGTTTATTTCTGTAAAATTTCGTACCTCTTTTGATGTTGCAGGTGAATAAAAATAGTAGTATTGCCTAGCAAAAGTATCTGAAAGATACAAATAGTATCATAAGTGAATAGACTCTAGCTAATTGTTACTTTTATTGATTTTAAGGCCTATATCTAAGATACTTTTAGCGGACTTGTTAGTTTAAAGATAGCTTAAAGATATAAATTCTAGCTTAAAGATACAAGTAGTAGCTTAAGCGAAATAATTAAGTCTAATTATTGTTTCTAACCAAAGTTTAAGTTGGTTTCTTGAGTTAAAAAAGAAACTATAATTATGTGAAAGATACATACTGTATTAATAATCTTCTTAAAGCATTTCATTTCTTTGCTAAAGTAGATACTTAAGCTTCAAGTTATCTATCTATAAATTTGTTATTGCTATCAATTGTCTAAGCTTCTGCTGCCGTATTGATTTAGTTAACAATTTGCTTAGCGCAGCTGAAAAGAGAGTTTGATTGCCTTGCAAAAGTATCTCAAAGATACGTATTGTATATCATATTAAATTACACAATATATATATACTTTGTATCTATCGATTGCTTGTCTTAAATAGGAAAACTGACTGGCAAGTAAGTATCTTATAGCTGCCTTATTTAAGCTTAAATTATGCGACTTTAACAACAGTCTAAGCTGTTTGCTGCTCAATAATAGCTTGACTTCAGTTTATTTACATCAACTCAATCACAACGAGTTAAGCTGAGATACTTTTAGTTGCCATTCAATTGCTTGCTTCAAACTTCAAACTTGGCCAGCTCTGTTGACCCACTCAACACCTTCATTGTTAGGGTATATAAAAAGAGCGAAAGAAAAGTACCGAAGTTCGTACATCAAAAGTAAACATGATGGTCGTTGTACTTTGCCTTCCTTCGTGTCGGCAATAAAATTGCAGCAACAGCGCCAAAATTTTGAACGCATTAGAAGATTGATGCTGGCAGCTGTTTATACAGAGCAAAAAAAAAACCCCCCAACCCTCTGACCAGGCCAAGCAAAGTGATTGCAATTTTGCCGTGTTTACTTTGTGCAGATTTTCTTTTTATTGGCAAACAGCAAAAGTTTCTTAGCGACAAACAAACAAAAACAAAAAACAAAAAAAAAAAAACTGAAGCGTAAGGAATGTAAAATGCAAACACAGAAAGGAGTTTTCCTATGGATTTTTTTCACTTTTTTTTTGGATGGAAAACTGTGCGGAAACTGGGTTAATAAGATCGTCGTAGTGACAGTGGGTTGCTGACTTGGCCAGTTCATTTTGAGCATTAATAAATAGCTGCTTTTAGAGCGGCGAGCGCTGAAACTAAAAGTGCCTCATTTATTATGCATCAAAGATAAACCTAACTGAGATTAATGTCTCACTTCAGAATGTTAGACAGCAGCGTTTGTTCAATGTTGTTTGTTGTTCTCGTTGTTGTTGCTGTTTGCTGTTGTCCTCATCCTCCTTAGCAGCCAATGACGAAGCAGCAGCAGCTCCAGACCAAGCGGAGTCACGCAAAGATCATCTTCCAATCAGGCCAATTATGTCGGCAGCTCATAAAAAACGCATTCGGCAATTATTATGCAGAGTCGTGTGTACTACAGTTAAGATACTTGTATCTTAAGTAAGTAAGTAAGTAAGTAAGTAGTTGCCACAAATGTTGCTAGTTCAATTTCTTACAGCAAATTGAGCTCCTTTTGTTGGCCCTCTGTGCAGCTGGCAAATTTGCAACACGCAAAGCCAAGCGAAAGTTGTTGAAATTCATTTAACCTTGTATCTGTTACTGCTGCTGCTCCTTCTCGCATCCGTAAGATACTTTTTTGCTCTACAACTAATTTGAATTAATTTTGTTGTCAACACATAGTCATTATGAGGATGTGAATTGTTAGCGAGCAATGTGAGAAGCACTTAAAAAAAGATGCAAGAAGCCTTAACTGCAGCACGCCGAACTTTTGATACCCTAACAAATCAAACTGAAGCTTTGATGCCTATGGCAACCATACGATAACGTAGTTCGATCTTAACATAAATTAGCATATATAATTCAGGCAATATTAAATGCCTAATATGTAAGATTGGTTAAGATATCTCAAGAAGTAACAAAGTTGTTCATACTAAAAGTGGATTTTCGACCGACTGTTCCTATGGCAACTGTATGATATATAGCTCCGATCCTGCCAAATCTGACATATCTACAGCCTGCAGCGAAAAGACGAGACTGTACAAAGTTTTAACGAGGCAGGGGCAGAGGGACAGCAAAACAAAGTACAGAGAGCCAGAGAAACTTGGCTAAACAAGAACATATGTACTTAAGAGAATATGCCACGCCTTCTTCAAAGCGTTACACATTACTAGTTAAATGTCTAATACCCCCCAACAAGAGTAGAAATGAACAGCAGCTTCTCTCGCTGCGTTTCCTCTAGAGGAAATGTTATAACTTTGCTTAACGACTTGCATGTAACAAATGCAATTTTACGAAGAACATGTTCTTGATTCATAAAACTACAATTAACAAATAAAACATAAATTATATACTGCATTTAACTCCTGCAGTAATATATAGTATGTAGCTTCCTTATTTGCTTTGCCAACTCCCAAGTTGAGAGTCATTTGCTTGTCGGCAATTTAATGGCTGTTTGGTTTATTTTCTGTTTTTCATCATTTTTGTTTTTCCTGGTATTCGCGTATCAAGCTCATCAAAAGTAATGCTTAATAGCAATAAACACATCAACATGCAACATGCAGCATGCTGCATGCAACATGCGGCTGACTTGTCACATCCGTATGACGACATCGGAGCAGCAAAAAAAAAAACGCAAAAAATATAAAAGAAATTCAAATAGCGACAATTTTATTGAGTTGTCAGCTGCACGAAGCACATGCAAATGCGTTACATGCCACGCCCACAACCACCTCCGCCTATGAATTATGTGACCCCCCTCCCCCCCACAACCCACTCCGCAGTCCCTCCACAAGTACACACCCCAAAATAAAAGAAAACTTAACTCAACTGCACATATGTGTGAGGAGCTGCGGCTAAAAGGATGAGGTGCTGATATGTAACGCCCCAGAGAACAGCCTCCCAACTCTCTGCAGCTCGTCTCCACCGCCCCCCACCCCGGCTATCTGCAGCACCCCCCTTAATCTGAACGCTTCCTGGGCAGAAGTCAAAGGCAATTTATATGAGTTTCATATGCATGTGTTTTAATTCGACGCTCTTGTTCATGAAAATTTGCAAATATTTATGTTAAACATTTTGTAGGCGTCTGTGTGTGTGTGTGTGTGTGCGGATGGGCGTGGCTGCAGCAATATTTATAGATTATTATTTTTTTCGTTTTATATAAAACGCCCACTAAACGTACTCAGCATATTCACTGTGAATTTCTTGCAGTGCATTGCGTTTGCTAACCCTTCTTCTAAGCGTGTATTTCGTATAATTTGGCAGAAATTAAAAACGAGGGTAATATACATATATGTACATATATATATATATATATATATATATATATATATATATATATATATACATATTCCTAAGTGCATTGAAGTGTTAGTATGTAGATTGCCCTGCACAACTGAATGCATTCGACAGACTCTCTCGTGCCTGTTCTTATATTGTTATGTGCTTTGCCAAACAATGGAAGGGCGTTGAAATTGACACCTCGAGTGTAAAAAACAAATAAAAGCAGCAAAGAAAAAATAAAATTAAAGAATATATATGTATACCTATATATGTATGTATAAAAAAACATATAATAAACCCTTTTCGACAACAGACGAACGAGCAAAAGGAACATATTAAAAACTGGGTCTGTTTTATGCCGCCTGCTGGCAATGCACTCAAGCTAGAGATGAGAGTGTGAGCAGCGGCAGGAAGATGCTTCTGCCAAAAATTAAGCGAAATGATAGATGTAAAATATATTAAAATATATATAAAATATATAACAGAGCAGCACAAGTTCACAATAGTATGGCCCATAACTTAAATTGTCTTCCGACTTTCGACTTGTCGATCTTTAGCTACTATCAACTCTAGTCTATTAAGCTATTGCCTCATTATTCTGCGGCTTATATGATATGTATTCAATATATTTTCCTTCCGGCAGCTAAAGAACCTTTCCTCACTCTTATCTCTCAAAAGTCCTATCGATGTAATGCAGCTGTCAATAATCTCAGTAATCTTCCGACTCTAAGCTGCTTCATTTCTTCCTATAAGCACAGCTTCCGCGGCAGCTGCTGGTGGGAAGCCGCAACTCAAGCTAAAATAATAATTCTAAAATTATTAAATATCGATAACTTAACGTATCTTTCACTCCTAATGAAATCTCTGCTTAGCTACTAGAATTTCTCTATAATTTTAAGTATTAGATCTAACTAACTAAATAACTTTGTTGCTGTCGAAACCATCTTAAGCTCATTACTTTGGCACACTTCACTCTCCAATCTAAGTAACTGTTAGTTTACAGCTACTCCCATCACTAACAGAGTGAATGTTAACAAGTAAAGCGCTTAGTAAATGTTTTTAAATACCTTTTAAGCTGTACTATTAACTTCAATTGCTAATTTCTCTATTCAATCCACGTTGCAGCCCCTTTGCACTTATGAACCGACGATAGTTTCCTACTTACATCTCTAGCAAACGACAGTGCTCTAGCAGCTAAAATAAACTGATAGTTTTTCAAGTTTGTGCCATCTCTAACTTATGCAAATAGCTGCAGGGCCTTTGCTGGGCTTGACGAACGACGCGCGTCTGTTGCGGACACACTTTGGCAATTCGTTTAATTATTATATTATAACGACACATGAACACACAGCACACACACAAAGCACACATACACGCAGAGAAGACACACACACAGCTGCATAATAATAAAGAGGAAAACGTCCATAAAACGCTGCCAGGAAACTTGTGTAATTCATATCGCATAAAGCAGAAGGACAGAAAAATTGTGCGAGCGAAGGGGGAGGAAGCAAGCAAAGTCAGTTCATAACAGCCGCAGGCAACTGTAAAGACACACACACACACACACATACACACTCGTAGTTGGCATTTACACTGACTTTGACAATCGAATCCGAATTCGAATCCCAATTCGTATCTGAATCCGCTTCCAACGTCCGTTCGTTGTCCTCTGCCTGAGCATATCAATTGCATTCACAACGTTTCGCTTTTTTCTTCTCCCTTTTTCATTACTTTACTTTATTTCTTTTTGTTTTTTTGGTGGCAAAACCACAAAATTACATTGAGTCGGGTAGGTAGGTAGGTTGGCCAATACCAATAGCAATCTCTACTTATCGCCGGGTTGGCCATGTTAATTTTTAACCTCAGGCTTCGCCAAATCGAAAGCTGATCGTATAAAATTACGCCTGACAACGGACGCTGAGAACCGCAAAAGTTGACACTCGCTGGGTGCCGCCTCTCAACTTCAACTTGCTGTTGTTGTTGTTGCTGTTGCTGTGGTTGTTGTACTCGAAATTGTCGTAGTTGTTGTTGCTGTCGATATACGTATATAGATTACATATAAAGATACTGAACAGTGTGCGATTGCTACAAGTTGATAGCTGCAGTTGAAGCGCTTGCGAGTGTCGAAAGTAAGAGTATGAATAATTTTTTAATTGTGAATGAATTTTGGTATTTTTCAGCGCCTTTCTAGGAGATTCTCAAGACATTGAATCAGCCGTTTATATGTGAATAGTAGAAAATATATTTAACACTTTTTTTAAATATTAATATTCTATCAAATGCTCAGCTTTGTCAGTCATATTTCAGTTACATAAAAGCAGAATTAATTAATTTGGTATTTTCAGCGCCCTTCTATGAGATTCTCATAACTTTTAATGATGAATTGATATATGATATGAGATGAAAAAAGATATAGAAGATTTTTAATTCTAAATGAATAACAAGTTCTTAAATAATCCTAATATATTCAGAAATTTCATATGTAATTTCCACAGCATAGAAGTTTAGTTTCAGGAGTTACAGGAGTTTTCATCATTATCTTTTTTAAAGTTGTGCTTCATAAAAAATATAATTGAAAATGAAATTTAAGGCAAATAAAAAGAAAATACTCAGAATTTGTAGCCAATCTACTGATGTCTCTCTCGTTAAGGCATTGTTAACGAGAAACAATAAGGAAACAGACAAATGCTTAATGTACACTGAGCACTTCTTAACTCTAATAAGATTTAGTAAGAGTTACTTGCTGACTAAGTAAAAAGTCATATAAGAAATTCCGCAATTGGGAAAGCTCCTTTCGACTTTCACTCAGTAAGTGCTAATTAGTTTCGTCTAGCTGGCAATTGGGTTTCCACGCAGTCAGTAGAGAAAAAACGAAAGAAAAACCAAAGTCAACCAAAAAAAAAAAAACAGATTTCGCGTTGTTTTCCATAAATGCGTAGGGTGCAGCCGTTAGTTGGCCAATATCAGATATCAGATGTGTTGTGTTGTGTTGTTTGTTGCGTTGGCCAAAGCAACGCCTGGGAATTGGCCAACAAAAATCGCAATAGAAACCAATTCGAGCCAAGTGGCCAATGAACGTTTATTGCGTGGGAGTGAGAGTTGACGATGCCCCAAAAGGGTTAACTGGTTTTGTGAGAAGGGGTAGCCGGACAGAGTAGCGGGTAGGGGGGCAATACGTGGTGCTCTAATGCGTACATTTATCTGTCTTTAAAGTAGTTTCCGTTACCATAAATATGGCCACTGAATAGACGCGGCTAATAAACAGAAAATGTGACACAATGCGGCATATTTGTTGATAACAGTGGGGGACCAGCCAAAGTCTAAACAGAGATTGGCCATTAACCGGTTTATAAGCCATAACTGGGCGTGGCTGGGCATTTGATATGCGAGCACGACATGGCCAGCCAGACTTAATAAGCATAAATAGAGTATTTAATTAACAAATCAAAGGCAATTTGATAAATGACGCTTGGCAAAGTGCAACAGCAGCAGTCGGGGCGCATGCAAATGTCGATCCTGCAAGCAAACACATGGGCGTAGTTTACAGGGGGGGGTTAGACTCTAAGCACTAGAGCTTTGTATATGTATTGTGATTTGCTGTTGCCTCACTTGCCTCTGACTCTACTGGCTTTTTTGAAATTTCCTTTCAGTCCAACTGCGGCTTATTTACTAAATAAGAGTCACTTTGACTAATGAATCAATTTGCCAGGCCGCCAAGTTAATGATGAAGATGTGTGGACACAACAGCGAGTCATGACTGTATGGCAAGCCGAGTCGAGTGAGTCGAGTTGAGTCGAGTTGAGGTTGATTAGGGCGGCTCCATTAATGACAAGCCCGACAGGATATGGAGCCCAGTTGTAGCTACAGTTCCAGACAAGTTCACATCATGACGTCGACCTCTCTCTCTCTCTCTTTCTCTCTTCCGCTCCCTCTGCCACTCCCTCTCTCTCTCTCTCACTCCCCTTTTCTCTGAATCTTTGTTTATCTGTCTCTTGCCATTTGTTTGTTTGTTTGTTTGTCTGACTTTTAGATTTAACTCGTACGCGTCTCTCTCTTTTACTTTTTTTTTTTTGGGTCGCTCGTCAATTAATTGCAGCAAAAAGCAACAACAAAATGTAATGAAATCAACGGCAACAGCAACAACAACAACAACAACAAAGGCAGCTTAAGCAAAAGTTGAAATACCGTTTAATGCCCATTGGACACGCCCACTTTTCCCACACTGCACACTGCGTGGCGTGGCAAGCTGAGGCTGTGTTGCAGGGGCAAATGCGTCAAGAGTCAACTTTAACTACGACACACAATGTCTGTGTGTGTGTCTGTGTGTGAGTGTATGTGTGTGTGTAATTGCAGTTTTAGCTCTTTAGATACCCTACACAACAGGGATTTCAAATATTATAGCCCAACTGCAGTTCAACTCTCAAGCTCATTTCTTTAGTTTATGTTTTTGATATAGAAACTTCATCACTTTTGCTGTTTAGTGTTGAAACTTGACACATAAAAGTGTATTTCATGATTACCCAACGATTTTATAAGTTTCTTAGCGCTAAATGCAGTAGTTTACAGGGTATGCAGTTATGGTAACATTTGCTGTAATAATATATTATTAATAATATTCTTTAGTTTTTTGTTTTTTGCTTGCTTAAGCTAAGTTAAGGGAGTTGTAAAGAAAACTTGAAAAGCTTTAGTAGAGAAGTTCACTAGAGATATCCTTTACACCTCTTTCAGCATTAGAGAAGTTCAAAGAAGAACTTAAGTAATTAAATAGAAAGAAACCCCAATACTTCTTTCAGCATTAGAGAAGTCCAGTTAGAATATTATTTACGGGACACAGTTTTTAATATAATAAAAAGAAAACTTAGGCATCTTTCGGCATTAGAGAAGTTTCAGTAAGTTGTTGTAGGAACTTAAGTATTCTATTTATATAATTTTGACTTCTTTATAATATTGTACTTGTATCAATAATATGAATTATGCAATAAGAAAATCCTATGCTTCTCTCGGCATTAGAGAAGTTGAGTTGAGTTTGTAATCAAACTTGAAATTATAGGCAAATCGGGAGTAAAAAAGAAATACTTATGCTACTTTCGGTATTAGAGAAGTTGAGTACTAACTTCAAGCTTTCTACAGGGTATTTCAGCGTATAGCTAACTACTTTACTTCACTCTAAAAACCATTTAAATATCCATATGATTTTTCGTATAAATTGCTCAATTGGCACAGGGTATTTACTAGTCTAGCAAGCTGCAGGCGGGCTTCCTTAGTTGTTAGCTTTTGCATACTGTTTGCACTTTGTCTGCATCTCGAGTTGAGTTGAGTTGAGCCGAGTTGATTGCACCACTTGCCACCCACGCCACACAATCTGTTGCCATCTCCCTCCCACACAGCATGTTGGTCTCCCTCACCCCTCTGCCAGTGACTCATTTCTATTGACAATTTGTCATTTTATGCACTGATTAATAAATTAAAAGTTTTATATTCCGCGCTTTCGTTAAGTTCACACGCAACAACAACAAAAATGTCTTTTGCTGAGTCGAAGAAAAGCGCAAAGAAAACACAATGAAAAGAGAAGAAGAAGAATTTTCTGTGCAAAGTCGCAAGTTTTGTTGACAATGACAATTTTTGTAACATTGATTTTTCATAATTATTTTTACTTAATAATTTATAATTATAATTTTCTTATAATGAATTTTCTTTTCTTTTGTTTTTTGTTTTTTGCTCAAATTCAAGCGCAAGAATTTTGTACGTGCCGCTATTTGAGGCAGCTATTTTAGACGGGGGAAGGGGGCACGTGCCGCTGATTGCATAGAATAGGAGCATCTAATAAACAAGTTTTTGCCGCTGGTAGCCACTTTGGGGCATGCAACAGACGCGTGCGGCGGCAGCATTTTCCAGCTGCCTCGCTAATCGCTTGCGTAATCTTAAACGCGTCGCGGCAATTGAAATGGATTGCGCTCTGGACTCTACCTGAAGATGGTTATGTGCTGGTTATGGTGGTGCAGCTGCCACTAAGTGGTTGCTGCTTGCTGGAAGAGCCTGTTTTTTATATTATTTTTTGGGGGGCAGCTGTCGATGAGTCGAATGTGACCCACAATCGATGCTCAAATTTCATTGCATTTTTGCGCGTTGGCTGAATAATTTTTTTCAATTAATTTTTATGCCATGCCACAGAGTCTGCCACAGGCTTCCCCCACACACACAAACACACACACACTCAGATGTGTGTGTGTGTATGTGCATTGTCGCTACTCCAGTCTATGTACGCTAAGAATAGTTGAGGTTGGGGCCAATGCAGCTAATTGCGGCGAGTAGCAAAAATAAAGACAACTTGCAGCGGATTAAAGCGTAGACAGCGTGTGCAGTGTGCGAGGGGGCGTGGTGGTGAGCTAGGGGATAGCGGAGACTGCAACAGGAGGCAGCTGATGCTGTGCCGTGGGTCATCATAAAAACATTATGGCTAGAGACGCGCAAAAACAAACAAGAGCTGCTGCAACTGGTGGATGGATGGAATTTTTCAAAGGAATTGCAGCCACAACGTGGCAACGGGTATGGTGCTGGCAAAAGGGGGAGGGCAGTTGCAGCAGCTGCAGTTGCCACAATGTCAACGTCTTCGTTCCGTGCGTGTGTTTGTCACTGCGGTTTGACAGGCAACATGCGAGAATTTGATGAGCATGGCAATGTTGCCTCTGTCCCCAAAAGCCGCTGCAATGTGCCTCCAACTTTGCCAATGATACTCCCTTTCTCTCTCTCTTTCTCTCTCTCTCTCTCTCTCTCTCTCTCTCTTTCTTTCTCACTCTCTTATGTCTCGCGCTTTCTTTCCCACCTTGCTTGCACTTCTGTGCCGCTTAGCTTCTTTTTTGGGTGGGTGTGTGAGTTTTCCGCTTTTGAGGGCCGTCGCACAGTGGAATCTTTCGACATTTTCAGTCATAAAATTACAAAATTGTTAAAAACATTTTCTTGCTTTACTTCTTACGCATTCAAATTAATATTCAGACAGTGTGTGCTATATGTATGGGCATACAGTTTATAATTATAATTAAATTATAAATATTCCATAATAGCTTAATATATATTATATTTACAATGTAATATAAAACAAAATATTTTGAATATAATTGTTTTGTAAATGGCTTAAATTATTTTTTTGATTTCTTTATCAATTCAATATATAATTTAATATTTAATTTATTATTATTATCATATTTATTTAATATTTGTTATATTGTCTATTTAATAAGCATTCGTTTATTTTTTATTTAATATTATTTATTTTATGAACTATTTAAAAATATATATTAATTTATACTTTTATTCTTTAATTATTATAATGTAAAATGTGTTCAATATATTATTTAATATTTTATTAAATGAATTTTCATTAGCTTATTCTTATTTATTTCTTATATATATAATTTTCATTTTATTTTATACGTGTTGTATTATAAAATAATTTTTATATTACCTATTTTATTTGTTAAATATATTTAAAATTGTTATATTATTTATTAATTATTTATTATCAATTTTAGATACATTTTACTGCTCGAAGGTCCACAGTGCGTCGTAGTAGCCACAACAAAGTCTGTGTTGGGTGTGTGTGGTCATATAGAAAGGTCATGTTGTCTGCCTATTGTTGCTGTCACGCCGACGCCGATGCCGCTGTCGACGTCGACGCCGACGCTGACGTTTGTCGCTGGCGTGCGAACACGTTTTGCGCAGAGATTGGAGCACAGGTGTCTCGCTGTCTCTGTTTGGGGCGACTTTGGGCCCTGGGGTCGGATCAATGGGCACTGGGCAGTCAGACGGACAGTGGGGTAAGCTGCACGAATTGCATTTCACTGTCAAATCTTTGCATTTGCAGTTGCAGTGGTTATTGTTGTCGTTGTTGTTGTCGTTATTGTGTTTAATTCTTTTGGATTTATTTGCAAGAACCGCAACTTGTGGCATTTATTGTTATGCTTATTGTTTATTGTATATTGCACATTGTTTATTATTTATTTATTTCATTTGTAGAGCACGATTGTGACAGCTTTCAGGTGGTTAATTGTGAAGGTAACGAGTAGGCAAACAAAAGCTGCTTGCTTTGTTTTTATCGTGAGTAGTGCGAGCAATGCTGATTGCTATGCAACTCAAGGCAGTTGTGAAGCTGTGAAGTAGATAGCTTCACTGGAACTTCTCTTTAACAATATCGAATTCCAGTCAAAACACAGCAAAAAGCCACAAAATTTCTCAGACAAAGCAAAGGCCAATTTTACAGCAGCTTAAGTTCTCTTTATAGTTATATTTAAGTAAAGTTTAATTAAGTTATATTTAAAGCAACAACTATACAAATTATATACCAAAAATTCCACAGAAAACTTTGATTTGCATAATCAGCGCCAAGTTATTAAGTTGTTGCCACTGCCATATTTACTCTCAACTTGGCTACTGCTGAAAATGCTTAAAATGTTGTTGCTACCTTTGGTGGCAAAGTAAAAGGCGGCAAGTGACGCATCGGAGGCGGTTGATGTGTCATCACTTGAGACAAGTCAAATGCTTAGACTGTTTGCATTCAATGGCCAAAGGCAGTAAGCAAACAGTTTTGAATTGCGTCAACAATTATGAGTATGAGAAATGTGTAACAAGAGCAAGAGAGACGTGACTTTGTTGTGGATGCCACAACACAACAAGACACCAACAAATATGTGGGACAGCTGTCAAAATGTATGCAGACAAGTTTGCCAGGCAGTTGGAATCGTTAGCTTGTAATGCAATTTTAATGGCAACATCGACAACATTTTTAGCCCAATTTTAGCCATGACCTTGTTGTTGTTGTTGTGGTTGTTGTTGCCATTTTTCGCATTCATAATTTTATTGCGTGCGTCTCTCATTTTCACATCCATAATTAAAATGTTTGCTGCAAGTAGCACTTTTAATGAGAAGAGAGATATAAGCTGCTTTGTTTTTGGTGTCGTTGTTGTTGCTGTTGCTGTTGTTGTTTTTAGGCCAAGTTAAAAGCTGATACGCTGACCACCCGGCGAGTCAACGTCGGCAATTTGGCATCGCTGGCGGCGACTCTTAAACTTTTGTTAATTATCGCGATAACGCAACATGTTGCCGCTCGCCACACACTCAGCTGTCTGTCTGTCTGTCTGTCTGTCTGTCAGCTCGTCAGCTCGTCAGTCTGCCAGTCTATCAGTCTCTTCTCTCTGCATATAATTATTATTATAATATACATATTTTGTTTATTAAAAATAGCAACAGCTGACGCTTAACCTTTTGATGTTGCCGTCACCAGCTCAACTTTGACCTCATCTATTTTATGTGTCAAACATATATGTTGCTGTCTAGTGATGGATGTTAACGCATAAAGCTCATCATTGCTATGCAGCTACTAATGAGCAGCAGGCAGGTTATAAAACCGAAACTATCATATTTTATAACCCATTATATAGCCAATAGCCAGGGTCAGGGAGTCAGCTGTGGGGCTCTATCAACTAGCAATGAACAACCCCTTGTGCATCTCATTAAAACATTCAACAATTAAATTATATATATGATTAACTATGTGAGAGCGGAACATAATTAAATTGTGCAAGCTGACAAAATCTGTTTGTTATGAAAGTAAAATTGTCATATTGTTTTGTCATGTTCATGTTAACTATAACATTCACTTTAACATTTATTTTATACAATATTTGAGCTGACTTAGCTGCCTCTGCAATTTAATAAATATTAAACTTGTTTAAGCTGACAAAAACTGTTTGTTATGATAGTAAAATAGTAGTTTCTCTATTTTACACGTTCATGTTAACTTAAATACTAACTTTGAGTTCATTTTTGTTACTTTAAAACTTATCTATTAATATAGCTGGATTTTTAAACTAATGAATTGACTTTCAACATAATTAATCCGCCATTTCACATGTTCATGTTAACTTTAACATTCACTTTTGCAGTCGAAGTACCTCATTTTTATTATTTTACAAGTTATCGTTTAATTAAGCTGTCTCTTAAATCTATTAAATAAACGTTCAACATAGTAAAGTCTCCAGAAACCAACATTAAGTTTAAATTTACGGGCTCATGTTAACTTTAACTTTCACTTTACCATGTAAAATCTAAAATATATGCAGCGTTGCCACATTTGATATGGCAACTCTCTATGTTCGCTGCATATCCACATGCTTCAACTTGGCCCTGCCCACCTGCTGCTGATAAGGCGCTGCCAACTTTGTCAGCAAGTGTCAACTATTGCACAATTTGCCTGGCAAGCTGCTTGCTATAACACTGCCCAAGCTGCTTAGCTGCTTGCTATGCAACTTTTAAGAGCCAGCTGTTTTCCATCAAGCAACTTTAACTAATTTGATTTCAAAGAAAAACAAATGCTGCCAGCTATAAAACTGTCATGCTGTTGTGCCGCCAGCGATAACCTTTGACCTTTGACTGGCAGCTTGGCCCCGCTTAAGACAGCCTGTTGCTGCCTGTCTAATTGAATTGCATTGTGGCAATACAAATAGTATAAAATAAATATATAAAAAAAAATATGAAATCTTCTAATTGGCAGCGTTCGTCGCCGTCATTGTTGGCACGTTGTTTGGCATGCAGACGCGGCTCAGTCGACCCCCACCCACCCTCTCAGCCATCTGCCCACCCTTCCACCTGAGCGCGCTCACCTGGGAGCTGCACAGTCTGCGGCCTCGGCATGCATTTCCTTTTTGGGCTCTGGCAGCGACGACGACGACGCATAGAAATTTTCTTTATAAATCAGTTGTTGTAGCTGTGTGATGTTGTTGTTGTTCGTTGTAGTTGTTGTTCGTTGTTGTGTTCGAGCAACAAGCAAAAGTACAAAGCAAGTTGTTAAAATTCCTGTTTAAAGTTTTGTACGCACATGCAACAAGCTCGTCTCCCTCCCCTCCCTCCCGCAATGTATGCCTGCCCCCGCTGGCCAGCCAATAAGCTAAAACTTCAAAGGAAGCTGTATGAATGCTGCTTGCTGCATGTTTGCATTAAAGACGCATTTTGTTTGCCCAAGATCGAAGAGCAGACGCGACGCGTCCGCAGCGTGTTAGAATACACAACATGTTGGGGCCACTCATAATCAGGTTTTAGCCCGGCTCAAAGACCTATGCATGTAGCTCTAAGCCCATCCATCCCATTCGATCCCATCCATTGACTGTGGCTAAAAGGGAGTAAGTTCTTTGGCTTTCGCATTGGCGTTGGCGTTTGCCCGGTCGCTTATTGACTTGGCTGCACATGACTGCACAAAAGAGCAGCAACAGCAGCAGCAGCAGCAGCAACAGCAACGATAAGAGCGCTACAGTCGAGTGTGCTCGACTTTGAGTTACCCAATAAGCGTATCTTTAGAGCATTGGCAGATTAACAATCTTCAAACACAAATTATAATTATAGATAGCAGCAATATTAAATTGACATTTGGGAAGAGAATTTGTTAAGTTTTGATAAAGTTATGAGAGTTGGAAGTATGCAAATGATTGTTCAAGTATATATATAAATATATACTTATATATTATAGGCTCACAGTTGCCATCTCCTAACTGTCCCAAACAATGTCACGATGTTATGAGACCCCTTTACGTTTTGTTTACCGGGTCTAGAAACTGCTGCTCAGGTGGGCCAAGGCTAGGGCGGGCGCTTTGGACGCTCTCAAGCTAACTAAACAATTATGGCAACGGCCTCGCGATCACCACCAGCAACAACAACAATAGCAACAACAATGCTGATGCTGATGATGATGATGACGATGTTGCCAACGGCTGCAGCAGCGTAGCACATCCTCAGCCTCAGCTTCAGCCTCAGCTTCAGCCTCAGCTTCAGCCTCAGCTTCAGCCTCAGCCTCATCCACATTCACATCGACAAGCACATCCTCATCCTTTGCCTCGTCCATCTAACTATCGCGCTCGCTATCTATGCATCTATAGTTATTTGTATTATTATTTTGCGTTGTTTTTTGCTGCGTGTGCTCTTGCCACAAACAGTCTCTGCCACAACAGTCTCCGGTCTCCAGCTCAGTTTCAGTGCAACTTTTGATGCATTCACATGTGTGTGTTATGTGTTGTGTGTTGTGTGTTGTTTGTCCCCCCCACCATTCTCCTGCTACTCCTACTCCTCCTTGGCTATTGTTGCCTTTCGGTTTTATTTATAGTTAAAGCTGCTTTAACGCTCCTCCGGATCCGTTCGTTGGCTCCGTTTGCTTGGTTTCGTTTCGTCGTTGGGTTTGCTTGATGATGCTTGGCGAGCTTAAAATCATCATAAATGCATGGTTACACATACAAACAAAATGCTGCAGACAGCACAGACAGAACAGACATATAGACAGAAAGACAGACGGACAGTCAGCTAGACAGACATGGCCAAGCGAGGTTAGCAATTAAAGTTTGGAGAGAACAACGCTGATTGTTAAAGATTAAAGAATGTGAGCTTTATGATGTGTTTGCATTGTAAATTGAAAATAACAAACTTAAGCCCAACTTAAACTGCTTAAGAGATCTTTTTAATAGATGCTTCTGTTTGCTTAAGTTGTTCTTACATATTTAAAATCTCACTGGCTGCTTAATAATTCATATTTTTATTGAAATATTATTTTAAAACATTTTTTAAATAGTTTTTGCAATATTTTTACTGGTTTTCTGATTGTAAAGCAAGCACTTGCTTAAATTGCTTACATGCAGTTTACTCTGCTTGACTTTCACTTTTTGGCTCATTTTTTCAGCTCTTTCTGATTATATTTATTATGTATGCTAAAATACATAAAGTTGCCATTTCGCATAGCATTTATTTACATTTAAACCGATGTTAATTATGCGCTCATTGCACTACAATTTATAACTTCTATAATATAAAATGCAGTAAAAAGAGCGTAGTTAAAATTCATAGATCTATTTCTTGCATTTGTTTAACTCTGTTTCAGTTTAGCGTTCAGCAAAAAGTGTTATATAAATGTGAATTATCTATAGGATTTAGCTTTATTATTATTATTAAAATTATATTATTATAAATATTATATTATATTAAAATATTATTATTGTAATTATTTATTTACTAATTATTAGTATATTATTCCATTTTCTATTTTGCTTTAGAAAATAATAAAATTATATTATTACTATAATAAATTATTAATATCAATATTATATTATACTTAATTATTATTATTATATTTATATATATACTAATTATTAGTACATTATATTCCAAATCCATATTATAATATTATGTCTCATATATATGCTAAAATAAATATAAATTATATATTATTATACATTTATATAAGTATTATAAATTATTTATTATTATTATTAATTCCATTGAATTTCTGTTATAAATTCTGCACAACTGCTCAAGCAACCCACGCGTCTTATGCGCATGTTGTGGTGCAATACATGCAAGTTAATGTTCTGGGTGAGTGGGGCTGCATTTTAGTTTTTATTTTCGTCATTTTCAAGAGATACTTTTTTTATTCTTTTGTAGCTGTTGTTGTGTTTGTTGTGTTTGTTGTTGCCGCCCAGCGTTTCTTTTTACATTGCGGTTTTCACGTGTTGCTATTTTTGCAAGCTTTCCCTATTTGCTGCAAATTTTGCAGTTGCTGTGGTTGTTGTTGTCATGAATAAAAAGCATAAAAAGCAAATGAAAATGAAAATAAAAACAATAACAACTATAAAAAAAAAGAAACCGAAACGCAACGCTACAACGTCCGACTGTCTGTCTTCGCCAAACGCCCCGCACCGCCCTCAACTGACCCCACGCGCTGCCCACAAAGACGCCGCTGTCGACGTCGCAGTCAGCGTCGCAGTTAGCGCTATGCTGTGCTAATAACTCAGCATTTGTTTCAATTTTTGTTGACTTCTCTGGATGTGTGTGTGTTGTTTGTTGTGTGTATATGTTGTTTGGCAAATGTTTTGTGATTTTTTCTCTTTTGTTTTAGCAAGTTTGTTATTTATTCTACACATTTTTTTTGGTTGCGCTTGCGTCTTTTTGCTGCCGGTTTTAGTATTTGGTAAATTATTTTCTGGTAGCCACATAAATACACATACAATTTATCAACTTGGCTTAGAGCGCTAAGCGAGGGCAGTTTCTTTTCTTCTTTCTTTGTATTTCTATTGTCTTTTTTTTTCTTTCTTTTCGTTTCTTTTTTGTATCGTTTTCTTTATCGCGTGTCAGCTCGTTTATCAGACTTGAAAACATATTGAACATCATCACTTAATAATATTGACACTTTTCGTTTCTTGTTGGCCATTTAGATACAGATTTTTCTCTATTGAACATTTTCATTTGAATACATATTTGAACACTCCCCTCCCTCCCTCTCTCTCTTTCTCAGACTCTCAGTCTCTCTGTCTTTCTCTATCTCTCACAAAGCAGCGCCCACGATTACGAATCAAAAACGAGCCACGCACACAATCAGCAAATTAAGTGATTATGTTAACCGGTTGTGGTTCTGCTGCTGCTTCTTTAGCTTGTTGTTGTATGAAAGCCGGGCCCAAAACAGAAAATTTACATGAAAATTAACTTGTTATATGCCCAACAACAGCCACAACTCAAAAGGCAGCGACAATTTAAAGTTAAGACAACGCAACTGAAACCGAAACTGAAACTGAAACTGAAGACATATGTACGCTTCTCTGTTGCTGCTTCCTCTTCCATCAGTATTACTAGCTCCAATTTTATATCCCCAACTCTTTCCCGCACTCCACATACTCCTCACCTTCGAGTCGGCAATAATTTCGTATAATTTCGAAATTAGAGCTCATCATCAGCCCATATCAAAGTCGTTGGCGTTGCCGCTGCCACTCGCTCTCTCTCTCTCTCTCTCTTCCTCTCTCTCCCTCTGACGCCCCCTGTCTCTTTCTCGCTGCTTTTTTCCTGCTCTTCCACTCTTTAAGTCTTTATATCTGCCATGGCCATGGTCTGTTGCCTGTTGTGTTTAAGCCATATAGCGCACTAATATGGCCAACAACTACATATAGACTTGCTTTTTACACGTTTCTGAGACAAATTGTTGTCCCTCTTTATAGATTAGATAAAGACAACAATTTGCATAGCCCACAGACTGTGGGAAAACATATTAAAGCTATCTATGCTATATGAGCTTTATCAAGTCATGAATCAGACTGAGTTAACGTTGATCTAAGTGCAATTCATATATGTTAATAGTTTAAAAATAGTTTACTAATTTATTAAACATTTTGTTTATTTACATATAAGCATGAATTGTTTAACAATTATCTGCTGTTGCCTGAACTTCAATAAGAACTTTAATAGATAGCAAAGCAAGAATTAAAACAAAGAAGCAGCAAAGTGAAACCAAAATACTTCACATTTGTTATTACCTTCAAAAACTAGAAAAAACAATAACAAAATATTAACTAATTTAATTAAAAATTAGTTAAAAATAACATATAAAGATTTTCGAGCAAGCTGAACGTGTTAAAAGACCAAAACAGACGGCAAACTTTTCTTTTGGTCAACTTTGTTTTTCCGCACAAAGTTTTGCTTGTTTTTTTTTTTTTTTTTGTTTTGGCTTTGTTTGGCCATAAATGCAACAAGCTAAATTATTACATAAAGCAGCTAAGCACAAGGCCAGAACGATAAGAAGCGTATAATGGGCAAGAAGTAGAAGAGTAAGAATGATGGCCCTTTGAGCTGAGAGCTCAGCTCTCAAAATGTCTAAGCACACGAACATCTGTGTAGTTCTAGTTTCAACTTCCGTCAAAGAAATATTTAGATTTTCAAAATATATACATATTTGCAACACGTAGCAGGCAGCACGTAGCACATAACTGGAGCGGGGCTCAAGAGCTAATCTCTGGCAGTGGGACAAGAAGGGAAGGGACAGCGGTAGGGGCAGGGGAAGCTGTGGGTCTCTTTGTCTCGTTTAATTCAAATTAGCCGCGTTTCTATAAACGAACTCGTTGATGTCTCAGTCGATGAAGCTGTTTATACAATATATATATATATAACAATCTATCTATGTATCTATCTGTATCTGTAGCTGTATCTCTATCTGCTTGTGTGTGTCACTTTATCTATGTATATTTATTAAGTTGTTGATAAAAATTGCCGCTTGGTCGGCTTATTCTTTTGCTGTGCTGTTAATTTATGACCACAACGCCATTATAATTCTCACTCTATGCTGGCGACTCTTGCGCTATCTCTGTCTAATCTATCAGTCTGTCTCATTGTCTCTATCTTCATTCTATAATTGTGTGTCCCTCTGTCTAATGTTTATTCAAATTGCAAACGTTCTTTGCTGCTTTTTTCCGCTTTTTTTCTGTTCTTTCCTTGACTTGAACTTTGAGCTCTTGTCTGGGGCAGAGCGTCTGTTTGCCACGTCTAGACAGCGGCCAGTGCAACGGCGGCAGGAAGCCTCCACAAGAGCTGCACTTGAACTTGAGACTCTCTCTTGCTCGCCCCGTCGCCACCAAGACGAGGGCTGCAGCATATAAGGATTCTGCATGCAACCCTCATGTGTGTGTGCAAATTTTTAAAAAGACAAAACATATTCATGAATGAAATGAGAAGCACACAAGTGATAGGTGCGGTAGGTGGTGAGAGGAACTGTTAAGTAGTCCGCCTGGCAAAGGGACTTCAACTCCGTTTGCCAGACAGACAGTCGGAGAGACAAACAGACAGCAGCGACAGACGCAGACACCTTTGTTTAGCCAGAGATCTTGATGTCTGCGCCACACATGGGGTGCTTAGTCTGTGTCTCTGTCTGTATCTGTGTCTGTATCTGTGTCTGTGTCTGTGGCAAGCTGTCTGCTTGCAACTATTGTCATGCTTTTAATTACAGATTTCTATTGGCATTTGTTATCATTCTCATCTATTCTCTATTATAATATTGAAATTAACATGGCAACAACTCAATGACAGCAGCAACTTCCTCAATTGTTCACATCTTCACATCATTTTGTTGGCTAATTGAAATTTTGGCACTCACACACTGCGTATACTTAATATTTGCTTGCAAATGTCTGTTCAGTTATCTGACAATTGCTTTGCATTGGCTTAACTCACTGGCAATAGTAACTTAATGCTAATGCAATTGCCACGTGCCCTTAGCCATGTTACATTATCAAACTCAGCTGCTCGTTTGGGCCAAATCAAATCATCATTGTTTTTGCCCCGTTACAAGGCCACAACATGAGCTTCAATCTAATTAATATGCATGTCTGTTACGAGTATGTTGTGCCAAGAAGTTAATTTCATCTTTTTGCTGCTGCTTCAGCTACAGACACAGCTACAGATACGGATACTGCAGCTACAGCTTCTGCTGCTGCCACTGCTGCTGCTTTAAGCCCAGCTGTATGTGCTGTAATCATTATAATGGCCACATAATAAAATGTAATAGCTGACTTTTGTTATCTGTTATCTGTTACAGCTATGGCTAATAACTTCCCTTTAAGCTAGTTCTGTTTATTCTGTTTGCTTTAATCTGGTTAGCAAAATGTTTGTTTAACTATTCTTTTTTAATTCTACAAGTGTTTGCCAATTAAACAAATCTAACACTAAATTAACATTTACAATTATTAAATATATTTGATAAAACTCTAATTAACTCTTTCTTTAGAGTTCTTAGCATTTTTAAATAAGTTAATGCGCTTTTCAAATTGTTCATGTTTCAGTTACAATATAAGCTACATTTTTAAATTGTTTAAATAATTCAACAATTCAATTTTTTATCTTCTATTTATTTATATTTATTTTGATATTTTTTTATATTTATATATTTAGAATTTTTATATATTAATACACATTTTAATTATATTACATATACATATTCATATATTACATATTCTTTAAACTTTATTCAAAGCAACAATAATATAAATAAATCAATGTAATGTTGATTTGATTTAGTTTTCTGTCTTTATTTTAGGCAACAATATCTTTGATTCTTGTTTATTTTCTTAGCTAAACTTTCTTTTTAAGCAATTATTCAAATTATCTATAATATATAGAGGCAAAAATCAAATTTTGATCTGAATGAAACATATAGTTCAGAAAGTGTTTTGTAGCTGTCTAAGCTTAATGGGAAATTGTTATTAAAATATTATAGATAGAGAAAGAATACTATGTATTCTTTTAAAATGTTTTAAATATAATAGTTATATAAATATTAAAGCTTTAACTGGCATTTCTCTGATTTAAATATACAAAAAATTACAAAACAAAGCCAAACAAAAATAAAAACAGAGCTATTAAATCACGCCCTTGTAAAGTGGGCCTAATGTGTTGTCATTTGGTTGCTGCTCTAGTTAAAGTGCTTATTATGCCAACAACATCAAATAACTTGTAACACACACACACACAGAGACACACACACACTCACACACATTGGGTCAATGTCGATAATTTTGAATGTTTGCTTTTTGTGTGTGTGGCATGTAAAACGCCACTTGAATTGTCAATTTATAATAAATGCACACACAACACACACACACACACACTTACAGACACACGTGAGCAACACATTAACACATTTAAATGACAGACAACAACGAGAAAAGTTGTCAACTGTCAAATTTAATCATGGATATTATAAAACCAGGCAACACAACTGATACATAAGTAGATAAACAATGCCAAACAAGACTAAAACAAATCTAAACAAAGCTAAACAAAACAACAGCTAAATTGCATATAATGTCAAAGTGTCATTTAAATTTCGTGTTCTACTCTACACATTGGTTATTTGTTAATTGTCATCGCATACGTGACACAATCTATTGATGTTGTTCGATTGTTCACATTGAACTCAGCGCGTGTTGTGGCTAATTGGCTGCAACTTGCAACATTTTGTGGCTGCTTACATTTATTTTGGCATCAGCTCAACTCATTTAACCATAACTTATAGAACTCTTATCAAATGCAATCGGAAATTATGGCTTTATAAATATATATTCAGTTGTTAGACTTATTTTAATAAAGTTTAAGTCCTAAGTTTCTGTAAGGCTTAAACCATTTTAAATATTAAATATGTCATAGGTTAGCAATAGCTTAACTAAATAGCAAATTCTTTACTATTTTAGTCAAATTTAAGCTAAATTGTTGATAAATTGATGCCAACTTAAAAAACGTTACAACAGTAACGTTACACAACACTTTTTTTAATTATTTTCAAAACTTTGCTTAGCTTTAAAAATATTCTATGCTATTCAACCAAATGGGTATCAAAACGCACTTTAAAAATATATCCATTTAACGCTTCACAACACTGTCTACAGGTCTTTTCAATTACATGTTTAGTAACCGCTTAGCTTCATAAAAATAGTATTCCATTGTCCTCAAATTGTTTTCCAAACGACAAACTATAGAATCCTAACAATTATACATTAGCCACTTGACGTTACACAACACTGTCTGTAAGGCAAAGACTTTGATTAGCCATACTTTGCTTAACAGCTGCTTTCTTTGTTATACACTTAACGTTTAAACAAAGCACATAACACACTGCATAACATACGTTCAACTTAAATACATAAGCTATCGACACTTTTGGCAGTGTAGCAAAACTGTGGCACACTTCACAATAACTGTTCTCACTTGTTGTCATTATGCTCAGTGTTGTTGTTGTTGTTGCTGTTTGTGGCTAAGCTAACTGCCTGATTGACAGACTGACATAATTTGGTCAGGTTTGCGGCTTACGACTTTGTCATCTTCATCTTCTTTCTTCTTTTTTTGGCTAATTACAGTTGAAATATTTTCGCATAAATCAGATAAAAGGGTAAACTCCTCTGCTTGTTTTGTTTTCTTTTACTTTTTTTTGTTACCTTTTTTGTTGTTGTTTGTTCAGCGTCTGTTTTGCGGTATTACAAATGGCGTGCAGCCGCTTCCGTTTCCTGTTGTCGGCGTGCCGCATAAAAATATCCAATTAGAATTTTGCAGCTGCGCAGGCGTCACAGCGCGGCAGCGTGAAAACTTTGCTTTTCCCAAATCAACTTTTATTGCTTAACAAATTTGCAACAAAATTTTTTTTTTGCATTTTTTTTTTAATTTTTATTCAATTTTATTTTGCACTTTATTCACTCAACTTTTTATTTCACAAACTTAAATTTCTTGTTTTGGCACTTGATCAATGAGAGTGTGTGTGTGTGTGTGTATTTAATATAACTGTAAATGCAATTTGTTAATTAAATAAAAATAAGCAGCTGACTAATTTGAGGCACTAGGAGGCACAACACACAACTAACACGAAACATAATCAAATTATTACTTTATTTTACTTTATCATTCAATTGCCGATCAATTTTAGAGTTTTGTTTGATTATTCTTCGATTTTTGCGTGAATTTTCTCGATAAACAAAATGCGAAAGAACAGAACGTGCGGCCGCGGCGAATTTTGTCGTACGAGCGCCAAAAATCAACTGACTCCAAACGCAGCGCGTCGTTTCACTCAAGCATCGTTGCACTCACTGAATGTTTGTCACTCGAACGCTTTGGTTGCGCTTGCAACCTGTGCAACCATCTAGCGCAACTTGTTGGCAAGCGAACCAAACGAACGAACCCGTTCGATTGCCAGCCAGTTCGTTTCATTTGCCAAAACGTTTCAGGCGTACCGTTCTCGCTGGGCTCAGTAACCTGTTTGACTGCGTTGCGTTTCGAGTCGAGTGCAAACAGGTTTCGTTTATTTTTTTTTGTTTTCTCAGTTTGAGCGCAATTTGTTTAATTACTCAATTATGCTGGGCTGGCATAGTGTGAGCGTGCGAGAGAGAGAGAGAGAGAGAGAGAGAGAGCGACATATGAATTTTGTGATATGTAATTTAATCGTTATATTTTAGAAATTTATTGTTTTATTCAGGCAATGTTGAAGTTGTAGTTTACAATGTTAACGCCGCTTTTATTACATTTTACCTGCGGACAATTTAACTGTTCAATATTCTCACTGAAAGAAGTTGATTTGATAAACTTGTGAAATTTTGATTTTATTATATGTTATAAGTAATCAAATGTCGTAAAGTAACTTAAGTATAAACGTAGCTCTATTAAAAACACACAAATTAGTAGCTCTGGCTATGCTATGCAGGGACTCTTGAAGTTGGAAGTCGCAAGCGCTTTGCTCAACTCTTATAGATATTATAACAATTGCATTTATAAGACTAGAATTTTGATATTTGGCTAACTTCAATGTGAACTGCCCAGCTCTATATTCATAAACTTACATAACGATTGCATAATAAAAAAAGAACTTAATAAGTATCTATTAGATTAAACTAATAGAAAATAATACTACTTACAATTACAGGGTATATAAGCGTATTTTATACACTATACGCTTAGTTAAAAGTTCAAGTTAAAGGAGTATTTATGCAATTGCAATGGTTTCAAGTTGTCTACAGGGCAACAGCGAGTCGAGCATGCTCGGCTGCAGCCTTCTAACTACAAGTGTTGCAGCTTGTTGCACTTTTTGCCACGGAACCAAAGCGAACAACAGATGAATTCTGTCATTTCACTTGAACATTCATAAATATTTATGTGGGTATTCGTGGTGCATGTACTATGAGTGTCCCAACACTAATACTTCCAAACACCAGAGCGTCAAGCAGCAAACTGTCTATACACCATACCAGCTAGTGCATAGGTATAAGCCATTTCTATAGCCATTTCTATGGCCATTTCCATTCCACGAACAACTCTTTCTCGCTCATTTTGCATCTCTCGTCAAATTCTTTAACTTGGCAATTTGTTACGGTACTTTTGCTATTTTGCACAAGAACTGGCCCGTCTCACTGTTAACCAGTATCACTGGCAACTCGCAACTCGCAACTCGCAACTACAGCTGCAACCTCAACATCAAGTTGTGCCTCAGCTTGTGGCGCATATTTATGCAAGGCAACGTTGTCGACAAACGGCCCGCACTTAAAGAAGATGCCGCATGGATAATGCCACCAAAGCCTGAGCAAATGAGATAGAAAGCGAGACAGAGACAGACACACACACAGAGAGAGAGAGAGAGAGGGAAGAGAGGGAGAGAGTGGGGGAGATTTATGTGTGGATATTTGTGACAAGTGTCTTTCATTAGCATAAGTAAATCTTCTCGAAATCCTCAAATTTATTTGTCAACACTTGACAATTTCATTGTTGACGCTCAAGGCGCAGCTGTAAACGAGTTGTTGCCCCTTACCACTTCTCCCCCCCCCATACACCCCCTACTTCCACACAACGTCTACAAATCATGATTTGTCTCTTGCATGTCATTTTAGCAGAGCCTAAGCTATACCCTTTGCCGTTTGCCCTGTTGCCACTCGCCGTGTGGCCAACACAATGCATTGGTCAAAAGCAAATGCCGTCAAGACCGTTGCAAGTCCAGCTACGGCTTAAATCAAAGCCAAATATTTGTCCATAAAGCAGACAACATTAGCTTTGGCTTTGACTTTGGCGCTGTCACACTCTCTTCACACTCTTAAATACCCTGTAAATGCGCTCTGCTGACTTCCTTTGGCCCACAAGGCTTTTGGCCAATATCATGCAAGCTATAACACTTGTGCACATTAAATTGCTAGAGTTTGTTAGCCAACTTGCCTTGACTGACGTGTTTAAGACAAGTTCTATGTTTATTTCATATTTTTAGGCCACATCTATGTAGTTAGCCAAGACTTTTGGTATCGCTATTGGCTGCCTTTCACTTGCCGTTTTTATTGTTTTATTAAGGGTCATCAGTTGGGCATTGAACAGCGTCTTGGCCATGGCTAATTGCCTGCGGGAGTCTGTTGCTTCTCTGCAGAAATGGTAGCTGGTTATGGCGAGAACTTTGATGTCTTGAAGCTGGCTTATCTTGCTTATCAGCAGAGTGTCAACGTTGTGGTCATCATCATCGCTTTCAGCCACAGTCAGAGCATTATGGCCAACACTCCATTACCAACAAAAGCCGTTGCCATTCATTAACAACACACTTCCCTCCCCAATTCCTTTATCTTCCTTTGCCTTCGCTTACAGAGTTTTCGCTGTTGCTGCAGTAAAAGTTGGCAACGCTTTCGTCTTGAACTTGGCCAATGTTGTGTGGCGAGGGGAAGGGGGCAGCGCATAATGCCAACGTAATCTCAAATTACTGCAAATTTTCGCTGTTCACCTTCTTCTGCTGCTTCAGCTTCAGCTTCTGCTTTAACTTTTCTTTTTACTAAGTTTAATTTTTATTGTACATTTCCAATGCGCTTTGCGACTTCTTCTTCAACTTCTGCTGCAACTTGTTTTGCTTCTTTAGCGCTTTCATATGTTTTGCTGTAAATCTTGCATTATTTTGATTGTTGCACACTTTATTGTTATGTCAATAAGCCGCACTCTTATGCCACCAAATGTATCTCTTAGACACACGCATCGCACCAACAACAAGCGGCACATTTCCGTCCTGGCCAACAGCTTGTACGGCTTCCTCTCTCTCTCAGTTCATCTCTAATCCCCCTAGATTACCCCACTTGCAACTGCTGAGCATCCACAGCGATCACAGTGTGGACAGGTGTGCGCTGAAGGCCATTGAAAAGCGTTTGATAGCGTCGAAGAGTGATGTATTTAATGATATCTTTTCTTAAACACGCATCTCTCTCTCCCTCTCCCTCTCTCTCTGTCTTAGTGTCTTCCTCTCTGTCGATCCTTCATTGAGCTGCCAGTGTAATGTACTCGCACTCATGTTTGTCTTCAAGCTAAACATGCATATAAATATAACTTTAGCAATTTTCATTCATTCAAACTTCCTGCTCGAAACTTCGGAGAATCAAGTTGGCGAAGTTGTGTTTAAGACGAATACTAAATGATAAAATTAGTAATACTATGCATCTTTATGCATATTATTAAATAATTTAGTATATAAAAGATTTGAAATATGCTAAATAATATAGCAATTAAAGCCAATTATATAATAAATACCAAATAAAATTTAAAAACATAATATTTCTATAAAATCCATCTCAAAATAAAAAAAATGTTAATAATAAATTTTTATATAAGTTATATAATAATTTTTTATTACAGAATTATATAAAATTATTAATAAAATATTCCTACTCTAAATTAAAATTTGAAATATTTATCAAAATTTAATTGAACAAGAAAATAAAACTTTAAATAAGTAAAATTTTAACTTAAAAAAAAAAAAAAATAAATGAATAAATAAAAAAAAACAAATAATGTAAAAATATTAAAAATAAATACTAAATAAATTAATAAATTTAATTAACAGCAACCCAATAATGTAAAAATATTAAAAACAAATACTAGAGTAAGCAAACTTTAATAGAATCTAAAATTGATTTTTTAATATTTTTAAGCTTTCCTTAAAAATTAGAATAAATGTCAAAAAGTTGAAATATTTATTTTATAATTATTTAGGTTAATTTTTAATAAAATTATCAATGAGTTTTGTATTGTTAAAAATATATAAATTCTAAATTTAATTTTAATAAAGTTAGATATTTTGTTCAAATGAATAATTCTATTTATTAAAATATATAATAAATATGAATGTATATGAAAATATCCCAAAATATACTAAATAAATAAAATACTATATAATATTAATACTATATTTAAATGCTCTAATTGAATTGAATTAAGCATCGTTTTCTTTTGTACTGCAGATCAGCTAATAGTTGACACTTAGGCAGCAAATCAATTACAGATAGATAACTCAAAGTGTCAGTCCATATGGCACCTACTTTGCTGGTTGCCGCATCGTTAATGCTGCTTGTGGCAAGCAGCGGAGGCACCTGCTCCTTGGCATTTGCTTTAACAAACTTGAAGCCAAATTGGGACTGCGACAATTGCTGTACATACATCATACAGAACTTTAATTGTGCCTGGCACTCAATCTTTCAATCACTGTGGCACACAAAGGCGGCAGGGCAGGGACAGGGGCAGGGGCAGGGGCAGGGGCAGGGAGAGGAGTTGCACTGTTGCAGCTACGCGGATTACATGCGGCTGACTGCAGCGAACGTTGACGTTGCATGGCAAGCAAAGCAAAGGAAAGCGATGGGAAGTGATGGCAAGGGGATGTGAAGAGAAGCGGTGTGGAATGAAGAATGGCTGGCAATATAATCTATATAATCATAAGAGTGTAGCATGTTGTAACATAGTCAGTGAAGAGCGACTATGCAACAAAACCGCTGCCCCACCTGCCACCTGCCGCACATGCCGCATGCCGCATGCCGCACGCATTTGCGACATGTTGTCAACTCGAATTGCGTTCGACTGATTGAAGGCAAGCCCAACCCAATCGAGGCAACAGACCGATGCCGTTGCCGTTGCTGTTGGCATTGCCCATCCCAGGTCCAGCTCCAAGTTGCAGCTACAAAGTAGGCAAAGGCAAGTGGCCCCAAGTTACCAAGACGAGGCAAGCTGACTGCCTGACTGCCTCTGGCTGCTTGCCACAGACAAAGACAGGTTTGTCAGACAAGCAGAAGGACAACTAAGCCTTGGTTAGCTCTTTTGGGTAGGCGTTGCAGATTGATCAACAGAACTTGGTCCAGACAGTCGCGACATTTGTCTAAGTTGCTGCCCCTTCGCCCACCCTCCCCTGCCTGGCCCAAACTCCCGCTACTCCATGCCACAGGCCACTGCTTGGCCTTTGCAACATCATGGATGCGGCAGCGCAGCTAGAGACTCTGTTGACCACAGGTCGACAAACATTTCAAGTAATTTCGCCATCAATCTTTCACTTTTGCACTCCTTTCCGACAGCCTGTGTCTGTCTCTCTCTCTCTCTCTCTCTCTAGCTGTCTCACTCTCTCTCTCTCTCTCTGTGGGCACGACCTTGTCCGCTGCCCACTCACCTGTGCTTTGTGTTGCGTACAGTTTATTTTGATCTTGGTGTCTCCACGATTTGCATAACTTGTCATCTTCAGCCGACGGCGAAGACGATGACGATGACGATGACGATGAGCAAAAGCCAAAGAGGAGCTGCCATCGTCAGAGCAGAGTTCATTGTCAGTATCAATAAATATCAACGCGCTGAGCGACAACTTCTTTGCCAGACCACAACGTTGTTTATACCCTAACCACAATGGTATACTTTCATTAAGTGAAGCAGTAAGTCAAGTCTCTCTCCATATGTAAACTTAAAGTTCCATATTCTTTTGTCTGGTAACATAAACTGACAGCAGTTGTGTTTACTTTAACTTCTATAGTAACTCTCTATTAATTGATTTAAATAACTTTTAAGATGTAAGCAAATAAATATATAATAAAATAAGTAAATAAATAAATATTTACATTTATATTTCTTATTCAAACTTGTAGATGCTGAACTTAACTAAACACACCGCAGAGTCAACTAAAAGTTGAAAGTACTTTGATTATTTATACAAATAAAAAAGTTTTACTTCTTTCACTTCTTGCTTTAGCACTTGGAAATGTATCTTTAAATATGTATCTCACTTTTGACTAGAATCGCGTATAAAATCCTACTCCTATATATATACTCCGACTACTTATATTTGCCCTTATGAAACTATATTTATCTTCTATCTATAAGTAATCTATGATGTAACTAATCATTGCGATATTCCAAGTCTATTCTATGTGCCCCGCAGAGCATCAACTGTTCGCTTAGCTCCAGTTAGCCAAGCTGTTGTCTTTGTCCCCATCAACAACCTCATTCACATCCCCATTCCCAGCCACATCTACATCCACATCCACATCGACATCCAGATCCACATATACCGAAGCACATGCTCATCCTGATCGGCAAGTTGCCTGATTCCGAGTGGCACTGATGAGGCCATCGTATGTCAGCAGCATTTTTCGTGTGGCGGTTAACATTTTGCTATTTTATGAGCACTGATATAAATGATCTTTTAATTAATATCACTTTAGATAGAAACGAGGACTAAGGCTAGTCCTCAGCTGCAATTGATGGAGCATTCTTCTTATGCAAAGTGATGTTTACGATTATGCATTGGGATCGAGTCAATGCAACGTCAACAACTTGCCAATTGTCTCCATTCTCCCTCACTCGCTGTCTCTCCTTCTCTCTCTCTCTTTCTCTCTGTTTCACTGTCTCAAGTCGTTGCATGGCTCTTAAATACTTTTAATGACATCGTCATGGATTAGGGCTTAAAACTGGTACCCCAAGGCAGTAGACAACAACTTGGCCTATGAGGCCTGCAATGTGACTTTTGCTTTTGGCTTTGGCTTTGGCTTTGGCTTTGGCATTGAGGATTTGCTGTGGATGCTCTGCTTATGTGACCAGTCAATGATAATCGGATCAGATTACCAGGCAGATAATGTTAAAAGCTTTTTGCAATTTGCAAATACAAATTGTTGTTGCTCTCCTTACTCTCTTCACTCTCTCTCTCTCTCTCTCTCTCTCGTGTGTGTTTTTCTCTTGGGAATATTACACATATCCTATAATTTTATTCATATCCAAATAGAACATTACTTTGCGCCCCAAAAAGCCTCATCAATGTGTTTACGAGTTGGGTTGGGCTGCTTGATGCTGAGATAATGATTATGTAGCTTTATATGGTAACTGATAATGTATGTGTATCGGAAGAAGATTGACATACAGATTAGAGCTGCATTATGTAAATAAAGCTTGGTATTTCAATTTAAAGAGCCAAGCAATGGCATTTGCTGTGAATGCAAAATGTTATAATAATTTGTTTTCTATGTCATATAAATACTCTATAAATATGCCTAGAAATCTAGCTAAGTTCAGAGTTATAGGCATCTTTAACTGAGATACTGATTGAAGATACATTTATTGAAATATGACTAGAAGGTGTTACACCTTCTATATCTGCAGCTGTGTTTATGGAATCTAAATGAAGTTTCAGATACAGTTGAAAGATACATTTTCTTAGTTAAAGAAGCATTAAAGATATGTGTTAAAGCTGTGTTAGACCGTTTAAAAAGCACAGAGAGCATTTTATATATAGTAAAAGTCTTATCTTAGTAAAGAACCCTACAAGTTTGCTTTTTGACAACAAGAGTTATAGCTACATCTGGGATCTAACATCAACTATTGATAAGTAACTTATGCTAATCAAATGAAGATTGGGATACAAGTACAACATACAAAGCAGTAATTGTTAGTTCAAGGAGAAATGTTAAAAATTATAACTGAAAAGAAAAAGAATAAATGCTGATAGTAAAACGATATACTCTACATTTTACACTATATATAACGTTAATTATACAAGCGGGCAACAACTTTTTAGCTGCTCATTTGTCTGCTGTGCATGGGGTAGCAACACCAGGTATCCTCTGTATCGGATGTATCTACAACTTGTGATAAGATCGCATTAATATGGAAAGCGCCGGTATTTGCTGACGGTTTGTGCACAATTCGTTGAAAATGAAGTCATTAAATGCTATTACAAAGCGTAATTGTTCACAAATTATGCGTCGCATTTCCTTCACTCAACTCGACTTGCATGTATACCCTGTAGAGTGTATACGCCCCAGCAATGTGCATTTACAGCACTTAACTTGCTTAATTATAGGCCTAGACACTGGCGCACCGCACTACTTTCAATTCATTGTGCACCTGTCATACACATACAATATGTACAACTGTGGCACGTATGAGTGACACTTGGCCCAGTGATAGGCAAAGGTGATGTAAATTAACATATTTCCCTTAACTCAGAATATAAAAATGCTGGCAATTTGGCAAACAATGCGCGGCGCGTCTACAAAATGCTGGTTAATATTAAATTTATTACGAATCATCATCATCATCATCATCATCATCATCATCATCAGCATTTAGCTTGCTTGCCTACTTACGCCCTGCATGTTGAACTCTCAACTGTGACGCGACTGTGAGTTTCGCTTTTGAAAGAATTGTATTAATGCTCCAATATATATGCTTTACTCTTTTTGCAAAGTCATCGTTGCCACAGAACGCCAAAGTCATGTGAACTTCCTGAGTGAAAAAAACAGAAAAAAAAAAAAAAACAAAACCAACCCAGCACAACCCGTGCACACGTCGCCCCCTATATATGATTCCCATCGGCGGAAATTGTGTCATGATTATAGACTAAAGCGCCTATTTAGTTACGCCTTATTATTTCCTTTTGCTGTCTGGCTGAACATTCTCAAAAATTGAATTGAACTTCGCCTAATTGAAGTTGTCTGGAAATGACTTGGATCTTTCCATGCCCTTTCCTTGCCCTTTCCGTGCCTTCAGTTCTTTAGTTCTCTCTCTGCATTTGGCTCATTAAAGTTCATTTGATTTCAATTTATGCTCTTAGTTGTCAGTGACTGCGTTTTAATAGATCTAATTCTTTGTGAAAATGAAACATTTACTTAGACTTAAGCCACAATAGTTCATCTTAATTAGCTGGGAGTGGACTGCAGTTTGATTAGCTGTCTAAATTATGAGCTGTTGACTTTGAAGTTTATTTATGACAATTTAAGCTGAAGTAAAGTTTAGTTGGAGTTGGAGTTCTAAGCATACAATGCTTAGATCACTAACGTAATCAATTTAATATCTATTCCCTCAATATTCGGCTGTTCTATCAAACTTACTAAGCATACTAAAAACATTGATTGATGTTTAACACAGTTTTTAAGTATCCTTTGTGTAAAGAACATCTTTTATTGCTAAATATGAGATCTAACAAAGCTGCTCTTAACATTGCATTCTAATAACTTGAAGGATCTTTACAAGATCTATCAGCATTTGGGAATCATTCGATAGATAAGTCATCATTATTATTCATTTTAAAGCCCTTAAGATGTTTTAGGGCTTATTGGAAGAGATCTATTAAAGATCAAATCATTTGATCATTTGAGGATCAGTCAAAGATCATTGCAATTTACATTGAATTAACTGAAGAATCACTTCAATATTCTTCTCATTTGTGGATTATTCTAAAGATCTATCAACGTTATACAAATGATCTGTAGAAGATTGATTTAGTTGTCATCATGTGAGGATCATTCTTGCATTTCAAAAGATCATCGTAAGATATTTTTTAGTTCAAATGATCGTTAAAGGATCATCAACTTTTGCAGAACATTGATTTATCGTATAGTTGTCACCATATGAGGATCATGCACAGTTTTCATGAAGCAACTACAAACAGAATAACGTAATCTCTTATATACGATTATAGAACAGCTTAGAAGCAACTGAAGTATCAGTCAAAATCATTCAATGCTCAGCTGGTATTCATTTCATACCTGCCAAATAGTTGGCATCAATAGTTCACCAGGTGTCAGGCTGCCTTCTTGCAAGGAAAGTAAGTAAGTCTTAAGTGGAAATTAATCAAGAGACATGAAGAATTCCTCAGCTGGGAAGATGCTGTGCGCATCAATTAAATATGCTTTGGCTACCGGCTCGAGAATCTTTCAAAACGGCACATTGTCTTAGCCAAATTAAAGTTTACTCAGCTGGCGAAGTTGCTGAACGTTGTTTGCAACGGCGAGACAACTGGCAGAGCTGTAGTTGCAGTTGTTGACTTGTAAGCGGTAGGCAAGCGGTAGCCGACACCTGAGTTGAATTTTGTTTTGCGCATGCGGAAGCGTTTTTCGCGTCATTTTTCATGCTGAAAATTTAATAAAGAAAATTAATTTGTGGACATTTGACTCGAGGCGAGACAAAAACCACGCTTGCCATTCAGTTTGGCATTCCCCCCCCCCTCCCTTTCCTTTCGCCTCGCACGGGTTTTGCATCCTCGCTGAGCCTGCTGCGACTACTCAAACTGCACGCAGACTTTGATCGATGGCACTCACGATGCTGCAGGCGAGTGAAGCTCCAAAACGACGACAATTTCAACTGCAGCAGCGAGAATAACAGTCGAGGAGTAGAGAAGAGTGTGTAGAGGGGATGGGTGGGGGGGCATGCAACACGTATGGTATGTCGCTAGGCCATGGCCTAGTATCAGGGACGCGCGGCAGTGGCAGGGCCCGATGTCCTGTGTGCCGCATGAGTTGCAAGTTAGCGCAATTAATTTATTTCAACACGAATTTAACTCTCATCGTGTGTGCTTGAGTGCTCGCTCCTCACTTCATTTCATTTCCCAGTGCGTTTTACATCATTTTTATTAAACCAGCAACTACTCCAACTCCAATAACAGACTGACTGCCTTTACTACATGGCAATAAGTACAGTCGAGTGAACTCGATAGTCAGATACTCGTTATTGTAAAAGTAATAAAATACATATAAAAAATACGAAAACAAATAAATAATAAATATTTGTATATAAAAAACAAATAAATATATTATGTTAAATTAAAGAATATATAATTAAATATAGAAAACTACTAAATATATAATTAAATAAAGAAAAATAGTAAATTCAATTAAAAAATATATTAATCTAAATTTAAACCAATTCATTAAAATAAATAAATAAAATTTAAGAAAAATACATAAAATATTAAAAAATTAACAGATAATGATTTAAAATAAATAAACTAAATATTAAAATACAAAAAACATTTAAAATTTATTTTAAAAAACTGTAAATTAAAAAAAAATTAAAACAAATAATTATAATTCTAAAATAATTAAATAAAGTAATCTAATAATAAATACATTTAAATAAGCAGCAATTTAAGCAGCTTTCTGGCTCTTCTAGTCTTCCAAAATGAGCTGCCTAGGCACACACTTGGCTATATCTACTCTACTTCTGTTTCAGAACAGGAATATATGTGCTTTAGGGAATTGAAGTTGTCACATTTTGTCTGTTACATACATTGACACAATGTTATACTACTGCTGTAAGCTTTAGCTACAGAGCATAAAAATTTTGTCGTTACCTTATCTAAATATGGCCATTGCATATAAAGACTTGCCCCATCCGTTGTTGTTCTTGTTGTCGTATGCAGTTGTTGCTGGGGCAGCTGCTTGGGGCATGCAGCATACAGTGTCTCGTCTCTGGCTGCAGCTCTCATCGTCTCATCGTCTCGTCGTCTGATGCTGCGTCACTCATTTTTGCACAGTCCATTAGTTCGCGGATGTAGTCAGCGTTGAAGGTTGTGCTTGTAGTTGTTGTAATTGCAGTTCTTGTTATTGTTGCTGCTGCTGTTGTTCTTGTCCAGCAGTTTGACAGTCGCTCAGTCCAGTCGCAACTACAGGTTGAACTGCAACTCCATTAGTTGCCCCCTCCGCTCCCCTTGTTGCATGTGCTTATGCATTTTTTTTTTTACCCTGCGTTTATTTTAAGCTCTCTGGGCGCGTCCTACTACATAGAGAAGAATACCCCTAGAAATACTGCTCAGCTTCAACTCCCTTTCATTTTGTATGTAGTAATTTTCGGTTATGCGAAGTAATTTGAGATCGCGCCACACGCGCCGCTTTTAATGACTTCATTAAATGATCGCTGCCAAGGCAAAAGCAAAAGCAACAGCAACAGCAACAGCAGAAAATAAACGCGAAACTAGTTTAACCAACTAACCAAACAGCTAGGCTAGCTAGCTAGCTAGTACAACAGTTGTATACGGTCCAAGTCCAAGTCCGAGTTCGAGTCAGAGTCAGAGTCCGAGTCACAGTCCGGTTCGTGCGCCTTTGTACTACTTCCGATGATGACTATAAAAATGATTCCTTTAGGGCATCTTCTTCAGTTACTTGCCACTTGAGTCGTTGCTGCAGCTCAAAATGAAAGATGTCGTGCCCCTAGACCACCTTGAATGACCATGAATGCTTTTTGGCACAAATTCTAAACAACATGTGCTTGTGTTAGTGAGCTTTGTGTTGTGTGTATGTGTGAAAGCTCTTATAATAATGCCTTCGTATTGAAAGCTTTTCGGTTTAAGTTTTAAAGCTCAAAAGTCAGAGTATTAATAAGCTTTCATCAGCAGCTTTTGGCTGCAGCAAGCATTAATGAACTTTCTTCAGCAGCTTTCAGCAGCAGAAACTTTCATCTAACAGCTGTTGTGTGAAAGCTCTTGCTGTTCTCCGTAGTTCTAGGTAGAGTAATAGAGACTCCTGCTAGCTTAAGCATATTCTTGGTGTAAATGCAAACGCAAATACATAAGGAATGCAAACAGTTAGAGCTTTTGAGTGTGCAGCCCAAGCTTAGGCTTAAAAGCTCACATAAGCAATGCCTAAGAGCGATTTCACATGCCCGAGCTTTGTATGCATTACTGTGGGATATTCAGATGGCTGTAAATCTCTTCCATCATAGCTACTGTCACGAGCCTGGTTAATGGCTTAAGCCGGCTAAAGGAAAATGGGAAAAAGGATATTGCGTCAGTGGGTAAAATGCAAATTTTTACGCAGTTCTCACTGATGGGTTTGACTAAATTCCAAGTTGTGGCTGCAAAAACGAAACTCGCAGAGATATGCCATGAAATAAACAGCAAATGTGTGTTGCAGTTGCAGTTGTAGTTGTTGTCTTAGTTGTAGTTGTAGTTGTAGCTAGAAGCTTGAAGCTTGGAATTGAGCTTGGCGTTGTCCATTTACCGGCGCAGTCGTTACTCATTCTCAGGGCCTTGGACGAGGACGTGAACGTGGACGTGGACATGGACATGGATGTGGATGTGGATGTGGCTGTGACTGTGGATGGATAATTATGACGTTGCAACAATTCCAGCGTTCAGCATGTTGCAGTTATGTGGCTCTGTAGCTTAGGAGTGCTGGCTGCCCTGCCATGCCTTGCCTTGCCTTGCCGACTGTGGCCAAGTGACAGTGCAACATGATTGCTCTCGGGCTCGCCACATGCCACATTTATCATTCGTCGAAACGTTGAAAAATTAGTCATTCCTTTATTTTACACCCAAATGCCGAGAGCTGTCTGCCTCGCTCTCTCTCTCTCTCTGTCTTTGTCTATCTCTCTCTCTCTCTCTTACACACTCTCTTCCTCTGTTGGCAAACCAGTCGCAAATCCTTCTTACATTACTTGCCACAACTTGCCACATACTCGCCCGTAGTCAGTCTCTGCTTGCAACAACATGCAAATGACTCTTTTAATTTTTATGAATTTCTCTGATTACGAAAATTGCTTCTGGGCTTTTGAGTCGCCCCGGAACACGGAGGATACGGCGTGGCAAGCATGATGCATTGCGCATCTTCATTAGTCGACGCTGTTGCAGTGTCACACGGCCAAGTTGCACGAGTCTAGGCCATCATTTTTAGGCCCAGTTTAGACAGTTGGCCGCAGAAATCGCTGCCAGGCGTTTTTTACTTGCTTCTTTTGCAACATTGTGCGATCAGTGTCCATGTTTGCCTTTGCTGTCGCATGTTTTATGTGGCACACACTCACACACACACTTGCCTCGTTTGGCAGATCAGCTCGGCTCATTGGCGCTCAGAGCTCGTGGGCTCCAATGGAAATTACAAACGTATAAATCATTCGAGGCCCAACCATATAGACTGTGGCATGCAACACAGCTTCGTTCGCACAGTTAACGTAACCGTAATTAGTTGGAATTGTAATTCATGGCTCGATTAGATAAAGATCTGCTGCCAATTAGCAACACACCAGCCCTGCGCATAATATTAGATGACAAAAGTGACGACTCTATTCGGATTTTGGATATTGGACTAGGGAAATGTTTGTTTCCCTCCCAGCATCTTGTGGCACCTACTGCTTACCACCAGCAGCTGTGTGGTATGTGCCATTTGCTATTTGCCATTTGCCAGCTGAGCATTGCGTTGACCTCTTGCCAATCTTGGCCAATTAGATTCTATCAACTGCTCCACTATTCTGGCCAATTGGCCCGCAACTTGATTTCAATAAAAATCCATTTAATTCGACATTTGTGGCCCGAAAACAAAAGCAACAAATACGAACAAATAAATGGCAAATAGTTTCACTCAGGCATAACGAAGCTTAGATACCCTACGCCGAATATGTTTTGGGTATAAGAAAACTTACTACTGTTAAGAATTGCAAAGTTAATAAGCAATTTAAACTGTAAATGAGACTTGTTGAGTTTAATATACATATCTTCAAAAATAAATTAGATCTTCATGGAAAAACTCAATTTACAGGGTATCCTTCCGATGACAGCTATAGGATATAGTGCTCCGATTTGAATAAAATTTGTTGAGTATACGTTAGATATATTATAACTGCAAAAATGAACTAAATATTCATATAAACACTGAATCTACAGGGTATCCGAGAGACAAATATGGCTAAGTAGAAAGTGCTAATCATTTAAGACAGGTAAATATATATTTTCCCAGCAAGTTACATAATTGTCCACAAATTGGGTGTACCCTCTGCGTAAGGGTATCACAAGAAACAGTTGCCGATTAGTGGCAAAGCCTTTGGCTGCCGGCTGGCAACGTTTGAACTCGCGCGCCTCGTGCGGGTGCTGGCTGGACTTTAGTGGCAAGCGGGTAGAAATGGGTGGTGTAGGGTAGAGGAAGTATGGCGAAGGGGGGGGGAGTGGTACGGAGAGAGAGAGAGAGCGGTTCCATATAAATCTCGCGTTGTAATTGCCGCGATAAGAGCGAGTGGCAGCCTCTTAAAACCGGTGGCTCTGGCCCATAGTCCGGCAACTGCAATCTCTACAGTCTACAGCTACCAATATGTATGTACTTACCAATATATTTTGGGGCAAACTACATAAATATCGCGTGAAATGCATTTGCGGGCGATAAATTTTGGCAACGGCTGCTGCAACAGCGATAATCGACGCAATTGCAATCGATTTTGGCGTAATTTAGGTAAGGCTTAAGTGGTAAGGCTTTTTTTGCGGGCCAACTTGGCTAACAAGCGGCCAAAACCACTTGCAAATGGACACTTTGATTGAAAACACACATAAGTAAGTCAATAGGTGTGTGTGTGTGTGTGTGTGTGTGTGGGCCAACACCTAAGCGGCAACAAGAACAGCTAACAACAATGGCAACAATTTAAATCAAACAGCGTTGATCGCTTGGCATTGTTGTTAGGCAAACTACCGTTAAACTCACTTTCACAGCGGGTGGTGCACCAACTGCAGAGGTCAGAGAGTGAGAGAACGAGAGAGAGAGGGGGAGGGGAGTTAGAGAAGTAGTTATACGCAGCGTTGACCCCACCAACTTGCAGCCACCGTCTTGCAGTTGATTTTATATATGTTCTCTCTACAGCACGAGGGACGCAGAGAAAGAGAGGGGAGGAGGAGGAGGAGGAGGAGAGGGCCATAGCTGACACTCGACCTCGCCCGTTTCACGCGAATGCTGCGACCAGATGCGGCAACTGAATCGCTTCGCAATGCCGCAGCTGATTAATTACACCGCCCGCTGTGCGAATTCCTCAATAAAAATCATAATTTCATGTTTGCGGTCAGAGACGCTGGCCAAAATGTTGATTGTTGCCGCATTTATGTAAGCCACGGCTTATTAGCTGCACGAGCTGCCGCCACACTCTGCCACGCTCTCTCTCTCTCTCTCTCTCTCTCTCTCTCTATCTCTCTCTCTTTCCCTCGTCGCCCCCTGCCAAGTGTAACGAATTTTTGATTGAAACTTTAAAATACTCGTTAGGAGGGTTTCCTCGTCGTCGTCGCTGTCGTTGCGCGTGAGTTTATCTTTTGATTAGATTCGTTAGAGTTTGTATTGGCCTTTTGTAACATCAAATTGGGCAGCACATACACATATCTTGGTGTGTGTATGTGTGTGTATGTGTGGCACGGTTTCTGGCATTTTTTGGTGTGTGCTCGATGGAGTCATTATTCACAATTTAGTAACACTTGATTTGCGTTTGGCGTTGTTTTCTATAAATTTTCATAAATTGTTTTTACTCTTTTTTTTTCAATGTACCCTGTAGCCATCTTATAGTTGGGTATATTAAAGTGGTGCTGTTAAGAATATTTGTAAAGAATAGTTAAAACTTTAAATAAGCCTGCTGATCAGATAATTTATCTATTATTCTTTCTATATTCTCTATATTCATAACTCTATCACTGTCTCTCTCTCTCTCTCTCCATCTCACTCCATCTCTCTCTTTGGATTTTTCTCTATATAACCCTAATAAACTAAGCAAATATACGCTTTAGTATCAGTATCAATTTGTATGCATTGTGCATTATAAATATAAACAATTGAAGTTTATTTCAAATTATTCATATTTCTACGCCATATGCTAATTCCAGGAAATTCTGTAATCAACGCATTTCTGCATATATAGACCTGATTTATTATATTATATATACATCCATTCTAATCTTCATATTCTGAATATTTCATGGAAATCGCATTATAAACAGAAAAGTTATACAGCATTTGTTAAAGCTGTAGAATTATAAATATTTTAGACATAAATAAAAATAAATAAATAAGAAAACATATAAAATATTTAATATTTATTGCATCTTTATGTGTTTAATTTCACTACGGAGTATCTGCTAGCCGCACATATCACTCCAAGCTTCATTTTTATTACTGTATACTAACTGTTGACTCATAGCTTCTATAAAAAGAAACAAATTTAAGCGAGAAAAAATGGCAATAACTGTGATATATTCACATGTTGTTTGTCTTGTTGTAATTTAGCTGATTGCCAAAGTTATTTTAGCCAAAGTGTTATGGCTTTTATAATACAAATTGACCCAATTGCCGTAGACTATCGAGTGTAAACGACACACGACAGTTGACAGCTGCTTAAATGTAAATTATAATTATGCATTTACTTTGATTACAAATATAATTATATACATTTTATTTATATATATATTTGAGAGACGCCCCAAAAATGTCATAAGTATAATATCATTGTTGGCAAAAATGAAATGTGGCAGGTAGGATGTGGCACATCTAATTAAGACACCGCAAGAGAATCTCACATGTACAAAAATATTCGCAAGAAGTGAGTGTGCGAGTTGTGTGTGTGCGTGTGTGTGTGTGTGTGTGTGTGTGTGTGTGTGTGTGTGTGTGTGTGTCGCTGTGTTAAAATAAAACCCAGCATGATGTATTCAAAAATCATTAACAGCCTCTTCGCTGGTGAAAGGAACTGCTGCAAGCTGCAACAGGCAGCTGATCCACATATCGTGGCAAAGTGAAGCGAAAAATTGCTTTGACGTTGCGTCAAAATTTCACACTTTTGCAAGAGATAAAAGCCAAACACACACGGGACTTGATGACGAAGTGGCAACTGGAGACTGGAGACTGGAGACTGGAGACTGAAGACTGAGAGCTGGCAACATTCCCCAAATATTTGGCATATGCATTCAGACTGCACATCATTAAAAAGCATGTTAAGTGGCGGGGCAAGCGCTGAGGCATGCCACAACAGCACTGCACAGAGCGCTGAACACACAGCAGAGATCCCAAACTCACTGTCTCTGTCTTTGTCTCTGTCTCCGTCTCCGTCTGTGTATCTGTAAATGTCTCTGGGCCCTGAGCCTGGCCTGCAAATTAGCATACAAGCCGCGCTTTTGCCATAATTTGCATATAAAATTAGCGCAACACTTTAAGCGCCTCTTACCTCATACTGCCCCTGTCTGGCCCCTGCCTGGGCCAACACTATCTGTGGTGACACTTGCCAACTGCGGCTGCTCATTTAGCGCCTTGCTTTGGCCGCTGATTGGTTGTACATACAACACAAGTGGAGCCTCTGTGCGCTATGATAATTAAGCTGAGGACGAGTCTGCACTTGTTGCGGCAATTTGCATGAGTTTAATGACTCACAGTATATATATACATATACATATACATTCATACATGTATATATATAGATATCTATGTATATGTAGTTATTCGGCGCCTTCACGGCAATTAGCAGCAAAGTTCCGTTTGCCTGATTAGACACGCCTCACTGTGCATTCCCTGAAAAATGGCTGCTCATAAATAACATTGAAATATTCCGTATTCCGTATCCAAAACTAACTCTTACCTATTTAACCCCCCTCGCTTACTTCTCTCTCTCACACACTCTTTATCTGGTATTCTCATCAATCTCATGCGTGAAAATGCTAAAGGTTAATAATTATGCTGTTTAATTTCAAATTGTGAGAACCAAAGAAATGTGTAAGAAATTATTTTAAATTAAAGCTATTTAAATTTCAAACATTTCTGTTAAAAATAAATTATTGGAAAGGTAAATGATTGCTTAAAACACAAAGAGAATGTTTAAATTGATAATGGAGTGTGTCTAGAAAAACTAACAGAAAGCATTCCTAATATTATAAATTTAGGTTTTTACTTGTGGAATTTACAAGAGAAATAAAATGGCTTCCAAATAAAAATGATTTAGAATTTAGTGGCTAAACTAATTAGAGAAACTTAAATTAAATAGACATACCGCATTAAATAAACAAATAAATAAAATGCATAAAAAGAATACAAGAAGAATTTTAGTTTCCACAAAGCTATGAGACTTTGAAGTTATCAAAAAACAGAAATTCATTTTATTATTGCATAACTTGTAAACTGTATATACGATTGTTGCGAAATATTCAGGACTAAAAGAAAAAATAATATGCCAATTATATAGACAAGGCTCAATTGATTAGATTTAAAATAACTCTAGATATTTGCATATTTGTAGATTGTTTTAGCGACCTTTCACTTTGTTAACATACATATAAAGTTTCTATTTTCCACAAAATGCTTGCAAAGTGCTTTAAATGTGCGAATCACATATATATGATATGAGATTGCACAAATATTGATTTTCTTGGCACATCAACTGCAGCATTTCGTTATGCATTTTGGTTATTTTCATTAAAAATAAAAGAAAATGGCACTAAATCAATACAAGTCATAAACTGCAATACGGTTTTTAATTTATAGAATAAATGCGAAGCAATAAATGCAGTGAATAAATAAATAGGAATTTAAATAAATATTTATTTACATATAATTGCATGTCGAGCGATGGAAATTAATGCGATTGCAGTTTATGACAAGCGATTAAAATTGAAAATGACAGCATGAGCGAATTGAGAGGAGAGCTTTTCGACTGCTGAGGTGGGTAGATATATTTTTATTTATTTCTTTAATTATGCAAAAGCAGTTTAAACATGTATATGTGGCTGTTGCTCTCTTGTTTTGGCCAGACTAACAGCATTCGGCTCTCAGGTCTCAGGTTTATTGGCTGTGGCTCAATTAAGTAGCACAGATGCCATAAACAGATAGCTTGTTTTACTCAAGACTGACATTTAGATAGGGTTATCTAAAATGGCCTGACAACAGCCGAGAGGCTACTGCACCACCACACACCACACACCACAAATGCAACGAAATGCAACGAAATGTAATGTAATGAAACCTCCCGAAATAAACCCCAATTCGAATGAACATTCTTTGTTCATTAGTCAAACGTTAGGTGACAATCAGATAGGGCCCACCTCTAACTGGTACCTGTTAACTGTTAGCCACTTAAATGGGGACAACCTGTAGCATTCCCATGTCAACAGACAAACCAACTGCTGCCAGCTGCCAGCTGAAGGCAGACATCTTATCAGCTGTTTGCGATAGTCTCAAGATTTTCATGGTGAAAGCTGTCGATTCTTCTTAGCTCTTTTTTTTTTAGGGCCAACTTGCAACTCGCGACTTGCAACTTCTTGTTGCCTGCGGCGCGCTAAAGCAAACCAAACAAACGCATGAATTACAACAAAAGCCAAAGTGTCAATAAAATTGCGTAGATTATTGCAGTCGAGCTCATAAAATTGTTTACAGTCCCACCATCCGGGATCCCTGGCGACTCATTGGGTATCTGCCCATTCAACTCAGCCAATTTCCGTGTGCGTGCCGCTGACACAGTCGACGCTCCACATCCAAGTTGCAGTTGCAAGCTATTCTAAGATACATGTGCCTGCCTGCCCGCCGGCCAATTTTATACATACATACATATGTATATGTTGTATAAGAATTTATTAAATAAATGCATTAGGCCATAAAAAAAAGCAGAAGAGAAAGCAATTATTATGTAGTCCAACATGTAGATACCCTTATGTATGGTTCATCCTTTCTTTTAATAGATTTTTCCAGCTCTGCAAGTAAAGTGTGTAAACAAATCTAAATAGAATTTAAAAAAAGAAGGCAAATATTCTTTTTTATATCTTCTTTAAAATTATACTCTAAGAAAAGTCTGAACTAAATCAACAAAACATTTTGAAAGCTCTTGTGCAATTTTTGTGTAAATTGCATTTAATTTGTATATTTTTCTTACGCTTAATTAAAATTTAACTTCCCAGAACTTTTGAAAAAAATGAATCAAAGCGGCAATTGGTCGTCAAAAGCTTGTAGACACGGGCAATGCCTGGTAAGAACCAGTCATTTATATGCCTTTATATGTAGCTATATCATGCCCAGGTATAACAATAAAACTAATGAGCAGACACCGTCATAGACTTCTGTTAAGTAATTTTATTTTACAGGGTATATTAGCTGCGTTTCTTATAGTTATTTTTGTATATTGTGTAGACTGACTCAAGCAACGGGGTGTCCCCCCAACAGCTATACAGCTATACAGCTCTACAGTTCCAGTTGCAGTTGCATGAAGTGAGACTGTTGCTGCAGTTGTGCATCTTGTGTTTGCCCTCAGCGCCCATGAGGACAACTGCAATATTATTGTTAATTTCATCGTAAATTTGAAATTCTTATGCTTATTGAATTTTCATGTTTGTCGGACTGCCTGTCTGTCTGTCTGTCGGACTGTCGGACTGTCGGACTGTCTGGCTGCCTGCAATCCAGGCGACATGTGCTCCATTCTCTTGCCAATGCTGCTAACTCTTCTAGTTGTCCTTGTTGTTGTTGTGGCGTTTGTTGCTGTTTTGTGTTACTTGCAATACATGCAAATGATTTTAGTTATGATAAGACAATGTCAATAAAAGTTGCTCAAGAATTCTCAGTCGAAATTAACTGCTATTGCAATTTGATCAAGTTGCCTCTTAGATTTTTGGTAGTTACGTTTGTTTTTATTATTGTTGCTATGTAATAACAATTAAATGTTTACTCAGCCGCCTCAAATTGCCATTTTAATTGTTTGCTTTGAAGCTTTTGACCAACATTTGCCGAGAGCAGCTGCCATTTATCAGAATCAAATTGGTTTCTTGCCCAACCGCACACGACTCGACTCCTCTCTGTCGTGAGGTGATTGGGAAATCGTTTGATATTGATTGCTAATTAAACAATAGAAAGGCATCTAAATAAATCTATGTAAATTACAATGAAAGCTATTATGGAAAAATTAGAACAGTGCATATAAATTAAAGAAAATATTACTTATTACTTTGAGAAAACTAAGCTAACTTTTCAATGGATTATTTAAATTATTATTTACTATTTTTTTTGATTATTATTTATTTATTTTTCAACAACTTATTGTTCTTATTATCTATTTTTAGGTTTATATCAACAGTTTCAAATACTCTTTAGCCACTCTATACCCTAAGAAGGCGGAACACTTGAAGTCTAGTTCGTATTTCATATTCACACTCCATATAAGCAATTATAGACAGAGTGCGGTGTCTCTTATGTTCAGTGGTTGTTATCATTAAAATTTTCAAGCTATGATTTATACAAATATTTGCATTATGTGAGCTGCGTACCTGGCCTTATCTTGCAATCAATGCGTAGAGTATCGCCTTACAATGGACAACAACCGCATTTTCTGCATGCGAACACAACAAATTCAAACAAGAGAAACATCGAGATGGAGATGGAGATGGAGACGAAGCGAAAAAGTGACAACATCCCCAAGGTATATGGAGAGCCGTGGTGCGTACCCAGGCAAATAACTCAATCCTTAACAGAAATGACAGAAACCTTATAAATACAAGAATATGTTTGCCCGTTCGCTGCGATCATCCGATCACCCGATCCCGATTCCCGATTCCCGATCATCGTCTGGTTACAGCCGCGACATGGGAATGCAGCTCTTTCTCTATCTATCTATCTATTTATCTTTCTCTCCCTCTCTCTCTCTCCTGTTGGCAAGAACAAGTTTCACTTAGTTAGAAGCCAGTTCTTATCGTCATGTGTGTATTGGAAAATTGAAAATAACAGATTTAATTTGTCTAACAAACTGCAGCAACAACAGCAACAACAATAATGCTTACAGACAGCCGTCATATTGAGATCTCATCAAAAGACCGCACAACAAGTTGAACCAGACCCAGAAAGAGACCAAACACAGTGATAAAAAGAGAATATATACATGTATATATATGTATATACATATAAGTATAAGAAACGAACTCCCCATTGAAATATTTTGACAGCGGCGTGGCAGGCGTTGAAGTTCAAGAGAAATGTCTCAAGTGCATTCGAAGTATTTCGTAGTCTGACCGCCAAACTGACAGCTGCAATGCACTGATCGCTGTTGGCGGAGCAAACCGAGAGTAGAAGAATTGAAGAAGTGGTGAAGAGTAGTGGTGAACTGGTGGGCACATGGCATCCCGGTGGCTTATCATGTTGATAATGACAATCGATGTGAAGGCTTGGCCCAGCTTGAATTGAATTTCAGCGCAATTTGTTACACATTTCAAAACTGAAGATTTGTTTTATTTTCTTAACCTTAAGTTTTATTACAATTCTCTAACCCAAACTGGCTCAACTGGTAGAAGGAGGGGGCCCTCGGGGGTTCGGAAAGCACTTAAACAATTTTGGAAAACGTGACGCGCTTTCATATAGCTTCAAGTGTTTGTTTTAGCTTTGAAGCATCAACAAAATCTGGTGGTAAATTTTTGTAACGTCATGAAATTAACATAAAGTTCAAGCATTAAGCATTAAGAGGGCATGCCACTCCGCTCCCCCCTCAAGATCCATATCGATAACGATAACTAAAGCGAGTCTAGACGCTGCTCATATGCTAATCCAAGTGCATTTATTTTATGGCCACTTTCAATTTGTTATTTGTTATTATAACAAATTAATTTTGACATTCAAGTTGATTGCAAAAAAAATCAGTCTAAATTGGCATTAAAAACCTACGCCAAAACAGCAGGCTCTATTGTCCGGGCGGTCTGCAGTTACCAACAGCGAACAGCCAACAGCAAATAGCAAACAGCAAACAGCGAACAGCGTTGCCTGGTTGACAGCACTCCAAATGCAGAAACAGATCAAAGCAAATTATGTGCAACGCCTCTTAGCCTGCTTAGCACGATCATGGACAGCCCCAAGATGCTGGCCAAGTTGGTCATAAAGCCACATTGCACATACAAACAAACAAACAAGCACAAACTTAAACTCAAACTCATATGGCCAATGGATTTTCATTTGCAGTCAGATGCGGCAAGTATTTCATAAATCAACAAATGGTGGCATGGACATGCGGTTGGCGGCAGAAGACAGCGTGCCACAGTATGATGGCTCGATTAAATGGATTTCAATGCGAATCGCTAACGTTCTCTCTGTCTCTCTCTCTCTCTGTCTCTCTCTCGCATTTCCATTTCATCAAGAGCCATCAACACAGACATTTACACAGCGAACTCATAACAAATTTGCGCGCTTTTATGCCCACAAATTGCCATGTCTTCAGCCAAGTGACAGCGCAATTATCGAGGGTCTAGAGAGTCTAGACCTAAAATGCGTTTGCAACTTCTCTGATACCCAATGGCTGGACTAATGGAGCGCCGCCGCTGTTGCGTTGAGTTGTTGTATGCCACAAAACGCACAACTGCAGTTGACAGTTTGTTAAAGGGCGCTGAATTGATGAATTGTCTATTAGAGCCCGAAGATGAAGTAGAAAACCCCATTTAGCATTTGTCAGTTCATTACAAAGTCCCTGTCAAGAACTCATTCACATTTTATCTATATGTATGTGCAAATACATTAAACGAAAGGTATTCTACATGATTTGATCTGCAGACAGACAGACAGACATTGTCTTGTAAGAGAGTTACTGGAGCTGCCATCGCTTTGACCAATAACAATCGATCAATTTCACTTCGAAATGTATTTAAATGCCATTCATTGTTATTATCATTAACATTACTATTAATTTAATCATTATTATTAATAATCGTAATGTTTAAAAGTTGCAAACAATCTAAAAATATCGAGATTTATCGAAGCAGTGAAAGAAAGCTAAAGTTTGTGCACACACTTGAGAACGAGCGTTGCCAGACATTGGAGTGTTCTTAATACAAGTGTTGCCCTTTGTAATTACATACATACATGTGACAACTCTGGTCTTTAGTTTTATCTAAGCGTGTTAACTGCGCAATTACTCATTTGCTTTCAATTGGTTGAAGTGTGTTTAAGCTTAACAAAGTTTGTAAATATATAATTCATTAATTGAATTAACAATTAAATTTATTAAATATTTGTAATTTCAGAAATTGTTTTCTATAAAGAAAATTTAGCCAGATTTGTATAAGAATTATTCAGAATTGAAAGAGCATTCTAAGAAGGGAAATACCAATCAAAGAAATGGCCGAAATTCAAGAAAATATTGCAAATCAAAATGAAAATGAAAATTCAGAAGAGCTGTCCATTTCTGAAGGTGAGGCAACAGACGAAGACGAGCAAATAGAAAATCAATCGACAGTGAAAACATCTATAATACACCAAGTTAAAGATCTAACTGCAACGTTTGAGAAGCTTGTGCTGCAGCTGAAGCCTCAGGATCTTGATGATGGGAAAGTAGTTAGCCAAAAAGATATTGGCTCGTTTTATGATCTTTATCGTTTGTGGCAAGAGCAGGTCGCCAATTTGACGACCATACAGAATATGCAAGCTGAAGACTTTCAGAAGCAAATAACGGAGAAGGATCAGGTGCGTCAGAAATTATTGATGGATTTGAAAAATCAAGAGGAAACCCATATCATTGAAATGGCGAAACTAAAGCAACAATCAATGATCGAGCTGGAGGCAAAGGATAAGATATGCTTAGAACTAGAAGAGCAAATCGAGCGACAACGTGGAGAATATGAACTTGGCATATCTTGTCCAATCTGCCTGGATCCTTGGACTTTGACAGGTCACCATCGTTTGGTGTCCTTGGCATGTGGACATCTCTTCGGTGATCCATGCCTGCGAGACTGTATGTCAAGGCAGCAAGTTTGTCCGCAATGCAGAGCACATGCATCAGTACATGATATACGCTATCTTTATGGCCGTCCTTTGTAATGCCTAAATTTGAGCAACAACTTTGAAGTTTCTATGAATTACTATTATTTGTTTTAGCTCTCAAAATGAAGAAGTATCTTTGAAGCTTATTTTATTAAACAAGAATTTGCGTAGAATTAAGTTTCAGACAAACTGTCAAGCATGCAGTTGACTACCACATTGAAATGCTATTGTTGTAGTTATGTATTAAAATAAAATAACAGTGAATGATTTAGATAAATAAGTAAACTTTAGCCAGACAAGGAGAAACTACATCAATGATCAACATTATATTAAGTTGAATGACTAAAATATATATTATCTTTTATTATAAAAATTTGGTATTTTGCTGTTGGGAGACATTGTACCTGCATACGTATGAGTTTATATTAATTTTCATATTTATTATTCATTAGTTATAAAAATAGTGTTGTAATTGAATATAGTAACTACAGTTAATAATTTCATATATATTCCAAGCTATGCAAATGTTTGTAAGTTCAAATGTTGAGCTGCAATTCTTAGCTACAGTTGGGATGTCTAGAGCTTTGTTTCGTTAGACATTCTCCAGATGTTTTACTGGAAATTATCATACCAGGATCGACAATTATGCGCTGCTAAAAGAAGCTGGGAATGCTATACATTCAATGAAGAAGAAGAAATAGGAGAAGACGAAGAAGAAGCAGACCCAAGCCAACAGAAGCCGCGACCAAACAAATGGGCAAAAACAATGGACACCGACTGCGCCGGATGCAAGTTGCATGCTGCAAGCTGCAACTACTGCTGCTGCTGCTGCTGTTGTTGTTGTTGTTGTTGTTTTTGTGGCATGGCAAGTGCCATTTGTCCAAATTGCATTGAAACGCTGGCGATGGCTAAAAACGAATGCCAAAAATACAATTATAGCCGCTGATCACAACACGATCGAATCTACAAAAGAAAGACAAATCAATGGCTGCGTTAAACTGTAATCGACATTCCTTCCATAGCAGATTCTAATGCAAACAACACAGGCTGAGCCACCTCTCGGCAATGGCTAACACTGTGGAGCTGCTGCCAATTGATGGTTATTGCCAATTTGTATGCGACTGCGGACATTGGAGTGAACCAGCATATCATTTTCAGCTCTAGGAAGTGGCAACAGTAACAGCAACAGCAACCACACAACAACAACAATAGGAACAGCAACAACAGTTGCTGGCGATAATTGCGATAATAATTGTCTTTATCTTTTCAGCTCAAAAGCAGCCACAAGGCCTCTCTCTCTCTAAGCACCAACTCCATCCGCAGAGAATTCCCAATGCCGTTGTTTAACAATAGAAAATCCATACAATTGCCACGTTTGCCACACTTTCCCAGAGCCGCCGACCCGCACAATGGGCCACAGCTTAGATATTTTATCATAGAAATGACCGAAGAGCATTTCACAGTGTGTCCAGTTAGCATTCATTACATAAAGCTTGGCAATAAAATTTACAAAAATATGTGTTGAAAACAAAAATTTAGCTATTTGCATATCAAGCAAATTGGGGGCGCCACAAAAAATGAGAAGAGAAGTGTAGAGAAGTGTGTGTCTAATAAAAAACAACCAACAAGCACTCAGCACCAAATGGAGTCATAAAACTTGATAAATGCTACACATTTGCCCAACTTTTTTTCCTAAATGATAATGCTCTCTTGGCTCAACTCGCATTTTCCAACTTTGGTGAAACAATAATAAAAACTTGAATTTGTTGTCAACAAATTAGAAATAAGAATGAACGAAAATGCTAAAAACCTCCAGATGCAAATGAGCATACATATGTAATAAACTTGACGCTTTTGCTTTATCTAGAAAGTAAAGCTGCAGAGCTGCGAATTACGACTTTTTGCTTCGAAATGAGTTGAGCATTTTGCAAAATACAGTGCGACTTGCCTAAATTGCACTTATCCAGTCGATGTAATTGTATATTTAATTTTAAGTGACTGAATTTTAACTGTTATTTATATTAAAGTATTTAAATTTGGAATTTTTTGTTCCGTTTCCATATTGTTCCGACTGCGCTTACTCAGTATTCAAAAGCTTTTATAAGAAAGAAACAGTCGAGTTGCTTCTTATATACTTTATCTAACTATTGTGTTATTTGTAGTATATTGTTCCGTTTCCATTTTGTTCCGACTGCACCGCGCAGTTTTCATGAGCTTTTGTTAGAAAGAAGCAGTCGAGTTGTTTCTTATATACTTTATATATCTATAGAATTCTAATTTGCAGTATTTTGTTCTGTTTCCATTTTGTTCCGACTCCGCTACTTATGTTCTGTAGTCTCTAAGGCTTGTTTATAATAATAATATTATTATTATATTATTTTCAAAAATTTGGCTGTCCATTTCCACTTCGTTCCCATCAAACTATAGTATTATTTGGCTATTTAGCCCATTTCTACTTCATTCCTATCAAACTATAGTATTCTTAAGTTAATATTATAATTATTCTGTATATTGTCATGTCATTTTGTTAAGAATTACTAACTTTTCAGAATTTCTATGTTCCATTTCCACTTTGTTTCAAGTCACGCTGCTGTTCAACAGTTTTCTTTTACTGTTATGCTAGATTAGACAAGCTTGTACATGTTGTTTTATTTATCTTCTGTTATGTTTTTGTTAAAAATTTAACATTTGTTAGGTTTTGGCATTTCCGTTGTCACCCTTGGCCCGCTTCCACTTCGTTCCGTCTAAGTAACATTGCTGTTCAGCAATAAATCGCTAAAGTTCAGAGCAAGTTCAATAGGTGTATAGCTCCAGATTTGAGCATTTGTTTTGGTTCATTGAAAGCTGAGGTTTCTCTGGCAAGTGTGTCTAGCTTGTTGTTGTTCTTCTTCTGCTGCTGCTGCTGTTGTTGTTGTTGTTGTTGTTGTTGTTGTTGTCATGGTGCTGCTCTGTGCAACATGTTGTCTGCACGGCACTAAAACAGTTATGACGCCTGTGTCAAAGTCAAACTACTTTACAATCGGCGCTGCCTCCGCTACGTCACTCATAGGTATACACGCACACACACACACACACACACACACACACAGCAGGCACACACACTTACACACTGGCAGTTTATGTCTTTTTTAATTGAAAACTTAAATTTGAAGCGACATGGAAAGGCTTTTATCTGCGCCGGGCCCTGGGCTGGCGCTCCTCACTACCAGCCCTCCCTCCCTCATCAGTGCAGTGCTCCCCTCTAGGTTCTAAGTGGAGTAGTAGTTGTAGTAGTTTGTGTTGATGTTGATGTTGTTGTTGTTGTTGTAGTTGCAGCTACTGCCTTGGCTACTGTCTGCTTGTCAGCGTTGAGCTCAAAATGATGTTGATGATAAATAAAGTAACGAGTTGGCATTAAAATGATGACAGCCACTTTATTGGCGAAGAGGGGGAGGCGGTGGGAAACGAGGGAGTTGGAACCACAGCCACAGCCACAGCCACAGCGACTGACAATGACAACCAAACGTTGGCGTTTATTAATAATTAGGTTGACTTCTCCAGCATTGCTTGTGCCCAAGCTCATTATAATTAGAAAAACTTTTGAGCTACAGTGGACACCAGCTATGACGAACAGCTGGCCTAAGCAGTTCTTCAGTATAGATATTAATGGGTTTGCATATTGTTTATCTTGCATTTATTATTACATTTGTATATTCCCATATGTTCCCTATAGCCAGGACTTACTGTGATTGTTATATTCAATTGTAAAAAAACTTACAACGTGGTTGTATAATTCTCTGTATTTGTCTTCGGCAGTCTTTACTGTAACTAGATTACTACCACATATTTAAACATTGATTGTCATTTGTCATAGCCAGGCTTGATGGTAGCTTGAGCTAGTAAATATGTTACAACAAACTAATTATTTAGAATTTATTTGTATTTATAGTTATAGTTAATATACTTTTATGTTCACTATATTGGGGTTCTACCGTAACTTGAGCTACATAAATTGATACCTCAACTTAAGTCGAAACTTTTGATATATTTGTTTATTTTGTACAGCATTCTTTGCATATATATATTCCCTTAATAGTTCGTTATAGGCAAACTTCACTGCAACTTGAGCTACTTAAATCGTTACATCAAATTAAGGGGAAACTCTTTGAGGTTCTCGCTCGCTGACAAGTGCAATCAACTGCTGCCGCTGATTTTCTCCCTGTGAGCTCATAAAACTTGCCACAAAATTCATATTCATCAACTTAAACGGCATGGCCCAAGTGCCTCATATACGAACTAGCTCACATGTACATGTGTGTGTGTGTGTGCGTGTGTGTGTGTGTGTGTGTGTGTGTGAACACGCACTGTTCGCTGTTGTAATTACCCATCGGTTTTTGGCACAATCTTGACCACCTCGTTAAGTGTTGGCTGCGGCCGCTTTCAAAGTCACAGGCCCCAGTGTTACAGGCTCCAAAGTCTTTGCCACCAAATTGCATGTTCCCCTCTCTGCTTTAGCTTCAGCTTCTGCTTGTTGCACAAGTTGTTTCAATAATAACGAGTTCATTTGGTGCACAATTCGATCGTTGCTAATTTCAATAAAACGTTTTTACCACACAAAAACGCATATTACATTGGGGAGTTTTAACGGTCATAATCATTACCGTTGTTGCGCCCTCTTGCCGCATGTGGCATAAACACAAGTGCTTGTTATTGAAATGATCCTATAGTCAAACTGGGTTTATTGTTATGAGTTCATGCTAAGCTGATCAATTTCAATAAGCAGCATAGCATATACAGCATCCCAGGCCTCAAAGAGGTAATCAAACCAGGCAGAAGAATACATAATTGGCCAAATAAACTATATAGTACATATACATGTAGATTTTACATTTACTACTATATATATTTATATATATATATTAGAAACGGTTTATCAAATAATAGTAAATAGTTTTCTATTAGTGTCCTATGTAAATTTTATCTTTAAATAAATTTAGCATTTAAATTAAATGTACGTATTCACTTCTCTTGCTAGATTTCTTTAAGGTTTTGCATAACAAAATGAATTACGTAGAAGTTGGTAATAAATAATAACAGATTTATTGCCTTGAGCTGATGGTTTATCCTTATGCGACAGTCGAGAACTAAGCGTTGGCAATCGACTATAAATAAAAAGTCTTCCTAGGAGTATAACTCTTTTGCATTGGCGTCACTTGCCGCTCTTTGAGGCAGCTGTCCAATTTCTTAAATGCCCCATACCATACACACACATACACACACACACACACACATACACTGTTCAGAGTGCGCACACCCAGACTGAGGGCCGCCTGCCGCTGTCAATGTCAGCACATCAAAAGTTGTCAAATATCAGTTATCAGCAGGCAAAAGAAACATGCCCCAAACACACAAGAGCCAAAGGAGAAAAGAAAACAGTCCCAAGTCCAGCGAGTGCCACATATTGATGTCCAGTTGTATGACAGGGCATGGTAGGGCAGGGCAGGGGCAAGGGGGGAAGGTGGGAAGGTGGGAAAGGGCATGCAATAACAGACGAGCAGTCGTCCAAGCCAACTGACTGACTGACAGTTGACAGTTCAGCCAGGGACTCTACGGCCTGGCCCCGAGTACCAATGTGCTGTGCTTCCCTTTATAGCAGCCAGGCAGTCTGCCAACTCATTCTACTCGGTGTTAGTGTTGCTGTTGTATTTGTTGTTGCCATAAAGATAAAGGCAACCTTTGACAATTAAGGCAAAAACAAAGTGTGAAAACTTATCACAAAAGGTTGCCAACGAAATGAAAGGGCACAGAATCCTATCATTGTTTGACTTGCAACGCTGGCTGAGTAAATGACAGCTGGAGTATATAAGATAGAGCAGAGAAGCGGAACTAACTACAATTTCATATTTTAAATATTACTGAAGCTTTGAAAATATTGATTAATTAAATGAAATTAAATTAATGAAAGATATAATAAGCGTATTTGGGGAAGGTAGAAGGAATTAAGCATAATTTAGGCTTGGTTTATGTCTGGCAAGCTTCGTGGAAGTCAATTAAGAAGACAGGGGAACTCCAAATAATAAATCAAAGAAATATAAATATAAAAATTTAATAAAACTTCAAAATAATTAGAGTCGCAGAGCTATTAAAGAGCTGTGCTCTCTGTATTTTATGGACAACTTAGAGCAACAAAACAATCATAATTAATAAAGTGAAAGCCTTGGTATATAACTACAGATAATAAAAATAATATAACTATTATATGTATAATGTATTAATACATTAATAAATAAATAACTTAGAAAATTGGTTGAAAATTCAAAGGAACTTTCACTACAAGTCAACAATTTATGAGGCTAATGAATGAAGTTTAGTTTTAGTTTTCATTCAAGTAATAATATAATAATAATGATATTAACAGTCAATAATTAATGATAATAAATGAATTTTTAATTTTAAATCAATTTGCCAAGTTAATGAAATTCCATTTTTACAATTTTATTAAAAATCAAAATAAAAACTGCCTTTAAGCTGTTTAATCTATTGCCAGAGCTTTGAAGTCGATATGCGAGTTGTCAGTTAGCTGCTGTGAGGCGCATTCATTAAGTTGCTCCAAAATTAGCTTTTCTTTCTATGTAACAACAATTTATTGAGCTTGGCCTACGCATTCATTAGAAGCTTCCTATGTTTGGGTGGCTGGCACATTCCTTGGCCGCGGACATGGCCACAATTCACAGAGACGCACAGGCTCTACTGAGTAGGGAGGGGAAGGAGAGGGAGAACTCCGTTCGTACCATCTCGGTTAGCAGGTATTCATTTCAACGCTGGTCGAGCTCGTAAAACTGTCAAAATGCACCGGCTACCGGACGGTTGCTTCCAATGTACTCTCTTGTATACCTCTGCACATATCCCAACTATCTATCTAGCTGTATGTCCGACTGTCTCGCTGTCTGTCTGTTGAACTAGCTGGCGGCTCGAAATGCTATCTACGCCACACATGCAACAATTAGCAAAACAAACGCGATATCATAAAATAATATTAATTTGTAAAACAATCGCTAGCGTAAACAACAACAGCCTAGCCAATCCTCCTGGTTGTGATTCAGGTTCGGAGTACACGGCACTTCCAAGTATTCCAGGCACCCCACAATTAAAAGCAGCGCCGCTGACGTCGCTGCGAACGCTGTCGCGCATGCGTAATAAGCACTTTTCCGTCTGACAACACAATAAAATGTCATGATATGCCCCACGCTCTGTGGGATCCCGTCTCCCCGGCAGAGCCTGGCTATGAATGCCAAGCAAGACCTTGCTGTCCATCTGCCTCTCACTCACTCTCTCTCTCTCTCTGTCTTTCGCACTCTTTTTCGCTGTTCTCGTATTTGTTTTCAACTTGTCCAAAACTATGGCCTCTGTCAGGCATGCCATGAGCTGCCAGTGTTGCCATCTTTTCTGCGAGGCACATAAAAAAAAGCTAGTTAAAAGCGCTAAAATATAGGAAAATTATTTTTAAATTAATTAAACATATTACAAAGACAAATTTGTAAGTAAAATGCTAATATTTAAATCTGTCTAAGCTCTGATCTGTTTCTAATGTTGCCACATTGTGCAAACAAATATTGAAAATCGATAACAATCGAACTGCTAGCGATAACATTTTTTAAAGCCACTACAAATTTAAAATGAAAACTTTTATTTTAAATATTTTGCAAGCCAAAAAATACAGCGTATTATCAGGTAAAAAGCAGAGCTGGCAACACTGGCAGCAGTCGACAAGTTGCAAGCAAGTTTTGTATGCAGTTTCGGAGCCTTTTGCGCATTCCTGTAGCATATAAACGTCTCGGATTGCAATTAAAATCAATAAATCGGTAAAACTAGCCTGCCAGCTGGTTTATAACCGTTCAATTGCATAGCGTATAAGATTTACACAGTCTTGTTGTTGTTGTTGTTGTAGTCTGTAGATTGGCCGTTAAAGAGGCTCTTCCTTTGCACCATTTTCTTCAAGTGATTTGCTTTAAAATTAAACGGTAACAGCTTAACATTTTATTGTGCATAATGAACTATTTCCAAATTATTTAGTGCTTAATTAACTGAGTGTCATGTAAGCTGTGCAATTATAGAACGAGGTTTACAATTTCCCCCAACTGTTAACTGTATTAAAATTAAAGGAAATACTTAAAGATATTCACAATTTTAAACTATCGAATATATATAGTTTATTGTGACTTGTAATGTGCTTTCATTGCTGATTTATGTTAGTTGTGTGCATCGTTTCACATTGCTTTCTCCTACTGTTTAAACTTTGCGCTCTTTTAAATACGAAAGAATGTGCTTTTCTCGGACTATAAAATAAGTAAATTGTTAAGTTGTTAAGTTTGTCGTTTAGTGTTAATAGTCTATAATAAAACCTCGCTGTCATCATTTGCTGCAATCCATAAAATGTCATTCGGTTATTATGTTATCTAAACAGCCTTCCAAGTCTTTAACATTCTGCAAGTCTATTAACTTCTGTTAATTAGACATTCTGTTGAACAACTTTAATCTGTTATTACTCTTATATTAAAATCAGATATTCCCTTTAAATATTAAAATAAAAACTTTCTTTTGTATTGAAAATAATAATTAATTAGTCTTTATTTCCTACAATCTATAAAATGCTCTACTTCTGTTATAATGTTATCTAAACAGCACTCTTTTCTTTAACATTCTGTAAGTATATTAACATATGTTATTTAGACATTCTCTTCAACAACTTCAATCTGTTTTTACTCTTATATTATGCTAAACTAATCGCATAAAATTCATACAATGTTCTTAGTCTCTTATTATGCTATTTGTTAACCATAAGTCTTTCACTATGTTACTCCTCTTAATCAGATTTTCCTGAACTCTTATCATTCTATTATGTAAATCTGTTCACATAACAACTAAAGAACTTTATCACTTTACTCTATCACTTTAAACTGTCAGTTTCTCACTTGACACACTTATTGTTTCGTACATTATGTGTTATCCAAATTAAAATTGGTTTTCTTTTTTATTTGGAGTTTGTTTTTTTTTAATCATTTCGGCCATAATTCAATCAACAGTTAACAGTCGATACCATTCTCATATTACCAGCCGCCCTGCTGTTATTTGATCTGTCTCTCTACGCTGACAAACACTGAAGATTGATAGCCTGAACGGCCGCCTCCAACTATCGACCCTATTCGTTGACTCTCTGTGATATTTGGCCTGATTATGGCTGGTGACAGGTGACCGGTGTCAATAGCTGGACACGATCGACACAGATCGACCACCAGCGTGTGTGCAACTCCTTAAAAAGAGCGTGTGTGTGTGTGTGTGTGCGTGTGTAGTCGCCTTTTAATCGCTTTCAATGACGTCTTGAATGATGCCTCACTTATGTGTGAACCTACCAAGCTGCTGTCAATATCTGCCGCTGCCTGTTTGTAACGATCGATAGAGATGATCGCAAATACTGAGGAGGTACCCAGGACTGACTGACTGTCTGCCTGCCTGCCAGCCAGCCTGCCAATAGAATTGTCCAGGGTATGGTTAGAGTAGTCTGGAGGAGTCAGTTCAGGGCTCAAGGCAGTCGAGCATTTTGTTGATCATGATTTTTGAGTTGACAAGATGTCACCGCCGGCGATCGTTGGCGATCGATGATTGCAACGTTGCTCGACTGTCTCAGCCTCCATGTTGCGTTCTTGTTGTGCAACATTTTCTTCTAGTTTTTCTTTACACATTTTCTGCTTTTTTTTTTAGTTCTTTAGTTTATTTCTTCTTGCAGCGATCACTTTCTAGGCTCTCTGGCAATTGATCGCAATGCAGCTGATAAGCTTGCTGCAAAGACCTTAAACGTGCTGATGCTGCAGGTGCCACATTTTGGACATGCCACTGCCACAGCTGCATGTTTACAAGCCCAAGAACTGAACCCAATGTTTGGCATTGGAATTTTAATCAGCCGAGGCTACAACATTAATGTATGTACAATTACATGACACGCTTGATATGAGTTTGGTTTTATTTGGGGTTAAGCAACGTTGGTTGACCCAATGCGGGTGCGGGTCACTTTCAGTGCGTGGGTAAATGTTGGGCCCATTCAATCAGAGCGTAAACTGACTCTTGGCGGATCGATTCATTGATTGATTTCGATTAAAGTGGCCGCACACTGGTGACAGCTTTTGTAAATGGTTTCCGGCAACACTTTTGATTGCAATTAAAAACGTTAAACTAGCGCAAACAAAATAAAAAACAAACGCTTCAACTGCTTCAACTGCACTCTCTGTCTCTCTTTCGATATCGTGGCAATGTATCTGTATCTGTTGCTGTATCTTTTAGCTGCCGTTTCTTTGGACAATTGCGCGATTAATCATTGCGCGCTCAGTGAGTTGTCAGCTGTGACTGTAACTCCGCCGCCACCGCCACCGCCGCCGCCTTAGAGATCGCATCGCAGATCGTTCGTCACAAGCGATTGGACACCCAACAGTCAGACAAACAGACAAACAGACAGGCAGACAGTCAGACAGGGAGACAGGGAGACAGTCAGAGAGCTGGATAGTGAGTGCAACCTTTGCCTTGCCCCTGGCTTGGCTCTTGGCGCTGAGAGAAACCTTTGAAATGCATTTCAAATGCTTTTGCCCAAACACTTTTTATTTCTATTCGTCGTTTGCAATACCCTGTAGTTAACAAGCAAATAAAGGCAGGTATATGCGACTCTATAAGTTATTTAAATATATTAAAGTTACTTTCTTTTGGCTTTGAATTAGTTGATCTATTACTTAACATATTCTAATGATTTCTTGACTTTTAGTATATATACTATTTGCTACATTAGCTCTGTTTCCTAAATATTTCATAACAATCTGTTTAAGTTAAGTTCTTCATTATTTGTATATAAATTAGTCTGACTTATCAACTTTGTTTGTTAACCATTTTATAGGGTATCTGTCAGTCGTTGCCGTCTCCACACTCAACACTTTCTTGTTCTATGTGCCGCCTTTGCCATTCATGCGTTAAGAATCGCCTTCGACTTTTGTCCATTTGCTGTGCAGCGCCGTCAATTTGCAGTTGCCAGTTGAAGCAAACGCTGACTGCTCCTGGGCAGCTCCTACTGCCCCTCCAGTGTTGGGTTCTATCCCTTGATTTGGGGTCTGCTTTGTTTGCACTTCTTGGTCTAGAGTTCTTCTTCAACTGCTGCTGCTGCTGCTGCTGCTGCTGTGTGTTTGTGTGTGTGTGTTTTGCTCCATTTGAGGTGGAGAACTTCCGCGATTGCCGTGCCCAGTGGACAGGCAGGGAGGAGACGCGGTCAGTGGAGCGAGAAGCGGTCTCTTTCGTTGTGGATGTGTATGTGGATGCGGATGAGTTGCCAAGTTGCAAGAGTTCGAGTGCTGGCACAGGGTTGGGGGGATGGGGAGGGGGAATGGTCTTTGAACACACTGCGTGTTGCTGGGCAATTCCATAAAGTGTTTTATTTAATGGAAAATCTTTCAATTGTGGAAAATGGTGTTAATTAGACGCCATTAAGATCATAAATTAGTCGCTACAAACGATTATGACGCGATTGTTGTTGTTGTTATTGTTATTGTTGTTACTCATTATTATTGATGTTGCCATTGTTGTTGCTGCTGACATTGCCTTTCTGCCGGTATTTCTACAAAGTGCTTTCTTCCACTTCCATACATCCATCCATCTGCCCATCCATCCATACACATATGACTCTATATGGCTAAGTGCTGGGTACATGTTTGCTTTACGGTACATTTGCTGTTATGACTTTACTTATTGGTTATGTGCAGATGTTTGATTTAGGAAAGTGATTTTTATGGCATTCAGCAGCGGCTAATGAAAGCTGCTCCAAGAGAAATGCCAAAAGAGACGTCTTCAGTTAAAAATCTCATTAAAGAGGGGCTGTAAAACAGCCACAGGGCGTGAATAAATTTATAGGTGAATTTCGTTTAATTAATGATAGCAACAATTAATTAAAATAATAATTAAACTGCTTATGATAGTAACAATGCAAATACTAATAATAATTATTCAAAAGTTAATGAAAATGTCAATAATTAAGAAAATCTTAATACTAATGATAATCATAATGACAATGCTAATGCTAATTCTAATGCTAATGATTGAAATTATTTAAATGAACGCAAAAACGCAAGCAATGTCAATGATAATCATAATGATAATACCAATACTAATGTCAATTGTAATGAAATTGTCAATGACCATGAAAATGGTAATGCAAATACTAATGATGATTGCAATGAGAGTGCAAATGATGGAGCTTATGCTTCATGACAACTCATTTGATGATAACGCTAATGATAATTCTAATTAAATGAATAATGCATATGACGATAGCTAATGAAAATCCTAATAATAACGATAATAATAATAAATAATATTTATGCATAACACTCTATAAAGCGACTCTAAAAAACTCTCTCACAAATTGAACTCCCACTACAGTGGAGGGTTCACTGCTCTCCACAACTAGGCAACAACAAAACATCGCACCACATTCCTTGGCTAAAACACCACAGCACCAACACACACACACACACATACGCACACGTGCACACGCACACACATATATAATTGCAACCGCAGCTTCATTAGCATGCTCAACCCACACCCACTGGCCGGAACGTAGAGCTACATAAAGCTAATCAGTGATCACACTTAAGGTACTTCGTAGCTGTCCAGCCTGCCCTAATTGAAGCAGCCATCGACAGGAGCGTTCGTTGAGCAGCAGAAGGGTGGCAAGAGTTGAGGAGAGGAGGAGCCGCAGGATACCTCGTATTTGTAGCGCCCAATCGCTCATTATCAGTTGTTTGTTGCCGCTGCGATTGGTAATCAAGGTAGGCGTGCAGATTTGTCAAGCGGCAACAGCATTATATGTAGGTTAATTCCGCGCACAACTCAAGATATGGCCCAGACACACGTCCAAGGTGCACACATGGTTGTGGATCTACATTGCCGCTAGAGATGGCAGCGTGAGCCACAAATCAAAAGACTTGAAAGATGCAGGTCTGAAGACGTGTTGAGTCGTTGTAACTCGTGTTTATACATAGAGTATATACAGGGTCGCAGTCTACCCTGTAAAACACATGTTCAGTCTGTATAGCGTCACATTAGGCCGCTCGTGACACGCTCTCAGCTCTAGCTGCAGCTGCTTTGATTAGCATTACAAATGATTCGAGTAATGTGCACTTAAGCGGTCGCAGTGCAACGTCAACCCTCACAACAAACGCCACGATCTAGCAGAGTCTCCGTCTCCTCTCAGTCTCGCAATGTATCGGCCTCGCTGCGACTTTTATCCTAGACAGAGTGACGTGTGTTCTGGATATGGCCATGGAACGGCATTGCCGCATGGAACCCGATGACTTGCAATTCATTTTCGGTGTTGTCTGTGTGGGCAAACTGGCAACTGGCAACTGGCAACTGGCCAAAAGATCTGGCAGTCTGACAGTCTGGCCAGTCGTCTCTTCGGCCTGTGGCGCCTCGGGCTGAGAGACGTGTATGCAAAAGAAGCGACGCTCACATTCACACTTGCCCAGAACTTTAACTCCAACGCGACTCCTGCTGCTCCTCCTCCTCCTCCTCCTACTCTTAATCCTACTCCAGTCTTCGTCTCAGACTTCGTCTCCGTCTCATTCTCAACTTCATTCTCAGTCTGTGTTTGAGTTTCGACCATAAAATATCGGCATTTTATTAGCGCGTGCATCCCATTTGCCGCTTTTCATTGCGATTTTAAAAGTGTTCCCGTGTTTTGATAGCCGCACTATCAGTGACCCATGGAAATAAATGTGGCCTATAGAGATAATGCCTTCCTGCGCGCACCGTATAGCCTGCGGACGTCTCTTCTGCTGAGTTCCTGCTGCTGCTGCTGCTCCTGCTGCTGCTGCTAGTGGTGGTGGTGGTGGTGGTGTTGCACACATGCCTAATGAAATATGGCTCAATAATGCCGCATAACGGCTATTTAGGGCCACTCATCGCTGTTCCTTCAGCTTAATCACTCTTCTTAGTTCCTCTCTCCCCTCTCCCCTCTCCCACCTCACACAACTGACAACCGCTTTCAGCTCTAATGCGTCGCTGTGCTGACACTGCTGCACCACAATTCCACTCGCAGCGCACCACAAATTAACTGCACATCAAACATAATCATTTGTGAAAGCTCGGGATGGGCCAGCACAACACCTACGGTGTGTCCAGTCGGGCAAATTACTTAAACACACGGCGATCGTTGCCAAAAATACAATCAGACAGCGTGTTTAGACACTAGCTGAACGACTGCGTTATACCCTGTAGACAAACCCAGCAAAAGGGTATGGCATATGTTTAAGAAATGCAATTTTGTTATAGCAAGTTAAATAAGAAGAGAAAGAAGGTTTGAGTTGAAAAGAAGATTAACTAAGATTAGGAATTGAGGAGTTCTACAAAAGTAGAGCTGCTGAAAGATTGGGTAAGTCTTGCAGATTGAACTTGGTGTATAAAGTGGAAGAAGTACTAGGTTATTTAAGAATACTCTACACATTATTATATCTGCATTAAATATTGTTCAACCTCTTTTAAACTTCTCTACAATTAACAATCAACTTTCAACTATTATTTATATATCATTCTCTCCCATCTTCTTTTGAACTGCTCTACCTTTAACCTCTATCATTCTTACTTTTCTTATACATTTATTATTTATTTAATATCAAAAACTTCCGTTGAACTTCTCTACATTCTGTCTTTCCTTCTTTTAAAAATTTAATAATTATTTATATTCAATATTTATTTATATATATTGAGTATCTAAACTTCTTCCACCTCACTCTTAAGTAAATTCTCTTGAACTTCTCTACTTCCACCTCACTCTTAAGTAAATTCTCTTGAACTTCTCTACTGCCAACCTCTATCTGTCTTTACTTCTCTTTAACTTCCCTTAAGCTTAACCTAGTTACTGTCAAGTTGCATATACCCTAAACTCTTTCATCTGCTTACAGTTCTTCCTCATAATAATAAACTCACACTGTCCGACCTTGCACGAGAGCCAAGTCAAGTCAAGTCGCGTTGAGTCTCTCATCCAATTGGCCAGGTTGACAACAAAATTTTTGGTGGACCGCCCGCCACAAGCGATAATTCTTCGAGTGCTATGACAACTAAATTGCCATGGCCGTATTTGCCAAAAACCGAACACAGAACCCAACAAACTCAATCCTACAGAAACTGTAGAGTGCCACAGTCTTCAGCCAGTTAATTCGCATGATGATGAATTCCAGCGAAAAAGGGCTAAGTAAATGGTAGGAAAAAGTTTTGGGTTTGTTCAAGAATCGAACTCTTCTGTTTTTGGGGTACTGTAATTGCTGGCCTCCAAGAGAAGTTCCAACAACGAGTTCAACTGCAAGTCCGACTTCAATGTTCCTCTGTCTCCGTTTCCGTCTCGTTCTTAAGCTGGGATTCGGAATTGCGGGTCCCACACATCCCAGTTAGTCAGTTGAGTTCTCACTTTTGTATAAACTTTGCTTCGTTTATTTGAAAATTTCTTCATTTTTCGGAATTTCGTAATTGCCGGCTCTCTCTCTCTCTCTCTCTGTGGCTCAGACTCCGACTCTGCCTCTCGGTCTCTCAGGTTGTTTGCTGATCTTCTTCATTTTGTTGCCTTTTTGGCATTGCTGTTGCTGCTTCTGGCTGGAACTGTTATCACTGCGAGCGCTTGGTGCCAGTGATTGCCACTTAAACCGTTAAGCAAACGCCGGTGTGGTGCAACAAGGGCAGCTCCAGCTTGGCGACTTTGTTTCGCAAATGACTTTGGGGCTTGGTTTTGGTTATTTTCTTTTTGTTGTTGTTGTTGTTGTTGTGATATTTTGGGTTTTCTTTATTTTTTGAAATGAACTCGGATTTTGTTGCTCTGTTAGTTTTGTTGGGATGGGCATTCACCATTTAGCATTCAGCTGGCATTCCAATGCACTTAACGCATTCCCAACTCAGATAAGTTTCAATTACAAATTGGGTTCGTTGTTTTCCGAGTTTTAATTGACAATGCTGGCAGTGTTTGATATGGATCTGCCTTTAGATATGCGTATCAGCTCATCTGAGTATCAAATGTGTGGTTGAACTTTCATTTTTATACCCTGTAGTTTATTGAAAAAAACATAGGAATACTTGTGCACATACAGATTTAAATTAAATTAAATGTTGTTCCCTTAACTCGCAAGAATTTGATATGATTTATTGGACCCTACATCATGTGGAATCGATAGATTCTATGACTGCAAAGCAGTCTATGAGGAAGAATTTGTTCTTCTGTTTTATGTGCACGCTTCTGAGGTATTTTTTTATACCCTGTTTTGATATATCTTTGTTAAAGTGTTAAGCGAATTGCTCAGCTTGAGTCTCATCTTTCCAAGGGCAGCACATTGAGCTTTCGGTTTTTGCGTCGACATTAGCATTAACCTTCATACAGAGTGCGCTCGTTAGCAGCCCATGGGCAATGAGATGGCCAATGGTCAATGCTCAATGGGCATCGAGCATTGGGCATTGGGCATCGGGCATCGGGCATCGGGCATCGGGCAATGGCCAATTTAACTACAGTGCTCTCCATGTGAGCATTGAAAACTAAAGGCGAAATAAAATACACGCATTTTACATGCTCGTAAACGTGTGTTACATATGCACAAGCGACAGTGCGATGGGGGCCTGAAAATATATAACCTCAACTACTTTATGCATAAATTTAGCAAGATTGCGAAGCTACCCCATGGCGAGCTAATGTTGTAAATTATAAATATGACACCTACTCCTAGTCGAAAAAGGCCCAGCGAAAAACCGGCCCAAAAGCCGTGGGCAGGCGTCATGGCATGGCAGGAAGGCCAACAGGCTCGTTGGCCAGCTAGCTGACTAGACTGCTTGAATGTCTTGCCACAGCTGCCTGAAATTTATACGCGCTAACACACACACACACACACACACACACACACACACACACACACACACATGCATTCACGCATTCTCATACACATTTACATATACATACAGGAAATATCCTTTGCCACTCCACGTCTCCAAATGGTGCTGGCTGCGCCGGCGGCGACTTAATTGGTTGCCAAGCAGCGGGAAATCGCCGCCGGAACGCGCTTAATTAACCAAAATGCATTTCAAGTTTAAATCGCCGCTTCGAACTTGGCCAATTGCCAAACACCACCAAAAACTCAATGACCTACGCTGCATACCGCACAACTTCTTAACTTAGATATGCATTTGCAGTCCGAATTGTTTGCCGAAATTCGCAGCTAAAATCAACTCATTACAGTGTGCAACAAAGCTGAGGGAAGCGTTGAAAAACTGTTTGAATAAACGAATTTTTAGAATATATGAATTTCTTAGATTTTCTGCTCAATTTCATATAAATCTTAACAGTTTTTAAACAAAATTTGCTTTGATAAGAATTTAAATATTTAAATATGTAAATAAGTAAAAAAAACAATTGCATTTTATTTTAAAATTCTTAGAATCTGTGGAGCTCTTGGAAAATTGATTCTTAAATTATTTAAAAAATAAATTGTGGAACTGTTGGAAATCTACTTTTTGTGGCAAATTAGTTTATTATTGCTTAAAATATAATAAAAATATAAATATTGTTTTATTATTGTAGCAAAGACTATAGAAAATCTGTTCAAATTTAAACTATTCAATTGAGAAATCTGTAATATGTCAAAGATTCTTTTATGCTTCTATGAAATGAGCAGTTTTAAATGGAAATAAATTGTTAAATAATAATAAAAAGATTTAAACATATTATATTACTGATAATACATTATTATATTATACGATAATATATTACTTTGTATTCTTTATTTACTTATTATATTAATTACTTTATATTTATTATATTATATGGTATTTTATTATTATTATTATATTATATTATTGTGTTATTTATTATAATTTGTTTACTTAATTTCTAAATGAATCTATATAAAATATTAAAGAAAAGTCTGTTAATAAATCTACATAATTAAATATTTCGAATATCAATTTCTTTTATCTGCTTAAATATTCTTTACCAGCACAAATATAGAAATATATATTCTAAAAGTTGTCTGTTCAATTTAAATATTCAAATTGGCAAATCTATGATAAGTTCAGCTTGCTCTCGTTTGCTGTGCAGTGTGAACCAATTGGAAAGCTGCGTCTGCTTTTGGATGTGCAACCTATTGCTGCCTGGCTACGCATGCGCCTTGAAGCTGCCACTGACTCTGGGTATGGGACTGCGACTGCAACTGCGACTGCGATTGGGACTGGGACTGGGACTGGGACTGGGTTTGCTCCTGTGGGTTCAATGTTGGTCGCATGCATTGTTTTGTTTGTTAGCGGAAGAATGTAACGGTGCTTTATGGTAAGTTGGTCGCCCGATGCTGGCCAACTGATCGCCTTCCCATCCTTCCTCTCGGCCAATATATTGGCCTCCTTCCACACACACACACACACACACACACACACACACAGCTGAGAGATGCGTGTGCACTTTGTTGTTGTTGTTGTGCCTTTAGTTTTTCAAAACGCAGAACAAAGGCCAATTTTCAGCAGATTTAATCACGCGCGAGCAGCAGCGACGCCAACAATGGGTTAAGAGTGTTTGGTAAGTGGCAAACGCATTAGAAGAGAGCAGCAAACAAAAAAAAAAAAAACAAAAATAAAAACAGAAAATGTAGAAACATTGAAGCATTTCAAGTTAACCAACTGTTGACCAAACAAACCAACTAAGACTATCGACAACTGCGACTGCGACTGCGACTTCGACTTCGACTTCGATTGCGACTGCATTCTCTTTGGCATTTCATTTTTCCGCTTTGGCTTTTCCAATGAAAAATAATAATAATTGACAGGCCGGCAGCGAGCTAGCCAGGTAAGCAGCCAGGCGCTGTGGCGATGTGGGAATTTGGATTATTAACGAATTGTTGTTGCCTGTTTTTAGAGGACAACAACAACAGCAACAACAAGAACGCGGCATTTGCAAGCGGCAGACGCATTAAATTTATGCCCTAGCTGAAGAAAATGGTGCAAGAAGCAGAAGTTGAAGGGGTTGCTGTGTGTGGGGATGGTGGGGGCCAGGAGGAGGGTGGTGCTTCGATCACGTATGCGACGCAATTAAATGACAATTCTTTAGCTACTTTGCCGGCCAGTTGCCAATTGGCATGCGCGCTCTGGCAACAAGCAGGCAACGTGGCAACAAGGCAGCGTGGCAACGAGACAACGCGGCAAACTAAGGCATAAGAATGATGCTAACTATTTAGCGCATCCAACAGATACAGTAGCTTACAAACAGACAGTGCTTGCTACATGTGTGCGCTAAGCAGCTGCCACAACAATTAAATCTTTTCTTGCAGTTGCTTAACCTCGCTACAGAAACCTGAGAGAGCCGAGATTCCTCGACTGGCGGCGACTTGCCTCTGATTAAGGGCTTCTTCTCACAAGGCATAGATTGTCTGGCGGATTCTCGTTCGCTTGTTGAGGGCCAAAACAAAGAAATTGTCAACCACAACAACAACAACAACAGCTTTTGGCATAACTGCGCTGACTGCCGCGCTCTCTCAATGAATACAGAGAAAGAGTATACAGCAAAGTCATTAAAACATAGACCCAGCAACTAGTTGCAACTAGAAGCTGTGCAACACATGCTAAGAGCATGAAAAAGGTAGAGAATGGGGAGGTACTAAGTTGATTAGTAATGGTAAGGTAATGATAGATAGGTAAAGCGAACATCTATGACATTTATGGATGGATTTATGAATAATATAAGAAACGAACAAGCTAATTAAATGCAGGGTCAAAACTCAGTCCATAAATAAGCCCAAAGTATTACAGTTTTATAGCAAAATATAGAAAATTAGAAAACTTAGATAAATGAAGAAAAACATTGAACAACTGAGCAGAAATTCAAGAGCAAAACAGTTCTAAAATCTGCTTAAGTGCAAAGCTAAGTTTAGCATAAGATTTGCATTTTTAATTGCTCAATTAAATGCTGACAAATTGACAAAGTCAAGAAATAACTTTATAATAAACGGACAAGAGCTTAGCCTGCATTATTTCACAATTAAAACATTTGAGAATTTTTTAAAAGTAATTTCTAGTATTCTACAATAAAGATTTAGTTTGTATAAAATGTATAATTTTAACGGGGTAAAATACCATTGCATACATTTCTATACTTTAATTTAGTTTAGGAAACTTTTAAATATGCTTCTCAGCTAATTTGAGTGACTAAACTCTATATTTACTTTGCAGATCGATGTGTCTGCCATGCTATACAAACAGCTCCCAATGTTGTGGATACTTTAAACTCACTTTGCACTCCACGAAGAGTGGCTTATTGGCGGTCTTAACCCTCGGCGAAGCACTAATCAGAAGCTGCCCTGCAGCACAACACAAGACGGAAGTGAAAACTGGCCGCAGTTCAGCAGAGGGGAAACCCAAATATGGAAATGTTTACAAATTGCAAAAGACGCGAGACTGCAACGGAGATGGAGTTGAAGTTGGAGACTAAGGCTGGGGATTTGGGATAGGGGTAACTGGAATGATGATACGCAGTTTGGTTGGTGGCCAATGGTCAGCAGATTTGCCTAGTGTACAGTTGCTTTAGCTCCTGTTGCTGTGACTGCTCCAAAAATGCACAAAATCAGCGTAGACAACGCAGCCTAAAGCGGAGATCGTGCGCGTGACACGAGCAATCCAACGGGAGACGTGAATATAGCGCAAGACACTACGGAAATAAGCAGATATTATTATGTTTCAGCCATGTTTAGTATTTGTTTAGTATAAAAAGTATTTTTCCTTGGTCTTAGTATCTTTAAAAAATACTAAACAAATATTTAAAATGTATTAAAAGTAAGCAAAAATATCTATATCAGTCCAAAGCGGGGCCAACAATTATTTAGATTATGCTAAAAAAATATATATTTTAGCATTTCCCAAATGAATTCATTTACTTATGCAAATATTATGCGTGTCGTGACTCACGCGCTCATCTCTAACTGTTACCTAAGCCTACACAGCGAAAGATAGAGTGAGAGAGAGGGGGTATATAGACCGAGAGAGAAAGGAAGAGCGTATGTTAGCGATACCGACACCGATACAGAGACCCAACGTCTCATCATCATCATCATCGTCGTCGTCATGTGCTCCTGGTCGGTCGTCAGTTCACTTCAGCTTCTCTGCTCTCTGTCGGCGCATCCTTTGGCTTGCCTATTTTGTAAATTCGTTAGTGCTGCTGAAATATGTTGATTGAATTTTTCGGGAGCAACTGCATTTGATTATAACGACAACATGGCCAACGAGCGGGCCAAGAACACAGCAGACCAGGCCGAAAGGCACCAGATGCAGACGCACCAAAAATGGTCAGCAAACATGGCCAACAAGAAGAAGAGAGACGAGTGATTGTTATCGTAGGCAAATGCACAAGCACACACACACACACACACACACACACACACACACACACACACACACACACACGCAGACAGTGGCAGCTGGTAAGGTCAAAGGTCAGCAGTTGCAAGACAATAACAGTTAACCCATTTCTCGTCAAGATTTATTAATTCCCAAATGATTTACAAGTGATTTACACTTAATTAGCGGCACCCGGCGAAAGTTTGTTGATTGCGTGGGTCGCTTCCGGTGGTGCGCGGTGTGGTGCACGTTACACGACCTGACGACGCGTATTAATTGCTTTAAAAAAAACTTAAAAAAAAACTTTAATTTATTGTTTTAAGCCCAAAGACAAAGCGGGTTTCCATAAGCCTTTGCGTTGGCGCTGCGTTACAGGAAACACTCGTAACTGAAGACCCGCTTGAGGTAAAGGTATTTTATTGTCTTAATACAATTAGAATTTGACTCTTTTCAATTGGCCATTTGATGTGGGCCGCATCAATAACTGATAAGCCACAATCAAACCAGAAAAAAATACAACCAGTCAAAAATCATTTTTCGTTTTTATTTTCTCTGTCTTTCTTTTTATAAATCATCAGTTCGGCTTTTATGACTTTATTTCAGTTTTATTTTTTGTGGCTGTGTGTGTGTGTGTGTGTGTGTGTGTGGGGTGACGCTGCCGGATCTTGGGATGCGGGCGTCTCTCCACTGCAGACTGTCGACTGTCCAGCTTAGCCGCAAAATGACTTCATTAACTTATATTTCATATATTTTGCTGTTGTTTTTTTTTCTGTATTCTGTATTCTGCGAACAAATTAAGCCTTAATGCAACCACAGTCAACCACACGGCATTAACATTGCTGTGCCACTTCCTCTGCCCCCTTCCTTGTATCTCGGCTCTAAAGCACCGCTTGGCACTGAGCCGCTAAAAGCGCTGTTAAAAACTTCATTATGACTGTCATATTCGCATGTTCAGCGATTTAAGTGTGACATATTTCGACTCTACTCGTATGTAGGTCGTCAATATCGCAGGCTGCAAAGAAACGCTGTATATATATATGAGAGCGCAAAGGAGCTGTGAACTGAATCATCAGACTTTATCTCTTTAACTTGACAGCTTGCACTTTATAAGTCTATGCTTACATATATTTTATTTACTGCTTAAGTTTGTTTTTATATATTCATATATTTTAGTTAACTTCTGCCTATTTCTATATATATATATACATATATATATTTGTATATATTTTGCTTCTTTCCTTTTACACTTATACATGTTCTACTTTAATATTTTCAATATATTCCTGACCTAACAGCTTCTTTATATGTTTATTACTTTAAATATTCTTTCTTATCTTCTATATATTAATTGTTGTACTTTCAATCTTCTTTTTCTATGCTTACCTTGAGTTATTATCTATCCATACATAAACATTTCTGCGCTTTCAACTGCTCTTTCCTTATATTTCATCTTGAGTTAGGATCTTCACTCTCAATTCTCTTCCCTCTTTACACAACTACTCTAGACACTCTCAATCTCTAAGCTCTGCATTTGGAAATTCTGTTCCACAAGAAGAACTCGCACAATTGTTCCAATCAGAATCACAAATGAAATATAAACAAACTTGAGCAGCTTACGAATTTGTCTATGCAATTTAACCCCAGATCAGGACAACAGGACAACAGTTTGTCAATTGCATGGGAGGAGGAGGAGGGAGAGGAGGAGGAGGCGAGGGAATAGAGCGGGGAAAAGAGGGAAGAGGAAGGTGAGCAGCTACTTGAAACGTAATCAACAGTGCAGCACTTGAATGACCAACTGGTCGACTGGTCTGAACTGTTGGACCATGGGATGGTTGGACGGGTCGACTGGACGACCCTTTCAATTATTTGCCGAAAAATGCCGAAAAGCAAAACAAAATGCAAACATGGGCCATTGCCAGTGGCAAGAAGAAGCACAGAGAGTGCTAGACAGAGAGCACACTGCTGTTGTTGTTGCTGTTGTGGTTGCTGGGTAATGAAGGCCTCTCTGTTGCATTGTGTGTGTGTGTGTGTGTGTGTGTTTCGGTCCCGGTCTCGATCCCGGTCCCAAAGGATTTCCTTGTTATGCGTGCGACGTTTGCTTAACCCTCTCACTCGCTCAATTGGTATGGCCAGGCCAGCCGGCTGCAAACAACGACTGCCCTTTGTCCATTCTGGTGGTTCAGATCCAGGTCGTTTGTTTTGCCCCCAAGTCCCCCCCTTCTCCCTGCCACCATAGCGCTCCCTCAACGGGGTCTGCACTCGAATGGTTTCGTTTACATTTTACGTGCGAATGTTGCTGTTTTTTGAATTATGGCGACAGGAACAGTGCCACAGTCGCTGTGGCAGTCGCAGCTTCAGCCACAGCCCTGCCAGCCTGCGGTTTGGCCTTGCCCCGTGTCCCCTGCTTCTGCCACAGCCGAGCTGTTTCCTTCCTCAAGCCATGCCTCAGCTTAACTCAACTCGACTCGCATGGACTCGCCTCGCCTTGCCTTGCCTTGCCTGGAAGCTCGAAGCTGACCGCAGTCGAAAGTGTTGTGTTTCAACATGGTGCAACGATGTTCCCGTATTTTATTCAAAAATGCTGCCACGTAATAGAATTTTTGATGCCAGCATGTCTGGCTACCATAAAAATGCCATGATAACGGTCAACGCCCGGCTTTGTAACTCCCAGCTCCTAAATCAAAACAGAGCCACAAACGCAGTCGCAGGCAAAGACTGACTTTGTTTTTTGTTGTGTTTGTTTTTGTTTTTGTTTTTTTTTTTTGGGTTGCCATTTCAATTGGACCTGGTGCTTTGTACTTGTGAACTGACTGCCAATTGCTAACTTGCAACTGGCAACTGGCAACTGGCAACTTGCAACGTGGCAAACGTGGCAACGTGGCAATGTGGCAACTTGGCTACTGGCTTTTTGGCTGCTCAGAATCTCATCATAAATTCATTAGTTGCAACTCGTCGCTGCACGCAAAATTCCTGGCTGAGCTTGCAGCTACCATTTGGTATCCTCTCGATGCATGCCACCAGACGGGCCCAGCCAGCTGCTTGCTGTCGTTGGAGGTGTGGCACCCAGCAACAGCAACAACAACAGCAACAACAACAATAACCGCAGCAGCATCAGCAGCCGCCCCAAATGATTTATGCGCCAAGTTGTTTAGAAAATATGCCAAATCGAGAATTCGTTCAGTCGTTTGCTTGCTCGTTCCTGCCTTGGACCCTGGCTTTGTCTATATGCCGTGTGCTTCAAGTTCAAATTCGAATCCGTGTTTCGAGCCCAGAAGGGATTTTTGCAGACCATGGACTTGTCATGGCGGCTCCATGTTTGATTAAGGCTGCACAACAACAACAACAACAACAACAACAACAACAACTTGCGGCCTCTAAACGCAAATCAACGGCGGCGTTGATAATGGCCAACGGGTACCGCCAAGTTACCTCCCTTTCTCCATCCTCCCTCTCCCATCCTTTTGGCTGTTCCACAGTTTCACGTTCACTCATGTCATGACTTGTGAAAATATACACCTAGTTCTTGTTGTTTTCTTTTTCTGTAGTTTTAATACTCTATACCCATTAAAATTGATTAAGAAAAGGGCATAAAGCAGCTAGCAGAAGGTACAGCGGAACAGCAGACAAAGGAAGGTTATAAGTTAAGTTAAAAAGAACTAAATATTATTTTGAAATTTTAAATTAGAAAACAATTAAAAGGACAAACAAAACAGTTAACTAAATAACTACAGTCTTTGCTTTATCAACTCTTATCTATCGCACAGCGCAGAAGCAACATATTTTGTGATTTTGTAGTACTTTAGACATGTTTACAGGGTATTTCTCTATCTCTCCTATTAGTTTTTGGGTTTTTGCAGTTAATGTCTGCTTTGGCTCACTTTAGACAAGTTTACAGGGTATCTTTCAGTCGCACATTCTATAAACTTGCTCACGCTTATTAGTTTTTGGGTCTTTGCAACTGACTCCTGCTTTCTAAGGTTCTGCATTGGACAAGCTGGCCACGATCACAACAAGAAACAACGCCAAGCACAACAACAACCACAACAACAGCAGCAACAATAACAGCAGCAACAACAGCAGCAACAACAACAACAATCAAAAGCCGCGACAGGTGTTGCTTATTTCTAATCAGAGGCGTGTCTAGTCTCCCGCAGACAGTTAAATGGCTTGTTCCACTTAGATACTAACTGACTTTCAAATATGTAGACGAGACACTCCAAATGCAACTGAGGAAATTTTCTTCATTACTCAAATTGTGGCTGTGTTGAATGTGTGAAAGATCTTAAGATCTTTAACTGTCACGCTTTATATGCAATGAATTCAACTTTTACAGTTTCACAAAGCCGCTTAATCCCCCACTAAACGCCTCAATTAGAAGGGGAATTACATTTGTAGAGTATATATACTATATATGTATATAAATACACTATAGAATCATATGAAAATTACAGAGAAGGAGTAGCAAATGGATTAGAAGTAACTTGCTTTATTTTAAAGAAATTAAAGAGGATTTAGCTAAAATGTTTAACTAAGACTGAAGTTAAAAATGTGCAAAGTTATTGAAATGTAATTAAGTTAAGATGATAACAGCATTTAATATATTGAACTGAATTGGGGCGAATCTAAAGAAAAAGTAAGCAACTGTCTCTTAGTAAAGAAAATCAAAGATATTATATCTTATATATATATAAAGTAAGGATCAGATAAATATAAATAAATAAATTTAAAATAATATAATGTATAGAAAAGTGATATTGTTAAGATCCAATCGAATAAAATATAATAATTAAATATAAAACTGAGAACTGAATTAATTATGAAAAAAATATAAAGCTAGGAGCAAATGAGAGGATTGGAAATTGTCTAAGCTTTTTGAAATAGAAGAGTAAAGTGATATAAAGTTAAGATCAAAGAAGAAACTAGATGAAATTAAATTTATATATTTATATATATTAGTTAAAATAGTTACTCTTGACAAAATAAAAGAGAAAGTAGCAGAATTAAAGTTAACACTAAATGTCTCAATTAGTAAGGAAATTACATTTGAAGACATACTCTCAGTTCCCATATCAACCTGTCACACATTACACATATGTATATATATATATATACATATATTTAGTTGGAATCATATGTAAATATGTTTATAAATATGAGAGCAGTGCGCCAGTATTTCCATATTTCCATTTTCATTTCCATTTCGAATCGTTATCGTTAATTTGGTAAAGTCTTTTGTATTTTTCTCTTGTTTTCTTTTGTTTTTTTTTTTTTCGTTCTTCCCATTCTTCTTCTTCTTCTTCTTGTGCTTGTCTTGTTTTATTCGCTTTCAGTTTTGTAAACGTTGTGGAGCTTATGACCATAAATTGCCCAGCAAACCGTGACCATAAATTGGAGCTAACAAAGAAATTATGAAATTCAAATGAAGTGCGTTTGCAGGCCATCCTCAAGCTGAAGCCTCAACCTCAACCTCATCCACATCCACATCCACATCCACAAGCTGGACATCCCACCACAGCTTGGGTATAAAGACTAAGGCGCACCTGCCCCATGCCGCAATGTCGCCTGGCCTGAGGGCCGAACCTTAAAGCGAGGCAAGGTCTTGTGCTCAGATTAATGCCAACTTACCCCTCTCTGCCACTGTGGTGGATGGTCTTCCCTTCACAGTCTGAGGCCACTTTTATAGAGCAACAATTGGCCGGGCTGCGGCTGGACTGTAGTTGGACTTTACAAGAGTAAATTGTGCAACTTGTTCACTTTTTGCATAAAAATTGTTCATTGAAAATGCATAAATGTGCAATCTGCACAAAAGAAATGCGGCTCAGTCTGGACTGCGGCTCCTGGGCACCATTCAAAAGAATTATTATGGCCTGGAACATTGAACCCCAGTTCGATATATCGATGCAATTGCTGATTGCTGTTGTTGTTGTTGTTGTTGTTGCAATCCCTCCACCCTCCACGCCAATCTCCTCCTACTTTTGCCTAGTTCTCTATGAATTGTCTTTAAATACATATCATTAAATGGCATTTATAATATATTCATGAGCGATCCGCTTCCCGGTATTGCTCGAAATCTAATGTAAAGACAACGGCTGCCATATCTTCGACTATCTCCTGCCTGGCAATCCGTTGTGCCCCGCTCAAACCACCCCCCCTCCCGCACCGACCACTGTACAGAAAACAACAGCGAAAGACTTTTAACCGTAAGCGTGCCCCCAGACAGTTGCATGGCCCATTTTGTGCGCCCCGGGGCAAGTCAAAGTTGCACACAATAGAGCAAACAAATTCAGAAAGCGACACACAACGACTGCTGAATGCTCTGCAAATTGTAAAATTGATTCAACTATATTTAAAGTTCATTCACTTTATGCCGATTATGCTGAATCTACTTATATAAAAAGGAACACACTTTGGGTAGGGTATTCAGCTATATAAAATGCTCTATAAATTGTAGAACTAGTTTAAAATATATTTACAGTTCACTCATCAATTTCAGCCATATCAAATATTATGCCCTATTCAATGTATAGGGTATTCAGTTAATTAACATTTGTTAACATTTAATAAAAATTTCTAATTTCCACTTACCAACTTAATTCCTTAAGATTGCTTTCATTATCCTTGATTTTTTTACAACTCTTCTACAACAATCTCTTCTTCTGCCGCTTTGTAGTGTATTTAATAATCCAACATGGCGACTCCACACATTTTGTTTTGGCCCGTTTTGGTGGTTTTAGACTGCAGCCTGAGAATTGTGCGTATACGTATTGTCTATTGTCCATGGGGCCAGGCCACGCAGTGGATTTTCTATATTTGGTTCGAGGCGGCGAGTCGTGAAATCTACGCAATGTTTTGCAAAATCCATTCGAGCATTCAACCATTCTCTCGTTGCCTGGCATTCCACATTTTGCTGAGATTTGCCTTTTGGCTGCCACCGAACACAGTCCACTGTCCAACGTTCCACAACCTTCCACTGTCCGCCATCAAATGCAATTCAATTACATTGAAAATTGGCTCCATTGTCTTTATGCGCTGGGTGCGTGAAATTTATAGTTATGACCAGGCGGCATTATGACCTCGCCATTGTGACATTTGATTTTTGGGGGTGACAAAAGTCGCTGGCCCAAATTATGGCCAGGAATGCACAAAACCTGCACACATTCACTTATTGTAAGCCGCTTTCGTGTCTCTAATGCAGCTCAGCAGAATGATTATTTAAAGCCCCACATGATCCAAAAACAAGAAACAAAGAATTTTCAAAATTTTCGCACTGTCAGCTTGTCGATTGTTTTTGAGTAATTAAAGCCAATCGATAGTTTTTGTTGGCAGCCATGATCTGAGCTCAAGCAGTGTGCGAAAAGTCGCCTGTTTATTTAATTTCCACAGCGTGTTGTGCAACACTCTTTTCAGTTATTGTAAAACTGTGAAACGGTGAGAAACAATAAGATATGGTTAACTACAGTTGTGCTTGGATGAGTTTGCCGTATTAGATGTGCTTTATTGTTGTGTATTTAGCTGAAAATCACGGAGCAAGCGATGGAGATGGAGATGACTACGCGGCTTTTGGCTTGTTGGAAAAACGCAAAGTACAAGAAAAACAGAAATCAGCACAACAAATCAGGCGAAAAATACAAAGAAAGCCAGGTGAGTGCCGAAAATAAAGAAGGTATTTCATTACAAGCAGCTGTTGCTGGGACTGCTGAGGCTCCCGAGGCTGGCGAGGCTGGCGAGGCTGAGACTGAGGCTGCACAGCATTTGCGAGTGCAATTCAAAATTGAATTCGAAATGTGAAACACACACACACACACATCTTGATGAGATCATTATCGCAGCAAACAACGACAGGCCAATTACATTAATTAATTATTAAGGGAACGCAGCTGGAGCTGGTGGTGCAGTTGGTGCAGCAGGAGGAGATGCAGTGTCACGTACAAAGCGCCGCAAAGCGAAACGTTGTTGTTCCCAGGCGCAAGGAGCAGCAATCGTTGCCTCTGGGATATCAAGGAATGCAATCAGCGATCAGAGGCAAATCGACACAAGCTCAAGCTCAAGCTCAAGCTAAAACCTAAACTGAAACTGCAACTGCGGCGGCTGTGGCAACGTTTTGACTGGGGGCGTTTTTGGCAGCGCTGACTAAGCAATGTGTAGTGCAGCAGGCGTCCACAAAGATCGATCGGGAGTCCAGTCTTATGATTTGCAAATTTTCAAATATGCATCTCCTGCTGTTGCTGTGGCTCTTGATGCTGCTGCTGCTGCGGCTGCTGCTGTGAAAGATGCTGTGGCTGCGTTAGCTGTGCGATGATTAATTGCTGCCGGTGCACGCAATCCACGTTTCTCAATCCACCTCTCCAGTTTCTCTGCTTGCTTTGCGTGCCTCTTTCTGCTTCTTGAATAATGATCTCCAGAATGTCTTGTTTCAAAAAAGCTAATAAGATCATTTATAACACAGTTAGTTCAGGTCTGGCGCGAGAACTGGTTGTTGACTTCCTGCGTCAACCATTTATTATATGTATATGTATATGTATGTATGTTTGTATATATATATATGTATGTGTATACCCTGTAATCAGAACTCTTGTGAAGGACTTAAGTTGTGTTGTTCTTGTGGTTGTTAGCGTATGGCCTAAACGTTGCTGGCCTAATAAAAATACCTTTTGCTCAATTAATCGACAGCTCGGCATGATACTGAGGCTGTAAGCAGACGATCATTAGAGCTTCTCACTCTGACGTCACTGGGGGAGTTGTTCTATTAACGCTTTGGCGTGCAGCTAAGTAGGACACTTGTTTTGAGAATGCTGACGCTGCTCCTGCTTGTGCGCCTGGATCTTCTGCTCTTGGCTTCTCCTCCTTCTGCTGTCTGCTTCTGCTGTTGCTGTTCCTTCCTCTGTTCCTGCTGCTGCGCCTGGATCTTCTGTTCTTGCTGGAGCTCCGGCTGCTACTCCCGCTATTGCTGCTCCTGCTTCTCCATCTGCTGTTGCTTCCGCTGCTCCTCGGCCCGTTCCTCCTGCTCCTGCTTCTTCTCCTACTACATATACTGCTGCTCCTCGTTCTGTTCCTCCTGCTGCTACATAGACTGCTGATCCTGTTGCTGCTCGTGGAACTTCTGCTTTTGCTGATGCTGCTTCTTCTACCGCTGCTTCTGCTCTTCCTCTTGTTCCTGCTCTTGCTTCCGCTCCCGCTGCTCCTGCTCTTGCTGCTGCTGCTGACAGCTGATTGAGTTTGTGGGCAGAAAAGGATGTGCGTGGCACAATTCAAAACACACACACACACACACACGCACACACAGAGAGAGTGAGAGAGGAAGAGAGTCGCACAGTTGTTGCCACAGTCAATTAAACTGCCAACACTTGTTAACAAGCTGCAATCAGGAACACGCCCCAAGCGCCTGTCCGGACTGTAGACTTCAGACTCCAACGAATTATCACTGACCCAGGCAATGGTTCATCTTCCTTTTTGTCTTCTTTTTCTTTCTCTTTAAACAAGCGAGGGGTTGTTGAAGAGGGGGGTGGGGTGGGCGTGTCATGCGCCTTTTTCGGTTGCATTTGTTGTGCATTTCTCACACGCTGGCAATGTTGTTGCTGCTGTTGTAGTTTTATTTATTTGCAAAAGGCAATTTAAGCCACGTCGCGCAAAACTTTTGTTTCGCATTGAATTTCAATTTGTGTTTCCGCATAAAAATGCGCTTCGTATTTATTTTAGTGGGTTACCCTCCTCGGCTCCTCGTCTCCCCGTCTCTCTGTTTCCCGCCAACTCCTCGTCTCCTCATCTCCTCATCTGCTTGTCTTCTTGTCTCTGATCTTTTATCGCTGATAAAATGCAGCCCCCCCCCCAAAAAAAAAAACTTTGTTGTTCCCTCTGTTTGTTTTTGGCCCGCACCCGCAAAATGGGCGCTGCTTGCAAAAGTTGGGTCACTCCCTGTTATCGCATTGCCCCCGTGGGCTTTTGAGAGGGTCATGTTGGGGGAGGGGTGGGTAGGGGAGGGGGTGTGGGCGTGCATTGCCAGCCACGCCTCGTTCTCGTTTGTGTGTTCTCTTGTGTGTGCTATGTGTGTATTTGGTGTGTTGTGTGTCGTTGTCGTTGTCGTTGCTGTTTTACAATTGTTTGTTTTGCTGTTTGTTAAACACCTTCCTCTACACGTTCGCTTGCCAATCGCCTCCGTTTTGCCCGTTGCACATCCTTTGTCATGTTTTGGGCCTGCTAAGATTTAAGGCCCTGCTCAGCCCCTGGGCAACAGGCAGCAGGCAGCAGGCACCAGGAACAGCACCAGCACCAGCTCCAGCTCCAGCAACGGCAACAGCAACAGCAATCGGTGACCTCGTCGTCGCTCTTTTCTTCCAACTTCCCATCTCCCATCTCTCGCTTTCTTGGTGCATCTTCACTAGATTTTCAAAAAGGCTCTGGCATTGCCCTTTGATGTTGCCTGTTTGCAGCGTTCTCTTGCTGCTTGCTTCGCATAACTTTGCTTGTTAACAATTGCATTGTACAACAACAGCGACAACAACAGCAACAACAGCAGCAAGAACAACAACAACATCACTGCGATCCTCTCAATCTGTGAACCGGCTTTTGCCATTTTTAGTTACTCGTTGTCGGCACCCCAATGACCAAGGCAAATGCCAGGCCAGGCCATGCCAACCCAGGCCATGCCTGGCCAGACCTGGCCAGGATACAACACACACAATGGACACTCTTTTGAAAATAGGTGGCTTGATTTATTTGTCTGCAAATTCGCTTTCTCAAAAGGCATTTGGAGCCTTACATTTTGGCTCGAGCAACTACTTAAGGCAACTTCCTACGTGAATCCACCAAGTTGTCAAAACACATACAACGCTTAGCTGTTCCACATTTGGTCTCTCTCTCTCTCTCTGTGTGTACGTGTGTGTGTGTATGTGTGTGTGTGTATGTGTGTGTGTGTCTGTCTTTGAATATGACGAAGCATCGCCGAGTGCCGCCGTATTTATCAAACAAATGCCTTCAATTTTTCGTTTGCGAAACTCAAGCACATTTGAGCGATTTGCTTGCATCCCTCAATGTGATAAAAGAGTCTTCAATTAGCGAGAGCCAATAGCCGTGTCTCTCTACAGAGAACTTCTTCAATTTCTGCATGGCGAACTTCTCTTGAGTTAACTTCTCTGGCGATCTGCGCTTTACATTTTATACCGAACTTTTCTTAAATTAAATTCACTTCTATTGAATTTTTATGTAGTAAACTTCTCTATAGCTTATCTCAAAACTTATTTTGAGCAAACGGCTCTGTAGTTAACTTCTCTACAGCCAATTTATAATTATACAGAATTTCTTTTTACATCTACAGTGGACTTCTCTAAATTCGTATCATATTTTATAGTAAAACTATATATTTATAGTAAATGCTTTCTCTACGTTTTAGAGAAGTTGCACGTATAGAGAAGTGCAGCAAAAGGAGAAAAGCGAATCGCATAAGATATCTGAAGATTTGCATCCTTGGGAGGGAAGCTAAAGTGTAACCAATTGTATGGTATTCTATCTGGCATCATCTGGCAGTCTCGGGCAACGTTTAACAAGCTTCTGTGAAATCGATCCTCAAGCAAAGAGGCGGCATAGTTGCTGTTAAGGTCGTTGATGCGATTGCTCCGATTACAGACACACACCACATACCCACACACACACAAGCACACACAACATACACACAGTGGATAACCCTTCACTTTGTGGTTACAAATAAAACTAAAATATATTTTGCTGCTTTGTTTCTTTGCTTTTTTTATTATTTGTATTTTCTGTTGCTGTTGGAGTTTTCATGCCTGAGTTGTTGCCAGCAATTCCATAAGATTGTCACACTGACAAGCCCCCATGTATCGATCGGAGGGGTGTGGGGCGCAGGGGGTGGGACCAAACATAGAGTCGCATAGACGTTCTACTTAAATCACAACAAACAGCACAGAAACAAATAATACAAATAAACCCATAGGGTTTCTCGCTTACACAGCGAGAGCAAGTGTTCAAATTCCATTAAAAGAACATTTACAAATTTGGCAAAGATCACAGCAGAGAAGAGGAGCGGGGAGGAGCATACAGAGGAGGGGCAGAGGAAGAAGTAGTAGAGTTGCAAGCTGGATAGAAGGTGCTATGCAATGCTAAACAAAAAGCGACACCTTCTTCGATGGGGGCTAAAAAGAGAACCAATTGCCACAGAAAGACCTTGAGATCATGCCAAGACAAACAATAACAAACAGCAGCAACTGCAGCAACAGCAACAATGCTGCCACAGCAGCAGCAACAGCAACAACAAGGATGAGAAGAACTTTTGTCTCCAACAGCGTTTTCCCTAACAACCGAGGTGATAAATAAAATTCTTTATATGCAATCTTTTAATGCAATTTACAATAAAATCAACATGGAGTTTAGTTGCTGGCAACAGTTGCAGTTGCAACAGCCATGGCAACAACAACAACAACAACAACAGCAGCAGCAGCAGCAGCAGCGACAGCGGCAGCGGCAACTTCTTCCTTGGCTGGCTAAATAACAAGGGGGGCACAGCTTGATTTGACATTAGCACAATCCCACAGATCACCTTCCCAAAATGGATTTTGCCGCCGTCGTCGTCGTTGCAGTTGTCGTTGTCGTCCTCAGCTTTGCTGGGCCTGAAGTTTTGTGCAGTCAAGAACGGAAATGGAGGCCCAGCGAACGACGATGATCATTGCGACCAGGCAATAAATACACCATAGAAATGATGTACGGAAAATGATCGCAACTCTAACTCTAGCCAAGCAAACCTACCAACTATTCAGCCAGTCAGCCAGACAGTCCGCCAACTTCACGGACCCACAATTCCTCAGCCAGCCAGCCAGCCAGCCAGCAGCAGCAGCAGCAGCTCAACGGGGGTGCCTCCTGGTTGGCCAGTTTGACTCGCTGAAAAAAAGGGAGACTCGGCTGGCGCACAGTGGGCATAAATTTATAATTAACTGCTGCTAAATTAAATATGTTAAAATACCTGCTTGCTTTAGTTTTATACTAATTTCATCTTATGCATTTTAATAAGTCCTGCAACTTGATGTTTCCCAACTTTACTCTTGACTCCAAGCCCTTATTTAACTGCCCTCGAATTGCTTTTATATTTAACTTTGATTGCCTAGATATCAAATTTCATGACTTTCAAGCGTTTAATTTTACAATAGCTGCAGACAAGTTGTAATAGATTGTTTTGTTAATTTTATAATGCAATATTTATATTAATTTGTTGATATTAGTTTTAATTTATAGTTTGTTTGGCGGTGTTCTACACTTATTTACTTTAGAATTCCCTGTGCATTAAGTTATGCTTTTGTATCAGTTAAGCAACATTAAATCAAGACAAGTCTGTCTGTAATCTTAAGATTTAGTTTCTATATAATACTTTTCACTCTCTTGAAAATATCCTTCAGTTAAGGAACTATTAAGCCTGTAATTGACTATTATTAGAAATATGTTATATAGAAAGTTGATTTCGTTTTGCTGGAACCCATAAGCTTACAAAGTTTTACATATTTTATTTATTTTTATTATCTTCTTTACTTTTAAATTCTGTCCGTGTTCTTCAATTTTTTTAAAATATTTTTTCTTTTTTTATATAAGTTGAGTTTTTACATTGATCAGTTGATAGTTTAAACATTTCAACTCAATTAAAATATAATTTGAATTTCTATAATCTTTATTTAAGTTGCATAATTTCGTTTTTATGTTTCTTAGTTTGTAAATATTTAAAAGAATTTAAATTTTTATTTAAATATAATTTTAATTTCTATTTAAATAGCATTTTAATTTATATATTCCTTATTAAAGTTGCTTATTATCTTTAATCAGCTGATTACATAAAACATTTCGTCTATATTAAAATGTATTTAGAATTTCTATATTTGTTATGTAAGTTAAATTTTTCCTTTGGTTGATAAGTAAATCTTTTAATATGTTTTAATTTCTATATTGCTTATTCAATTAGTATTTTTTCCTTGATCAGTTAAATGTCTAATCATTAGTTGTTCGTTTGATTAACTAGTTCAACTCCATTTCAATAGACATTTAACCACTGTGCGCGCTTAGAATCTAGCAGCTGCCTAGATACTGCGGATGCTTGGGGGCTGCCGCTCGCGTCGTTTGGGCTACCACTTTGCGTCTGGATCTGCGACGGTGGCTGTGGTTACTGCTGCCGCTGCTGTTGCCGTTGTGGCATTATTAATGATAAATGTGGCTTGCACTCATGATAAATACAGAGAATCGTTGAAAGGTATAAATCAATAATAGAGAAGTTTGTTTGCAGTTAGGCGCAGGATGGAGCCGCCGTGATTTTGCTGGCAAAGAGAACAGCCTGCAGACAATGAGTATGCCAAAACATAATTCAAGTTAAAGGTCCATGTGGAAGCTGGTCGCGCTCATCTGATTGCGGCCCTCCCGAGAGGTACCCGGCATCTCAGACTCTCCTCCTGCTTTTGCTTTTATTGATGGACTAATTAATCGCAGCTTTGAGACATATGAATTGTATTGAACAGAGACTAAACAGCGTCAACTGTGATTATCGATAACAATTAGCCGACGCCTGTGACATCGCTGTGTCCATGTTGCGTCCAGTGGCTTGTCAAATTTATGTTGCGCCTCCTCCTTCGGCCACCCGCTCGCCACATCCCACTTGGCACTTGCCGCTTGCCGCTTGCCACTTGCCACTTGCCGCATTTGAATGCACGAGTTACGCATCCATCAAATGTCAATTGTTTGTCTTGGCGCTCCACCTTCTTGGCGTCAGTCTCAGCCTCATCCTCAGCCTCAGCATCGGCTTCAGCTTCAGCTTCAACCACAGCATCCGCAACGTCGCCAATGCGCTTTGCCATTTCTCATAAATCATTCCAAGGCTCTGGACGAGCATTACGGCAGCTTCGTCCACAACGACGACGACGACGTCTCTCGTGGCTGTCAGATGAATTCGCAGATGCGACGAAACGAGCAGAGATGAGACGAGTCCCGTCGAGGCGGGGCGAGGCGTGTCCCAAGCTGCAATCGCTGCTTTGATGCCCATCCATGGCATTGAACTTGTCTAGCATTGAGTGTCAGCCGGTTTGTCCAACTCGTCGCGGCATCAGTTTGCTATGGAAAGTATTTGAGATAGTGTTCGGATTGGAAAAGCCAAGGCACAACTCAAGAAAACTGACAAAATATACGACATTGCAGATTAAATATATTAAATACTGAAATATTGTCAAATACTCAAAGATTTAAGCATAGATCTTCTTCAATTGATTGCATTTGTTGTGTTTACTAGTTTTAAATTGCTGATAGTAGCTAGTTGATGTTCTTGATAAGAATATATATATTATATATGTAATTAGTAATTAAACGTATATATATAGTAGTAGTAAATCCTTTTAGAAGTTTAGATCATACTTTCTTTTTATACTCTACTATTATACCTTAAATTAGCTTTGTGTTAAAATTATGTAACAGGCAGAAGGAGGTATAAAAGTATAAATTATATATATTCTTGTTTTAAATTTGTAATATCTTAAAAATTCTTGCTGTATTATTTTTTTTATGTTTAGTGTTAATATCTGACAACTTTGAATATTCTTCTGTAATTAATTGATTTGTTTATTATAAATAGTAAGAGCATATGAAAGCAATGATATCACATAAGTTAGACATATAAATAATGTATGATTCAAGGAATTTGATTTATTATATCTTTTCTATATAAGTTTTAAATATAAGTAATCTAGTTTTATTCAAATAATTCTCTCATCATATATATTATATAAGTTAAAATATAATTCGTATTGGTTTATTCAAGCAATTCTTGCTAATTTAAGAACCCATATTGTGTTGTTATATTACTTGATATTATTTACATTATGTTTATATTTGCCTTTAATTTGATTGTTTTGACGACCTTTTATTTGATACTTTACGATATCCTCGATTAATACTTATAGATAACTTACTTATAACTTTATATATAACTTTATACTTCATTTAAAGGTGTTAATCATTGAAAGTAAGAATTTAACTTTGTTCCTTTTATGTTGCGATTTAAAACCCAGTTGTTAGAGAGCTCTTCTGCAATCTTCTTTAGTGGCTAACAGTAGCTGCATGAGCGCTATTAATAGACTACAACGTTTGTGTCTATGTGTGTGTGTGTGTCACTCTGACTCCATCTGTATGTGTGTGGCAAGTATTTATGTATTTATAAGCCCATTCGGTGGAGCTTAATGTGCTAGCATGGGGTCAACTGTGGTTTTACTCGTAGCAGGGCCAACTTTGCACATTAGACCAAATGAAACGGACGGTTCGCGTCCTTTTCCGCATTGAATATTCCATGGCAGCCACCTGAAAGAGCTGGTAAACTTTGCATAACAAAACAGGTGCACTCGAGTGCCCAGGCGGAGTCCTCACCTATCCTCCCACCCACCCCCTCTTCTGCACTACACTCCCAGCACTGCCCTTGTGGCCAACTCCCTTGGCCCTCTTATGTTCCACCTACGCGAATCTACCAGATACTCGCAATCAGCTGAGTCACTCTCTGTCGGAGTTTTCGACTCGGTAATTCCGTCTCGTTTTGACTTTAACTCTGTGTGCGGAACACTCTTGAATTATTATTACCCTTACAGCGAGTGTTTGCGCTTTGTGTGGCAATATGTTACGCATTTCCGTAGCATATGCTTTGGTAAAGTGTTGAACTGGCAACTGTTGTAGCTGAACTAAGCATTTGTTGAAGTTATCTAACTGAAAATTGTTAAAGCTGATTGCAATGGCTACAGTTATTATATATGTCGAGATTAACTGAATCGGCTGACTATATCATATAGCTATCATAGAAAATATCTCCAAAATATACAGATGAGGTACGGGAAACGTTTTTGTGTTTATTTTATTATTAAAATTGTTTTTATTATTATTTATAATATTATTTGTATGTTATTTATTTAAATTTATAGTATTTTATTTATTATTTAACTTTATTTATTTATTTTGTTTTATGTATATATTTTAAATTATTTAATTTCAATTTCTTTATTTAAAGTTGTCTATAAGCAGTAGACCCAAATATTAAATAAAGATTAGAAAACATAATTTTAAATAAAAAAAGTTTACAATTTAATTATTCTGTTACATTAAATTAAAACTAAGAATTTAGCTCATGAATTTAAATCTTTAATTATGTTTAATTGAACCAACATTTAAAGCAAGAAATTAAATGAATAAAAGTTATATATTATCAATAATTTATTATATACTATATTATTATAAATATATTGTTGCTAGAACTTTGATTTATCTAGCGTCATCCAGCTACGATAGTCCAAGTAAAGTTGTCTCATCTGCTTAGCAAATATATCAGCTATGTTAAGCCAAACCAACTTGAAAGATTTAATAATATTTTCTGCTTATTTTCAGTTTAGCTTTATCTATTTCAATTGCGATGCTGCTGCTGTTGCTGTTGCATTCAAAGAGTTCGTGCAGCTCACTTTCTTTTGGGCCAAGAAAGGCGCTCGCTGCGACGACCCACATAAATCATTCACAATTAGACGCGGCAGCAACATCAGCAGCGGCAGCGGCAGCAGCAACAGCAGCAGCAACAGCAGCAGCAGCGGCAGCAACGGTCATGGCTCTAACACCTGACCGAGTTGCCGTCCGTCACTCGAGTTGAATTCCACTCGTAAATTGCACTCAAAACTACAATTGAGTGTTTCATTATTCATTCGTTCCGTTTGCGTGGCTGCCTTTTCGTGGCGACTGCAACATGTTTGAGTTGTGGCTGTAGCTGGTGGCAAACATCGAGTATCTGGCAGATACAACGAATGTATCTGCGATGAGTGGCAAGCGAGGCAGCGACTCGAACTCGCAACTTGTTCTGTTCACTGTGAAGCGTCGAGGCGTGCGGTACTGAAAGCCGGACAATAATACACAAAACGACGAAATATATAAACCATAATAATAACAACATTTTTTGTTAAGTAACCGGTTCGGCAACAACAACGACCCCGAGAACAACAATAACAACAACACCAAATATAAATAACAACTAAATAAAGCAATAACAAAGTGTTTAGTTGTGCGTTTATGTGTTACCGTAATGCCAACCCTCGCAATCATCTGCATACTGTGTGCTGTGTGTGTCTTTTGTGATCTCTATGTGTATTTGCCGAAAATTCGCGTTAATTGAGCTGTAAGTGCTGATTTGTAATACAAATTTGCAACGCTTGCAACGGGGCGAGGCATAAACAAATCTGGCTCTGCGCGTCTTGGTCTTGGTTCACTGATTTAATGCCACAAACAGATTGCAGATTGCTGTAGCTGTTGCTGTAGCTTTAGCTGTAACCAACGTCGTCTCCATCAACGCCACCGCTGTGGCAAGGCGCGTCCGCCCGCCTGTCCGGCTTGCAACCTGCTTGCTGCAAGCTCGTTTCTGCGGAAGAGCGCCACAACGCGACGCTGAGGAGATCCGGCAAAGAAGAAAAAAAAAGACATCGACGACGACGTCTTCCAAACATTTTACCATTGAGCAAAAGAATTTCTTTAAAACAACAACAACAACAACAACGTGCAAAGATTTACAACGCCGCGAAGCCAAGCAAAAAGTGTAAAGCAAGCAAAGCAGCAAAAAAATTAGCGCATACTGCAAGTGCAACCGCGTGTGTGTGTGTGTGTGTGAGTGTGTGTACAGGTGTATATGTGTGTGTATAGGTGTGTCTGTCTGCCTCTCAGAATGTGTGTGTGTGTGTGTTAGCCAAGTGCAGGCAAAAAGTTGTTTAACTAACCAAAAGAAAAAGTTTGAAAAGTGTCAAGCTAAGCGGCGCGGCCAATAACCTAACGACAACCAACAACCAACAACCAACAACAACAATAACAACCACAACAACAACACCGACAACATTTGTACTTAACCCAGGCATGCAATGGCGACCCCAGGAACGGGCTAGCCTGCGGTTTAATTACCGTTATCCTTGCAACAGCCACAACAACAACAATAGCAGCAGCGGCCACTAAACGGCACTCAAGTCTTGGATTACGATTACGCGTTGTGTGAAAGCAAAAGGACAAACAACCACAGCAGACAATTGAAGCCACTTGCCACATTCCAATTGGCCAACAACAAGCGGCTAATTGGCAGCAACTGCACTCACATTCAAATAGCAGGTGAGTTTTTATTAACTTGATTTCCAGCCACAAAACTTGTGACACATTTATAGAGCTCTTGATGTTGCACTCCATGCACAGCTTAAGCTAATTAATGATTCATTATAACCACTGCCAAATTTGTTAGTTAGTTGCATGAATTCTCTATAAATTCTATATAAAATTCTCAGCTACTTAGAACTGATATCAGATTAATTTTTATTTAATTAAAGTCAACGCGATTTGTTAACTAAAGTTGTCTTCCTCAATTGCTTTTGTTGTTCCTAAAGACAAATGCTACACATTGAAGTGACTGAACTTTTATTGAAATATCAATAATGTTGTTGAAACTTATATAATCTTTATCAAAATTATTACTATTGATTATCTATTCTTTTATCAATTTATTCATTTCTTTTGGTATATAATAAATAATTTTCAATTAACTTAAAATGCTTTAAATGTGTTTGAAGTTGTTGTTTATTCTTTTCCAAAATTATTCTAATTTTTTTTTGCTTATTTATTCATTTGCTATAACTGTTGCTGTCTTTTTTTAATTATAAATCATTTTCTATTCAGCAAAGTAAATAGTGCAACTGCTAAAATTGTTTTTGTAGCTTATTTAATATTTTCTAAAATTATTATTATTTTCTTAAAATACTTTGCATTTTTTGGAATATTATAAATAATTTGTTTCTATATTTAAATAAATTTGTAGCTCAACAAAGTAATTATTATTTAGTTTTTATGTTTTTTATAAACTTATTCGAATGTTTTGGGATACAATAGATAGTTTTCTTTATTATTTATATATATGCATATTTATTTATATATATACATATTTATTTATATGTATATAATATTCAGCTAAGTAAATAGTGCTATTTCTAATTTCCACAATCATAATTTGCTTGCTATAGCAATTTAGTTCAATTGCTATTACTTTTATTAATTAATGTTTATATATTAAATGCAAAAAATTACATTATAAACAAACGATTTTAATATAATTTAAGTCATCTTTTATTAATTTATATACATATATTATTATTTATATAACAACTAGTTATCTTTCTATATTCCTTATTTTCCATATAACATGTTCTTTGAGTTCTGCATTTTCGCAGTAGCTTATAAATGACTTAACTTTGTTTTTGTAACTACAATACCTGCGTCCTTTGCTTATTACTGCAGGCCAAGCTGAGTTTTTTTTCTTTTCTTGGTAATACAATTGCTTTTTGATGTTCTTTTCAACGCATCATCTGCTAGTTGAAGACTTTGTTATGGATTTATGGAGTGGTTGATGGTTGTCCATGGTTTTTGTGGTTCGATCAAGGGCTCTGCAGGATGCCAACAGAATGAGAGATCAATCTGCTGTCAGAGAGAGAGTGAGAGAGAGGGGGGAGAGTGAGCTCATTTATAACTAGGCGCTAAGTTGCTTCTCAACATTTGCGTACCACAATTCGTTGCACGCTCCCATTATTGCTCATGGATCACGGATCGATGCATTGCATTTAGCGTAACATTTTCGATTATGCACAGCAATAAGCAGATACAATTTCTTGTACTTCTCATGGCTTGTTAGAGAGCAGACGATGAATGTGCTGCTCTTCTTGTACTATTTCTTCTACTTGTTCTTCTTCTCCTTCTTAGTGACTTTGATCTTTTGTTCTATGTGGAAGTTTGGCAGCTGAACTGAGTCGGTAGATGAAAGACGCTGGGCAATAGCGAAGCTTTCGAAAGCCAATTCCAGGGAAGTCTTCACTTCACAAAACCTATCGACTTGTTGTCCATATGTTGCCACTTGGACAAGCGTCTGACAGTTGCAACGCGACTGCTCCCAAAAGGGTTGCAGTTGCAGACAGCGGCAGCAGGTAGCAGGCAGACAACATGGCTCGTCTGACTGTCAGACTCTGTCTTGTATCTGTATCTGTATCTGTATCTCTCAATTCCATTAGAGTGAAAAGTGAATTTAATGCCGCATGCCGCATGCCGCATGCCGCAAGCCGCTGCAACAATTGATGCTGAAAAATGATGGCAATGACAAAGTGATTACGGCTGCGTCTTAGAAAGCGGCAATCAAAGCTCAAACTTGAACAATTTCAATATCAATTCTCGTTTCGTTTCGTTGTTGTTCTCAGTTCTCAGTTCTCAATTGAGGCAGCGAAAGAAAAGTGAAATGCGGTGCATCATTAATCATTTACTTGTTGTTTTTACAACGCAATAAACTGTCTATATATATATATATATATATACATATCTTTATATACCTTTAAGTAGTTACCTACTTGCAGAGTTGCGTTGAGATGTGGCAAGTTGTCTTGTTACTGTTGCTCTTGCTGTTGCTGTTTCTGAAAGCCGCACGTTCTTGATTTGAATCTCATTCTCCCTCAGTATTTGGCTTTTGGTAAATTGCTCATCGTCATGCTTTTATGATTTGGTATTTTCGTTGGTATTTTTTTTTATTATTATTTTCTGCTCTTCTCTTGTTGTTGTTATTATTATTATTTTATTTTTATTTTTATTTTTTTTTTTTTTTTTACTGAATTCGATGCGCCCAACTTGATAAGCCTCAGCGCACTCTGCAGCATAGCTGACTTATTGTTATGCCAGTGTGTGTGCGCGTGTGTGTGTGTGTAGGTGTGCCCACAGCCCAGCCCCCTCCAATCCAAGCGCCGAGTGCCTCTCTGCGAGGCAGCTAAACTTTTTAAGTACCTGCGCGATATCACAATGTAAAATGTCTCGCATAACAAAGTTTTTGGCTATAATATTCAACTGCCATATGACAATTATGAGATACCCTGTGACTGAAGAAGTTGCTAAAAATTATAAATACACCTGCTCTGGTCACACTGTTTGCTCTACAGAAATTGTTGACTGTATGCAAAGAAAACTTATTAACGAATCGCTTTTTCCTTTTCAAGTACAGCTCTGGTCACATTCTTTTTAGTTGAAATATACTTTTGCCTCTGTTATGCTTAATTTGCAACTCTGGTCACATTGTTGCCTTTATATATTTCTGTTTTTTTTTTATAATTCAATTCCTTGCTTCTCTTCTTTCTGTTTTCCCCTCTTGCATTGCTTTATAAAGCTTCTCTTTTAAGTTTATAATTCAACTCTGGTCACACTATTCTTTTGTGCTTCAATTCCTTGCTTCTCTTACCTCTGTTCTTCCTCTTTCACTTCTTTGTTTCTTTAGAAATTACTATTCTGAAAGTGACCAGAGTTTTGTAAGTAAAATAAAAACTTTTGGTTGTCTTCGAGTAGCTCGACTCTTCTTTTAAGTTGTGTACTGTAGCTCTGGTCACAATGTTTTCTTTTTTAAGTCTTCCTGTCTTTCAATTCCTTAGAAATATCTTCTTTATAAAGTTTTTAATGTAACTCTGGTCACATTGTTTCTTTCCTTTAACTTCTTGCTACTCTTGCTTTCTGTTTTCCACACTTCTGTTTCCATTTGTCTTAAATATCTCAACTTTTATGTAGAATAAAGTGTAGATATCTAATTATCCAAGTAACTTGAAATACTTTTGATTGTTTTCTATTTCAATATCTGTAATATTCTGCTTTAAATTTCTTCTTTTCTTTATGGAATGCTATGTTAATTGTCTTAAGCTAGCTTTGGTATCAGTTTGGTTTCAGTTGCCATTTCTTGGAAATCAATATAAATATTTACTTTACTCTACTCTTTTCTTTCTTTTGAAATTCTCTTCCTTTTGCTTCAATTCTTGGTCTCATTATTTTCTTTCTTATAATATAGATTTATATTTGAAGCTTTTGTCTTTCTGTTGCCATTTCTTGGAAATTAATATAAATATTTTAATATCTTTGCAATGCGCTCTTTCTATTTTACTTCTCTCTCTCTCTATTGCATAAATACTTGGCCACATTGTTTTGCTTTCTAGCTTCAACTATATTTATCAAATATGATAGTAGTTTAAATGCTTTCAATTCAGTTCCTTCAGTCTCACTTTTTTGTTAAGCTTTTCCTCTACTCTTCTTCTTCTCTCTTCTTCTCTTCCTTAACTTCTGCTGAATACCTTTCTTCTTGAACTCTTCCGCTATCCGCTTCATTTGCAAGGGTATTAAACTCAACCTGTACACAAAGTTGTAGCCAACATTGCAGGCATCAAAATGTTTATATATTAGTTACATCAAATTGAAGAGCAGCCACCCCCTGTCACCCTGCACTCCCCCATTGCTGGCACCCTCTCCTCTTTACGCTACACGCAACAAAATACAATAATTTCACTTGGTGTACAGTTTATTATATAATTTTTGTCCCTTTTTGACTTTTATCTTACGTTTATTATGCCCCATGGAATTTTTGCGGATGCGGATTTTGCAGGGGCTGCTTAAGCAGGGGAGGGAATGGGCAAAGCGGGTTGCGGGAAGGTCAATGGCTCTTAGCGCTGTTGGCTCTTGTCTCTTGGCTGTTGGCTGTTGGCTCACCAAGCAATGTGGCAAGACATCGCCTAGAGTTGTAATAACTTTGGCCCAAAACTTTACTTGTACATTTTGTTAGCCCCGCTCGACCAGCAGTTATACCCCTGACCCTGACGTCCCCCCTGCCCGCGCCCTGCTCTGTCAGCATTGTCTTGCCTTCACTTCACTTGTGCTCTTCTCCCCCGCCTTGATGGCAAATGTGCTAAAATACTTTGACGCATTCTTTGCACTTCTTTGCTGGAGCAGCTGTACAAATGCCAAACTGCGAATACACCTACAAACCCCGCATACACGCACACACACACACACACACACACACACACACGCACACTCACTCTACCCTTGGCCAACCCTCGCAACGAGCAAGTAGAACTTGAAGCAGAAGAAAAAAACGTTGACTTGTAATAATCATAATCGTAAATTTGCAAAAAAGCTGGCCGAACTCTGCGTCCTTTCGCCTGCGTGTGGAGCGTGGAGTGTGGAGTGTGGAGCAGCAAAGGTCCTTTGGGGCCATTTAGCATTTTGCACAGAGCATTCGGATGAAGATGAAGATGAAGCTTGCCACAGCGTGGGCATTTGGGTGTGGCCTCCAACGTGGGCGTCTCTGCTGTATTTTTGTAGGCGTTGTCATCATTATTGGACGCCTCCTTTGGATTTGGATTTGGTTTTTGGCTTTGTTTCTGTCGTTTTGTGGCGCCTTTAACAAGTGCCTAGCTGCACGCCCCCCTGCGGCTGATCAAAATATATAAAAAAAAGCAACAAAAAAAATGCTATTTAAAATCCTCTACATCAGCGATGTCTTTGCGCTGTTTTCATTTTTTATTTTTGTAATTCAACGAAAACTTTTTAAAGTTCAGCGTTAAATTTGGCAGTCGAGTTCCAATAGATTTATCTTAGCAAATTTCTATTTCTTTAAGACTTGAACTTTAGTTTGATTTCGCAGTAGATAATCGACAGTATATTTCGCTTAAAAATAATTGATTGATTTCTTAATATTCTTTATTCTACAATCACCCAACTTAAAACTAAATAAATATATTACTACATATGCTGCTCTGAGCAGCATACTGGTCATACTCCGGTGTAAAAACTAAGTTGAACTTTAATTTATATTATTTATAAATTAAATTAAATTTTTAAATAAATATTCAATAAATTTCTTAAATTTCTTAATCAACTTTATCCTATTATGCATCTGTTAATCTTTATAATTCAGTGTTGCCTTCCAACATTACTCGACTCTATCAAGGTATAATTTCCTAATCATCTCCACCTCCATCTCTATCTCTATCTACATTCTGCATTTGCTTTTCTTCAAAATGTAACACTTTTCCGCTCTTGATATGCTGCTGTGCACACCGTACTCTGCCTCCGCCTCAGTTCTTGGGCTGTGCTGTGCTGGGCCACGCCTAAGAAGGCATTTAAAAAGTTTTCTAAACTTCATTTGGAAGTTTTATTGCCGGCGAAAAGAAAAATAAGGACAAGCTGCCGTTTCGCATTTTTGCATTGAAATTTGCTCTATTAAAATTCCAAGACGGCGTTATGGCATCTCTTGGGCTTCGCTTCCTGGCAATCGCTTGCTGCATGTGGTGGCAGTGGCAGTGGCTGTGGCAGCAGCTAGCAGATGCCACAATCAACGCGCGGCAAAGCAGCACAGCGCCATCATCATGCAGGTTGCAAGTTTATCATCCTCTTTTTGTTCCGCCTGGCCTTATCCTGGAGGCTTAACAGTTTTATTCTCTTGCACAGCTGCAGCAGCCTTCGAGGTCCTTTGCCTGTCCCAGCATAAGCCTTAGTTATGTGGCATGGTGGTGCAGTGCAGTTCGGCGGGGGAGGAGCTGGAGTTGTGAATGGCGAACGGGTTTGGGTCGGCATTTATCTTGTGATAATAGTTCGTTGTACATTGCAAGCAGTGGCGTCTGTCAAGAGGGGTTTACTAAGCATAGGGGGTTAAAGGTTTTTGAAGAATTTTCCCAGTTGAAGGAAAACTATTTTTAATTATTTCCGCTTCAATATCAAAGCTAGAAATTAATTGATAATTAATTCTATTTTTAGGAATTATCAATAATTCCTGTGCTTGTTTAAATTATGTGGAAATAAAAGTTTTATTAACTAAATTAAATTATTTATTAAAAATCTCTGGAGTATAATTAATTAAACTTTTCTTGTATTTAATAAAGATATAAAATATTAATAAATATATGAAATACAAAAAAATTTAATTAAAAACTATTGAGCTCTATTTAGCTATACAAAGAAAGTTTTATGCCGCAAATAAATCTTAAAATATTTTAGCAATTATTAAAAATGCTGGATAATTTGTGTAAATTTAATTATTAATATGTTAGTTAAACTCAACAATTCTTTCTGTTGATAAATCAACGCTTATAGCTGGGGCTATGATAATTAAGAGCAACCCCCGCTCAAGTACGCCTCTGTCTTACACAGTTGGCAATTCTTTCTACTTTCTGGCAAATATGTGCAATCTTACATTGCAGTTTGCAGTTGCTACCCAATTTAGGGGCAGCTTCCTTGAGAACCTAACGCAAATATTTAGCCATATCAAACTGTAAGCAGAGCGTAGAACAACAATAACAGCAAAGTGCAATAGATCTGTTTTAAGTACAAATAGTGTCAACGCCTTGCCACGCCTCTCTCTCTCTCTCTCTCTCTTTCTCTCTCTCTCTCTCTCTCTCTCACTCGTGGCAATACTCTTTTGTGGCTATACTCGCTCTGCGGCAAGCTTAATGCCGTTTAGTAAGGCGTTAGATGCAGTTGGGCGTGGCAGAGCCAAAAACTTTTTTAGTTTTCTTTCAGAGACGAAAGCGTTATTTTATTGAATTTTTCTTTCATTTTATTTTGTTGTTGCTGCCAACATTGTTGCCACAAAGTTTTCCATTTCAGTTTCATTTGCCATTCTTGTCCATTTGCCAGCATTTTCAGTTTTTCTCACACAGCTTCGCTTACATTGTTGTTGGCGTTGGCAAGTTTTTTGAAGAACTTGCTAGTTTTTGTCGGTTTTCCATAGATTTTCTCTCTCTCTCTCTCTCGCTCTCATTCTCTTTATCTCTGCCTTTTTCTCTCCTTTTCCTTGCATTAGCTGGCCGTTGAGGCGTAAAGTTCAATGGCGGGTTAAATGGACTTAATATGGCAACTTTTTAGAACTTTTCTTTTCCTTTTCTGCCTTATTTTTTTTTAAGTTTTCTCTTCTTTGTTTTTTTGTGTGTGTGTGTGTGATTTTGTTATTGTTGCCGGTGCTAAACTTCTAGCGTTGATCGTTTTACCCTTGTTCCCCTGTAGCTGCCTCTTGTCCTGCTCCCCTTTACCTGCCGCTTGTCCTGTCCCTCTTCGTCTTTTCCACAAAGTGAAAGTTTTTTTGTTCAACAGCTTAAAAGAAGATTGTCATTTCGTTGTTGTTGTTGTTGCAACAGTTGAAAGGATAACAGGTTGATGTGTCTACATGTGTGTATCAGTGTGTGTGTGTGCGTGCGTGAGTTGGTCACATATTGAGCTAAAGTTTAGAATGGCGCACAAAGTTCTGCAAAGATTTTGCCCAAAACTATTTTGTAGCAAAACCATAAAATGAAAAGTGTGTGTAAATTTTTCTATTGAAGTTGTTGTTGTTGTTACTTTTAACACGCACCAACAAAGTTGGGCAATGCTCGCAAATAGTTTTGGCTTTAATAGAAAACTTATTTTACTATTTTAGCAACTGATATTTTTAACTTTTAAATAATTTATTTGTATTGCTGCAAATTTGTGATAAATTTTGTGCACAGCATGTTTTCTAATTTGTGCCAATTAAATGCTGAAAATGGCAAAAGTTGTATTTATATTTAATTTAAATTTGATGTAAATAAAACTCTATGCTCTGGCAATGTTTTATGTATATTTTAGCTAAGTTTTTCTCTTATATTTCTTTCATTTATTAACAATTTCTCAACGTAACTTTAGATTTCCCTTGTCAGTTAATATCTGTCTGCCCCTAAATATGTTACTTTACTTCAATTTATTTGTTGTTGCTGCAGCTTTTATCAAAGTTTTTGCTGGAATTTCTAATAACAGGTATAATTTTCCACCTGAGTGCACAATTTATTTATGCTTGGCAAAAAAAAAGAATGCAAAGCATTTTTGTTGTCAATTTTTGGCTATTTTTTTTTACTTCTTCTTCTTGTACTGTCAGCTAACAGCAAATTGTCTACCTTAACAAATTTTTGCAAGTCATTCAGTAAACAACAACGCCAAAAAAAAATGGGAAAATAAAAAGAGAAATAAAAGTAGAAAAGAGTGCAAAACGTTCAGCGCGTGTCAAAAAATTAGTTTCCCTCACGAGCAGCGTCGACCCGGCAGACCCCACTTCCCCCTCTCCACTGCAAGAAATTTTGTAGCAAGTTATGCAAAAAAAAAAAAGGCTGAAAAAAAGCGTCAACAAAGAGGGAGGAAAAGCGACAGTGAAGCCCGTGTCAAGAGCCCAAAGGACAAGGCACTGACGGGGGTAGTAGAGCATAAAGGGGGTGGTAGGAGGGGGCGTGGGTATTAGAGGGTAAGAGTTAGGTGTCAGTTAGGGGTGTGTGTGTGTGTGTGTGCAGTAGAGGCGACAAGTTGTTAAGTAAGCAACAGCGAGAACTCAAATAAAAATAAAAAAGGCCGACAAGGCGTGAGACAAGAGAGATGGGAAACAGGCGACGGGAGGCGCCAAACAAATTTTTGGTGTGAGAAAGCAAAAGGAAAGGGAGCATAAAAACAGGCAGAGAGAGAGAGCAACGTTATATACTTGAAGACTGGACAGTTTACAATTGAAGGTGTGAAAAAGGTACAACCAACTGCCGGCACAAAAGACCAAACTTATTTGCAGTTCTTTGCCGCTGAGATTTGTCTACGTTTCTTGGTTTTGTTTTATGACAATGCAAACAGCGAAGAGAGAGAGAGAGACTCAAGTGAGAAGTGAGAAGAAAAGCAAGCGGATTCACTTGAAGAATCGCCAGCAGAAGCAGAAGAATGTCTTTGTATATGCATATTAAAATTTGCTTATAGACAGAGTTGGTGCTGGAGTTGAAGTTGAAGTTGGTGTTGGTGTTGGAGTCGAAGCTGCTGCTCTTCGGGTTCGCTTGTCTACCTGCAGTTTGTCTTGGTCGGCTTTTGTTTGGTTTCCGCTTCACACTTCACTTGAGCAAAAGGGGGTCCCGGTGTGGAGTAGGGGAGTGTGGCAGAGAGAGAGGCAGGGAGAAGAGTTGTAGCTGCTGCTGCTGCGGTTTATGTGACATGCGGGCGACACTCGCTGGCAGGTGAGTGGCAGCGCAGAAACGGGCGTGGCAAGCGCAGAAGTCATACAACAGGCAGCAACAACAATAACAACAGCAACAACAACAGAAACAACAACAACTTGTCATACAAAACGGCTGGCGACAATCAATGGAATTTACGACAACGCGCAGAAACTGAAGCTGAAACCAAAAACAAAAACACAAAAACGAGAGCCAACGTTTCCTTTAAGCAGATGTGTGTATGTGTGTGTGTGTGTGTGTGTGTGTGTGTGTGTGTGTGTGTGTGTGTGTGTGTGCGTGTGACTGTGTGTGTCTGTACTTAAACATTTTTAACGCCATTTGATGCCTTTTCACACATCAAATGTGGAAGGCGAAAAACAAACAGGCAAACTCAAGAAACACTTAGTCAGGCGAGCCCTACTATTTCCTCTGCTTATGCTATACATATATGTATGCGCGTGTGTGTGTCTGTGTGTGTGCTTATTCTTGAGTTCATTCCGTCACACACACACACACACACACACACACACACACGCACGCATAGAGACAAACATTTGATCCTGGCAGCAAAGTCGCCTAATGCTTTCTGTGGTTTTTTGTTTACACTAAACGGCATAGCCAAACCACGACCAAGTCCATGGCCAAGACCAAGAGCTAACCTCAAAGTTCCCTTACCCTGCTTACGCTAACCCATAGTCTAAACAACGCTGACTGTATTGAATTTCACGCATCATTTGCCAAAGGCGGCTTCTGGGCTTCCTCTCTTCTTCTCGTACCCCCTTGTCCCACCAAGTGGCGTGGGTGTTACTTTGCAACTTTGCGACTTTGCGGCTTGTATTTTGTGTTGTCTCCCCTAAAAATGGTTGTTTAAAATTAAAACAAATACACACAGACACACCACACACACACTTGACTGTGGTTAGGTGTTTAGACTTTGCATTTAATTTCAAACAGGTGCAAGAACTAGAAAGTGTAGGAAATATTATACGCTTTGCGTATATTTGGCAATTGGATTTGTGTTCAGGCTGCTGCGGTTGCCAAACATTAAGTGGGAAGCTATAAAAGTGCGCAAAATTGTTAGAGGAAAGCTTACAAATAGTTAGTAGTTAGTTAGTGATTAAGGGAAACATACAAAATATATATAGATTCATAAAATAAATGACTAATAAATGAGAGAGAAAAAAGAGAATTAAAATAATGAATAATGTTTAATGCATTTCTATAAAATATAAATATTTGCTTTACAAATTTTATATATATTAGCACATAAAATGACATTTGTTGCCTTTATATTACTTTTGTTTGTTTAATTATATTACTGCAAAAATTGTTACAAAAGAGTAGTTAAATATATCTAAACTTTGTAGCGTTAGAAGTGCATAAGTTCTATAATTATTAAGCAAGTCTGATCAAATTTTGAGAATATTTCATTAAGATGTTGAGTTTGTTGATAATAAGCATTAAGCTCTGAAAATAGGGCCATAAAAGAGTTTTATAAAGTCGAGAGAGAAAGCACAGAAAATTGCTGATAATTTTAGAATTAGTTATTTATAAATTAAATATTTTGTTTATTGCTGCTGATTAAATATACAAACTGTATAAAAAAAACTACAGCTTAACTGAATTGTAAATTGAACTGAAATTTAAAAAAAAATATTGTTTTATATTCTTTAAACAGATATGAATTTAGAAGTTAATATGTATGAATAAATTCAAATAAAATAAATTATACTAAAATTATTTTAATAAATAAAATATAAAGTAAAATAATATATAATAATAATATAATAAAATATAACATAATAACAATATAATAAAATACAATAATTATAATCGATTTCTCATAATAATACACTCAATATGAAAGACTTTCTAAAGTGTGAATTATCACTATCAATCTAACTACACAATAAAATAGTTATTAGAGTTGCGCCTTTTAAAAGTATTTTTTATGCATTTTATTTTATAAAATTGAACTCTCTTTGTGTCTGCCCCTGTTCACTTCCAAAAACCACAAACAGCACTGACTGTAATTAAAGAGATATGTATATATATATATAAATATATATATATATATATCTATATCTATCTATGCCTCTCTAGTTGTTGGTTTTGATGCCAATGCTGATTAATGTAGATTGCGGGCCAAATGTGTGCACGTTAGCATTAAAAATTGTTTGACTTTTATTAGAGCAATTAAATTGCGGTTGAAGTACAAAAACCAAAAGCCAAAAACAAAACAGAAAAAACAGTTCAAAAAACCAGAAAATACAGAATAAATTGACGAGAGTATTTGCCATTTAATGTGCAGCAATTTGCACTCAACAATGGGACAGTCGTGTTAACCAAGGGAACCAGGCGTCTATTAGAGAAATGAAGATATTTTTTTTTTTTAAGCAGTGGAGGTGTAGAGCAAGGGCATTGGTCTGGTGATGGGGGAGGGGGAGGGGGGCAGTTACAACTGCTCAACTAATTAGCCATCATCATCAGCGGCGTCGCTACACATTTTCCATCAGACACGAAACAGTTAAATGCATTTGGGTTTTAGGGTTCTGGTCTGGTCAGGAACTTGGCTCTAACCGCAGGTACATGAGGGTTACACACTCACACACACACAGACACACATTTAGGCGGGTGTTAGTAACTAAATTAGCGGCTGGCCACAGCAACAAATACTCAACGTGAATGTGTTTTTTTTTTTCGGCTATCTCTGGTTTAGTTTTTGGGTTTTGTTTTCCTTTTCTCTCTCTCTCTTTTCATTTCTTTTTTTTTTGTTTTTTTTTTTTCATTCTGTTGCAACCACAAATTATTGAGCCGCCGTGTGTTTTAGTTGTCTCCATTGTCTGCCCCTTAATTTCCAGTTGCTGCAGTCGCAACTTGCAGTCAACTGGGCTAATACAGACATCTCTCGTTTTCATGGCGGACACTTTTAGATAAAAGGTTTTTCATGTCGTCTCCATTTCAGACCAAAAAAAAAACCATTTCATTCTCATAGTCGGGGTGCAAAAAGCAGCTAGAAGAAGCTGAAGAAGAAGAAGGAGGAGAAGAAGCAGCAGCTACAGCAGCAGCAGAAGACGAGCAGCCCAACGGTAGTCGCCGTCAGAGCTGTAACTTCTTTTCCATCTTCAAGTCTCTCGTCACTGGTGAAAACTTTTAGTGAAAACCGTTGGACAGCAAATTATGCATGCAGTTGCTTGTAGAGTGTACCGACTGTAGATGAGAGTAGGGGGGAGCAGCATACAGTTTATTAATGTTTGTCCAAAATTTAAGTGTCTTCTGTCTGGCATTTTGGCCTCGCCGCTTCCAGCTGCTGCCTTTTTATGTGATTTAAGTTGGCTAAAATCATTTCGTTCGTCATTAATTTACCCAACGTCAAAAGCGAGTTATTAGCGTGCGGGCCTATCAAACACGTTTCTACTTAGAGCTGGAAAATACGTTGAGGGGTAGTGGTAGGGGAGGAAGCTCTACAGATTCTGCTGCAGGCCTCTTTTGCCGCCTTATTGCTATCTTATGTCCACTGAAGAAGCTCACGCGACTGGTGTCTACTGTCCAAATGACAACAAATTAGACAGTTAATGTTAACAATCTTTTATGATATTTACATTTGGAAAATTGTTTATTGTTGTTTGTGTGTTTGTTTGTTTGTTATTCTCTGTTGTTGTTGATTTTAGTTGGATGTCAGCTGAGTGGAATGTGAAGTTTTCGTGTCTCAATTAAAGTTGAGTAGTTTACTTATTTGGAAAAGCTTTTAACTGAGATTTTAAAGTTAGAAATAAATGGCTTTCTCAAGGTGAGCGTGAGAGAGAGAGAAAGGTTAAAAGAGAAGTTTAATATTATCTTTCAGCAAAACCTAAGTTATACATATGTGTGCACTTCAAACTAAAACTTATCTGGAATGTTTGTCTAACTTTGAAGAATTACTTAATATAGTGGAGCACTAAAACAGTTCAACTCTTATTAAACAATTGTTGCAGAACTTGAAACTCTTGGAGCATTAATTGATTTAGAAGTTGGACCAATATAGATATATGTTTGAATAGCAATAATTATGTGTTAACTAATATTAGAATGTACTTGAATAAAGTCATAGTAAACGTAGTAAAAATAATATATAAAATATTTATAAAAAATAAAATAAAATATTAGCAGTAATTATAATTATATTATTCAAACATATATTATTATATTATATTTGTAACGTTAATTAATTACAAATATAATATAAATAATGAATATATAATAAATAAATTATAATAAGTAGCATTAATTTATAACAGATATAATATAAATAATTAGTGTATAATTAATTAATATTACAAATATAATATATTCATATTAATAATAACCCTATTCTGATTTTCATAAATAATTATAATATTCATAAATTTATTTAGTAATTATAAAAATATTTATATAAATTAATCAATTATAATTGTATTATATTGATATTAAACTATAATTATTCCTATTTGAATAATTAATTTTCAAAATACAATATAATTATTTTAATATAAAAATAATATTGATAGTATACCTGTTTTTAAATTAAATTATAATATTAATCAAATAAGTTGTAGTTACTAAATAATTAAATTATTTTTATATTAAACTTATAATAACATTAATACTATTTTTATTTCTATTTGTATTTGTATTTTTATTTTAAATTCGTTTTGTTTATCTTTCTCTGACTTCCATTTAGTTCAGCTCAGAAATTAAAATACAATTAATTCTAGATAGTTGTCTCAAAACTTGCAATACTCTCACTCCAACATTTCTTATTTCTATACATAAAAGCTCACTTAACTTGCAATATTTTCTGCATCTTGTAGAAAACCAAACTCTGTTGGGCAGCATCTCAAAAAGTATTTACAAATTTGCTATTATATATCTACTATTATAATAGTTTAAGAACTTTTTCGCGCTTTTCCGGCGCAAAATCTTTTATGCGCGAGCTTTGCCTTATGAGAAACAGTAACAGGAACTGAGTACTTGGGGAAATCTGGGTCAACAGCTGGGGTAATAGGTTTTATGCTTAGTTTATGGTACTTCCTTACCCTGCGTCTTCCTCTTTGGCTCCTACAATGGCTAAACTTATCTCTGGAAATGTCGAATAGCTGCCATTTCCATGATTTTGCTTGCTTTGCAATTTGCGTCGTTATTCTAACGCTTTTTTCTATATTCTTTTTTTTTTTGTTTTGGCCATTTTAAAGTAGAGCATCGGGCCTGGCCATCAATCATTTTAGCCAAGAGAGAGAGAGAGAGAGAGAGATGACAGAAAAAAAGTGCGAAGCGCTTTTAGCCTGAACCGTTGAGCTGTCGACTCGAATGCGTATCAGGGGGTGTATCACATGACTGCCTGCCAAGCCCCCCCCGTCGGCCTCTCCCCCGCGGCATGTCAACAATACAAATGATGGGCGCGCTTTTCGCCAAGTGTGGGCGTGGCAAAACAGCGGCAGCTAACTGTAATAGAGATAAATTCGCATCATTTTTTGTCGCTGTGATAAAAAATAGGAATAAAAGCCGAGTACAGTGAGAACAAACAGTGCACGCACAGGCTAAATATTGGCTGAAGCAGAGGTTGGGGTAATGCTGGTAGTGCTCTCCCTCACTCTCCCTCTCCCCTCCTCTCTCTCTCTAAGAGCCGATAATGTCATTTGGCGACCACTTTTAATGATGGGCACAGCGCAAGGTGTTTGTGAAGCTGAAACAGATGCCGGGCATCAGCGTGTAATCCGCTGGCCACAAACGAGTGCCCCCACTGTGGATAGACACCCCACTGCTGCTACTGCGATTATTATCATCAATTTTACGACGAGTGAGTGAGTGATGATTGTGCCAAAAAAGAATCTAAACGAAGCAGGCACAGTACTTGGCTAAGTTGTTGCTGTTGTTGTTGTTCTTGTTGTTGCTTTGGAGTGGGTGGAGTGTAGAGAGGGAGGGGGAGGTGGCAACATTGCTGCAAAACCAACTTCGACTTTGTCTGCAACTCCAACTCTGTTTGGGAGTCGAAAGCGTTAAAACGAACTCAAGTGGAAAACAATCTAATTTGCTAAAATTCCTTCCGCTTTAGTTCAATCCCCTGTGACTCCGCTCTCCGCTCTCCGCTCTCCTCTCTCTTCCCACCCTCTCTCTCATTCTCTGTCTCTGTCTCACTCTCCGTTCCCTTTCTCTCTTTTCTATCTGTGTACCGTTGTATTGCCTGCCATTTTCCTTCAACTCAATTAAAGTTGATGGCAATTTTCCTCAGTTGCCGGCGTCTCATCGTTGTTTGTTGTTCTTGTTGTTGACGTTTTCTTAGCCAATATTGTTAACTGCTTTTGGGTTTATTTAGTTGGCTTCTGCTTGTTTTACGAGCTTAAAAAAGACATTGCTCACAGCTCCCGGACTGAATCTTAATCTATATAGAAATTTATTTGCTTGTAATTTAATTGAAGTCGAGGCAACTCAAGTTCTGCATCAACTTTCCCATTTCCCATTTTGCTGATGGATTGAGCACACTTCTGTGCATTGAACTCGCAGAACTGTGACAGTTATGATTAAACTTTGACCCTTGTTTGCCCATTAAGTGACTTCATTTGTTTGGACTTTATTATAAGTGTACATATTATGAATGTTACTATATTTTGCTCTTACTTATTTACTTATATAGCAGAACAGTCAGGCTAGAATATGTTGAGTATTATGTATATTATTTGATGTTTTATTTATTTGTTTGTTTTCCTAAACTATGGTTTTCTGTAGTGCTATTTGTTTAGTTACTCTAAACACTGTTTGCTTGTTGAATTGCTTATTTAGATTCTACTTAAATCACTGGAAATAAAAGCTTGATTAGACACGTAATAAATATTTATGAAATAATATATATAATATAAAATAAATATATATTATTTAAAATAAATATATATAATATAAAATAAATATCTATGTACAGATTAATATATCTTTTATATATAATAATAATCTATGCTTTCATAATTTCTTATCCAATCTTCTATATATTCATTTATATAACTTAATCTATAATTATTATATCTATATTTATTCCTGCCTCTATCTCTATTATGAAACCTATTTTAATATCAATTTCTATATCTATATTTACATGTTATCTATCGCTCTAAGCAGTTACTTCACAGCTTACTTAACAGCTTTCCCCATTTTCCCATATAACTGACCCCTTGAGTGTCCTCTTGCATCTGTAGTTTATATGATTTGATAAGCTGTGCATATATCACAATAGATATATCTCTCTTCAATCTTCTGCTTTGCACGCTTGGGCAATTTCTCTATTAGTTGCTCGTTTTGGTTGACCTTTTGGCCATTTTCGCTGACCTACGCTGCTGCTCCTTCACCCTCCCAACCCCCACCCGCCACGCAAGTTAGAGGACATGCGTTAATCTATTGTTTTGGCAGCCAAGCAGGCAGCTGGTATTATCACTTTTTTGCCTGACAAAACAAAAAAAAAAATAATACAAATACAAGTAAATATATAAGAATATCAGACTAGATGGATGTTGGCCTTAAGTTGTATATGGCTGCCCCTTTCTCCCCTAGCTAGCTGCTTCTTTGCTCTATGTGCTTGTAGTTGGCCATTTGGACATTAATGTCATGGAAAATGTTTTGCTGGCGATTGGAAAATTGTTTGTATTTGGCCCAGCCCAGCTCAGCTTGACATTGTGTTATCCTTGTAGTTGTGTTGACCAATGGTCAGTTGAGTTTGGTCGCTGCAGGAGCACAAGGGGAACAAGGGGAAGGAGAAGGGGTTGCTCTCTAGTTTATGACTTCACGGCCTCTTGATATATGAGGCATTTGCATGTGCTATAAATTATTGTTGAGCGGTACGAGCTTGGCTTTTCCTCATTTAATATTCATAAATTTTGGTGTTGGCCTTGCCAAAAACATCAGCAACAACAACAACAACAACAACAACAGGAAAACCCCAGCAAAAAGAAAAACGCACAGCAATGTGTGGAAATTGTCTCATAGTGCTTGTGTTTGTGGCACAATATAAAGCTGACTAATTTGAACTGTTGGTTTGTCATTTGTTTTAGACACACGCCGCTCACCCCTCGCCCCTGATACTGTCGCCTATCTCTAATCCATATAATCCGCCCACTGCCACGCCTACGCCTTGGTGCCCAACTCCTGTGCGTCTGCTAATTGTTTTATGTGCCAAGATTTGTGTCTTCTGTCGTGTTCGCTGCTTTTTGTGTCTGCCTCAGCCGCCCTAAACATGTTTCTACGCCTGCCACGCCCACTCACATAGCAGTTATTGTTATGCCAGAAGTAGGAACTCGACTCGGGGCTAGGGGGGAATGGTAAGGGATGGGCAGAGGGAGCAGCGCAGTAGGAGTGTGTATAGGTCTTGTTTTCACTTGCTTTTCGATTAGACTGCGTCTTGTGCTCCTCCTCTGCCACGAAGAACATGGAATTAATTCGTTTTATGTTTCCTGTTCCAATGGATTCAATGTATTTACGAGTGTATGTACACTGTAAGAAAATGTAATCTCATCTCATTTTAGTCTGTTTATATGTTGATTGTTTCATTGCATTTCCTGCATTTTGTATGCTAACAAACTTCAATTTCTGCCAGTGTATTCAGTGTAGCTGTATCTCATGGATACACGCGCTTCTGCTGCTGCTGCTGCTGCTTCTTACGCCTACATATTGATTTTCGTATTTATTTTGCGCTTTCTGGCTGCTTTTCATTACTTTTCGCTGATGATTTCTATTGGCCCTGGACCTTCGACTTGACTCGACTCGACTCGCCTTGACTTTGTTGTTGCCTGCAGCGCTGCCTTTGTGCGTACTGTTCCCTCCCTTTCTGCCCTCTTTTCAGCTCTTTCTCTTCAGCTTCTATTTATGTTTAGCTTTTTTTTTTTCTGCCCGCCCTGCAAGAAAAATGATTGCAAGCAAAGTGCCTGGGCAAAAGGTGAGCAGCATTCTGCCAGTCCCTAGTCACAACCTGGGCTCCTTCTGCGTGTGTGGCCCGCGGCTGCCTGGCAAATCTATCAACTGCTGCTGCTGCCATCCATACACTGCCCCCACCCCCCTTTTTGCCTCTCTGCCACTGGTCTCTTTAGCTCTGTTCTATGTGGCTTCTTTATTGAGTTTGTGCGCCAGCAAATTGCATTAGACACTTGCCGCAGTCTGAGGCAAGCTTTAAGAAGCTGCAACTTTATGACTCTACAGCACACCAGCTGCAGCTGCAAAGCGAAATTAGATTTCTTACTTAATATACTATATCATAACTATACTCGCATGACATAAAATATGCATAGAAATATCCTATAAAAAACAGGAAAAGGTTTCCACAAAAATCTCAAGTGTTTGGCTGCGTTTGTTGAAAGATTTGAAAAATTGAATTTAACAAAGAAATAAAATATAATTCTTTTATGCTTAAGGTTTCTTCATGTTCTTAAGGGCTGTGGCTCAACAAGTGTGCGTGTGTGTGTGTGAGTGTGTGTGCGTGTGTGCCTGTGCCTGTGCCTGGCATCCTTTTTCAATCATCAAAAGGCGCTGCGAACAAAGGCAAAACACGCAGCGTTGTTGTGTTTGTAACTCGATCGCCCACATCACACACACACACACACAACTCCCAGCACCAGCACCAGCTCCGGCTCCGGCTCCGACTCCAGTTCTCACTCCAGTTCCTGGTGCCAATCCTCCAACTTCAGAAATGCTCTTGAAACACAGCGTGCTGAGCTGTGAGCTGAGCTGTGTGAGAAGCTGGCAGCATTAATGTCTTATTGACAGCTCAGGATTAGAATGAAGCCAAGTGTCTGCCCTGCTCAGTATGTGTGTGTGTTGTGTGTGTGTGGTGTGCTGTGTGTTTGAAAAGGGATTATAAAGCGATTTGTTTGTCGAAAATTATGAATCTGTAGTAACTGGCAGACAGCAAGGCAGCAAAGCAGTTGAGTCTCGACTCAAACAGACAGTTTAACTCAAGCAGCTCCCACACGCTGTGTGTGGTTTGTCTGTCAGTTAGCGTCAGCGTCATCGTCAGTGGCCAATCCCAAATCCCCAGTTGTTGAAATTGTTTGGAAGCCAGCTTTAGGTTGTTATGCCCTGTGAACAGTCATAAAAGGGTATGCAAAGCAGACAGAGGCAGTTAGAGAAATTGAATTCTTTTACTATTAAGCATAAACTATTTTTCTTAATTTTACTGTGCGTAATATAATACATTTTCTAGGGTATTTCTAAAGTTATAATTTTGTTTAACTATTAAACATATAATTTATTAATTAATTAAACTATTCTCAAAATTTCATAATGATTGCTTGCTAAGTTATAAAGTTACACTTAAAATAAATTTGTGTAATTTTATTATTTGCTTGAAAGAACAATTTTATTTTAATTATAGCGCATCTCTTAGTCCAGCATTTCACTTGTCCAACTCTTAACATGTTTTCTTTTATACATATTGATCAATTTTGACTTAAGCTCTGACTTAAGCAAATTGTTTCTCTTTCCCAGCCTAAAGTTAAAGCGAGTTAAAGCTGTTGGAAAATCTGGAAAATATAACTCAAAAGTTTGCTTTAAAAGTGACAAACAAATGTTGAGTTTGCTTATCTGTGGCCACAAAACAATTCGGTTTAATCTAAGCAACAATTTAATAGCTCTATTGGAATTTCAAGCATTGTTAACACACAACTCTTCAGCTTATCTAAACGCGACTGTCAAATTCTTCGTTTGCTTCATTAGCTCAGTTTATCAATGTTATGCGAACGTTGACAATACAACGATTCAACGATCGATAGATAGGAAAAGAAAGATCGACAACAAAAATTTCATTTGAATTTGAATTGGCAATAAAACGTCAAGTTTATCAGTTGTTGATGCGAGTCTAGAGCGGGAGACAGTTGAGAAATCGTTTTGACCAGTTTTTCCATTGACTTTTGGCCCTACAACTTGTTATACTACTACAACTCTATTACGTTTTCCCTGCGAGAGCTGTGCATACAAATCAACTAATTTGCTTTTGAAATGCAACTACTTGAGGCCGAACACACTTGAGGGTCATTTCTTGATATCATTCCATAGATTTCGTATTCGTTTTGGCCTCATAATTAATGTAAATCTGTAAGTCTCTTCGTCTCTTCGTCTGTTCGTCTTACGTTACGGGCATTTGAATAAAATTTCAATTTTCATGCATTCGATTTTGGACAACGACTAACTGAAAGTTTATCCCCGTTTATCATTGTCTTGAGGGACAGCGGGATGGGGGGACAGAGGGACAGCGGGACGGGCAAACAGACAGTCAGACACAGATCTCTCTTGCTGTCTGTCAGGCAATGCCATTATATTTTTGCTAGTTAACTCAATTACTTTGTTGCAAATGCTTTGCCATTACCTACGACACTAGGGGCCAGACAGAGAGGGCAAGCAAAAAGGAAAAGAGAGGGAGATAGCGGGAGTGTTGCTTGTGCTTTAGGTCCAGTCATCATGACAGGCAGGCCAAGTCTCTATTTCCCAGTTGCTTCATTATTAGTGCAAATTATGGTATCAGCATCTTCTTTTACTTCTCGTTGTCTCGCTCTCTCTCTCTCTCTAACTCTCTCTCTCTCTTTGTGCTCTCCTCTACTATTTCCTTGTTCCTTTGTCCTTTTTACTGCCTGCTGTTGTTTCATTCCCTGGGAATTCAGTTGATGACTCGCCCACAGTCGTACAAAGTTCCATGCGCCACCAAAAAAAAAAAAAGAAAAAAGAAAATAAAGAGCAGAGCAGAGCAAAAGTAGCAAATTCCAGGCACGTTTCCCTCGGCAGTAACATGAACATGAACATACTTGTCCGTATCCTTGTCTATGCTTTAAAACCAAGTTGAAACGGACAGCGAAGTGAAATCAAATTTGATTGTGGGTGTCAGTCTCAGTTACAGTCGCAGTCAGAGTCGCAGTCACAGTCAGTTCGTTTCCTCGTCCTTGTCCTGTGCCACTGACAGTTGCTGCTAAAATTATACGCCCACGCGGCTTGTTTATGTGTCCCAATTTGATGCTTCATTTTATATGAATTCAGTCTATTTACATTGCTCATAATTTAGTTTATTTAATTTGATTTCATTGTTTTAATGCATTATTTTAATTATGTTTAATTTTTTAATATTCCAAAAATGTCTGTTCGTGTAAATTTAAATATAAATTTAAATATTATATATTTTTCATATTTCTACAAATGTTTGCTTTAATTATATATACTTTGTTAATCAATTTAAATCTATTTATACTTATAAAATTTAATTATTGAAGTAATCTTATTTTTTTTAATTAATTAATATTTTAAAAATTTATATGTTTTTGTTCTTTTAGTAATAAATACAATAATAAATACAATCTCTCATTTCTCTCAACGCTTTCAATATCTTAAATATTTAATGCTTTACTTTTATAATTTTCTCTACTTTTTGCTTCAGTTTATTTATTTAATTACATTATTTTAATTCAGTTATTTCTACATATTCAGTTTGACTTCAATTTATGTCGTTTAACTTCTCGCTTAAACGCTTTTCTTATGCTAGTAAATATTTCAATAAAATAAACATTAGGTTATTTTATTTATATTTATTTTTTAGGGCAATTTTCTTATTAAAACAAGAGCACTTAAATAACATGCAAACGCTTTCGTTTTATGATTTCGTGTTAGGTCGTGTTTCTGTTTAATTGGTATTATTAGTTGCAGAGGTCTAACAACAATTGTTTGCAATAATTTCTGTAGTACGTGACAGTTCATTCCATGGCGAAGGGAAGGTGGAAATTGGGGGGAGTTGAAGTCAAGCATCAACCAGTAAATTTTTGTATTAAATTAAATGCCAACTCGCATTGTAAACATTTGGCAATGTTCCATGTTTATGTTGTTGTACAACAGCCTGATAATGAAGAGGGGGATATTAAGAGGAGAGTAGGGTGCATAGGGGTGGTAAACGTATTAAATTTCAATATGCATTTGGCCCCATTTATATTTACACGCATTTTATGCGACTGGAGGCCAAAATAAAAATATGCGAAAATAATGTTCAAACATGTGTGCTAATTAAAAGCTATGTGAGAGGGCAGAGTGTGTGTGTGTGTGTGTGGGTGTGATGTGTGCCAGGGTGTGTAAATACAGAAAACAAATACAACAAGTTTGCAATGAGAGAGAGAGAGAGCGAGTGAGAGTGTGAGAGAGAGAACGATGTGGCAATTGCAGGACATGTGTAATTGCTTTTCAGTCAACAATACAACGAGTTTTTGTTGTTGCTGTCGTTATTGTTATTGTTGTATTTACTATATATGCACAGTTACATTGTGTGTATGTGTGTGTATTTATTGTTGCCTTTTGGGTGGGCGGCTCCATTCAATTGGCAAACATTGCAGCCCGCGGCGCGAAAGCGATTGAAACTGAAGACGTTTTGGACATTGGACGACGCCCACGCACTTTGAGGCATGTGGCAGCTGTGGCAACTGTGGCAACTGTGGCAACTGCCAACTGGCAGCTGACAGCTGTCGCAACAGCAAAGAGACTCCACTGCCATATCAAAGGCAAATCAAACAGCCAGCAAAGAGCAACTCACGTGACTCTACAATTTATTTGTGGCATGCAACCAACTCAAATTTATTAATAGCCAACGTCAACGTTGTCTTCGCACAAAAAAAGAGGAATTACAGCCACCCACATGGCTATGGCTTGAAACCTGCTTAAATCAGTTACTGTGCGTTGTGTGTGTGTGTGTGTGTGTGTGTGTGTGTGTGTGTGTGTGTGTGCGAGTGTGTGTGTGTGTTCATTCATTCATTCAAAAAGATTCACAATTCGCTTGCGTCAAGCAAAACTTCTCTCTCTCTCTCTTTCTCTCTCTGCGAAACTCGCCTCAATTTATGCGCATCACGTTTTCTCATTTTCGAGAATGACTAAATATCGTTTACTCCACTCGGCACAACAACAACAACAACAATAGCACCACCAGCAGCACTGCACCACCACCGAAGTTCGCCTGCAGTTTGCTGCAGCCATTGGCAAAAAATATTATTTAACCATTTGCCACGTGAAAAGTTTTCAACTTTCATACATCCATCTCGCTCTCACTTCAGCTGCTTCTCTCTCTCTCTCTTTCTATATATAGAGGGGTGTGGCAGGTGCAACGGTAGTCTTTGTTGTTGTTGGTAGCTTGAAGACCTCACCTGAAGTTGCATATTTCATTTGGCGTTGAAGTTCGGCAACTGCCCGAGCTGCTAATGCCAGAAACGTGCCGACTTCAATCATCTCTGACATCCAAATGATGGCACTGTTCGTTGTCTTTTCGCTATGTGACGGGTGGTGAGGGGGAGTGCCTGGTACAGTGGCGTCTAGTGTAAAAGGGGGAAGTGCATAGGGATGGTTAAAAGGTTTCTGATTGCGGAAAGTTCACTTTTAATTGCTTAATAAACTTTGGACAACTGACAAACTGCAGTATCATCATGTCGACTGCTTGTTGTAATTGTGTTAGTAGTATTTTTATCATACCAAATTAAATACTAAACTATGTAGAGCGAAATGAAGTTGAACTCTACAATGGCATTCTCTAGTTTCGATTTCTATTTGTCAGCTTTAATGAAATTTCTTCATCACTAAATATAAATTTCTTATTTAATTTTGTTATAATTTTTGGTAAGGTTTTTGGTAGGGTTGCCACCTTTTTCACATGCCCAAGTTTCAATTCACTTTATATAAATATCTTATTTAAATTTTAAACTGAGTTAAGGCTTTTATACACTTTTCCAATTAAATTGCATGTAGGGTTGTCACCTTTTTCGAATTGTAAACAGCAATGAAAATTTATTATCGCTTCATATTATTACCATTATAAATTTAACTTAAAACTGCAGGGTTACCACCTTTTCGCCATATTCTGGCGCTTTAACGAATTGAATATGATAAATCTTCGAGAAAACTAAAGCAAGTTGTTAGAGATACGTTTCAAATTTTTGGTTGTTATTATTTTCCACTGCATTTTACAACACTGGCTTAAGTACCAGCTTATAGAAGCAGTGTTGCCAACCTTTAACAGGTTTCTACTTTCAAATGTGTTATATATTGAGTAATTTGTAAGTATTTGTTGCAATATTCTAAGAAATCTTATTAGTTATACATTTCTTGGGGTTTTCCAACACTAGACTAATTGCCAAAACTTAGAATTAACCTCAAATTGCAGTGTTAGCATCTTTTCTACTTAAATATATTATAATTAGCATCTGTATAAAATATGTCTGCTGCTGCTATAAGTGGTTTTCTAATATTTAATATTCAAGCGCTATGCAACACTAGTCCAGGTGTCAGATTAATATTCCCATGACGATGTGCCGCATTCTATACTTCTATCCCACGCAATTTGCAGCTTTCATGCTCACCGATTCATTAGCTCAGTTAGCAAATGTTAATGAAAAAACAAGTGGGGAAGGGGAGAAGAGGATGGCGAGGGGAACCCCCATTGAATACCACGCCACTGGTTAGCTGTGCTGCTGCCTCCAAATCAAATACAAATGCAGCACTTGGCGCTTTGCAAATTAGTGTTAATTTATCATGATTATTGTTTCACAACGATTCGCAAATTGAGTTCGTTTAGTCAACTGACAACAGTTGCAGATATGCAGCTGAATATGGAAGGAAGAAAGTAAGGTGGTGGTGGGGGCGGGGGCAGAGTAGCTATGCGATGTTTTTAATATTGCAAAATTCGAGTACGAGTTGCAAACGGAAACTGTAACTAATGCTGACTTTCAGACTGATATCAAACTGTCAAGCTGTCAATTCTTGTTAGCAGCAGACGGGGAGTAACTCAAAGTAGGGGAGTAGGAAGTGAAGGGTGAGAGAAGCAGTGTGTGCTGCCAATGCTGCTCAAAAATTCAATTTCCAGCTGAAAAGATACATCGACATCAGCAGCTGGAGGAGGAGGAGAAGGTAGAACTGTGCTCATGTATCTGCTACTCGTGTAGCTTGTGTATCTGTGAGATACAAATTGGAAATAGGTAGAAAACAGTCATTGAAAAACGATTGCTGACGTGGCTTTGGCATGTGATGCATGACTTCTGCCTCTCCAGCAAGCTGGCTGCCTTCCATAGCCCCTGCCCTACCAGCCAGGATTAGTAGGAGCTCAGGCTGAGCTAAAAGATATGAAAAATGTGAAATGTGAAATGTGAAAGCAGCAAAGCCTTTCTGCTGCCCCTCATTGATAGCACAATTAAGACTTTAATTGGCCAACATTGCGAATATACTAACATTTATCCACTCTTTCTATTCTCTTTGCCTTCTTTTAGCCAACGACTTGCAGTGAGAGCGAGAGACACACACACAGACAGAGAGAGAGAGAGAGAGAGAGAGAGAGCGAGAGAGCGCGCTCAAAATGTGCAAAAGGCAGCTGGAGTAGACAACTGGCAGTCAAACGATTGTTAGCAGCAACATCTCGAGCAATAGGAGCAAGTGTCTCCCTCCTCCCATCCCCCAACCTCACCTCCCTCTCTTCAGCACACAGCATGCCATCAATTGCCAACATCAGCGTAAGCTCCAGCGCCAGGACAATGGTCAACATCCTGCCTGGTCAGGATGCGCGTCTTAGTTACATTGTAAATCAAGTCACAACCGTGGCCGACGTGGCCACCTCCGACTCCGCTTTGTCCGCATCCACAACCGCCTCCGTTGCCGCCTCCGCATCCACATCGTTGCCCACATTCAGTGCGCCACGCATTGAGAGCCTGGTGGCAAGTTCAGCGGAGCAGGATTTGAGCAGCTTTGGGGATGTGACATTCGACATCTTCGATGACGATGACGATTTGTTTGGCTCGCCGATGGCTTTCGATGCCAGCGAGCAGGGTCTGTGGAATGGACGCTTTGTACCACCCCCGCCACGTCCGCCCTTCTTTGTCGATGAGCCCGTGCTGAGCGATGGCCTAACCACATGTGATTTATGCTCCTGGGCCATGCCCACCAAGAGCACTTTCATGTTCGAGGGCACGATAGGTAAGTCCTGCAAACTTCCTCCACTCTCAATTGTCAACAGCTTTGAAACTACTTAACCCTTTCTCTCGCTCACTCGCTCTCTCTCTCTCTCTCTCTTTCTCTTTGCAGAAAAAGCCACAGAACTTGGCTGGCCCTTGACGCTGATCATTGTTTCCGTGTTGTCGGCGCTGTTCGGTGCCATCATCATGATTGCCGTTGTTCGCTGTCGACGCAAAAAGAGTTCCAATAATCGTAATGGTGAGTACGCTAAGCACTCTAAGCACAGTGGGCCAAGCGCACAGTGGGATCAAACTGATAGCAACTTAAGTTTATATTTCTGATCAGCATCAACAGTTGAAACAGTTCATATATATTTAAATAAAAAAGTTGTCGTTTTCCTATGATTATGTACTAAAATAGATAATAAATATGTTAGACGCAGGGTATCTAACAGTCGAGAACAGTTTTATTTAGATAATTTAATAATATACAAAAGTTATCTTAGGTACAGGGTATCTCACAGCTGTGCACACGTGACTACAGATTATTTAATGAATCAGAGATGTTCTGTTAGGCACAGGGTAACTCACATTTGAGCATACTCGACGACAACATGATTATTGTTAGGTACAGGGTGTCTTACAGTTGAGCACACTAAAGCTTTCTTATGATTATTTAATAAAATATATATAAAGTTAACTTAGGTACAGAGTATATCATAGTTAGCACACTTAAAGCTTTCTTAAGATATATATAAAGATATCAGACATACAGGGTGCTTTGAAGTTGATAACACTCTGCCACACAGCTTTATTCTGATGATTATGCAGTATGTTATGTTAGGTGCAGAGTATCTCGAAGTAGAGCTCACTCGACTGAGCCGACTGTGCAGCCTGCGTAGCCTTAAGTTTGCCACATTGTTGCAACAGCTTGCCACCAACATGCGTGCCACATCTTTTCTCTCGTTGCAGACACACACGTGCAATGGTGGTCGCGCAACAAACGCGCCCACGGCAATGGGACGGGTGGCACGGGCGGCAGCGGTGGCGCCCCAATAGCCGGCAACAGCGCCCACAACAACAACAACAATCATCTGAGACGCAGCAACATTTACACAGCGCACCCGGCGGACAGCATACGCGGCCTGCAACCGTTGCCATTGCCATTGCCGCTGCAACAAACGTTGCCACTGCCGCCTACGCTGGCGGCCACAGCTGTGTCGGGGCAACTGCAACAGTTGCAACAGCCACCACATTACTTTCATCCATATCATCATCAGCATCAGCATCAACATCAACATCATCATCATCATCACGCACCGCCATTGACGTTGCAACATTATCCACATGCCGATTGCGATGAGGATGCCGCATATGAGGAGCCCGAATATCATCAGCCGCAACAGTTGCCGTTGCCGTTGCCGTTGCAGTTGCAACATAGTCGCTCCAACTCCAACTCGAATAGCAATTCCATGTCATCGGTCACGTCATCGCCAGCGCCCACAGAGGCAACACATTGGCCGCCACATGCCACAGGAGGCACCATGGTGGTCGCCAGCTGAGATGCAGCCGAGAGCTGCACATGGTCACGTCGACAACGGCGTCGGCGTAGCCTAAGCAGCGGCTGGATCTGGCAGTGAAATGTTGCATGGCAGCAACAGCAACAGCAACAGCAGCAGCAACAGCAGCAGCAACATGCGGCAGCAACACAACTCAAGCCGCTGTTGTTGTCTACTTAAAATGCGGCTCACAAATTCTGGTGCAGATCATGAAAAGGATTACATATTGTGAAACAGTTCATAAGGATACTAAGCGTGTGTGTGTGTGTGTGTGTGGTATCTGTCTGCAATTGGGGAAAACCGAAACGAATTTAGTGTCACTTCCACTTCCGTTTTGCAAACTATCGAAAACCAAAAGCCCACAGACAGCTAAAGTAAAAGCACGGAGAGGGGAAACCAATGATGTGAGTGGGGTAGAGGGGTGGTGTGCGGGGGGTAGTGTAGTGTAGGGTTATGTGGCAGCTTGCTCTTTACATGCCTGGCACGTTTTATCCTTTATTGCCGTTCGGCATTAGTACAGGGATTTTGTCAGATTAAAGCAAATAAAGAGCGTGCTTTTTGTTTTCGAGCTTGCAACTGGCAACTGACGGCTTAGCTCTCTTCATGCCACAAGTTTAAATCGTTCTATCGTTGCCTCGCTCTGGGTGTGTGTCTATGTGTGTGTGTGTGTGTGTGTGTGTGAGGGAGAGTGTGCGAGTTTAACTATGTATGTGCTACCACTAAAAGCATGATAAAGGTTATATAGACAAAGATATCAAAGCGATTTTAGTTGAACATGAAGTTTTGAACATTGCATACAGTCTGCACAGGCTATAACGACAGTGCTTTATATATGTGTCTATAGTATATACAGTATCTTGCAGTTTATTTATAGCAAAAGGGAATTGTTGTCTATTGAAAAGCTTGACAGCACTGTGCTGAAGTTTGCTATAGGAGCAGCTGCAGTGTCAGCTGCTTGCTGTGATGTATTTTACAGGGTATACAAAAGTCGCTTTGATTGGAAGCATACAATATCGCTTAAAGCCTTTATTATTGTGTGTGGTAGAAGCAAGTGTCTGTGTGTGTGTGTTAACTTGTATCTACCGTCATGTTCTCGGCTGCAAATGGCACCAAACTTTGTGGCTTTTCACTTCATTCCTCTTGTTTTGTAATTACAAAAGCAAATAGTTTCGATTGCCATGGCAAACGAGCAAAACAAGAAAATAGAAAATGGAAAAGTGAGAAGGGGAAGGGGAACGGGAAGGGGAAGGGGAAGTGGAAGTAGAAGGTTTTGGAAAAACCCATGTTAAAAGGAAAAACTTAAAACTCTAAATGAAAAGCTTTGCAAATATTTGGCCTTTCTAAAAGGCGAGCGGGGGGCGAGGGCGGCAGGGGCCCGCAACAAAAACTATTTCCCAGTTAAAAATGTAAATGTAAATTTAAATAGAGATTTAAATTTAAATATATAAAATTTAAATATTAAACTGCAACTTGGCTTAAACATTCATACATTCATACATTCACAACACTTTGAGGTTTGCATATTCATAAACAATTCATGTCATGCATATCAAATAAGCTTAACAACTACAAAGTACTTAGCTCGCGCTATTGTAAATACACTGTAAATAAATTCGAGTTAGTTATTTGCAAATTTTGCTCCAATTAGCAATTAATTGAGAGAGCGTGCAACATACATATTGTATTACATATAAAGTTGCCACAAGATTTAAGATTTCGAATTAATCAAAGCAGAATATAAAAAAGAACAAAATGAAATGAAATTATTATAATAATTATTATGAAAAGCTAGAGCAACTGGCTAACGGTACATTCCTCTTCAAAGTTCAAGTTTTTTCTATATTATTTTGTTCAAAGAAACATAAAAAACAACAACAACAACAACAACCAAAGACTAGTCATAATATTGCTATGTACAAACTATTTAGTAGTAAACGCGTAATCAAATGAAATTAACTTCAACTTCAATACAGTTTAACAGTTAATATAAAACGATTAAGCTCGACTTTTTTCCATTCGACTCTAATTTGAATGCATTTATAGTAATAAAACAAAGGCGAGCAATAACTAATAATAATAACAACAACAACAAAAAACCAACTGCAATATTGTATTTTAAATATTTATTCATTAATTGCACAAATTTCGCAACATAATAACAATTTACAATTACAATAATAATTATAATGATAATCATAATGATAATGGTATAACTATAATGATAATGCTAGCGCTAATGTTAATGTTAATGATAATGATAATTAGCAACTATAATAATTAACTCAAATGTCAACATTAAATTAAATATATTAGAGCTGCAGCGAATTCAACTACTAAATGCAACTACAAATGTTCCAATTTAGCTTAGCCCAACTAATTATGTGCAACAACAACTTGACAATTATAAATAATTATTTTCACAATAAATTCCATTAAATTGTGCAACAATAAAACAAAAAAAGCAAACAGAAACTGAAAACAAAAACAAACAAAAATAGGAGAAAAAAAAAAAACAAACAAACAATACAAAATGAATAATAAAACGAAACAAAATAAATACAAAATTATAAAAGTACCATAAATGCTTTGTTTTCATTTCATTTTATTGGAAAACCATTTAGCAAATTGAGCCAATGAATAATCCATTAACGGTTTGAACAAATTCATATTATATTCATTCTCTTTTTTTTTTTGGTGCCTTTAGTATTTAATCCTTTTGCTAAGTCTTAAAGCTTAATGCATGCAACCAGACACATTGTTGCTTTACACTTTGAAGAGCAGATATAATAAATAAAATCATTTTTAAGTGCAATTTATTAAACGTAAATAATATTAAAATAATTGTTTTAAACTGGTTTTATTGTTATTAAATCAAAGCCACTTTTATTAATAAAAACTTTTGCTCTCGTAATAAAGATCTTCTGCATAAAGTGACTCGTTAATTCTGCAGCTTGACAAGTTTCATATGGAAGCTTGGCCTGCCTGAACCCGGAGCTGCCATAAACCTTATCTTGACTTCAGCGATCCCTGCATAAAAATGAAAAACGATTTAATTTCATTTTCATAAACCAAAAATGCACAAAAAAAAAAAAAAAAAAAAGAAACAAAAACAGAATAAATAAAATAAAAATCACGAAAGATCTGAGTAAAAAGTGAAAGTTTTGCGATCGCACATTGTTATAATTTTACTCTTGTGGCGAAAAAGCAATGACAGTCGCAGAGAGTGGAGAGAGAGAGAGAGCAAGAGAGGGGTAACTGGCAGAAGAGTGCAGCAAAATATTTAGGTTGCCCGGTCAAGATGGAATATTTATGCCATTTATGACACGAAAGGCCCTCGAAACGTGTGCCAGGTACGTGCATACATTCTCTCTCTCCTCTCTATCTCTCTATCTGTAGCTCTCTCACTCTCCTGTCTCTGTGGTATTGCCACATTTTTGCATATTTGCAGCACGAAGCGCAGGCACAACGAGCAAAGAAGGAGAAAAATCAGTTGGCCAGATAATGCTAAGCCGCATAATATAAAGCGCAGCCAATGTGGCCAACCTCACTCTTTTGGCCACGATGTCGTAAAGCCAATCGAAAGCGAAAGATCTTCAATACGATATGAGAAGTATATGGACATATGGACACATGGATCGTTGTTGAGTTTGGATACAATTTTGTTGACGTCTGTCTGTGGGTGGCAGCGGGCAGTGGCCGATTTGCATATTCGAACGATTTGAGCCAGGTCCAAAGCCTGGACCAGACAGTACAGACAATTGTGTGTACGACAGCGCCCCAAAACACAACACACTCTTGACTGGATTGTCTGACAAAATAACAAAAAGTGAGATCTGTTTTTTTTTTTTTCGTGTAGACTTTGCTGGGGAGCAGCGAAAATGTCATGCGGTTTTATGACTTCATTAGCGACAACCGTCCAGGAATTTAATGGCCACTCCAGGCAGTTGTTGCTGTTGCTGTTGCAGTTGCAGTTGCAGTTGCAGTTTGTCGGTTGACAAACAAATTTGTGGCACATTTTCGTGCATTTTGCAAGCGCTTGATGAGCAGGCCAAACAAAACGAAAGTAAGTTTTTGGCCAAATACGAAACTAATCAGAAGTTTGTGGCCAAGCAATCGAAGAACCTGGTCGACATGTCACGAGCCATGGCAATCAGTGTACTCCTTGTCGCTGCTGCTGCTGCTGCTGCTGCTGCTACTGCTATGATGATGATGATGATGTTGCTGATGTTGTTGATGTTGCATATATGAGGTCGCCTTATAATGAAGTCGTGCATGCCACATACGACAGCTAGTCGTACGGTTCGATGATTAACTAAGCAACTCGCTCAACTGAATAGTTGACACCTTTTTCCTTTAGCGCGGGAATTGGCGCATATCACAAATGGAAATGGAATTGGAAATTGAAATGGGAAAGGAAATGCAACTAGAGGAGTTGCAAATGGAAAGGGCAAGCGTCAAAGAAATATTATAATACAGTTATAGAGTTAAGGAAAATGCTTTAAATATAACTCATGGAAATTGCAACTGTGTAGCTATAGTTTCTGCTTGATAATGCCGAATGCAATTTAAATGTAGGGAAAAGTGGAAATTCTCATAAATATAATTAAATATTTACTGAGATTGTATTGATTGATATTGATTGTATTATATTGAGATTATTATTATTATTATTTATCTATTATCCGTTCCATAATCATATATTATTGATTATATATTATCCAGTAACATTTACAATTGCAGTGCTTGATTAAGGTCTTCAGGTATTTCTTGCTCTATAATGATTAAGAGTTATTATAATAATTATATTTAGATTTATTATAATTAAATAACTGTCTGATTTCTAAAGAGAATTTTATTTATTTACTAAATTAATTAACTTTGAAATATTATTATTATTATTATTTTGTTATCTACTATCATTTGGGGTCGGGAGTTCTGCCTACATGGTAAAGTGTCTGATCGGTTTCAACTTGGCGAAGCCCAGCTCGATCCATGCTGGCAAGCTTCAAGCATCTCACCGCCTCCACGTGGCGGCCCCGGGAAGCGGCTCGGTCACCCGACAGAGCTCTTGCTAAGGTGAGAAGGCGGAAACCCAGCACGCGTCTGTACTCGAATCGAGCGGCGTCCTGGTTAGCGTCTGTTCCACATTGGACGGCTACACAGATGTCTTTCTCCAGATCGGTAGACAATAAAGAAGATCGACCGCTGATGACTAGAGCATTCCAACACCTTAGTACCCAGATTGAACCCCTGGCGAAATGGCTGTTGGGCTAATGCTGCAGTTACCTCCGTCCTATTAAAACTTGGCGAGTCTTTAAGTACGTTCGAATCACATCATCATTAGGCTGATGGTACAGGTGCAGTTGAGAGAACTCCTGCTTAGTGTCCGTCCCGGCTCTGAACACTTGCACCCATAAAGTCTTGTGTCAACCCTCGCATGGACCTCACTGCTTGCAAAGGGACCCATGGGGACATGGTGGACAACTGTACATATGAGAGGAGATAGCGGCTTAAAGTTTGGACCCAACAGCATGAAGACTCCAATCCAAACAACCAAAGAAGTTGAAATACCCAGCGTATTTCGTAGAAGTGCCCTTATGGCAAGATCACCAGTGGCGAATCAAAGATGTGATCAGAAAGATGAGGAAGTGGGCAGGTCGAAGCAACAGACCCCAAACAACGCACGGCAGGATGGGAACGAACCATCAGTCAGCACGGCGACGCTGGAAAGGTGCACTCCATCATTGGATACACCTGAGTTACGCCAGCCTGTTATTCAGGAGCATAGTTCCCCAAGACAGGAACTAATACTTAAGATGAGAGCGTTAGAGGAAGAATCTCTATTGCAATGCAAAGCAGTGCTACACAAAATGAAGCAGGCTATGCGCAAACAGAGGAACATAAGCATGGATGTCAAGGACGGCACGTCGGAGCTAAGCGAGCTCCTCGACGTAATCGCAAGCTACAGAAATAGCTGGAAGAGCGCCGAAAAAGATAGAACCGAGGACCTTCGGAAAAGGCAGAAAAAGGCAACAGAGGACGCTAACGCCACTCCGATCTCTGTTTTGCAAAAGAGAATAGCCACTAGCCCGGCACTACAGGAAACAAACAAGAAGCCGCGGAACACTTCTCTGACTGCAGATTTTCAATTAGTGACACGAAAGAAAATAGCTAAGAAAAGAGAACAAGAGAAAATTGCGAAAGATAGTCAAAAGAGAGAGCCTGAAAAAACAGACAAGGCAAGTAAGTCTAGAGTGCGAAGCCGCCCAGATGCTGTGCTGATCAGACCAGCTGAAGGTAAGAGCTACGCCCAAGTACTCGGTGAGCTACGCAGGAACGTCAAGCCAGAGGATGATGAAAGTGCCATCCGCTCGATAAGGAGAACAAAAAAACGGGGGATATGCTACTGGAATTAACTAAAGGAAGCAAAACCCAAAAGCTTGGCGACGCAATACAAGGTTTGTTGAAGGAAACGGCTACGGTAAAGGTACTCAGGCCAACCGTTAAAATCGAAATCCGAGATCTGGACAGCTTCACCGAGGAAACTGAAGTCAAGTCCGCAATATCGGGAGTGACAAATGGCTCCGCTGAGGATATACGAGTACGGCTAACAGGTGTAAATAGCTCGGAGCAACGGAGAGCTTTCATTATTCTCGCTGCAGAAGATGCAGTAAAAGTCTTGAAAGAATCGAGAATCCGAATCGGGTGGACCCGATGCCGAGTGAAGCGCTGCGAAGACGTCAAACGGTGCTTTAAATGCTTCGGTGTTAACCACGTGCAGAGCCAGTGTACAGGACCTGATCGCAGAGACCTGTGTATCAGGTGCGGAGAGAGCGGACATAAAATGCAAGGTTGCACCAAACGCCCAAGATGCTGCTTATGTGCTCATGAGAAGTTAAAGGAGCTTGACCACTTCCCAGGATCAAATAACTGCGCAGCCAGTATCAGGAAAGCCAAGACATGAAGGTACTACAAGCTAATTTGCATAGGAGCAGGACAGCGGACGCCCTACTGTCTCAAATAGTTGTGGAACAGCGAGCTGACTTAGTGATAATCAGCGAGCAGTATAGGAGAAGAGAAGATGGCGTATGGCTGGAGGACCACACCAAAACTGCCGCTATCTGGATACCGAATCGAAGTAGCATCCGGCATACAAATGAAGGACGTGGCAACTGTTTTGTGTATCTTAAAGTCAACGATTACCACATATTCAGCTGCTACCTAACACCAAATGACGACATCCAAACATTTGAGAGCAAGCTGAACGAGATAGAAGACACAGCCTCGCAACTACAGGGAAAGTATATTATTGCCGGGGATTTTAATTCAAGAGCAGAAGAGTGGGGCATGCCAGCAACCAATTCTAGAGGCCGGAGAGTAGTCAACACGGCTGCCAGACTTGGACTCATAGTCTCAAATGTAGGCACTACGCCAACTTTTAGCCGAATTGGATGCGAAGGTACGATCCCTGATATAACTCTAGTGTCAGAGAATCTGTCACGTAAAGTCAAGGACTGGAGGGTTCTGGACATATACACAGGTAGCGACCACCAATACATCTCATTTGGAGTGGAAGAGACCCTAGGAAGGATCCGACCCGCCAATACTGACCGACAGAGCCACAGATGGAATGTTCGGCGTCTGAACAAGGCAGCATTGATCACCGAGCTGGACAGGAGAGCCGTCGTAGCCCAAGCCACAGAGACTACTGAGAACACGGTTAATAGCATCATGTCGATGATCAAACATGCCTGTAATGCTGCAATGCCCAAAACCGGAAATAGACGCAGGGAAGGCCAAGAAGTCTATTGGTGGACAGAGGAAATCAGCATACTAAGAGCAAATTGTCTAAGATGCCGACGCCGCCTAACTAGAGCCAGACGCCGAGGAGACTTCGCAGAAGAGGATATTCAGAATAGGAGAGCCAAAAAACATCTGAACATCGCCATTCGAAAAAGCAAACTTGAGAAATGGAAAACCCTTTGCGATGATATTAACTCAGACCCGTGGGGCCTAGGGTATAAAATCGTCATGAAAAAGCTCCAGACCTACCGCGCATCCCCCTGCTTGGAAACGGAAAAAATGGACAACATAGTTCAGACGCTATTCCCCACCCACCCGGCCAGACAAGCAGAGCCGATGATAACAGCAGACGACAGCCTGGTTGAGATTTTTACCAGAGAAGAACTCTCGAAAGCGGCAAAAAGCCTGAAACATGGAAAAGCGCCAGGACCCGATAATATACCTGCGGAAGTGCTATCTGTTATTGCAGAAAGCAGACCTGAAATGCTGCTGGACATGTATAACGCATGTATTCGTAGTGGAACATTCCCCAATTCATGGAAGGTTCAGCGGCTGGTTTTGATTAGCAAAGGGAAAGGTGATCCCGCTACCCCCTCGGCCTATCGACCACTTTGTATGCTTAATACAGCAGGAAAGCTTCTAGAAAGACTAATTAAGCCCCGCCTCGCAGCCGCGGTAGACAATGCAGGAGGACTCTCTCCGAGGCAGTACGGCTTCAGACCAGGCAGGTCCACAATCGGAGCAATCAGAGAAGTCACAGAAGCAGCGCTCGCGAGTCACCAAGGCAACCACCATTCACGCCCAATTGTACTGCTGGCAACGCTAGACGTAAAAAATGCTTTTAACAGCGTTAGATGGGCGGATATGATAGAGGCACTACGCACACGATTCCAAATCCCGGCGTATCTCATGCGAATTCTGCACAGTTATCTCGACAACCGAAAGCTTTTGTATCAGACGACAACAGAGGAAAAGTGCATCCAAGTCACAGCTGGAGCAGCGCAGGGATCAATACTCGGACCAGATCTCTGGAACATAGCCTATGACGATGTTCTTCGCATAGAGATGCCCGATGACACATTCCTAGTAGGATATGCTGACGACATCGTGGCAGTCATCCCGGCGCGTAACACAGAGTATGCCCAACGCAAACTTACGCAAGTGATGATTCGTGTTAAGGACTGGTTGGATTGCCGAGGACTACAGCTAGCAACCGAAAAAACAGAGCTGCTGCTAGTAAGTAGGCGGCAAATCCCACTGGAGATGGACATGAGGATAGGCGATAGCATAATCAGGACACAAAGGGTCATCAAGTACTTAGGAATCCGGCTTGACTCAAAGCTAACCTTTCAAGCGCAGCTCACCTACGCATCGACGAGGTCCGCCACCGCAATACGATCACTAAGCAGACTCATGGCAAATGTGGGTGGACCATTGCAGAGCAGGCGGAAGCTGCTAATGGAAATAAACAACGCCATCCTTCTCTATGGATGTGAGATCTGGGCAGACGCCTTGAGCACTAATTACAAGGCAAATCAGCTCCTATCGATGCAGAGGACGAGTGCGCTGAGGATAATAAGCGCTTATAGGACGGTATCGGGATCAGCAGCGATGGTCATTGCAGCCGTGATACCGGTTGATATATTGGCTCGAGAGCGCAAGAAACTATACGAGCTTCGCCAAACAGGAAGAGCTACAATACAGTCAGCCGACGTCTGTAGACAGGATTCTCTTAACCAGTGGCAAGAAAGGTGGACAAACGACAACAAGGGAAGGTGGACAGCAAGACTTCTACCCGATCTCAAAGTCTGGATACAGAGAAAACACGGTGATGTTGACTATTATGTTACACAAATGCTGACAGGACACGGGTATTTCAGCTCCTTTCTATACTCTATAGGTAAATCCACAGAGGCTAGCTGCGTCTACGGGGATACGGTAAGAGACAACGTAGAGCACACAGTCTTCCACTGCGAGCGATTTGCCGAACGACGACACCGACTACTACAAGAAGTAGGGGACATCACGCCGGACAACATTATAACAATAATGCTCACCAACGAGGAGAACTGGCGACATATCGCGCGCTTCATAGGCGATATCCTCCGCCTAAAGAAAAAGGACTTAGATGAGAGAACATAGTCCGGGCAGTCTGGACGCAGACAAACGATGAGAGCGCTTAGCGCGAAATAGGCCCCACTTCGAAGTAATGCGAAAGCTTTCCCGAAGTGGAGATAGGCCTGATGAGGAGGGGGTTTTTAGTGGGTGCGAGCCCCACATACCACATTGCGACGGTAATGTGAGATGCAGAAGGCATTTTCCCCCCCTCAGCCCAAAAAAAAAAAAAAAAAAAAAAAAAAAAAAAAAACTATCATTTATACACATTCTATTATACAGCACAGCTTTGTTTTTATTAATTTTTTATGAATTTTTATTAACAATCCATCAGCAGTTGCTTACAAATCTAATATTAATCTTTATATAACTTTACATATTTTCGATATATTAGATTATCTATACCTATTTATTATTGATTATTATTATTATTATTATTTCTAAGATCCATTGATCTTTCTTGCTCTAGAAAAGTTGAGATATTTACATAAAAATATCAAATTATTGCCAATGAACGATAAAGATAGTTTTAATAAGTAAATTATAAATAAATCGTTTAGTTACACTCTAGACATTACAGATGTAATCTTTAAAATAGCACATAAATGTTTTAAATATATTTTTAAAAAGTATTTATTTATTATTTATCACAACAGAAAATATCAAGCTGAAACAGAGAATTTTATTTAGTTTTTCTCTCTGAAATTACTTTAAATATAGTTTATGCCAAATTTGAAGCATTAATTAAGACATATATTAATATAAATAATTAAGCTATAAAATTAGGCTTAGATAAAAAAGAAACAGTCGTAAGACTCGATCCCCCCATCAAAAGAGATTCTCACAATCAAATTGTACAGCTTTTAAATTTTAATTGAATGCTTCTTGATATTTATTGACTTTTTTAGAGTCACATTTTGAGGTTAATTAGATTAAGATACGTTGAACTTTAATTACCGTAAGCTTCAGCACAATAGATTTGATTTATTGAGGCAAAGTGAGCCCGAACTGGAGCCGCAGTGTGGCTGCCACATGGCGAGCTGTGGCACAATATGTGTATATTTTGAGAAAAACAAGACACAATGCTCGTAGATTGACGTTTACAGGCTTTCAATAACTTTCCATTTGGATTCGGCAAGCCCACACGGAAAGATACATTGTCGGATAAGTAGAAGTACAGAGAGCTCAACTGACATCGCTGACTTCTGACTTCAGGCTGACGATAATGTCGTCGTCGTCGTCGTTGTCGTTGATGCCGACAGGCGAATCATTGCAACCCCCCTCCTTCGTCCCCCCCCGCCCATTCATCCATGGTGATCATTGAATGCCACATGCATCATCATTATTATCATCATTGTCAGTTGCATGCAAGCGAAATATCCAACTACTGCGCATGAATGAATCACTGAGGATAGTCAATGCTGCTGCAGCATGCCACATGGAATCAGGCTATGAGCACGGGCACGCCGTCTAACGAGATCGCTGCATAGATGCTGCACGCTGTCGGGTCGACAGAGGGATGAGGAGGAGCATTGGTTAGACGCGGCATCATGCAAACGTCTAGCGAAAGTCGCGACAAAACTCTCATTGAGCTCTACAGGCAAATGTAGCTCCGTGTAGCTCCATAATGATGAATTAGGCTGCTGTCATGTCATGACAAAGGCGCTGCATCTGCATGCAATTGCCAGCCACAGTGGGGCAAATATTAACAGACAGTTTACATATAAACACAAGCGTATCAGTCAAGCGAACGCGACTCTTTATTACCCTGTAGCAGTGTACTTAATAAAGTACTTTGATTATAATAGAATTCCATATATATATATACAACGTATAGCAGCTTACTTTACATATGCTTGATCAAAGCGCAAGCGATTCAATGTCAAAACTTCTTTTCTGCATAACTTTCTTAATTATTTAGTGATTTTACTGAAACTTTTAGGATTGTTGAACAAAGCTATTCTTCAAGCAGCTGTTAAGTTGGAAGTGTCTACCCTGAAAAAATATAGTCTATAATAGCCTTTTTTTCAAATCAAGGGGAATGGAACGCGAGCTGCGAACTGATGTCAGGAAGAACGGATGAATAGACGAACATTGCCCAATCGACATTGCTGTTGATACTGATTCTTGATCATATACTTTAATATATATACTATATAGAGTTCGTTCTGCCTGTTACATATACTCGCACAAAGCTATTATACCCTTTTGCGCATTATAATGGGAGCAGGATATTCAATTTAATTTAAGTTTAACTTATTATGCTTGCACTTTTCAACAGCTGTGTACCACTGTGCGCAGTAGAAGCTGCGATTGTGCTAAGTAAGTAAACACTGGCAAAATGCAATTGCAATTGCGAATATTCAAACATAAGTAGGAAGTGAAGTCTTAAATGAGCAGCAAGAAAAAAAATATAAAGAAATAACAACAACAGCAAACTGACAAATCGTTTGCTGTTCGACTTAGCCATCGTTTACTGTCTGCCTGGGATTGGCGTTGCTGGCTCCGACTAAGTGAAATTTGGTGTACGATATGCGAGGGTTTTTTTTTTCGACGTGGCAAGCTAGACGATCCTCGGTTGCATGCAAATAGCGGGAGAGTGTGCCTCCATTTGTGGGCTGTGTCTTGATCCGTTGGCGTTTTGTTAATTAATTGTGGCAATTAGTTGTCGCATAAGCAGATGACATGTTGTGTCATGTGTCATGCGCTGCTGGATGTTGCAACAAATGAAGTTATTATCCATGCCACAGAACTGTTGCTGCTGTTACTGTTACTGCTGCTGCTGCTGCTTGGCCTCCTAGCTGCTCAGGTTAATTGCCAACAATAAGATTCAATCAAGCTAATGACGGTGCAGGCTGCACTTACTAAACCAGCTTCCATTACTTGCAACAGCTCGCTTCACGTCTCATATTCCATGCACCACGCTCCACACTCCACGCTGCACACTCCACTCCCCACCCTCCACACAATTGCAGTTTATGACTGCCTGTAAGTTGCCTCAACTTGCTGCCTCAGGAGGCAGAAGTTGCGCGACGACCTTTCGGGGTCGCATGCATAAAATGTAACCTCGTTGCAAAACTTTCTTTGGGCAGCCCCAAATTATTGTTCAAACTGAAAGAGAACGATTGAGTTCAGGTTGCGGAAGAGCTGATACCCTTGTAAATTGTATCTTATTTTTATATTTGATTGAGCATTTAACAGAGTCCTTTAAGCTCTTCTTCCCTCAGGGAGGTCGTTCAAATAGAGCAGATATTAGCTAATCAATCCTCTGCCAATTGGTTCCACAGGCAAATAAGTAGCTGAAGTTGAGATTGAGATGAGACATTAACTGTTATTAGCTAAATAAGCATTAAGTAGACCCAAGAGTTGCTATTTAATGAGTATATTATTTAATAAATATTATTCAAAATCTCTAAAAGTAAAGATGTTACACAGGATTTGCTTAATCCATGCTCTCCAGCAACACCGTCAGAATGGTGTAGCAGTGTTTGAGTATCTGGAAATTAATGAAAATAAAGAAACTGTAAGAAAGATACAAGAACATCGACTTACAGCCATGTAACTGTGGAGATTGAAGGGAGGAAAAGGATTTGCGGTCATGCTGAGTGGCACCTGTGCCCGTTGCATGAGGAATATAATGTCCCGCTGGACCTCCCTCTTGTAAGGGGCCCATTCGTAGACACTGTAGGCAGCTAGGGCAACATTCTGTGACTGCTCGGTGACCATATTGCCGGCAATGCACCAATAGGAGAGATGCAAAAATGAGAGAATCATTAACACGCCGAATCTCGCTGCCACCGAGAGATCATTACGAGCGACAAGGGAAATAAATGTAGACAAGGAGATCAAGAGAAAGGCGGTAATCAACTGCATTATCATTGGACAATAGAAAACATGATTTGTAAGATTGACAAGTCTGTGAAGAGAGAATGAATAAAGAAATTGTGCGAGTTACCAAATCTTACCAAGACTTACCCGATAATCCTCTGATGAAATTGAATCAATTTGTAGAATTCCAGACGAAACAGTTCCTCATTATCGCGACTCAACAGGGTTAAGCCCCGTAGCTCCATGCATAGAATCTTCAGATTGCTGCCGAGTTGGAGAAACATGTGTGCGCTCAATAATTCTAAGTAGAGAATACTTGTCATACTATATATTAGATAGTAACTTTGCCAGACGTAGATGACAGCGTGCATTATAGGATGCTTCTCTGGATTGTGCCAGTCAAACGGGAATATGGCATGAAATGGCAGATTCAAATGAGTCCAAATAGGCTGTAGTATGGCTAAAACGACAAAGATAAAAACACCAATATGCCATGCCACTGCGAAAGTAGATTCCAACAGAAAGAGATTACGCTGTTGATCACGTATTTCCTTAGCAACACGATCATTTTTCTCCTCCCGATGACACTCATCGATCAAATCAACAACTTCATCAACCCTGTCCGCATAGAAGTAAAGATAATGCCATTTAATCGACAAATATACGGCCTAGATAATAGAAGAGATTTACTAAAGAAACTTTAAAATAATTAAGCAAGAACAAACCGCAGTAATCCATAATAGATCCTCGCCGAACTCCACTAAACTGTCCGTCGATTCCGACAATGCCCATATAAGTGTAATCAAATAAACATTAATTTGTACCAATGTCATAAAATGCCAGATTCGACGAAGAAGTGTACAACTCTCTTCCTTACTCGGATAGTTTCCTATAACTCTATATAAAGTAAGGCAAGTGTTATTAGATAAGCGTAGAAATTGAGAAATTCATATATTACTTAAGCTGCATTCGATTGTAGTAGATTGACGAGTGCTTTGGATGTGTTTGCTTTCGTAACACCTGCCAGTACACAATGGCCTGTAAGTAAATGCGCCTCCAGTTATTCTCGATCTCCTGATTCTCGTTGTCATCCATGGCACCTGCTTTGTAGTAGACTGACAACTGCGCAACACCTCGACACATGCTTATATAGCAGATGATTCAACTATAAATCGATACTGAATAAAATATTATTATTTGAAATAATATATATATATATATTATAATATGGGTTTGTTAGGGATGCAGTTTCACATTTAAGCCTGTGCTCTCGAAATTAATTTAATAAAATTTATCAGTATTTGAAATATGTTTTAAACTTTTCTTTTAATTATTTTGTTTTATATACAAATTAATTTAGTCTCCTTCTGTTATTAACAAGTTTATATATATAGTTATCTATAGCTTCATAGCTCCTCAGAAATGTTTGGAATAATGTGTAGTCTCAGCTTTTTCTTTTGTATTTTTAGTCAGTAAAAAATTTAGTAAAAATGCATCCTTTGTTACACAATAAGATCAGTTTAATCTATGTATACTTTTAAAATTTTCCATTCGGTTCTTATATATATATTATATATTTATTATTATTTTATTTTTATTTATTATTAATTATTCATATTTATATTTTTTATGTTTTTATTATTTAACTAGCTAAGTTATATGAAGTCTTATATATATGCAGCCCTGTTTTTATAATTTTCCATCTGCATTGACCTTGATTGTTAATTGATTTGGCATACGCAATGCAGAAAAAGGACAATTATAGTTCAAGGCTACAATTAGATTACGTAGTTTCTTCTATATACAGAAAAAAAACATAACATGATTGGATACACATACAAAATAGCCTTGATACCCTTGTAATTCACTGTAATTATTCCTTATTGCCTTGTGCATGTTTAAAGATCTTTTAGTTAGTACAGATACTAGAAGATTCCAGTTCGGAATCTAGAACCATTGACACTTAAGAATACATTTTATGATATTAGCTAACCAATTATCCAGTTAATCGTTATATCTCAAAGGCTTCAATTGATTTCTAAGATTTGCAATGTCCTCATATCATATCATATTAAATTTCACAAAAACCGTTCTATCAATTGACATTCAAGAACATTAAGGCTGTCTTAGCCCTTATGCCTTCAGCAAGAGTATATAATTGGATGGAAATATTATACCTTCTGTATCGGTTCTCACAGTAAACTCTCAGCCCATTGAGATGCTCTAATAGAGAATTATTAAGAAAACTAAAACAATATTTACTAGATCCAAAAGTTGTATTTTATTGAGCATTCGATTTCATAATTATTTCTGTTACTTTGTAAATTATGCTACTTTACTAGGTGTTGTATGTGACCTACTTGGGCTAAGTTAAGATAAGATATCATGATAAGCTGTTATAAAAAAAACAAGCGGATCAGTCGAGCGCGCGCGACAGTATAATACCCTGTGCAATTTTCGAAATTAAGTATTTTTATTATAATAGAAGTAAGAATATACTAACGACACTTTATATAGTCTTGTGTCGCAGGCGTTCGCTGTCTCGCTCGCACACATGTGCTGCGTGCAAAGCAACATTTCTTTTCTGATTATCTTTCTTAGTTATAGATCGATCCTAATAAAACTTTCAGGACTGTTTCAATATGATATTCTTTAAGCACATGCCAAATTAGAAGGGTCTACTCTGAGAAATGCGGTCATAATTTGTTTTTTTTTCGTTTTGCCAGGAAGAAGGGGATGGTATCGAAACTCTAGCATAAACTCGATCTGGAGAGGGTATACAGGAACCTTCATGGCAAATTTGGTGTCTCTAGCTCTCATAGTTGCTGAGATAGACGCGTTCATACAGACAGACGGACGGACGGCTATTGATACAGATTAAAAATATATTTACTTTATAGGGTCGGAGATGCCTCCTTCTGCCTGTTACATACATTTGCACAAAATTATTATACCCTTTTTTGCCCATTTTTAATGGGCACAGGGTATAATAATAATTCAGAATTTTATAAAACTCTAGTACTTAAGCTCTGTTTTTTAAGAAATATTCTTGCTTTTCTAAGTGCCAAATTAAGTTAGCTAATTAAGCCAGATTCCTAGAACCTTTCTAGTGTCAAACACGAACTACTTAGTCCATGCTCTCCAGCAACACCGTCAGAATGGTGTAGCATTGTTTGAGTATCTGGAAATTATTGAAAATAAAGAAACTGTAAGAAAGAAACAAGAACATCGACTTACAGCCATATAACTGAAGAGATTGAAAGGCGGAAAAGGATTTGCGGTCATGCTGAGTGGCACCTGTGCCCGTTGCATGAGGAATATAATGTCCCGCTGGACCTCCCTCTTGTAAGGGGCCCATTCGTAGAGATTGTAGGCAGCTAGGGCAACATTCTGGGACTGCTCGGTGACCACATTACCAGCGAAGCACCAATAGGAGAGATGCAAAAATGAGAGAATCATTAACACGCCGAATCTCGCTGCCACCGAGAGATCATTACGAGCGACAAGGGAAATAAATGTAGACAAGGAGATCAAGAGAAAGGCGGTAATCAACTGCATTATCATTGGAAAATAGAAAACATCATTTGTAAGATCGACAAGTCTGTGAAGAGAGAATGAATAAAGAAATTGTGCGAGTTACCAAATCTTACCAAGGCTTACCCGATAATCCTCTGATGAAATTGAATCAATTTGTAGAATTCCCGACGAAACAGTTCCTCATTATCGCGACTCAACAGGGTTAAGCCCCGTAGCTCCATGCATAGAATCTTCAGATTGCTGCCGAGTTGGAGAAACATGTGTGCGCTCAATAATTCTAAGTAGAGAATACTTGTCATACTATATATTAGATAGTAACTTTGCCAGACGTAGATGACAGCGTGCATTATAGGATGCTTCTCTGGATTGTGCCAGTCAAACGGGAATATGGCATGAAATGGCAGATTCAAATGAGTCCAAATAGGCTGTAGTATGGCTAAAACGACAAAGATAAAAACACCAATATGCCATGCCACTGCGAAAGTAGATTCCAACAGAAAGAGATTACGCTGTTGATCACGTATTTCCTTAGCAACACGATCATTTTTCTCCTCCCGATGACACTCATCGATCAAATCAACAACTTCATCAACCCTGTCCGCATAGAAGTAAAGATAATGCCATTTAATCGACAAATATACGGCCTAGATAATAGAAGAGATTTACTAAAGAAACTTTAAAATAATTAAGCAAGAACAAACCGCAGTAATCCATAATAGATCCTCGCCGAACTCCACTAAACTGTCCGTCGATTCCGACAATGCCCATATAAGTGTAATCAAATAAACATTAATTTGTACCAATGTCATAAAATGCCAGATTCGACGAAGAAGTGTACAACTCTCTTCCTTACTCGGATAGTTTCCTATAACTCTATATAAAGTAAGGCAAGTGTTATTAGATAAGCGTAGAAATTGAGAAATTCATATATTACTTAAGCTGCATTCGATTGTAGTAGATTGACGAGTGCTTTGGATGTGTTTGCTTTCGTAACACCTGCCAGTACACAATGGCCTGTAAGTAAATGCGCCTCCAGTTATTCTCGATCTCCTGATTCTCGTTGTCATCCATGGCACCTGCTTTGTAGTAGACTGACAACTGCGCAACACCTCGACACCTGCTTATATAGCAGATGATTCAACTATAAATCGATACTGAATAAAATATTATTATTTGATATAATATAAGTCGGAGAAATGTCGTCCGGATTTAATTCTGCCTTTTTCAAGTATTCTTGGCCAAAAAGTAGTGGAGCGAGTCTCAGTGCCCGTGTTGAGTCCCAGAGCTCCCAAATCGAATAGAGTGACTCGACAGTGCTCAATTCTGCAACAGCCTGCAGGATTCTTATTGCTGTCCCTTTCACTCAACCTAACACAAAATACCAAAAGGATCTTCCAGTTCTGCATAATACCAAAAGGATACTGCCTTTTACCACACTAATCAATTCGTCCCAAAAGTCAGACGCGTAATTCAACTAATCAAGCTCTCTCCGACATATATATATATACATTATAATCACATTTAAAGCTTTGGTTTCTCTGCTGTGCTGAGCACTCGAAATATACAAGTTTATATATACATATATAGTTATCTATATATAGTTCTAGCATTTTGGTTCTGTCTTAGTTCAGTCTTCACTTTATGCTGTACTACTAAAGTTTTGCTTTCTGCAATTAGTTATATCTATAATTTCTAACCATGCTATACATATATCATTCCACTGTTCTTAGCTTTATGATTATAGACTCATATATTTTTTTATATTTGAGAATAGTTAAGTAGTTAATCTCTGTTCAATATTTAACTCTTTAATTTACAGTTCTATAGCTTCTTCATATTATTATTTTCTTTATATATATTAAAAAGAAATTATTATTATTTTATTTATATTAATTTATTATGGTTACAAATTACTAATATTATTATTTAAGTAGTACTTTTCAGTCCTGTTTTTGCAATTTTCTCAAGTACTGCTACGCCCACATAATGAAAGTTGCAATAGAATTTTCCAGCTGCAGTGAGACTCGATGATTGTTATGGCTTTTGGCATAAACAATGCATAAAGAAATAAGGAAAATTATAGTTCAAGGCTTCAATTAGGTTACTGATACGCAGTTTCTGCTATATAGAGAGAACCATAACACGATTGTCATACTTGTAGATAATTTAGTCGCATTGCCTGCTGGTTGTGGTGCTGGTGGTGCTTATGGTGCCGGTGGTACTCGTGGTGCCGTGGTTGGTTCGCAGTTGCAACAAAGTTTGAACTTTTTATCGTGCGTTTTGCTTACTTTTTCCTCGTTGCCTTTTAAGGCAACAAAAATGCATTTTACAGTACGTTTTTTTTGTTGGTTTTTGTTTTTGCCAAGCGCAAATCTTTAACGGCTTGCAAAATATTGCCTGCTGCCAAATTTGGTAGTCAACGATATGGATGAAGTCTAGAACGTTGCATTCACGCTGACTTTTGACTTTTGGTATCATTTCAAGTTTGAGCTCGATACGACAACAAACATTGCCGTGTTAATCGTAGCATCACCCCCACGAATCAATGGACTGACATGGGTCTTATTAATCTGGGATAGCATTTAGTTGAGACTTGTCGACGCATATTCGTATTTGGCAAATGGACATGTCGCTGCATGTCCAACTTGCAGCGGCAAAATGTCGTCGCTTCATTAGGCTTGCAACATTGTGGTTGCAGCGACGATTCGACGTCAGCTCGGCCAGACGAGACAACTCTGACAATTTCCATCAAATTCTGTCCAACTTCTTGTTACTTTATACACTTAGATAAGGTATTTTGACATTGCTAGCAATTGTGTAACAATTTGATTAAGCAATCTTGAAGGATCTTACTCTTTGTTATACACGAAGTGTGTTCACATTTTAATAAAATATTTAGTTGTTTATTTATTTTACAATTTTTATTTATTTAATAGGACAGTATTAGAATAATTGTGTCTTGAATAAAAAAATATAAGTATATAAAAAAAATATAAATTGCGCAAAATATTTAGTTTCATTATTAATATATGTTAGCTTGACTTATAATAATATAATATAATATAATATAATAAGATTTAATTTTTCAAATTAAGTAAACTAAATTTATTAATTAAAATAGCTTTAAAACTAATTTTATTCTTTTTTTCACATATTTACATTGCTTTTTACTAAGAAATTTCAATTAAAACAAATACGTAACAGCATAAATAGTATTTTTTAAAATAATTCAATTAAAAAATAATAGTATATTACTATTTTTATTTTGTGTACTTAAGCTGTGTCCAAAAACTAATATTATTTTAAATGTTCATCATGTTTTCAACATAACAGTAAAAGCAGCTAAAGTGTTTTAATAATGTTATAGAATTTGTTATTTTAATTTTAAATTTTAATAAATATAGTTATAGTGTTATAGTGTTATTATTATTTTATAGAATTTATTTTGATTATTTGTAAAAAAAACAAACTAATAAACTTTTAAATTTTTTCACAATTTATTTTGATTATTTTTAAGTGTTTTTATAGTGTACTTTAGTTGATTCAACCAATTCGAATTATAACAAATTTAGACTAATACCTTAGAATATATTATAATAATTTTAAAGTGTATTTCCGCAGCGTCATTTCAAAGCGAAGCTTATACATATTTTCGGCTAGACCAAATGCTGCTCGAGATTTGAGATGCAAGCTTTCGCTTTGGCCTGATAGCTTGGCAACTTGGTAGATGTTAGCCTGGCAGCTGGTAACTGGTAGTCTGGCAACAGGCAGCAGGCAGCAGGCAACAGACAACGGGTACCTGGCACAGGTAGCACTACAATTTGCGCGCTTGTCAAGTGTACGACAACATTACGCGCAATTGTTCAATGTCAATGCATTTGATGGGCATGAAATGCCTCTCCAGGCACAGTTGATGTATTGTTGCTGTTGCTATTGTTGTTGTCCTCATTCATTGTTTTTTAGACGGCATCTTCAGCTGGCAACAATTCCCATGTGCTGACATGTTGTGTGATAACGAAGCTGCCTCTTAAGTGCGCCATTGTCGCCGACAGACGCAAAGGCAAAGCGTATGCGTCAGTTCGTCCAACAGTTCGTCATTCAGTCAGCCATGTTGTATGCAACATGTTTGCAGCCTATGAACTCAATTAAGCTTAACTCTAACTATTTGAGCAACGATGCCGATCTTCTACAAACTCAACTACCTGTTTACGTACTTTTGCCATTATGTTTCGAAAAATGATTCAAAACTATTCACAAAAGTATTCATGATGATAGGCCTTAAGAGTCTGAGCCCAGTTGCAGTTGCAGTAATGCCCCGCCCCATTAGTTTCTGTTTTTTTTTTATTATTACAACTGATAATAGATCTTTGTGGAGTTCGACAAACATTCATGTCGCCCCTCTGGGTTTGAGGAAGCGTACAATGTTTAAAAGGCGCTCATTTCAAGTGATTTTTCGGTTAATAAATGCATCAAAATGTTGAATCTAAAACATTTTTATGTCGTATAATTAATCACAATTATATATTTCTATGGCCCAAGTAAATGGCCGGACAATGGCCAACAAAGCGAAACGACTTGGACTTGGACTTGGACTTGAACGTGGACTTGAATGTGAGCATTGGATGTGGATGTGGATGTGGATGTGGACTCTGGGATGCGGTTACTTGTGCTTGGCGCCACGGGGGGTTGCTTGCTCAAAGAGAGAGGGAGAGGGAGAGAAAAGAGAGAGAGCAGGGTGCGGGCTCAGTTTTGCCAAGCGGCGCACTAAAATTTTATGACTCTATTATGAGAGTGGCGGCCATTCAGTTCCAGCTACGCTCCCGCCAACAGCTCCGCGGCTTCATTGTGCAAGCCATGGCTATTGTTCTAGCAACGCAGCGGGGCTTGGGTGGGGGGGAAGGGCAAGGGGCAGGAGTGCTGTTTGCTGAGACTGTAGTTGCACTTGCCTCTTTGCCTTTGCTTTTGGCCTCTGCATATGCGCAAGTGGATGCCAAAGATTTCAGCATACAGATTATGCAAGCAGCACACACACACACACACACATCTACACACACACACACATACACCTCTTTGTACACACATAGTTTGCCTTTGGGCCGCCGTAATTTATAACTCAGCTAAAATAGCCGAGAAAAAAAGCTTCGCGGCAACCAAAAATAATGCACACAAATTTGCGTTGAACTCCACAGTTGAGGCTATGTTTGTGGCCCCCACTTCCTGCCCCCTTCCACCGTCTAACATATGCTATCTCCGCCCACCCCACTGTTTTTATTTCTGACCAGCACTTGCATGTGTCTCTTGCTGCCACGCCTCAGCTGCTGCTTCATGCCACAATAAACTGCATTCCTTGGATATTAATCACAGCAGCGCCACGCTTATGAATAACTCAACTCAACTCTCGAGTCTCAACTCTCTACACACTCTCTACCTCCCCCCTTCTACCAGTCTCTCTCTCTAACTCTCTCTCTCTCTCTCTCTCTCTCTCTCTCTCTCTCTCTCTTTCCCCCAACTGACTCCTAGCCATTCCTTGCATTTGCTGCTGCCTTTCCTGGCTCTGTGTTTTGCTCTGTTGCAACTGCGCTATCGCAAAACGTTGTTAAAGCTTCAGAATGCGACAGACTAACAAATATTGATTTAGAGTTGAATAAGAGAAAACTTGTATTTAATAACTTTAATACAATTTAACTGCCAAGCACAGCAGATAATCAAATATATTTTGTAAATGCATAATTACTAATACAAAATATATTAAATATATATGTTGGGAGCTGGGATGCAAACTAATTTAAATATTGTCAAGTTAATAATTTGAATTTAAAAAACATATATTAAATAATATTTAATTGCCAGAAATTTAAGGTACATCATAAAATATATGTTAAATACAATTAGTAAATTTTTAAACACTTAGATAACATAAATTTAATATAAAAGTTCGAACTTAATAAAAAGTTCAAAATTCACTTGATATTGTTCTATATTTTTATGTATAATAATATAAATTTGAAAACTAATATTTAATAGCTCTACATTAGTATAGTACAGCAGGTAATAAAATATACTTGTTAAACTTATAAATACTAATATAAAAAAATAGTTTAATTTAATGCTGTGATAGAAATTATGTTTAAAATTGTTGTATATAAAATATAAATTGTTATAGACAATATTAGCTATTTAAATAATATTAAAATGATTACCATTTATAAATTATACCTACAATTAACTCAACAATTTGCTTGCAAGTTTATTCTAAGTAATAATACATAGTTAAAATAATAAATAAAATATAGAATACTTATACAATTATAAGTTTTCTTGAACAAATAATAATAATAAATATGCAAATTGTCTAATATAAATTTATAACATTGCAGAAATTCTAATGCCAAATTATATGTATAAGTTGTCTTCTATGTCAAGATAATATCCTAGACTAAAATTGCTTTAACTCATATGTGTACAGGGTATCAGTGGAGCTGATAGAACACATGCTGTATGCATAGACTGTAATCTGGAATATTTATTAACAATATTGGCAACTTGTTGTTGTTATGGTTGTTGTTGTTGTTATTGATTCGAGTCGCGTTGGCCGCTAAGCAAATGCAGCTCGCGTTCGATCGATTGATAATGGCAACAACAACAACAACAACAACAACAACAACAACGAACAGCGAACAACAACCAGAGGTACAACAGCCACAACAACAAACACACGCGCCAGAGGCAAACATAACAGGCGAGACATGCAAAATTAAAGGCCAGTTCCAGTTCCTGAACAGCCCAAAAGCCCGAAACACACAATTAATATTTATGACCTTGCCTAGCTGATATATTTACCTGGGCGCACACAGGTAAATGGCGCGATTTATCATAGTCAGAGCATAAGCTCAGCCTGTCCAAGGGGTCCATGTCTATGGGAGACTGGGTATGTCTTTTGGACAGATACGGCCATAAGGATAATAGAACTGTTAACATGAAAATAAAATTCAAATCAAATGCATGCTATCTCTATTTGCACCCTCCTCCATGTTGAAGTTGCAACATGCCCATGCAACATACAGTTTTTCCATGAAAATGCCTTTAGAGTTTGTTTTTTCCTGGTTATAATGCATACAAATTTTACTAATTAGTTGGCCCAAAATAAGCAGCACAGCAACTCAACTGAAGCTCATGTCAGGTGCCTCAAGAGGCAAGGAGTGGGAGCAGGGGAGAGAGAGGAGTAGAAGCCCCTGCATTGCCACACTGGGTGGCTAATTAAGTCAACTCCCGTGGCAGCAGCAACAACAACAACAACAACAACAACAACAACAACAACAACAGCAACAACGACTCTAACAACAACAAGCGCATGCATATTTCAGCATGAAAATATTCATAATTAAAGTGCGTGAGTCTCAACACAAGGGTGTGTGTGTGTGTGTGTGTAGCAGTGTGTGCATATTATTGTAATAGCATAATTAATTTATTAATTAGTTTTCTTATTTCTTCGCCTCGCACTCACTGAAGCATGAACCATACCACACAGCAGGAGAGCGCGAGTAATTGAAGCTGCCCACGCACAGAAGCCAACTCCAGCTTCGGCCTAAACTCAACCCTAACCCAGACCCAGAGACCCAAAAGCTGGCAGACTGTTGAGACAGGTTCAAGGTGGAAACAGTAGCGACAACAATTAAATGCTTTTTGTTTTGGCCAGGTTAAGCGAAGCAAACAAACAGCAACAATAACGACAACAAGCAGTATTCACCATCAGCTTCAACTTCATTCAATGGCAATTATCAAGACCGAAAAAGTCAAAACAGATTTTTGTATGCAAGTTGCGATTTGCGAGTTGCAAGTTGCAAGTAGCAAGTTGCAATTTGCGGCGCTTTTCATTGTCGGCTATGCGAGCAATGCGACGACCTCCATCGTTGTCGTTGTCATTCTTTTGTTGCTGTTGCTGTTGCTGTTGTTAGCCCCAGACAATTGCAAAATTGTCGCCAGCTTCAAGCTGAACCTCAACCTGAAACTGAAGCTCAAGCTGAACCCCAAGCCAGGCTTCATAGGCATACCTGTCGCGCATACCCCAAATCGTTTGGCAATTGACTGACGATTGTTTTACGCTTTTGGTTTTCTTTTTGTTTTTGTTTTTCTTTTCTGCTTTGCGAGAGCGAGAACTTTGGCTCCCAAAAGGCCATTCGACTTGCCGGAGTCTTCTCAGGGCCAACCTCGAGCTCATTGTCATCTGCGTTTGGCTGCAAGACGCGCCTAAATGGCCAACTCATTGGCTCTTTGGCAATTTACGTAGATCGTGTTTTGCTTCAGTCTAAGCAAAACTATTAAAGTCCATAGCAATTGCCATTGCCCAGCGCTTCCCACTCATGTTTTAACTTGGCCAAAAATTCAGTTGATAAACAGTTCAACTTAAACTCAAATTTAGTTGCATAACTTTAACTATCTTTTGTATTTACTTTAATTTTTAAATATTTTAATTTAATTTAATTTGATTTTTAATATTTGTCTACAGTCGTGATTAACAATAAATAAATAATCTTACAATATTCTGTTTATTACAATATTAAAACATTCTTCAGTTCTAGAGAAATTTAATATACATTCCAGCAAATTTATTTATTGTTCTGCACTTAAATAAAAGTTAAATTTTTAAATTTTTAATTATTAAACTTACCTTACCAATCTTGCAACTGGGAAAAGTCTTTCAAAACTCTTTATTCAACTTATTATTTGCATCACTCTGTCTTCTCAAGTTTGATTATTCTGTCTCTCATTATCATTTATTCTCATTTATTCTCATATATTTTCTTCTATATTTTCTTTTATTTAATATTACTTTTCCTTTACTCTTTCTACTTTCATATATCCTCAACTTGCAGCTTCCCCAATTTGCTCAAGGCAGCATTACAACTGCAAAGAAATATATTTCTTGAACTCCTTAAGCATTTAAAAATCAAATTAATATTTTCCACAAATTTAATTAAATTAAAACTAAACTTAATTCAAGTTTTCTTTACTAGTTTCAAGCAACAGACTTTGTGCTTTCCATTGAGATTAATGTTCTCTCACATTATTAGTTATCTGAGAAATGCTGATCAAATGCTTGGCATATAATGCCCTCTAAGCATGGCCTGTGGCAGTTGCACAGTTGCACAGTTGCACAGTTGCTCAGTTGCATGTGCCTAAACATGCAGCGCGATAATCTTGTGGCAAGTGCCCCCTTATATCGAATGTGCGATTCATTCAGTTGAGCAATTCTTTGTTGCGACTTGCAGATCAAAGAATCTGAGGAATTGAGACAATTATTTGCACATCGTGTATGTGAAGACAAGTTGCAGTTGCAGGCAGGCCATGCCACGTTGCGAGTCGCATGCGTGAGATGCTGCAACCAAAAAAAAAAAAGAAGAAAATTTGCGAAATTCATTAAATAAAAGTCGTGAAGAGACAGAGAATTGCTAAAGAATCTGAGGAGAATCGAACAACGATAAGAAGAAGAATTGTCTGCTAAATATTTGACAAAACGCCACTTGCGAGACGCCGCCGCCGAGGACGTCGTCAACCATTTTTGGCTGCCACACGGATCGCACACAAGATGCGGTAGGTAGCTCGTATATTTTTAGCTTGCCACAAAACAAGGGGCAAGTTCAAGAGCGTAGCATAACACTGACGCAACTCATAAACTAAATTGTTTTAGTTTTTTATTGTGTGTGTTTCCTTCTTGCTGTTGTTGTTGTTGTTGTTGTCGATTTGGGCCAAGTTAGTTGGCATTTGGGTTGTTTGGTAACGCCCTTTTCGTGTCGCTTTCTAGTTGAATTCCTAATTGAATTTATGTATTAGTTTTGGCCTTGAGACGGAAGCTGGCCAACATAGTACACGTATTAGACACGTTGCATGTTTATGCAAATCGTTGCGGACGCGTCTGCGTCGGCGTCTGCGTCTATGTCTGTGCCCCGCAGTGTCGTGTGGCAAGGCGCGAAAATAGGTGCAAAGCACAACGCCTTGCAATTAGCCAAAAAGGTTAATGGGCTTATTAAAGTGTTGGTCAAACTCAAACTCGCAGCAACAGCTGCAAGTCTCGTGCCACATTTTGTGTCTTTTTCTTTCTTTTTTTTTTTTTTTTTTTGCAATAGGTTGCATATTGAGTTGCACATGTGTGCAAATCTAAAATGCAAGCGCTTGACAGCTGGGTCTGAACTCTGAACGTTGCGCAAAAATAAGTATAAAATTACAAAAATGGCTAAAATATTGGTGGACATGTCCAGGGACGAGTTGCAACTGCCACATTTATTTGCGTTGCATTTCCTGGCCCCGGCAACTTGTTAGTTGCCGCTGCCACAGCAACTGCTGCCACTGTTAGTGTTGTTGTTGCTGTTGGTTTTTTGCAAAATTCATGCGCATGTTTGTGCCTCATTTTTGGACATTTTCCCTGGCAGCAGCAGCAGCAGCAGCGGCAGCAACAACCACAACAACAACGACGCATCGGAATCGCCATCAAATGTGCAAGGGCAAAAGTTGCGTTGCATTTATGCGTTGCAGAAACAGATCCGGACCCAACACAGACCCCAGTGTCCAACGCATAGATATGCGCTCACTCACAGATACATAAACAACGACTAAGCGTGCTCTAGACGTCTGTACTCGACTGAAAGATACCCTGTGAATAGCTTGAAAATAGCACAACTACTACAGAATTGTCTGTTACTGTTACTGCTGTCAGCTTACTTTTGGGTAGATCTTCTGTAGATATCTATAGTTTCCTATTCCTTATTATAATACTCTTACTTTCCTTTCATCTCTTGTCGTCTTCTTCAATTATGTCATGGAAACATATCAAATTCATTATCTTGTATTGCAAACCAAATCTCTGTCATAATCGGAAGACACTGTACTTCATTTAATGATATCCCTTGAGCAGCTTGAAAGTACCACAACATTTATGCAACAGAACTTCTATACATGTCAATCGATTGCTATGAAATAATCAGAATATATAGATTAGGTATAAAGATATTCAAAAATGGGAAATGCAGCTTCCCTCTTTGAAATGCGATATATAGAATTATAAGCCTACATATTGCATTCCTCGCTGTCATAGCTTGAGATACATTTTGCTCCACTGAGAGATACAGCTTAAAGGTAGCACAACTTTCTGAATATATAGATAATATACAATTTAATCTACCGAGGGTAAATTTAGTGTAATTTGCTTTACATTTCTGTTTCAATTATGTCAAAATAGAGACTAACATATTGAATTTCTCGCTATCGCAACTTGAGATACTTTTTGCATAAATAGAAGATACTTTAGTCGTCAAAAAGATACGCAGTAATTAATTTAAAGTAAATATTTAATATTTAATATATTAATAATAAGAGAACGTACTCTGCATTACTCTGCAAATTTCTCAAAAATAGAGATACATCTTGCACTTGCAGTCGTCACCTTTCGCACACTTGCTAAACATACAGGGTATGAGCTTATGCATGTATACACGCTCATACATCGCATATCTCCATATAGTATAAATGCATTCAATATATGAGTATATTCGCTGTTTTTTTCTTTCGTTTTTTCCTGTTTTGTTTGTTTGTTTGCTTATTTGCCTGCTTTGTATCGTTTGTTTGTTTGCGTTTACGAGTAGCTCGCACATCGTTTTCAAAAATCGAAATTGAAATATGAGATCCCAGTCGATATATATCTATACACTCATATATGTGGTATGCACGTGTGTGTGTGTGTGTTAGCCAAGGGTTGAGGCTGAGGTGAGCTCGTACACCTTTGCAATTATTTGTTGTTGGCTTTTGTTGCTGCTCTCATTGTTTATGCGAAACATTTCTGTTTCCTTTTCACTCTCTTCCTCTCTCTTTCTCGCACACTCTCTGTATCTAAAAACTGAACAAAAGAACACAAATTCTAATTCAAATATTGCAATTGCCATATTTAATATTAAACCATAAATAAAATTTAATAAATTAGTTTATTTTTGTTTTGTTTTATTTATATATTTGTATTTATTATGTAGATTTATTTCCTTGAATTTTTAAATTATTAAAGAAAGGTATTTTATGGCCGCCGTTGGAGTTGTCGTTGGGCATTTGCTGGTGGATGAGCTTTCGGTGGTGCTATCCACAGCTGTAGACGTTGAAGAGCTCTCCGTTGTGCTCTCTGTGGTGGAAGAGGAGGAACTTTCCGTGGTACTATCCGTTGTTGAGGAAGAGGAGTTTTCAGTGGTGCTATCCGTAGTCGAAGAAGAAGAGCTTTCTGTACTGCTATCTGTAGTCGAAGAGGAAGAGTTTTCAGTGGTGCTATCCGTAGTTGAAGAAGAAGAGCTTTCAGTGCTAATATCCGCAGTGGAAGAAGAAGGGTTTTCAGTGGTGCTATCCGTGCTGGAAGAAGAGGAGCTTTCAGTGGTGCTATCCGTAGTGGAAGAAGAGGAGCTTTCAGTGGTTATATCCGTAGTCGAAGAAGAGGAGCTTTCAGTGGTACTATCCGTAGTCGAAGAAGAAGAGCTTTCAGTGCTGCTATCTGTAGTCGAAGAGGAAGAGTTTTCAGTGGTGCTATCCGTAGTTGAAGAAGAAGAGCTTTCAGTGCTAATATCCGCAGTGGAAGAAGAAAGGTTTTCACTGGTGCTATCCGTGCTGGAAGAAGAGGAGCTTTCAGTGGTACTATCCGTAGTCGAAGAAGAAGAGCTTTCAGTGGTTATATCCGCAGTGGAAGAAGAGGAGCTTTCAGTGGTTATATCCGTAGTCGAAGAAGAGGAGCTTTCAGTGGTACTATCCGTAGTCGAAGAAGAAGAGCTTTCAGTGCTGCTATCTGTAGCTGCGGAAGAAGAGGTAGAGCTTTCTATGGTGCTATCGCCTTCTGTTGACTCTGTAAATAGTGAAACGATGTGTCACCACAGTGTTTTGGTAATGCTTTAATGTGTTTACCATTGGGAGTGGTTATAGCTGACTCTGTTGTTGTTATGGGTGGTGTTGGATTTGGTGGTGCGGGCTTCCAAAGCGCGCCAAAGATATTGAATATAATTGGCTTGTACATGCTAATGTTTTGATTGATGTTGAACACATTTTGGGGGTTACCTGTAGCAGATGAATCTGCTCTAAGTGAACCCACCGCATGTGGTTGCCTATCAAGCACACACTTTTGCTGTGATCCACTAAACAAATAGCCCTCATCGCAAGTGTTTCTCAACTTGCCTAGGAGTCCTAAACATAGGTAATACGATTGAGGATGCTCCGAATCGACGGCTTTATAACCAAACTGCTGATTGGTGCAGATATCCAGGCCATGGCAAAAGACAACAGTCAATAGACCAAGCCAAAGTAAGTTAACTAAATAAAGTTATTGGAATTTGTTTAAGAAGAATTGTAATATTAGATCAACTTACCCACTTGCATTGTGGTTGCTCTTTGGCTAGTTGAAGGCAACACTTTTAGTTTTTATAGCACACATTGAAAACAATTAACTGAAAGCCTGAAAGAAACTCAAGTGCAACAGATAACAACATTTTATGACAGAGAAATTCTTTTAGACAAATGAACAATGCATAACAAAGAGAAGGCTGTAAGTTGGAAAGTTATTACAACTTTCCAGACAGTAGTATGTTAACTTATTTGCTTTTAATGTAACAACATTTTCATAACCGTAAGGAGTGTAAATTCTTATGAAATGTAGGCGTGGCAGGGGGCCGTTGTAAGATATAGATAAAGTCGTGTATCTCTTTCTCTCGGTTGTGTAAATGAATTTTAAATTGAAAAATGCTGTGTTGTAAGAAAAGCTGAATTCTTTTTGAAAATATCGCAATTAAATTGCATTTATAATTAGTTCTACATATATAGCTTCAAATAAATTTAAATAAATGTATTTCTTAAACAAAAACTTTCTTTTAAATTCAATTAACTTAAATATACAATAAAATCAAATGGCAATCATATATAATAGCTTCTTTAAATTACATATTTAAGCTTTAACAGAATTACTGGCACCAGCGTGTTTCATTTTATTTGCATTTTCAACAATGTATAAAGAACTTTATCGCAGTTCACATCAGATCGCAGCAGGTTATCATTCGTTGTTGTTGTTGTTTTTTTTTTGTTTTCCATTTAAAATAGTTAAATTAATTTAAATATCATGCTGTGTGCATATATAAACTCATAACATTTTTATACTTTTATAAATGCATCATTACAACAACATTTTATTGGCAATCAAACAATGGGCTCAAAGCTGACCACTTGACGTGGGCTGAGCTGAGCTGAGCTGAGTTAAGCTGAGCCCGGCTAACCATATAAACCATATACATTACTGATTTATGACACACCGAGTCGATTCATTAAACCAACAAAAAAAAAAAAAAACAAAAAGCAAAAAAAAAACTCGAGATTCTTTGGGGAAAACATTGATTTTATTTGATTTTAATAGCGCCGCGTGGCTCTGGGTTCAACTATAAATCGGTTATAAAAACTTACAACTGAGAGTTTGGACAAAAAGAACCGCTAACGCCATCATCATCATCGTCATCATCTACGGCCATCAGGCAGGCAAAAGCATAAGCCTCAGTTGACTGAGTACCGGTTAAAGTTTAAAGTCTCTTGGCTCATAAATTTGTACAATTAAAAATGATGCTGAGTTTTTACAGTTCATATCAGAAAGTACGGGGCAAGGAAAATTTATGTATTGGGCGCCGTCGTCGGCAAAAATAAATCAAAAATTTGAAAAAAATACTAAAAAAAAAATCAAAATTAAATGCTTTTCCTTTTGGGCCCTGTTTGACCATAAACCTTGTTAGCTGGGGTCGCACCTTCGGCTGGGCAGCTCATAAAAATGCAAGTGTTAGACAGCCGAAGCTTGGCTCAACTCAACTCAACTCAACTCAGCTCAGCTCAACTCGACTCGACTCGACTTGTCTCTCTCTGTTCCTTATCTCCCCCGTTGATATTTATATTTTCATTTTGTATAATAAATCAAAACACTATGGAAATTTATTTGGTAATTTTAATTAGGGAATACAGCCACGCCCTTCTCCCACACACCGTTAGAAATGCCTGTGACAAGTTCGTAATAAAATAATTAGACCGCACGCAGCGTTGAGCAATCTGAACTGAACAAAATGCAGCAACGCTAAGCCTATTAAATCGTGACATTCCACATGGCTCAATCGTAAATCATATCATTGGAGTAGTACATAGTACCGCCCTGTAACCCCCAAAAACGGCCATAGATCAATGTGACTCGATAGTTTCGTTTGCTTGAGTTTCAGTGTTCGATTTTTAACGATCCAAACGACGTGAGCCGCATTTGTATGCACTCGGCGTTGTTGCAGTTGATGTGGCTGTTAGAATCATGCATAATAGTGCCCGAGTCTAGGGCATATTAGTTTCCTGAGGCTGTTTGTAACCGTTGTGTGTGTGTGGGTTGAGTGCTAGTTATAGTTTTGAAGCAGTGAAATAGTTGACCAACATAACTTGGAATTACTTTGCTGTTGAGTTCTCAACTTACTGTATACCCTACACTTAACAGTTGGTAGCTACGAGCGAGGGTAGGGCATATTAGTTGCCTAAGAGCGTTGGTAACATTTGTGTTTTGAGTTTTGCTCTTGTTTTGAAGACAGTTTATAAAGGTTGAGTCTTTTCGACTCACTGTATACGCTACATTTTATATTTAAGCGTTGGTAACTTCCCATGAAATTCTCTCTCTTTCTTTGTCATTTCATTGTAGCTTCTCTCTCAGCTTCTACTCAATTGACAGATAGGGCATATTACTTTTGAAGAAGCGTTTGTTAATGCTGCAAATAGTGTATTGATTGGCTTCAAAGAATACTTTAATGAGTAGTATACTGATCTTGGTCTGAATCGCTCTCCTCCTCTGTCTCCTTGCATTATTTCTTCGTACTCAACTGCTTTCCCAATTCACATTCTGTACTTGTTAGGGCTACGGTCTCTCCAAGTATCTAATAATCTGACAATCCCGGGACTGTCTCTGTCTGACTCTCACGCACTTATCCCCCAAAGCATCTTGCATGCCCAATTTCAAGTGTCACATCGCTGACATTGTTGGCTGATGGCCAATGCCGACCACTTGACAGCTAACAACCGCACGATAAATCGATTGAATATTAACCCCTTTCCCCCTCTCTCTCTCTCACTCTTTGCCTTTGGAACAATACCAGACAACAGAAGTGTGGAGGATTAATTTTTGGAGGGAAAATGCATAAATAAACATGAAGCGCATTAAGATCAAATTACGTGATAACCGAGCAAATGTTGATACGCTAGGCGATAGGGTAACCAGCAAAGGCGTGTCTTCCAATCGGAATGTGGTGGCAATGTTGTCAATGGCAACAAGTGTGGGAGCAGGGGGAGCAGGAGGAGGATCGTCTGGGGCATACAAATTGAATGCGTAGGAACAGATCAACACCCGAAAAAAATAAAGAATGCGACGTGCAGTGAAAAACGATTATTAATAATGTTCTGAATGTAACAAGGGGGAAAGGAGGGTGCAGTTGAGTGGTAGAGAGAGAGGGGAAATGGAATATAGAAAGAGAGAGAGGGAGAGGGAGAGAGATTGGCAGAGAGATCAAGAGGCCAAATATGAGCGCAGGCAATGAAAAATAACGAGCTAAGCTAAAATATAACTAAACATAAAATCGAAATGGCAAACCGTTAATAAAAATGCAGCAGCAACAACAACGACAACAACAACAGTAACAGCAACAGCAATAGGACGGTTTGCCGTTGTGTTGTCGACACCAGCAACATATGGCCATGGATATGTGAAAATGTTGTGCGATTGAAATCAAACGCCCACTGAAAGTCGAGCTGTAGCTTCAACTGCAACTGCAATTGCAACAGCCACAGCCACAGCAACAGCAACAACAACAGCAACAGCAACTGCTGCTTGGGCAGTGGTCATGGTCATGGTTAGTCTCTCTTGGCCGCTGCAATTTGCATAAACCCTGGCAAACGTGGCCAACTGACAATTGACAACAAGCTGCAACAGCAGCAGCAACAGCATCAGCAGCAGCAGCAGCAGCAGCAACTGTTGCCTGCGCATGCGCAGCGAAATTGTCAATTCGGCAACATGTTGTGGCAAACAGAGTGTGGTGCATTGGTCAAGTGCAGAAACAGGTTGCCACGCGGTGGCAGCCACTTCCTTGTGACTGTTTGCCAGTTGTGGCTGTGTTAGATTTTCAAGTGCAGATTGCTGTCGTGGCTGTCTTACTGTGCGACGTTGAAATTTGTTGCAGTCAGCAATCACACACACACAACTCACACACAACGCACACACACACACAGAGACTGAAAACTGTCGCACACAAAAAACGTTCTGGGTTTGGGGTAATTGTTGCCAACGCCAACGTGCCATGTCTTGGCAACATGTTGCTGCCGCAGCTGCTGTTGCTGTTGTTGCTGCTGCTGTTGCTGCTGTTTGTTTTGTCGATTGTTTGATAGTCAGAGACTGATGATGACCATCAGAATGATGCATTTGTACACCCATGAGTTTTGACGTGAAATCTGCAGTCGTCGGCTGTCCACCACTTTGGCATAAATTTTCGTATTTGTGGGAAACCCAACAGCAACAGCAACAGCTACAGCAGCAACTGCTCAACGCCAGCGCCAAGATTAATGCGCAACTCAATTGAATACCAGACTCCTGGCAATTCTATGCCGGAAGCGATGATCTTGTTAATTTGATAGTCTTGTTGGCAATGTTGCCACAGCGCCTGTTGCAGCAATATATCATCATTAGAAATTTGTGAGCTTTCAACGCATTCGAACATGTACTTCATAATTGCAAAATGCTATGCGCTCAACTTTCCTCCCTCTCTGTGTCCCTCTCTCTCTCTCTTGCTGACTCTGTGGCACGCCCACTCGTAACTCTAGTGCCCCACATTGTCGTTGCACCTGTGGGTATGTGTGTGTGTGCATGCTGCAAGTTACAGTTAGCTCATGTCCACACGACCAACCCAATCTCTCCTTGGTTTTGGCCTAGTCGTGGCCTGGCAATTAACACTAAAGCAGCAACAAATCAATTTGGCGCGCTGTTGCTGCTTGCTCTGAAGCTGTTTCCGCAACATGTTGCAGGAAGATGCGTACCAAATCGATTTGAATGCGGTGTGCCAATGCGCATTGTCGACAGCGGAGGCATGCCCCCTTATATGTTGATGCATTGCCCCCCACACACACACACACGCACACACACACATGAAAAGTCCTAAACAACAACAACAAAATACTTTCAAGAACGGCAATAGCAACTGTTGCTGTTGTGGCTGATGTGGCTGCTGTTGCTGCTGCAATAATTGCTCCACTTGAAGCAGCAACAAATCGTCAGGCTTAAGCTGCGGAATGTTCCCTCTCCGTGGCGAACGCCTTGTGCATACGAAATGAGACAGCAATCGGAGACGGACATGGAGCTAGAGCTGGAGCTGGGACTGAAGCTGCTGCTGGACCAGGAGACGGACGACTTGAATGAAGAGGTTTTCCGTTGCCATTTGGCTAGCAATTCTTTTTCTTTCTTTTTCCTTTTGCTGTCTTCTGTCTTTGCTTTTTTCTTTTTTTGTTTTGTTGCTTGCTTTGCGTTCATTTCCATGCTCAATTTTCCAATGTTTCCTGTGCCCAGCTAACAGCAAGAGCAACAACATCGACGACAGCAACAAAGCAGACGCCGGAATGCGTTGAGGCTGCACAAGCTGCAAACAATTGTGATTATCGAACGTGGCTGTAGCTCCTTTTAATACACTAACTAAAAGTAATTTGACTAAGTAATGGTGTATGTGCAGTAGAAGTAGAAGAAGAAGAAGTAGAAGTAGAAGTAGAAGTAGAAGTAGAAGTAGAAGTAGAAGTAGAAGTTGAAGTTGAAGTTGAAGTTGAAGTTGAAGTTGAAGTTGAAGTTGAAGTAGAAGTAGAAGTTGAAGTTGAAGTTGAAGTAGAAGTAGAAGTAGAAGTAGAAGTAGAAGTAGAAGTAGAAGTAGAAGTAGAAGTAGAAGTAGAAGTAGAAGTAGAAGTAGAAGTAGAAGTAGAAGTAGAAGTAGAAGTAGAAGTAGAAGTAGAAGTAGAAGTAGAAGTAGAAGTGAAGTGAAGTAGAAGTAGAAGCAGAAGTAGAAGTAGAAGTAGAAGTAGAAGTAGAAGCAGAAGCAGAAGCAGAAGCAGAAGCAGAAGTAGAGTAGAAGCAGAAGTAGAAGCAGAAGTAGAAGTAGAAGTAGAAGTAGAAGTGAAGTGAAGTAGAAGCAGAAGTAGAAGTAGAAGTAGAAGCAGAAGCAGAAGCAGAAGTAGAAGTGGAAGCAGAAGTAGAAGTGGAAGCAGAAGCAGAAGCAGAAGTAGAAGTAGAAGTAGAAGTAGAAGTAGAAGTAGAAGTAGAAGTAGAAGTAGAAGTAGAAGTAGAAGTAGAAGTAGAAGTAGAAGTAGAAGTAGAAGTAGAAGTAGAAGTAGAAGTAGAAGTAGAAGTAAAAGTAAAAGTAAAAGTAGAAGTAGTAATCCCTAATACCCATTGATTATTACACGTAAGGGTATCTAAGTTGTGCTTTCTGGATTTGGCTTGGTTCTAGCTTGTTGCTTTAGAGGATCGCCTGGTACGCCGGTGGCAGTTGGGGCAGTTCAAGCAGTCGATGCTTAGGATAGCAATCGTATTTGTGTTGCTCTCAACTTGGGCTGGTCTATGTTGTTATTGTTGTTGTTGATGTTGCTATTGTTGTTGTTTGTGTGGGGCATCGCACCAATATAAATTGCAGATTTCTAACGCAATTTTCATAGCTGCATCCTCGCAGCGTCTTTGACATTGCCATTGTTGTTGCGGCAGCTGTTGTAGTTGTAGTTGTTGTTGTTGTTGTTGCTATTGTTATTGTTGTTGCTATTGCTATTGCTATTGTTGTTGCTGTTGTTATTGCTCTTGCTGTTGTGTGCAATTGACGCTGACTTGTTGCAAATTTCCAACATTTTTACTCAATTGAATATCTGCGCGTTTCTCCTCGAGTTCACAATAATTTTTAGTTATGATAATTTTCAGTTACTGCCACAACAATTGCAGATGCCAGCCTATCGCAGATCTAACCCACTTTTTCCGTTAAGGAACCAACTGGAAATCAACTGCGAATACTGTGAGAACTGTAAGCCAAACTGGTTGGCAGTGTGACAGACTCATATATGGTTATATTTTTATGGCTAGTCTTGGATCCAAAAGATCTTCTAGTTGTCATTAACTTGAGAGTGTTTGATGGTCTTAAAGTTCTTTCAGAAGTCTACTAGTTTTCCTACTCATTGCTCTCTTCTTCTTTTAAATTCAATTTATCATATAATTCTCCACCATTTGTCGCCTTTCTTAGAAAGTATCTTCAGTCAATCCGTTGAGCTTAAAGATATCTCTGTTTTATCATTATTTCTTATATGAAAACTAAGTCTTAATTCTCTTAAATTAAAGCTAACAAAAAAATAACATATTTTTAGTAATTATACATAGCTTTAATCTTAATTTAACTTCTACTTTTATTCTTAACATTTCCCTCTATTAAGCGCCTTTCTTAGGAAGCATTTCCATCTCTTTATGCTGAAGTTTGCCAAGCAAATTCCTTTTCACATGTTTTCCCATAACTGTCAAACATATTATCATAACTTATAACTATGCATAACTGTTGTGATTCTTGCCAGGACACCAAGTAACCACATAATTTAGCAAATTTGCAATACGTGCATGTCTTGCATAACATTTCCTTCATCAGGGCTGTGTTTGAGATACAGTAACTCAAAGTAACTCAAGATATATCTATATATACTATATATATGTGTGTGTACAGAGTGAGGCACACGCCCACGATAATATTAATTGGCCATTTGCTATGCAAAGCGCAGGCGATGCAATAAGAGGCCGCAAGACAGGCGACAAGACACAATGACAAAATGCGGCAACAACAGCAACAACAGCAACAGCAACAACAATTGCTATTGCCATTGCAATTGCAACAACAATATTCAATAAATGGCAATTGCCATTCGTTGTTTCGCATTGTTTGACTCTTGGGTTCTGTCTCTCCTCTCTTCCTCCCTTCCTATTTGCCTCTGACTCTGACTCTATGGATCCTGCTTTGCGTCTGTGTCTCGTTCTCGGTTTCAAGACTCGTGCCCGGCAAGCAAAGTTGTCGCTGAATTGCAAACAATATTTGACGGCGTCTGACAGCAACTGTCATTTTATTAAATATGGTCTTTTTTTCCTTCTTGATTTACCGAACGACCGCCCACTCAAATAGCCCCCCTCCACCACCCTCTCCATCGGCTCTCCTGCCTTATTCCATTACCAGACTTTTTATCAGCGCTCAAATCCCGTTGTCGTTGTCAGCGTTAACAAGTTATGCGACGCGGCGCAGCGATTAACAACGGAGGAGGTGGAGAAGGGTGTTGCATTCAACGGTAGCCAGCAGCTGGCAACAGGTGTTTCGCTCTCTCCCCCTCCCTCTCCCTGTCCCTCTCCCTCTCTCGCTCTATCATTCTTAGCCTGCTGTGGGTTGCGTCACGTAGCAGCAACGTCAGGAGCAGCTGGTAATTGAGGTGGCAACTGAGCTGAACAACGGTATTACCTTTTGATATTCAAGCATTGCGCTTGGCGATTATTATAAAGATGCCCACTTCCTCCCCCTTCTACCACACTCGCTTCCTCTTCTCACCTTCTTTTCACAGCTCTCGCCACTTAGCTGTTGTGGGAGCTGTTAAGGCTGGTTAGATGAAAAGTGGTAAAGACAGGCTAATATGTTGCAGTTGCTGTCAGCTTTCAACGGGCATTTGTGTGGAACAAGTGTCTGATTAGACACAACCCACGCAACGTTAGCTGTGATTTGTGATTAAGACAGTAAACAGATGCATTTCTGGTTTGATTCTAAATAGAATGCAGTTAGATTACAACTTACTACTAAGAGTATTTCAAATGGATAACTGATAAGCTCTAAAACGCTTAAATTCAGCTGGAGAATGAATTAATGTCAAACAGATGAGCTTTGCTGAATTCTGATTGAATCTCTTTGATGGATTCCAAATAATATTCAGAAGAATGACAGATTAATTACAGGTTAATATCATATAAACTTCCAGGTTAAAGTTATTGATTTCAGATCGATATCAGAATTTGTCAGCAAGTTTCTTCAATATTAAAGCTATAAGAAGACCCAAATGAATTTAAGTCTTTAAATATGAATATCAATTCTAGAATTGCCGATGACTTTTGATTTCTATGAGAATTAAGGAATTATTATAAATTGATTGCAGTTGCAAATCGAAAGAATATCAATTGTGTTCCACAAAGTTGTTAGATAGTTTCGCAATGATATAAATTGTTTGCCAAGAAGTAGCTTAGCTATTTCTCAAGACTTTCAAACTAGTTAAGTTCTAATTTCTGCTTAAAATTTACCAAGTTTCTGTTAGAAACTCATGCATTGATTCATTCACATTTAAGCCAAGTTAACTTACTATCAAATGCACAATTTATGCTTCATTTTTTGTGGTATTCAATAACCCGTCAAGGAACGAACGCGACGATGGCTTTATGCAGGCAATCAGTGCTAAGTACATTGAAGTGTTGCTTGGCTGTGTTGGTGACACTATTCAAGGCCTAACAATGCGGCATTTGCTGCATTTGTTGCATGCCCCAGCGCTTGCACTAATTGCGCTAATAATGGGGATTACCTGCAACCAGAAAACCTAAAAACCAAACCCGGCCAAAAGCAAAGATGCGAGGGCAAAAGACGAGAACGACAACGACAACGACAACAACGCCAACGCAGTAATGGCCGCCTTTGTGGTGCAGTGCTAACGATGACAACGCCGTCTTTGCCCCACAGCAGCACTGCATAAACACACAGCCACCGCAACCATTGCAACCATTGCAACCACTCACCCACTGCCCCATGTTGATTGCGTGGACAACGGCGGCTGCGATGTGCGTTTATTGTAATTTCATTAAATGGCAAAAATTGTGCACAGAAATAGTCAAACCACTCGCTGTGGTGCAGAGCCACAGCTAGCGCAGCACAGCACAGCACAGTGGTGCGCAATTAGAGCTCAAAATTATTATAGCAACGAGTAGATCTTGCTCACTTGGTAGCTCCCCTACCTCCCTCACCCATCCAACTCTTTAAATGGGTTACAATTTATGAGTGGCAAACGCGCTGTGGCTGCAACTGTGTGTGGTTGTGTGTGGTTGTGTGTGTGGGCGCTGAATTGTGTGTGGGCGTTTGTGGCTACTGCTGTTGTGTTGTTGGCTGGCAGCCACACCCGCTTTTAGCCACCAGGTGACACTGGCCACTGGTTGAGTGAAAGTGCCGTGTCGAATCTTTAATGCGACCGATCTTTTGGTCAATTTTGTGGTCAACACTTTGACAAGCGTCTGCGCAATTTATCAATTTATCAACCGCAATTTTACTATATCCCCCCTAACCCCCTACCACCTCTGTGCACCACACTGCTGCTTGCCGCTATCATCATAACAAATTAAAGTGCAATTTATTTTCAATTAGCAATTTGCGTGTCCAAAAAAAAAGTTCAAGTCCAAAATGGCAGCGCCGCAAGCCCTTCAAACTGCGACTTCTCTGCTCTCCTCGCCTCGCTGCGTCATTTTTGATGCAGTGACAAACTAATGTCATTTTCCTACCCCCCCCTTAACTCTCTTGCCCAGGACTTGTTGCAGCCCCAGCTGTCGGCCCATGTAATGCTAAAGTTGCATGCAAATTGCGCAAAAACCGCAGCAAATTCATTAAAACAATTAGGGGCGGACGCAGCTGTTGCACGAACACACGCCTCTGAGAGCCTACAACGCAGCGCTGGTTCCACTGTGCACACTGTCCACACTTTGCGCACTCAGTGGGCTGTCACAACTATAACTGCACTTCAATTAATTGGCATAACTACCCTATCCAAGTTGTTAACTTCCCTCAAAGGGGTTGTCCTCCAACCGCTCACAACTTGACTCTGCGAGATTGCACTTCCTCATGCAAAGTATGTGAAAGACTGCAAAGAAGAAGAAGAAGCAGAAGAAACAGCAGCAGCAACAACAGCTGAAGCATAGCATGCAGACAGTGGGAATAACTTATTAAGTTGGTTGACTGTTGATTGGCTGGGAAACTAGCTGAGTGCAGCGAATGAAGTGCAATCATCACAATCATCACCAGACATATGAAGGGCGGAGCTTCTACAACTCATAAATGATGAAGTTTAGTTAACAATGTTGAGAAATCTTTGAAGAAACAACTGATCATATAAGTCCTCTGGTTGTTTCCTCATTTGCATTGTTATTCAGATAGTTAGAAACTCTTAGAGTCTATTAAGTTATAGAACTAGTTTTAATCAATTGTTATAAGCATTGAAAAGTAAAAGTTATTGATTCGATTAATTTCTAGCTATATTTTCTTACAGTTTTGGAATAGTAATTAATTGTAGATTATAAATATTTCTGATGATTTTAATTGAGACATATTTTACTATGTTAATATACCCTGTAGAGCAATATATTAAATCTCTGCAAATATATGTAGCAGGCATCTGTATCAACAGCCGAGTCGATTTAGGCAGGTCCATCTTTCCGTCCGTCCGTCTTTCTGTCCCTCCGTCCGTCTTTCTGTCCCTCCGTCCGTCTTTCTGTCCCTCCGTCCGTCCGTCCGTCCGTCCGGCCGTCTCTCTGTTCGTTTGTCTGTCCGTCTGCCGAAACTCGTTGATCTCAGCAACTATGAGAGCTTCAGACACCGCTAAGCTTATTTCAAGTTGTGGATACATTTTATATGACTATAAAATATATTTAAAATATATAAATTAGGAAAATAACTTATTAGTTTATATATATATTCACATTCCAACAAGTTTTTAAAATTCCACAGATTTTTCACACTTGCAAATGTTGCAACTTCTACTTCAACATGATAAAAGTCACAAATTTTGGTTTACAACTTCGCATTAGGATTGGGTTTTTGGCATATTGCTGATAACTGAAAGAAACTATTGATAGCTGAGTTTTATGGTTTGATTAGGCAAGAGATTTTAAGTGTGCACATTCGCATGAACTATGGACAAAGCAGGATGCGAGGGGATGGAGGTTGAGAATTTGATGTCTTTGGGTCGCTTTGCCGCAATGCATTCAATAAACGTCAAGGCGTCTAGTTTATGTGACTATTAAAGAGCCGCAGAGTGGTGCAGATGATGGGACTGGTGGTGGTGCTGTTGGTGCTGCTGCAATGGCAGATAATCCCAGTCAGATGACTTAATGACAATGCCTGACCACATTGATGGCGATGGCGATGGTTGGGATAAGAACGCGTGCGAAAAATCAACAACAAAGTTAAAGAAAAGAAGAACAGAAAGATAGTTGGCTGGGTTTGTTACGGTTTCAGTTTGGTACGAGTTGCTCGACGGGGAGTTGTAAAATGCTGCAATTAAAAGGCAGAAAAGAGTAGCTGGGGCAACAACAAAGCGCACAAGTTGCAGAAGCGCCGCTTGCCAGTTGCCAGTTGCCAGTTACCAGTTGCCGCTTGCCGGTTGAAATGTTAACAAAAAAGGCAGCCACAGCTGTCAATTATTTCGAGTACTTTTCACCAACGCCTCACGCAGCGCAGCGGCCTGAGCACCGCAGACAGAAGACCGGAGACAGCAGAACGACGACCGACGACCGACGACCGACGACTGAAAGGCAGAAGACAGAAGACAGGCGATTGCAGCATTCATTTGACAGCAACTCACAACAACAACAACAACAACAAGAACAACAACCTAGAGGGAAAAAAGCATTAAAAACGTACCGAAAACCTGCCACAGCATCAGCATCAGCAGTCGAGGTAAACATAAATATTGGCAACATACTCGCATGTTGCCCCAAACTGTCAAATTATTTCGATTCATGAATATTAACGCCCATCTGCCAAATGGGGCAAGGGCATGGCCAAGGGGCAAGCAGCGGGGCCAGCTGGGGCAGCTTGGGAATACAGAATGCGCGACTTTTAGCTTCATCGGCAGCTTCGACTACGACTGCGACTCCAAGCAAGGATCGTTGTTGTTGTTGTTCATGTTGTTGTTGTTGTTGCTGCTGTCCGCGTAATTGACAGCCGCACTTCTTTCTCTTCTCGTTGCACTTTTTGCCACACCATACGCGTGTGTGTGTGTGTGTGGTTTGTTCTGCTCTTTACCGAATTTATCAATTAATTAAAATTCGTGCATTTTATATGAAAATGAAAAAAATGAATATATGTACATATATATATTCATGGCAGGACATTCTCCTCTTCTTATTGTTGTTTTTATTGTTGCTGCTGCACTCGTAAATGACATTTTATTGCCGCACTCCTCTCTGCCCCCCTCTCTCTCACTCTCTCTCACACACACTCTTGCTCCTCTCTGTCGCTGCCATCGACGTCACACAAATTATGCAATTTTTTCGCCACAATTTTAACTCGTTTTCGGTGTTGCTAATAAACCGCATGCCAATTTGAATACCCTGCAATTGTTGAATATTTGCAGTGGGGTAGTTATAGCGTTAAGATCAAACTGCAGTCTATTCTCTTGATATGCTGAAAAATGCATAAATCAATTTTTTGTTAATTAAGTGAGATCAATTTCTATTTTATTTATATGCAACAAATTAAACTACCTTTGCTACAGGGTAGCTGGCTAGTCTAGCTTTCGCCTCATGCACATTTAAACTCATTTCTTTTCATTTTTCTGTTTGTTCTTTTGCTGCCTGTCGCTTTATATGGCCAACTGTCAAGCGAATGCGGTTATTGAACTTTATCGAAGTTATTAAATGGCCCACATCTTGTAATTGTCACTGAGGGAGTTATATAATTGTCCTGCAGTTCGCATAGTGCGGTCATAAAGTGATATAAGATTATATGATCTTAATTATTGTGAGAATTGCAAAAGAAAATTACGCACGACAACAAAGAAACTGCAGATGGCAACTTTCAACGATTTTATAGTTAAAATTTTAATCAACTTTTGTTATTTTAAAGAAAAGAAATAGAGAGATAGTAGATGTCTTTGTTAGTTAGTATAAGTATTAGTAGTTATATGTAGTGAAGGATTTTCAGGTGTGGCTGGAGAAAATGAAGAAGAATCCTTAATGATAATTAGAAATAAATGGAATAATGTTAAGAAACAAATATATTAAAAAATAAATAAAATTGTGGTAATAATAAAATATTTAATAATAATAATAATAATGTAAAATAATATAATACAATAATATTAACTTAATAAAAATAATATAACAAGAAATAAATGAAATTGTATAATTAAGAAATAATAATGCTAAAAAATAAATATTTATGTAAAGAATATTGTGGTAGTAATAAAATATATTATAAAATAATGTTAAATAATATAATATAATAATAATAATATATTAAATAAATAAATAAAAAATAAAATTATATTGTTAAGAAATAAAACTGTTAACAAGTAAATATTATAAAGACATTTGTGGTAATAATAAAATATATAAAATAATATAATAATAATTAAATATTGTATATTAAGAAATAAATATAATTATGCTAAGAATCTGAAGAAGAATTATAGAACATATTTATGTAAAAATATAAATAATATAAAATATATTATAATTATAATATACTATAAAATACTTATCTTTGTAAACAAATTTTGAATAATATCAACTCAGTTTACACAATATTTGTTACCAATAATGTGGAGAATTCTATAACTTGAACGCTTTGTTCTACAAGCTAGTGCCTTAAGTTGAATGCAAAACGTTTCTCAGCATTTTAGAAAGTGACAACTGCAACTTAAAATTGGAAAGTTCATTGACTTCATTGACAGGCAGCTCTTCGTGCTGCATGTGGCAAAGCAAGGAAACGAATGGAAGGGAAAGGGAGGAGCAGCAGGAGCAGCAGGAGCAGTTGTTACCAAACAAGGCATTGCCTAATTTTCCATGAGTTCATAAATCAATGTCAGGAGCAGGCGCATTGATTGTCTTCAATTTCGTAGCAGCGCGTTGTAACGTTGCAACTCGTTGCAACGTTTGTTGACCCAAAGCGAAAGCATGCGGCACCACCTAAGGATGCAACTGCAACCAAACACGAACGTCTACGTGTGGCAATTATGTTTGCTATGCCGCGGCATTGATGTTGCTCCAACCAAAAATCTCTGCTGACAGGCCAAAAGACCCAAAAGTACTGCAACGTTTGCAAAAGTAACAACTTGCAACTTGCAACGCGACGGGCATTAGACTCATTAGCATATTTGGCCATTTGCATTAACACCTTCGCTGGGATTATGTAATTTCGTTTTGGCCAGATACGGATTTGGCCCATGTCCATGTCCATGGCCATGTCGAAGCGTGACTCTGAGCGCCTTAAGGCTTTCCCAAACATTTATTGTCCTTGTCTAGGGAGAGCGACATATGCTGCTGCATGCCCCATAGTTAGCTGAATTATTACAACGCTCAACGTTGTTCGCCTGGCGATTTCGTGAGTGCATCTTATAATGCTATTAATTATTTGCATGTTGCACCTTAGAATGTCAGCGCTGCTCAGCTCTATGCGTACTCCCTGCCTGCCACAAGCAGCACTAGCATCCACACAGCTCGAAATTTATGCCGGCAACACGAAGAAATTGTAACAACATGGCAATTTATTCCAAGGAGCTGAAGCTGAAGCTGAAGCTGAAGCTGAAGATGAAGCTGAATCCGTTGCCGATGCTGTTGCCAACTCTTGATTATCTTTTATTGTCGAGCTACACAAATGAACCGGGAGCGGGAGGAGCTTTAAGTGCCCCAGTGACAAGTCCCTGTCCCAAGGTATTCGCCTGGGAGCTGCACATAACATTTTCTAGACTATTGCAACCGCCAGTTGCAAGCACCTTTTGGCCGGGGCCAAACGAAAGCTCTCAACTCTCGCATAGACAGCTTTGTCTGCGCTACATTCGAGTGAAGCGGGGAATTGTGTGTAAGGTTTCTGCCTGCCTGCCGCATATTTCCCGACTCTCATTACAATTGCATTGAGAATTCGAATCAGAATCAGTGTGTGTACAGCATGTTGCCTTTACATACGCGTACATACATATATTAACATGAATATGTAGCATCGTGTTAGCGAGTGTTTACTTTGCCAAATAGCTCAAAGTTTTCAATTTGGAAAAGTGCTTTAACTTTGCTAAATAATCTCAGTAACTAGTATATATAAGATTTGCTTTGGCTAAGCTTAATCGAAACAAATCTGTAGTTTGATAACTATATTAAGTTATTGCTGCAGCAACTCTGACATGTTGCATGCTTAGCTGACTGAAGCAGCCAAGTTGTGTAGCATTTTAATCATGTATGTTAAGCTGTTGCCTAAAGACAATTATAGTTGTGAATTCACAATGAATTTAAGAATTAATATAAAATATTTTACTAATAATACAATTTTTAATTGAGTTAACAAATTAAGCAAATTAACTTCGAATCATAAAATAAGTTAATGATGAGCAAATGTCCTTTATAAATTGACTTTAGATATAAAGTCTCTTCTTAAACAGCAGGAATAATATTTAAAAAAAAAACAGTGACCATATTTGCTAGCAAGTATTTAGAGTAACCATATTTATTTATAATCTAGAACGCCTCTTCTTAAATCTAAGTTATTTGATATTTATTTAAGAGACTAACTAAGAAATAGAGTGACTATTTATTTAAATATCAGGTTCAATGGCAAGTATTAAGAGTGACCATAAGATCTCTGTCTCTAAATATCAGAGATTATATTGAGTGACCATATTTGGCGTATATGTAAATATCACATTCGATAGCATGGTCTAAGAGTGACCATATTTAGCATTCATTTATATAAATAGCAAAATCAAAGACAGAAAAAACGATGCTCTAATTAATGACATTTCCTTTGTTCATAACGTGGTTTCTAAGCCAGATTTGAACTGCATTAGCTGCTGCAACGGTGCTTCCATGTTGATTAAATGAAAATACCAAAAGTGTGGGCAACAACAGCAACAACAACAACAACATTAGTGCCAAGCCAAAAACCAAAGCAGTGTGCATTCATCTTTGCCAATTTGCATTTCGCAGTTTGCCTTTTGCCGTTGCGGTTACAACCAGGGAACGACAGTAAAATTGCCTTATATGCCGCCCACCTCATGAGCCCCCCGCCACCACCACCACCATCAGCATTACCACCGCTAGCACCACAAGCACATACTAGCACCACAGTGAGACAGCATAGTAGACTCAGCGGGTATTTGGGTTGTCCCGTTCCTGGGGCACACTTTCCTAATTAGCTGTAGGCTGTCTGTTGGCGCGTCAAATTTGGGTTAACAACGGCAGCAACAGCAACGACAACAACAACAACAAACATTGTCAGGGCAACACGTTTGCTGGATGCACTTTGCCATCAAATTAATTAAGACCGAAGAATGTGCGATGTTGCCAGCGAAAGGTTCCATATAAAGTCGAAATAGTTGGCTAAGGAAATGCGAGTAGGCTTGTAGACTAATTAGTTGATTATGATGCAACTAATTGTGGACCACACACGCAGACACACACAGAGCATTTTGTGACGTCACAACAATTCGACCTGCAACATGTTGAACAACAACCATAAAGACCAACAACAACCACTTGAACCGCCGAAAAAGAAACATGTTGATTGCTCTATCCAAAAAATTAATTGGACCACACACGAAGTCGTCGAACCACCACCACGCAGAAGGAGCCAACAACCACTTGATGCTGGAAAGAGTTAGCGACGCAAAGAGAGCGAGACGCAAAATACAAGCGAAATGGCTGCAAGCAGCAGAGCAATAGAGAGAGAGAGAGAGAGAGAGAGAGAGTGACAGAGAGAGGGGTAGAGGGAGATAGACGTCACGTTGTGGTGCTGTGGGTGTCATATATATTTTAATGACCGCTGCGGGTCTCCACATCGATGGGTTCTTGATAACCACGACGACCAAATGAAATGGCAAAAAAATAAAGAGAAAAAGCAGAGAAGTAAAGGTAATAAACGGCAAGCCGAAGATTTGATGCTCTTGCTGAGCCGTGTATTCAATTAAGAGTGATCTTTGTATGATAGCTATATGATATAGTAGTTCGATTTGAACTAAATGTGATCAGAATGTATAAAACAATATTAGCTGGATAATCTTTGAGATTGATTGAGATATTTTATAAAACAAGGAAGTTTCTCTTGATTTTCGACTGATCGTTCCTATGGCAGCTATATGTTATAGTAAACCGATCCGGCTGCTTGCAGCATATATACTATTTGGAGTTAAAATAATAAGCTCTAGCTCATCAAGATAGCTACGAAGCCAAGAGACTAATAGTCTTAGAAACAGCAGGACATGCCTTGCTGATCAAGAATATATATGTACTATATAGTATAATGCGTTACATATTTCTCGACAAACTTGTAAAACTCTCGGCAAGAGTATGCAAAACAGTGCAAAAGCCCGAAAAGCGGCGCGAATGACTGCATAAATCCATGTGAAATGCAACCAAGTGACTTCCTGACTCCCTGACTCCCTGACTGACTGACTGACTCCCTGACTAACTGAGTCCCTCAGTTCAACTGGTCTATCTTAAAGATTTGCCTCGCCCATGTGCCTTGTGCCTTGTGCCGAGTGAGTGGCATGCAACGTGGCTGGCTTGCAACAGATCGCGTCGTTAGCCAGCAAATGCAAATGCAAATGAGTTTGCGCATATGTAGGTCTGCCGGGTGTCACTCTTAACCTTATTTTCAGTGCTCATAAATGGGAGCAAGCTCGCTGACAATGGGTGGCCAACGGCGGTGTAGTGTTGCCAACTTTTGCCAAAGGAAATCCTACTAAAAATTCCACAAATTTATTGAGAAATGTTCTACATTCTACATCATCATTAACTGTCTAGACTCTAGAGTTGTATTTCACTGTAAAGTGTCAATAAATCATTGATAGAGTTGTCAACTGCATTCAAAGCTAACAAAAGATTTGAAAGTGCAATAATAATGTAAATGTAACTTGAAATTATGATTATTTCTCTCTATTTGCCGTCTTAAGACTTATAACTCGCTATAAAAATCACAGAACTTGGCAACCCTATTAGCCTTAGCTCAATAGAAATTCGTTCTAAGAATAATAAACTATAGAGGAAAGTCTTAGATTAGATTTAGAAATACAGCATATAATTTCAGGATTGTCAATAAATTAATGATAGAGTTGTCAAATACACTCAAACATAATACAAATAATCGAAAGACTAATACAATGTTAAAGAAAGTTTAAAATTATAATGGATTTTCTTTAATAAGCAACTTGCAACAACTTGTTGTTCAGCAAATTGCAATGCTTGGCAACCCTGTTAATCACAGTTTTCAGAAAGTCGATCTAATAACACATTCATACAGTTTACAGTCGAGAAAGGACACACATTTTGTATAAATATTGAATGGGATTGTGAAAAATTAATGATAGAGTTGTCAACTGCACTCAAAATTAATAAGTCTAAAGGAAATATTAAAAAAATTGTTAAAGAAAAACTAAAATTAAAAGAATTGCTCTGTAATACGCAACTTGCAACAACTTGTTTGCTCGCTATGCTTGGCAACCCTGTTGGCATTAGCACAACCAGAGCTGTCACAGACCTAGCCTAATGCTGCCTGCCTAATTAAACAGTTTTTCTTCGTAGGCTTATTTATGGGTTTATTATGAAAAGAAAATCGCCTAGCAAAGTAACGTACATACGATGAATGCTGTATGCTGCAGCATGCCACAAATAGCCGGCGGTTGCATGCAACAAACAACAGTGTAGTGGCACGCATGTGCAGAAACATGTGTAAAGTTTATACAAATGTAAATAGAATGGGGCGCATCGATCGCAAGGATCGCATTGGAGCGGTGCCTCTATTGTTGACTTGTCCGAGTCGAGGCGAGTTGCCTTGTAACAGCAGACGCCCACTTTGGGAAGCGGTTACGCCCCCAAGCGGGCATAGACTTGACTCACAGTTGTGGCCAGCGTCTGTTGGCAGTTGGCAGTTGCACTCGCAGTTGCACTCGCAGTCGCAGTCGCATCGTAAACTCAGCACGTAAATTATGATCAGCCAACGGCGTTGAATATTAATTGCGGCGCATCGAAATGAACAAAAGGCAGCAGCAACATTCCACCTAGACTCCTATGCCACATATGCAACACAAGCAGCAGCAGCAACAGCAGCATCCACAGCAGCAGCAACAGCTCCATACTTGGTGGTCATGTGGACGCGCGCATCTGTAACGGTGCCTTTGATAAGCGTCGATAATTATTGAGCAGCCGTCGCTGTCTTTGGTCTTTTGGTCTCTTCTCTTCACTTCGCTTCTCCACTCCACACACTCTTTGCAGTTAGAGCTTTAATTAATTTCCAGGAAGCTTTGATCGCACCATGCATGGTCTGTAGCTTTCGTTTTCGCCATTGTCGCGGTCATCACTCAGCTGGAGTTGAAGTTTTTGAAAATCGCCTCTATCCTCTGTCAGTGTCAACACAGCAAGGACCCCCGTTGCTCCGTTTGCTGTCTTGCTGTTTGATGTATTGTCGCCAGTTTGAAGTAGCAACAACAGCAGCAGCAGCAGCAACAAACCAGACAAGGTGTGGTCCAAGTTGAGGTCCTTTAAGTGCTGTCATAGTTGTTTGCTTCTAACTTGAAATATTTGTGGCGAATGCGCTTCTTCACAGAGTGCCAATGAGAGAGAGCCAGCAAATGGTGGCAACAGCGGCCACATCAGCAGCAGCAAGTCTTTAAATTGTTGACTCAACAACAGCAGCAACAACTGCGTTGCGGCGACCTGGTTGTGGCCTGGCATTTTGTCCTGCGGCCACCAGAGCGGAGAATGCATGAAAAAAACCAAAAAAAAAAAAAAAAGAAATAAAAACGAAACCTGAAAATTGTTTGTGTATTTATCATGGCCGACAAAGCGGCGCAAATCTCTCAGCAGCACAATCACAAGGCTATCAAGAGAGCGCCAATAACAACAAGGCGAACAATAATAAAAATGCCAAGCACAGTTGTTCGCTTGTTGTTCGCTTGTTTGGCTTGAAACACAACCGAAACAAAACACGAGTCCACACAAATCTGTGAAAGAACCAAACAAAAAAAAAAAAAAAAAACAAAATAAAATAATCTACAAAAACAAAAAAACAAAACAAAAAGCCCGGAAGCTAGTTGGACAAAAAAAGTTGAGTTTATTGAATTCTTGCTTCGATCGGAGGCAACACAAAACAGTAAGCGAATAACGCTGTACAAATTTAGAATTGCGGCAATAATGTAACAATGTAACATACAGTAATTACTACAAGTCGGCACACAGTAAAACTGTAGCCTTAATTATCAAAAAAAAAAAAAGAAGCATTTTATTGGGTCTTTTATTGAGCAGTTGTAATATCTTGTTGCGGCAGCTATAAATAATGTTTTTAAAAGGATTCGACTGAAAGTTGTACGACATTAATGAGTTGAAAGAGGGCTGCATTCAGGGTTGCATTAAAAGTGTATCTATTGAGATATCAAAAGCAAACAGAATATGTAATAAAATGAATATTATTAATATTTTTATATACAACTTAAATTTACAATTAGTTTTAAAATCAATTAAGATATTGACATATCAAGCTATAAATTAATAATTTTATAAATAAATATATAACACTTTTTATATAAATTTCTTAATTGATTTGAATGGTAATATAATATATTTATTTAGATAATTTTTAATATTTTAAATTTGTTATTAAAATAAATGTTATTAAATGAAATTTCTATACAAGATATTTATTATTTATTTTGTGTAAAAATGTAAATTTATTTGAAAGTTTCTATTTAACAAATTTACTGTTTAATTTCTAATTTCATTAATTTAATTTTTAAATTTCAATTGATTTTACAGAGTTTCCATGTACGATATTTATTATTTATTTTGTTTAAAAATGTACATTTATTTTAGAAAGTTTCTATTGTAGATATCAAGTATATATTTTTTAAACATCTACATTTATTTAATATATTTATTTGTATTATTTATTAAATAGTCACCTACTGCTGGCAGTCACTGTATGTACACTATCTTAAATAACTCCACCTCGAGTAATTAGGCACGATTTTAAGAATAATTACCACCTGGTTGTCAGCGCCACATGTTCCATATTCCACGTACAAATTGCCGCCGTATTGTGTTGTTGCTGATTCGATTGTTAGTCGAGTTTTTTTTTTTTCTTTATTTTTACAAACGATATTCAAAACTGTGTATAGGACCCCCCCAAGCGGGTCATAAGCAAAATGCTCGTAGTTCGGAAGCGAATTAAGCGGCAAATAATAAATAATTTGAGCTCATAAAATGCAATAAAAAGCCGCTCATAGCGCTGCGATTTATTTCATAAGATAATTTCAAACTAATTTGGTAGCATTTAGTTGGAGAATTATCGGCCACCCCACGCTACACAGCGGGCAGCAATGCACCACCATACCGACACTGTGCACCACCAGAAACCACAGCTGAGTAATGGCATTGAAAACTGCATAAATTTTCTCAGCCATGCGGCACGCCCATTTCAAATCACTCAAACGACAACGGACAGTGTATAAAATATGCAGACATATGGCGAAAAATTGCAATAAAAAAAAAATTAGAATATATTAAGGCTGGTTGTAGAATGCCCTGAATAAAAAAGGAATAAAAAAGAGTTGGAAACTGAACGTGGAAGAACCAGAAGTTTTATAAAATTGGAAACTGTATTGATAGCATGCAAATTGATTGACGGAAATAGTTAAAATGCTCACAGATTGACTATTTGAATATATTTTAAAGATAGATCAAATCTATCTGTAAGTCTAACTATATTAAAACAGGTTGATGGATGGCATTTTTTATATAAAGGAAATGTAAAGTTAAAGAATTTAAGATATTTTTGATAGATGTATGATAAATAGATGATATATAGAAGATAGATAGATGATAGATGGATGATAGATGGATGATAGATGGATGATAGATGGATGATAGATGGATGATAGATGGATGATAGATGGATTAAAGATAGAAGATAGATAGATGATAGATAGAAGATAGATAGATGCTAGATGGATGATAGATAGATGATAGATGGATGATGGATAGAAGATAGATAGACGATAGATGATAGATAGAAGATAGATAGATGATGAATGGATGATAGTTAGATGATAGATGGATGATAGATAGATTATAGATAGAAGATGGATAGATGATAGATGGATGATAGATTGATGATAGATGGATGATAGATGGATGATAGATGGACGATAGATGGATGATAGATGGATGATAGATAGAAGATAGATGGATGATAGATGATAGATAGAAGATAGATAGATGATAGAAGGATGAAAGATGGATGATGGATAGAAGATAGATAGACGATAGATGATAGATAGAAGATAGATAGATGATAAATGGATGATAGATAGATGATAGATGGATGATAGATAGATGAGAGATAGAAGATGGATAGATGATAGATGGATGATAGATGGATGATAGATGGATGATAGGTGGATGATAGATAGATGATAGATAGATGATAGATATACGATAGATGGATGATAAATAGAAGATAGATAGATGATAGATAGAAGATAGATAGATGATAGATGGCTGATAGAAATATGATAGATGGATGATAGATAGAAGATAGATAGATGATAGATAGATGATAGGTAGATGATAGATAGATGATAAATGGATGACAGATAGATGATAGATAGATGATAGATGGATGATAAATGGATGATAGACGGATGATAGATAGATGATAGATATACGATAGATGGATGATAAATAGAAGATAGATAGATGATAGATAGAAGATAGATAGATGATAGATGGCTGATAGAAATATGATAGATGGATGATAGATAGAAGATAGATAGATGATAGATAGATGATAGGTAGATGATAGATAGATGATAAATGGATGACAGATAGATGATAGATAGAAGATAGATAGATGATAGATGGCTGATAGAAATATGATAGATGGATGATAGATAGATGATAGATAGATGATAGATAGAAGATAGATAGATGATAGATGGATGATAGATGGATGATAGATAGATGATAGATATACGATAGATGGATGATAGATGGATGATAGATAGATGATAGATATAAGATAGATGGATGATAGATGGATGATAGATAGATGATAGATAGAAGATAGATAGATGATAGATGGATTATAAATGGATGATAGATGGATGATAGATAGATGATAGATGTATGATAGATAGATGATAGATAGAAGATAGATAGATGATAGGTAGATGATAGATAGATGATAAATGGATGACAGATAGATGATAGATAGAAGATAGATAAACGATAGATTGATGATAGACAAATGATAGATAGAAGACAGATAGATGATATATAAAACCTTAATATAAGTAATTATTAGTAACTTGAGCTCTGAAAGTTGGTTGAGAGGACTAAGCAACTCTTTTCTATGATCAGGAAATATGTGTTATTTTTATTATCTATCTTTTAGATCTTATGTTTTTATATATATTATATTATATTTTATATTTATATATTATGTAAATCTGCAATAGTTTGTCCTCCTTTTTAGTTTTCTATTCATAATATTATCCCCAGTCTACACTGACATCCCTCCACACACTCTAATCAACCTGCACTTTAGTTATACGCCCATCTGTCAATCTCGTACATATTCAGTTATTCAAGAACTGTTTGCCTTATATAATTTGTTGTCCAAACAAATGACATACTGTTTGCTCTCATAAAAACTGTCAAATGTTGAGAACATTGACAACTGCTAACCACTGAAAGTATAGAAGAAATTCCCACATCAAATGCATATATAAAGTAAGTGCATTAGTCAAGTTAGTACAGTTCTAGTTGAAGTTTCATTGAGATTTAAGCAAAGATGAAATTTAAATATTTGGAAGAATCCACAACTGAAGAGTTTTTTCCCTCACGTTATGGCTATAAGTACTTGGAGAGGGGCATGAAGGTTGTAGGTTGGTTACCGCCAGCGAGGAACAGTTCCAATTATTGGATCTACAAGGTGTGGAGTGTGATAATCGTATTCATTGTAGTTATATATCTACCGATTGTATTCTTTGGAATGTTCTTGATCGACTTCGAGAGCTTTACACAAGGAGATTTTCTAACCACTGCTCAGGTGGCATTCAATGCCGCTAGTCTTATATGTAAGATCTTTTTGTTGGTGCCACATGTGAAATGTTTCCAGAAGGCTAAAGAACTGCTCGATGTGATTGACAAGCGCTGTGTGAGGCAAGAAGATCGCCAGCAAGTGCATCGATGTGTTATTCGCTGTAATTATACATATATGATCTATCAGTGTGTCTACTCTGCGTATACCACATTAACCTATCTTAGCTCAGCGATAACGGGCTCAACACCCTGGGGATTCTATTTGCCATTAGTGGATTCTCGTGATGGCATTCTTAGCTTTTGGGTGGCAGCAACACTTGAGTATATTATTGCCTCTGCTGCTGTTTTGTGTGATCAATTGATAGATCTTTTTCCTGTGATCTTTGGAATTCTTCTGCGCACCCATTTGAAGCTACTGATTCAACGTGTTGAGAGATTACGCACAGCGGAAGAAGAGACTGAGGAAGAGAGCCACACGGAGTTGGTCAACTGCATCAAGGATCACAAACTATTACTGCAGTGAGTAGTAAATAAATTAAAACTATTTAAAAGGGTTAAACTTTTCTTTTGCAGATTCAGTAACGTGTTTAGATCTGTCATATCGACCACAATTTTTACTCAGTTTTTGGTCATCGGCTTGGGTCTAGGTTTATCCATGCTGAATCTGTTGTTCTTCTCGACTCTCTGGACAGGCTTGGCAACTACTGCGTTTATTGCGGTGCTAATGATTGAAACATTTCCCTTCTGTTATATCTGCGAATTGATTGATGAAGATTGCAATATGCTTACATCAAGTATATTCCATTCAAATTGGGTTGATGCCAGCAAACGCTATAAAACGACGCTCGTCCATTTCTTGCATCAGTCTCAGCGGTCGATTAAATTTGTGGCCGGCGGCATATTTCCCATTTCCATGAAAACCAACATAGAAGTGAGTACAAGTCTAATTCTAAACATTATTATTATGCTTGATGATAACTGTTTTGCAGGTAGCCAAGTTTTCATTGACAGTGGTAACTGTTGCCAAACAAATGAACTTTGTGAAAATGAAACTGATGAAGGACTAAAACTTTGTTTAGAACAGAAGTTGTCTAGCTATTAGAGTTGCACTTTTTAAACTGTACAACTGCACAACTGTAGATTACTTGCAATGCTCTTGTAGAAATAGATGTTTAGAACTTTGCGAATTGACAAGAATCTGCAGACAATGCGCATGTGAAGCGATCCCTAAACACACATTCTTCTTCAATCTACGAGCTATTCTTTGACTCTTTCGAACAGAAGAATTGCTGTTGAGTGCTCTGTGCCGCTTGAATGACTCATGACAATGGCCTTTGCATTGATTTGCAATCAGAGATCCCAACGGGAATTGCTTGTGGAACGTTGAACTTTGTTCAGATGAGACACATTGCGTATACGCAGTGGCGGCCAATGGCAAGCAAAGATCTTAGACAGAACCTTTAGTAGAACAGGAAGTTGAATGTTAAGACGAACAAACTCTGATTTCGAGTTGCACTTACAGATACGAGATACATACACACCACACACACACACACACACACTATCGCATAAATCTATCTTTTAGATTTATGGCACAACTGAGCCACGTTAATAGGCAAATGAGAGAGAATGAGTGTGGTGAAAAGGCGCAGACTATGTGTCTGTATGTGTGTTAGCCAGATATAACTGTATGCTTGTTGCAGTCTAGGCCAACCTGTGGAAATGGTAATAAAACTTTTTATGCACATTTATGGACGTTTTTTATGCCTTTGCCTTGCGACGACGGTTGTCTTCAAAATGAATTATGAAATATTTGGCAATGGAATGAATCGGCCAATGAATATGGAGAGAGAAAAACTCTCCCGGCCATGGCATTAATCATGACCATGTCGGTAAAAGGACATGGCCAGAAAGCTGCGCTCGCTATCTGCGTATGGATAAATAAATAAATAACCGCAGCTAAAAAGCTGTAGACCAGACCCATAAAAATTGAGTTATTAAAATAGCCAGCTGCGACAGGTGCACAAGAGCGAGGAAGAGAGAGAGAGAGAGAGATAGAGAGAGAGAGAGAGAGAGAGTGAGAGAGAAAGAGAGGGAGAGAGTGCAAGCAATTTAAACTTTGTAATCAATGCTGTGTGGAGGTAGGAAATGCAGGTCAATTGCGGCCAGCTTCTGTTAACATATACATATTCGCATGTATTTTTATTTCAACTTACAAATGTTACCAATTTTCCAACACACAACAAAAGCGTGCCAAGTTGGCGCAATGATAACAATGGAAAATTACACTAGTTAACAAATTCAAAGCACAACTCTCAAGTTGAACAACTTTTTATAAAAAGGTTTGTTTTATGAAAATTACAAAATTTGCAAAACTTGCGAATTCAATAAACTTTTGGATATTTAGTTGAACAAGTTTTGTATAGATTTGCTGTTAAGTAGTGTAATTTAAGTGAACTGCAGCGAAGAGCGCGAGAATTCAACAGCAAAACAATTACAGCTGCCAGTTGAATGTTGGTCCAATTACGAATGTAGTACAACGGCAAGGCACTTGGCCTGGCCCAAAACGTCAGACCAGTCAGCCCGTCAGCCAGTCAGCCAGTCAGCCAGTGAGCCAGTCAGCCATAGAGGCGTCTTTCTGGCGTTCGCTCGCTTTGGCTGTCGAATATTTTCCGGCAAACGTCGAGAAAGCGCGATAACATTTTAACACACAACGCAAATTTCATGCGCACACCCAACCACACATATACACACACACACGCACACACACCCAGCACAGCCATGATAGAGTCAGACCAAAAATTGAAGCTGCTGAGTTCTCATGTGAAGGTTTTTTGTATTTTATCAACAGCAACAACGAGAGAAGCCACAGCAACAACAACAGCCACAGCAGCTAAAACTGATGCTGAAGCTGAAGCTGTTTCAGGCCAAGCACAATATGACCCTTGGGTCTGCATTGGGGGATAAGATAAATGAAATGAAGTTTCCGTACGTATGTATATGTATGTACTCACATGTATGTGCAGCGATAATGCCCTTAAGTGCTATAGTTGATAGCAATTGTGCAACTAAGTGAACTCTCTTCGTTTCTTTTCTTTTTTTTTTTTTTTGATCTTTTACTTTTCCAGCTAACCCTATCGAACATAACTGAATTGGCAAGCTAATCATATCCATGCCATAACTGTTGTCATCTCAAAACTCTGCCATATAAATAGAATCATGCATGCCACATGACCCAGCTGACCCATTTACCATTTACCATTTACCATTTACCATTTTACTGCGCCACAATGCCAATAAATTAGCATATAAGAACAGACAGGTAAGGAACGCAAACCAAACCATAAAAAAAATACAAAAAATACAACATAAATACGAAAAAAGAGAGTTGTGCAAATAAAAACATAAAAAGCAACGGCACAAACATAAAATCTGCACATGAAAGGATTTTTGGCACAAATGAAAACATAAACAAATACAATTTAAGAGTGTGCGACTGCAGAAAGGAAAACATTCTGCCAGAGATACAAGAGCAAACAGTTCTGAAATACTAGTTGCATAATATCCTTAAGGTAGAACACACTATGCTTTTCTATATTTACTGAGGCATATCCTTTTGGGTGTTCTATAATATTAATAAATAATAAATTATACTATTAATTTAATATCAATTGATAATCTGATAATTTCTTTTATTCGTCATCTATCAATTTTATTTTAATTTATTTTTATCATAATTATTTTACCTATGCTCTTAGAGCTTCAAATCGATGGATATATTTACTGAGCTATTTCCTGAACATTTATTGTAGTTCATTTAATTGTTTTATGTTACTCAATAATAATATTTTCCATTCTCACACATTTTCTTTTATATATCTATTACTTTATTCTTTTTTCATTTTTCTACTTTATTATAATTTATTAATATTATTATTATTATCAGCACTGTCTTATCTATGATTATAGAGTTTAGAATAGAATTTACAGACAATATAATTTCACTTTATATTATTTTACTCGACTTGTATTTTCTTTTCATCTAACATTATGTAATCCTCTGCTATTCCTTACTCTTCCCATCTCCCTACTTTGTGCTAAATATATTCTAAAAGTTAACTATTTAATTTTATAATTAATTCAATTCCATTCTATTTTTGTCATTCTATTTTGTCATTCCATTCAATTAAATTCTTTCTAATTATTTGTATCATCTTCACATAAGCATTTTCTTTCACTTTTCGTCGCTCAAAGCATTTTTATGCTCAGTTAAAATGCTTGCTTTGTTTTATGTTTTTTATTTTTATTTAGCTCTAGGGATTGAAAATGTAAAATATATTTAATTCGAAATATTCATGGTGTTGTCGCTTTGTGCTGCTTTTTTATGATGCATATACAATTTGGCAAAAAGGATTTGCTTGGCAAATATCCGCAATGCATGAATACAAAATACAAAAGATACAGGAATACATAACGAAAGTGCAGAGCATTCAAATGTAAACCGATTTATAGATACACTTATCATAATCAAATGATATGGATTATAGGATTAAAATATATATATAAATATATTTATGTATATATAGAGAATTACAAGCTGTCAGTTTTAATCGCATTCCACACATTGTGCCTGCACTTTGTAAGGGCATAAAAAGTGCACATTTCTTTTACACATGCAGCAAAATCAACTGAATATACAATCACACACACACAGACAGACACACACACACACACAGTATAGAGTAAAAAAAGTAAAAAAAAGAGACAATGTACAACAAAATTTACAAATAACTTAACAATTTGCTTTTGGCCCTGTTGACGTGGTGCCATGTGGGCCAAGGGTGAAGGGCGAGCGACCGAGTCATCACGACGATGATGATGACAACAACAGTAACAACAACAGCACAACAACAACAACATATAGCAGTGACTGCTGGTGAAAGTTAAGGCCAATCATTGCAGCCAATGCCAACAGAGTGACATCAACAACAACAATTGCTAACAGAGACATGAATTTCAATACGTATAAAGCACAAGTTAGTTGCGATTGGTAGCATATGTTTTATACATTGATGATCATCAATTTGCAACAACAGCTGCAGTGAAGAACTAAGAACTGAGTTCTTCTCTTGCCTCGACATTTGGCAATGCTAATTTCTGTGGACATTCACTGAAAGTATGATCAACCTGCCATATAAGGACAATGCTCTGTATGCCTAACTGTTAAATAAAGAAAGTTAACTGACATTCTGATCTTTTAGTTGATTTTAATACTTGTATCCTTTATCCTTTAATCTATCCTTTATTTCTCTCAATTTCTTTACATTTCTATGACAACAGTTTGGCTTAGCCCTGAGTTGTGCGTCAGCAAATCAACCCCAGAACTTGTTGTTAGCTTAGTTTGTTTACAGCGCCCATAAATAATACAGTTGAACTTTATTTTCATACCCTGTACTCTTGAGATTGGCTAAAACGGGTAGCTTAGGCTGGGTTAAGTTATATTATAATATAAGCAAGGTATTTTAAACCAATTAAATCACAAAGAATAATAATATTTAAATGATTTCCCAGTTAAGTGTCGTCTACTTCAATAATTTCAAGAGAAACCACAGAATTTGCATGGCACATATAAATTCTACAGGATATTCTCTCGTCTATCATCTGCATCTTTGAGAATTTTCTCATCCGCTCGTATCTCTCAATCCATCGCCCATTTTCGACTTGAACTCGTCATAAATTTTAATACACATTTTGGTTTGCAAATTGCTCAAAAGATGCATTTCTCGCGTTCTTCTTCGCTTCACTCTTCTCTCCTACCTCCCCACCTCTGCCACTCTACCGCTCTGCCTCTCTTCATACTCTTTCCACTCTCCTTCTCCACTTGCTTGGCTTTGTCTACTGCTGTTGTCCTTTTGCAGCGACAACTGTGACGAGCCCGTCAACTTTTGATTGACTGGCTAAGTTCAACCGTTGTGGCTCTTGGCTTTTTGGCTCCTTCTATCCCAAGTTTTTTTTTTTTGCTTGCCCCCTTCCTCCTCTCCACTTCACTCCCCCTGCTTGCAGCCACTCAACGCACTGGCATAGAACGGCAGCAAATTGCATAATTTTTACATAAATATGCTGACGTGCATTCATAATCATAAAAAGGGTTAAAATTCCATTCTTTCTTTGTTGTTGTTCCAACCATTCTTTTGTCCCATTTGTCCCTCTCAGCCTCCACTTGTTGGCCAGTTATTTATTTGGCCTCTACATACATACACACATACATATATGAATTTCTTATAATATGCAGCCTAATAGGCATTCGCTATATCGTATGATCTCCCCACTCTTGAGTTTCCAATTGACAAAATGTATGCAAAGCTAAAACAACAACAACGACAACAATTGCATAGTGCATAAAATATTTATGATATCACATTGTATTGGCATTATTTTCAGCTTCAATGCCAGCTTATAAGTCCAAAACTACTCTACATGAATTACCAATGCGTAAAAGTGCTGACATTTCTTATGGTTAATACAAAGTATGCTTCCCCCTCTACAGGTGCAGACTTTGCTTAAGAACAGCCTGGGATTTTAAGTAATACCATTTTATTCTGTGGAAATAACATATTATTTTTTATTCGGCTGGGGACTGTTTTGTCTTCTTCATACTTGTCTTTAATTTACTCTGAAAGTCTAAGAATATTACAATTATCTTCCATAGAGCTTTCTTAAAAATATAATTAGAATAACAGCTCAATTTCTTAATCTGTTAAAGTATATATAAAGTATATTAATTATAAAGCGGAAAAAGTAGTTTGCTTATTCACTAAGCAAAAAAAGTGCCTAATTTTGAATAAATATTTATAAAACTTAATCTCCAATTATTATACGGAATTTATCCTATTTATAATATTTAATCTCACATTTTTAAGCATTAATTATTTAATTTATTTATATTATTTAATAAATGGGAATTAAACATTTTTAATAGCCAAAGGTTTAATGAAGCCAGCTCTATACCTAAACTAGTTTACACATTCATCTGTAATCTTGTGTTTAAAATATTATAATATAAAATTTATTAAAGTATATTTATAATATATAATCTCTCAATATACCAAATATACATATCTAAAGAAAACCACTTTCCCATTCAGAAAGAATATTTATAATATATAAATAAAATAAAAATAATATAATAAATAATAAATTAATATAATATCAAATAATAATAATAATATATTATATATATTAATTATAAAAATAATATATATAATATATATTTCTCAATATACGTTATACCTAAGCATTCCCATTCATTATAATATACATTTTTCATTTCTAAAAAATATTTATAATACTTAATATATTATCAATATCAATAGTTCTTCACAAGTAATTAGAAATATGATTTGAAATATTATAAATCTAAGAATCCGCCCCAAGTTCTCTTACTTCTTTCGCCAGTTAAAACTAAACCCAAACCTGCAAAACTCTCTTTAAAGAGGTGCTTTCTAATAACACTTTCCCTAGTAAAGTAAAGTAGTAAATTCTTACTAAAGTCATTATTGCTAAACTAAATTCATTGCTCTCTCTCTCTTTCAACTTTAAGTTTTCTATTAAAAAACTATTTTAAGCCTGCGGCCAAAAGTGCATATAAAACTACTCTCCCGGTTCGAAGTATAAACTGTTCTTTAAAGCATTCGATAGCAAGGCTTTTGGCTAACAGAATTCAGTTTAAAAACTGAACTTTAACGATTTTCATATGTATCCTTGTAAGTTGTGTACGACCACAGATCCTGAATAAAGGTCAGCCATAAGTTTAAAGTTCAGCATGTATGAGTATTCATGTATGTGCACATGCTCAGCATGTGGAATACGCGAGTTGCGTATTTGCTCCTGTTCAACCATAACGCACATTTGGACAGTTAAGAGCAACGAGCTGTGAGAGTCAATTGCATGCAAAACTGTGCCATTGTCAGTTTGATGTTGTTGCTGTTAAGGTTTGTGTTGTTGTTGTTGTTGCTGTTGCTGTTGCTGTGACAAAGGCCTGGCCATGACTATGTGACGACCTAGGGTCTGCTCAATGGTGGCGGACAAACAAGGATAACCACAAAATGGCCACCGCAACAGCAGCAGCCGTTGGCTATAAACGACATGTGCGGGTCAAAAGGACGCCCCCACAACGCATCAACAGCAACAGCAACAGCAACAGCAACAGCAACAGCAGCAGTAGCAGCGACATCAACAGCAGCAACATCAACAGCAGCAGCAGCGGCAGCAACAACAACAAGCATGATGAGGGCGACAACTACAAGCACAGGCAGCCAGACAACCAATGAAGCCGCACTAAAGGCGCAGCCTAGGACATGCTTGCCACATGCCACCTCCGAGTTGTTGCTGTCATTGTTGTTATTGCTGCTGCTGCTGCTGCTGTTGCTGCTGCTGCTGCCTAGCAATTGTCGTTATAAATGGCAGTCATAATAAGTGGGTTAAATGCCCAGACAAACATGCCACACTCTGGGTCTCTGTGTCAGCTGTGAAGTGTGGCAAGCGGGCAGGCGGGCAAGTGGCATCAGGAGTCCGGGTCATGTGTTGATTCGCTGTTGATTTTCGTGTCTTGTGGTTGCTGTAAAACTAATTACCGATAGTTCAAGAGTTCACTTCTTGTTGTCCATTGAAGAACTCCTTAAATTGCAATTAAATGCCACTTGAATGGCGAGCGTCTTACAAGGCGATTATAAAGCAATCAAGCCAAAGACTGGCCCCTCTGCCTCCCCAACCTACTTGCAACAGCATTCACATCATTTGCAAAATCATAATTCGCGTGTTAAGCGCGCATTAGTCTCACGTTGATTTATCACAGCAGGTACAACGGCCAGAAACAGCTATAGAAACTGGGTCTGGGTCTGGGTCTGGGTCTGGGTCTGGGTCTGTGCATTTCGATCTGGATCTGGCTCTGGCTCTGGCTTTGACTCTAAGCCTGAATCTGGGTCCTTGCACTCGCTACGTGGCTCATTTCCCCCCTGTTCCCCTTCGGCCAGTGCTTGTGGCATGCGGTTTTAATAACCGAATTCGCAGCTAATTTCAAGCAGAAAGTTCAGAGCCAGCGGCTTGTGGGTGAGTGTGGCATGCCATAGAGATGAGCGCGTGAGCTCAAAACTTCTTGAAAAGTTACGATGATTCAAAGATATAAGTATGAAAAATAAACGATATCTATGAGAATAAATAGGGCAAGTTATCAAGTTATCAGACAAATTAAATTCTGTAAAAATGTAGAGGTTAACCTATGATAAAAGTGACATAAGGAATGCAATTTGATTAAGTTTTGATAAAGATATGATAGTTTGAAGTTTTTCAAAAATATGTAAAAAAAAAGTGCCAAACGATGGGAGAATTTTTATTAACTGTTAATTTACTAAGCTATGTTCAAAATTGTACACTCTATTATTTGTAGAAAACAAGAGCAGCTAGAGCATATTTTACACAATTGCGGAAATTATTTGCTGTTCTTTGTAAATGTGGCACAAACCGGAAGTTCGATTGTAAATTTGAATACACATATATATATATAGAAAATCGAAGCTTAAATTAATGCGCTGTGTGCCACACTTGCTCATCTCTAAGGGGGGGCATACATCAAGGCAACGCTTGTGTCTCTGCCAGCTGTGCATTCGTTAAGCCAACGACTTACTTTTTCGGCTGTTTCACAGTGTTGCTGTCTTCCTACCTACTTCCCTCCAATCGTTTCCTTCTCACACTCCTCTCTCTCACTGTGCATATACGAGTCTACTTTAGTCTTTGGCTCGGCAAAGTGGAGCAAATTTATGCCCAATTTCATGCGAGTGGCAAATGATTTATGCGACAGGCCGTTGCAATTGCCAAAAAGGATATGTGCGTTGATTTCGCATGGCCCCAGGACAAATAACTTCATTACGTTGCTCGCTGGATTTGCTGTAGATGCTGCTGTGCCACAGTAAAATGGTTGCCCCCTGACTCTGCTTTGGGTAATGATGTGGCATGTTGTTGTTGCTGTTGTTGCTTGGAATTGGGTTTGGATTTGGGTTTGGATTTTTTTTTGAGGATTGTAAAATATATGCAAGGCAAATCGCACGATTCTCGTGATGTTGCTCATATTTGGGCACCGTAACAAGCGATGCAACACGCGACAACAACAACAACAACAGCAACAACAACAATGCCAGCAACTAGCTGCAACAACAACGCGCGAAAATCGCATTCTACTTATGGCGTGAATTTCGCGATCTTCTTCTGAGTTTTTTATACCCTGTACAGGGATATATTAACTTTGTGAAAAAAATTTTTGTAACAGGCAGAAGGAGTCATCTCCGACCCTATAAAGTATATATATTCTTGATCAGCATCAACAGCCGAGTCGATTGAGCCATGTCCGTCTGTCTGTCCGTCCGTCTGTCCGTCTGTCCGTCTGTATGAACGCGTCGATCTCAGCAACTATAAGAGCTAGAGACACCAAATTTGGCATCAAGGTTCCTGTATACCATACGCAGATCAAGTTTATTTTAAATTTTGGATACCTCCCCCCCTTCCCCCGCAAATCGAAAAAAACGAATAATAGCCACATTTTTCAACGTAGACACTTCTAACTTAACAGGTGCGTTAAGAATGATATGTAGAAGGAACGCTGAAAGTTTCATCAAGATCGGTTTGTAAATAAGACAGATAAAGCAATAAAAGTTATTTTTCCACGGAATCTTAGAGCAGCAGGCGGCACATGTGTGCGAGGGAGACAGCGAACGACTGTGACACATGCGTCTGCTTACCATGTGTGCATATTTGTGCGAGCGAGATAGGGAACTACTGCGACACAGGCATAAGTAAATTAAGTGTCGTAACACTCAGCTTTTGATTGAATATGTATAAATATGTGAAAGTGAGCTGCTATAAGCAAGCAAAGAATTCATATGCAAAATGAGAGTTTCAAAGGGGTTTTCTTTAAACACCTGTTATGTTCTTACTTTTATTTTAATCAAAGTATCTATTATCAAAATACTCTTAATATAGAAGCCTGTACAGGGTATTATACTGTCGAATGCGGTCGACTGTAGCCTTTTCGACTGGTTTTTTCTCATTTTCTTTTTGGCTTTGGCACTTGGCACAACCGAAATTCGATTCAAATTCTCAAATTCAAATTTAAATGCAACAGCAACAGCAACCACAGCAACAGCAGCGACAACATTGTGTCTAGAAATTGCCAGGAAGTCACGCCATTTGAACCATTTGTTTGTTAACAATAAACCGTTAGTAACATGACGCTGATTACACATGCATCCATACTAAATGACAACATTTATCATTAGGTGGACAACTAGCCGCAACAGCAGCAGCCCCAGCAGCAGCAACAGCATCAGCGTGCCACAGCAATGCGACCCACAATTTGCCGTTAATTGCCACTGCGAAGCTTCAACCTGCATTGGCAACTGTCGGCTTAAGGGATTCCATTGACAGCATATAGCCAATGCCATGGCCAACATGTCCTTAAATCGTTTAGTTGCTGTTGATATTGCAATTGTTGCCACGCACTTAATTAAGACGATAAGTGAACGACCTGAGCTGTCAGTGTGGGTCATGTGGCAAGCTGTGAACTGTTTTGAAATTGTTGTGGATCAGCGTCTTAACTTATAAAATTTGTGGTCAAAAGTGCAGCGGGGGATCAAGCCAAAAAGGCAGGCGAAGGGCAGCATGAATTACATTATAGAGAGGGGAAAAGAGGCGGCTTAGGAAAGTCGAGTTAAAGCTGCAAAGAACTCACAAGTTTTTGAGAAAGAGAGCGTAGAGAAGAGCTTTATTAAGAGAATGAGAGAGAATAGACAGAGAGGCAGAGAGTAAGAAAAGAATAGGTGATAAAGAGCAGACTTTTCTACTACTTATTCTATAGTTTTAATATGAATTTTAGTTATAAAGAAAATTAAGTAATAGAGAGTTTATTATGGCATAAAATAAAGAGAGATAGAATGAAGAGACAGACCTGAAGTTACATCTTCACAGCGAGATAGAGAAAAACCATAAGGCATAATTCTTCACCCTCTTCTTTTCTTCATAATACAACTCAGACAATAAAGTTTATATGACAACTAAAGAAAATCTCAGCTAATGATAGTTTAAGCTGTAAATATCTGACAGACGTCAGTAGAGAATTAGAGACAGCTTAAGAAACAGGCAGAAAGAGAGGGGAGGACAGCACATACCCCTTAGCCCCTGTGCAACCTTTACTTGAATCAGTTCTTAGCAAGCAACTCCTTCATTCTGACTAACTAACTAATGCGACTCGAAGCCATTGATTGCCCACATAAAAGCACACAAATCTTCTGGCAGCACATGGACTTGGCTCGCTTGGCTTCCTTGGCAGTTCCAATCGATCAGCAACTCCAACTCCAACTACAACGATAACAACAACAACAACAACAAGGAACAAGAGCAAGAACAACAAATAAAATATGTTTTGTGTATTAATAAAAAAAGGCCCAGCCACAAAACGATACAACGATTGCACTTCACACCTCATTGAGATTGGCCATAAAGATGCCTTAATAACTCAGCTAAGCTCGATGCTCGATGCTCGAGCCCCGAACAAGGATGCCACAAATTGGAGGCAAAGGAATCAAGCGGTCGGCTCTCTGTCAGTTACGTTTATGGCTGACCATATTTAATTTGCCGCTTCGCTTCGATGGCCAATTGAAGCGTTTCGATAACGGAGCCAAATTCATAAATATGAAAATGGCTTCATTTTCGTTGTATCGTTTTATCGGAGTTGGCTGAAACTGAGGCAGCCAATCTGTGGATTGGAGACTTGCCCTTGTTCATATCGCTTAAATTAAAACTGAAATTTCAACACTCGCTGCTTTGGCGATACGCGGCAATATTTTATGGCCCAAAAGCAAACAGAAGAATAACAGCAACAGCAACAACCATAACCATAACAATAAGAAGTAACAGCAGCTACAACTGTGGCAGCAACTCAGTCAACTCAGTGGCAAGCTGACAATGGGAAAGGCGTTGCAACTTTTTTATATTTTTTTTTTTATTTTGTTTTCTTTATCTGACAATTGCTGCGTATATCTTGAAAGTTGCGGCTGCTGTTGCTGTTGCGGTTGCACAAACGAAACTGACCCTCACATTCATTTATCAATGCAACAGAATGTGTCGCCGTTGCCAGGAAGAAAGTGCCAGGCGATGCCGCACCTCTAACGTCTGCCACAGTTGCTGCTGCTGCTGTTGCTGCTGCTGTTGCTGTTGCTGCTGCTGCCGTCAGCGATCGTCGTCTTGGCAATAGAATCAACTCAGTTGCCGGCTTGTCTTGATCTACCGCCGTCCAGTTGCCCACAACAACAGCAACAACAACAACAACAACATGAAGCGGCGGCTACTTCATCATCATCTGAAATGTGCGGCGCGTAGTCATGGCCTGACATTTTTGAGTTGTCTCTTGTCTCTGGTCTATGCCTGCGCCCAAACGGCAGCAAAAAAGGTAGCAACATCTACAGCAACAACAGCAGCAGCTCTACATCAACAACAACAACAACAATAACAAACAAACTGCCCAGGCGAGCGAAGAGCGAAGCCTCTCTCAATGATTAATTGACTTTCAAAATTGCTGAAATTTTTAATTTATTATACGCGCCAAAGTGATTAATCAGTAGACAAAGCTGCGGCCAAGGGGAGTTGAGACCAGACTATGTGTGGAGAAGGGACGGGGAAGGGACGGGGCCCAGGCAAAAGGTAAACAGCGGCAGCAGCAACAACAGCAACAACAGACAACGGCAATACACGTAGGCAGCAACTGTGGCGATGAGATTGAAAGTGCTGGACAGCAACGGCAACAGCAACAACAATAACAACAAAAACAAGAGTAGCAGCAACTGAAATAGCAGCAGCAACAACAACAGGAGATACAGTAATAGCAGCAGCAACAACAACAGCAATGCGAACGGCAACAACTAGAACAGCAGCAACAACAACAACAGCAGCAGTAAGAACAGCAACATTGTCAAGAGCAGCAACAATAATAACAAAAACAGCAACAGCAACATCCACAGCAGCAACAAGATTAGCAGCAAGAACAACACTTACAATACCCAATATAATACCCAATATTAATATGGCACATAGAGTATTATAGCTTTGTTCACTTATACATATATAATAATCAGTAGAAGACATTGCTGAGCGTATAAAGTAAATATATATATAGTGCAGGGTCTTTCGTAGTCGAGCTGATTGCTCTGATTTATTTTTTATGTCGTTGGTAATCCCTTAGAATGCACCGGAGACGGTTAAAGCTTTTAATTGCTGCAGCAGTTGTTGATGCTGCTGAAGTTGTTGCTGTTGCTGTTGTTGTTGCTGCTGTTGTTGTAGCTGCTGTTTCTGTTGTTGTTGGTGCGGTTGCTGCTGCATTTGTTGCTGCTGTTGCAGTTGCAGTTACTGCTGCTGCTGCTGCTGTTGCCGAAGTTGTTGCTGTTGCAGTTGCTGTTGCTGTTACAGTTGTTGCTACTGTTGCTGCTGCATTTGTTGCTGCTGCTGCTCCAATCAAACTCAGCTTAGATTATTCAAAACCCATTGATTGCGTCTAAGTGACTTTAGCGTAAATCAAATTGCACGCGCCTCAGCTGCCTTGCCCTGCCGCCCCCTCTGCCAAGACAAATAGTGGGCGTGGCCAAGGCGAAACGAAGAGAAACCCAGCAACGAAACAAGTACGTGTATTAATTAAAGCCAAGAGAAAACAAGAGAAACAACAAAGGAAACATAAATTCACCAATAAGACATTTTCCTTGTGTGTCGAAGCATCGAAGAACCTGGCCCAAAAGTTGGGCTAAAAAAAGACGCCAGAACCGTTAGTTTTGTTAAGGCTTTTGATGTTCGGCGCACAGACACATTAACATAAATATGAGCTTGAGATAAGTGAGGAACACACCCCACAAAAAGCAGATTGAAGAGGAATGGGATTGGGAATGGGAAAGGAGCATTGACATGCGTTAGACAGCCCACTCGAGTCGAGGGGCAGGCAACAAGGAGGGCGTGACCTCGCCAAAAAAAAAAACGCAAAAAATCTCAATAGATGATCGTAAACACAATTACGTTTTGCGGTCAGAGTAACAACAACAGCAACAACAACAACAGCACCAGCAAACAAAAAATGGGTGTGGCACTGCAAACGCCGGCAACATATTTGACGCATCGCTGGCAACATTCAAATGTTGCAACTTGCCATAGCCACAGCCACTTGCAGGCTCAAGATGTGCCATAGACTTGGCAATCAAATGCAGCTACAGCCCGATGATCAGCCTGATGATGATGATGATGTGGATGATGTGGATGATGTGGATGTTGCTGTTGCTGATGAGTAGGACAATATCAAGGCTTGTTGCTGTTGTTGATGGGCCAATGTTTCGGTCAGTTTGCCATAACGAATCGCGCAACACATTAAGGGTTGTCCATGCCATGCTCAGTACGCAGCCAAGAGGCGGCGGCAACAACGCGCAATTTATAAAATGTCTTAATTTTGTACGTTGCCATTGCCAGAGCAACAACGGCAACGGCAACGGCAATGGCAATGGCAACTGCAACTACAACAACAACATTCGGGCGGGCGTCAAACTAAAAACGCCGCAGGAAGACCAAACTTGGCAGAGTCCAGGCCTGGGCAGTTGGCTAAAATGACTGACGCTGATGCCTGTCAGTTCGGCAGACAGACAGACAACTTGTTGCTGTTGCTGTTGCCGCTGTCGCCGTCATCAATTGTGTGTTGTTGGTGGCGATAAATTGCATTTTAAGCGTATTTTCCCTGGCATTATTATGACTTTATAAACTCTGCGGGCTTTATGCCATCGCACAATGGGCACTTTGCATTTGTTGTTGCTGTTATGGCTGCTGTTGTTCTTGTTGTTGTTGTTGTTATTGTTGCATTCTCAACGCCCCATGCAACGCCTATTGCTCAGCTGCAACAACCAGCAACAAGCAAGCATTTGCAGCAAGGTGTGAGCTATTTTTATTATATATATAAATATATATATATATATATATATATATCCCTTTGATTGCTAGAGAAGAGTGAGAGTCCGAGAGTGAGAGAGGGAGGGAGGGGGATAGGGCTGGCCAATCGAGTCAGTTGATGTGCTGCCATGTTGCCTCGTCTGTGCTCGTAACAAGATAATTGCTTAATTTGATTAGCAATTGTTGCTGTTGTTGTTAATATCGCTGTTGCTGCTGCTGCTGTTGTTGCTGCTGCTGCTGCTGCAACTGTTGCTTGGCTGTTGTTGTTGCTGGCGGCCAACGCACCGCTGGGCGTGCAAATTGCTAACAATTTTGATATTTAAATTATTGAGCCTGTTGCCGAGTCGAACAGCAACAACAACAACAGCAACATGACAGCTCAATAAACATTCCATCAAGAATGGAGTGTAAAATCCAATTTTCATAAGTGGCCGCCAGCCAACGAACCAACCAGCCAACCAACCAACCAGGCAACTGCTGACCACTGACTACTGTCCGCAGTTTCGTCCTCTTATCCTCCAGTCCCTACACTCATTCTCCTTCTCGTCCTTTGCCACGCTGCTTTGCATTGGCATTGAGCGAAATGGCATAAATTAGCAACTGTTGCCGCCGCTGTTGCTGTTGCTGCTGGATTGCAGCTGCAGCAGCAGCAACCAGGGCAACAGCAACGTCCTGCATGCTGACAACCAGCTCCTAATTATGAAATGCACTTTTTATAAGTGCACTTAATTTGTCAATTATACGGGGGAAAAGCACACATACACATACTTACACACACACATACACAGTCACAATCCAACATTGAGCTAAAGGTAAAAAAAAAGGTAGCAAAAATGCAAAAGTCGCTGGTAAAAATTAAATAAAAATTGAAAAATTATCGCAGAAATGTGTGAGAACTTTTGGCTTACAATTTAAACTAATTTAATTAACATCAAATAAATAAATTTATTAAATATAAATATAAATTGAACTTAATTTATAAGCTTGAACTATCAGTTGCCATTTATTATTTATTAATTTTATTTATTTATTTATTTATTTATTTATTTATTTATTTATTTATTTATTTATTTATTTATTTATTTATTTATTTATTTATTTATTTATTTATTTATTTATTTATTTATTTATTTATTTATTTATTTATTTATTTATTTATTTATTTATTTATTTATTTATTTATTTATTTATTTATATATTTTTTTTTTATTTATTTATTTTTTTTTTTTTCTTTTTTTTTTTTTTATATATATATAAATATTTGACTATTTACTTATTTATTATATACAGGCAACTCCAACTCCACATTAATAAAAAACATTCAAAAATAATTGAAGAATAATTGAGTTAAGTAGAAGCTTGAGTTAAGTAGTTCTTAAGAACTAATGCCTGCTCATGCCACAGCTTCTAAGGCAAGGTGTCTAAGGTGTACATTCTGTAGACTCTAAGATGACTCGATAAATCTGTGGGTAGCCACAAGAGTTGTACTTAAATTTGATATTTTAATAAATTAAGCGCAAACGAAACTAATGCACAACCAACACCCGCCATGTCTACGTTAAGCTAAGGCTGAGACCCTCTCTGAAAGCTGCTGCCTGGCGACTGGAGGAGATGGGAAGATCAACGATCCGGTAGCCAGGTTGGGGCGCTGGCCACAGATGCCTGCCAACTGATTGCAATTTGAAATATTCAATGAGCGCTGTACAAGTAACAGGAACAAACGACAAGAACTTCTGTTTGGCCGGACAGATGGGCGGACAGACCGGGCGGACGAAGTGGAGTGGCCATTGGAATTAAAGGAAGGTGAAGGTAAGGCGACCCAAACATGATTGGCATGCGCCCAAGCTTAGACCCAATCCCGGCTCGAATCCCAGTCGCCAGAGACTGTTGACCAGCTCAGACTGTAATGAGCAGCTCTCGCTCTCTCTCTCTCTCTTCTCCTCTACATACTACCTAAATAACTAGCTGCTTGCCCTCTCTCTCTTTTCTCTCTCGCCCTCTCTGTGGATCCATCTACTAGTCGTACTACCTACCGGCACGATCAGCGATAAGTTCAGTCTGCTCATATACGAAATGGTTTTAAATTTTTCGTCTAGTGTTTGATTCTTATTAAAAGATTGGCGAAAGCGTCTTACAAGCGCATTGCAAATGTCGTTTCCCTTTGGCTCCCCTCTCTCACGCTCTGTTCAGACAAAACTGGATACTCAAAGCGCATTTGTACCCAACCCAAATCACACTCCATTCACATTCACATCACGCCACAAGAGCTTTGAGAGGAGGAACAGAAGGAGGCGACTCCTGCATACAATTAGCCCACAACAATTTGAGGCACAACAAAATGCGCTTGTAATTTATTTAAATCTCGCAACGTTGCATCAACAGGTCCATTTCCACATTGAATACTCAGCTCTTATGAACCATAAGCCCAATCAGCTAAATAATCAGCAAAGCAGACAAAAACAACAAAACTTAGAATCAAGGCTTGGCAACGTTTCCTTACCATTCATGCCACTCTTGCCACTTGACATTGCTGTGGCAAACCGAAAGCTGAAAGTCATGTGGCAAGTCTATTGGTTGCTGCAACTACTTTCCCAATGTGTGATTCTATTGAGTGTGTAGTTTTATTTGTTATTGTACAATTGGCAATTGAAATTGAAGTAAATGTTCATCAATTATTTTCTAATAAACATTAAAATTATATAGCTTTCAATGTTTAATTTTAACTTTAAGTTTTAGTGTAGCTATTAGTAAGCAAATACTTTTAGTGAACTATGAACTTTAGCAGTTGAGCTGCTTAAATAAATAAGTTAAGACAGAAGCAATTGAGGATCTTCTAAAGATGTGGTAATTTTAATAATAAAGTTATGGAATAATAAACTGAAACTTACCTACTTTTACTTATCAAAATATCAAAGCATAGCTGGATAAACAAATAAATATTAAATATTAATACTTAATTATTTGAATTTATATAGTTAACGCTCTTGATTACATTCAAAAGTAAAAGAATCACTGACTGCAGAAAAAGTGTGAAATCCTTTCAAAAACTTCAAAACATCACTTGTTGCTGTTAAATTTGTTGGTTATTTATAGTTTCTAACAGTTTTACAAATTGCTTCTCATGTGGAGTAGACTTTTAATAACAAGAAACAGTCAATGCCACGATGATACACGTATCTTGGCAATTTATGTGGTCAACTGCAACGGTTGTGGGGGCCAAATCATGAATGAAGTATACTCCAAATTGTATGTGTTTGTGAGAGTGTGGAACGCAATGCAATTACTTATCACAGTTGGAGTTGCAGTTGGAGTTGGAGTTGGAGTTGGTTCTGAATACTGGCATTGAAATTACTCGTACTTCACAGGCCGACCGAAAAGCCAATGCTATGAGTATGCAAATGGCAAATGGCCATGTGTCTCTAGGTGCTAGTGCTATGCCGTGCCGTGGACACGACTATTACCTGTCACATTGTCAGGTGATTGCGAAATTGTTGCGTTACGCCAGCGCCCAATGACCATTCGCCGATTTGCCCAGTTGCCCATCGCACATCGCACATCGCACATTGCACATAGGGCCCAATGGGCGAGACGGCCTTTAAAATTTGTGGGAAACATCAACTGCAACTAAGTGCCGGCCCATTGATGAGGGGCCCCCAGTTGGAAACGTGACTCGAACGTGACGTTTGTGCAAACAGGAAGATACAACTGACAGCGGCAACAGTTCGCGGCATTGGCAACGGCAACGGCAAAGGCAGCAACAGTTGGCGCTCTTGGGACTCTGATTCAAACTTAAACTCAAACTCAAACTCCTACCAAGTCCAACTCACTGTCACAGTTACAGACAGACAGACAAGAGTTAATACAGTTCAACTTGAGATGGAGCTGCAGTTAGAGCTGGAGCTGATCTGTAGTTGACTTGATTGCCAGCATTGCACAGTGGGCTTGCAGCCTCAAATGTAAGACAGAAATATAAGAGATATAAATACAGAAAAATGCAGAATAGATATTTATAATTATCATAATTATATCATCATAAAATATATTATTTAACTATTCTGAAGATTTCATGAAGATCTCTCAATAAACTCAAATGTTAGTATTACTTTGTAAATATAAATTATTGTAACTAAATATTAATAATCTCAATGTGAAGCGAACAAATAGGAATATTATTTTTCTCATATAAACAAAATATTCGGAGTATTTCAAATTAATTAGAATACTTTCTCTTCACTTTGAGATATAGTTAATATTTTACATTAGATATTTGCTCTTTCAGTTGTTATACATTCTGTCCAGTTTTTTTGTTTACCTGCGCCACTGTGCAACGTTGCTGGTGGTCAAGGCAAAAAGCCAAAACCCGAAACCTAAATCCAAAACGGTATTCACAAAAATTACTCGTACTTAAACGTTTGTTATTGTTGTCGGTTGTTGGCCAAGACTTTGAATGCGTTCAAGCTGAGGCGAAGGCTGCGGCTGCGGCTGCGGCTAAAGTTGATGCTGATGTTGGCAGTAAGCCGCAATGTCTGGGCCAAGGCGTTTTCGCCAAGTTTTTCTCTCTTTTTCTTTTTTTTTTTTGTATTCTGTTCGACTTTATCAGGCGCTTACATCACACACAGCACACAGAGTACAATATGCCATGGCTTTCAAATCATTTGCATTGTAATATTTTACAATTTGGCCCGGACTCATGCGTAGGCCGAGATGTCGAATGGGCACCATGTCGAATGGAGTGAGGCACAAAAAGCCGTGTGTAATTGATGAAAGTCTCAAATCGCTATTAATGTCATCGATAACAACATGTTGACTGTCCGTTAGAACAAGAGAGAGAGCGACAGAGGGGGAAGGAGAGTGTTGGGGAGAGAGAGAGAGAGAGAGGGAGAGGGAGATCAAACAAACACATCTGCATCTGGTGGGTCTGTCTGAAGACTCGCGGCTCTTGTGGCTTTTGGCTCATAAACATTGGCGACACAAATCAAAACATGTCACAAACAGTTGCTACGCCTCAAAAATTCTTGGAAAGCGTTTTACTTCCTGGTGCCAACTGTCAACATGTCTAGGTTCATGTTCATAGAGCAGGCCTGCTAACGTTTAAGTTTAGGTTTCTGGTCTCAGCCCTTTGCCTTTGCCTGATTTATGAGCCGCGTCAATTTGCGCTCAAGCCTAAGTAGCTAGCCAAACAATTACCAAGCCATAAACGTTGCCCATAAACCGCCTCTCTACACAATGTAACTACATTTGCATCTCACTGATTTGCCTGCTGCTCATGGGAATGTACTTTCCACAATAATATTCCATTTCTTAACCACACAATCTTAAAGACATTCTACCCATAAATGAAATGAGTCGATGTTCAGCCAACGCCTTAAATCAGCTCTTGTGCAAACACTCAACTCCAAATGACAGGCCATTGTATTAACGTGGCTTATCAGAAGAAAGCCTTTTAATAACACATATACATAATGCGAAAACCGTGAAGATTCGCTCCATTCTTCTTCAACTGAATAAGAGAGCATAATCACTAAATCAAAACTTCAGGCATGAGAAATATGAAAATTGAAAAACGTTACGTTTAACATACATATAAATATATAAGTTCTCGACGGATTCCAGGAAACAGCCAAAAGCAACAATGACAATACGAAAGAATGGCAGACGAAGTTGCGAATACACTTTCTTAGCTTGAATATAATATATAAAATAATATAATCCACACTAGAAAATATCTCAGATATTAAAATAATAATATTTGTAATAATAACAATTAAACACAATTAATTGATATGCATAAAATAATTTTAAAATGCACAAAATATATTAAAAATAATAATAATATAATAAAAGTAGTTAAAGGCAATAGTATATAATAATAAAATGTTATAATAAATTAATAATATAATAATTTGGTAATAATTAAATATAGAAAAATATTGGAATAAATTTAACTAATTTGTATAACACTTATATGGATTCAATAATATAAAATAAAAAACAATAATCATTAAATAAGGCAAGAAAACCCCTAGTTATTATATATATATAATATTATATTAATATTATAATTATATATAATAATATAAAATGGTAAGAGAAAGTAAGGACTGAGTTATTTTATAAAAAAGGAAATATGTAGTAATAAATTTAGTTGTAAACTAAAAGATATAGTTTTCTTATATGAATTAAATATTATGTATTAATTAAAATAATATAATATTCATTAAAACTATTATGTAGAGCTGAGTAGTCAGAAGCAATATGACAGATTTACTTTATAAATTCAGCTTCATCACACCACTATCTTCTAAATTGCTTTTGGAATGCGTTACTCATTGCTCTTCTTAATCAAAATACTCTTTGTAAGTGTAAAACAAGTAATATTGCCCCATTGATGCATCATAACTGTGAAGAGCGTCTGACGTGGAGACGTGCAACCGAAATGGCCCAAAGCGCGATACTCAACACTTCAAACAAGTTTCTGACACCGAAAACTGATTTACTCAACCCAAAACAAGAATTAAAAAATAATAAAAAGAAAAGAACTTGGCAATACAAGTGAAATAAAAAGGAAGAATAAGGGAAACAATTTTTTCTTTTATATTGGCCATTTCAATTATCTTAATGCACTTTAATATGAACAGGGCCAGCTGAAGTAGACCTTCTTCTTTTTACCGTTCTCTGACGCACCTTCAGTCCACACACACAGACTGTGTGTGTACTGCGTACTCGTATGTGATTGTGATTATCAGCTAATAAGGCATCAATAAATTTTGGTAAGCAGCAGCCGTAGCCGCAGCCGCAGACTCAGCAGCCGAAAATGCCATGAGGTCTCGGGATCGCCTCGAGATGATGCCACAGATTGCGGCAGGCAGATTGCAATTAATTTGCAATAACTTTTGATAAATGCTCAAGTGTTGCCTTTTGTTGATGTTGTTGTTGTTGTTGTTGTTAATATTGTGTGCAAGAAAGCGGAATTACTGTGGCTTGATAAAGAGTTGACGCGATTAAATGCCAGAGATTGCATAAAGGGCCCTATAAGAACAACCGTTAACAATGTGTACTCACAAAGCTAACAACAATTTGGCTACAGATGAAAAAAGCTTTGGGGTTTGTCTGCCACATATATGTATATATATATAGAATTAGTATAAAAATTTGTATTTATATTTGTATATAGAATTTTAAATATATCTATAGGCTGCAAGTATCGATATAATATTTAAATTCAAAGAATGAAGAATGAATTAATAAATACTTCAACTGTCTCATATTATAGTTAGATAAATCTTTGATATAATATATGTAATAATATATATAATATTTATTTAATATATTTAATTTAATATATTTAAATTATGCTTTTAATATGACATAACTATTCAACAAAATATTATTATTATTTTTATTATTATTTATTCTTTAATTTTTAGTATTGTATGTTTATTATTTTTATATATTATTTATTATTCATAATTTTTTTCTTTTTACTTAATATTTATTTACTATTTACTATTAATTATTAATTACCAATTATTTATTATTTTTTAGTGAAATTTTATTTTTTATTCCATATTATTAATTATTTATTTGTTGCTATAAAGCAACTCAAATTAATAAATATATTAAATAACGATCGCATATAATAATTCACTTATAATTTGTTAATTGTTTCCCCGCCAAAAACCTTTCCCATGTCAAAAAAGTCACAATTTGCCTCGGGATATTGCACAATTTGTAGATTAGTTATGGATAAATATAAACAGCTGCTGCTTATTTTAAATTTTATATATTTTATATATATATCTATGCACTTCATATTTCCCCTTTACACTACATAAAAAATATATCTCAAAGAGCATTTAAAATGGTAAAAAAAAATATAAAAAAAAGGTAAGAAAAACTGCGAAAAATCCCCCGAAGGCTATATCATTTTATTAACTTGCCATCAAATTTTATGCGCAACCGCTAAGAAAAATGCCAAACGATCAGCATAAAAATCGCATGCGACAAATTTGAAATTGCCAATGCGGCATTGTGGCATTGTGGCAACGTCGCTTCGTCGAGCTTGCTGAGCTGCAATGTTGCACAGTGAGTATGCTGGAAATTTGAAAAATGTCATCAATAAGCGAAAAGTTAATAAAAAATAATTAATTTAAGCGAGCAGCAACAGTTGGTACAGCTTGTAGCTTGGGCGGGTCTCTCCTTCTATCCAGATATACACACACACACACACACTCACATACATCGCATTGGCGCTGCAAGCGCATTTAAATTGAATAAAAGTCGCTGAAAAGCCAAACCAACTGACAACGCCTCAAACATTGGCAGCAACAACGGCAACTGTTGCTGTGGTAACAGCAGCAGCAGCAGCAGCAGCAACAACAACTGCTGCTGCTGCTGCTGCTGCTGCTGCCGTTATGCGCTTAACATCTTGGCATCCAATCAATTAGTTTTTATGCGCTTCATTGCCAAAGCGCTGGTTGTGTTACTGTCCCAGTGCCAGAGCTGGCCAAGCCCAGTCTACCCGCTCTATCGCTCTCTCTTCCTTTCTCTCTCTCTCTCTCTTTATCCCACTGCTGCATGTTGAGGCTCTGGCTAAGTCGTCAGCAGTGTCAGCAACAAATTGGCGAAGGGACAACGTCGACGACGACGACGACGACGACGACAACGACAACTACAACGATGATGATGACGACAACTCGCAGCTGGCAACCAGCAGCTTTTGCCATCAGCTTCTACTAAAACGTAATGCTCCATACTTTCTCAAAAAAAAGGGAAAATCGAGAGACAAGAAAAAAACACAGAAAAGAAGAAAATATCAAGAGCTGTCTACGATGTGAACCCAGAGTTTGGAACAAGTCAAGAGAGAGAAAAATATTCAAATGGCTTTCAAATGCCAACGAAATGTGCGCAACTTTTGCGGTTTTCAACGATTGACAAATCAATTTGGTTGCTTGCTTTTTGCAGTTTGGTGTTTTTGTTGGCTTTTGTTTGCACAAAATGCAACACCTGCTGGTTGTTGTTGTTGTTGTTGTCGTTGTTATTGTTGTTGCTGGTGTTGATTTTAGTTTGCTGAAGGCCAAGAATATCCGCTAGCTGACACCTAACCAGCCGAGTCAGCCACGTCGATCAAAGCCATTTGAACACTTGGCAAATAAATATATGCGCATTGCTTTAAGCATAGTCCCAAAAGGGGGGAAGAAGGTAGAAGGAGAAGGAGCAGTAAGGCCAGAAGATTGGGAGTTGGAGAGAAGGGGAAGAAGAAGGCAGGCATCGACGACAAGCTGCATAAATGCATGAGGATGGGCTCGAGAATCGCATCTGCATTTGTTGCCAATGATGTGGCATTGCTATTTTGGCCAAGTCATTGCCGCTTGTTGTTGCCATTTGTTGTTGGCATTGTTGCTGTTGTCCAAACACAACTGAAGTGTTAAAAACATTCCCATGTCAGGTATTAGCAATTTCAGTTAACCTCCTTCACTTCCCCTTCTCAACTATTTACCATACAACACGAGCAACTCTCGGCTTAAGCCCATACATAAGATGCAAGATACAAACTAGGCACAAAGTCAAAGAGAAACAATAATTCACTGATTGCAACAAAGTTATTGCACATTCAAGTTACCTAATTAGTAAAACTAATTTAACGTAAATAAACTTAATGTCGAGCTGTCATCATTCTTATCGGAATCATACATCAAAAGAGACATCCACATATCGAGTGCTATATAAGCTCGGAAGTCTCTTCCGTTTTTCAGTTCTTCTTATAATTTCAAGTTCAACATGGCTCAACTCAAGTGGCAGTTGATTTTCCTGGCATTTCTATTAATTTTTAAGAATACAAAAGCAGAATCAAAAGCCACACAACGCATCATAAATGGAGCCCATGCAATTCCCAAGCAATTTCCATACCAAGTATATATTGAAAGTCTTCAAGAATATGAATTCCAACCATTATGTGGTGGAGCTATAATATCAAAGAGAACTATACTTACAGCTGCCCATTGCATAAGCAATGATTGGTAAGAAAACATATACTAAACTGAATAATTCACATTCAATTATTTATTTTTTTTCTCAAAGGGATTTATATAAAGTTTATTTTGGGGCTACTGATGTATCAAATAACTTGGAAAAAGGACAACAAAGTTTGGTCATAAAGCGAAAGAATATTGTGGTCCATCCTGAGTGGGATTCGATTCCAATTGTCAATGATATAGCCTTGATCAGACTACCAGCCGATCTACAATTTGATGAGTATATTCAACCCGCCAAGTTGCCCAATCCTAACGAAACTTATGATAACGAAAATGCCATCATCTCTGGTTGGGGCCGTACCTCAGGTAAATCCCGTTTATATTCTCTTCAATATTTCTATTCGCATTTTAGACGAATAATTTTAATCATTATGAACTGTTTTTCAGGAGACTCAGACCTGCTTTCACAACAGCTCTTGTACTCCAATGCAACCGTTCTATCAAACAAAGAGTGCAAATCCATTGTGGAAAAGTATAGACCGGGAAAGTTCTTTACATCATCGTGGATTTGCACAAGGCCCAGTCGAGGTCTTACATGCAATGGGGACTCTGGTGGCCCATTGGCCATAAGGAATGAGGACGGTAGCAGCACTTTGCTGGGTGTCACATCATTTGGCATGGATGCTAAATGTACAGTCAATAGACCAGATGTATTTACCCGTGTGTCATCGTTTTTGTCATGGATTAATAATGTACGATTATGATTTAATAAAGAATAAATTAATTTTGAAATTATGCAATATTTATATTATATTTTATTATTATTATTATATATTAAATATTCTATTTGTATTAGCACACACATACATATATAAATACATTTAAATATATATATATATATATATATATTTATATTTATATACACAACAAATCTTGTATGTTGTAGCTGCAGTTTTGCCTTCTCTTCTGGTTGAACTTAAATTCCATTCGGATATAGAAAACAGTCTGAACTCAGCTCTGGGTTAGCTTAAGACATCACTCATGCTCACACTCACATATCACATCCTTTACAATCAAATACTTTGACAGTCCCGTGGATTCATAATGGTTACTATTCTCAAATTTAACCTGGAATTATATACGGTTGAAAAGAATGTCCAAAAAACATAAATATTAATAGTTTCCAACGCAATAAGTTAATAACTCAAGGTAATAATTCACGGATTGCAAGTTAGCTAATCAAAAGAACTAATTAACTTTACAGAAAGTTAATTTAGAGCTGTCATCATTCTTATCGGAATCATACATAAGACAAGACATAATAATATTGAGTGCTATATAAGCTCAGAAGTCTCCTCCGCTTGTCAGTTCTTCTTGAAGCATCAAGTTCAACATGGCTCAACTCAAGTGGCAGTCAATTTTCCTGGCTTTTCTATTATTTTTAAAGAATACAAAAGTAGAATCCAAAGCCACACAACGCATCATAAATGGAGCCCATGCAATTCCCAAGCAATTTCCATACCAAGTATATATTGAAAGTCTTCAAGAATATGAATTCCAACAATTATGTGGTGGCGTTATAATATCAAGCAGAACTATACTTACAGCCGCTCATTGTGTACACGATGAAATGTAAGCCAAATTAAATGTAACCAATTAATTCACATTTAATCAAAATTTTTTTTCCAAAGGGATTTTTATAAAGTTTATTTTGGAGCTATTGATGTATCAAATAACTTGGAAAGAGGACAACAAAGTTTGGTCATAAAGCGAAAGAATATTGTGGTCCATCCTGAGTGGGATTCGATTCAAATGATCAATGATATAGCCTTGATCAGACTACCAGCCGATCTGCAATTTGATGAGTATATTCAACCTGCCAATTTGCCTGATTCAAATGAAACGTATGATAACGAAACTGTTCTCATTTCTGGTTGGGGCCGTACTTCAGGTAAATCCCCTTAATATTCTACTCAATATTTTCTATTCGCTTTTTAAACTAATTACTAATTCCAATCATTATACCCTGCTTTTCAAAAGATACAAGTTTGGGTTCACAGCAACTCTTGTTTTTCAATGTAACCGTTCTATCAAACGAAGAGTGCAAATCCCTTATCCACAAGCATATGCCGACATCTTTCTTCACATCATCGTGGATTTGCCCGATGTCCAGTCGAAGTGCTACATGCAATGGGGACTCTGGTGGCCCATTGGCCATAAGGAATGAGGACGGTAGCAGCACTGTGCTGGGTCTCACATCATTTCGCCTGGGTGCTGAATGTACTGTCAATACACCAAATGTATTTACCCGTGTGTCATCGTTTTTGTCATGGATTAATACTGTATGATTCTGATTTAATAAACAATTAATTAATTAATTAATATTATATTATTATCATACTTACATTATTATACTTTGAGACTCACTAACGGCAGTTGGCGCTTTACTTTGGTTATTGTGGCAACCTGACCTGTCACCTACAGTTCAACCTAGAAGGCTTGTAACAATCCAGTCTTTCACATGTTGGTTAACACTCTGTAATATTGCATCCAACTTAGCGCGATACAAGCAACACTCTCTCCTTAAAACCTCAAACCAAACGATTGTATTGTATTACTCATTATTATTATTCTATAGTAATTATAATCAATCCGAGTTTTGGTTTACTCTTTGCACAAACATAAAGGCGCCAAACTGTTATATTGGAAAATATTTAATTGAATATTTTTTGTATTTACCATGGATTCACCATGAATTACGTAAGATAGAAAATAATGTCCGGAAAACATGAATATTAATAGTTTTCAAAGTCAAGGTAATAATTCACTGATTACAAGTTACTTCAGTTACCTGTTTATCTATTTAAAAGAACTAATTAACTTTACAGAAAGTTAATGTCGTGCTGTCATCATTCTTATCGGAATCATACATCAAAAGAGACATCCACATATCGAGTGCTATATAAGTTCGGAAGTCGCCTCCGTTTTTCAGTTCTTCTTTTAGTTTCAAGTTCAGCATGGCTCAACTCAAGTGGAAGTTGATTTTCCTGGCTTTTCTATTATTTTTAAAGAATTCAAAAGTAGAATCCAAAGTAACCCAACGCATTATAAATGGAGTCCATGCAATTCCCAAGCAATTTCCATACCAAGTATTTATTTATACATTCGAAAGATATGATTGGAAACCATCTTGTGGTGGCGTTATAATATCAGAAAGAACTATTCTAACAGCAGCCAAATGTATCCCCGATAAAGTGTAAGGCAACATTCATATAATCTAATATTTTTAAATCGTAATAAGTTCCTTATAATACTGACAAAGGGATTTGTTTGTTATCTATTTGGGAGCCACGGATAAATCTAATATTAAAGAAGTGGGACAACAACAGTTGGTAGTAAAGCGAAAGAGTATTGAGGTCCATCCTGAGTGGGATACGATTAATAAACTCAATGATATAGCCTTGATCAAACTACCAGCCGATCTACAATTTGATGAGTATATTCAACCTGCCAAGTTGCCTGATCCTAACGAAACTTATGATAACGAAAGTGCCTTCATTTCTGGTTGGGGCACTTCGTCAGGTAAGTTCCTATGTTATTCTATTCAGTTTTGTAACCTATTACGATTATTATGTCCTTCTTTATCATAAAAGGTGCAAACGTGCATACAGAGCAGCTCTTGTACTCCAATGTAACCGTTCAATCAAACGAAGAGTGCAAATCTATTGTGGAACGGTATAGACCGGGAAAGTTCTTTACATCATCGTGGATTTGCACAAGGCCCAGTCAGAGTAGTCCATGCACTGAGGACTTCGGTGGCCCATTGGCCATAAGGAATGAGGACGGTAGCAGCACTGTGCTGGGTATTGCATCATTTGGCATGGATCTTAAGTGTACGGTCAATAGACCAGATGTATTTACTCGAGTTTCCTCCCTATTTACAGTGGATAAAACAATGCGAATAAATAATAAATAAATATAATATTATGAACATTCCACTACAAAGTTTTTATATATATTTTTCTAATGTTTAATGTTAAGATTTCTATTTCTGTTTGTTTTTTAAAGTTTCCATTCATATATAATACTTATTTGAATTAGTTTGGTATGCATTAGAAGTTCATAAAGTGCTGGAAAATTATACAATTTGAGAGCTAAGTCTATGGGGCGTTGCATGGAGAAACGCATGGCGAAACACGCCCCAAATTTGACACAGACAAAGACTTAAACAAATATTCCGAGTCAAAACCCACTCGGAGGTACAGACAACAACAACATCAACAACGATCGCAGCTACAACAACAAACGTTTTGTGTCACAAAATATTTGAATGTAAAGTGCGCGGCGCGACTTGCAACTTGCGAGTCTTGCAACTCTTGGTTTGCTGTCTCTATTCCTTGTTGCAACCAAGTGGTGCAAGTGCCAGTGCCAGTGCCTGGCTGACGTGCGCCTGCGCGACTGACTCCCCTTCACTCCCCTCGTTTGCCCACTATGCCCCTGGGTCGGATCACTAATTGGTCACGACAGCAGCTAGCGTTGAGTTTTGAAAAGCGAAAAGTAAAATCCATTGAATTTGGCAACGGTCGATTGCTATTTGTTGGCTGGTATTGTTGTTGTTTTTGTCGTTGTTGCTGTTGTTGTTGGCCAGCTGAAACCTTCAATTTTGGTAGCCAGACAAGCCAAAACAAAGCTGCCCCCAAAGGTCCCCTCGCCCACCTTCTAACGCTTGATGGGGTCTTAAAGTTTAACATCGCAATTGATTTTAGTCGTCAGTTTTGTGGGCTTTTGATTTTTGTTGTTGTTTAGTGTTAGTGTTGTTGTTGTTATTGTTCTTGTTGTTGTTGTTGTTGCACTGATGGCGCAAACTTTAAGCATTCAACATTAAACTGTTCGATTAGTTTTAGTCGTTGTCTCTTAACTGTTTGTGTTTTGCTTTTGTTTTGTTTTTGTTTTTGCCAAATTTATAAACGACAGCATTCAGTTTTATTATCGAATATCAATTTGAATGCATTTTTAATCATTGTTTTATGTTTGGCCAAATTGAAAATTATTATTCAAACGGTTATTAATTTTAATATTTATTGTTATTTAATAATGCACAACGCTGCGATGACGTAAGAGCCAAAATACTCTTTTGGTTTGCCAATAAATAAATGCAATTTCAAATTGGCCAAAAATAAATGCAGTTTAATTAACAAACACAAAAAGAGGTGAATGAATCAATTGAATTGCATTTAAATTGATGTGAATGTAATAAATATATAGTTAAATTAAATGAAATAGTATATTTGAATAGCAGTAAAATGCAAAAACAAAACATTTTGTTGTATAGTATAAATTTCATTTAATTTAATGCTTTAAAGAATGTCAATTATTTAAAAAAAAAATAATGATTAATGTAGTCATAGATAGGCTAAATGAGATACGAGAATAAAATAAATTGTATTAAATTTATACACCAGAAAAAGCGCAACTAAATTTTATAAATTAGGAAAAGTGCAAAAATAAATAAATAAATAGAGAGATAAATAAAAAAAATAGTAATAAATATAATACTTGCAGGAACAGTACAATTTTTAAATAATTTGTTAAATTGATTAAATTCAATATAATAAAATTAAATATGAAAAAAGAAATAATGAATAATAAAGTTATAACGCAGCTGAATGAGAAGCAAGCATAATTCAAATTAAATTGCATTTTTAAAGCAGAAAAAAAATTAAATTTAAATAAATATTTTAATATTAATGAAAAGCCTAATTTTTATTTCAAAAACACTTTTATATAGTTTTTAATTACATTTTCGACGGAAAAAGCATTTTCCTATCTGCTCAGAGAAGACATAAAGCTGCACATTATCCGCTTAGCTATTGCTTAACGGCTTCAATAAACTAAATCAAATGTAAAATACTGAAATCACTTTTTTATATATCGCGAAATGAATCATTTGATCAATAAAACGTTTCAGATTTACGAGTATCTTTTAGGTACCACGACTTCCCGATTGCTTTGCATATGGACGTGCAACAAGCCATCATCCCATTTGCCATTAAACACTCTGTCTGTTGTTAATGTAATTTTGCGATAATTTATTGGTTCGCTTGTTGCAGCCACAATAATCGAAATTTTGGCAGTTGCCAACGGCAACTGTTGCCAAAATAATGAAAAAGAAGGTAGACAACGTCATTCATCAAATAAAATTTACTTAATGAAATTAATAAATAAATTATGATATAAATCTTGTTGCAGTCGCCGTATAAACGACGCCGCCAATGTTGCTGGTGTTGCTGTTGCTGCCGTTGTTGCTGTTGACGTTGTTGCCGCTGTTGTTGCAACTGCAACTGCGGCTGCCGCAGCAGCAGCAACATTTTTATTAAAAGCTCTAAATTATTGGCAGTCGCATGCAACGGCGGCAACGGCAACAAAGCAAACGAGGCTGGTCAACATGTACAACTGGCCGCATGGACAACTTGCCACATGGACGGCCAGGCCAAGTGGCCTGTGCCACATTAACGAGCAAATGTCAATTTCGCAGCAATCTTTTTGCAATTTTTGTGTTTTTTTTTGTATTTTAGTTAATAATTTTTACTGTCCAACTGTCGGCAACAGCAACTGCCAACTGCCAATGGGCAACAGCCGCAGCAGCAATAGTTGCTGCGATGCGCGTGCGCTGAAGCAACAGCAACAGCGACAGCAGCAACAACTACAATACGTTGCACTTACGTAATGTGCTACAAAATATTTGTGTCTTGCTAAAATTAAGTTAATTTATGTTTTTTTTTTTTGTCTGTAATAATTTTAATTGGTTTCTTATGGCATTTCACAGGGTAGTTTAACTATGTTGAGTGTTTTTATACGCCAGTGGAAAATTATTTATAGCATTGCAATAAATTTAATTTATATATCTCTTTCTTTTGTCAACTTAGTAGTTTATCTAAGTTGTGGGAGCTTCTGTTGTGCTTCTGTTAAACAGTTAATTTTAATTTAAACTTTTCTTTTTATAATAATAATTATATATATATTATATATTCGACTTTTCTCAACCATTTTTATAGGGTATTCAACTTCTGAATTGATAGTTAAGGAAAGATTTGTATTCGGAATAAATCTAAATTGTGAAACTATCTCTAATTATGTTATTAATATTTATTTATAGATTATATATTATTAATAAATAATTTACCTCATTTTCTGGCTTTTCGCAAATTTTGTAGGGTATTTACTTGTCGTTCTAACAAAATAAAAGGTGTCAATACCAATTATTCTAAATTCTCAAACATCTAAAAGCATGAGAAACCCAACTTTTTGCTCTAATCTTCATAAAGATAACTATTTCACAGAATTTTATTTCAATATACCCTATCCCTTGCTTGCATAGGGTATTACACTTACGATGTCAGTCATTTTCCCAATTCTGTTCTATATCTCTAGCTGTATGATATGCTTGCTATTTATTACAAAACTTAGTTTCAATATACCCTATCTCTTACTTTTATAAGGTATTACACTTTCGATTTTAGGCATGCTTTTTATTTATTTTTATATTTCTAGCAAAAGATTAGTATTATTATTATTTATTTCAAAATATAGTTTCAATATAAATCAATTCTCACTTTTACAGGGTATTACACATTCAATATCGTTCACATCTTCGATTTCTTTCTATATTTTCAGCTCATTTATATGTTTCACATTTTCCACAATCATTGTTAGGGTATTTTCGCATCAATATACCCAACTGTAATTCTGTTCGACAGTTGATAAATTTTTGAATTCGCCGACGAATATTTTTTTGATTTTTGTTGTATTTTTGTTGGCACGTAAATGTGTCAAATATTGACAATTTATATAAGTAATGCACATAGGTGCCTAGGTAGCTGTCCCGTTGAGGGGGAGGCTGTAGGTTGGCAAGCGGGGCAGGGGGAGGTACACAGTCTAGGCGATTGGCAAGAAATATGAGTTAAACGCGTTTTTTAGGTCGATGCAATTTTTTGTGCTGTTACTATTGTTGTTGTTGTTGTTGTCGTTGTTGATGTTGCTGTTGTTGTTTGTATGTTGCTGCATTGCAATATTGATTGCTGTTGTTGTTGCTGCTGTAAACAGGAGATTGTTATTTGCAACCCGCTGTGCGTACACCGCAAACTGGACAACTTAATTTGGCTAAAGTCGCTTGTTAGTGTTTGCCAGTCAGCCTATAGACCAGTGTTGTTGTTGTTGCTGCTGTTGTTGTTGTGGCGGTTGTGGTTTTGGCCTGTGATTGCCTTTGCCGTTGCCGTTGTTGCTGCAACAACGCTCAGCATCACATCAATGTTGCACATATGATTGCAGTCTGTGAATAAAGATGAAGTTATCTCTCTCTCCCCTTCTATCTATCGTTGCCTTAGCTCTTTTCTAACTCTTCAGTTGTCCAAATGGATTGAACAAGTTTATATAAATCTTTTTTGTGCTTTCAGCATGTTGCTGTTGTTGTTGTTATTGTTGTTGTTGTTATTGCAACGGCAACAATTAGAGGAACATGTAGTTATAATAGTTAATAGAACATTGCTATGCATGAGCTGACTTTCTTCTTGCTTCTTTTTTTGTCAGCCTGGGAACATTTTTGTTAACATTTTATCGATAGCATTTATCGATAATTCCTTCGCGTTAACAGCTTTTAATAGCAGCTCTTATAACTCTGCGCAATGTATGGACATGAACGAGCATGAGCTTAATTTAATAAATATAATTGTTGTTAGGCATTATTGAATGTTTTCTGCAGATGTTATCGATAGTTTTTGGTTAACATTATCGGTAGGCAATTGTAAAAGCTTTGCTTAAGCTAATTGGAGTGTTTAGACTTGTATAAATCTATTATAAGGTTTCACTTGATGATATTCTATTGTTATCGTTGTTATCGATAGTCGTTTTCAGGCAATATTGTTAGTTCTTAGCAACAGTTACAACTAGCATTCATATTTTATTTGATTAGCTTTATAGGATCTGCCTGTTTTAGCTTTCGTCCTGAGCTAGCAAATAGCCCAACTTCCATCAGCTTTGCAACATTGTTATCGATAGTTTTTATTAACAAATAAACAATAGTTTCACACCTAGTTTAACAGTAATCGTATTACTTTAACTAATCACCAAGTAACCCATCATTCGCTTTACATTTTCTGCCTGTTTTTGTGAGCTTTCGTCCTGATTGTCTATCATGCTTTGCCTGCTTAATTACTCACGTCTTTTGATTAATTTGTTGACTTGCTTAGCTTAATAATTGCCACGACGCGCAACAACAAAAGGTAAAGAGAAAAAAAAAGGCAACTGCATTGCGGCGACATTTTGCCATTTGCCACGCCAAAGTGTGTTGCAACAACTGCAGCTGCAACAACAGTCGCAACAACTGGAAAGTTGTCGCGTCACATGCAACAAACGACATTTATCATGTTAACCTTTGAAGTGCATTTGTCTAGACGTCTTCAACGAGAGTTACTGTTGTTGTTGTTGTTGTTGTTGCTATTGCACTGGCGTTTCCTGCCAGCAGTTATGACAGCAACACACACACAAAAAAAACGCACGGAAAAACATCAGAAAGCAACAAGGAATCATAATAATTTGTAATAAATTAACGCCTCGTGTGCGCCGCGGCAACAGCAACAACCACAGCAATAACAACAGCAACAGCAACAGCAACTGCAACAACAACAGCAACAATGACAACTACAACAACAACAGTTAACAAAGGCGGCATTGCGTCTAGGCGCAAGGATTAAAACACGCCCATGAGTTGGCGAGGCCAAATGCAGCGACGTTTCCTCGTCATCTTCATTAAGTCAAGGCGCGTTGTCGTTGTCGTTGTCGAGTCAACATCACACGCACACACACACACACACACAAACATACATACACAAGTAAGTATGTTTATATGTATATGTTTAAGTACAGGTAACTTTTGCCCAACTCCCTCTGTCCCATATCCTTTTGTCTAATTTCACGCTGTCGTCTCTCATCAAAGCCTGACGCGCGTCCCCGGCGAGTAATTCATCATTTTGCGTGACGTACTCGCCTCCAGGTTGCAACAGCAGCAACAGCAACATACACACACAAACACACAGACACACAACACATGGAGACATAAATTCTCAAGTGCCAAATGCATTTTTTATATGCCTTTGACTTGCCTGCAACTTCTGGCAATGGCGTGACAATCGACGACGCGACGCGACATCTCCAACATGCTCAGTCTGTCTCTACTACTCTTGCTCCACACACTCCACACACTTCGCACTCTACAAGTCTCGGCCGCGTCGTTAGCTGCTAATTATTCAAATTAATTGTTTAGCTCAAAAGACACGCGCACGCGCAGCTCAAACGCCAATCAAAGGCGACAAAGTTGGCCAGGCTACAACATATACTATCTGCTTCTTCTTGTTGTTACTATTTGATGTTGTTGTAATTGCTGTTGCCGTTACTGTTGCTGTTGCTGTTGCTGCTGCTGCTGTTATTGCCTGCACTTTTAACGACCTACGATTAAAAGTTGCTCCTCAACAAAACCCTTTGTGACCACTCCGAATGCCATTTTCCAGCATTTTTAATTGAGTTGTTTTGGGCGTCTGTGGAGCTGGCGCTAGAGATGAGCGTGTGTCGTGACACGACTGCAAATAATAAGGAGTATCCTTTATTACCAAAAGTAACTACAACACTTTGCCAGCAACAAAGAATTCGTTTGGAGAATTTATCAATTAAATAACAATGAGCACAAGTTAACAGAAGTTGATACAACAGGATATAAATATTTAAATGAAAATAAAATTTATTAACAATACAATAATTAAACACATTAGCAAGAAGAACTTATTTTTGAGATATTTAAATCACCATCACTCGAATCACTCACTTGATCAATAACAAAATAAATTCATAAGTAATATGAATTAAATAAAGATAGTAAATAAAATTAAAATATAAAGTAGTAAATAAAATATAAAAAATATTATAAATGAAATAAATTATATAAATAGACTATATATAAAGTAAAATAAAATAAATAAAGAAAATGTTATATTCGTTTAAATAAATATAAAACAAAATAGAATAAATCAAGTCAAATAAAATAAAATAAATAAAGTAAATTAAGTAGATGAAAAAAAATTAATAAATCAAATTAAATATATAAAATAAAAGCAATACATAGAATAAATAAAATTAATAATTACAATAAATAAAGTTAATAAAATATATTAAGTCAAATTTAATATATAAAATAAATGCAATACACAGAATAAATAAGAAATAAATACAATAAAGTTAATATAAATATGTCTAATTAAACTAAATACATAAATAAATAGTTGCCGCTCTTTGAACAAACTCATGTTTGTTTAAACAGTTAAACACGCTACCATCTCTAAATACTTTGTATGTTAATGCAGCATTACGAGTACATTCTGCAATTATTGTTTAGACTGGGAAAGTGCTACGACTATGACAACGACTACGACTACGACTACGACTACTACAGACTGGGGCAGTTCCTTTCGAAACTGCCAAACAAATAGAAATGCAATTTGAATGCAAAGTTTAATTTTAGCAGTTTTGTAGTTTCGCAATTTTGCGACTTGTTGTTTGCAAGTTCCAATTTAGGTCGACTCAATGGCATTGCTAGGTAGGTTGGAATACCTGTCACAAGGCTACGGAACTGACAGTGGGAAAAGCAACTCCCAATTGCTGAAACTGGTCTCTTTCCCCACTTCCCTCTCTGTCTCTCTCTCTCTATCTATCCTTCTAACTGTCTTTGTTGTTGATAGACTGCCAGCAAATTGCCATTAATGGGTGTTAGTTTAAGGAGGAGTTTCAATATACAACTGTCAATTTGGATTAACTGAGATACATTTTAGCTCTACTGGGTTTTGTTTTTTTATTTTTGTATATCTTCAAGACATGAAATTCTGAAAATTAAGTTGTTTTCCACATTCCAACAGCTTCTCATATTTTTTGCTGATAAAGGCAACAAGTTCAACGATTTTTGTTTCCTCTTCTTATGCCAGCAAAGGACGAATGCAAAAGCGAATAACGACAACTCCATTTATTTGCTTTAGCTTCAAGCAGTTGGTTTATGTACTTCTGCGGGACAACAAATATGTACAACTTGCAGTTGATGGACTAAAGCATACCCTCTTAATATAGACAGAGTATAAAGGAATTAATTAGGAAAGAAGTAATGTTACGAAAATTATTGATACGTTTCTGTTGGCTTTTCTTATAGCTAATATACCCCCTGAAGTAGAGTGGCAAATAATTATAAAAATATGATTAAAATATTAAATTAATAAATAAAAAAGTTGCAGACATTATAAACAAGTTTCTCTTGGCTTTTTATAACTAATATAATTCATGGAATAGAGTAGAAAATCAAGCAGAGACAAATATATTTAAAATATGAAAATGAAAACTAAAAATTAAATATTTAAAATAAAATATAAAAAAAATATAAGATAATATTTAAAAATGTATATGAAAGATACAACATTTCTTAGCCAAAAAATTATAAACATAGAAAGAGTAAAAGAAATGATGATGAAGTTATTTCAACAATGACAACTGTTGACCTTTCGTATAATTAATATGCTCGTTGCAGACTTGTGATTGGAATACAGGGTATTCAAAAAGTAAACTGGAAATGGTGACTACATATTTTGCTGGTGCCCGGCTAAGATTAGCATCGATTTCTGGCTACTGTTGTTGCGACTGTTGTTGTTGTTGTTGTTATTGCTGCTGTTGTTGTTGCTGTTGCTGATGCTGGTGTTGTCAAAAGTGGTTATTTTGGGCTTAAATGGTTTTGGAATCAAGAAATGAAATGAAATCGGCAGGGATAAAAAATTGTTGTTTGGTCTCAGCCAAAAATGTCGACGATTATGACGACTTTTTGAGAGCCAGCAAAAGAGACAAACGGACAAACAAAGTTGCAAAACGAAGAAGAAGAAAAGAAAACGACAACGAAAACGTTTTTGGGATAAATGTTAAAAGGAATGTTTATGCAAATTAGAAGCGATCGCCGCATCTGTTTGATGTCCTTTGCAGAATGAATTGCTGCCGTTGGGACCAAAAGGGAATGAGGTGCCTCCGGCTGCTGCCACAGATATAGTGGATGATAATCACAGCCATGACGATGCCGATGATGATGATGACGATGACGATGACGATGATGAGATCAAACGCTAAGCGTTGCCAAAGCGATTTTTGGCAACACGAGTAGCAAACCAGCTGCCAGGAAGAGATTAAATAGCGATACCAAAATGTGGCTCAGCCAACGGGTCGACGCTGCTGCTTCTGCTGCTGTTGCTGCTGCCAAACGGTAGCCACAATTTGGCATAACATTTGTGGCAGCAACATGCGGCAACGGAGGCAAGGGAGGCAGCAGCACAAGCATGAGGGACTTTAACTCATTTGTTGACTCTGTGTGCAGCATAAGCTGAGCGCAATCGAATTGCAATTATCAAAAAGCGAATAAACGATCCAACGAAATACGAAACATGGTAATTATCTTAATTAAGTTGGATTGCAAGACCTTTCTTTACAAGAGTTCAGTCGTTGATAAAGCGCAGTTTTTATAGCAAACAAAAAAATAAGTAAATTCTGAGACACTTCGTTTGTCAGTCTGTAATTTTAACAGTAGTTTAAATGATTAGCGAATTTGACAATCACTTAAACTATGACTTCAACTATAATTAACTTCATTAAGTTATATACAAACAACTTGCTTTGAAAGAGTTCAATTGCAGCAGAAGCTGAGACTTCGATAGATTAAAGCAACAGATAGATAGTAAAATCTCAAGCACTTCGATTGTTAATCTGTTTTTATACCATCACTATATTGTTATAAGCAATACTACTTAAAATGGAGTACTTATCGAATTTGGCAATCGTTTGAGCCATAAGTAAAACTATAATTAATTTAATTAAGAGAGAACTTTCTTTGAAAGAGTTAAGTTTGGATTTGAACATTAAACTGTGACTTTGATTGATGCTTAAGCACTACGATTGTCAGTCTGTGCTGCTATCATCACTAAGAATCGAAACTGTTCAACTATTTTCAATTAAATTGTGTTTCGCAACTCCAACTATGACTTTGTATATTTAAAAGTAGCTAAAAAGTCAGTAAAGTATATCGATTATCAGTTTGTCAGTAACTGACCAGCACTAGAATGCCATTAAGAATCGCAGTAAAATCGAAAATGTTATCGAAAGCGGCAATCGTTTAATCTATGCCGAAAATCGAATGTAAAAACAAAAACGTCACAAAGCCATTAAAGAAACGAACCGCCAAACTGAAGACTGCAACTCTTAACGCAGATAATTTGCGATCATTTGGCGTTGATGATGCCACATTGATGATGAGATGATGGCGCTGATACCGCACACCGATAACGGTCTAAAGTCCACACACACAAACACACACACATACTGTACAAGCTGCCATGCAAATATTGTCGCAACTTGCAACACAGAAACGTGTCCCAAAACCTGCCACACAAAACTGGACAGTCAACTGGGTTTGTCTTTCTTGCATCTGTCCGTCTGTCCGTCTGTCTCTCTGATCGTGTAGATAGTTAAGATCGCTTATCGAATTGAATTATGGCAGAGCTAAAAGCCTGCCAATGTGGGGATTTTGATGTGTGCGTGTGCCACACAGCCGCATGCTAATTTGATGACCTTGCAACTTGCTTTGATCCAATTAAAATGCGCATTAATAAATAATTCACTTTTAGTTTCAACTGTTCACACTTTGCACCTGCAAATTGCAGAAATCAAAATACAATTGAATGTAACCCAAAATGTCGAAATGTTATCGATATCGACACAAAAGACAAAAGTTTCAATTCAATTGCCAAAACGACAAAACAAAAACTTTTGAATTGCCTCCCTGCGGCGCTCAAATTGAATATCGTGGCTAAAAGTGAAGTTGAAACTGCAGTTGTTGTTGTTGTTGGCTCTAATACAACTATGACATCCACTAATAACATCGACTCTTGTCTCTCCATAAGGGCACTCGACGCTGGGCGGGCTCAACTCCAACTGCAACTCCAGCTCCAACTCCAGATCCAACTCCAACTCCATTCACTTATGGCATCAAGCCAAGCTCCCGCTCTTGCCCTCCCAAGAGTCGAGTGCATTGGTGAAAAGTCATAAGAGCCAAAGTTTGAGCCAACAAAAAATAAGCCAAATTATGGTTTGTTTGTTTTCTACTTTTTGGTTTTTTTTTGGGTTTTTTTAGGTTCAAGTTGTTGTTAATGGCATGGAAAAATGTCAAGCGAAACCATTTAACTGCAAGGAAATAAGAATAAGGTTTGTTCAAGCAGCTTAAGCTTCGTTTCGCTATCTGCGGGTTAACAATAACAGGCAGTTTAACTGCTGGTTACAACAACTACTAAGTTGGCCAGAACAGCAAAAGTTGTGCATCAACATGTCAAATGTTGCTTTGAGAGTGAGATGATTGAACAGTCTGGCAACTCTATGTAAACATCATTTAATGTAAAATACATAAAAAACAATTCATATATAATTTAAATATTGTTAAAAACAGCGTTGCCACCACATGCGCTACATCTGGCAACTCTAAACGACATTCACAACCAAAATTTAAACTGTTTTAAACAGTTAAGCAACTCTGTCAACTGCTTGCTAACTTTATAGCAAACAGACAACTCTCTAAACTTAGATCAAGGGCTTTCACTAGTCTGGCAACTCTTTTAAAACAACTAAGGCTCTCAACTCTCTCGAAGCAAAGGCCTATTCACCAATCTGGCTACTCTTTAAAAGGCAACTAACAATCTGTTATCTGTCTGGCAGCTCAGTGCAGCAGCGCTTTCAACTTCTTGCAGTGATGCTGCCAACTTAGCAACACAGCGTTGCCACCTCTCGCATAATTGGTTAACATTAAGCTGTGAAATTGAGCAATAAACGTAGATTTAACATCATTTAATGATAATTCTCTAATTACAAAACCAATAAGAAACAAAAACAAAACATTTACAAGCAAAGCGTATTAATTTTAGTATTGCTCGCTAACTAAAGGCATATTAAAGACTATGCTAAATGCTGTGAGTGAGGCTATAAAACAAGCTAATGGTACGAATAATGCAGCACACAGTCGCCACAGTCGAATGTTGTTGTTGTTGTTGTTGTTGTGGCAGTTGCAGTTGCAGTTGCAGTTAAGGCTAAGCGTAGCGCAGAGTCGACAAGAAAAACAAGTGGCCATAAAATATAATAAAAGGAAGTGCTTAAAACAGCCAGCAACAACAACAACAATAAGCAATAATAACAGCAACAACAACAACAACAATAACAACAACAACAGCACATGGGATAGCTTAAGAGCAGAGTCTGGAAACTGGAAGCTTGGGAGCTGGGAGAGCAGACGCTGCTGTGGCAGGACTCCTTTTACATAGTTGAGTGTCTGAATTTATTACCCGCGATCTAACACGATTTCTCGCACTTGTACCTACAATAATCATTATATGCAAACACACAAACACACACACACAGACACACACACACAGACACACACTGCGAAACATATTCACACATTGGCGTGGAAAATTTACAAGCGCCAAAGCTTTTTGCATATTTGGCATGCAAGAAGAAAAACGGAAAAACTAAAGAAGAAAAAAAAAAAAGGTAACAAGTGCAGCCAGTGCATTTGTCTTGGGAAACTGGTCTGATGCAAGCTGATGCACTCTCTAACTATACCTACACCTATATATATATATATATCTTTATATATATACATATATATACATATATACTACTATTTATATGTATATATTGCAGTTAGTTTATGTTTTATTTAATTTGCCGCAGGCTACTCGGAGAGTTGCCACCAGGCGCAACTGATGTTGCATTAATGAGCAGCAGGCGTTAGCTAGATAATGCAGCAGGGTATGCTAGACTATATAAACTATATAATCTATAAACTATATGTCTACTTTAAGTTTAATAGAAGGTATAGCTTCTTCTAGTTCAAAGAACTCTCTTTCAAAACGTTACATATTGCACCACAATACTATATTACTCTTTACACAAATATATTAGAAGATCTAGTAAAAACTTTCAACCATTCATTTGTCATACTTTTCTTTATATGCAGACATATCAGACATATATCTAAACCAAGTTTCTAGCTGCTCAATATAAAGACCAACATATGGCTATATACTAAAGTTGCTAAACTATTTACTTAACTAAAAACTTAACTTAACAAAACACAGTTTATTTTGAATTGTTTTCGCATAGACAGAGTCTTAAAGAACTTCACATTACAGCGTATCTAATAGTCGTTTACTCAACTTTGCTCCGCCTGCAGTTTTTTGTTGTATTTCGCTTGCAGGCCAAAAAACTAAACTCACAACAGCAATGCAGCTTGTCTATAAATATTTTGTGGTAGAGTGAAGATACAAAAAAGAGAGGAGTATATATGTATATACATATATATGTATGTGTGTGTGCATGTGTGTGTGCTTAGTACGAGTATAAAGAAATTCAGGCATGAGATTACAATCGCTTGTAATAAATACCTTAAGTATCACATATATCAGTAACCCAAGGACGTGCATCGTAAGTCAAGCTGAACATTATTATTAAGCGCAGGCAGCAACAAGTGCAGCGTGGATTGCAAGTTGCGAATGGGGAGTGGGAGAGGATAGGCAGGGGCAGGTAACTTGACTTACGTGCAACAATTTAACAACTTAATTATTGCTAAACTACGTCAGCAACAACAACAACAAAAGCAACAACAGCAACATAGAGACATAAATAAACAACGGTGCGTATGAGTAATATTCGTGAAGGCAAAAGTCGTGGCCAGGCTAAAATAATAATAATAAGGAGCCTGCCAAAAAGATTGCAATGTGCGATATACACAAAAGATGATCATCAACAGCAGCAGCAACCACAACAGCAACAACAGCAACTGCAGGCTACTTGTGGCAATTGGATGAGGGGCAAGTTGCTTGGACGGGGCATGCTACGTAGAACGTTCGCTTGTCATTGAGTAATCTATCGACAGCTTGGCCATTTAGTCAATACACACACACACACTGACACACACACAGTCCAAGTGTTGTGTGTGAAAATTAGCATAAAAACGCAATTTTTGAATATTAATGTGGCAACTTGCAACTGCAACTTTGCGGCGACATCATCGCCAGTCTGGGAGGCGCATTGCGTGCAAGGCCAATAAGAAAAAAAGAGGAAGAAGCAGCAGCAGCAGCAGCAACAGCAACTGCCACTGCCACTTGGCTTACTCGTTGCCATGCTACAGCGTGCAACCTGCAAACCTGCAACTTGCAACTTCGGTAATCAGATCCTCTGGCATTGATAACAAACGCAACACTTGCTGTGGTTTTTTGGCGCTATCGCATAAGTTTGCATTCTGCCTTTTTGCATCTTTCACTTTTTTTCTCTTCTCTATTTTGCACGCATTTGCTTGGGCGGACGAGGATGAGCCGTTAAGCGGAGGGGAGGGAAGGCAGCGTGGCATACAGATTAAGGATTAGTTATTATTGGACTGTTGCACAGCTTGAGAAATGTTTGTGTCATGTTTTCCTGCTGTAATCTACAAAACGCACAACTTCCCACTCGTTTTACTTACTCCCTGTCCCTCCCTCTCTCACTCTATCTCTCTCGCTCGCACTCACTCTGTCTTTCTCTATCTCTCTCTATATCTTTGACTAATGAATTCTATCGCAAATGAGCAGTTGTAAGCCACAGCTAAGTACAACTGACAACTCTTAAACATTATGAATAAAAGTGGGGGAAGCATTTTAAACTAAATTTCAACTTATTTAAATAACAAAATACTACAATTTCTATAACACAATCAAGCTAAACAATTTTTATATAATTTAGCTAAGATTTTAATTATAAAATCATAAATTTCATTGACAAATCCAAATGCAAATCAAATTAAATGTTAATTCAATATTTAAATTGCTATAGAAACCTTGAAAGCTGCGAAGTCTGTGCACTGCATGCAGAAAAAACTCTCAATGCCAAGCAGTGCACTACATTTCAAAAGCAGCCCTAAAGTATGCAACTGTTTTGCGCTAACTCAGCATTAAAGTTTAAATAAATTAAATATAAAAAATTGCAAATATTGTTTGTAAATAATACACAAATCAATATAAATTAAATAATATTTTAATAAATTCACAATAGCGGAGTAAATGAACTTCATAACATGTTAAATTAACAATTTTGTAAATATGAAAATGCCAACCAAGCAGTGTCGCCATCTAACGCACAGCAGCGCAGCTTTCCTTTTCAACAAGCAGTGCACAGTTCACTGCATTGTCGCCAGCTGGCGCCAAGCTTAGTCGATACAGCAACCAGCAGTGCAGTGCAGATATTTATAATTAAATTGTTTGTAAACAATTCGCGAATATCGATGAAATGTTTACAAATTAAACCAACTTGATAAGCAAAATATAGAATTGCACTTTGGTATACACACTACTTGCCGAATCACAGATATTTCCACATAAAAATAGATTTCACCATAGGCAAACAAAGTGTCGCGACGATATCTGAATCATAGCTTAGAGAGAACTCGGCAAATGGAGCGAGATAGTGGCCCAAACAAACAGAACGCAGACAAGTTCATTAACCCTGAAACACAACACGTTTCGAAGAGTGCCTGCAACAAGAGAAAGAAGAAGAGGAAGTACTTGCAGTACTCAGATTTCACAAGGCATAAGCCACTAATGTCGTCATAGCCTCGTCGAGGTCGGCAGCAGCAACAAATGTGGGTCAACACTTTCACAAAAAAGCGCGCCAATTGCATTTGCCTCCCAACGCCCCTTCACACGCTGATCCAATCCACACTTGCAGTTGTGCAATGTGCGTCTCCTACATAGAGAGAGAGAGAGAGAGAGAGAGAGGGAAAGAGAGAGAGCGAAAAAGCAGGCATATTGCAGAATTGAGCATGAATCATTTGCAATGCCTCACAGAGCGTGTGTTGTTTGTCACGAACGCCGGCAAAGCCGCTTGGCACCTGCCCCCCCGCTTCCTAGTCTTGCCTACTCTCTCTCTCTCTCTCTCTCTCTCTCACTCTCGCAGCATTTCTGACGTCACAGCGCGTTGCGAATTAGTCAATTTTTATTAATTCAATTATTTAACAATAAACATTAAGAAAATTCAATTAGAAATTGAGCAGTAATTTGCTAACACTACTCTACATTTTTAGGGTATGTAGCATATGGTAACTGCTTGGTCTATTGACTAAAATAATCTATAATAAATAATATTATTTAGTTTCAAAATAGAAATTAATCTAATGTCAATATTGAGTTTATGGCTTAAGTTAGAAAAGCTAATCGGAAATTGTTATTTTTATTCCTATTTGTAGTCAATATAGTTTGACTTGCTAAGCAAAGACAGAAATGTAAAGCAACTTGCGGCAGCTGCTGGGGTTGCCACAGCTGCCAACAGAAGAGAGTGTATCTATTCTCCAGTGTAGCCATGAATCTTTTGTCTCTGCATATGTATCTACGTATCTTTATATATATTCACTTATGTCCGCCCATCTCACTTGCCCAATTGTGTGATCAGTGGCACGTGTGACGCGCCAACGTCTAAATTGTGCTGCGTCCAAGTACGCACACACACACACACACACACACACACACATACGCACACATCTATTGCTAGACAGCTGCCTTTGTCACGCGGCTGCAGCCAACGTCACAATTGAATGGCAGATCAATGTATCTGTTAGATACATTTCTGGGCATGCATACATTTAATGCACGGCAGGAGGCACAACTCCCACACAACTCCAGGAATAAACAAATCAAATAGGGACTAAAAATAGTCAAAAACATTAGTAGAAGAGGAGGAGGAGGAGGTGGCAAGGGCCCAAAAGAGTAGCAAACGCAGCACAGAGGTCACCTTGACTGTGGCACGAGTTTGTTGGGACTGAAGCTGGCACAACAGAACTCTGGAGAGTCACAGTTTGAGAGAGAAAGAAAGAGAGAGAGCCAGAGAGAGGGGGGGAAGAGAGAGAGAGAGAGAGAGGTAGAGAGAGGGACTGAGAGAGCTGAAAGAGCCGGCCGCTCGCTGGCTTTCACAATGTCGTTTAGGCCATTTCGTCATTCATCCTGTCTCGCCAGCTGGCCGTGGCAGCGACGCGTCGCGACGTCGACAGCGACAGCAGCTGCCGCCTGAAGGCAGAGAGCGGCAACAGCGGCGGCGGCAGCTACAAAATCCAGCGGCGGCAGCAAAATTCCAATGAGTCTCGCGTGTAGCACAAACAGTTCGCAACGAGCGCGCAAACCGAACGGAACGTCAAGTTAATCCAGTGATTAATCCCAGTGAATTCGTTAACAAATAAAAGCCAAATAATAACCAAAAAGTAAGCAAACTTTAGCAAAAGTTAAGCAAACCAAAACAAAACTAAAGTTCAACTATTGCATGTGTTAATTAAACTGTTTTCAAAAGGAAGTTAACTTGCTACTTCCTGCTCCAAAGTGCATTCAACTGCTGCCCTTGGCCTTGTGCCGGGGCCCTAGCTGCCTGCTTTCGCCCACATTTCTATTTGATACACTTTCACTTTCAGTTTCAGTTTCATTTTCATTTTCCTTTGCAACGCATGCGTCGGCTTTTCCAAGCCATCAACAGCTGTTCCACAATTTCTTGTGCTCTGCTATACAAATTCTTTTGCTTTTTGGCAACTCAAGCAGATTTGACTTTGACTGAAGGTCATTTCATACTACCTCTGGCCTATTTGCTTGCAACAAGTGAGCTGTGTCAAGTGTTGCATGACGAAAGCAATGATGTATATATATATATATATATATATATGAGCTCATACTAACTATTCATAAATATCTCCCACTTATTTGTAAACTACAAACAAGTTGAGTTAAGCATTGCAAAGTGTCTAGCTGTTTGTTTAGTTTAATAATAAATTAACTATTTAATATGCAACAACATTAACAGTCAACTTTTCTTAAGTAATTAGTGTACAATTTATTTGTCTGCTCTAATTGGGAATAATTGCAATCATTCGATAAAGAAGATAAAATTATAGAAACTAAAGAAGATAAAGTATAATTTTCGCTTAAAAATATATATACAACTTTCTGCATTCCTATTTGTTATAAAGTCTTGTACATTTTCTATTCAAATTCCATCAAATCGCAGTACTTATAGCTGTCTTCGAGTGAAGTGTATTATCCAGAACATTTAGTAGTACCATGATGTTTTTTTAATCATCTGTGCAGAATGAGATGTTGCTTCTTTGTTATATCAACAAACACTTTCTCTTATAACTAATATATATAAATATTATTTATATTTATATTTATATTTTAATGGAAAAAAGTGCTTGACTGCGAAACTTTGTCTTTTCATATATCTCAGTTAATGTTTCTCAATGTTTCCCCTTTTCAACTACAGTTTTAACATCTTAAACCAATTTATTCTCAAATGAAAAGACTTTGTTAGTAAGAGAAACCAAAGCTGAAGTTATTTATCAGAACATTTAGTATTTCTATTATATTTTATATATCTGCTGAATATATTTATAAAATATGTATACTATTTTATATAGAAATAATCAGCATTTGCTTATTTCTTTTATCAAATATTTCATTTATATATTTCTAAAAGATTTTCTTTATTTATTGATATTTCACTTTAATAGAATAACAAACAAAATTACAGTTATTAGATCTATTATTCTGCAGAATATATTATCCAAATATATCATAAATCTCCCGTCTGTAGAATAGAGTTTGAGAATATACTTCTTAACAAGAAATCTCTGTCAGCTTCTCATATATCTTATTTAATATATATATTTAACTTAGTTAAGCCAACTATTCTACAGCTTAAGCCATTTGTTTGCCAATTCATAAATCAATTTTCCATAACAAAAACTAATTAGTTTGCTTAAGCATATAGTTAATGCTGTTTATTATAATTAAACAACTGCAAAAGAAAGCAGCAATCAGTCAACTCATAAGCTGCTAGTTTATATATAGTTACAGTTATAGTCATAGTTATAACTCTATAAATAAATATTGATTTCTGTTACAAACCACAGTTTTAATTAGCTAAACTCTCAAGTTCAGGCTAAGGGCAACACAGCCAACTGCAACTAATTAAAAACGTGATTTTATGTTGCAAATATATAGATATAACATTTGCATTAGACTGATAAACGGATAAGCAGTTGGCAATTGTTGTTAATCTTATCAGCAAAACTCTGATAAATATTGTAACGTCATAATAATAACGAAACGCAACTTATTCACTTATCTTAATTAGTTATGTGGATTATTAAGCGATTGCAATGATTATATGGCAAGGGTTATCAATTGATAAGGCGCATATTACTTGGCCAAATTAATGCAATGATAATGAAGTTTCACTATCATATCAGTCTCGACTGCTGATAAAAAAGCCTAATAAACTTACACTCATTAGGGCAGGAAGAAGAGTGCATGTGGTTTATGGGTTTGTATGGGAAACTCAAATGTAATGTGGCATGTGACACCCCCGTTTCACCCCCGCTGGCCCCCTTTGCCTAGATTCATCACAATTGCGGCACATATAAAACTGAACAAAATACAAATTATTTATACATATTTTTTCGGCAATGTTGCGTAGAGGTTTCCATTCCATGAGCTGCTGCGTGTGGAGCAGTAGTCAAATTTATATAAATATGACCTTCATGAAGGTTAAACAACGCCGACACATAGGTCTGTTAGTGAATCAGTGAGTGTTGTGTGAGTGTCGCTAGATTTAAGCACGCTAATTTGGATATCAAAAAAATAAAGACACAACTAACTCTTCTCTCTCTCTCTCTCTCTCTTTCTGTCTCTCTCTCTCTTCCTGTTTCTTTCACTCTGCAGCTATGGCCGCCGTTAAGGACAGTCTATTGGCCCAAGTAGCCGAGGTATTGCCCAGCTCTGGACACAAGGTCACCGTTGTGGGCATCGGCATGGTGGGCATGGCCAGCGCCTTTAGCATTCTCGCCCAGGGCGTCTCCAAGGAGGTCTGCCTCATCGATGTCTGCGCTGATAAGCTGCAGGGTGAACTTATGGATCTGCAGCATGGCTCCAATTTCCTTAAGAATCCACAGATTACAGCCAGCACCGATTTCTCAATTTCGGCCAATTCGAGGCTTTGCATTGTCACCGCCGGCGTCCGACAAAAGGAGGGAGAATCGCGTTTGTCCCTCGTGCAGCGCAACACGGACATTCTGAAGAACATCATTCCCAAGCTGGTGGAAGTAAGTTCTTGGTTCACATTAACTCACTTGTATGCACTGCTAATTGTGGTTTTCCTTATGCGCTTACAGTACAGTCCCGATACCATTTTGTTGATGGTATCCAATCCCGTGGATATTATGACCTATGTGGCCTGGAAGTTGTCTGGCCTGCCCAAGAATCGTGTCATTGGCAGCGGCACCAACTTGGACTCATCTCGCTTCCGTTTCCTAATGTCACAACGCCTGGGCGTGGCACCCACCTCCTGCCACGGCTGGATCATTGGCGAGCACGGCGACAGCTCGGTGCCCGTGTGGTCGGGCGTCAACATTGCTGGCGTTCGTTTGCGTGAATTAAATCCAACTATAGGCACTGGCGAGGATCCAGAGAAGTGGAATGAGTTGCACAAACAGGTTGTTGATTCCGCCTATGAGGTTATCAAGCTAAAGGGCTACACCTCCTGGGCAATTGGTCTAAGCACCGCCTCCCTGGCCTCGGCCATCTTACGCAACACAAGCAGCGTGGCTGCCGTCTCCACCTCGGTGCTGGTAAGGATTGCTATGGCTTAATAATGATAAATATATATATAACAATTTCATCTTCTTGTGTGCAGGGCGAACATGGCATTGATAAGGATGTGTTCTTGTCGCTGCCTTGTGTGTTGAATGCCAATGGCGTCACCTCCGTGGTCAAGCAGATTCTCACCGAAACTGAGGTGCAACAACTGCAGAAGTCGGCCAACATTATGGCCGATGTTCAGGCCGGTCTGCAGTTCTAATTCTAAGTCCAGCACACAAAGTATTCTGTTTAGTAAATCTCTCAACAACAACACAATTATTTAATTTATTATTTAATTTGCACATTTGCATATTTTGTGTTCTTTATAAATAAATTTTACAAATTTAAGTTTTATTCTTAAACAAATGCAAAACAACAACATTTTCAAACATATATCATGCGAAGAAGTTTACTCTATCACATTTGAAAGCTCAGCTTTAGTTTTGTTAACTTTAAAGTACTGACGTTAATCGTTAATCGATAAACGATAACAAGCAGGTACTTCAACAACCAGCGCTACCTCAATTCGCGTAAATCTTGCAGCTTGTAATCCTAACAAGAATTAGACAAATTTACATTTATTGCATATTAAAATATTAAATATTATAGTGAAATTTATAAAAGAAATACTCCAAGCACCTAGTTGTCTTCTTGCACAAAATTAAAAAAAAAGTCGAGTGCGCACGACCGTATAATACCCTGCGTAAGTCTGCTTAATAAAGTATTCTGATTTGATAATATAAATTCATATATACACATAGAACTGCTTACTTTATTTGGATTGCTGACGCTTGCTGTCCCGCTTGCTCTGAGCAAAGCCTCAGCGATTCAATGCAAACATTTCTTTTCTGCATAACTTTGTTATTTGTGGAACGATCTTTATGAAACTTTTAGGATAGTTTAACAATTATATTATTTAAGCATTTGGTAAGTAAGAAGTTTCTACGCTAAGAAATATGGGATATAATTGGTTATATCGATTTTCGGGGTAGGGACGGAAGGTAATCAGGCGACTGAAAGTCAGTCTAGCTGTTATGGTTGCTGAGATCGACGCTTTTAGACAAACAGGCAGACGGATGAACGAGCAAATGAACAGATAGACAGCCAAGCATACGAACATGGCCCAATCGACTCGGCTGTATATATATATAAATATGAATTTAAGCTAGAAAATTTCGTTTGCTTACTTCTGGCACGATTCCAGACGATAATCAATCAACTTGTAGATAGAGCTGCAAGTTATCTATAGCGACAGTCAAAGGTTTATCTAGAAATTGCAATAAACTTGAGCGGGGGCCCCAGACCACAGCCAGACACAGTAGCAATTCGACTCCAATTGAGTCGCTTGGCACGTGCAAAAGTTGAGAAAACAATAAGCGAGACTGAAACTTAGACTGAGATAAGCGTGTCACACGATAAGTAGACTCAACTCAGTGTTAACTTGACTATAAAAGACGCTAGAACTGCGCAGAGCATTGTTAAATTGATTGTCAGCAATGAGAGCAGCACAAAGAACACAAAGCTGGCAAGGATTGGCTTGGGCAGTGGGCCTAATCTTGTTGGGATTGACCAAACAGATCTCAGCATCTGCGAGCATTAATCGCATACAGAAGCACAATTTAGATTTGTTAACGGAGCAATTGAATCGCGGCTGGCATGCGTTCTGTAAGTTCTCTAGCGAAACTCAACGTAGATCTGATAGATTCGATTAATGCGAATTATTTGTTATGCAGGTGATGCACCAGTTGATGAGGGCGTCATGTCGCTCTTTGAGGGCATCAATCCGAGCGATGCACGTCTTCATGTGATGACCGTAACCAATCAGAGCATTCAATTGCCCATCAAATCGATACCGGAAATACGTGACTTTGATATCAATGCAAAGCGCAAAACATTAATCTATGTGAATGCCTTTCACACCGCAGACAGTTACTTCAGTGTGCAGGAGCATTTGATGTTGTTGCAGACAACGCGAAGGGATCTCAACATCATTGTTGTGGACTTTGCCACAAATGTGGCACAGTTATACTACACGGTGCGGCATCATCTATCCGTGCACGGTTATTCCATCTACAAGCTGTTGAGTGCTCTGTCCGATGCAGGATTCGCTGCTGAGGATATCACATTGGCAGGACACTCGGTGGGAGCGAATATTGCGGCGCTGGGTGCGGATTTGTTTGCCAAGAGCAGCAAACGTTTGGTGGGTCAACTCATTGCCATTGATCCGGCGACCATGTGCCGCACCACCGACATACTTGTGCGACAGAGTGTGGCCGGCCGTGTTGTCGTATTGCATGGCGAGGGCGATGTCTTTGGCGTCAGAGTGCCACTGGGCCATGTGGATATCTATCCGAATGGCATTGGCTATTTTCCACGCAAGAAACTGCAACCGGGCTGCGACACCAAAATCTGCAGTCACATGTACCCATTTGTGCTGTTCATGGAGGCGCTCATCGAGGGCGTCATGATTCCAGCTACCAAATGCGACAATTGGGCCAAGTTCCGGCAAGGCGATTGCAGTTTCGAGAACACTTTAAACATTGGCCTCATCTACCCAGCGAATGCAAAGGGTCTCTACTTTTGCATGACTCAACCGAATCCGCCGTTTACCTATATGGAACACGGCCTGAGGTATAAGACTCGCCAGCCAGAGCCATCTAGGCTGCAGGCTTAGCATTGAGCCGAAGGCTTAAGATTTTTTTGTTTTTATATGAATAGTTTAGCTATAAGCACTGTTAAATCTGAAAAACGAAAGAGTATTGACTGTAGAAATTAGCTGAGCTAAGCATTATTAAAGACATTAAGAAAGAAACATATTTATGACAAGTTTTCAACTGAAGAAAGAGGCTTAAAACATTGTTAAAGTATTTGTCGTTGTTTGTTTTCTTTACGAAAAATCAATATACTATAGAATTACCAGAAAACTCCATAAGAATTCCCTATTACTAATAAGTTATTTAGTTGCGAATAAGTTATTAAATAAATCAATTAAAAGCACCAGCCGGAATTTTGCTTCTGATTTCTTTCTTATTTGTGGACCGATCTTAATGAAACTTTCAGCATTGCTTCCATGTGGTGCTCTCTATGCACGTGCCAAGTTAGAAGTGACTGCTTTGGCGTGGGCGGTACAAGAGTTGTCTTCAGGCGCGATTTGCGAGGCAGGGGAGTGAGGGTATCGCAAATCTAACATACACTCAATCTGGGGGGGGGGTTATTCAGGGAGCTTCATAAAGTGCTGAATCGCAGAAGCAGTCCCAAAATTTGTTGGAAAACTTGGAAAACAACGCATAGTTCGAAATATTCACATTTAATATTGCATACTTTCACGCTGAAGTAATATTAATATGAATACGATTTAATTGTGGGGGGGAGTGGGGAAGTCGTCTGTCTGCACTGATTACCAGGATCCCCAAGCCTGGGAAGCAACCAACGGAGGTCAACTCATACAGACCAATCAGTCTCCTTCCCGCGTTGGGTAAACTAATGGAGAGAGTCATCTTAACTCGTATCCTAAGTCTGGAGAGCGTATCTCAAGCGATACCAAAGTGGCAGTTCGGATTTACAATTCACAAATAATTAAATAATAATAAACATAAAATTATTTAAATATATAAATTATTTTAACTCACCACCTGAAGTAGTGCAATATCTGTAAATTAAAATAGAAAAAATAATTTAAATTATAAACATAATTAATTTCATTTTAAAGAAACAGAAAATTGTTTTACAATGTTAAATTTATTGCATAATTTAACATATTTAATTTAATTTTAAAGAAACAGAAAAATGTTTAAAAATGTTAAATTTATTGCATAGTTAAACAAAAATAATAAGCTTAATTCAAGGAATCTTAGAAACATTATAAAATCAATTACTTACATACATTTAATATATATTTTTAGAAACAATTAATTCAAAAGTAATGACGAAAACAGATTAATGTTGAAATAAGTACATTTAATTTACAATGTACAATTTTAATACTATAATAAATTAATAATATAAAAATATCCTGAAAATTGCAGTAAATTTTATTTATTTATTATTTATAAACTAAAACTCATTTCATTAGGCTGACAAACTGCAGCCCTAGCTATAAGCACAGCTCCAACAAGCTCTCACTACTCTGTTTAACTCTAACTCTCACTGTCTCTCTCTTTGCTTTTCGCTCTTTCCCTTCCTCTCTCTCTCTCTCTCTTTCTCGGACTCTCTTGGCAACTCTGCTGTTGGCTTTGTCTGTTGACCATGTTATACGCTCTCTCAGCCGATCTCTGACTTACAAAACAGCTGATGTCTCAGCCAGCAGCTGCAACAACAAAAGCATAAAGCACAAAGCCAGACACTGTCTTTCTCTGCTTCTCTGTCGCTCTCTTCTTTGCTCACCTGCACACACATAGACACACACACACACACACACCCTGCCAAGCCATCAGCGCTGTGTCTACCTGTTGCCAACAAAACTTTTTTACTTTGCTTTTTATTTATTTCACCGAGTTTTAACGCTAAAAATGTGAGTTAAGAGCTGACTGCGCTCAGTTTTGGAGCGCAGTTTAGTTGAGTTTACGGTGCTGTGTGGTTGTGTCCGGCAAACGGCAAAACAGAAAACGGAATCGGAATTGATATCGGCATCGCCATCGGCATCGGAACGAGCTGAGGCAGCGATAAACCCGTCGGGTGCCTCGTCGTCGGTATGTTACAAAGCTAAACCTAAGCTAAACCCAACAAAAATAAAAAAGTAAAAAAGTAAAAAGGTAAAAAGGTAAAAAATAAAAATAAAACTCTCGTTGTTTCACTCGCCGCCGTCGCGTTGATCGTGCGGAACAATCAACTCAGCAACGGGCCAGCTCCGAAAAATACAACAACAATTACAACAACAAAAGAAACAGTCGCATTGTTGTTGGCTTTAAAATCAACAAATAAATGTCTAAGCACAAGTGTGTTATATGTGTGTACATGCATGCCACATATTTATGTGCTACAACAAATGTTCATTTAAATTATTGTGAAATTACTCAAGAGAAATAAACAACAACAACAGCAAAGTGCAGGCTCACTGACTAAACCATTTTATTAAATATTTTAACTAAATTATTTGCTATAAAGCAGATCCCAATTGAAGTCAGCAACAGTTACAGATACACGTCTACAATGCGTGTATCTATTGGCTGCGGGCAGCTCTATAGCTGTAGCTCAAGCTGTATCTCAGTACGTGTATCTGTATCTGTATCTGTATCTGTATCTGTATCTGTATCTGTGAGCGCGTGTCTACAGCTCTAATGTTGCGCTGCGTATCCATTTAGCTCTTAGGTGTCGATTCGCATAAGTTGTATGTGCAACTTGTCCAAATTTGGTTGCAATTTTTCAATTGAAATTGTTCATTGAGTTCTCGACAGTGACATCAGAGACAGCCGAGCAATTACAAAAGCATATTGATCAAATAATCAATTGCACAATTAAACAATCAATAAAAGACAACAATAAAAACAAGCCTTAAATGCAGAAAAATGCATACAAGTATAAAGAAAAATGATAACTAACTAATAAAAATGTATTAATAAATCAGCATTTAAATCAGCCAAAAATTTAAAACATAAATTATTAATTTTGTAATTTTTAAAACATTTTAGATTATATAAACAGTTTTATTTAAAATACTAAAAAAGTAACTAACATGTATAAATGACAATTAATTATTAAGAATTATTTTAAATATTAAATTTATTAACACAAAACCTTGGCTATTTTTTTATATAAATATATATTTTTATCAGCTTAAATTGTTTTTTTTTTAAATGGAAAATTTCAATTAAATTAAATTGCAATCATTTAAAAGTCAATTTATAATAATTTTATGTAACTTAAAATATTACTACGCATTTTTTTACGGCTGCCCATATTAATAAAAATTAATTTCAATTATGCAGTTAATAAAAAAAAAGCCGACCACAAATTAAACGCCCATTTACAAGTCTAGATTTCAATAAATTAATAAGCACGTTAATTTACAATAATTAGGCCAAATTAATACCTTCAAAAATGTGTTTAAATAACATTAACGAATTTATGGAAAATACGAGTAGCAAACAATGCAAACAATGTACAATAAAATGTATCTACAATCTTTTATTGTGTGCTAATGAAGTTAAAAACTCCCACTGTCCGTAGCTCAAGCCGAGAACGGCTTAAGAAAAGTGCAAGTGTGTGGGGAAAAATAATGAAACGTTCATAAAAACTCAAGGGAAGACATACCAGTTAAGAGATACCCTATAGTTGCGCTGAATGCAGAGTTGAGTGGAGTTGAGATGAGATGAGCAAAGCCTTTGTTATTCAAATTTGCATTGTAATGCGATACAATTCATTGAAGAGCTCATCGAATTCTGTCATAATACTATTAAATATCAATATCTATATTAATATAGGGTATCTTATGCTCAAATTGACGCATTGTGTAAACATATTGCGACCATTTTGAGCGCTCTTTCAGTGCTTACGTCAAAGAAAGTGAAAAGCGTACTGAGTTTAAATACAAATTCGTCAGCGATCAACGTCGTCAACGTTTCTTTAAGGCCATGGCCAATATATCTTCACTTGACTAAGGTGGCATCTTATACGCAAGTTCCTTCTCTCTTGTCATCATCTTATTGCCATTTCAGTTGATTTTTATCTCAACTGTCATGCCTATTGTTGATCTATCATGAGCTTGAGTTGCTGTCTGCCATATTATATCTTCTGTTGTGTTATTTTTTAATCTTAGGGACAGTTTTGTCTCTTATCTTTGGCCGCATTGTGGGGTCATTGGTTACAAAGTTTGTTGTTTCACGGAAAACATTTCTGACTAATCTGCTAGTTTTAATAGTTAGCAAAGGCACGTGCTAGCTCCTAAAAATATAGAAATATAGAAAAAATTCAACAAAAACTCATAAAATTTGATTTGTACTTAGTTATACGAGCTTAGCTCAGCAGCGGCTACAGATATGTTATTATTATAATAATAATTCTATGCAAGTGTGTCAAGGGGCAGGCTGACAAATAAGCGATTGGTGGGAGATTTAAGACTTGAGCTGACTTTAAGCTGATGATTAAACAGTCCGGAGAAGTGCAATTAACAAACAGTCAAGATGATATTCATCGATTGGCTGAAATGCAGCTAACCGGTTACTTGGTTACTTTAGTCGCACTAACTAAGTACAAATACAAGTATTCAAATCTATACATTTTTCCCCACATCAAGTCGCTGTTGTGTTTATAAACGAAATTAACGCGCTTAAGTGAAAACTTAGCGCCTTCTTCAACCAACGAAGGGAAACCTGTTCTCAGCAATCTAGAAAATATTTTATGCAAATAATTGCCTATAAAAATGCCTTAACTTGAGACAAAGCAGCGCAAATACTTTTAGTTATAACTCTAGGGCAACTGGTTTCGACTTCCCCCCAAAAACTGATTCTATAATAAGAAAATAAAAAAAAGAGCATCAGCGCAACTTTTTGTTAAATTCATCCCAAGCAAATTCGCTCAATTAATCAAAATAAAATATCTTCAATCAAGCAGAAAGCCAAGCGAAACGGCAAAAGCACAAAAAATCAACGCTGACTTGGCAAAAAAAAATAACATAAATATAGTGAAAAATAAAAGCAACAAGTCAATTTTCGACAATCTCAAGGTTTTTCGGCGTAAATACTTAAAGAGACTACAACACAGCCCGATGAGGTCTCAGTTATGTGTCCCATATAAAAGCGAGTCTGTATACTCATACTCATACTCTGGGTGTGTGTGTGAGTGTGTGTTTGGGGAAATCCTGGCAATAAGTTGATCTTTAAGTACACAACTTGTTGATAAAACAAAAAAAGTCCCTCAAGGGCTTCAGTTGAACAATAAAAAATACCCAAGCATCCAAAATTAAATGTTATTAAAACAGCTTGAAAAAAACCGACAAACATCTTAAAAAATTAACAGAAAAAAACATTGAGAGTTTATAAATAATATTAAACAATACAAATATTATTCAATTATCAATACTTTATAATTATAATATATTTAAAATAACATTAAGTGCAAGAACGTTTACAAAATTATTATAATTGAAATATATTTTAAAAGCAGCTAGAAAAATTATTCAAATAATCTTTAAAAACTCAAAAGAAAACTTAAAAAAGTTTATAAATAATATTAATCAATACGAATATTATTAAATTATTAGTTGCATATAATTATAGCATATTTAAAATAATATTAATTGCAACCAAACTTCCCAACTTGAAGCACCTCAACATGCAGTACTAAGAAAATTATAAATTATTATTTAAAAAACATAAAACAATGTGCATAAAATTGCATAAATTTCAAGAAAAGTGCATTAAATTAAATAGCATGTAAAAAGCAAGCAAATGGAATGAAACAACAACAATAACAATACTAATAATAAAAAAAAAAGTAACAAGAAAAAATGCCAACGTACACTTGGAAAACGTGTTGGAATTTAAGTTTAGCTATTTTTATTTTTTCCTTTTGTCGATTGTTGTTTGCAGTGTATTTGCATGAGTTGCACTTGTGTTTGTGAATAATTTTACAGTTATCTGAACGTGTGTCGCGATCGTTGTGCGCTCTCACTTATTGTTATTGCAGAAGAAGGAGAAGTTGACGAATTCACCTGCTTTAATGTAGCACCAACAACAAACAACAACAACAAGCAGTCATCAGAATAACAACAACAACAACAACAATAACAAGTGGCTGCAATTGTGTAGGTGGGAGGGGGCAAGTGGTGCTGCCTGCCGTCAATGCGGCGACGTCGACTTCGATGCCGCTGTCAATGACGCGAAGCCGAACTAAATTCGTGTACAACAATTGAATAAACGCCTAACTTAGCCTCGCCAAAATTGAACTACATAAGCCAATAACAACAACAACAACTATTACAACTACAAGTTTAACTAACTAAAACATCAACTAAAACACAATGACCGTGTCATATGCTGGCGAAGTGCCAAATGGCAGCAGCTTTGGCTGCTTCTGGAAAATCCTATGGAAGTGAGTATTAAATCAAAGCTCCCGTTTAACGGCCGTTTACAGAGCATAATATTCGCTTTAACTATTAATTAGATAACGTTCTTAAGGATTCAGAAACAAATTGCTTACTTGCCAATAACAAACTCATTTCCTCAAAATACCAAAATATAAAGTAGTATGCGTTTAACGGCCATTCGATATAATAAACTTTTCCGGTTCCTACGTAGGCCGTTGACCGCAAAATAAAAGTATTAACCAATTATATTTAAGCAGCTACGATTAATTGCGAGAATTATTAATAGGCCAAGCTAGACAAGTGAGTTTGCTCTAGATGATAACGCTGCATTTTGGGAGAGTTTTCAGTAAAGCCTAAAGAGTGATCGCTATAGATCTGCAGAAAGCACAACTTGTAGTCCAATCAGCAGATTTGTCTGGGTAATTTTCGCATTAGTCATACAGCCAGAGAGTGTTTACCAGAGTAATTAACATCGCATATGTATGAGCACTCGCAATCGCACAGTACACAGACACAGTCACAGTACACAGAGTACACAGTTTCCAGAAGCCACAGTTTCCAACCAAGTGCCCATTGCGAGTAGTTTTTATATTTTTTTATTTATTTTGTTGTTTCTTTTTTTCATTTTTTTGTAAGCTCGCATTAATTGTTTCTAAAGTGCAGTCACTCGTAACCAGACAGCGAGCGGTCAGCTATCGTTGTTGTATCTGTAGCGAGTGAGAGCCAAAACTAACGAGACTCGTTACAATACTCTCAAAGCATACTGTGCTCTATAAATAGCTTTATTCGCTTACAAATCTTTAAACAATAAAAAAAAAAAAAAGGTAAGCAATTTGCCGGCAATTAAGGCAATTTATGGTACAGCTGTTACAATATATTAATTAATATTAATCATATTTTTGTTAACATATTGTTTAAACAATTTTGTAAACGAGCTACAAATTTTAATCATTTGCTTGGCAAATTGAATTTACCTAGCACATTTATCAGCAAAACTCATCAGAATTGCTATAAATTATATTTTCAACTAGTTTTTTTACTCATTGCTGATTTGCATCTAGTTTTGACTCATTTTTTTAGACTCTTTTCTGACTGCAAACAGAGAGATTAAATATTTTTTAATTATGCACTCTTGACGCTTAACGATTTCACTTTTATGCAGTCGTGTATTATTAACCTGTTTTTTTTTTTTAGCTTTTAAGTTACATAAAACCAAAAAATGTTTATCATATAATTAATAATTTTCTTTAGAAAAACACTTAGTCTGAGTAAACTTTAATTAGCAATTCGTGCACTATGAATACAACACCTTAAACACAACAAAAAAAAAACACTTAATTACATTAAGAAGCTGAGATAAGAATAGAAGGGGAGTATAATATATTAATAATAGGAAGAATATATTATACAATACTGAACACGCAACCCAAATACTATTTAACATAAAGACCTTGGCTGAGTCGAGACAAAGCAAAGACCCCACATTAGAGCCGCAATTCCTGTTATTCATCTCTCAAATTTTGGAGGTTATACAGTTCATTAGATGTTCAACGTATTATAGCATAATCAAATGGAACGAAAATCCCCCCCGAAATTTATTGAAACTGTCACGATACACAATGATAAACTTGTAGAGCTAGCGATCTATTAAGCTTCAAATATTTTCAAAAAGAATTTGTGGTTAGGGCAACTATAAGGAAATAGATATAGTGTTATATCTGTCTATCTATCTAGTTAACTAGTTACAAGCTCAAAGTCCAAACATAAATTATATTTAATATATTTCATCTTTTGTGTGTTCGTTTCGCAGATGGCGTGGCAGCGTTTACAAATTAGTTTGGCGTGAATTGATCGCCTATTTGTGCTTATATTATACCATAAATGTCATCTACAGATTCTCGCTGACTCCCAATCAGCAGGTGTAAGTATTTTCCCTCACTTCACCTAATTCGTTATAGTTACAATCAAATAATTATAATTCTTTTGCAGACTTTTCAATAAGATTCGTTTATATTTTGGCAAACAAAGTGAGAGCATACCCATGTCCTTTGTGCTCGGCTTCTATGTGAGTTTGGTGGTCAAACGTTGGTGGGAACAATACCGTCTACTGCCCTGGCCCGATACGTTGGCATTGTTTATCAGCGCCGCCATTCCCAACTCTAATGGTGGCGTTAATGTAAGTGGTTCCACTCTTAATGAAATAACACAACTAATTCTTCGACGCATACAGAACGAAACGGGTCGCCTAATGAGACGGAATATAATGCGTTACATGGTCCTCGCCTATGTCATCACCTTGCAACGCATCTCGTTGCGTGTCAAGCGTCGCTTTCCCACCACACAGCATCTGGTTGATGCGGGTTTGATGCACGAGTCCGAAATGAAAATCTTTGAGGCGCTCAATCAGAAGAGTCCCATGTCCAAGTATTGGATGCCCCTCGTCTGGGCCACCAATATCATCAATCGTGCCCGCAAGGATGGACTCATTGCCTCGGATCACATTGTGCAGACCATACTGGTTGAATTATCCGATATTAGACGTCGTCTAGGTGGCTTAATCGGCTATGATACGGTCTGTGTGCCGCTGGTTTATACCCAGGTAAGTTCTTGTTGTTAAGGATGTTTTATAAAAAGGGGAAAAAATAGGAATGCAAAAAATTGCTTTACAGGGGGCACCCGGATTTGAACCGGGGACCTCTCGATCTGCAGTCGAATGCTCTACCCCTGAGCTATACCCCCCAAGTTGAAATAATCAATTTCAATTGTGTATTTGAATCACACACAACGTGTTTCCACTTTGTGGCATGCCTCCCACTCTGGCGAGCTGTGACTCAAGATAAGAATACAAACGGATGTGATACTTAAGTAGACTGTGTAAGGCATTTTAAATGAGAAGCACGACGTCGAAATACCCTTTAAATGCTGCAAGATAAATTATATAATCAGCTGATGTTGAGAATAAATGCTGAGGAAGTTGAAATACCCGTAAAATGATGCTGAGATAAAATAATAAGGAAAGAAAGTCAAAATACAGTTAAAATGTTTAAAGAGTTGTTATACACAATCAGCTGAACAGCTGATGATGAAATAAAAGATGATTACGCATGAAATACCCTTTAAATATTACAAGATAAATTATATAATCAGCTGATGTAGGGAAAATGTTATTAAGAATGAGAAGAGGTAAGAGGAAACACAGTTTAAGTATTGAGTATTAAGTATTTATATAATCAGCCGAGAATAAATGAATAAATGAGAAGAGAGAAGTTGAAATACCCTTTAAAAGTAGTAAGATAAATATATGATGCTAAGATAAAAAAATAAGGAGAGAAATTATTTAAACAAACTAGGAACGAAGTTTAAATACCCTATTAAATATAATTAGCTAATGTTGAAAGACGTAATTTAAATTGAAATCTATTGAGCATCCTTCTGAAGTCTCCAACTCTCCTAATATTCTATGACATTTCCTACAGCATAAACTCTTGAGTTCCCTTGCCCAACTCTTAGTAGCTCTTGCAGTTCTTTTTGGCGCTTTAATTAATTGCATTCCAATGACTTTTTCAGGTGGTTACCCTCGTGCTTTACACCTACTTCATAGCCGCTCTGATGGGTCGACAGATGTTGCCGAACGTCTTGGATTGCAATGGACGCGAACAATCCGATTTATATTTTCCACTTTTTACCGTTTTGCAGGTAAGCCAGAATCACACTAACAACAACAATAGCAATAGCAATAGCAATAACAAATGCAATTGTATAATTCGCACGTCTCACATGATTTACCATAAATCATAGACATTTACACGTTGCAACGTTTTGCAAAAATGTTTATACAAACAGAGTCTAAAAAAATAATTAAATAAAATATAATAAAATTGTGGTTTTGTGGATCATTAACGCAATGACTGAAATGGAAACGCAAATGAGCCGCAACGTGTGGCGAGACGGGGGGTGTGGCACACCGTTGAATATATAGTAAAAGATATCTGAGCATATCATGACATGTTTTTTTGGTTTTTGCGGCTTTTGCCTCAGTCGAAGGCAGATTTCAAGTGTTTTGCGTTATGTAAACGACTCTCCGAGTCACGTTCGAAATAATAAATTGGCATTTTCGCTTTTGTATGTGTGTGTGTGTGTGTGTGTGTATGACATTTTTTTCGACTAAGATAAAAATCAGCGACAAGTGTTTTTCAACCATTTTTAGGAGCTGTCATTAATAACTGTTAATTTCGTTAACAACAAAAACAACAACAAAAAGTGAATGGAAATTCATTTCACTTGCAACTCATCTGAATACAATCAAACAATTCTTCCAATCCACAATCTATGCCTTTAATTAATTGCATTTAATTATAATTTCATTTATATTTTTCTTTATGATCTCTAAACAATATTCACACAGTTCGTTTTCTATGTGGGCTGGCTGAAGGTTGCCGAAGTGTTAATCAATCCCTTTGGCGAAGATGACGATGATATTGAATTGAATTGGCTCATTGATCGACACATTAAGGTGAGTGGACAACACATTTGAATGGACTTGTGAGTTAAGATTGCTGCAATTGAACTCGACAACGTAATACTCTGTAGCATTTATGAACTCATCTGTTGATTACAATTATACATATGTCTGAGGGGATTTCTGCTGTGTGTTGTGCTTAAACTGTGTTGAGATCTCCATTTTAATGAGTATGCTTGACTAGAAGATGCCCTGTATACAGAGAAATAGACAGAGCCCTGTAAGTTGATGAAGCATACTATGAGGGTTCTAAGATGATTTCAACTGCCTGCAGAAGTTTTTTGAATAACCTTCAGGTAATAAAGCCTACTAGACAAATAGGAACCCTGTACTTAGCGCTTTAAGCTCGTCAAGCTTTGAAGGGTTGAAGATGTTCTTCTGTCTGCTGAAGTTTCCTTTACAAAAACAAGGTGTGAAAATGCTTCAGACAAAAGAGCCTGCTAGGCAAGTATGTACCCTGTACTTAGCTCAACAGGGAAATAAACAGATCTTTATAGGTTAATATTTAGCTTTTAGCTTCATAATATAACAATTGAGAATGCTCTATACAAGAGAGTTTGTTTGACATGAAGATACCCTGTACTCCGCTCAGCAATCAGACACACATGACTTCATATGCTGAATATTCTCTTATTTTTCTTAGCTAGAAGATACCCTATACTAAGAACGACAGATTGTATAGACTCTCTGTTTATTATTTCAAATTTAAATACTTTTTCCCTCTGTTAAAATAATTATGATCACTTGTTTAATTTATAAACTTATAAAATACTTACACAAACAAGAAGTTAGGGTATACAAAGCTCATATACTAATGATGTTTTCAAACAACACACAACACTTACTAACTTCACTTATCATCTAAACTGTTTGCGAACAGAAAATAAAAAAGAAAACGCCCAAAGTAAAAACCGGAACAGCTTCAAATGAATGTCAATTTGACATTCAACGTGAATTGGACATTAATAAAGAGTATGAATTTAATATTATAATTAGAAATATACGTTAAGTAAACAACAACAGATTGATGTCAACCTGTGAGGTTCGCCCAGTAAGAGTTTCTGTAAAATGTGCAATATGTAAACTATAATTAAACAAAAGCCAATAGATAGTGATAACTACTATAGTAAAACCAAGTCATAATTCTGTCAACGTTCGCTGCAAATTTATTATCAACAAACATAAAAATATTTAAGAGTTTTGCAAGTAATTTTTTAGACTGTGTACTGTTTTGTACGTTTTATGTACACCACAACAAAATTGGGGTTAGTTGACATATTCTTTGAAGTTGAGGTAGTGTTACGTGTTTTAGTTGAGTCAGCGCAACTTCTTGTGCTGCTGAAAGGAAGAAAACAATTTTGCCACGCGCTAAATATAACAGGCGCTTAATACTTAATGGCAGCGAAGGTAAATGGAGAGACAGGTATCGGCTATAGAGACTTGGAGAGTGCTCTACTTAAAATTCTCAAAGAGAACAGTTCATAATTCATGTACTTTTCTATTTAGTTTTTATTATTTATATATTTGTAACAAATTCAAATTTGTTGAGAATTCGATAAGCAACAAATAAACATATTTTAAATATAGAAGTAAATGTATAAAACTAAGCATACACTTTTAATGAAGCGATAAACTTTGAGCAGGCGCTGCCCACTTGTCATTGAAGTGCTGCCCACTTGTCGCTGAAGCGCTGCCAACTTATTGAAACATTTGTTGCATATTACTAAGCTTAGCTTAGAGTAAACCAAAGTAAACATGCTGACAACAATACTTTAATGTAGGGCACATTTATTGCCTATCAAATATAACTAAATAGTTAAGTGCCTTCAACCATAAAAGTATAAAGATTAACTTAAAAGAATGTTCATTTTAAGTTAGACAAATCTTTTGCAGTTTCTAGTTATGCTAATTTAAAAGTAGAGTATTAACTAAGTCTGCCTATTCCAGACAATTGCAGTGCTTGAGTTGGGTTTACTTTGCATTGGGCTCTGAACTTGCTGTTGCTGCTGTGCGAGCAGGAGGTTTTTGCATGTGTGTAAGAGTGTGTGTGTGTGTGTGTGTGTGTGTGTGTGTATGTGCGAGTATATCTCTGAGTTTGGGGTCTGCTGTTGCTGGTTGCTTGCAATTATTTACAAAGCCAACGGCAGCACCAACAACAACAACAGCAACAGCAACTACAACACATTGGCAAAAGTAAATTGAAAACAGGTTTTCTGTTAAAAAACATTGAAACCTCTTTTGTAGAGCTTTTTTATCATTGAATGTATTTTGTTATTTTTATTTTTATTTTTCATTTTATTTTCTGTTTTGTATTTTGTGATTTTATAATCTTTTCTCTTCTTTTCTTTTTATTATGATCAACTTGGGGCAGCAGAGTTTTATGCATTTTACAACTGCATGTAGTAAGAATAATATTTGGGGCCAAGACTAGACATGAATGTGTGAAGAAAAAGTACTTCAATTTGTATGGTCTACAAGACGTTTGGTTAGACGTCCAAACGTGACACTTCACAATGAGCGAAAAGATCATAAAATAGAGCAAATATGATTGTCGTCTTGGTCTTGGTCGTGGGTTGCACTTCATTTGCATTATGGCATTATGAAACAATTAAAAGTCATGAACAATTTTCACTTTTATATTTTTTTGCTTTTGTTTCCCACTGGAGAATGTGTGTGTGTGTGTGTGTGTGTGTGTGTGTATGTGTGTGGGGGAGTGTGTGCCGATCGCTGGTGATCGCTTGTGTGTGATGTAATTAGGTTTGTGAAGTGCCATCCCATGGTTCAATCAGAAATCAGAAATCAGAAATGGCAAACACGTTCCACTTACGATCCACTTTCATTGATTTTTTGGCACGCGCTAATTTCTATACGATTTCTACAGGCCGCCTACATGATTGTCGATGAGATGCACGAGGAGCATCCAGAGCTGCTTAGAGATCAATATTGGGAGTGTGTGGTGCCCAAAGAGTTACCCTATACGCTGGCCTCCGAGCACTATAGACGTGATGAGCCCAAGGGCTCGGCCGAGAAGTACAAGGTGAAGAAAGAGGATGCGATGTATGCAAATATTATACCAGGCGGTGGCAAGCGCATGCTCAGCGATGATGTCTATGCGGATTATGTGAGTATATTTGATACTCAATCAACACCGGGCTCACACTCCACATTCCAGGAGAGCGTCGACACACCCATGGTGGAGAGAAGGAAAAACAATTGGCTTGTGCGTCAGCTATCCCGCATGGGCTCCATGCGTAGTCAGTCTACAGCATATTCTTCAGGCGGTTTGCCCTTCAATCGCAATCGCTTGAATTCAGTTTACTCTAGTCCTGAATCTGGCATGCCGCTGTCCATCTTGCAACAGCAACAACTGCAACAGCAGCAGCAGCAACAGCAACAGCAGCAGCATCAGCAGCAACAACATCAGCATCCTGGCTCACAGCAAAGCAAGCCAAGTCTCTATGAGAAGTTTGTGCATCGCAAATCTTTGCGCGCTCAACGTCAGCTGATTAAGCAAAGTAAGTCAAGCTGTTACTCTTCAATCGATTAGCACGTTAAGTCACTTCTAAACCTTATAGATTCCAAGCTTAATGGCCTAAGCATCAATGTGGCCAAGACACGTCCACGCATACCCACGCCGGAGGTAACCAAGGATGGCAGCACTAATACAGGTAAGTCTTGAGTTTTCACATTAAGCACATGTTGTATGTTCAACCATATATTGCACCCTGTAGCAACCAGTGCCGTTATAATGGCCCCACAACAGCTGAGCACTCAAAGCACAAGCGGCATGTATCCCTCGTACCACAGCACCAACACCGGCGGCACCAATATGCACCACCAGGACAGCGGCCAAGTGCTGGGCACACTGCTGCTGTCGCCCATCAAAGAGATGGATAGCTCATCATCTAATAACACTCTGATTCCAGGGCATCCAGCAACGGCAGCACTCGCTCAGGCCGTTATGCCGACCAGATTGAAGGATGGCTTTACGGCAACTAGTAAGTAAAGTCTTTTATACCCTGTACCCAATGCGGGAAAGGGTGTTATCGTTTTGTGCAACTGTTAGATAGAATGTGGCTTCCCTGCCACAATATAGTTTGAGTCAAGTATATTCTTGCCTAATATCAAATGTCATAGCATAGTCGAAGTTTCTGTCTGCCTGTCGTTATCAGAGATAAAGTTAGAGACTCCAAATGTATGTGGAATGTAGGTTTCTGTCGAATACACATAGCTGAAAGTAAGAAGAAGCAGCTTGGCATAATAAGCAAGTTAATTCCAAACTGCGCTGAAAGTTTCAACACAGTCGTATAATAAACCAAGCAGTTATTTAAGAAACAAGTATTTATATCTATGCTAAAGAAGAAGAAGAAGCACCAACATAACAAGATGCATAACGTTACTACATGTAACGTGTATGATTATGTATGCTTCTGTGTTAGGAAGTCTAAGTGCCTGGGTACAGGGTCTACCGAAGTCGAGCACACCCGACTAGAGCTTTTTCTTGATAACTGAACTAACTCTCTCTCTCTCTTTCTCTCTCTCTCTCTATTCCACAGCTATGCCCACAGAGAGCAACATCACAACCCTCTCGTTTCCCTTCACCGTCGCCACGAGCGGCGGAGACACGATGCCCACTGGCACGTTGAGCATTTTGCCACTGACGGCCAATGCACAGTTGCCAACGATAACAACCACCGCCAGTGGCTATGATCCCAACGATGTCATCACCACAATACCCGTTTCGTTGTCCATTCAACGCACACCCTCCAGTCTATCCATTGTGGAGCTGACGGGTGTCGGCGATGGTGGCGATACCCACAATAGCAGCGGTTCCAGCAGCGGCAGCGGTGCTGGCATCACCACAACGGCATTGCTTTCGGTGAAACCACTGAATGGTGCTGGCAATAATATATCACGCAACAATAGCTTCAATGTCAGCCTCAATCTGCAGGATGCTAATTTCCTGCGTTCCTCTGTGCGTTCAGCTGGACCTACGGATGCAGTGGATGCCGCTGCAACGATGCCTATGCAACGTGGCGGCAAGGAAGCAGCAGCACAGGCAGGTGGTGCCGGTGGTGGTGCGGGTGCGGGTGCGGTTGCGGTTGCGGGTGCTGCAGCTACTGCCTCCTCGGCGCCCTCAACGCTGGCCAAGCACAAGCCAGAGCCCAAGACGGGCGAAGTTTATGTATAAGATGGAATGACAATAATGAAGATGATGATGATGATCATGTTATGGGTATAGCTTTCTAGGGATCCAGCTTAAAGCGGATTATATGAACAGAGTTGAACTTAGTTATACTTAGGCTTAAACACGTTGGCATTGCGCCACCCGGAACCATTTTAAAGATATTATATTGAAGTCGGTTGTGAGAGGAGATGGAGCAAAGTGAAGACGAATTACTTGATATATAAGTCTAAGTAAAGGAAATGTTTTAAAGTTATAAGAGTTGAAGTATAAGATGATGTTTAAATACTAAAGTAACTGAAATAGTTGAAAGATATAAGAGTCAGTTGTGAAATGCAGTATAAGAAGCTGAAGTCTAAGACAACTGAATTATGTGAAAGATATAAGAGTCAGTTGTGAGATGAGGAATAAGATGATGTCTAAAGTAACGGAAATATTTGAAAGATATAAGAGTTGAAGTATAAGAAGATGTGAAAAAGAATTACTGAATCTAAAATATGTGAATTATAGAAATATCTTTAGCTGTAACCACCCAACAACACTATACTTAATGGGTATCCAAACAACAATATCTTCGTTATGCGATATTTTATGTAAATATTATATAAAATTGTCCTAAATGCTAACTACAATTTTAATTTGTTTTTTTCTTGGCACTTGCCATATTAGACTAAGTCTATAACTATATAATTAATATAATAAATGAGCAATTTAATATGAAATAATAAAAATCCCTATCGTGTAAATAGAAACCAACACAATATGTGATATGCGATTTTTAACAATATAAGTCTTTAAGTTTAAGTCATATAGAAGAACTCTAAGCATTGTTTATAAATAATAGAAATCAAATATCAATAAAATGAAATTAATCTGAAAGGTCATGGCTGCGAAATATACGTATAGCTTAATTAATGTGGGTCAACAAAGGTATTTCGATAAACAAAGAAATGCCATTAGAGCAAATGCAAATAGTATAAGAGAACTTGAGTATGATAAAAGAGCACGATCAGTAAGAACTCTTTGCCATTTCAATTGAGACTCTTCAAGTTCAATTAAAACTTGATCAACATAACGCTTTCAGAAATTTAAATGGACAGTTTGCCAGCGATCTGTAGTCAGTAGCGCTGAGGCGATCGTGTGTAACGCTTGTCTATAACTAGAGGAACTACAATTGGTTAGCAGTTGTGACGGATAAAACTAAAAGGATATCAGAGTGTGGTGAAAGAGGTGAATATGAATGTATAATATAAAGAAGGATCATGCTAAGATCACTGGAAGAGTTCTATATGTATATATCTATATAATATATATCTATATATACTTGAATGATTTGTGTTATAACTGTGTGTACAGAGTGAGTACAGATGCCACCTAACTTGTTAACCTCGAGGTCAATAGCGAATACCTAAAGGCAAGACAAACAATCTTGCCATGATTCTTGTAGCGTCGCCTAATTGAATTAACCTTTTTGCCGTTTCCATAAAGTGTGTGTGTATGCCGTGTGTATGTTGTGTGTGCGTGTTAAAATCATGGGTATTCATATCGTATATTAATATTAACATCAACTATTTGTTAGTTTAAACATGGATCGCGACGAGGCTTCCATCACGACCAGCGATGAGAAATCCCACGAGGCGGAGGCGCCCATTGCTGCGGGTCTGGAGCCGACGCCTCCCATTAGCTTCTGGCAGCTATTTCGCTACTCCACTTGGTTGGAACTCTTTTGGCTCTTCATTGGTTTCATCATGTGCTGCATCAAGGCATTAACACTGCCCGCTGTGGTCATTGTTTATAGTGAATTTACCGCCATGTTGGTCGATCGTGCCTTGCAAATTGGTACCAGCTCAACGGTTCACGCTCTGCCTCTTCTTGGAGGCGGCAAGAAACTGTAAGTTGAGTCTAGAGATGGGAGCGTTGTCGAGCGAGAGAAACGTTTATAGTTGCATAAGTTAAAGTAATTTGATATCTATATCTTCAGCACTATATCTCAGTTAATCAATGTTGATTTCTCTTTAATATCTTTATTAGAACTCGTGTCACGATACCTAGAGATGAGCACTTGCTGATCCAGTGAACTATAACTACCCTCTATCTTCTATCTAAATCAATATATATGCATCTTTCTCTATCTATATTTATATCTATATCTATCTCTCTCAGTTCGTGTCACGACACGCTCTCAGCTCTAACTGAAAACTACCTTATAGAGTCTTCTCTCAGTCTAATTCACTCTCTATTAACAGCACAAATGCCACACGCGAGGAGAACAATGAGGCGCTCTACGATGATTCCATATCCTATGGCATTTTACTCACCATCGTTTCGGTTATCATGTTCATATCGGGCATATTTTCGGTAGATATATTCAATTTTGTAGCGCTACGTCAGGTCACACGTATGCGCATTAAACTCTTTGAGTCTGTGATGCGTCAGGACATTGGCTGGCATGATTTGGCCACCAAACAGAATTTTGCCCAAAGCATGACAGAGTAGGTATCACATAAGGAAGTCAAGCCTAAAGAATTTACAATTATGTATACTTCCTCTTAGCGACATTGAAAAGATACGCGATGGCATCTCGGAGAAAGTGGGACATTTTCTCTATTTGATTGTTGGCTTTATCATAACTGTGGGCATCTCCTTTGGCTATGGCTGGAAGTTAACCTTGGCTGTTAGCTGTTACATACCGCTTGTAATCGTGGTCAACTATTATGTGGCCAAGGTAAGTACGTTGCCAACTTGAGCTGCGATAACCAGAACTCAATCGAACCACACATAGATACAAGGTACGCTGACAGCTCGGGAACAGGAATCATATGCGGAGGCAGGAAATCTGGTGGAGGAGATTCTGGGCGCCATACGCACTGTGGTTTCATTTGGTGGCGAAAAACATGAAGTGGAACGTTATGAGAATTTTCTGGTGCCCGCCCGCAAGGCTAGTCAATGGAAAGGTGCCTTCTCTGGTCTCAGCGATGCCGTGCTCAAGTCCATGCTCTTTTTGTCCTGTGCTGGCGCCTTTTGGTATGGCGTCAATCTCATTTTGGATGATCGTTCTGTCGAGGACAAGGAATACACACCAGCTATACTTATGATTGTGGGTTGAGTGTAGGAATTTCTCTAGAATTTCTCTCTGTAACTTTTCGCACTTTAGGCCTTCTTTGGCATCATTGTGGGTGCTGATAATATTGCTCGCACAGCACCGTTTCTGGAATCCTTTGCCACGGCACGTGGCTGTGCTGCCAATCTTTTCAAAGTCATCGATTTACCCTCAAAGATTGATCCATTGTCCACGGATGGTAAACTCTTGAACTATGGCCTGCGTGGTGATGTTGAATTCCAGGACGTCTTCTTTCGTTATCCCTCACGTCCCGAAATTATTGTGCATCGTGGCCTGAATATTAAGATTAGAGCTGGACAAACTGTGGCTCTAGTTGGTGCATCGGGCTGTGGCAAATCCACATGCATACAGCTGTTGCAGCGCTTCTATGATCCAGTATTTGGAGCTGTGCTCTTGGATGACTTGGATATACGCAAGTATAATATTCAGTGGCTACGCTCCAATATTGCGGTGGTGGGTCAAGAACCTGTGCTCTTCTTTGGTACCATAGGTAAGAAGGGACAAAATAGCGTATTATAGCTTTGTGCATGTGTATGTAACAGGCGGTAGAAGGTGTGTCCAATAAAGTATACATATTGTTGATCAGTCTGTCCCTCCGATCGCCCGTCTGTCCCTCCGATCGTCCGTTTCTCCCTTCCATCGTCGGTCTATTCCTCCGATCGTCTGTCTATCCCTCCGATCGTCCGTCTGCCCCTCCGATCTTCCGTTTATCCCTCCGATCATCCGTCCTTCCTTCCAATCGCCCGTCTGTCCCTCCGATCGTCCGTCTGTCCCTCCGATCTTCCGTTTATCCCTCCGATCATCCGTCTATCCTTCCAATCGCCCGTCTGTCCCTCCGATCGTCCGTCTGCCCCTCCAATCGCCCGTCTGTCCCTCCGATCGTCCGTCTGTCCCTCCGATCGTCCGTCTATCCGTATGTCTGTCAATCCGTCCGTCTGTCCGTCCATCCATCTGTCTACAAGAACCCATCAACCATAAAAGCTACAATCACTAAATTCTGCTGGTAGTTTCCTAAATATTATCTGCAGAAAACGTTTATTTCTAATTTTGGTAACCTTCCCCTCTACTGATTAATGCCTATGTCTCTCAGAGTAGACACTTCTTATTTAGCAAATGCTTAAAGAATAGCATTGTGAAACAGTCCTGAAATGTTCACAAACTTCTCTCGCCAAATAAGAAAGTTATTCAAAAATGGAAATAGATATAAATTACATTTTTGGTTTGAACAACACTCGTTATAATTGCACATTTATCATACTTTTCTGTTAGCCCAAAACATTAGCTATGGCAAACCCAATGCCACACAGAAGGAAATCGAAGCAGCTGCCACACAAGCTGGTGCACATGAGTTTATTAGCCAATTGCCAGAGGTAAATCTGAGATTGATGAAAGAAAAGACACTCTCCTCTGACACTTTTCCCTTGATCTGTTGTAGAGCTATCGCACCTCAATAGGTGAGCATGGCTCTCAGCTTTCCGGCGGTCAAAAGCAACGCATTGCCATTGCTCGAGCTCTCATACAAAATCCCAAGATTTTACTTCTCGATGGTGAGTCAACAAAATCAGCATAAATTGAGATGCTTCCGCTTACAGTTAATTCCCTTTATAGAGGCCACGTCGGCATTGGATTACAACTCGGAGAAGGTAGTGCAACAGGCTTTGGATTTGGCTAGCAAAGGACGCACCACAATTGTGGTTTCCCATCGACTTTCGGCCATACGTGGCGCCGACAAGATTGTCTTTATACACGACGGTAAGGTGCTAGAGGAAGGCTCACATGAAGATCTTATAGCATTGGAAGGTGCCTATTATAATATGGTAAGAGCTGGCGACATAAAGATGCCAGATGAAGTTGAAAAAGAGGATAACATTGATGAGGAAAAACGTGAGTGAGAAAGGCTGAATCAAAACTCATTGAACTACTAAAGCAATGTGTATATTCTAGGCAAAAGTCTGGCTCTCTATGAGAAATCCTTTGAGACAAGTCCACTCAACTTTGAGAAGAACCAAAAGAATAGCGTACAATTTGATGAACCGCTCGTGAAATCCATTAAGGAAAACAACAAGGCACAGCAAGCAACTGCAGCAGAGAAACCCAACTTTTTCAACACATTTTTGAGAATTGTGCGTATTGCACGGCCCGAGTGGTGTTACCTCATCTTTGGTGCCATTTCAGCCATGGCGGTGGGTTGCTTATATCCCGCATTCTCCATCATCTTTGGCGAGTTCTATGGTGCACTTGCCGAGCAGGATGAGAGGGTCGTGCTTAGTCGTACCGCTGTATTATCGTGGGCTTGCCTCGGCATTGCCGTCATCACCGGTTTGATTTGCTTTCTGCAAACGTATCTCTTCAATTACGCTGGCGTCTGGTTAACCACACGCATGCGTGCGATGACATTTAAATCGATTATGAATCAGGAGGTTGGATTCTTTGATCATGAACAGAATTCGGTGGGTGGTCTATCAGCGCGTTTGTCCGGCGAGGCGGCGGGTGTACAGGGGGCTATTGGGTATCCCTTAAGCGGCATGATACAGGCGTTATCCAACTTTATATCGGGTGTTTCCGTTGCCATGTACTACAATTGGAAGCTGGCCTTGCTTTGTCTGGCCAATTGTCCGATCATTGTGGGATCTGTTATACTGGAGGCCAAGTGAGTAGAGCGGGGATTGTGCGAACTGTAAACGGAACTTTAACCCTTTTCAGAATGATGTCGAATGCCCTGATACGAGAGAAACAAGTCTTGGAGGAGGCCTGTCGCATTGCCACCGAGTCTGTGACAAATGTGCGCACCATTGCGGGTTTGCGACGCGAAGCGGAGGTGATCAAACAATATACGGAGGAAATTCAACGTGTTGAGATACTGATAAGACAGAAATTACGTTGGCGTGGCATTCTCAACTCTACAATGCAGGCATCTGCATTCTTTGCCTATGCTGTGGCATTGTGCTATGGCGGCGTCTTGGTCTCCGAGGGTCAGGTGCCCTTCCAGGACATCATCAAGTGGGTTAAACAAACAAGATATCAAAACATTAACTGCCACGAGTTGCACTCATTCATTCCATTCACAGAGTATCTGAGACTTTGCTCTATGGCTCCATGATGTTGGCCCAATCCTTGGCATTTACACCGGCCTTTACTGCCGCCTTGGTGGCCGCACATCGACTGTTCCAGCTGCTCGATCGCAAGCCACGCATTCACTCTCCGATGGGCACCATCAAGAACACGTTGGCCAAGCAATTGAATCTCTTTGAGGGCGTGCGTTATCGTGACATTGAATTCCGTTATCCAACGCGGCCAGATGCAAAGATTCTCAATGGCTTGGACTTGGAGGTGTTGCAAGGTCAAACGGTGGCATTGGTGGGACACTCTGGCTGTGGCAAGTCCACCTGCGTACAGTTGCTGCAACGCTACTACGATCCTGACGAGGGCAACATTGTAAGCCGTCGCAAACTTGATTTCCAATTGAAAATCTATGAAATTTATTTACACTTCCAGCACATTGATCAGGATGACATTCAGCATGATTTAACCTTGGAGGGAGTCAGAAGAAAGCTGGGCATTGTGTCGCAGGAACCGGCGCTCTTTGAACGCACCATTGCCGAGAACATTGCCTATGGTGACAATCGACGTGTTGTGCCCATGGTTGAGGTTATCGCAGCGGCCAAGAGCGCCAATGCACATAGCTTCATCATATCCTTGCCCAATGGCTATGACACTCGCATGGGGGCGAGGGGAACTCAATTATCGGGCGGACAAAAGCAACGGGTGGCCATTGCCCGTGCTCTGGTGCGAAATCCCAAGATCTTGTTGCTCGATGAGGCCACCTCAGCTCTGGACTTGCAAAGCGAGAGAGTAAGCTATATTACGAAACTAAATATCTCATCATTTCTATAGTAGCTTCTCTTCTGCAACTTAGTTGGTTCAACAAGCTCTCGACTCTGCCTGCTCTGGACGCACCTGCATTGTCATTGCCCATCGTTTGTCCACAGTTCAGAATGCTGATGTCATTTGTGTGGTTCAAGGTGGTCGCGTGGTGGAGCAAGGCACGCATATGCAATTAATTTCCCAGGGTGGCATCTATGCCAAGTTGCACAAGACCCAAAAGGAGCATTAAGCATTTAGTTTAGTTACTCAACGGAATTTTCAATTTTCACTTTTGTCACAGTCTATATAAATATTTTATAAAAACATTTTTTACAATAAATTAATTCACAGTTTTTAACATTGTTTTTATTATATAAATCTGGGAAGTTAGTATAATTATATACATAGTAAAATATATTATATAAATATTAGTTTCATATACTTTTCTTAATGAATTTAATAAATCAATTAATTTATTTAAAACATATTCATATATCATAATTATTTACTTATAATTTACAATATTAATTTATCCAAATAGCAAATTTATTCAAAAATAATTACAAATTTATTATTTGTTAAAAACAAATAATTAAATATGTTTTTAATTAATTATATACAACAATTTATTTTATTATTTTATTTATTTTTTTAGTAAATTAACAACGTCGGTGCATTAAATGATTTATTAAAGATTAAAAATTATAGAAAAACTAATTAAATTGTTTAGAATATTTATTTATATTTTATTGCACAAGTAATAAATTATATTAAGCAATAAGTCAATCTTAACATATAAAATAATTTGAAAGAAATTATACTAACATTTTATAATAATAATAATATATAATAATAAATAAATAATAATAATAAAATATAATATAATAATTAAAAATAATATAATAATAAAATATAATATACTTTAATAATCTATTGAATTTAAATTAATATTTTCAAGAGGAAATATCTGCATAAAGTTTCATAATTATAGCAAATAAAGATTCTCTATTTAAAGTAAGATTTATTATAGATATAATATAAACTTTAATAAGTCTTAAATACGTTCACAAAATTTGCGCATTTAAGTACTAAATGCATTTAACATTACATGATGAAAATCTGAAACTAACTCGTTGATAAGGTACAATCTTTGTAGGCACAATTATCTACTATAGTTAAAAGAAGGTAGATGTCAATGGCACGATAAAAGTGATAATAAACAGTGATAAGAGCCAAAGTGATGTCTAAGTTCTTTATCGAATGAGCACTTTATCTACACTTATGTAAAATGATGCCATAAAAGGTCTATCCCATTGCTAATAGAATAGAGGAGAGCGTGCATAATGTATACAATATATATATAGATATATCAGTTATATATATCTAATCTATCACAGGAATTTCATGCAAATTTCTGAGACAACCTCCGTTGACCCGTTAGTGGTATGATATATGTACAATATATACATTATATATTATATATCTATATGTATTTAAATGCTATGCACACCTTTATGATGGAGACACATTTCCTCAAATCATTCAGAACCTTGAGCAAAATCAATTCAATTGATATTAATAAATTTGAAAAAAATAAGAGAATTGCAAATAGTATCTCTGGGAGCGTAACAGTGCCAAGATCTGTACTCTTTTTGGGACATTTGAACATTAATAGACAACGAATTGATAAAAGACGAACCCCTGAGTAGCTGTTGCAACAGTTCGAGTCGACATTTCAAGCCGTGCGGTAGTTACAAAATCTTCAAGTGCGAGAGCGAGTGCGAGTGCAATTGTTACCACAAATTCAAACTGTAATGCAAATCAATTGGACTTAAAAATAAACCAAAGGCTACATTAAGTAACTGAATTCAATTTGAATGCAACAAATTTGAGAACTCGTCAAACTCCGTTGTAGAAACGTAGTTCAGAGCGTTGGCAGAGATTCGTTGGCGTCAGACGTACGATAACTATTAATTGACCCCGAGGGTAAATGTTTATAGGCGAAACTTTCCATCAATGTCAGAGCCCAACATGAACGAGCATGTCGCTGCCGATGAGCATCAAATTGAGGCGAAAAAATCGAAAGTGAAGCCACCCTCAACGCCTACGGTCAACTATATACATCTCTTTCGTTATGCCCATGGCTGTGATTTCCTTTTGCTGCTTGGCGCCCTCATTGCGGCCCTACTACATGCCCTGGTCTTTCCCATAGCCATTATCGTGTATAGCGAACTGGTTGCCATGTTTATCGATCGCAGTTTGGGCATTGGCACCAGCTCCAATACACATGCGTTGCCCTGGTTCGGAGGCGGCAAGCAACTGTAAGCCGTAACCTGGACTTGCTTGAGAGCAACTTCCTGAAGTTCTTTTTTCTCCCTTTTAGCACCAATGCGAGCTATGAGGAGAATATGCAGGAATTGCGCAAGGATAGTGTGTCCTTTGGCATACTGATGACACTGGATTCGTTGTTAATGCTGTTCTCTGGCATGACATTTGTCAACATCTTCAATCATCTGGCTCTCAAGTTGACAGTACGCATGCGTCGGGAGTTTTTCAAGGCAACAATCAGGCAGGAAATTGGCTGGCATGATATGGCCAAGGATCAGAACTTTGCCGTGCGCATAACTGAGTAAGTTAAGTGTTTCAGAATCTAGTAATAATGTACACACTTCTATTAGTTGCCAATAAGTACAGTAAGAAAGTTCAGCTGCGGCACTTCAATATCGATCGGTTCTTCCTATGGCAGTTATATGTTATAATAGTCCGAACCTAAAGGAATTTAATCAGTATCTATAAAGTATTATCAAGAGCTTCAACTTTAATTTAAGATAAAGATTTCACAAGAAACTAAAAAGTTGTTCATACTAAAGGTAGATTTTCAACCGATCGTTCCCATGACAGCTATATGATATAGTCATCCGATCCGTTTAATTCCAACATATATACTGCCTGTTGCAAAAAGACAGAGCTGTAGTAAGTTGCATCAGTTTAGCTTCAAAACTGAGTGACTAGTTTGCTTATCAACTCAGCTCTTTGGGCTGAAAAAGTATATATATATTTAAGGCGCTTTGCCACGCCTTTATAATAATAAATAAAGAAAAAAGTTCTATAACTAACAATTCTATATAGTGAAGCGATCGCAGCTTTTATGCTCAATGAAATTTCTACATAAGAAGTAGTCCTTTCAGTTCGAATTTGCTACAGGGAAGAAGTTTAACTCTCTCTCTACTTATTTTTTTTATATTATTATTATAAACAATATATATTATATATATTACATTATAAATAATATATATATAATTTATATCAATATTTAAATTTCATTAGCAACATGGAAAAAATACGGACTGGCATAGCTGAGAATCTGGGGCATTTCCTGACCATAATGTGTGATGTGGCTATAAGCGTGATTATATCCTTTGTTTATGGCTGGAAGTTGGCTTTGGCCATGTTCTTTTATATACCACTCACCATGGTGGTCAATGCAGTTGTAGCCCATGTAAGTCCCAACTGATTGTGCCATCTAATCGCCTTGCTAATGTGCCTGATCCGTTGGCAGTATCAAAGCAAGCTGACAGCTCGAGAGCAGAGCTCCTATGTGAGAGCTAGTTCCGTTGTGGAGGAAGTCATTGGCGCCATACGCACTGTGGTGGCTTTTGGCGGCGAGCGTTCCGAGTCCACGCGCTATGACAATCTGCTCAAGCCCGCTTTGAAGGCGGGCAAGTGGAAGGGCGCCTTCTCCGGGCTCAGCGATACGGTAATGAAAGCCATGATGTTCATTGTGGGCGCTGGAGCCTTTTGGTATGGCGCCAATCTCATTCTACATGATCGTGGCAGCGATGTTCTACCGGAAGATCGGGATTATACGCCTGCTGCGGTTATGATTGTCATATCGGGCATTATTGTGGGTGCCAATCAACTGTCACGCACCTCGCCCTTCCTGGAGACCTTTGCCATGGCCCGAGGATCAGCGAGTGCCATTTACGATGTCATCGATCGCGTCTCTGCCATAGATCCGCTCTCCAAGGCGGGCAAGATACTCAACTATGGTCTCAAAGGCAGCATTGAGTTTCGCGACGTCTTCTTTCAGTATCCTGCACGTAAGGACATTATAGTGCTGAGAGGACTCAATGTAATTGTGAAGGAGGGACAAACTGTGGCCTTAGTGGGCTCCTCAGGCTGTGGCAAGTCCACCTGCGTGCAGCTGCTGCAACGTTTCTATGATCCTGTCTTTGGACAGGTACTGCTAGATGGCGAGGATGTGCGCAAATATAATCTCAATTGGCTGCGCTCCAACATAGCCGTGGTGGGTCAGGAGCCAGTGTTATTTCAAGGCACCATAGGTGGGTAGATCTCAACTGATGCTTCAACTCAGTTAATTACAAATACAACTCTTTCAATCAGGTGAAAATATACGCCACGGCAAACCGCAAGCTACACAGAAGGAGGTTGAGGATGCAGCCAGGGCAGCCAATGCTCATGACTTTATCATTGCCTTGGATAAGGTGAGTTTGCACACAATGGAAACTCTGATTATGCCAGGCGAATGTTCACCTTTCTGCTCTCAGGGTTACGACACACACATTAGCGAAAAGGGTGTACAGCTTTCCGGCGGACAGCGTCAGCGTATTGCCATTGCCAGAGCTCTTATACAGAGACCTACAATACTTTTACTAGATGGTAAGTTTACCAAGTAAATAGTTTGACTTCTTCTAATCCCTTCTGCCTATAGAGGCGACCTCCGCCTTGGACTATCACTCCGAGAAGCTGGTACAGGCTGCATTGGATAGAGCCTGCAAGGGACGCACCACTTTGGTGGTTTCACATCGTCTATCTGCCATAAGACATGCCGATCAAATTGTTTACATAGAGAACGGCAAGGCGGTGGAGCTGGGCACACACGAGGAACTGATGAAACTTCAAGGTTACTACCACAAAATGGTTGCGGCCCATGAGTACGATGAGAAAGCCGATGAGTTGCTCAATGAAGGCGAGGAATGTGAGGTTAAGGAACGCAAGAAATCCCATGTGCCCGATGAGCATACAAATCCACTGAAAACGCTGGATAAGAATGCAGAGTTTCAGATGAAACGTTTGAATGGCGTGGCCAACTCGCACAAACCCATTGAGACTGAGCAGACAAAGAGCAATAGCTATCCACGCACCTTCCTACGCATCCTGGGCTGGGCACGTCCTGAGTGGAGCTTCCTAATCATTGGCACCATTTGTGCTGGACTTTATGGCTGTGCCATGCCCGCCTTCTCCATTGTTCTGGCCGAACTCTATGCCTCGCTGGCTGAACCCACAGATGAAGCTGTGCTAGAGCACAGCTCCACCATGTCCATTATCAGTGTGGTGATTGGCATTTGTGCCGGCATCTTCTGTTTCGTACAGACTTTCTTCTATAATCTGGCGGGAGTTTGGTTAACCTCACGCATGCGGTGAGTGTAAGACTTTACTTTGCATTAAGTACACCCAGCACTAGGTCAACTGTATTGTCATTCTGATTTGTACTCCCTCACTTCCATGCTCAGCTCTAAAACCTTTGGCTCCATTATGAAACAGGAAATGGGTTGGTTCGATGAAAAGGAGAACAGCGTGGGAGCTCTATCCGCTCGTCTGGCTGGCGATGCAGCCAGTGTGCAGGGTGCCATTGGTTTTCCCCTAAGCAACATTATACAAGCGCTAACGAACTTCATATGCAGCTTTTCCATTGCATTTTCCTACTCCTGGGAGCTGGCCCTTGTCTGTCTGAGCACAGCGCCATTCATGATAGCCTCGATTGTGTTTGAGGCCAAGTTTAGTGAGAAATCCGCGATGAAGGAAAAGACAGTGCTGGAGGAAACGAGTCGCATTGCCACAGAGACAATAGCACAGATAAGAACTGTGGCAGCGTTGCGTAGGGAGGAGGAGCTGATCAAGGTCTATGATGAGGAAGTGGAACGTTATCGTCTGCAGATCAAAAGTCGCTTGAAATGGAGAGGATTGGTCAACTCACTGGGCATGACCCTGATGTTCTTTGGCTATGCTGTTACTTTGACCTATGGCGGCTTCATGTGTGCCGAAGGCAGGATCAAGTTTGAAGTCATTATGAAGTGAGTTTGTAAAGTAACTTTATAAATAACTTTTCTATCTCTATCCTTTGCCATAGAATTGCCAACACTATGCTTTATGGCCTTTTCATATTGGCCCAGTCCTTGGCCTTTACGCCAGCCTTCAATGCAGCCTTGCTTTCAGCGACCCGCATGTTTGAAATGATAGATCGTCAGCCCCTCATACAGTCACCCAAAGTTGTAGAACAGAATGGCAATCGCAATGGTATCTATAAGACAAATGTGTTGGAACAGGGAGTTAGCTATCGTGAGCTGAACTTTGCCTATCCATCACGACCCGATCTCTCAGTGCTGCAGGACTTTAATTTGGATGTGCTGCAGGGTCAAACTGTGGCACTTGTGGGTGCTTCCGGTTCCGGCAAGTCAACCTGTGTACAGCTGCTGCTGCGATACTATGATCCAGATGAGGGCAAGATAGTAAGTTCACTTATCTAAGAACCAAATGAATCTTTAAATAATATGCAATTATTGTTGCACACACAGCTAATTGATCAGGAGAGCATACACCAGGACATGGAGTTGAAAACCCTACGTCGTCGGTTGGGAATTGTCTCGCAAGAGCCTTCGCTGTTTGAGAAAACCATTGCGGAGAATATTGGCTATGGCGACACGACCCGAGACGTGCCAATGCAACAGATCATTGAGGCTGCCAAAATGGCCAATGCTCATGATTTTATAATGGCATTGCCCGCCCAATATGAGACCATGTTGGGGGCCAAGGGTACACAGCTCTCAGGTGGCCAAAAGCAACGCATTGCCATTGCACGCGCCATGGTGCGTAATCCCAAGATTCTGCTGCTGGATGAAGCCACCTCAGCGCTCGATATGCAAAGTGAAAGGGTAAGAGTAACAGGAGAGTAACAGTTTCTCAGATTGCTAAAGCATTTTGCTTACAACAGGTGGTGCAACAAGCTCTGGACTCCGCTTGCTCTGGCCGCACCTGCATTGTCATTGCCCATCGTCTGTCTACAGTGCAAAATGCGAATATTATTTGTGTTATTCAAGCGGGACGCATTGTGGAACAGGGCACACATTCCCAGCTGCTGGTCAAGAATGGCATCTATGCCAAATTGTATCGCAGTCAATCAAAAACTAAATAACGCTACTAAGTATGCAATAGAATTTATTGCAATGTCGTAGCCAAGACACAAACCCCTCACAATGCCCATCAAAGTATGCTACATTTTTATTTATAACTATTGGTAAACACAACTATTTTAATAAAGATGTCATAGAAAACTGCCTGAATACAGTAGAGCCTGACTAAATTGTCTTAAATTGAGAGTCGAAAAGTAGACAAAATAATTGTACTTGTTTGAACACATCAATAAATGAAAATATATAATTTATTTAAATTAAATGCAACTTCAATGTGTTTTACTAATATATTACAGTTGAAATAGTTAAATACCTAACAATATTAATATATAATATAGTTGAGCTACTGAATGTATCTAATCAACTTTACCAACTATTCAACTTATTGAGATTAAAATGAACAAATTAATTAATTCTTCATTTGTTTTTAAATATTATATTTGCAGAACAGTATAACAAGCCAGTACTTTCAGTTATATTAACAGTAGATAACAAATATCTAATAATAATTTAACAATTCGGTTATATCTAATCATTTTTATCATTATTTACTTGAGAGTTCTGAATTGCAAACTGTCTGAAGACTGAACAACAGGAAGACACATTAGTACCGCATTGCGCTTGCTATCGTTCATTTGTTTCTTACAAATTTCTAGCACAATGAATTTACTCTTAATATGTGCTTTAATATTTAACGTATGCTGCAGTGAGTAATCTATAATAAACAACGACTAGCTTGCCTAATTAATTACTGAACTATGCACAGTTATTACAGCTAATGGGGAACCAATAGTCAGAGCATGTCCCTTGGAAAGCTCATGCAAGAATGTGACTGAAACTAGCGCCATCTGCCTGCAAGAAGAGGAAAGTGGCTGCATACGCAAGTACGCATCCATGTGCCACCTGTTAATTGCAAGCTGTCGCCAAAATAAAAGTAAATGCACATTATAATTGCAAATTTACAGATTAACAATTGTATTTTTGTTCTAGCAATGAAGGATTATAGTGACATCTATTGCTCGATGGAGACATTTTTATGCGAGGAATCTCCCACGTACGAACGTTGGACTCTTTTCTATGGTCACGAGAAAGATTAAAAGAAAACAACAACAATAGAAATAGAAAAATAAAGAGTTGCAGACAGAGCGCAATTAAATCAGCTGGATTGTTTCATCTCGTCTATCACCAATGACGTCAAACGTATTTGCCCAAAATAATCAAATTTGGCGTGAGACAAAATGACGCCTCGAGCCCCTTTTGGCCATTACGCTTTGGCATTAAGTTTCGCCTGGGTATTGTACTTTAAGAGCTGGTCTACTCAATTAATTCATACCGTGTACGTTGTTGGTATATAAAAACTACGAATTCTTCTCAAAGTTGCGCAGTTGAGCAGTGACAACTGAGACAAACGGGCAATTTTTTGTTATCCTCTGATTCTCCCTATCATCATGATATACTACTATACTATACTACTTCTCGGTTAGTCTGTGTGCACAAAGGTGTAACAGTAATTTCAATAGTTTCTCATCTTAATTTGAAACATTTACAGCACTAAGCCTGGGCATGGTTGCAAGTCGTCCTCCACTCTCAAAGCAACAGGAACTGTACAAACAATGGCCGGGAATACCAGATGAACGTTTAGCCGATGCTGAATTGGATAATGCCTATGAGTTGTTTAAATCGCAGACTTCAAATCCTATAACTAAAGGCGATACTAAAGCAGCAAAGCAAGCAATGACTAATGAAATGCATAAGATGCTAAGCAAAGCCTAACGCGTGTTTGGTAATATTCAGTTTTTACAATAAAAGTTTAAAAATAAAATAATAATTTTGGTTGAAACGTGCATTAAGTTGGTTCCTAATGAATTCCGTCAAAGATCACGTAGATCTGGCATGTGTGAGACAGTTATAAAGTTGCTTGTCGCATTTCCAAATGCATTCAGTTTCAATTCAGTTGTTAATAGCTCAAGTGTCAAGAATGTTTTTAGACAAGTTCTTATCAGTGCTTCTTATCTGTTGTGCGCTTGGTATGCATAATGTGTTTAATAATTTTACGAATTCAACTCAAGTAATATCCCTATTCAGCACAAGTACTGCCGTTTGATGACTTTAGCAGTGAGGATGATCGCATTAATGAAATCAGCGCTGAACTCGATCGCAAACCGATTATTCCCAACGTCGATCGCATTTTCAGCAGTGCTGAGGTACAAACTCCAACGAAAAACAGCGAAAACACGCCGAATAAAATCAACAGAAATAGAGAAGATACCACTAAGAGTTCGAAGCATGCCCACGGCATGATCACATCGATGCTGAGCTTTGTCAGCAGCGTACTTAACTTTGGCAAAACAATGATACGTAATGAATGATCGACTTAATTTATGTTTGTTGTATTAAATGTTAATTATAATAAATAAAAATAAGTTCGTTGACTCATTTTAGTGATTAATCAGCTAATATATATATGCCTATAGCTATTAGAAGGATCGATAAGTTATCGATAAATTGAGCGCAACAATTAGGCTAGCACCCAATTACAGATTAGCTCAATATTTCAGAGGGAGACGAAAAGTTATCAGAAAAGTAATCGATAACCAGATATACATGTAAATTAAAAGTGAAGCTAAGTAGCTAAATAGCTATCGATAAATTACATAATAGCTGATCTAGATATGATGCCATACTGAGTAAGGGAACATTAGTATTTCTTAGCTTACAAGTTATCGATAAATTAAATTATAAATCAACTAGAGATAGTACCAAATGAAGGGAGATATCCTTAGCTAAATGTATAGCTTAAGCATTATCGATAAATTAAATTGTATGTAAATTAAAGATGAGACTTCCACAGCTAGAGTTATCGATAAATTAAATAATTGGCAAAATTAAGATATTACTATACAGAAAGAAGCACCGTAACCTAATTGTTTAGCTTCAATGTTATCGATAACTTCATACTTTACAATTAAAGATGACACTTTGCATTCTACAGCTAAATATTTATCGATAAATAATTGGCAAATGATCTAGAGATGCTACCATTGATATATCAGCATATTGACGCTAGACATTAACATGTTAAAGCTAAGAGAAGAGAATATATACATGGAAGCATAGTTGCATAGATATTCCAAAGTAAATCAGATTCATTCAATTCACAAGCTATCGATATATGACATTGTGAAGCAATTAGTTGTAGGCTTGGCTAAAGTTTTTCAATTTAGTTATTTTTCTTTACATTGGGAATAAGCGTTCGAGCAAGATATGCTAATTATTAGCAGTTAAACAATGCTACATAAGTTAAGATGTAATAAAACTAAATCTTGCTCGTGTAAAACTAATAAACATTGTTGATTGCTCTACACACTAAGTAATCGGTGTATTATAAAACTATATGTATTAATAATTATAGGTTTTAATACAATCAACAAAAGATTACTTGCTAAAAATTGCCAAATTGGAAAAACTCAAACAGAAATCGAAAGCAATTAATAGAGTTTTACAGTAGCAACTGTTAAATTGTGCAACATGCCCACGGCTCTGACTGGTGGCACTGCAACACGTCGCTGTGGCAGCCACCTGATAAACAAGGTTACATTTGCCATAATGCGGCAAAGTGTTCACACTTTTGTTTCCCTTTGAAAGCCATACAAATATTATCAGAGAAATATTTATTGAAACACACGCAAATGATTTAATTAACATCTCATGAGTATATAAAAAGCAAAATAACTTATATAAGTGTGCACAGGTACAAAAGTGTAACTAGAAGTAAATATATTATATGAAGACTTTAATTTCTTAACTAATTCGCCTCGAGCAAATGATATTTAAACATTTTGTTAAGTGAATTCATATTCTGGGACAGCTCATTGCAGACACGAACAACGCAGCCTTTTATTTTGTTGATTTTTAATTATTTGCAGGCACATGTAAATAGAGAATGTTGATATGTTTGATAGAGAGTTGTCAAATAGAGTTGCAGTTCGTTACACTAACCCACTAGATATTTGATCACTTTTAACAGCACCATGACGATAAATGCGTCGATGCACACGCGACGAGGCTTAGAATCAAATTGAACGAGAAATCAAAACTACAACTGCGAATAAATAAATGAAACGCCAAGCGGCCAGGTGAACGACGACGCCAATGCTGGCAGCGCTGCACAGTGGTTCAATAACCATATGTATTGAGTGAATTTATAAAATATATTAAGCATTTTGTATGAATTGCATTGTCCAACAAAACGTTTATAAAAGGGGAAAGTAAAGGACATAAATTAGATTTTTCAACATTTTCCTAGATATATTTCCTTTAGAACAAATATATTAAATTATTTAATATAGCAAATAAATAAAAAAAATTGTAGAAAGAGAATGTTAATTAAATTAGCATTTAGCATAAAGAAGGAAACAAAAAACTAACCAAAAGACTTTTGTTTTCTAAACTGGTTTCAATATTTGAAAGAATTTTCGAATTGGTTGATACACATATTTGTGTATAATATATAATTTGACTTCGTTTATATGTATTAATGCTGCTATTAAGGAATAAATCAATCACTTTATGGTAACTTAACATAATTCAATAATAATTGAAAGTGATCTTACAGTTTTTGTTGCTTTTCAAACCACTGTGCCAAGCCAGCATACACATTTAATCAAGAACTTCTCGTTGATGTTGCAATCAATTTATCATATGTGAAAATCTGCACACGACACACACACACACACACACACACACACTTGTACACGTACATTCATCCATATGCTTGTGCACTTAGGCATATAAAAATCTATTTACATATTTTCGGCAAAGCAGTTTAACAGTAAAAAAAAACAACAGCATCAGTTTCAACTTCAGCATCGACCGTCGACGTCGAAAGCAAAAGCAACAATAACAACAAGCAGTAAACTATGCTTGTTACGTCATCAGAACTCGTTTGCATCCATGGAACCAGACAGCAGCGCCGCCTGCACAGTGTGACTGCCGCACAATATACGAGTTAAAATTGAGGCCAATAACTGCTGACTGTCGTAGCCGTCTTTATCAGGGCGATTATTTTTGTCATTGCAAGAGTTCCATTGGCTGCTTACCAACCAGTTTCCTCTTTAGAAGCGGCCTGCAATACGTTTTCAACAAGTTGCCGCCGCGTTACCGCTGCTTTGCGTCGCAGCAGCGTTGCTTCAACTGCGCTGTCGATGCATTGGTCATGAATTTTGCAGTATTTTGATCGTGATTTTCAAAGCTATTCACTGGCAGCTGTGGCAATCACTCGGTTTCTTCGGCGTTTTTAATAGCTCTAGCAATAAACTTCAAGTTTTTTCTAGTTTGGTGATTGTAGGTTGAGTTTCGTTTCAGTTTTCGTCAAGCGTGAGCGAGAATTGACTATTTAAGCCGTTATTCACCTTCAGCACAGTTATTTCGCACAAACACCAAGCACCACACAATAACATCCAATCAGTTTCAGCAACTTTTGCTAATGGATAAATAACTTAGATTAACTACACGTTAATTCGATATAACTTTGTATATTTATTAAACAAACTGTATAAACGCGCACAGCTTTAATTTTTGCTCATACTATTACGGTTAAGTTCGATAACTAACGTTTGGTAGAAAATACTAATTTCAATCGATAATCGATCTAATTTTTTTTAACCAAATACTTGCTGCTCTTGTTACACTGTGATGTCTTCTTTGTCATATCACCGAGGTAAGACAATCTGCGGCATAAATCCCAGGTTACAACAACTTGAAAAAAAATTTACCGACGACCCGGAAGGTGCATCTTTAATCAATTGTTGCACAACTGTTGCTGCACAACAGGAGCAGATGATCAATCAGTATCGCAGTGCTAATGTGCCAATAAGAACACAAATTGCAATTCACAATAGACATTCGGTTAACGGTTATTTCCCAAGAGAAAAACGTAAGTCACTCTCTTGCTCAGTCGCAATGTGTCTCAACGTGAGAGCAACAATGCGTATGTCGGCAAACAAAACAAAGCCGGCCGGCATTTGACGGCAGAGAGCAAAAAAGAGCGAGAGAGCATAAGAAACTGGTAATTAACGAACAACGCAAGCAAAACAAACGCGATTGAAAGCGTTATCTCCGCCGTCGCCTCCCAGCTGTGCGATGAAGTAATAAATAGGCCGGGATCGCCGGCAGCCGACAGACGATCGGTTCGTGTAAGCCGAGCAGTCAACGAATCCATCAGTGTTAAGTGCAGACACATTCGGATTATTTTTTGGGTACCGAGGAAAACTTCTCGCTGGATGAAGTTCAGTTGCTCGCGACGAGCCATCCAGTGCGGTTGGATGAGCTCTGAATACAAATAAAAGAAAAGTATCGAATCGAATTGAATAAAAAGTGAAATAAGAACAGTGGCAAAGATAAGAAAGTGGAATACATAAGAGTGTGAACCGGAAGTGAACAGCAAAAAAGGACTTTCATTGTTGCTGTGCAACTGAGCGTGATAATTGCTTGCACAATGGGGCTACGTGTGGCCCCATGCAGTGCTATGGGCGTGGCCTTTGCCCTGTGCCTCCTTGTTGCACTTTGTAATGCCGAATTGACGCCGCGATATTTCAATCTGGCCATGGGCCGCAAGATTCATGCAACTGCCACATGTGGCGAGGATACCGATGGACCTGAACTCTATTGTAAACTCGTCGGTGCGAATACGGAAAATGATCACATTGACTATTCGGTTATACAAGGACAGGTAGGATGACAATTTGAATTTCTATATGCTGGAAATATTCCAATATCTTTCATTCGAATTTCCAGTATACATACAAATCTTGTGCCACATGTGTGGAACATACAACATTTGAAAACTATTTATAAACAGCAAACTAAAGTTTTATGTTGAATTTTGTTCACATGTGTTTTGCAGGTCTGCGACTATTGTGATCCCAATAGTCCGGAGAAGTATCATCCGCCGGAGAATGCTATTGACGGCACCGAAGCCTGGTGGCAGAGTCCGCCCTTGTCTCGAGGCATGAAATTCAATGAAGTCAATTTGACCATCGATTTCGAACAGGTAAACAGAAAGAAGAAAGGTGTAGCCAAAAAAAAAAAAAAAAAAACATACACACACACACACACAAACAAACACAAAATTGAACTGAAAACAAGTCAATGCAATGTTCTGATGGGTTCAGGTTCGAAACAAGTTGAGACAGGCACGTTCAAAGTGAGACAGGCTTGTTAAATTAACGTTTTTAATGTGTTTTCATTTCATTTTCGACGTCTGCAACAACGACGACACAGCGAAAAATCTTGCTGAGCTATTGAATTCTTCTTCTTCTTGCTGCTTGCTCCCTTTGGAGTTGCGGGTTATCAGCACTGTATACGTATGTATGCATGTGTATACATATACGTATATATACACACAGATGCAAGTGTATGGGTTGTCTCAGTTTACAAGCTCGCTTAGAAACCATCGCAGAGCATTGACTTTTTGTTCGTTTGATTTTTTTGTTTCTGACAATGAGATAAGCCAGCTGAATATGTCGAGCATCAAGAAGTCTTTATAATGCCTTCATCCAGCATACCAACCATATAATATTCACCATGCTGATAGCTGGCAGTTGAAACTATATATGCTCATATACATACATACTACATACATACATATGTAGATTCACAGTCCGCACTTATCACTTAAAATGTCTTGAATTGTTCTATAAAGAAATAAAAATACTTTTGGGGTCATCCGTTGCCTTATCGCACTTGCAACGGAAATAGTCGGATTGTAAGCCTTTTAAAACTATCAAAATTATAGCATTTAGTCATATATGTTTCTACATGAATTGGTTGAGTTTTTGCCTCTGTTGAGCGAATGAAATGAGATCATCTAACATATGAAAATGCAACGACTGCACATAATTCTTAAGTAGAAACGAACTACAGTATTAATAGATTGCTTACGTACGGCCAGAAGATTAGCTGTAAAGATACATACGAGATTTATATGATAAATACAAGTAAAATATGATATAACTCTTGTACCTTGTGGAAAATAAGATAATAAGTCGGGAAACTAGAGTATGATTATTAACTTTAGCTTTATTATTATTTACTAATTTGTTTGTTAAACTGTATATTATAACTCTGAGCTAGTTGAGAAACTTTTTTAAAATATATTTTATTTAGGCAAACAACACAACTTTTATAATAAATCAAAGTAGCTTATAATAATTCTTATCTATCTCATAATTATTGATTACTTTCTTCCTAAATCTTCATCTTGTAAGTCTAAGATAATTGGCAAAATGTTTTTAAACATATTTAAACTCAAGAATATAAATCTTTTGTTAAATTCAAGCGTCTTGTGATATAATTGTTATATTTCATAATATTTTATGCATTATTTTCCCATTAGAAAAATGAATACAATCATAGAACTGCTAAAACTATTCTGATAAGTCCTAGTAGCATATGATAAAGATTCCTTATTCATTAACCCAATGAAATAAGTTCTCCAAAGTCTTATAAACTGAACAACTGCAAAACTACACATGTTTACGCAAAATATAAAAAAAAAAAAGAATCACAAACATTATCTGGGATATGTGTACACACAAACGCACATACATACACATTAAGTATGTACACATACATGATGTTTGGTTCGTTTTCAATTGAATTCAAATTGAAAAGCAAACAGAAAACTGAAAGAAAAAAATACAAATAAATAAACAAACATTCAGCGAACGCAGATAAATTTAGTACGCTGGAGGAGAGCATGGAGTTAATTCTCTTCAATGATCTCATGCAAGCTCAGTAAATATATACACACAGACACACACACACACACACACACACACACACACACACACATATATATATATATATGTTTACATAGCTATGTACATAAACACAAAAAAACTGTACATGTGTTGTTGCGCTAATAAATTTTAATGAATTTGTGCTTTTGAGTAGAATAAGTTTCGGTCTCATAAGAGAAGATCTATTGCGACAAGGTGGGAAAAGAGTTGAGAGAGGAGACTAGCTAGTAAAATACAGGAAATAAAGCAGAAGACTACTATGAAGCAAAAGAGAAAGAGTTAAGGAGTGAATAAGAAAGACATGGAGAAGTTCTAATAAGTATGAACAGATTCTAGTCTAAAGCTAAGGAAGTAGACTCAGCTCATTTAACTCAAACTTAACAACTGTAATACCCCCTCATTTGCATATTTGAAGGAATTCCATGTCGCCTACTTGTTCATACGCATGGGTAACTCACCACGTCCGGGTCTCTGGACGCTGGAGAAGTCCACCGATTATGGCAAGACCTGGACACCCTGGCAGCATTTCTCCGATACGCCCGCCGATTGTGAGACCTACTTTGGCAAGGACACGTATAAGCCGATAACGAAGGATGACGATGTCATTTGCACAACGGAATATTCAAAGATTGTGCCGCTGGAGAATGGAGAGATACCTGTTAGGCTGCTGAATGGACGTCCATCGTCGACAAACTACTTCAACTCGACGGTGTTGCAAGAATGGACGCGTGCCACAAATGTGCGCATTCGTTTGTTGCGTACAAAGAATCTATTGGGTCACTTGATGTCGGTGGCACGACAGGATCCGACGGTGACGCGTCGTTATTTCTATTCGATTAAGGACATTTCGATTGGTGGTCGTTGCATGTGCAACGGACATGCCGATACCTGTGATGTCAAGGATCCGGAGAGTCCAATACGCATACTTGCCTGTCGTTGCCAGCATCATACCTGTGGCATTCAGTGCAATCAGTGTTGTCCTGGCTTCGAGCAGAAGAAGTGGCGTCAAAACACAAATGCTCGTCCCTTCAACTGCGAACGTAAGTCCGGTTGAAGTTATTGCTTTCTTGACAGGATTAATCACAATACTCTATTGATCTTTGCAGCCTGCAATTGTCATGGCCACAGCAACGAGTGCAAATACGATGAGGAGGTCAATCGCAAGGGTCTCTCCCTGGACATCCATGGACACTACGATGGCGGCGGTGTCTGTCAGAATTGTCAGCACAACACCGAAGGCACCAATTGCAATAAGTGCAAGCCCAAGTACTATCGTCCTCGCGGCAAATTCTGGAATGAAACGGATGTCTGCAGTCGTATGTTGCCGTTGTAAATTGTATTTCCTATAAAGCAGCACTAATAGCTTGTTCCTTACTTGCAGCCTGCAATTGCGATCTGTTCTACTCCACGGGACACTGCGAGGAGGAGACGGGCAAATGCGAGTGCCGCGCTGCCTTCCAGCCACCAAACTGTGACTCCTGTGCCTTTGGGTAAGGTCAAGGATCAAGCGTCTACTTTAAGTGCTTGAGAGCTTCGTCTTGACATTCCTTAAACTGCTCCACACAACTTTTAATTTCATTATCCCCATAAATGAACCTTATTCCCTAAGCTCTTCTTTCCTCAACTTTGAACTCTTCTTTCTTCCACACGTTCTTCCCATTCTAAGCTCACTATAAAAACTAATCCTGTCTTGCTTTCTCCCATCCATTTGCAGCTACTACAACTATCCGCAGTGTCGTGAGTGCGAGTGTAATCTGAATGGCACCAATGGCTACAACTGCGAGGCCATCAATGGCACTTGCCCGTGCAAGGCGAACTTTGCCGGCGCCCAGTGCAAGGAGTGCGAAAAAATCCTATTATGGCTTCCCCGAGTGCAAAGCCTGTCAGTGCAATCAATTGGGCTCCATTAGCAACGATTGCGATGTCGTTTCCGGCAACTGTACGTGCCTCAGCAACTGGGGTGGTGCACAGTGCGAGCGTTGCAAGGATGGTTACTACAATCAACCCACCTGTTCCTGTAAGTGTCCAACAGCTCTCACCTACAGCATGCTTCTAAGAGGTTTCTTCATCTGCCTTTACAGATTGTGACTGTGATCATCAGGGCACCGAGTCGGAGATTTGCAACAAGCAGACGGGTCAGTGCATCTGTCGTGAAGGCTTTGGTGGTCCACGTTGCGATCGCTGCTTGCCCGGGTACTTCAATTATCCTTCGTGCCAACCCTGCAACTGCTCCACCACCGGCAGCTCGGCCAGCACCTGCGACAACACCGGCAAATGCAACTGTCTGATCAACTACTCCGGAAAACTGTGCAACATGTGCAGCGCCGGCTTCTACAATTATCCGGATTGCTTGCGTGAGTAGCTTTATAATCCTAGTTATCCTTTCTCCCTAAGACTTTTCTAATTCTATTTTAATTCCCATTATAACTGCGAGTGTAATGAAAGTATCTTAACTATGTTTCAATCTCTTACAGCCTGCAACTGCGATGAACATGGTTCGGAGGGCGTCACATGCAATGAGGATGGCTGTTTCTGGTAAGCTAAATCCTCTAGAGATTCTGCTTTAACTCTTATTTAAAATTATGTTTTTGCTTATGTTAGTAAACCTAATTTCGATGGTCGTCAGTGTGAGAGATGCAAGGAGTCGTTCTATAACTTCCCCTCCTGCGAGGACTGCAATTGTGATCCCGCTGGTGTCATCGATCAGTTTGCCGGTTGTGGTTCAGTTCCCATTGGAGAACTCTGCAAATGCAAGGAGCGTGTGACTGGCAGAATTTGTAATGAGTGCAAACAGCTTTATTGGAACCTAACGATTAACAATCCAGAGGGTTGCCAGGAATGTGATTGCTTTATTGATGGTACCGTCTCGGGATTGGACACTTGTGCCTCCAAGTCAGGCAATTGCCACTGTAAGCCTCACACGACGGGACGTCGTTGTAATGAGTGCAAGGATGGCACCTTCGATCTGGATGGCTCCTCGTTGTTCGGCTGCAAGGATTGTAGCTGCGATGTGGGTGGTTCCTGGAAGAGCGAATGCGACAAGGTCACCGGACAGTGCAAGTGTCATCCACGTATCAATGGACGTGCCTGCACCCAACCTCTGACGACCCACTACTTCCCCACGCTGCATCAGTTCCAATACGAGTACGAGGATGGCTCACAGCCATCGGGTGCCCAAGTGCGTTATCAGTACAGCGATGAGGTCTTTCCGGGCTTCAGCAGCAAAGGTTATGCCGTATTCAATGACATACAGAATGAGGTGCGCAACGAGCTGACCGTCTTCAAGTCCTCCGTCTATCGCATTGTCATACGCTATATGAACCCCAACGAGAAGAATGTTACTGCCAACATATTGATACAATCGGAGAATCCTCTGGAGGTGGATCAAAAGTAAGGCAACGTTACCTTATAGCAACAATTGTGTACCCTGTAGACCAAAGAGGCTGTGTAGGTGTAGGTAACAGAAGGAGAAGTTATGTAGAAGAATAGATGTAGATATCTCCTAGCCTGTAAAGTATTATAGCTCTGTGCAAGCTTAGGTAACAATAGGAGAAGAATAGAAGTAGTCATCTCGTACCCAATAAAGTGTTATAGCTTTGTGCAACTGTAAGCAACAGAAGGGGAAGAATGGAAGTGCACATCTCCTACCCTATAAATTAAATATACTCTAGATTTCTATATAGTCTCTGCATTTAAGCTTAAGTTCAGGGAATTATGTAGTCGAACACTCTGAACTAAAATGTTTATTTTTTACTCAGCGTCAAGGTTTTGTTACGCCCAACAACGGAGCCGGAGTTTGTCACCGTCGCTGGACCCAAGGGCCTTAAACCCTCGGCTATTGTTCTCGATCCTGGACGTTATAACTTCGCCACAAAGGCGAACAAGAATGTAATGCTGGATTACTTTGTGCTGCTGCCGGCTGCGTATTATGAGGCTTCCATACTAACGCGTCACATTGCCAATCCTTGTGAGCTTGGCAACATGGAGCTGTGCCGTCATTATAAATACGCATCCGTTGAAGTCTTCAAACCGGCCCAGACGCCCTTCATCGTGGGTAACAATGATAAGTCGATGGAACCCACGGACTTCTATAGCGATCCCGAGCATCTGGAGATCGTTAGCCATGTCGGAGAGATACCCGTGCTGAGTAATACCCAAATGGAGCTCACCTACAAAGTGGAAGTGCCTCGAAGTGGGCGTTATATCTTTGTGATTGATTACATCAGTGATAGGAACTATGCGTTGCCTTATGATGTGAGTCTACGGCTGGGCAAGGATGAGGACTCACAGTCCTCGGTGTATCTCTATCCCTGTCTTTACTCCACCGTCTGTCGCACGCCCATTAACGACGATGGACGCGAAAAGTCCTTCTACATCAGCAAGGACGATGTGCCACAAGTTACCATCTATGTAAGTTTCATCTCCTCTCCTGAGTAAATCAAGGGGAACCTATTCAAATTTCCCTGTTTACTCCCCTAGGCGGACAGTGATGATGATTTCCGTGTGCCAATCATATCGGTGACGGCAATTCCTGCGGATCAGTGGTCCATTGACTACATCAATCCCAGTCCAGTCTGTGTGATCCATGATAAACAATGCGCCACACCAAAATTCCGTTCTGTGCCCGATTCCAAGAAGATTGAATTCGAAACGGATCACGACGATCGCATTGCCTTCAATAAACCACCCTATGCCGCCTTCGATGAGCGTGTGAAACTTGTCCATTTGGACAGTCGGGATGATGGTTCAATTGTCATCGAATCGAAGGTTTCCGAGCCACATCGTTATGTCATCCTAGTCAAGTACTATCAGCCCAATCATCCCAAGTATCAGGTGCTGTACACTTTAACAGCTGGCAAGAATCAATACAATGGCAAATTCGATATACAACATTGCCCATCCAGTTCCGGATGTCGCGGTGTCATCCGACCGACCGGAGATGATGAATGGTTCAATATCGACGATGACTTTAAGTTTACGCTGACGGTAAGTGAATCCTTGGGAAAAATGGCTTTAGACACATGGATTTATGTTGTTTTCGATCTCGTTTTAGAATTCGCGTCCTCAGGGCGTTTGGCTGGACTATTTGGTGGTGGTGCCAGTGGATCAGTATAATGATGATCTGCTTGTGGAGGAAACATTCGACCAGACCAAGGAGTTTATCAAGAACTGCGGACAGGATCACTTCCATATCACACACAATGCCAGCGATTTCTGCAAGAATGCTGTCTTCTCCCCTGACCGCCGACTACAACAGTGGTGCCTTGCCATGCAATTGTGACTATGAGGGTTCGACGAGCTTTGAGTGCCATCCGTTTGGTGGACAGTGTCAGTGCCGCAAGAATGTCATTGGACGACAGTGTACCGCCTGCCGGCCAGGCTATTTCGGTAAGCGATTGCTAATGCGAGTTGGCAAGAGACAATTAGCTAAGATTTTACCATTTTCTCTGCAGGTTTTCCCGATTGCAAGCCCTGCGAATGTCCGAGTATTGCCATGTGCGAGCCGAATACAGGTGAATGTGTGTGTCCACCTAATGTCATTGGAGCTCTTTGCGATAAGTAAGTAAATCACTTATCACTTCTCCGTTTGGTCTCCTGTCTGGTCCTGTTCTACTTCAACAATCCCTCCCTAATCGCTCTCCTATTTATCCATCACTTTCTCATTCTCCTTCTCTTACTTCATCTCCTAATTTTCCTCTCTCCATCTCCCCTTCCTGCTTTTTCAACACTTCCTCTTCTATCTCCTCATTTCCCTTACTTCCCTTCTGCTTCCCTTAATTTCTCTACCTGTTCCTCCGCATCCTCATCATCGTCATCATCATCACTTTCTCCTACTTCTACTTTTCCAATTCCTACTCCTTGTTTCTCTCTCTCTCTCTCTTCCCTCCTTAACCGCCCCTTCCATCCTCCTCTAATCAATTCTCACTCCTTGCCAAATCTTTTGCCATTCCAGATGCGCCCCCAATACTTATGGCTTCCATCAGGTGATTGGTTGCGAGGAGTGCAACTGCAACTACATGGGCATTGCTAATGGGAATCAACAGTGCGACAAATTTAACGGATCCTGCGAGTGTCGTGACCATATTGTGGGCCGTGCCTGTGATGGATGTGATAATGGTTTCTATGAGTTCCCACGCTGCAATCGCTGCAGCTGCCATCAACCGGGCACGGATCTGGAGATTTGTGACAAAATGGATGGCAGTTGCTTCTGTAAGAAGAATGTTGTGGGCAGGGACTGTGATGAGTGTGCGGAGGGTACATACAATCTGCAGGACAGCAATCCCGATGGTTGCACCACCTGCTTCTGCTTTGGCAAGACATCGAGATGTGATAGCGCCTATTTGCGGGTCTACAACGTTAGCCTAATGAAAAAAACGTCCATCGAGACGGCCGAATTCAACGAGAAGAGCATTGAGTTCAAAAATGTAGATTTTATGACAGAGGAACTGGTACTAAATGAGACAACGCTGCAGGCGGACTTTTCCAATCGGGAGGTGAATGATCAACGTGTGGTCTACTTTGGTGTCCTCGACTTTCTGCTCAATCAGAACAGTCACATCTCTGCTTATGGCGGGGATCTTGCCTATACACTGTACTTCACCTCGGGCTTCGTGGGCAAATCGATTGTTGCTCCGGATGTTATACTCCGCAGCAAGCACCTGGACTTGGTACACCAGAGCTATGAACAGCCCAGCAGCAATCTGCCATTCACGAATCGCCTTCAGATGGTCGAAACCAACTTTATGACACAATCGGGCAAACCCGTTAGTCGTGCCGACTTCATGATGGCTCTGAGGGATCTCCAGACGATCTCCATAAGGGCTAATTACTGGGAACAAACATTGAATACACAACTTTCCGATGTCTATTTGACGCTGGCGGATGAGGATGCCGATGGCGATGGAGAGTATCAATTTTTGGCCGTGGAGCATTGTCACTGTCCGGCTGGTTACAGTGGACACTCTTGCGAGGATTGTGCACCAGGCTATCATAGGGTTTCCAATGGTCCATATGGCGGTTATTGTGTGCCTTGCGATTGCAATGGACATGCCGAGACTTGTGATTGTGCCACCGGCATCTGTACCAACTGTCAGCACTCGACACGTGGCGATCATTGTGAGGAATGTGTGGCAGGCTATTATGGTAATGCCACGCATGGCACACCCCATGACTGCATGATCTGTGCCTGTCCTCTGCCCTTCGATTCGAATAACTTTGCCACCGGCTGTGAGATTTCCGAGTCAGGCAATGAGATCCATTGCGAGTGTCTGCCAGGCTACACTGGGCCACGTTGTGAGGCCTGTGCCAATGGCTTCTATGGCTCCCCCGAGACAGCCGGCGATGTCTGCAAGCCCTGCGAATGCTCTGGTAACATTAATCCCAACGAGCAAGGCTCCTGCGATACGCGCACCGGTGAATGTCTTCGCTGTCTGAACAACACCTTCGGCATGGCGTGCAATCTCTGTGCGCCTGGTTTCTATGGCGATGCTATAAAATTGAAGAACTGCCAGACCTGTGACTGCGATGAGCTGGGCACCCTCGAATGTGATCCCTATGTGGGAAAATGCAAGTGCCATGAGAATGTCATTGGTGAGCGTTGTGATCGCTGCAAACCCGATCATTATGGCTTCGATTCTGGCGTTGGTTGTCGTGCCTGTGATTGCGGTGCTGCGTCCAATTCGACACAGTGTGATTACCATACCGGACACTGTAAGTGAACTCTCATCAAATTGTTACCATGCTAAGCCAACATCAGCTCTACTTATATATCTTCTCCTCTTTAGGCCTCTGTAAAGCGGGCGTGACGGGACGACAATGCGATCGCTGTGCCTTGGATCATTGGAAGTACGAGAGAGACGGCTGCACACCCTGTAATTGCAATCAGGGATACTCCAGAGCGGGCACAGGATGCAATCCCCAAACTGGACAATGCGTTTGTTTGCCTGGTGTCATCGGAGATCGTTGTGAGGCTTGTCCCAATCGCTGGGTGCTCACCGAAGATGGTTGCACCGAGTGCAACAACTGCCATCATGCGCTGCTCGATGTCACCGACAAGCTGAGAGATCAGATCGATGGTGTGCTGCTGGACTTCCAGTCCGTAACAATGGCATTCTTCACCAGCCAGAAGCTCAACTATTATGATGAACTGGCGGATGAATTGACGCCCAAGGTGCATGCATTGGATCCCACAAGTGTGAATCTGTCGCCATCGCAGAAGCTCAACACGGAACTGGAGGTGGCCAGCAAGGCTTATGCCAAGCAGGTGAATCAGACGCTAAGTACTGCGTTGGACGTACGTCTGAGATCGGGTGTACTGCTGAGCAACGTCTCTGCCGTGCATGAGGAGGCATTGGGAAGCGTTGGACAGGCCAGAGATGCTATTGCTGCTGTGGATGCGCTCTCCCAGAATCTGGAGGCGACGGCAACGTCAAAGAGTGGCGCCGCCTTGGAGCAGGCTCAACTCATACTCGATCAGATCAATGCCACACATATTGAATTGCAATCCAATGAATTAGTGCTCAACAAGGCCAGCGATCTATACGAAGAGGTGGAATTGCTAGTGAAACCAATCAATAGCCAGACTCTTAGTCTTAATAAACTAAAGAATGACATTGGTAACTTTAGTGACCATCTGGAGGACCTCTTCAATTGGAGTCAGCAATCCCAGGCGCAATCCAGCGATGTGGAGCGTCTAAATGTGGCCAATAAACTGGCCTATGACAATTCCAAATTTGATACGGTCTCGGAGCAGGAACAGGAGGCGGCCACCAACATCAAGGAGGCTGGTAACTATCTCATCAATGGTGAACTAACACTTGGACAGATTGCCAATAAGCTGGATGATTTGCGTGATGCCCTCGAGCAGCTGAAGACGGTGAACAAGGACGTTGATGAGTATCTGCCGATACGTGATGAGCAGCACAACGAAGCGGAAGCACTTACTGAACAGGCCGAACAACGGGCCGCCGAATTGAATGTGCGTGCTGCAGATTTGGCCAATCAATATACCGATATGACCTCCAGTGCCGAGCCAGCGATACAAGCGGCCACCGCCTACTCGGACATTGTGAGTGCCGTGCAAGCGGCTGAGCAGCTGAGTCAGGATGCCACCAATGCGGCGGCGAATGCATCCGAGATACGCAATGGCATTGAGGAGCGTGCTGGCAATGCGGACATACAATCCGCAGAGTTGCTGCAAAAGGCACGACAGGCTCTGCTCAAGGTGCAGGATGATTTGGAGCCACGACTCAATGGTTCCGCTGGTAAAGTGCAAGAGATTTCCAAACTCAATACGGATACGGATAACAAATTGAAGGAACTCAACATGATGATCGTTAAATTGCCAGCGGAAACGCAACGTGACATGTGGAAGAGCGCCAACAATAATGCCAGCGATGCTCTGGAGATACTACGCAATGTGCTGGACACGCTGAAGCCGGTGAGCAGCCAGACACCCAAAGAGCTGGACAAGGCAAGGAACATCAGTCACGATGTGGACATTACCAACAAGGACATATCACAGGCAAACAATCAGCTGGATAGCGTGGAAATCTCGGTGCCCAAGTTAACCGAATTGGCCGACGAGATTGAGGAACAACAGCAGCGTGTCAGCGAACAGAGTCAACAGCTTGGCAAGGACATTGAGCATCTGAAGCGACAAATTGAAACCGCACGTCGTATTGCCAACAGCATCAAGGTGGGCGTCAAGTTCACGGAGAACACGGTGCTGGAACTGAAGACACCAGAGAAGACGCCACTGTTGGCCACCAAGACGAAACTCTCGACATTCTTCAAGACCGACGAACCCAATGGCTTCCTCCTCTATCTGGGCAACGACAACAAGACAACGCAAAAGAACACCGATTTTGTTGCTCTAGAGATTGTCAACGGTTATCCCATCATGACCATCGATCTGGGCAATGGTCCGGAGCGCATTACCAGCGATAAACATGTTGCCGATGGCAAATGGTATCAGGCGATCCTGGATCGTGTAGGCTCCAATGCCAAGTTGACAATCCGCGAGCAATTGCCCAATGGCGAGGTGAAGGAGCATACCAAGACGGGCTTCCTGGAGGGTGCCAACAATGTTCTTCATGTGGATCGCAATAGTCGCTTATTTGTTGGCGGATTGCCGCCCCTATCCGACTTTACAGCTCCCGATGACTTACGCTCCGGCTCGTTCATTGGCGACATCGAGGATCTGCGCATTGGCGATGAGTCTGCGGGACTCTGGAACTTTGTGTATAGTGAGGATAACAAACAGGGCGCCGATGAGAGAGGTGTGCTCCTTGAGGAGCAGCGACCTGTCACGGGCTTGCGCTTCAAGGGCAACGGATTTGTCCAGTTGAAGGCCTCACCATACAACTTCAAATCACGTTCGAGCATTCAGTTCAAGTTTAAGGCCGCCAAGGATGCGGGCAATGGACTGATGTTCTTCTACGGACGCAACAAGCATTACATGTCCATAGAGCTGGTCGATGGCGCCATCTTCTTCCGGTTTAAGCTCGGCAATGGCATGGTTACCTCCGGCAGCCAGGATCGCTATAATGACAACAAATGGCATCATGTTGTTGCCGAACGCGATGGTCGTCGTGGTCTGCTCAAGGTGGACGATGTGTTGCTCAATCAGGAGGATGCACCGAGCGATGCTGACGTGGAGATGCCCAAGCTGAATCGCATGTACTTTGGTGGTTATCCCGGACATCGCAATCACTCGGAGATTGTCGAACAGAACTTTGATGGTTGCATCGACGATGTGCGCATCTCTGGCATTAATGTCGATCTAACGCAGTACGTCAATGGCACTGGCGTTGTCGAGGGTTGTCCCGACAAATACTCCACATCGCTATCATATCCACCACATGAATATGGCTTCCTGCGCATTGCCAATGTATCCTCGGACAACAATTTCGATGTTGTAATTCGCTTCAAGACCCGCCAACCCGATGGCGTTCTCTTCTATGCCGCCAATCATGATCAAAGCTCCACCATTGGCCTAACCCTGGACAATGGTTATCTAACATTGCGCAGCATGGGCAGCGAACTTGTCATCGATGAGCGGCAGTTCGACGATGGCGAGGATCATGTGGTCACTGTGCACCATGATCACAATCAATTGAGATTATCTGCAGATGATACGCAGGACAAACGGTAAGTGAATGCGAGTAAGAGTCTTGATCATCCCTTAATACTTAATCGTCTTCTGCTGCTGCCTTTCTCAGTTCGCTGGAGATACCCGAACCTTTGGATATCAGAGCAGGCGATATATTCTTTGGCGGTCTGCCCGATAACTATATACCACCCAAAGGTGTCATCTCCACATTGGCCTACTTTGTTGGTTGCATCAACGATGTGACCGTCAATGGAGAGATTATCAACTTTGCAGACAGCGCCGAGAAGAAGAATGGCAACATCAATGGTTGCCCTCAGGATATACTGGGTGAGTTTATGTTTATATATATATGTACTTGTTCAAACTGTCCGTCTGTTTTCTATCATATCTTGAAGTGCAAAAGAGAGCAAGCGTTGCAGAAAGCTGCCGCTGTGTTTTTCTGTTGATAGACTTCGCTATGAGTGTGAGCGAGCCTGCTGCATTAAGCAAACACATTGAACAAGGATGCGCGTGTGTGCATGTGTGACAAGCAGCGTAAACTTCTCTGCAGTTAGCATCCATGCATATGCGTTAGTTTGGGTCTGCACAGTGAGAGCGCTGCACTGCTTGCTCACAGCAAGGTTGTGTGTGTGTTCTTTTAAGCAGGCTCACTGAAGTGAGTATATGTAAGCAGCTGCAGCGCTTGCGTTTGTGGAACTCGTCCAACTTGGCATCCACAGTGAGCGCTGCGCAGAGCTGCTGCTTGCTCACAGCAATGGGTGAGCAGCTGATTGCGTACAGCGCGCGTGGAATGTTATTCAAACTTAGCATCCACAGTGGATAAAACGGCGTCCACAGAGCAAAGCGTATAAATACAATACAGAGCTCAGGCAGAGTTCGACTTGGAATTTATGTAACGTGTTGCCAATGTTTTAGCTTTATGCGTTATTTTTTATGATTTATTTATAAATGACTTTGCTACATGTCTAACTCTCATCTTCCTCTTTCCCTTAAACTTTAGCTTATGAGCCAAGTATGTTGCCCACTTATTATCCCTCGGGTGCCAATGAATTGGAGCCACCCGCACCAGCCAGGACACCACACAGGGGTGACACCATGGGCACCTTTATTGCGCCCACAACACCCAGTACAACAACCACAACAAGCACAACACCAACAACGACAACAACCACAAGCACAACAACAACGACAACAACTGCAGCGCCATTTGTTGCCAAAGAGGAGGACACACTGCCACCACTGGGACCACCCACCACACCGCGCACGCTGGTGACTAAGCCACGCCCAGAGCCTAATCTTCCCAGCGATTTGCGTTGCAAACTGCCTGTGAATCCCAACTTTGATGTGGATTACAATGAGGCGGGCTACCGTTTCTATTCAAATCAGGAGCAGCGTCTGGAATACCACACGTTGCCCGTGAAGATAAAGAAACATTACGATATTAGCATAACCATACGCACCAATTATACGAATGGTGTGCTCTTCTATGCGGCGGCCCAGGAGAAGAATGACTTTATCATTGTGTATCTGCGCGATGGTCGGGTTTATCATCATGTGAGCGTTGGAGCAACGATCAATGCAAATATGTCCAGCGAAGAGGACATCAACGATGGCCAATGGCATAAGGTGGAGTTTGTGCGGACAAATCGTAAGATTAGTCTACTCATCGATGGCAACGAGCAGCCCGGTGCCGTTGAATTGAACAATGAACGCAGTCCGCCCGCAATGGCTGTGCTGTATCCCATCTATGTGGGTGGTTTCACCAAATATCTGGAATCGGATATCAAGCAGTGGACAACGTTGTCGGGACCGACAGCCGCTTACAATGGCTGCATACGGGAAATTAAGATGAATGGCAAGAGCCTGGAGACAGAACCAATTGTGCATCATGTTGTGCCCTGTACGGATCAAGTGGAGGATGGTGTGTTCTTCCACCAACCCACTGGTTATGTGAAGCTCTTCGACCGCTTCACTGTTGGCTCGGAGGTTTCGATTAACTTTGATTTCAAGCCACGCGAACCCGATGGTTTACTCTTCTCGGTGCACGGCAAGAATTCGTATTTGATCCTGGAACTGGTGGACAATACGCTCTATTTCACTGTCAAGTCGGATGCCAAGAATACGGTGGTGGCCAGCTATACGTTGAATAACAATGCCAGCTTCTGTGACGGGCAATGGCGCAATGTTCGGGCCATCAAGTCCAAGTTTGTGACCACAATTGCCGTTGACTTTGTCAGCTCGCAGCCGGGTGTTGGCAGTGAGGGATCGGCGGTGACTAAAACGAATCGTCCATTGTTTATGGGCGGCCATCATGCGTTCCTCAAGGCGCCGGGCATCAAGACCAAAAAGACATTCAAGGGTTGCATCAGAGATGTTTATATCAACGAGAAGAGAGTCGTCATAACACCCAATCTCATCTATGGTGACATTTGGCAAGGTGTTTGCCCCAAGAATTAAATAGAACCCCATTCCCCTTCCCCCCATATCCACAATTCATATGTAAAGTCAGACAGCGTGGAGAGAGTTGACAAAAACCCAAATGCGATTCAAGGACTACGAACGAACAAATTCTATAACGAACAATAACTCGACGTGCTGCCATCTGGCAACCTGAAAGTTCTCTTAACTCTGGAACTTGCAGTACAACTACACGTCGTACAAATCTTAATCTTTTAATATATAAGTCAAAACTTGTGCCAATTTATGAAATCATTTGTTTCTTTTACTATATTGAATATAAACTTGTAACTTGCCTTAAATAAATGTCAAATCATGCTTAAAGTAAATACTCTATATTCAAACTGTTTTTTTAATTTTTGTCAAAAACTTCAAAATATCATATCTCTGCCAAAACATTATAGACTCTGATAAAAACAACTGCATTTTGTTAGACTTCCATGCTTGCATATTTTCAGAAACCTAAAACTTTCATAACTTTGTCAAAACTTCATATATTTTGGTAAGCCGTAACATTTTGGTAGCTGTTTAGTTTTTATGTTAACTCTGCAGCTAAATTTCAATCATTTTCACTATTCAAAATGCTTTCAAAATTTAGTCAAAAACTTCAAGCTCTCATAACTTTGTCGAAATTTGAGCGATTTCCAGGAACAATATATAGTTTAACATTGTTTGATCTCTTATTTAATTCTGCTTGTAAACAGTGTTAGGATTTAATTTCATACAATATTTTGCCCCACTGTTCGTACCACATTTCAATAGAAAAAGTATCGTTCCAAATGAAACACATATTCGTACGATTTTTGACGATTATTATTATGTTATACATACATATTTATTTAGGTTATCGATTAGTTTACACAAATCTCACGATAGGAGAAGAATTGAATGCATAAGCTTCAGCATTTACGAGAGAGCAACAATAGAGCACTACAAGAGTATTCTATTGACACTGCCCGTAATAATGCTTTAACATATTCAAATTGTGTATAAAGGATATATGTTATATCAATGTAATATATATTCAAATAGATAATTTTTGTTTGTAGTAAATTTGTGTGTCGTATTGATAGAATAGAGGGTGGAGAAGTTTTGTTAAAAGGAAAAGTTTGATGTAAATTGTGAACTGCAAGTGTATGACACAGATGTGTTTTACAAAGTGTTCCAATTTGTGTGTGTGTGTGTATTTGTGTGTGGGTGTTTGTATTTTGCCGGTGTGCTAGTTCTGAATGCATGTGTGTGTGTGTTAGTTTTAAATGAATGTAAATAAAAATTTACTAAGATGTTGAAACCAGCATATCGAATAAGAAACAAATTTGGTTTAATCTTAAATTATATAACTGTATATATTCTTGGTGTTGTGTGTGTGTGTGTATGTTGTGTGTAGTTGTAGTTGTGGTTGTTGTTGCTTTTTCATTAATTTATTTATTTATTTCATAATGTTTTTTTCTGCTTAAACGCTAATCACTAAGATCACCCGAGAGAGATACAAACGCACGCGAACGCGACCGAAATTCCGCGATGAATTCGGTTTAAGGTACAACGAAATCACGATTTTTTTTTCTTGTTTTCATTTAGTTTTGCTTTTGCTTTCAGTTATATAATAATTATGCTTGATTGCTTTTTTATTGGGGACTCGGGGGCGAAAGTCCCGTATTGTTAGTTTTATATATATATATTTGTATTATATATTTTTGTATTTAACGCGACGCGAACGAACGACCCGAATTTACATTATTATCACACGTTCCCCCTTGTTTTTGTATTCTTTTTTCTTTTTTTTTCTCTTTTTTTTACCGAAATATAATTAATACTATTACTTAGATTTACTTAGTTTCTCTTTTCTTCTTGAGTTGTTTTTCTTCTTCAGCTTCTTTAGTTCTTTAGTTTTGTTATACTTTTATTTAAGTTTAGTTTAGTTTAGTTGTTTTTCTTTTCTTTTGATCCGCGACAATTTCAAAGACTTTTGTTTCCATTTAGTAGTACACTTTACACCTAATCGTTAAAAATTTGTTCTGTACAAACAACAAGATAAATAATATATATGTACGGTAAACTAAGTAATACAAAAGTCTGGAAAAAAAAAAAAAAAAAATTAATTAAACATGCCTCCTATACACAAAAAAAAAATTATATAATACTTTAAAAAGTGATCAGTCAATGGGTTGCTTTGTTGTTGTTTCAGTTTCAGTTTTTTTTGCTTTTAAACATTTCTCACAAAAATAAATATCATTATTATTTAGCATATTCAACGGAATTCTAATCTCAATTTAATTTTTCCTATAGCTTCTTTTTTTTCTTCTTTTCTTTTAGTTTTAATTATAACAAAAACTATATTAAAAAAAGTATAAAAAAAACAAACAATCTATTCTGTATAGCATATAAATATCATGTCTCGTATACATTTATAAGTAAGTAAATTTGTATGAGTAACAGTTGCACTATTATTATTTATTTGATTTATTACCCGACGATTTACGATATACGATATACGATTTACGTTTTTTTACGATGCGAACGAACGAGCGAGCGACGATAATACGCGAACGCGAAACCGTTAGAACCCGAAACGCGATTTTTATTTATTATATTGAAAGTGTTGGGCGTTATTGTGAAATTGCATTCGGTTGATGATTCATTCATTTATTCACTTATTCACTCTATGGCATTGAACGTTGTTTGCTTTGTTTCTATTTTGTTTATATTTTTCTTGTTTGTTTATATTTTAAAACGTCTTCAGTCTTTGTTGATATAAAATATTTGTTAGTTTTTTTTTTTTTTGTGATTTTTCTTTCTTTGAAATTTCTCCATTTCACAATTAGCCCAACGACATTTCATTTTCATTTGAATTGATTACCGATTGCTTTGATTTAGTTCGATTATATTATATCAGATTAGAATTAACGCGAGACGAACCGCAATATCAGTTAGAAATTAGAAATTATAATTACCAATAATTAGCCGTAAGTAAACACAGTATATATATTAGCATATTCAACTGTTGTGTTCAAGTTTTCAGAGTGTGTGTATGTGTGTGTGTAGATGTGTGGATAGTATATATGTATTATGGTATTGGCTTGAATATATATATATATATATATATATATATATATATAGCACTGGATCCGGTTAAGTACAGCCGGAACACACATGTAGAGATTATTCAAGTATTCATTTGTTAAATGATCTATAGAAACGGACAGACATAAATCATATCCGGATGCAACAGAAGTGTTATAGCTATAGTATGCAGCGATTAAATGTATCTATATATACATATATATATAGATATCTGTGTGTATGTATATATATATGTGTTGTAGTTAGTTATATACGTGTGTGTTTTTGTGTGTGTAGTTTGTTTGACTTTATAAGTTGAATTTCCAAATATTGTTGTAAATTTAATGTATAGAATTATTCGAAAGTGCATCGAATCAGCTAATATAGTATCTATATATATATAACATCGGTCTGGCTACTGTGCTTACACTAAGTTTAAAGACGACGACACGCTTACTCGCATACTTGTTACATAATTGTCTAGTTAATATGTTTTGCTCTATGGATGGAGCGCTTTGTGGATGTTGTAACTGTTGTTTATTTCTGCTGAAGCCATTAACCACCACCATCAACATCCACCACCACCATCCACCAGCCACCATCACCAAATTTAGATGTGGTACATGGTAACCAGGCGTTCGGCCAGAGTTGGCGGGAATTGCTCCACAAATCGACGCCAATTCTCCTCACCAACTTGTGTCTTGAAGCCGTGAAGTATCTAATGTATTAAAATACATAAAATTAAATAAGTACAATTGTTTTATATTAATAAACTCAATACCTTTTGTATCATCTGATGCAAATCCTGTGGCGGATTAACCCAGGAGGCAATCGCATCGCAGAAGAAGATAAAATCAGGCACAACGCCAGCTGGATTCACAGTGATCATGTGGCACATGCCACGAAAGGCCGAATCCTTTTCGTCATTATCTCGTATGTGACGCAGCGACGTGCACCTGTTTACGATAACAATAACAATAAACAAAGGAAACAAAATGGTTAATGATGAACAAGTCGAGCACTGAGCATGCCACAGGCAAACACTCAACAAAATAGCCAAATATATAAATTAAATAACAAAAGAATTAATAGATAACAAGAGTATAGCAAATAAACAAATTGATTTAGTTGCGCTTGTGCTTGGGTTAAAGGCAACAATTTAAATGTTATCATATAAAAGTTAGGTAGGGAAGGAGTTAGGCTAAGGCGTTATAAACGATATAAACTAGTTAATAATTTAATAATGATAATAATAATAATAATGATAATCGTGTTACACACCACTGTCGTACAAATTCGGGCAAATAAGGAGCCACTTCAACTGGGCACACATAACCTAGACGACCGATTGTTATTGCTAAAAGAACAGAAAAATGTAAATATAAATAAATCAACTGAATAAATTATATTACATTTATTGTATTTGTATATTCGCACACGAACATTTACAATATGCATATAATAATCGTATGAGTGTGTATGAATTTGTTGTAGTTGTTGTTGTTATTATTGCATTTGTTGCTCTACATGCAACGTGTTAAATGAAATGCGAAACAAATTTGTTTAGAATTGAGCGCATACATATGTACAGACACATACATACATATACACATACATACAAGACGAGTATAATTATTAAATAACAAATACATATATATATATATATTATATTATATATATATATACATAATGCTATTAGTCACACTCACCTGTATTCTCCAGCAGCGTTTTTGGCGTATTTGGGCGATTGATGATGATGAAGAGATCGGTTAGTACAAGATGTATGTACTGTTTGGTTTCCTCACCTACAACAAAATATTGTAAACAAATATATATAAATTCTATAAATAGCACCAGCTGTTTCTCTATATGCTATGGCCAAACTATAATGCATGCCATTGAAGTTCTTCTAATCATTTCTATTGCTTACCCAATTTCATGCATATTTCACCAATTGCCCATGTTGCATTGTTGCATACCGATATGAAATCGGGATTAAGATTTTGGCCCAATATCGGAAAGAATTCAGCCATAAAGGGATGCACATGTGGGAAACAGGCTTTGGTCAGATCACCCAGCAATGCAAACGAAGATTGACGCACCTATTTGAGCAAACAGAAGCGTTTAGATATTCGCAATTACTAGTTAGATAGATACACTCACCTCGGGCAATACATCCTGCATGCATTGGTAAAGCAAATGCATGATATTGCTATTGGCCACCAGGGTCTCAATGTGTCGATCCAAACCTTCGGCCAGACCAGACAGCAAATCCAAGGCAACAATCATGCGCTCCTTATCGGGATGCTCGAATGTATGATTCTGCTTGCAGAGCTAATGAAAAGGGTTACATGCATTTAATTGTATATTATTCAGTATTAGTATAGTCAATACCATTTCCTGGTTGATTGTCTGCTCGATAAGTGATATGCATCTTCTGTAGACGGGATCACAATAGGGTAGAAAGCCCGATTGCAATGCTGTTGCAATGCTGGACAGGCATTCGAGCAATGGGAATAGATCCTTGTCATCATCTTTAAGCAAATTCCATTTGTCAATCAGTGGCGGCATTAGTATATCAATATATTGCGGCTTATTCAAATGGTGGCCAACAGAGTCGGCCAGTGTGCCAACGGCATCATATAAGATCAATAGATTCTTGTGCTGATACTTGGAAAAGGCGAAAACCAGGGTCTTTAGTATGTACTCCAAATAGGGCACCAATTCGGTGCAAGCCTCCTCCTCAAGTGTGGCAAATGCCGAGCAAGCTGCCTCCTGTACACGCTTGTTGGAATCCAAAATACGCTTGAGTAGCTCCTCCATCAGCGGCTTTAGGTATTGATCATGTGGTTGGTTAACCACCCAATTGGCATAACGCGACAGCGTCCAACAGGTGATGGAGCGCACCAGGGCTTTCTTATCAGACAAGCAGCTTATTAGATAGGGTATCAATTCGGGCAAATGCTGAATCATGCCCTCCATGCAGCCCTCGGCAATGGCGCCCAGTGCTAGCACACCGCTCTCTTTAATCACCCATTCCTGATGGAACAGCGTGTCCTTCAGAATGGGCAACACAATCGGCAGGCAATCCTCACGGAATACATTTGCCAACACATCAAGGGCAGCGGCACTACACTTGCGTAAATTCCATTCAGATAGCGAGCTATCATCGTCCAGGCCATCATCGAATTCATCATCATCTTCCTCGCCGCCAGTTGCCTGACTGGCCTCGCCGCTCTTAATGGTGTGTGTGCGGGATTTGTGGAAACGTGGACGTATATCCTCCTCACGATCGGGCACCATATCATCCTCCTCCACATTGCCTTTAAGCAGTATAATATCAATTTCGGAATATTTCATGCCACGCACCAGCACCGGTGCCAACTGGGCCAAATATGGGGCCAGCACATCCTTGCAAATGCTTTGCTCAGCGAGTGACAACCAAAACTCGGACGCCTCCAGGGCCACGCCCTCATCGGAGTCCTGTGTACGCAGCAGCATATACTAAACGATAAGAGAAGAGTGAAGTGAAGTGATAGAAGTAGTTTGTTAATTCCCTACATTCCCTACACTTACCTCAATAATCTGGGACATGTGTGGCATCAATCTGTCCATGCGCACTTCGAGCAGCATAACCAGACCATGGCATACATTCTTGCGCACCTCATGATCCTCGTCGGACGACAGATTGAACAGATTCTCAATAAACGCATCAATATGCAGCATCAATGCCTGGGATCGATTGATAATGAATTGATTGATGCAACCAATGGCATGGGAGCGTATCTTGGGGCTGTTGTGCTTGAAGTACTGCAAGAATTTGGGTATCATCACGTTCAGTGGCCTGTTGAGTGCCGCCGAGTCCAAGATCTCAGCCGAATCTTCGCAGATCTTTTGCAGTGCACTAAATGCACCCTCGCAAACATTATAATCCTGATTATCGAGCATGTCGCAGAGCGAGGGCAACAACTGTGGCCAATTCTGCAAGCCACCATTGCTGGCTATTGTGGTGATCAATATGCTAACGGTGGCACGTATCAGGGGTGAAGTATCGCCCACAGCTTGCAGGCATTCGTGTTTGATATACTCAACAATCTCCGGCTGCAGATTGCTGCCATGCATGCGAATGTTGTTCTTTAAGATTAGGCCGCTTAGAGAGCGGGTGGGCTCGTCTTCTGTTTTCAATTTGGTCAGCACATAGATTAAATAATTATTGAAGTCCGGATATCGATTGAATTCCTCCAATTTCTATGCGTCACACGTTGCAAAAAGTGATTAAGTGATTTATTTATTTATACAATTGCTTTTGATTATTTAGTAGGACTGCTTACCATTTGCACCGCCATTTGAGTTGCTGTGTCGGGTGACTGAGATTCTTTTAAGATCGCAATGATCTGCTGCAGTCCTTCTGCCTGCGGTTCCCACGTCATTTTGATGCCGTTTAATTGAGATGCTGCAAATGCGATTAGTGTAATTAATTATTAGACGCGTACCAACCCCACCCACAAAATCGAATTCTAAGCGAGTTGAACGCCCTCTTAAAGGGTAGTACGAGTCACTTTGTCCGAGGCCATCTCTACACATACACTCACTTACAGAAGCTCGCACTCACACACGCACACACACAAACACACACACTTACATGCACACACACATGCTCAGTTATACAGACGACAGCGTGAAAAAAAACACATAATGTAATAACTACTTGAGGCTTTTCGCTGCCGCCATGTTCTTTATACGCATTTATCACTTTTATGCTGCATACTTTGTTAGCATCTTTTTACCAGTTAGCACTTACCTTCAATAGTGTTGGGTGTGCGTTAAAACTAATTTTGCTGGGTACACTTGATAAACCCCTTAATTTTCTCTTTTTCACTTTTCCTTTACCAGATGAAATTTTTTTTGTGGTGCTTTAGTGTGACCGACTGAATGACTGACAAAAGTGCGTTCACATTGCAGGCGATACCGATATAAAAACAGTGTTGTCAAATATATTGTAAGCTATTGTGAATTCAATGTTATAATCACAGTGATAAATATGACGAATCTTTTGAAAAGTAAATAATGAGATCCCATTTTATTAAATGGGTAGCATTTTGAATATGTTTGCCTTATATCATTGCTTGTAAAATTGTACTATAAAGCCATAAAGCAAGATATTTATTAAGCTTGCTGTTATTAACAGATCGCTGTTAATTAGCATACCGGTTTTAATAACATTTCTGTTGTGCTGCTAAATAGCATCGCCTTCTTCTTCTTGAATTGTTTTGTTTGGGGTTTGAGGCCAGACAGACAGAGACCCATTAATTTTAAACAAAGGACCACGTTTCAGGACATTCATCCCGAGGTCAACAAGCAGCCTCGCCAACCAGACGGTCAAGTGAAAGTTTCTGAGCTTAGTCGCATTTCAAGAGCAGTTGCGGCCAGTCATGAACAAGCGCAACAACGTGAGTGCTTCGCACACAAAGAAATAATTGAGATACAATAAAAGAAATTAAAAAAAAATAAAACAAATCAACATTATATTTGCAGATCCGGCTGCCGCCAGAGGTGAATCGGCTGCTATATGTGCGCAATTTACCATATAAAATCACATCGGATGAGATGTACGATATATTTGGAAAGTTTGGGGCCATACGTCAGATACGCGTGTAAGTTGAAATTGGAAAACGATTTAATGAATTATCAATTGCAATTGTAATTGTTATTAATAAAGGGGCAACACGCCGGAGACACGCGGCACCGCATTTGTTGTCTACGAAGACATTTTCGATGCGAAAAACGCATGCGATCATTTATCCGGCTTCAATGTGTGCAATCGCTACCTCGTCGTCCTCTACTACCAGTCCAACAAAGCGTTCAAGCGTGTGGATGTGGACAAGAAGCAGGAGGAGCTCAACAACATCAAATCCAAGTACAATCTAAAAACACCAGAGGCACCCTAAAACATTGTCAATTTTCTAAATTTTTATGTAATTCTTTAAATTGCTCAAATGCTGCTAAACAATTTGTACGATTTTGCTATCTACTTGTAGAGTTTTCAGAAGATTTTTGTATCATCATTTAAATGTCAACATCTCACATCATCTCACCCATCACAATGTATCATCCAAAGCATTTTAAATATTTCAGCTGGAATATTTAAATTGTTAAACAATTCATAAAACACATAAAAACAAACACATTCATCAAAATAACAAGCAAGTAAAAGTAAAAACAAAAAAATTGTAAAATTACAATTTGTTTAATTGTTTAATTTTTGTGGGGAAAAGAGATTACTTATAAATATTTATACTATTTGTTAACAATTATCTAGCAGTTAAATATTAACCAACAATAAGATCTTCCGCTTGAGTTAGGATTTGCTCTCGGTTTCATCTGGAATCTGTGTTCTTTCAGCAGCCGCTGCAGCTGCCGCTTGATACTGTTCATAGGTATTCTGTTTCTTTTCCAGCTCACGTTGTTTGGCCAGCTCCTGCAGCTCCTCTTTGGCCGCCTCAGCGATCTTCTGGCGCAACGCTTCCACGCTGCGCCGTTTCTCACATTTCTGTATTTCCTTTTGTCGAAACTTTTCAGTTATTTGCTTTGGAGGCTTTTCTGGTTTCGGTGGTTTCTCTTCGTGCACCTTCTGGTGGCGTATCAATGCCGCCTCCTGTCGAAAGTGGGTGCCACAAGTCTTGCAGGCGTGCGGCTTCTCACCGGTGTGTATCCATTCGTGTTGCTTGAGCGATTGCGAGTTGGCAAAGCGACGGGAACAGAAGCGACACTCAAAGTCTTTCACCTTCTCGTGGACGCTCTTGTAGTGTCGCTTCATGTTGCCCAAGTTGTTGAAGCCCTGATTGCAGCCAGGACAAAAATGTATGCCCTCCTTTTGCACAAAGTTTGCTTGCGCTGGCGCATTCGACGGAAGAAGCACAGAGGGTATGGGATTGACAACGGTGCCTGCCAGTTGAGCAATGTCCACGCGCTCCACACGTCGCGGATCCCGAGGTATGGTCGCCACAGACTCTGCACACACCTTCAACAATTGATCTGCCGCCTGACAATCTTCTTGCCCACTCGGCTGCTCTTCAACTGCTGATGTGGTGCTGCCAAGTTCCACCTGCCGCTGGCGATACGTTTCTATTGCACGTTCCACGCTCTTCTCGTGTATCTTCAGATGCTTGGTGAGGCTCTCTGTGTACAGGAACTTCTTGCCACAAACCTTGCACTCACAACGCTTCTCTCCAGTGTGAGTCATCTCGTGGATTTTACAGGCATGCGACTTTCCAAATGTCTTGCCGCAGTATTGACAAGCATAGTTCCTGATCTTCTCATGCACAATCTTCACGTGATTATCCAGCGCTCGCTTGGTGTGTGTGGCATGCTCACAGATCTGGCACTTGAACATCTTCTCCTGCGTGTGGGTGAGTATGTGTTTGCTCCACTCTTGGCGCGTGGTCTTCCCCACGCCACAGTAGGGACACACGTAGTTCTTGATGCCTGCATGACGCAGCAAGTGATTCTTGAGAGCGCTGTTTATGTGAAAGCCTTTGCCACAGATGTTGCATGGATACGGCAGCTGCTCACCCGTGTGCTTGTACATATGCTTCTTGAGTGCCACTGGACAGCGGAACAGCATGCCGCACTCGCCGCAAGGCTGCTCCACGCGCGGCACATTGGCTCGGGACATGTTGTGCACCTTTTTCAAATGAATTGTCAGCAATCTCATGCGTGGAAACAACAGTTTGCAGCCCTCAACAGTGCAGGGTATTTCCTCGGCGCTCTTCGTATGCGCATAGTCCACATGAAGACGTAGCGCAGCCGCTGTGGTGAAACCCTTCTTGCAGCTCTCAAGATTGCACTGGAATGGCAGCAGTTCATTGTGGTGCTTCATGTGCTCGTCGTAGTTGAGTTGCTTCTTGAATTTCTGTGGGCATATTTGGCAGGTAATTATACGATGAAGATGACGCTCTGCTGGAGGAATTCGCTTTCGTTTCGTCTTGGATTTGGGTCGTCTATTGTGTGATGTCTCGGACTCGTCCGTTCCGCTGTGCTGTTCCAGCAATCGTTGCGCCAATGGCACATCGTCCGCACTAAGGCTACTCTCCGATGCCGGTGATGACGAATCTCTGAATAGTCGTTTATTCCGGCGAGCTGCCTCATCCTCAGCTTCTTTGTCGACGCTCTCCAACAATTTGAAGACATCCTCTTCGTTGTCAATCAACTCCATTTTGTGGCTCAACAGCGGATCGTAATCCGTGCTAGGTTGTTCATCCTTGACCAGCAGATCATCCTCGTTGCTGGCCACCGGCTGCGATTCCAACAGATCAATTGTATTGGCATTGACAACAACTTTGCTGGCGACCATTTGCTTGAAACGCTGAACGGAGGACACACAGAGCTTCTGAAAGTCGTGCAGATCATTTAATCTAGCATAACAGCTGGTACAAAGGCTCCTGGGATAGCCATCTTGGGGATCCACCAACAAGGATGTGCAAACTGTGAATGCCTTGGCGAGATCTGGCAATAAAAACAGGTCATAAGTTGGACAACACTCGAGGTATACTAAGCAAACTCGACATATTGAATGAACAGAGTACGTTGTGACTGTGCTCATGTCCAGAAATCCACAAATGCAAAGCCAAGCTTAAAAACAATTTTCTAATTTGATTTGCACAAGTATTTTAAGCGTTTAACGAGTATCGATACACAACAAAAATGCATTTACTACTACTGGCACATATCGCAATCGAACTATCGATAACGTATCGAACGTATGCAAATGAGTATCTGTATCTGCTTGAGTAACCGATACTTGTACTCGTTCTAGTTGGCTGACGAGTATACCAATTTTTTTCGTGTCAATATTATTTTTTTTTTGTTGCTGGAAAACAACTAGAAAGCGAAAACTTTGTGAACCCTTCAAATATTTGAATAAAGAAAAGCCGAGCACGATGGACGTGGCGAGGACATACTCCATACACACGCTGTGTCGCATTTGCCTGAATCTGCTGCAAAACGATGCTGCCTATGATTTATATATGGTCCCTGGTCTGGCCAAAAAACTTTGTCTGTGCACGTCGCTGTCTGTGGAACAGAACGATGGATTTCCCAAAAATCTCTGCACCAATTGCTATGCCCGGCTTAACGATATGCATGACTTTCAAAAACTGTGCGTCGATTCGGTGCAAAAATTTCAGGATATGGTCGCCAGCAACGCCTTCACTTGCCAATCAAATTTTGATGTCCTGGATCCAAGCACGTCCGCACACGATCTGCCTAATGAGGATGAGGATCACATTAACTTTGATCCGCTGTTGAATCACAAAATGGAATTAATTGAAAACGAAGAGGATGTCTTCAAAATGCTCGAGGATGTCGACAAGGAGGCCGAGGAGGTGGAAAATGAAGTGAAACAAGATAAGCTAAAGGAAATCAAAGAGTGCATCACAGTAAACATGTTCAACGATGACTCCTCATCCGCTGAGAGCGGCAACGACAACGACAGGGATATCGACTTTGAGCCAAACAGCAGTGACGACGACATTCCTCTGGCACAGCGAATGCGTGGCAAGGCAAAGAACACCAGAGCATCCAAGTCGAAGCCCAAAAAGAAAAGAATCATTGATGAAGACGATGACGAGTTCAGCACATCTTCATCATCCGATGACGACGACGACGACGAAGGTGGAGGCAAGGAGAAGCCAAAACGCAAACGCATTCCAGCAGCTGAACGGCATCTGCATCGCATCATCGACTGTCACATCTGTCATCAGAAGTTCAAGAAGGCAATTCGCTACGAGGAGCATATGAAATACCACAACGATCTGTTGCCCTTCCAGTGCAAGGTTGAATCCTGCAAGAAGGGCTTCACCACCGCCAATGGACTGCGTATTCATGTCGATCACGCGCACACCGAACTCTCCGAGGTGCACGCCTGCAGCGTTGAGGGCTGTGGAAAGACATTCCCACGCATACGTCTGCTCACCTTCCACATGAAGAAGGTGCACAACATTTCCAAGTCAGCGGCACCATTGCGCGACTTCCCCTGCACGGAATGCGATACAGTTTTCCGCTGTCCGACGGCCCTCAAGAAGCACATGTACAAGCACACGGGTGAGGAACTACCATATCCATGTAACATATGCGGCAAGCGCTTCGTCATTAACAGCGCACTCAGGGATCATTTGATGCGACATGCTGGCATCAAAAACCATGTATGCCCCTACTGTGGTGTGGGCAAGACAACGCGCCAAGAGTGGAATGCTCACATCTTGACGCACACCAAGGAAAAGAAGTTCAAGTGCCGGCAATGCGATCATGCCTCCCACAACAAACAGGCTCTGTCCAATCACGTCAAGGTGGTTCACATGAAGATCAAGAACTTTGCCTGCCAATATTGTGGCAAAACGTTTGGAAAATCCCATGCCTGCAAGGTGCACGAAAGGACGCACACGGGTGAGAAGTGCTGCGAGTGTAAGATCTGTGGCAAGATCTTCCTGTGTGAGAAGAGCCTGACGAAGCATTTGAAGACGCATGAGAAACGCGATCTGCCGCCAGTGGATATCCATCGTCCACTAAACATTCCGCTGCCAGGTGCCCATATACCAGACCATATGCAGGGCGATGGACTGATGGGACAAAATGTGGCTGATGATTTGCTAAAGGCATGTGGCGGCGGGCCCGCCACAGGAGTACCAGGAGCAGCTAAACCGAAGAACTCACGGCGCGTCCAACGTGTGGATATATCTCAATTGGCGGGCACCTCAGTGAATCCCATACCATCTGTATCGGTGCCATCCTGGTCACCACAAGTCAACTTCACCAAGAAGGAGGGTCAACACATTTGTCCTGGCTGTGGACGAGGCTTCAATAACATTGGCAACATGAAACTCCATTATAAGATTATACACGAGAAGGTCAAAGATTTCGCATGTCGCTTCTGTCCCAAGCGTTTCTCGAAAGCCCAAATCTTGCGGCATCACGAATGGATTCACACGGGCGAGAAACCCTTCGAGTGCAAGATTTGTGGCAAACATTTCCGACAGGAGACGGCACTGAAGAAGCATATTAAAACGCACGACAAGCCCAACCGGCGCGTTTACCCCGAGAAGGTCATCGAGACGCCACCCTTCCAGCATAAAATCGAACCGCGTGAAATCGATCGTGAGCCAAGGAATTATGAACAGTATCAGGATCCAGCCGCTGAACGGGCTGCGGCAACAGCTGAGCTCCTTGCCCATCAGATTGAGGAGAACGAGGCGAAGCGAAAGGCGGACATTGAACGACGAAAGATTCAGGAAGCCGCATGTGAGCAGTTAAATAAACTGCAGAAGCAGCAGGAGATCGAAAAGGCGACCACATCCTATGATGGTTACTATGCACAAAAGGCTCAAGCTGAGGGCATCAGCGTGGACGCACTTAAGATTGATCATGTGTAAATGGCGAGCGGTGAGGATGCGCCATTTGATAAACACAGCCCAGCAATAATTTTTAAATATAGTTATAGTTTTTTTTCTATAATTTTACAGCTCCCCTCTACACCCCGCCCCCTAACCAACCAACCACCCCTCAGTCAGTAAGAACCACTATATGATCTGTATCCTCGAATTGCTCCATAGTTGAACAGTGCAACTAACATGTATTGTATTACAATATTAATTTTAATATAAACATATGTACGTATTTCTGTTGTCTGTATACTGGATGGCATCTATTGCTTAATTAATTAGAATAATGACTTCATATTACATATTTCAAATTGTCGTCGTTGTTTGCCTTCAAAGGGAATTTAAAGCAGCCATTGGACCAATTAGCTTAACTTATTGGACAAAATCCAACTACAAGGAATGAATTAATATTCTTCAATTAAAGCATTATGCAGGGGATATACTATTCTTATTTTATTAATCGATTTTAGTAGCTTAATTTATTGAATGAAAAGACCGGAATTATGTGTTTACATATTAACATACATATATGCACACACATACATATACTATATTTACTGAGCGCACACCCACACACAGCCATGCCATTCAAGCGTTTCTAGTGATGGTAAGCACAACAAAAGTACTCACAACAACAGAGTACTCCTTTCAGTAATCGATACTCGATACTACCGATAATGCATACATTTGCTCTGAGTTTAATTTTGTTGCAAACACAAAATTACGAAAAACAACAATAACTAAACCCCGCATAATGAATGAGGAGACTACAGCCTCAATAAATACCGTATGCCGCACTTGTTTATCAAACCTGCAACATGATGAAGTCTACGACCTGTTTGTTGTTCCCGGCCTGGCCAAGAAATTGTGTGTGTGCACTTCCCTCTCGGTGGAGCATCTGGATGGTTTCCCGAGAAATCTCTGCACCACCTGCTACAGCCGCCTTAACGATTTGCATGACTTTCAGAAACAATGCGTGGACTCTGTGCAAAGGTACAAGGAGTTGCTGGTCAACAATTACTTTACCATTCAGACAAACCCGGTGGACAACTTTGATGTGCTGAATGTTGCTGCGCAGGATCTTGAGATGCCTGATCCGCTGCTGAACAGCAAAATAGAAATTGACAGTGAGCAGGATGTTTTCAAGATGCTAGAAGATGTCGATAAAGAAACAGAGGACGTAGAGAAAGAGGAAGATGTGTACAATGAAATGGAAAGCGACAACGACAATGAGGATATGGACTTCCAAGCGGATAGCAGTGACTCCGATGATGAGATGCCGCTGTCACGCTTACGTAGCAATACCAGAGCAACAAAGGCCAACAGCAAAAATAGTGATAAAGCGGAGGAGTCCTCCGAATCGGATGAAGATGATGAAGATAAAGCAAAATTAAAGCCGAATCGCAAGCGAATTCCAGCAGCTGAACGACATTTGCATCGCATCATTGAATGTCACATTTGTCGTCAGAAATTCAAGAAGGCAATTCGCTACGAGGAGCATATGAAACACCACAATGATCAGTTGCCCTTTCAGTGTTCCGTGGAAATCTGTAAAAAGGGATTTACGACAGCTGCTGGACTGCGTCATCATATGGACCACGCGCACACAGAACTCTGTGAACTTATTCCCTGTACAGTCGAAGGATGCAACGAATCATTCCCACGAACACGCATGCTTACACATCATCTGAAGAAGGTTCATAAAATTTTAAAGCCCGAAGTCCGCGATCATCCGTGTACGGAATGCGACAAAGTTTTCCGTTGTCCGACGGCGCTTAAGAAGCATATGTATAAACACACCGGCGAGGAGCCACCTATTTCATGTAACATCTGCAACAAACGCTTTCACATCAACAGCGAACTGCGAGATCATCTCTTGCGGCATGCCGGCGTCAAGAATCATGTGTGTCCCTACTGTGGTGTGGGCAAGACAACGCGTCAGGAGTGGAACAAGCACATATTAACGCACACCAGGGAGAAGCAGTTCCAATGTCGACAATGCGATCATGCCTCCCACAACAAGCAGGCTCTGTCCAATCACGTCAAGGTGGTTCACATGAAGATCAAGAACTTTGCCTGCCAATATTGTGGCAAGACGTTTGGCAAATCCCATGCCTGCAAGATCCACGAGAGACTGCACACTGGAGAGAACTGCTGCGAGTGCAAGATCTGCGGCAAGATCTTCCTCTTCGAGAAGAGATTGACCAAGCACTTGCAGTTACATGAGAAGCGTGATATTCCAGCTGCGAGCTCTGCTAAGCCTCAAATTGATGACGATGTACAGAAGGAGCCTACAGACCCGACGCATGTGAAGAACGCACCAATTATACCTGCCAAGCCAAAGAATTCGCATCGAGTTGAGCGTGTGGATATATCTCAATTGGCTGGCACCGCTGTCAATCCCATTCCATCGGTAGCTGTACCATCCTGGTCGCCACAGGTGAACTTCACAAAGAAGGAAGGCCAGCACATTTGTCCAGGCTGCGGACGAGGCTTCAACCACATAGGTAACATGAAGCTACACTACAAAGTTATACACGATAAGATCAAGGATTTCGCCTGTCGTTTCTGCCCCAAGCGTTTTGGCAAGGCGCAATATCTACAACACCATGAATATACACATACGGGCGAGAAGCCATATGGCTGTAAAATATGCGAAAAGCATTTTAGTCATGGATCATCCTTAAGGAAGCATATGTTCTCACACAACAGACCCCCAAAAGTGCCAAAGGCTCAGAAGGCGCCGACCAAGTCAAAGGAGCAGAGACCGAAAGTTAAACTGAATAAGCAACCAGCAAAGAACTATGAACAATATCAAGATCCAGCTGCTGAACGAGCAGCTGCAACGGCAGAGTTGATGGCCCAACAGCTGGACGAGAGTGAGGCGAAGCGCCGGGCGGAAGCTAAAGCGCGGCAGATCCAACAGGCTGCGTGCGAGCAGCTCCAGAAATTGCAGCAACAGCAGATTTCCTATGATAGTTTCGCTGAATAAAAGTGCAAATATAGTATTAAGATCTTAAAATCTCAGTAGCTTAATTAAACTTTGTCCTTTGTTGAAAATATTTCAAATTGTGAATATTAATTTAATGTATGTACGTACTTATTGTAAAATACTATAGTTTATTTAAAAATGAATATTTAAATATAAATATACCTAGTCATATTTTGTTGTGAAAGTACTATATTAACTATATTTAATATTTCAAATAATTTTCTTTGTTGATTTTTTAAAATAACTAAATAAAGGGAGCAATTGATAGACTTGTAAACTTAACCATTCTATAAACAACGAAATATAATCTTTAAAGTATAGCAGTATACCTCTTAAATAATACATAGAGAATATAATTATTAGAAAGGCCAGAAACTTTGCATTTATTAACATATACACAACTTGCATAGTTATTAATGAAGTGGTCACACACACACACACAACCATGTCATTCAAACGTTTCTAGTGATGGTAAATACGGCAAAAGTACTCATCTAAACGATGTTTAAAAGCAGTCACGTTAACCGAGTTCTCGTTTAATTATTCGTAACCCAACACTGATCTATAAATACCCATGCAACAATAAAATTGCTTGGCATTTGATTTTGTTTAAAATACGAAATTACCAAATCAACAATAAATAAACCGCGCAAAAATGGATGAGGAACCTCGTGCCTCAACACATACAGTATGCCGCACTTGTTTATCCAGATTGCAACATGATGAAGCCTACGACCTGTTTGTTGTCCCCGGCCTGGCCAAGAAATTGTGTGTGTGCACTTCCCTCTCGGTGGAGCATCTGGATGGTTTCCCGAGAAATCTCTGCACCACCTGCTACAAACGCCTTAACGATTTGCATGACTTTCAAAAACAATGCGTGGATTCTGTGCAAAAGTTCAAGGAGTTGGTGACCAGCAGCTGCTTTATTATCCGAACAATCCCCGAGAACGAGCCTGCCGTCGTAAATGCTGCCGTGGCTGATGTAGAGATTCCAATCGAGCAAGTGGATCCCACTACATTCGACCCATTGCTGAGTTCAAAAATAGAAATAGATAATGAGACGGATGTGTTTAAAATGATTGAAGATGTCGATAAGGAACCCGATGAAGTAGAGAACTTGGAGACTGTAGATAATATGGAGGAAGAAGATCATATGGAGAATATAGATAACGCTTTCAATGACAGCGGAAGCGACTATAACCATGAGGGCAAGAACAGCAGCGAGTCTGATGATGAGATGCCGCTGTCACGCTTACGAAGTAAAACCAGACAAACAAAGGCCGAGGCCAAAAAGAGTGATAAAGATGAACCTAAATCAAGACCGAAGCGCAAGCGTATATCGGCTGCTGAACGTAATAGTCGACAGGTATTTGAGTGTCACATTTGTACTCAAAAGTTCAAACTGCCGAAGAGTTATGAAGACCACATGAAATGCCACAATGATCAATTGCCATACCAGTGTACAGTGTCCAAGTGCAAGAGGGGCTTTACGACCATCACAGGACTGCGTCGCCACATGGAACACGCGCACACAGAACTCTGCGATCTTCACCCGTGTACAATCAAAGGATGCGACGCAGCTTTCGCACAAACTCGCATGCTCACAATGCACATGAGGAAGGTGCACAACATAGCAAAGCCTATAATCCATCCTTGTTCTGAATGCGAAAAGGTATTCCGTTGTCCCATGGCATTAAAGAAACATATGTATAAACACACTGGCGAGCAGCTTCCCTTTGGCTGTACTATATGCCAGAAACGCTTTCGGGTAAGCACCGAACTCCGAGATCACCTTTTGAGGCATGCTGGGATCAGAAACTTTGTTTGCCCTTACTGCGGTGTGCGCCGAACAACTAAACAGGAGTTGGACCTCCATATATTAACGCACACGAAGGAAAAGAAGTTCAAATGTGATCAATGTGATCATACTTCCCACAACAAGCAATGCATGGCCAGGCACATCAAGGTGGTACACATGAAGATTAGGGACTTTGTCTGCAAGTACTGTCAAAAGGCCTTTGGCAGCTCTTATGGATGTAAGGCCCACGAAAGATTACATACGCGGGATGACTGTTTCGATTGCACAATCTGTGGAAAGAAATTCCTCTTTGAGAGTAGACTAAGGAAGCATTTAAGGACTCATGAAAAGCGCAAAAATAAATATGCGGCAAACACGCAAACTGCTGATGATGTTCAGGAGAAGTTGGCCGAACCGGTGTCCGTTAAAAGTGTACCAAAAATTCCTGTCAAGCCGACGGATCCACGTCGAATTGAGATTGTGGATATATCTCAATTAGCTGGGACTTCGGTCAATCCCATTCCAACGGTATCTGTCTCATCCTGGTGCCCGCAAAGCGAAGGGCAGAACATTTGTCCAGACTGTGGCAAAGGTTTCAACAAGATTGCCGGCTTAAAGCTCCACTACAAGGTTGTACACGATAAGATCAGAGACTTTGCCTGTCGCTATTGCCCCAAGCGATTCGGCAAGTCTTCACATCTGCGCCATCATGAGTATACTCATACTGGGGAGAAGCCGTACGAGTGCAAATTATGCCATCAGCACTTCAGACATGATGCAACATTAAGAAGGCATATGTTCTCACACAACAGACCGCGAAGGGAGCCAAAGGAGCGAAAGGAACCAAAGGAACCAAAGCCGAAATCGGAGCCAAGACATCACTCGGGGCCAAGACTACGACTGAATACGGAGCCAATGAAGAATTATGAACAGTATCAGGATCCAAATGCAGAGCATGAGGCTGCAACTGCTCAGTTGATAGCCCAACAGATGGACGAGTGTGAGGCCAAACGCAGGGCGGAGGCTAAAGCCCGGGAGATTCAAGAGGCAGCATACGAGCAGCTTGAGAAATTGAAGCAGCCCTAAAACTCCGTACATTGCGAAGCTCTTTCTTTAGAAATACTTTTTCTATATCGAAAATACTTTACATTGGGAATAATATGTATTGTAGATACTTATTGTACTAGAAGTAATCATTTCTTATTTTATTAAATGTATTCATTTTAAACGATCCAATTGCTTACAATAAATAGATCTACCCAGGATTGTCAATGGGGTTGCCAGGCACGGTTGCCACTTCAAAAACATTTTTGCAACCGCATAATGGAAAAAAGTACCAATTTAAATTATATAGTATCAACTCTATAAATAATCCATTCTTTCTTTTGGGAAAAAAGAATAGTAGTGAAAATAGTATTAGAAATAGTAGTAGAAAGAGTAGTAGAAATGGTTGTAGAAATAATAGTAGAAAGAGTAGTAAAACAAGTAGTAGAAATAGTAGTAGAAATAATCGTAGAAAGAGTAGTAAAACTAGTAGTAGAAATAGTAGTAAAAATAGTAGTAGAAATATTAGAAATAATAATAGAAATAGTAGTAGAAAGAGTATTAGAAATGGTAGTAGAAAGAGTATTAGTAGAAATGGTAGTAAGAATGGTAGTAGAAATAGTAGTAGAAATGGTAGTAAAAGTAGTAGTAGAAATGGTAGTAGGAATAGTAGTAGAAAGAGTAGTAGTAGAAATGGTAGTAAGAATAGTAGTAGAAATAGTAGTAATAATAGTACTAGAAATAGTAGTAGATACAGTAGTCACACTACAAACAATAGTAGCAACTAAAGTACCAATAAAGAAATAAGGTACCAGTTTTGCTACTAAAGTACCAAGTCTGATTTAGTGTAACCAAACTTTTACAAACTGCAACATACTAAAGTTGGGTAAGTAAAATATTAGGAATTTATTTTCCACACAGCTGCTCAGAGACCTGCAACACACACAATCTCCAACACTCCAAGTGCTTATAGTGATGGTAAATACTGCAAAAGTTCTCATATTAATTATATACTCGTTATCCAATACTGACAGCTAAATACTGAAGCAAAAATTTGCTTGAGTACAAAAATTTTGTTTCTAAACAAAATTAATAAAATCAACAATCAATAATCAAGGCGAAATGAATGAGGAGACTACAGTAAATACGGTATGCCGCACTTGTTTATCCAACTTACAACATGATGAAGCCTACGATCTGTTCGTTGTTCCGGGCCTCGCCAAGAAATTGTGTGTGTGCACTTCTCTCTCGGTGGAACACCAAGATGGTTTCCCAAAAAATCTCTGCACCACCTGCTACAGCCGCCTTAACGAATTGCATGACTTTCAAAAGCAATGTGTTGACTCTGTGGAAAAGTTCAAGGAGTTAATGACCAGCAGTTTCTTTATTATCCGAACAATTCCGGAGGAAGACCATTCCAACGTGAATGCTGCCGGACATGATGTAGAGATGCCCGTTGAGGAAGAGGACCACACGAACTTCGATCCACTGCTGAATACCAAAATAGAAATTGATAGTGAATCGGATGTTTTTAAAATGATCGAAGATGTCGATAAGGAAACCGATGATGCAGATAATTTGGAGGAAGCGTTCAATGACAGTGCAAGCGAATATAACAATGAGGATACGGACTTCCAAGGGGACAGCAGCGAGTTTGATGATGAGGCGCCGCTGTCACGCTTACGAAGTAATACCAGAACAAAAAAAGGCGAAACCAAAAAGGGTGATAAAGATGAATCCCAACCAAAACCGAAGCGTAAACGTATTCCAGCTGCTGAACGTGATCGTCATCGGTTAATTGAGTGTCACATTTGTCGTCAAAAGTTCAAGAAGGCACAATGTTATGAGGAGCATATGAAACGCCACAATGATCAATTGCCATATCAGTGTACTGTTTCTAAGTGCAAGAGGGGCTTTACGACGTCTACAGGACTGCGTCATCACATGGAGCACGCGCACACGGAACTGTGCGATCTTCACCCGTGTACTGTCGAAGGATGCAACGAATCATTCGCACAAACTCGCATGCTCACACGACATCTAAGGAAGGTGCACAATATAGCAAAGCCTGAAATTCATCCTTGTCCTGAATGCGAAAAAGTATTCCGTTGTCCCATGGCGCTAAAGAAGCACATGTATAAACACACTGGCGAGCAGCTTCCCTTTGGCTGTAACATCTGCCAGAAACGCTTTCGGGTTAATAGCGAGCTTCGCGATCATCTTTTGAGGCATGCCGGGATCAGAAACTTTGTTTGCCCTTACTGCGGTGTGGGCAGAACAACTAAGCAGGAGTTGGACAAGCACATATTGACGCACACGAAGGAAAAGAAGTTTAAATGTGATCAATGTGATCATACATCCCACAACAAGCAATGCATGACCAAGCACATCAAGGTGGTGCACATGAAGATTAGGGACTATATGTGTCAATACTGTCAAAAAACCTTTGCCAGCTCCTATGGCTGCAAGTCTCATGAGAAATTGCATACTCGGGATGACTGTTTCGATTGCACAATCTGTGGAAGGAAATTCCTGTTCGAAAGTAGACTAACGAAGCATTTGAGGACTCATGAGAAACGTGCTAGTAAAGCTGCTGCGGACACCACAAAGCCGGAAGGGGATGGAGAAGCTCAGAAGGAGTTGACAAAACCGGTGGCCGTAGTGAAAGTACCAAAAGTTCCAGCCAAGCCAAGAGATCCTCGTCGAATTGAGATTGTGGATATTTCACAATTGGCCGGCACCTCCGTCAACCCAATTCCATCGGTATCTGTCTCATCCTGGTCCCCGCAAGAGAACTTTACCAAAAATGAGGGCCAGCACATGTGTCCAGAATGTGGCCGAGGCTTCAACCACATTGGCAATATGAAGCTCCACTACAGGGTTGTCCACGAAAATGTCAAGGACTATGCCTGTCGTTTCTGCCCCAAGCGTTTTAGCAGGGCTCAGTATCTTCGTCACCATGAGTACACACATACGGGAGAGAAGCCGTACGAGTGCAAGATATGCAAACAGCGTTTTAGACATGATGCAACATTAGGAAGGCATATGCAATCACATAACAGAGTTCCCAAGGATCCAAGGAATCCTAAGCGTAATCTAAAAGATCCTCAGGAGCCAAGACTACGACTCAATCCGGATGCAATTATGAATTTTGAGCAGTACCAAGATCCAGAGGCAGAGCGTGAGGCTGCAACGGCTGAGTTGTTGGCTAAGCAACTCAACCGTGACGATAGAGATCCCAAGGCCAAGGGGCCTAAGGGTCTGGTCAAAACACAGGAGGTTCAAGAGGCAGCTTGCGAGCAGCTCCAAAAGTTGCGGGAGAAGCAACTTGAAAAGATTTCGTATGATAGCTTCGGTGAGCAAGGCTCCGAGTCTGGCGTGATCCAGGATGTCCTCAAAAATCATGTATAATTTTGCTTTGAATCTTTATTGATCATTTTTATTCATTTATCGGTCGTTTTTAAGTTCATTTTATAATAAACCATTACTCATTATATGTTTTTATTACAGATTACAATAAATGCACAATAAAAATTTAAAATTGTTTGTTGTTATCAAGAAGCCGCAAATTAATCGTTTATCGCAACTGCAAATATCAATAGTATCGAGTATTCGTGATTACTCGCTCAAGTAACCGATATATTAAGTGCTCGTTCCTTTTATGGACGCGTATACATAGTTTTTCTCGGCGGAGAAATTGTGCTGGAAATTTTTTATAAAATTTGCAATTAAATTTCGAAAGAAATAGGCGACAAAATGAATGAGGGGAGTGAATACTCCATACACTCGATATGCCGCATTTGCTTAAACCACCTGCGAAACGATGCGGTCTACGACCTTTTCCTCGTCCCGGGTCTCGCCAAGAAACTGTGTGTGTGCACTTCACTCTCAGTGGAGCAGCACGATGGCTTTCCGAAAAACCTATGTACCAATTGCTACACCAAGCTAAATGACTTGCATGGTTTCCAGAAGATGTGCGTGGATTCTGTCCAAAAGTTCCAAGATATGGTGGCCAACAATTACTTCACGCCTGTCATTTCGGATATCAATCAAATTGACAATGTTGATGTTCTGAATATTGCGCCACCCGAGGGTGAAATGGAGGAAGATCGCATTAACTTTGATCCGCTATTGAATACGAAAGTAGAAATCATTGAGAATGAGGATGATGTATTTAAAATGCTTGAAGATGTCGACAGGGAAGTCGAGGATGTTGACAAGGAGAAGGAGTCGTCCTCGGAGAGCGAAGAGGAGATTGAAGAAGAGGATGGTGACTTTGAAGCGAATAGCAGTGAATCGGACGATGCAATGCCTCTGTCACGTTTGCGTGGTGGTACCAGAGCTTCAAAGGCCAAGGCCAGAAAGGCTGCTGCGCGAAATGAAAGCGACGAATCCTCTAGCTCTGATTCGTCTGATGATGACGAGGATAGGTCCAGTTCAAAGCCAAAACGCAAACGTATTCCGGCTACCGAGCGGGATCGTCATCGTCTTATTGACTGCCACATTTGCCATCAGAAGTTCAAGAAGGCA